>OX411742.1:26209279-27697294 GCA_948252205.1 Orthosia incerta | reverse complement strand
CGTTTTACTTAGCGAAGAAAAAGCTGCTCCATTGCTAAATATTGAAAATGTTCAACAGCGTCCTAAAGTCCGAGGAAAATTAAAAGTGAGTCAAAAAAGAGTAAAACCATAAATTCTACAAAAAAAATAATACGACGAAACAAAAAACTCAGAAAAATATCTTCATCCTCATCTACCAGCATATCTGATTGCATGAGCGTGCATGAGGATTCTGATATTATAGATTTGACCGATGATGAATATGATATAACAAGAGATCTAAACACCAACGAGTTTTTACAAATTTATGAACCCTGTAATGAACATGAGGATGAAATCTTTAGCATAGATAAGAAAAGCAATGTGGTGAAGAAAGTTGGTGAGAATTTGGACAAACAAAGCAAGGAGACAGTGAATTTTACTGAGAAATCACATGAAACTAATATGGTAGCAGGGTAATTTAACGGCGAATGGGATGGGCTGACAGAAGTGGGAAAAGGAAAAGTATTGTGCATTGAATGACCAAGCAGTTACTGAGGGGAACAAGGTGATACATGAAGTCGGTGGAATATCGGATGAGAGAAACGATGTGGTGGATAAAGTTTGTGATAGTTCGGATGAGAGATATCAAGCGGCAAAGGAAGTTGGTGAGAGATCGCATCAAAGGAACAATAAGACAAAAGAAGGTAATGACAAATGGGATGTGAAGAAAAATATACAAGAGACGGAGAATTATAAAATAAATGACAATGTCTTGGTTCGATACTTTATCAGGAAAAGGTGGGTGTATTATGTAGGTTACATAGAAAATATACTTTCTGGAAGCGATACTACTGATACTAGTTATGATATAAACTTTTACAAAACGTACAAAAAGCCACTGAAATTCAAACACGCTAAACAAGTAGATCGTGATACTGTTTTAGAATACTCTATAGTCAAGAAAGTTCACCTGTCTCAAAATCCTAGAAATTTCAAAGAATTTATTTTGGATAAAGAATATATTTTTCTTAAATATAAAATGAGGCGCTGTACGCCAATTTAATTGATTCAAGTGCCTTGCTTCAGAAATAATTTCACATATTTTATAATAGTTTTGGTGTTACTTTTTAATAGTTTTGGTGTTTTTTAGAAGAATTAAAAGACTGTTGATCTCGTTACATAGTACCATTGTTATTTTTAAAGAGTAACTAACTAGGGAAAACTAGTTAGGGAGAGACTGTTTATTATTAGGTACTGTTTGTATGATTAAAAAAATATGGAATTATTACTTGTCGACTTCTTTTTAGTTTACCACCCCTGATCGAACCTGTATGTCCCTCTTACCCCGAATAGTTATAGTTATATAATAGTTATTAGCGTAATGACATTTAGCCCACGGGAAGCTAATACATAAAGGCAAGTTTTGTGTATTTCAAAGATCTTAAAAGACTTTAGCTGTTCTTCCTAGCAGTCAAAATATTTTACTGAAAATAAAGTATGTCCCTCTTACCCCACCTGACCTTATAAAGAATTTACAATAAAATTTACTAACAGAATTGAAATATTTAGTAACATTAATTTTTGTTGAAATATTATGATTATCATATGCCGCACTTATATCTAAAAAGGCTGCAACCACAGAGTCATTTCTAGATAGCGCTAAACGTACATCTGTGGTTAAAATGGATAAGCTGTCAAAGGTACATTTACCTATCCTAAAACCGAACTGAGTATTTGATAATAAGTTATTGTGCTCTATAAACCATTCCAATCTATTTTTGACTAAATGCTCTGCAATTGTAGCTAGTACCGAAGACAAAGCTATTGGCCGATACGATGACGGATCTGACCTCGTTTTATTTGGCTTCAATAACAATATCAAAGTTTGAGTTCGCCAAGATTTGGGAATTTTACCAGAGAAGATTACAGTGTTAATATCAAGGTTAGACAAAAATGAATACGGTATACCATCTTCGCCCGGCGCCGAGTCCTTAACATACGAAATAATTCCATTCAGTTCATACAAAGTGAAAGGAGAATTAAGGTCCATTTTATTGTTGTTAATATTTGTTAAAGGTGCTGGTACTGAAGATGGAATCAAAACATAATTTTCAGGAACAGAAGGTGGAGCCAAACGATCCATGATCTGCTCGGCAAGATTAATTAGTAATTTTATTTTGTTCTGTGTCATTGAAAGCAGACCATTATTTTTTTTTTTCCTTTTATTTAACTGCCATCAGTCATTTCTGGACTATTATCAGTTTAGTTGCCTGAATTAGTTGGCGTTGTAGGTACAAGGGCCATTGCCGCTGATACCTCTTCAGATTACTTGACCTCTCTTAAGTCGATTTATAGATTTGCTGCTGTCCAGAAATTTAACAGCCAAAGGATTTGGGTGGATGGCTAGACGATTAGCATAATGCTTTTTATGTTTATTAATTTCCTCAAAAATGGTCGGAGTGTTGAGATATGCATGGATTTCTTCATTCCCTGAACCATGGTGCATTGACAATATACCTCAAGATCGCGTTTTGAGCTCTTTGGAGGCACATTATGTTGCTTTTGCTGGCCACTCCCCATAGTTGGATGCCGTACGCAGGGACGGTTACCATTAAACATTTCGTTCCGTTACGTTAAATATTTAACGTTAAAAATAACGTTAAGTCGCAGGATTTACCGGTATTTAAATAGCGATACTAATAGCGTTATTTTGGTAAAATCTAGCAACGTCTGGTGCGACGTTGCCAAACCGAAACGAGTGCCGCGCGCCGCCGAGCGTTCGCCGGGGCTTCTTAGCGGAGCGGCAACAAAAATATGAATACGAGACGGCGTCACGCGTTTCATTTTATTAACCGACTTTCGAAAAAGGAGGAGGTTCTATGTTCGACTTCTTGTATGTTTTTTTTTTTGTGTTTTGAATAATCATAACAAACATCGCGTACGTCGGGCATACTTTTGCTGTCTTTATTTGTTAACAAGTTGTTTGTGATAAATATTATTATGGGCCGAAAGAAGTGCAACAAAGTGTACCGATATTTCACGGTTTTCAAAGAAAACAATAAATACTTGCACATTGTGCAATAAAACATTAAACGTAAGTATCTACTTACATTCCTACATAAACTGTATTATTCTTACTATATTATTCTTTAATTAATCATAATTATTTATTTATGTAGGTATTGTAATACATACATCTCTGGATACTGGATAGGTACTGTGAGGACTCTGCCTAAGAAGGCAACCTATTTGCCTTAGTAAGACTGGCAGTAGATAACTAGTTTTGCAAGGTAGTTAAAATAAGAACGCTTGTCATGTTGATATAAAATTATTAGAGAATAGATCTAGATTGTTCGCCTGAAGGCAGGCTCATATTGGCTAAAATATAATAAGTAAAACTAATTTATCTTTCATTACCGGTACACCTCTGTCTACCCCCCTACATTTGGTAGCAGCGCCGGGTAAAGTATCCCAGTAAATAAGAAGAAATAATATAAAAAATCGCGTGTATACGGCGTACAGTATACGTATAAGAAAAAAAACCTAGAAGAAAAGTATATTAAAGACGGTATAGTTCGCGTGTGCATGGCGATACAGTGCACGAAGCCCTATCGGCGTACATAAAGCGAGTTTAGTGATAACAGAGATTGCTGGTAACCTCTCGTTGCCTCCCATAAGCGGATGGAAGGAAAAAAAGCTAAGTGGTTTTGTTTTTTTATATAATTGAGCGTAAAGCAAGCATGATGAATAAGTATTATTCAGGCACGGACGGCTACTGCCTGGAGGAATTCCTGACCGAATTCAAGTCGGTGGCCGAAATGAATGAATGGAGAAAGAGCGACTACAGCCTGATTTTAGGAGGATTTCTACACGGAGCCGCATATTATTATTATCGTACTATTTTTAAGTATGATATGGACTTCGCAGTGTTGTGCGATTGCTTGAGGAGCGAATTTTCAAAGTTTCACCGCAGATGTCGCTATTGCGAACAGCGCATAATAATCTGTGAAATAAAAGCCGAAGAAAAACGACTTAATCTATTGTGTGAGGATGTTAATACACATTTATTTTCTAGTATTGTGATGAAGGACGAACAAACACAAAACAATGTTCAGTGCAGTGTGGAAATCGTTGACCACGTTGACGAAGAGGCCGACGCAATTGTTGACGATGTTGATCACACCGACGGAGAGAGCTGCATGTTCGAGGACGATGTTGACCAGTCCAGCAGAGACGACAGCCCCGTCGATGACAAGTTTGAGGTGGAGTCTACATTCCAGGGCGAGCGCTCGGACGGCCCAGCTGACGAAGTGTTGGAGCCCCTACCCAGCAGCGTATGTGCGGACGAGGGTATTGTATTGTATCGGTTCAGTCCAATTTGCTCCAATAATTCCGATTATCTTTCAGAGAACCATGTTCAGATTCCATCAGAACAACGAGTTGCAGTTCCAACAGAATGCCAAAGTGGTGTCTTAGATGTTAACATGCAGAATTACATAGATTTCAACCATATTATCGAAAATAATATCGAAATTTTTCAATCTGACATAAAACAGAAATTTATAAATGTCATATTGAAAAGAAATGATTTGACAGCATTTAAGAAAAGTTTTTCTCAACCGAAAGAGATCCGTAAGAAATTTAAAGAAGTCACTAATAAGGTTTCTTATTGCGCCAACATATATTCAAAGAAGGCGATCGTTAAAAAGGGTATGATCCGAATTAAATATAAAAGAATTTATAATGAAACTTCTTGGGGAGCAAGGTTTCGTAGAAACAAAATTATTATGATTGATGTAAATAAAAATCCAATTCAGTTCCAGTACCTTAGGTGTAATTTAGCATTAGAATATTTGCATTATGTTCACAATAAACAAATAGAACTCGTAAAATGCAAGTTTTGGAAATTTTATAGAAAGAAGATTAGGTATAAAGTGTAGTAAACAATTCATTATTATTGTAATAATAAGTAATTGTAAATAATTTGTTAGGTAACATGATGTGATTGTTGTGATGTCTTATATTTTGTGCTTTATTAACCAATGTTTTCTTTTCATGTCGAGCAAGTTAATAGAATCCAACCTTGAAGGAATATGCGATGCGCGCTGGGCGTCGATAGAAACTTAATGCAATTTATTATTTTAATGATTTATCTGTATATGTTTTGGTGAAATTAAATACTCTTCTGTCTTGTCTTTATTTGTAAAATAGGATTAGCTTTTGAAGTAGCAGACAAAGTCTCAAATACAAATCCATAAGGACTAAGTCTGAAACAAAGAAATATTTATTTATAAGCCCATAAGGCAAATAAATGATAAAAAGCATAGTTGTCAGTCTATGAAATGGTTTGACACATAGTGCCATTACAAAATTGGTTCGACACGTAGTGCTATAAACAACACAATAAAGCACAGTGTTCATTACATTAGAATTAGATTGTATTTATACTCTTTATTCATTGCGTCGTCTTAACCACAGATTAGTTAGGCCGGACCATAGATACAGAATAGTTATGTGGAGTTATAAGGTCCATTCCAGATAAAAAGAAATAATATCGACATGATTGATTATGTAGAATATCATGAGCTAGTTTATAGTGTATAGTGACACGTTGTGCCATAGATAATATAAAAAGGCACAGATTAAACAGAAAAACGCGATATGATAGAAAAGCTAAATTGAGAATAATTATGCCGAATGACTAAAAGACTAAAAAATAAAATAAAAATAAAGAAAATTGTATATAAAGGCCCGTATCGAATAGATAGATTATCTGATGTAAATTATGTAATAAAAAATAGTAGATGAGTTAGAGAGATAGTACATGTAAATAGATTAAAACCTTTTTAATGTTAGAGTAGAATAAGAGATAGGTTTAAATAGATAAGAATAGGTTAAGGTAAGGCCGCGTTTCCACTGACGCGGAGCTGGGCGGAGAGGAGCTTAGCGGTGCACAAATTGACCAATGACTATGCTTGAAATCTCCGCTCCGCTTCAATGGAAACAGTACGAGCGGGGTGGAGCAGAGCTGAGCGGATATTCATACATCGAGGCGGTGCAGTGCGGAGGACAGCGAGCATTGGGGTGCAGAGCGGAGGACAGCGGGGCGGTACGGAGCGGTGCGGAGCGGGGCGGTGCGTGACTTGCGTGCAGTGTGTCAGTTGTCTTCGTTACGTCACTAGGTGCATACGTATCAAAATGGATGAGAAGTTCATTGAAACTGTTAGACAATTTCCGTGTTTATGGGATACGCGATTGAATACCTACAAATGCAACGAAACCAAAGATGCAGCTTGGGAAATTATAATAAGAGACACTGGTTTAGAAGACGGTAAGTTTATTATCAATTATATGAGCGATGGGAATAGATTTATTTAATTCTGTTAATTAATTAATAATTATTTGCTTAGTATTATTAGATGAAATAACGGGATATTTGCCATCTTTAGCACTCGTAACTCGAACTCGATCGCGACACATTACACACACAACGTATCCCTGATCCCGCGAAAGGAGGGTCCGTGGGTTACGCCCCCGGTGTGTTTTGCCCCCGTGGTGGAAGCCCCCGATTTTAAATTAAGTTATTATAGTTGATTTCGCCGAAATAAAAATATTTTTTACTAGATACAGACGATGAAAAAAGTGTTTCGGAACCAAATACGTAGACAAACTTACTAAATAAGTATTCTAACTAACACAATATTGGATACTATAAACATGCTACAAGGATATTCACTTTATTACTATATTACAATTATTTACTTTAGATGCATTACTTTGTACTTTGTCTAAACGAGGCGCCCGTGCCCGGCCAAACTGGTTTTACACAATAGCCAGATCGAATTCTAAAAGAAAGAGATAGGTAGTCAAAGAAAGGGAAAGATAGGGTTGAAAACAATAGAGTCCAGGGTGACGGACAGTGAAAATAGCAAACATAGCGATGGGCACTATTTCTATCCCTTTCCCACATAGTTGCAATATGTTACTGATAAGAAAGTTTAGTCGGTCATGTTAACTCAAAATGGCAAGTCCAGGTCCTTCACGGGGTTTAGCACAAACCAATTACAAAATAATTTCAAATAAACTAGGTGGAAGAACGTTACTACATGTCGGATTTGCTTATAATCTGCATAGGAAAAATAATAAATCGAGTGTGTGGACATGCGTAAATAAAAGACATGGCAAGTGTAGTGGTTCTATAAAATTAAGTGAGGAAAGTGACAATGTACAAATCCAAAAGTGTCATAATGCTGAGTGTCAACCTAACTTAATGAAAAATGAAGTTAGAGTTGTTATGGAAAAATTAAAAAAGGAAGTGAAAACGAGTTTCTCGAGCTCTATACAACAAAAATTTGAAACAAAATTTGCCGAGTTAAAAAACACAGACACAGCCTTCGATGAATACATACCCAAATTCAATAATATCAAGCAACAGTTATACAACTCTCGAAAGAAAGCCTTAGGGTCGGTTCATATCTGACGGAACATGCGTCGCGTATTATCGGTCGCGTAACGCCAGAACAGACAAATGTATAGAAAAACACTCGACCGTTCACACTCAACCGATGATACGTTAGTGCGTCGAGCGTACAGCGTCTATTCCGTTTCCGTCAACGCATTATCGGTCGACGTAAGAGCGGCAACGTCGCGCGCGCCACGCGCTACGTGTATTTTGATTGATGCATTCAGACTAGGCGTAACATCAGCAGAGATCGTTTTTGTACAGGCCGTTCCAAGTTTTTTTGAAAATGTTTGATACAGAACGATTTATCACGGAAGTGCAAAATAGAATATGTCTATGGAACATAAAAGAAAAATCTTATAGCGACCGACAAGCTAAGAGACGGGCTTGGGAGGAAATTGGAGAAATATTAATAGTTGAGTGGGAGACATATGATACAAAAAAGAAAAATGAATCACGTAAGTTAATGTTTATTTTATTATTAGTATTCTTATATATATTGGTCTTGGTACTGCAATATTCCTATGTCCGTAAGGATTGAGGAGCCACTTTTCGTATCTTAATGAAATTAATATACTTATTTAGTAGTAGGTTTAGAAATTTTGTAGGTTCGATCCTCGATTTTGTAGTATAATACTTCAAAAGTTACATGAACATAAAGGTGGCTCCTCAATCTAAATGTTTGGATTGAGGAGCCACGTCAGAACTAGGAACATCATGGATTAATATTTACCATCATTTGGTATGATTTTGTAGCATTTGAGAGTATTTAGTAGACAAAATCTGAGCTCGGTTGCATTCAAATTAAAAAAGTTACCATACATTATATGTGGCTCCTCAGACCATACATACGACTCGTCAGTTTTCAAAGAAGCAGTAGTTTAATTAATGCAAGATTTCTTCGTCATTTAGTAGTTAGTGTGTTCGAATTTGTAGCATATGGACAAAGTAATTTAACTGAGTGAATTTAGTAAATAAACGCATTTTATTTGGCTCCTCAATCCTGACGTTACTGTACCTACCTGAGATCACAACGTTACTGTACCTTCCTGAGATCACAACGGAATCAAAAACCAGAGACACTAAAATTTAGTATGAATGTCTACTAAATACTTAAGTAGAGATCAACATTGTATATATTCGGTATCTGAAAAACAAATTACTTTTCGATTTTCCTTTAGAATTCGCTATTAAGGGTGACCATGTTATATGAATGAAACCAGGATGACTAGTTTTTGAAATTTAATATTTAACAAATTGACAATATCGAAATATAGGTATGTACAGAGATTCTCCATATGTTTTAAGTATTTAGTAGTCAAGATCGACAAAAATCAAAGAATGAATTTGTTATTATTGGTTGTTTTAACGAATTTTACAGTGAGTATATTTTGCAGTGTGAGGCCTTTTGGGTTCCCAGAGGTGGCTAAATTAACTCTGATACCAGATGTGGCTATACATCCTCACACGAAGACGTGAGCCGCATAAACCGTTTCAATGTTCATGTAACAAGATAAAAAACTTTAAAAAAAAATACTACCGACTTCCAAATAAGAAAACAACTAAAAAGTGAAATAAACTTTACTTTTGGAAGTCGGTGTCTTTGTTAAGTACCAATTGTTTGCGTTATGGACACCGATTTACAAGAATAAAGTTATTTTTCACTTTGTAGTTTTCTTATTTGGAAGTTGGTAGTATTTTTTGTAAAAAACTACTTTTATTTTTTTTGTTGTACCTACCTAAGCAAGTAGTTTAGTAAGGTACCTATAATTCCAGAATAGATTACCCGAATATCATGAAACTGAACATAACCGGTGAAATGAGAGTGTACCTGTACACATCTGCATACCCATTTAGAGCGTACTGGCTTGATGTTATGTTATGAAATGGTATAAAAAATAAACAGACATGCGATTGCAGCAATCCCGAGATATTTGCCGTTATTTATTGAAGAGTTTTGTTTTATATCTCCGAAGTTCTTCATCAGATCATCACCAAACTAAAATGGGACCAATTTCGAAACATACTCTTACAAACAAAAAAATATTTTTTTAAATCGGTCCACAATTGACGGAGATATCGGTGAACATACAAACAAATGACAAACATTAAGTCGAACATAGAACCTCCTCCTTTTTGGTAAGTCGGTTAACAAACCCCCTCCTGAGTCCGCATTATTGTGCAACAACGGAACCCTATCACTGCACGAATTTCTACCGAAGAGATCGCCACTTTTAGTTCCATTTTCAAAAATAAAATGTTCTTTTTTTATAAAACAGTAATAAGTCGAGTCTTTAATCATAATTATTCTACTTATGCATAAATACTTTTTCGTTTTTGTAGGCACGTTGGTAAAATAAGAAATAAAAAAACTTTTTCTCTAGAGTAATAAATGACGACAATGACAATGGAGTGAAAAATAAATTATACTCACAGTTCTATTACTGAACTATATTATTTTAAATAATTATTGATTTGTGGGGATACTTTTGCTACCGCAGTAGTGCATAATAAGTGACTAATAATTATATCCAGTTTGATTTTCTGTTTGCAATGTAAGTACTTACCTATATTTGTATCGATTAATTTTTGTTAATTTTATAAAAATGGTATTATTTATGTTAGGAATATTGTTATTTCAGAACTATTATGCCGAAAGGTCGCAAACCGAATGTAGATCTTGAAGATCAAAAACAAGTTTTTACTAAATATGCTGAGATACTACAAAATCCTAACATTAAAACTAGTGACCGAATTTTCTCAACCATCTCTAAAGAAGTTAATTTTAAAATGTCCCCATTAGCCTTGTTTATATCATTGAAACGCAACCGTCATATTTTTTTTCAAAATGACGATTCACTTCTTGAGAAACAAACAACTGGTGTAAGCCATTCTATTAACAATGTTAGTAGTAGCAATTATAGTAGCAGTTGTCTAACAAACACATCATCTGAAGGTAACGATTTTGATTTTGAGAAAAGTAAACAAAAAGAAACAAAAACATTTTCGTATGAAATGGACTTGTATGATTGGAAAAAAATTCAGCCCCTATATGCATATCAGAAAAGAACAGGCACTAACACCTATAAGAAATACAGAACAATGCCAAAGTTCAAATGGAGTAATTTGTTGAAGGAAAACATTTTTAAATATACAAAGCTACCTTGCACTTGGACCTTAAAGCGCGAAAAAGTTGTTACAAATAAAATCACTGTGAAAGGAAATTGTTCCCAATGTACGGCATGCATTCTGATAAAAAGTTATGAAACTACAGACAAAATTCACACAATTTTCTGCAAAATTATCAATATAGATAGAAATATCATACACAACCCAAAAAAGAAATTTAAATGACGCCCTATAAAAGACAACAATTAGCAAAAATATTAAAGAACAAATCTGCAATAATCGTTCATAATGAGTTAGCGTCAAAGATCATAGGTGATACAAAAGATGAAAATGAGGCTACGAGTACACCAGCATTACCTTCTCTTTCCGCTTTACGTCAAATAAAATCTGAGATCCGGAGAGGACAGTGGCTAGATCCTAATCCGATTATATCTTTAGTGGCTATGGCGAAAAGTACACATAAAAATATAATCCACTCTTTTAATGTACACCCTCACTTCTTTGTTTATTATTGGAGCGAAGAACAAATAAATTATTACAATCAGTATCTAAGGAAATTTGGAAGAGTTACTCTTACGATCGATGCTACCGGCTCATTTTTTGAGTATATGCGCCTTCCCGATGGAACAAAGATCACTAAAAGATTATTTCTGTATGCAGGTCTAATAACAGCAAATCAAAAATTAAAATCTGTGCCCGTATTGCAAATGGTCACCGATGCACACGGCAAGGAATCCATAATAAATTGGCTAAATCAATGGAAAAGTACAATTCAAAGATCACCTCACGAAATTATTTCTGACGATTCTTCTGCCCTGATTGCAGCTAGTACTGAAGCTTTTACGGGGTTCAGCAGTGCAAAGGAGTATATCAAAAAAATGTTTTCAGTTTTAGAAGGACATACTTCAGACGTCCCCTCTACTTTTATCAGACTGGACTCTAGTCATTTCACAAAAACTTTGCACAACCTTAAATGTTTTAATGATGTAGAGCCACGGATAAAATATTTTTATGTTCGCTGCATTATGTTTTTAAAAGACTGTGAAGATTTTAAAACCGCAAAAGAAGTTATCCTGGATATAATTAAGGTTTGTCTTTATCAACACGATGATGATTTGTCTACTGCAAGATCCGCATGTCAAGCCGCCTTAAGCAGACTTGTGGTGCGACTGAAAAATATTAAGTTAGATCTCGGTGGAACTCAGCTCTATGGATGAAGACAAATTTGCAGACAAGGATGAAGAATATTACCCTGCCGATATTGATTTTTTTGTTTGGTTAGATGATAAAGTAGCTCAGTTGCAAAAACAATCAATGGAAATTAAAGATTCTAATAAAAATTTATATTTTAGTTAGATGATAAAGTAGCTCAGTTGCAAAAACAATCAATGGAAATTAAAGATTCTAATAAAAATTTATATTTTTATCCACCATTTATATCCGAATTCAGAAGAATTCTTGGGAAACTTCCATTGTGGTCAAATCTACTATGCCCATTTTTTGAAATTGATAATACTGCTCCATCATCGTCAGGAATTGAGAGCTACTTCAAAACATTAAAACAATTGCTCTTCAAAACAAAATTAAAGAAGTATCGAATCGATGAATTTGTAAAAATCAATTACTTTATTACAATTACTTGAATACGGAAATTGCACTTGCTACAAGTGATCTTGTTAATGATATACAGAATAAAGAAGCTAAACGCTCCCGAAAAAGGAAACATTCACTTACAAATGCTCAAACACAGGTAAAAAAAAGAAAATTATCAAAGTCTTTAAAATCAAAGAAAATTAATCGGTTATTTGCCGCTGAATCGATATTTTCTGATCGTCCTTCCTTTATCGAAAATTGGAGGGGTGAAGCCGACACTAATGTAACATCAACTAAAATAAAAATAAAATTTGTAAAAAATGGCAATCTATGCGATTCTATACCCGTCGGTAAAAGTTATATTAAAGTGGATTTGACAAACACATGCTGCTTTGATTCAGTCATGCATTTCTTAAGTGTGGCATATATTCAAAGTAGAAGTTTTCAAGAAACATTAAACACATACTCTTATGATTTAATTTCTCAATATATTAAACTTTTATCAGATCCTTTAGCTAATGACTGTGTTATATACAAAATGAGATCCGAAATAGGCGTGATGTATTTTGATACAAGAGAAAACCACTGTGAATTTGCTTGTAATGTGTCCTTCATTTTTGAACATATAGCTTTGAAGTATTGTTTTAGTGCAATTTTCAGTAAAAAGTGTACTAATGATTCATGCCAATTTACCCCAATATCTAATATGCGTGTGAACTGAGGGACCACACTGGTATTTCGCAAAATAAAAATCGTTGGATTTAGTAGTACACTTAAAACAATTGTAGAAGAAATCTGGGAATTTGTAAACAAATATATTAAAAACTACAGTCCTTAAAGTGTGGTCCCTCAATCCTCACAGACCATCAGCCAGATCTCGGAAAGTATCTGAAAAATTAAGATATTGTGACTACAGACATTTAGTAAAGAATTTGTAAAGATATTTACTTAAAAACGGACCACAAAGCAACAAAGATAAAAAATATATAACGACTAAACTGTGGTCCCTCAGTCCACACAAGAAAGATAAATGTTTTAGTGAATATTACCGAATCAAATAAATAAAATCTTTCTTTTTTTACATAAAGTTTTAATAAGAGACTTGAAACATTTTGTAAAAAAGAAATGGAAAAAAAATAACAACGCAATTTGAAGATAGCGATTATTAAAACTGGTCCCTCAATCCTCACATCCACTGACATACGTGAATGTAGTAGCAGCTAGACGATAATAATATCAGAAAGACTAGTGTACGTAACTTTTAGTAGAAAGTTTCTACTAAACAATAGTTATCTAAAACTGTGTATTTCTTACCACTTAGCTGAGATAATATTGTTTTTTAATCCTATGAAAATAGATAGAGTAGTGTGACCACACAATGAAACAAAATGTAGACAGTACTATTATACTTCATTTATGCATTAATCGAAACAAAAACAATGTTGAACTGTTTATTTATGTTTAATGTGTATCAGCTCAGTGGTTTCTACCCGGGACCCTATTACTAAGACTCAGCGATCCGTCTGTCTGTCCGTCTGTCCATGTGTCTGTTTGTCCGTCTAGGCTGTATCTCACAATTAATTATGCCACAAATTAATTGTACAATTGTGTCTGCAGACTCTTTAATTTATTGTCTGTAAATTTGTGGTAAGAAATAAATAAATTATATTATAATATTATAATAACGTGAAATACATAGGTAATATAATTAGCCGATAGGCGAGGTGGCGTCATAGATATTATGCCATGCGACTTGCGGACGGTGGAAGTATATCGAAGGAGGTGCATAGCGTGTGTTCGCTCTTTTTTGCTGCTGGCACGTTGACCAAGAAGAACTTGCTACCTGACACAGCTATGGTGTGCTTGACGTATAATATTATTGTAAGTGCACAGACTACTTAGAGATACTACGTATTTGTAAGTGTATGGGGCGCCTTGCGTGTCTTTTACTATTTTTGGAAATTCTAATTCCAAGGAATAAAAGTGTCGTTGACGAAACCCCATCTGCAAGCTGATTAGGTAAAATAACGAATTTTATGCAATACCTATTATATATATATATTGTATTGCAAGTACGTTAGTACCTATGTAAAGTAAATGAAAACTGTATATAAAGTGTTAGTTAATTCTAATAAGATTCCAACTAGTAAGTACCTAAAGATATTTACACGGTACGTATTGCAATATCTAAAATTAAAAGATCTAACGTAAAATAATCTACGTTCAAAACTGCCTAAAATCTAAATACCTAATTATTGTTTCACTTACATTCAAAATACCGAAAGCTTAAAATGTCAAATGAAGTTCATAAAGCTTAATTGACCAAAATGAAAAATACCGATCTAAGTACCATATTTGCACGCCATAATTCGTGGCAAACATGTCTGAACCTGTGTTTTTTTTCTTTATATTATCCTGCATGCATGTTATTGTATTCTTGTATGTGTACACATGTTTGAGCAAATAAATAAATATGAATATGAATATGAATACCTATGTAAAGTACAAAATCCAAATAAAAACACAATTATTATTTTAAATTTTTAATAATTATAAAATGGTGTTTTTTTTTTTGCGAGCAACTTGGAAGTAGCGCTTGCCGGCCGCTGCCGCAGCACCGCTCGCTTTACTCGCTCGGCTCACACGCAGTTGGTCAAAGTTCTAACCATTTTATTTTGACTGACTAAAAACCACCCCGGCGTTCCATCTCACAACTAGGCTGGGGGTCGCGGGAATGATGATTCCGCAACCCCCGGCTAGTGCCGGCCCGCGGATTTTACCTTACTTACTGGACCGCAGAACTGGATAACCTTAATTTTATGGCAGTATAAGGAGACTTTCTGCTAAGTTTTTGATTGAGAAAACTCGGTAGTTTTTCCAAAAAAAAAACCATCCGATTTGCTGACGCCGACTCTAAGCAGTCTTGTCTGTTTCCTAGAGTGTTTTTGCAAATTCGGGGGCACGGAGTTGCGCAGGCGCCCCTACGCCCTTGCGTGAGAATCCACGGGCACCCTCCGTGGAATCTCACGCAAGGGGGTAGGGGCTGCACATCCCGCAGCGCCGGAGCTATTGCTATTCGAAATTGTGCCTGTAAATGTACTCATTTTAAATTTAAACCTTAAATTGTTTTTTAATTTTTACAAAAACTAAAAGGATTCGCAATCCCCTCCCCCTCGCAGGGGGGTACAACTCCATTTGTCGCTGCATCGGCACCTCGCCACGCGCCCGCGCTTCCTCGCGCCATCGATACAGTGACACGAGTACCTTCGCCTCCAGGTAACCTAACCTATTTCACCCGGTCAAAATAACGAATCATACGACTGCCGCTAATTAACTGCTGGTAATTAGACAATGGTGACAACATTTCTGTGGCAGATTTCAGGTATTTTTGAACTGGGTGAAATAGGTTTGGTTAGGTTAGAACTGTGACAAACCGCGCGCAAGCCGAGCGAGCGAACCGAGCGGTGCCGCAGCAGCGGCCGGCGAGCGCTTGAAAACTTCTAATCCGTTTTCCGACATGATAATATTCGCTAAACAATACGTTAAATGTTTGCAGTGGAGGACAGACTAATGACTAATAGCAATGCGTTGGCAGAGTGTGACAATTTCAAATCTACCTACATTTTTTCAACTCATACCACGTACATATATATATTTTTTTCCTATATTCTAACGAGTAGGTATTTTTAACGTCAATAAAAAGAACTCAATCAATCTACCATCTTTTACCCTCGCGGAACCTGATCTGCTACTTCATACAAATAGCTCTCAACTGATGCATCATTTTAGGTATTTAGACTATTTGGTATTTCAAATGTTGGTGTATCAAACTTAGGTGTAATAACTGTTGACATTTTAAACATTAGATATTAAGTTCAATCAGTATTTTAAACTTAGGTAATTCGTAGTTATGTGCTAGTTGCTTAGGTTTTTAAAAACACTATTAGGTATTTAGATTTTAGTAGGTACTACTACTATTTTAGTACTTTTAATTTTAGATATTGCAATACGTACCCTTGTAAGCAAATGACGAAGTATAGTGATATTTTTTTCTCGTTAGATACTAATTAGGGTGTTGTAATTATTTTGTTGTATATATATTTAGCATGTACAATCATGTGTAATCCTAACTTGAAAGTTAAAAGTGGATATAGATAGTTTTTTTTTTAAATTGATAAGATATATCATACATGTTGATAATTCAATAGCTTGAATTCACTTGCTTTTCCTGAAAGGTATTCAATGGTTACTTTCAAGAAGGACTCTTATAAATCCTTCCTCTAAAATCCATACATGTTTTATTACAGTGGTATAATGGCCAGAGGACGAAAACCAAAAATTTGTTATGTAGATCAATGGAATCTTTTAAGGAAACATGCTGAACAATTACAAGATCCAAATATCAAATATAATGATCCAATTTTTACGATATTATCTGCAGAACTTGAGCACAAAATGACACCATTGGCTTTGTATATGTCACTACAACGCAATAGAAATGCCATTTTCGGTAGTGAAATTCGATCTTCTGTTGAACCCACAACTTTGTGTGATGAAAGCGACTGTTTTGCAAGCAGTAGTCCTTCATCATTGACATCGGAAAGTAAAATCAATAATTTTAGCTCAGATGTAGAAAAATCCATATTATTTTCATTTAATCTTGATACATATGAATGGAGAAAAATAAAACCCTTAAGTGGTTATAAGAAACGGAGTGGTACTTCAACGTACATGCAATATAAAACGTTGCCAAAGTACAAATGGAGCAGCATGTTAAAGGAAAAAATTTGGACACGTTCAGAACTACCCTGCACATGGGTCTTCAAGAAAAAAAAATTGAAGATGATAAAATTAATTTGCACGGGAACTGTACCCAATGTTTTGCGGAAATTAGTATATCAAATCTAAAAATTACTGACAATATTGTTAAATTTATGTGTAAAGTTCGTCATTTTGATGTAAAATTCAAACATAACTCGAAAATTAAGTCCAAATTAACGCCTTATAGGAGGCAACAATTGGCTAAAGAACTTCGTTATAAGCCTGCTGTCATGGTGCATAATGAGTTGGCTTCAAAACTGATTGGCAGCGAAGACTACAAAAATTCTCCTATATTGCCATCCATGTCGGCCTTAAGAAAAATTAAGTCTGATGCTAGATTGGAAAATTTGCCACATAATAATCCAATTATTTCGTTGTTGATGTTGGCTAAAAGTGTGGATCAAGAAAATAAGAATATTATTCGTGAAATATCTATATTTCCAGATTTTCGTTTGTTTTTTTGGAGTGACTGCCAAATTAAGTACTATAATGAGTATCACGCAAAATTTCATAAAATTACTATATCAATAGATGCAACTGGTTCCTTTTTCGAAAAAGTATGTCTTCCAGATGGTACAACAGTCACAAAACGATTATTTTTATACGTAGGGCTTATCACAGGTAACGCTAAGTTGAAGTCCGTGCCAATTTTTCAAATGGTGACAGACTCACATTCTGATGAAACTATTTTGATTTGGTTAAAAAAGTGGTTAACTTTCGTAAATAATCCACCACACGAAATCATAACGGATGATTCATCGGCTTTGGTTTCCGCTTGCGTTAAGGCGTTTGCGTTTTTTTACTCCACAAAAAGTTATATAACACAATTGTTTTCCATTTTCGAAGGCAACAATTCAAACAGACCTAAAGCTTTTATCAGACTTGATACGAGTCACTTCATCAAGTCACTTCATAATTTAGCATGTTTTAAGTCTGGTATCGATGCGCGGATAAAGTACTTTTACCTACGCTGTTTAGTATTTTTAAAGCACTGTGAAAATTACATAACAGTAAAGGAAACCATCCATGATATTATTAATGTTTGCTGTGGTCAGTATACCAATGATATAGACAGTGACTGCAAAGAATCAAAACTACGACTTGATAAATTATTAAACGGAGTAGAAGTTGACCACTTAGATTCAGAAATAAATAAATCGGATGAGACTTACAAATTTGATGATAATACTGAGGATTTTACTTTTTCACTTTGGTTCAACGATATTCTTAACAGAGTAAAAAGAAAAAATCAAGTTAACATGATCTTAAATTATAATGAAAATTTATACTTTTTTCCACCATTCATTCCAACGTTAAGAAGAATAATATTAAGACTTCCATTGTGGTCAAATTTATCATGTTCATATTTCGATTCAGAAAATAAAGCACCGTCATCGTCAGGTGTAGAAAGTTACTTTAAAACTTTGAAACATTTAGTTTTTAAAACAAAAGTTCAAAAATATAGAATCGACGAGTTCATAAAAAAATACTCCATTTTCTTAGATGGAATAATAAAAACTGCACTTGCTGATCTAGGTGGAGATGAAGTGAACAAAACCATCCCACACAAAAAACGCTCGAGAAAGAGAAAATTTATAAATGTAATTAAAGATAAAAAAAACGCCAAAAAAGTTCAATCTAATATTTCTACAGGATATTTTAATGCGGATTCTATATTTTCTGATCAGCCCTCTTTTATTGAAAATTGGAGAGGAGAAGCTGAAATGGATAAAGAGAAAACAAATCATAATGTTAAATTGTTAAAAAATGGTAACTTGTGTCGTTCGGTATTACTTAATGATAAATATGTCACTCTTAAGAATACTTGTGGTTTCGATTCTGTAATGTACTTTTTGAGTGCAGGCTTTAACGATAATGAGAATATTCGACACGTTATGGCCACCTTTGACAAAGATTTAATTCCACAATATATAAAGAACCTCTGCAACATTGAAACTAAAAACGATGACATTTATTTAATGAGGGCAAAAATTGCTTCACAATATTTTAGCCCTTTAAAAGAGAAAGGAAACCATATTTGTTATGATTGCCAGTGTAATATAACCTATATATTTGAACATATACTTCTGAGATATTTTTTCAGTGCAACTTTTACAAAAATGTGTTTAAATACGTCCTGCCAATCAAACTTAATCAAAAGAGACGTTGCGTTTTTGCCCTTAAATATAAATATTATTGAAATATTTGGCATAGCTATTTTGGAAGAGGCAATTAACATCAATGAAGAAAACAGGATCTGTACCACTTGTAATGACCAAGTTAGTTACAATTACGAGCTTTCAAAAATAATATCATTCGATTTGAATGGCACTGAAAAAAGTTATCTTACTAATGTTCCAGTTACCATAACAGTAAAGAACAAAAGCTACAAAATCATGGGCGCATCTGAATTCATTCCATCATTAATTCCTGGCGGTCTTGGTCATTACCGATGCCACTTTTATATCAATGAGCGTTTCTTTTGCTATGATGATCAACATCTCAAAATTTTTGAAAGTACTGACCAACAAATATTCTTACATTCATTAAGCTACATGCAAATTTCACTTACTTAGATTAATGTATTGGTGTTATTTTTTTATCATATACTTTTTTATTAAAGCCATGTAATATAACATTAAATTAACAGTTCAACATTGTTTTCGTTTCATTGAATGCTATACTAAATGACTTATAATAGTACCTACTGTCTACATTTTCTTTCATTGTGTGGTCACACTACTCTATCTATTTTCATAGGATTAAAAAACAATATTATCTCAGCTAAGTGGTAAGAAATACACAGTTTTAGATAACTATTATTAAGTAGAAACTTTCTACTAAAAGTCAAGTACACTAGCCTTTCTGATATTATTATCGTCTAGCTGCTACTACATTCACGTATGTCAGTGGATGTGAGGATTGAGGGACCAGTTTTAATAATCGCTATCTTCAAATTGCGTTGTTATTTTTTTTCCATTTCTTTTTTACAAAATGTTTCAAGTCTCTTATTAAAACTTTATGTAAAAAAAGAAAGATTTTATTTATTTGATTCGGTAATATTCACTAAAACATTTATCTTTCTTGTGTGGACTGAGGGACCACAGTTTAGTCGTTATATATTTTTTATCTTTGTTGCTTTGTGGTCCGTTTTTAAGTAAATATCTTTACAAATTCTTTACTAAATGTCTGTAGTCACAATATCTTAATTTTTCAGATACTTTCCGAGATCTGGCTGATGGTCTGTGAGGATTGAGGGACCACACTTTAAGGACTGTAGTTTTTAATATATTTGTTTACAAATTCCCAGATTTCTTCTACAATTGTTTTAAGTGTACTACTAAATCCAACGATTTTTATTTTGCGAAATACCAGTGTGGTCCCTCAGTTCACACGCACATAATATCTAGGCAGATCGCATTTTTGCCTTTAAACTTAAATATAATTTCTGTTTTCGGCATCCAAAGTATAGAAGATGCAATTTGTATTGCAGAAGAAAAAAACATTTGTACGGCTTGTAACCACCAAACAGTGTGCAAATATACTTTATCAAACACAGTTTCATTTGAACTAAATGTTTGTACGAAGTTTCGAGTAAACGAGGTACCAGAATCTATAATGATTTCAAGTAGATCATATACATTAATAGGCGTTATAGAATTTATCCCTGGAATTAACGACGCTGGCATGGGCCACTATAAATGTCACTACCCAATGAATGATGAGATGTTTTGTTACGACGACTATGATTCTCACTGTAAAATTCGTAAAAGCACCGACCAACCAATATTAATTCATGCTTTAACTTATGTAGAAATTGATTTAAATACTTAAAACATATGAAGAATCTTTGTACATACCTACCTACCTATATTGTCCATTATTTAAAATTAAATTTCATAAACTTGTCATCCTGGTTTCATTTATATAACATGGTCACCCTCAATAGTGAATTCTTAAGGTATGTTAAAAAGTAATTCGTTTTTCAGATAACGAATATATACAATGATGATATGTACATATGTATTTAGTAGACATTAATACTAAATGTTAGTGTCTCTGGTTTTTGATTCCGTTGTGATCTCAGGTAGGTACAGTAAAGTTGTGATCTCAGGTTAGTACAGTAACGTCAGGATTGAGGAGCCAAATAAAGTGCGTTTATTTATTAAATTCACTCAGTTTTACTACTTTGTCCATATGCTACAAATTCGAACACAGTTACTACTAAATGACGAAGAAATTGCGTATTAATTGAACTACTGCTTCTTAGAAAAAATACGAGTCGTATGTATGGTCTGAGGAGCCACTTAAAATGTGTGGTAACTTTTTTGATTTGAATGCAACCGAGCTCAGATTTTGTCTACTATATACTCTCAAATGCTACAAAATCATACCAAATTATGATAAGTATGAAGCCATGATGTTCCTAGTTCTGATGTGGCTCCTCAATCCAAACATTTAGATTGAGGAGCCACCTTTATGTTCATATAACTTTTGAAGTATTATACTACAAAATCGACCTACAAAATTTTTAAACTTACTACTAAATAAGTATATTAATTTGGTTAAGATACGAAAAGTGGCTCCTCAATCCTGACGGACATATATTCCTTCGTTACAAAAATATTGTTTAAAAAAATCCCTATTATCGGTGGCAGTCGTTATTCTAGTTGATGTTGCTGTGGGTAAAGTCTGTAAGTGGCATATTTGAATTTCATTAAGATAGCTGTCTCTTCGTCGAAGAACAAAATTATGAAGTATACAAGCAGCCTTCACTATCTCCATAGCGAAATCGGGTTCGGTAAGAATGGCAGTGTGAAGTACTCTCCACTTATTGCACAATAATCCAAATGAACACTCAACACATCTACGCGCTCGACTGAGTCTATAATTAAAAATTCGTTTTTCTCTATCAATATTGCCACTAGGATACGGCCGCATTATATTTTTCTGTAAAGGAAACGCTTCATCTCCAACTAATACAAATGGTTTTGGGGGTCCATTAGAATTTGGTAAAGTTTTGTTTCCTGGAATATTGAAGTCATTTTCTAAAAGTTTTTTACCCATAATTGATTGTTTAAAAACGTTGCTATCAGCTTCTTTGCCATAAGCACCAACGTCAATGGCTACAAAATAGTAATTTGCATCTGAAATAGCCATAAGGACAATAGAAAAGAATTTTTTATAGTTAAAATATTGGGAACCACTAAGATTCGGAGCTCTTATGCGAATATGTTTCCCATCTACTGCTCCAACACAGTTTGGGAAATTTGTTTTTTCATAAAATTGATCAGCTATATTTAACCACATTTCTTCATTCGGGCAAGGCATTTCTGTTTCTCGCAGCATCATCCATATCACTTTGCAACATTCTTTAATTATTCCGGATATTGTAGATACTCCCGTCAGGAAGTCCAGGGATAATGTTTTAAAACTCATTCCAGTTGATAAATATCTGAAAATAAATTAAACTTAATTAATCATTAACTAATCTATAACCTACTAAATTAAATAATTATTCCGTTTTTTAATAATCATGTACCATTTCTATTTCAGTTATTGACCTCCAGAAAAAATGGAAACATCTCCGTGACTACTATGTTAGAGAGAAAAAAAAAGAGAACAATGTTCGCAGTGGAAGTTCTGCTGCTGCAAAGAAGAGGAAAACGCCATACGTAGAAATGCTTCGTTTCTTAGATGTGTTAAGAGAAATGCGCCCTACAACTAGTAATATAGAAGCTGAATTTTATGAAACAAGTGGTGAAGAGAACCAACTACAAGAGACTGGAAGCGAATCGTCAAATTTCAGTTCCAAGCGTGCCAGTCGCAAAGACCAGAGTATGACAATGTTTCAGAGGTCATTAATTAACAGTATGGAGAAATCTTCACAAGATGATAGTGATTCAGATAAACAGTTTTTGCTGTCGTTACTTCCACAGATGAAAAAAATGTCTGAAGCACAAAATTTTGACTTCCGTTTAGATATTATGAATTTGGTAAAAAAATATAGATTTGCTACAACAAGTACAGTGCAACAATGTAACATCCAGTCCGATCAAGGTAATTACGAACAAGGTCGTCTGTCATTGCCGCAGACTTCTCAGTTTGAACACACCGGTTACTATACAACTGACTACTATACGGACTCACCACAATCAGCGACCTCGCAGGTTTCAATTGAAGAAGATATTGAAGCATTAATGCAGAGTTAATCCGTTACGTTTATTTAAAAATTGGTTGATTTTGGATTTTTGTATCATTTTAATATACATGTCAATAATATTAAAATACTAATGTCAAGAACAAAAGCAGTTATTATTATACAACTTACCTGTATCTACCTATAATATCTTACCTCAATGTAATAGTCAGTCTTTCTTCAGGAGTAATGGCACATCGAAATTTCGTATCATATTTAGTTATAAAACATTTCACAATCGTAAGGAGTTCATCAAAAGATTCTATGGACATGCGGTAATACTGAATAAATTTTGTAGGATAGTTTCTTAACGTTGCATATAGACAATTAAATTGGCCTCTTGATATTCTTTTAGTATTTAAAGGATGCACCCAATATCGACGTTTCCTTTTTCGGTCTTGTTCTAAAGCCTCCCAAATAGCATATTTCGATAGGCTTCATTTTAAAATTCAATATCACACAACACAACCACTCTATCACACAACACAACCACTCTGTAGATGCTAAACGTAGAAACTGACTAGACGCTCGACGCATTTTCCGTTTGATATGAACCGACCCATTCGACCGAATAGACGCGACCGATGATACGCTCGACGCATCATCCGTCAGATATGAACCGACCCTTAAATGTAGAAAAGACACAGTTTCGTAATCCAGCTGAAGTCATTATACCTGAGATTTTTCAAAAATATCTATTAGTTGATTACTGTGAGAACGACAACAGAATTATAGTATTCGTATCAGCACAGGCTTTAAAACACATCAAAAATATACAACACTACTTCGGGGATGGTACATTTGATTGTTGTCCAGGTCCATTTTACCAAATATTTACCATTCATGGAGATATGGGAAGTGATGCACAAGCAACCAATATTGTGCCTATATTTTATGTGCTACTAGTTAATAAAGAAAAAAGTACATATGAAGTCATGTTTAAAAAAATTAAAGAGCTGTGCCGGACTTCAGCCCCATGAAATTCACTGTAGATTTTGAATTAGCTACAATGCTGGCAATAAAAGAGGTATTGCCAGCGGTCACAATACATGGCTGTAATGTTCACTTCCAAAGAGCCATTTACAGAAAAGCGAAGTCTTTAGGTTTATTGGCACACGAAGAAACAACATTGTATGTGAAACTGTGCACCTGTCTAGCATTTCTTCCTAAAGAAGATATAGAAGATGGTTGGCTTTCCGTAATGGAAAACAGGTAATTTTAATTTTCATTTTATTTTAAAGTTTTAACAGCTCATAGATTGTTTTTATAAGTACGCAAAAATAAAAATAATGCTTAGGTATATACGACATGTCATATATATCATAATTTTTGTTTTCAGTATTCCCGATGAAAAAGTCACCCAATTCAACGATTATTTCGTTGAACAATGGCTTGAGCCTCCGGGGATGATCTCAAAGTGGTGTTGCTATAAAGAACGACATAGAACCACAAATTTAGTGGAGGCCTGGAATCAACGGCTTCAGTGCTATCTGGGCCGAAAACCATCATTATTATCGTTTTTGGAAATTATAACAACTGATATTTCTACGTATAGCACAGGTCAAGTGAGGTAAAATGCTGATTACTTACATAACGCTTAATATATCAGTAATTCATTTTTTTTACTCTTAGTAAATAATCTTTATCTTATACTTTCAGATTACGAAGAAATGACAGTCCTATATGTAAAAGGAAAAAATCTTCAATAATCAATGACAAACTCATTGCTAAGCTGACAGACAAATATGAAAAGAAACAAATTACAATTATGGAGTTTTTGGAACAAATCCGTCCGTATGTGCAAGTCAAGCAAAAATAATCACCTACTTACTTAGCTTAAAAATAATGATTTTGCATGTTTATTGTTACATAATTACTACATTTTAATTTTATATCTATATCAATGTTGTAACCTCCATAGTCACTGCATATAAATGACTTAAATTACATAATTTAATTACAAAGTTCAAATCATCCTAATATTTTTACTATGTTTTTCTTCTTTTGTTACTTTTGTTATCTGTGATTTTAAATGTTAATTGTTTTTATTATATTTTAGTGTTTGAACATTCTGTTACCAATCTTCTAAATATTTAAGTAGATGCCTACCTATATACTTAGTACGTAAATAGTATATAAGTACTTAAAATAATCCTAATTTTAAACTGTGATTTTTAATTTCGTATCTGTGATTTTGCATGTTATTGTTGCTTTATTTTAATGTTTGGTTTTATTTGTTATCAAAGTTGTATTTACGTAGATACCTATTATTATTTATTAGACATTTAATTTAATTTTTATTACATATTAAGTACCTACGTATTACCTATTATTACCCATTAGTACCTATTATTAGATAAGCAAACGTTTGTTACACCGACATTGTTAATAAAGATTTATAATAATAAACTATGATTTTGATTTTAATAATGAACCATGACTTAGAAATTTTTTATAATAGGTTACACTTTGCTATCTGACTGTACTTTTGATAAAAATATTTAACTAATAAATATTATAGTACTAAAACGAAATCGGGGGCTTCCACCACGGGGGCAAAACACACTGGGGGCGTAACCTACGGACCCCGAAAGGAGCGTTTAGATCATGTAATATGCAAAGAGCCGGCCCTTGTGACGTATTGTGCTTTCGACCGTTATCGTGCAATTTTATCAAAATGCCGACTTGTTCAGTGGTTTCCTGCAAAAATCGAAGCCAAAACCACAACTTCATGCATCATGGAATCACTTACCTTAAACAAGTTAAAGTATTTTATTAGGTGTAGAATCTTTAATATCATGAAAAACAACAAATCGTCAAATATTATTATGTTATTTTTGTTTACAAATATCCCAGCGACTGAACTAATTTTCCAGTAAATACCTTGCTCCTTTACTACTACTTATGGGGTCGCATTAACTAACTGAACAAGCAATGTAAATATCACAAAGCGATACTTTATCCACAGTATTACAATATTCTCTACAGTAGCGCGACGAATGTACTTGCGCAGAGCAACCGAGAGGAACTCGCGGGGTGTCGGGCGGCGCGGGCCGCGTAAGAGCCTGTCCAGAAAGCGCGATTTACGCGCGTGTCCACTCGCGCGTTTTGTTTTGTATTGCGTCCAGATGCAGCGAAATCACGCGCGCGTGTGATGAGACGGATTTGGTCAGTTATAAACATGGACTTGGATACAGCGGTTGTGTTGTGGCTTGCATACCGTCGATGGAGACGTCGTAAACGAAGAGAAAGTCGACGATTTAACGTGCATCCCATTCTACGTGACAGAATGACGCATAGTATGTTTATAACTTTATACCCAAAACTCAGAGAATATAGTGAAAAGTTTTTCAACTACTTTCGGATGTCAGTAGCATCGTTTGATGATTTACTAGAAATGATCAAAGAAGATTTGACTCCATGTCAAAATTATGTGGTACGGGATACTGTTTCTGCAGAAGAAAAACTCGTGATTACTTTGAGGTAATATTTTTTATTGCTTTAATAATTATAAACAAAGACCCAATTAACAAAAATAAAGAATTTGAACAAAATTAACAAAAACTAGGAATCATTCTTATATAATACGAGTATAGGTAGGTACTTAACATTTATTTTAATTATCGTATAGTTCCATTAATTCAGATTCATTGGAATCTTGTGTAGATGCCGGTGATGGGTTTTTGTAGCTAGATGTCGTTGGTGGTCGTGACGCAGTGCAATAACCTCGATTGTAAGTCGAAAAGGTTGCAGATGGAAACGAAGATGTTGAAGGGTCTGTTGCGGTATATCCTGTTTCTCTATAATAATCTCTCTGTCCACGTTGTGTCATTTCTGTTTGGTAATGATATTGTGTCGAAGGTTGGTAGTCGGAACGAGCAGCTGCAGATTTAAGACACAGAGCTTGATGAGCTTGAAGTACTTTCATTAGTTCAATTTTTGTTTGAAGTCTGTTTTCCTCTGGTACTTTAACAAGCTCTTTGTGTAAGGACAAACAAAATAGTTTGTCATCATCTGACTCCACTTGCTTTGATGTCTGTGGCTGATTTCCAGATGCTAAATTTGTTTTAATGATGGAGAGAAATTCTTCGTCGGCCGCATTTAGTTTTTTCTTCTTTTTCGTCTGACTACGTGGAGGTCTCATTACATCTTCCCCATCGCCCGAAAACTCCTGTTCTTCAGCTGCAACAGACGCGGTGTTGATGTTGCTCTCAGTTATTTTATTCCGTGTCGATCTTTCAAGAAACATCAAACGTTCAAAATAAATATATTTGGCTTTGCCTGAGGCTCCTGATCCAGACGGTGTGGTTTTCTTCTTCTTCATTTCTCTTACAAAGCCATCACGCAACCCTTTCCACTTCTTCTGCAGTAAAGTACCTGTAAACAATAAAAAGATTGGAATAAAATAATAATTCTTATGTAACTTTCTTTTCAGATATTTGGCTACAGGGTGTTATTTTGCGGACCTGCATTATGCCTACAGATTAGGAAAGTCTACAATTATCGAAATAGTACAGAAAACCTGTTACGTCATATGGAACAAACTGCAAAATATAGTAATGAGAGAACCAACGAAAGCCGAATGGAAAGAAATTTCGAAACAATTTAAAAAATACACAAATTTTCCAAATTGCATCGGCGCCATTGACGGCAAGCATATCCGTATTATAAAACCTAACGATTCTGGATCTCTTTTTTATAACTATAAGAGTTATTTTTCAACTGTTTTGTTGGCCGTATGCGATGCAAATTATTGTTTTATTGCAGTGGACATAGGCGCATATCGATGGCTTAACCTGCAAACCGGCTAACTCCACTTTTGACCCAAAATCATGTTTTGATGTCATCGAGTACGCGGAGTTGCCACTTACGGTATGCAAAATGAAACAACTCCCTAGCTTTCAAAATTACCGAAAAAATCGCGTGCACATAAATTGGGCAACTCCCAACACTGACATAGCAACACGTCAAAGTGGCTAACTCCGGTGCCAGCCGCCATTTTGTACTGGACGGCGTGCAAGAAAGAACAGGTTTTCGTGGCTTGAGTTTATATTTTTGTCAATGTGCGTAAATAACAGATAGTATAACCTGAAAACAATACATGGAATTGGTGGTAAGTGACTTTATTTAAATAAGGTATAATTGTTGTGAATACTCAAAAAGAAAACCATAAATAACCTACAAAAGTGCGATGATGGAGTTGGCCATTTTTTGTTGTGACAATTTGTTCTTGATTTGGGAGTTACCAGTTTTGTGTTTTTAGGTAAATTAATGATAAAAATATTTAATGGGATTGTTACTTATATTGTAGACAAAGAAAATGTCGAGGGCGAAAAAAATGGTTGAAGCTGCTTGCAACCGAAGTCGTCAAAATGATTTAATATTTTTCACAAAGGAATCGATTGAAAATATGCCTGTTATACTGGCTGCTGATTCGTCATTATCTGAAGCTGTTCCAGAAGTAATTATGCGAATTGTCCCATTAGTTGATGATGCGGCAACATCTGATGCTGTTACAGAAGTGGTCATGGAAATTCCTCCACTAGCTGATGGGGCTTTAACATCTGATGCTCTTACAGAGGGGATCACGGAAATGGAACCAATAGCCGAAGGTTCATCTCTGAATTCCGGCCTGTTAACATTGGTTACTGAAGCATCCATGGAATCATCCGGACCAGCTACAAATTCACAGGTTACACCACGTCATGATAACAATGCTGCCTTGATTGACAACTATATAAGCGATGATAGTGACTACAATAATGAACAACTTGTACCCTATTCTGAGCACTCGGATTCTAATAGTGAAGAAGAACCAATGAGAGTTAAGAGAAGAAAAAGGTGTCAGGTTAACAAAGCAACATGGAATGAATACAAAAACAAACTTAATCGGGAAAAGGGGAGGCAGTATATTGGACGAAAAAAAGTTGACGGGAAATGGGAAAAAACACTAAAGAATAAGCGAGTGCTTAAACCTCGATGCAAATGTAAGACAAATGACAAAAGTGCTTTAAAATGCTGTGAAATTACAGAAGATGATAGAAAAGTAATATATGAAAAGTTTTGGGGGATGACTTGGGGAGAAAAGAAGGTTTTCGTAAATAGTCTTGTACAAGAGATGCCTACAAAACGCCCAAGAGATAGAAAAGACCCATCTATTACAAAGAGAAAAAGCTCAATGATTTATAACTTGCATTTGAATGACGAACGTCGTGTGAGGGTCTGCAAAACGATGTTTCAAAACACTTTGTGTATCACCAAAATGACCATCTGGAACTGGAAAAAAGGTAAAGAAAATACCTCTCACAATGAAAACCAAAATGTATCTGCCAGAAAAAATCCCCACGAAGCAGAGGTAGAATCACTTAAAGAGTTTTTGAACAATATACCAAAAATGGAATCCCACTATTGCCGCAAATCTACATCAAAGCTTTATTTGTTACCAGAATGGACATCAAAAAGAGCCCTATACGAATTCTACAAAAAAGACTGGTGTGCATCGCGGAATAATAAACCTCTCTCTATAGCAAAATTCAGCAACACTTTAGAAATTGAAAACATATCACTGTTTAAGCCGAAAAAAGATGAGTGCGAAAAATGTCTATCCCATAAACTCGGAAATATACCTGATACAGAACATAAGGAGCACATAGAAAGAAAAAATGAAGCCCGAATCGAAAAAGAAAATGATAAAAATTCAGAAGAACTCGTATTTACGATGGATACACAAGCTGTGTTATTAGCACCTAAATCTAATGTTTCATCTCTATATTATAAAACTAAGCTATGCACACACAATTTCTGTTTATTCAATTTGAGAAACAAAGATGGATTTTGCTATCTATGGAACGAGACTGAAGGTGCCCTATCGTCTGACAACTATGCAACCATAATAGTCAAGTTTATTACAAATAATCTTCTGCCGAGCATTCACAGAGAACCTGAAAACGATATTAAAATTATATTGTACAGTGATGGATGTACAGCACAAAATAGGAACGTGGTATTGGCAAACGCTTTACTGAATGTGGCAACATTAAACAATATTATAATTGAGCAAAAGTATTTGGAGGTTGGCCATACCCAGATGGAGGCTGACTCTATGCATGCCGCCATAGAGAGGAAGCTGAAAAATAAAGTTATTCATGTACCAGCTGAATATGTAGGAGTTTGTCTTGGAGCACGCATACACCCTAAGCCCTACAACGTGTCTTATTTAACGCACGATTTTTTTAAATCCTTTGGAAGTCTACAATATTATAAATCTATAAGACCAGGAAAAGCGACAGGAGACGCTAAGGTAGGGTGAGATGTCCAACAGTGAACCAGTGGTACACATTGAGCCACCCGTCTTACTTTTTAAACGCGACGTTGCCAAACCGTGCCGTGGACACGAAAGTACAAGTTTCTACCGCGCCGCCCGCTCCCCAGTCGGGAGCGAGCTAGCGCCAAAGACGCCCGTGTGGCGGACCGCATTACACTTTTCGGCGACAAAACAAAATAAAACGTAAGTACTATCTTTTCTTATTACTTATGTTGTGTATAGTTTTTCTGTGTGACATTTATTACACTTATTGAAGTGTTTATTGGGGTATCGCATACAACTGAAGTTACTACTGTATCTCTTTTAGTTTTTTTTTTAACATAACGTCAAATGTTGAATGGTGCGTGTAGTACACAATGAACCACGAACGTAGTTTGAACAGTGAACCGGTTCACTGTGTACCACTACTGGTTCACTGTACATTGCTAATTTATGTGGGTGGAGGTTTTGACTGTAATACTTACATAATATATATGGAGTTGAAACAAATTGTATTTTAATATTATTCTTTCAGCATGGGGCGAACTAAAACAGCGAAAAGGAAAATTGGAGGTCACAAAAAAGAAGAAATGTTACAAGCTATCATGCTTGTAAAAAATGGACAATCCATTCGTCAAGCAGCAAAAGAATGCGGATTACCCTACCCAACTGTAAGGAGATACGTAGAAAAATTCAAGAGCGATGAAACTACGAATTTAGTACCGAATTATGAGGTAAATGCTGTTTTTGCACCTAACCAGGAAAAAGAATTAAAAGAATACATTATAGATTGTTCGAGAAAATTTTATGGGCTTACTGCTAAAGATACTCGACGATTAGCTTACCAAATGGCATTTATTAACAACATAAAAGTTCCTTCTTCATGGGAAGAGAAAAAAATTGCTGGAAAGGAGTGGTTAAGGTCATTCAGAAAAAAACACACAGAATTAAGTCTCAAGAAACCTGAACCGTGTAGCTTGGCACGAGCCTCGGCATTCAACAAATATAATGTTCAAACATTTTTTAAAAACTTAAGAGAAGCTATGCAACGATCTCCTAATTTCGGTAACGGAACACGCGTCTATAATTTGGATGAAACCTCAACCACCACGGTACAACGCCCGCAAAAAGTCCTAGCTCTTAAGGGGAGTAATGTTTCCAAAGTAACGAGTGGAGAAAGAGGTGTTTTAGTGACAACTTGCTGCATTGTTTCCGCCACCGGTCATGCTTTGCCCCCAGCAATGGTCTTTCCGAGAAAGAAGTTCCAATCTCATATGCTCCATGGCGCTCCTCCTGGGAGTCTTGGCTTGGCTGCTTCATCTGGATGGATGAATGCAGACATCTTCGTAGATGTTATGAAACACTTCATACAACATACTTCCGCCTCAAAAGAAAATCCAGCTCTTTTGATTCTTGACAAACATGAAAGTCATTTGTCGTTAGAAGCATTGAACATTGCTAAAACTGCTGGTGTTACAGTGTTGACATTGCCTCCTCATACTACCGCAAGATTACAACCATTGGATGTGGGGTTAAATGGTCCATTTAAAACTTTTTATAATTCTGCCGTTGATTCGTGGCTACTCCGGAACCCCGGGCAGACACTCACTATCTATCATGTAGCTCAGTGCACAGGCGAGGCTTATTTAAAAGCCATGACTCCAATTAATATCACCAGCGCATTTAGGAAATGTGGAATTTATCCATACGACGAATCAGTTTTTACAGAAGACGATTTTCTACCAAGCACTGTGACGGATAGACCCGATCCAGGAAGAGATGAAACAGATACAGAATGTGAAATAAATGAAAACCGTTCACCTCCTAAGACCCCCTCTCCTTCAATTTTACAAGACTTACCATCACAACAAATCTGTAATGATCTGGCATCCAAATATAATGAAAATGAACAGCAAGCTTCCACTTCGAGAGCAGTGGAAAGTTTTGTTTCTCCAAAAATGTTTAGACTGCCGTTGAAAGCTGGTCCAAGAAAGACCACCAAAAGAAGCAGACCCTTAGGCCGGTGTATGATAGCCACCGACACTCCTGAGAAAGATTTAATCGCAGCGCGAAAAAAAAAAGTTGAAGTAAAAAAAGCTAAGAAAGTAAAGAGTAATTTATTTAAAGAAAAGAAGACAAAAAAAAAAGAAACTCCAATTATTGATGAAGATTCTAATTCCGAAGGCACTTTCTGTGCTAGTGGTTCTTCATCTGGTGGAGAAAATTTCGTTAGTGATAGTGAAGACGATGAAGTTATTTTATCTGAAGACTTTCCACCACTGCGTAGAAAACCCAAAGCGGATAATTTTGTAATTATTTTGATTGAATCAGAGAAAAAAAAGATAAAATGCTATTATGTTGCGAAGATTCTTGATGATTCTCCTGAAGCTGAATATGACTACTCCGTTTCGTATTTAAAATTAAAAAGCAAATTTTATCACACCTTTTGTGAGCCTTTAGAGCCAGATATTGCAATGGTTACAAAAAATGATATAAAATATATATTACCGAACCCCAAGATAGACGGCAGCAGTCGCAGAACAGCAACGTTCAAATTTCCAATTAACCTATCTCTTCTGAACTTCCCTTTTTAGTTTTTGATGCTTTTTCTTTTGAACTTTCCTTTTTTTGTATTTTTATATATGTTTTTCTTTCATAAGAACAACAATATGAAGACTGATTACTAGTAAGTTGACTGAGCAATAAATTGATCTCTGATATTGTTAAGCCTAAGATATTGTTAAATTCTTTATAACAATATATATTTTAAACACATTGTTAAAGTTTAATAAAGTTGATTACTTGGTAACATATACAAGACGTTTTTATTGCTTTACCTTTAGTTTTGTAGCATTTATAGTCATAATTTACTGTAAAATAAATAGGATGGTTCACTGTGTACATATTGGTTCACTGTTGACATAACCCCCGGTTCAGAGTGTCCCACGCGGTGGACTCAGTGAGCCATTTCCCACTTTAAAAAAAAACAGAAATATATCCTATCCTGTTACGTTTGGGTCTCAAATTAATATCCAAAATTAAAGTCAGATATATGACAAGTCCTTTAGTCCAAAAAGATCTTTATTATGTTTAGAAACAGTTGAGATTTGAATGTGCAACTTTTTCATGGTTCACTGTTGGACATCTCACCCTACCTTTGATTTTATTTATATTTGATCTTATTATTTTATTCATTTTTATAACTCTTTTTGTTCAGGTTTCAGTAGAAGTGTAAAAAACACATTTTACTGTGTAATTCATTGATTAGGTATAATTATTATTGTTTGTGTTCAGGTCACAGACATTCGTGCGCTGCAATATAAAAAAGGGAACATAAACTTTAAGCTAAGATTTAAAGATGAGTGGCAGTTACTACCACAACGATGCGATAGAAATATCACACCCTCGGCGATTGAAATCTTACCGAATCTTCATAAAAATCGGCTACAAATTAAAAAACGTAAGTTCAAAGACCTCCAGGAATTAAAATCTACCCTACCGGTGGACTACAGGGACTTCTACGACAACATACCACATGAATGAAGACTTACTTTTTTTTTCTTGTAACATTATAAGACGTAATAAAACATATTAAGTGATAAAAATATAGTTTTGTTTTCTCTTATTACCCAATACTAATCTAAAAAACTCTATATAAATCTAAATATAGGAGTCACAGAAAAGTGGACAACTCCCGTATTTTTATTATTTTTTAATTTACAAATAGGCCAACTCCAAAAATCTATTTTAAAGGTATGTGATCAATATATTTTTTCATAATGTTCAGTTAATTCCGTATGCAAAATAAAAAAGCACCAAATAGTATTTTGGAATATGGATATTGTAAATATTTAATTTTTTATTCAGTTTTTTTGCCTCCCTCTAAAATTGCATAAAACGGAGTTGGCCAATTTGCAGATTAAGCCATCGTTGGAAAAAGTAATGACTCCACAATTTTTAAAGACTCTATTTTATATAAAAAACTTGTCGAGAAAACTTTAGATATCCCAGATCCAAAGCCAATATCGCAAATAGATACAACCCCCTTACCTCATGTCATAGTAGGAGATGAGGCGTTTAGCCTGTCTGAAAATATAATGCGCCCTTATTGCGGTAAATCTCTAACAACCAAAAAAAGAATTTTCAACTATCGCTTATCCAGGGCCCGACGTTACATTGAATGTTGCTTTGGCATCTTGGTAAATAAATGGAGAATATTTCATAGACCGTTGAATGTGGACATAGAATTTGCAGAAAACATCATTAAGGCTTGTTGTGTTCTCCATAACTACGTAAGGTTAAGGGATGGCTACAGGTATGATAACACTCTCTACGAAACCTCTCTGATTAATTTGAACACTGAGGCAGTGAGGCCTAATGCGAGATCATTGAATACAAGAGATAGATTTGCTGATTATTTTGTTAACGAAGACAAACTCCCTTGGCAAGATAAAATGATATAGTTTATTAACGAAAAATCTATGCAAGGAATAATATTATTTAATAAAGTATTATTTACTTACCTAAAGTTTTTTTTTTTTCCTCGGAATCACCAGCTTCACAAAAAATTTCTACAATTTCTTCCCAGTTCCTACGCTTAATGATTCTATTAGAATAATCTGACGATTCCATATCGCTACCCTTTTCTCAATCTCGTCAATAAAAAGTTCCGTGTCAAAGTTTTCACGCTCCATTTTTAACCGAATACGTCCACTCGCCACGGACACGCGCGTAGTACTGGACGCTGCAATGGCGCCGGAGTATCTCGACTCGCGCGACGCACGCGCGTAAAACGAGCGAGTCGAGAGTCCCGCTCATTGCAAGCGTTTTACGCGCGTGTGAGGAAACGCGCGTAGGCATCTGGACGGGATATATGTAGCTCTAGTATCTCGGGTACGCGCGAGTGCCAACGCGCGAGTCCGCTCGCGCGTAAAACGCGTCATCTGGACAGGCTCTTTAGAGCCTGTCCAGAAAGCGCGATTTACGCGCGTGTCCACTCGCGCGTTTTGTTTTGTATTGCGTCCAGATGCAGCGAAATCACGCGCGCGTGTGATGAGACGGATTTGGTCAGTTATAAACATGGACTTGGATACAGCGGTTGTGTTGTGGCTTGCATACCGTCGATGGAGACGTCGTAAACGAAGAGAAAGTCGACGATTTAACGTGCATCCCATTCTACGTGACAGAATGACGCATAGTATGTTTATAACTTTATACCCAAAACTCAGAGAATATAGTGAAAAGTTTTTCAACTACTTTCGGATGTCAGTAGCATCGTTTGATGATTTACTAGAAATGATCAAAGAAGATTTGACTCCATGTCAAAATTATGTGGTACGGGATACTGTTTCTGCAGAAGAAAAACTCGTGATTACTTTGAGGTAATATTTTTTATTGCTTTAATAATTATAAACAAAGACCCAATTAACAAAAATAAAGAATTTGAACAAAATTAACAAAAACTAGGAATCATTCTTATATAATACGAGTATAGGTAGGTACTTAACATTTATTTTAATTATCGTATAGTTCCATTAATTCAGATTCATTGGAATCTTGTGTAGATGCCGGTGATGGGTTTTTGTAGCTAGATGTCGTTGGTGGTCGTGACGCAGTGCAATAACCTCGATTGTAAGTCGAAAAGGTTGCAGATGGAAACGAAGATGTTGAAGGGTCTGTTGCGGTATATCCTGTTTCTCTATAATAATCTCTCTGTCCACGTTGTGTCATTTCTGTTTGGTAATGATATTGTGTCGAAGGTTGGTAGTCGGAACGAGCAGCTGCAGATTTAAGACACAGAGCTTGATGAGCTTGAAGTACTTTCATTAGTTCAATTTTTGTTTGAAGTCTGTTTTCCTCTGGTACTTTAACAAGCTCTTTGTGTAAGGACAAACAAAATAGTTTGTCATCATCTGACTCCACTTGCTTTGATGTCTGTGGCTGATTTCCAGATGCTAAATTTGTTTTAATGATGGAGAGAAATTCTTCGTCGGCCGCATTTAGTTTTTTCTTCTTTTTCGTCTGACTACGTGGAGGTCTCATTACATCTTCCCCATCGCCCGAAAACTCCTGTTCTTCAGCTGCAACAGACGCGGTGTTGATGTTGCTCTCAGTTATTTTATTCCGTGTCGATCTTTCAAGAAACATCAAACGTTCAAAATAAATATATTTGGCTTTGCCTGAGGCTCCTGATCCAGACGGTGTGGTTTTCTTCTTCTTCATTTCTCTTACAAAGCCATCACGCAACCCTTTCCACTTCTTCTGCAGTAAAGTACCTGTAAACAATAAAAAGATTGGAATAAAATAATAATTCTTATGTAACTTTCTTTTCAGATATTTGGCTACAGGGTGTTATTTTGCGGACCTGCATTATGCCTACAGATTAGGAAAGTCTACAATTATCGAAATAGTACAGAAAACCTGTTACGTCATATGGAACAAACTGCAAAATATAGTAATGAGAGAACCAACGAAAGCCGAATGGAAAGAAATTTCGAAACAATTTAAAAAATACACAAATTTTCCAAATTGCATCGGCGCCATTGACGGCAAGCATATCCGTATTATAAAACCTAACGATTCTGGATCTCTTTTTTATAACTATAAGAGTTATTTTTCAACTGTTTTGTTGGCCGTATGCGATGCAAATTATTGTTTTATTGCAGTGGACATAGGCGCATATCGATGGCTTAACCTGCAAACCGGCTAACTCCACTTTTGACCCAAAATCATGTTTTGATGTCATCGAGTACGCGGAGTTGCCACTTACGGTATGCAAAATGAAACAACTCCCTAGCTTTCAAAATTACCGAAAAAATCGCGTGCACATAAATTGGGCAACTCCCAACACTGACATAGCAACACGTCAAAGTGGCTAACTCCGGTGCCAGCCGCCATTTTGTACTGGACGGCGTGCAAGAAAGAACAGGTTTTCGTGGCTTGAGTTTATATTTTTGTCAATGTGCGTAAATAACAGATAGTATAACCTGAAAACAATACATGGAATTGGTGGTAAGTGACTTTATTTAAATAAGGTATAATTGTTGTGAATACTCAAAAAGAAAACCATAAATAACCTACAAAAGTGCGATGATGGAGTTGGCCATTTTTTGTTGTGACAATTTGTTCTTGATTTGGGAGTTACCAGTTTTGTGTTTTTAGGTAAATTAATGTTAAAAATATTTAATGGGATTGTTACTTATATTGTAGACAAAGAAAATGTCGAGGGCGAAAAAAATGGTTGAAGCTGCTTGCAACCGAAGTCGTCAAAATGATTTAATATTTTTCACAAAGGAATCGATTGAAAATATGCCTGTTATACTGGCTGCTGATTCGTCATTATCTGAAGCTGTTCCAGAAGTAATTATGCGAATTGTCCCATTAGTTGATGATGCGGCAACATCTGATGCTGTTACAGAAGTGGTCATGGAAATTCCTCCACTAGCTGATGGGGCTTTAACATCTGATGCTCTTACAGAGGGGATCACGGAAATGGAACCAATAGCCGAAGGTTCATCTCTGAATTCCGGCCTGTTAACATTGGTTACTGAAGCATCCATGGAATCATCCGGACCAGCTACAAATTCACAGGTTACACCACGTCATGATAACAATGCTGCCTTGATTGACAACTATATAAGCGATGATAGTGACTACAATAATGAACAACTTGTACCCTATTCTGAGCACTCGGATTCTAATAGTGAAGAAGAACCAATGAGAGTTAAGAGAAGAAAAAGGTGTCAGGTTAACAAAGCAACATGGAATGAATACAAAAACAAACTTAATCGGGAAAAGGGGAGGCAGTATATTGGACGAAAAAAAGTTGACGGGAAATGGGAAAAAACACTAAAGAATAAGCGAGTGCTTAAACCTCGATGCAAATGTAAGACAAATGACAAAAGTGCTTTAAAATGCTGTGAAATTACAGAAGATGATAGAAAAGTAATATATGAAAAGTTTTGGGGGATGACTTGGGGAGAAAAGAAGGTTTTCGTAAATAGTCTTGTACAAGAGATGCCTACAAAACGCCCAAGAGATAGAAAAGACCCATCTATTACAAAGAGAAAAAGCTCAATGATTTATAACTTGCATTTGAATGACGAACGTCGTGTGAGGGTCTGCAAAACGATGTTTCAAAACACTTTGTGTATCACCAAAATGACCATCTGGAACTGGAAAAAAGGTAAAGAAAATACCTCTCACAATGAAAACCAAAATGTATCTGCCAGAAAAAATCCCCACGAAGCAGAGGTAGAATCACTTAAAGAGTTTTTGAACAATATACCAAAAATGGAATCCCACTATTGCCGCAAATCTACATCAAAGCTTTATTTGTTACCAGAATGGACATCAAAAAGAGCCCTATACGAATTCTACAAAAAAGACTGGTGTGCATCGCGGAATAATAAACCTCTCTCTATAGCAAAATTCAGCAACACTTTAGAAATTGAAAACATATCACTGTTTAAGCCGAAAAAAGATGAGTGCGAAAAATGTCTATCCCATAAACTCGGAAATATACCTGATACAGAACATAAGGAGCACATAGAAAGAAAAAATGAAGCCCGAATCGAAAAAGAAAATGATAAAAATTCAGAAGAACTCGTATTTACGATGGATACACAAGCTGTGTTATTAGCACCTAAATCTAATGTTTCATCTCTATATTATAAAACTAAGCTATGCACACACAATTTCTGTTTATTCAATTTGAGAAACAAAGATGGATTTTGCTATCTATGGAACGAGACTGAAGGTGCCCTATCGTCTGACAACTATGCAACCATAATAGTCAAGTTTATTACAAATAATCTTCTGCCGAGCATTCACAGAGAACCTGAAAACGATATTAAAATTATATTGTACAGTGATGGATGTACAGCACAAAATAGGAACGTGGTATTGGCAAACGCTTTACTGAATGTGGCAACATTAAACAATATTATAATTGAGCAAAAGTATTTGGAGGTTGGCCATACCCAGATGGAGGCTGACTCTATGCATGCCGCCATAGAGAGGAAGCTGAAAAATAAAGTTATTCATGTACCAGCTGAATATGTAGGAGTTTGTCTTGGAGCACGCATACACCCTAAGCCCTACAACGTGTCTTATTTAACGCACGATTTTTTTAAATCCTTTGGAAGTCTACAATATTATAAATCTATAAGACCAGGAAAAGCGACAGGAGACGCTAAGGTAGGGTGAGATGTCCAACAGTGAACCAGTGGTACACATTGAGCCACCCGTCTTACTTTTTAAACGCGACGTTGCCAAACCGTGCCGTGGACACGAAAGTACAAGTTTCTACCGCGCCGCCCGCTCCCCAGTCGGGAGCGAGCTAGCGCCAAAGACGCCCGTGTGGCGGACCGCATTACACTTTTCGGCGACAAAACAAAATAAAACGTAAGTACTATCTTTTCTTATTACTTATGTTGTGTATAGTTTTTCTGTGTGACATTTATTACACTTATTGAAGTGTTTATTGGGGTATCGCATACAACTGAAGTTACTACTGTATCTCTTTTAGTTTTTTTTTTAACATAACGTCAAATGTTGAATGGTGCGTGTAGTACACAATGAACCACGAACGTAGTTTGAACAGTGAACCGGTTCACTGTGTACCACTACTGGTTCACTGTACATTGCTAATTTATGTGGGTGGAGGTTTTGACTGTAATACTTACATAATATATATGGAGTTGAAACAAATTGTATTTTAATATTATTCTTTCAGCATGGGGCGAACTAAAACAGCGAAAAGGAAAATTGGAGGTCACAAAAAAGAAGAAATGTTACAAGCTATCATGCTTGTAAAAAATGGACAATCCATTCGTCAAGCAGCAAAAGAATGCGGATTACCCTACCCAACTGTAAGGAGATACGTAGAAAAATTCAAGAGCGATGAAACTACGAATTTAGTACCGAATTATGAGGTAAATGCTGTTTTTGCACCTAACCAGGAAAAAGAATTAAAAGAATACATTATAGATTGTTCGAGAAAATTTTATGGGCTTACTGCTAAAGATACTCGACGATTAGCTTACCAAATGGCATTTATTAACAACATAAAAGTTCCTTCTTCATGGGAAGAGAAAAAAATTGCTGGAAAGGAGTGGTTAAGGTCATTCAGAAAAAAACACACAGAATTAAGTCTCAAGAAACCTGAACCGTGTAGCTTGGCACGAGCCTCGGCATTCAACAAATATAATGTTCAAACATTTTTTAAAAACTTAAGAGAAGCTATGCAACGATCTCCTAATTTCGGTAACGGAACACGCGTCTATAATTTGGATGAAACCTCAACCACCACGGTACAACGCCCGCAAAAAGTCCTAGCTCTTAAGGGGAGTAATGTTTCCAAAGTAACGAGTGGAGAAAGAGGTGTTTTAGTGACAACTTGCTGCATTGTTTCCGCCACCGGTCATGCTTTGCCCCCAGCAATGGTCTTTCCGAGAAAGAAGTTCCAATCTCATATGCTCCATGGCGCTCCTCCTGGGAGTCTTGGCTTGGCTGCTTCATCTGGATGGATGAATGCAGACATCTTCGTAGATGTTATGAAACACTTCATACAACATACTTCCGCCTCAAAAGAAAATCCAGCTCTTTTGATTCTTGACAAACATGAAAGTCATTTGTCGTTAGAAGCATTGAACATTGCTAAAACTGCTGGTGTTACAGTGTTGACATTGCCTCCTCATACTACCGCAAGATTACAACCATTGGATGTGGGGTTAAATGGTCCATTTAAAACTTTTTATAATTCTGCCGTTGATTCGTGGCTACTCCGGAACCCCGGGCAGACACTCACTATCTATCATGTAGCTCAGTGCACAGGCGAGGCTTATTTAAAAGCCATGACTCCAATTAATATCACCAGCGCATTTAGGAAATGTGGAATTTATCCATACGACGAATCAGTTTTTACAGAAGACGATTTTCTACCAAGCACTGTGACGGATAGACCCGATCCAGGAAGAGATGAAACAGATACAGAATGTGAAATAAATGAAAACCGTTCACCTCCTAAGACCCCCTCTCCTTCAATTTTACAAGACTTACCATCACAACAAATCTGTAATGATCTGGCATCCAAATATAATGAAAATGAACAGCAAGCTTCCACTTCGAGAGCAGTGGAAAGTTTTGTTTCTCCAAAAATGTTTAGACTGCCGTTGAAAGCTGGTCCAAGAAAGACCACCAAAAGAAGCAGACCCTTAGGCCGGTGTATGATAGCCACCGACACTCCTGAGAAAGATTTAATCGCAGCGCGAAAAAAAAAAGTTGAAGTAAAAAAAGCTAAGAAAGTAAAGAGTAATTTATTTAAAGAAAAGAAGACAAAAAAAAAAGAAACTCCAATTATTGATGAAGATTCTAATTCCGAAGGCACAGACAGGCTTCTGTGCTAGTGGTTCTTCATCTGGTGGAGAAAATTTCGTTAGTGATAGTGAAGACGATGAAGTTATTTTATCTGAAGACTTTCCACCACTGCGTAGAAAACCCAAAGCGGATAATTTTGTAATTATTTTGATTGAATCAGAGAAAAAAAAGATAAAATGCTATTATGTTGCGAAGATTCTTGATGATTCTCCTGAAGCTGAATATGACTACTCCGTTTCGTATTTAAAATTAAAAAGCAAATTTTATCACACCTTTTGTGAGCCTTTAGAGCCAGATATTGCAATGGTTACAAAAAATGATATAAAATATATATTACCGAACCCCAAGATAGACGGCAGCAGTCGCAGAACAGCAACGTTCAAATTTCCAATTAACCTATCTCTTCTGAACTTCCCTTTTTAGTTTTTGATGCTTTTTCTTTTGAACTTTCCTTTTTTTGTATTTTTATATATGTTTTTCTTTCATAAGAACAACAATATGAAGACTGATTACTAGTAAGTTGACTGAGCAATAAATTGATCTCTGATATTGTTAAGCCTAAGATATTGTTAAATTCTTTATAACAATATATATTTTAAACACATTGTTAAAGTTTAATAAAGTTGATTACTTGGTAACATATACAAGACGTTTTTATTGCTTTACCTTTAGTTTTGTAGCATTTATAGTCATAATTTACTGTAAAATAAATAGGATGGTTCACTGTGTACATATTGGTTCACTGTTGACATAACCCCCGGTTCAGAGTGTCCCACGCGGTGGACTCAGTGAGCCATTTCCCACTTTAAAAAAAAACAGAAATATATCCTATCCTGTTACGTTTGGGTCTCAAATTAATATCCAAAATTAAAGTCAGATATATGACAAGTCCTTTAGTCCAAAAAGATCTTTATTATGTTTAGAAACAGTTGAGATTTGAATGTGCAACTTTTTCATGGTTCACTGTTGGACATCTCACCCTACCTTTGATTTTATTTATATTTGATCTTATTATTTTATTCATTTTTATAACTCTTTTTGTTCAGGTTTCAGTAGAAGTGTAAAAAACACATTTTACTGTGTAATTCATTGATTAGGTATAATTATTATTGTTTGTGTTCAGGTCACAGACATTCGTGCGCTGCAATATAAAAAAGGGAACATAAACTTTAAGCTAAGATTTAAAGATGAGTGGCAGTTACTACCACAACGATGCGATAGAAATATCACACCCTCGGCGATTGAAATCTTACCGAATCTTCATAAAAATCGGCTACAAATTAAAAAACGTAAGTTCAAAGACCTCCAGGAATTAAAATCTACCCTACCGGTGGACTACAGGGACTTCTACGACAACATACCACATGAATGAAGACTTACTTTTTTTTTCTTGTAACATTATAAGACGTAATAAAACATATTAAGTGATAAAAATATAGTTTTGTTTTCTCTTATTACCCAATACTAATCTAAAAAACTCTATATAAATCTAAATATAGGAGTCACAGAAAAGTGGACAACTCCCGTATTTTTATTATTTTTTAATTTACAAATAGGCCAACTCCAAAAATCTATTTTAAAGGTATGTGATCAATATATTTTTTCATAATGTTCAGTTAATTCCGTATGCAAAATAAAAAAGCACCAAATAGTATTTTGGAATATGGATATTGTAAATATTTAATTTTTTATTCAGTTTTTTTGCCTCCCTCTAAAATTGCATAAAACGGAGTTGGCCAATTTGCAGATTAAGCCATCGTTGGAAAAAGTAATGACTCCACAATTTTTAAAGACTCTATTTTATATAAAAAACTTGTCGAGAAAACTTTAGATATCCCAGATCCAAAGCCAATATCGCAAATAGATACAACCCCCTTACCTCATGTCATAGTAGGAGATGAGGCGTTTAGCCTGTCTGAAAATATAATGCGCCCTTATTGCGGTAAATCTCTAACAACCAAAAAAAGAATTTTCAACTATCGCTTATCCAGGGCCCGACGTTACATTGAATGTTGCTTTGGCATCTTGGTAAATAAATGGAGAATATTTCATAGACCGTTGAATGTGGACATAGAATTTGCAGAAAACATCATTAAGGCTTGTTGTGTTCTCCATAACTACGTAAGGTTAAGGGATGGCTACAGGTATGATAACACTCTCTACGAAACCTCTCTGATTAATTTGAACACTGAGGCAGTGAGGCCTAATGCGAGATCATTGAATACAAGAGATAGATTTGCTGATTATTTTGTTAACGAAGACAAACTCCCTTGGCAAGATAAAATGATATAGTTTATTAACGAAAAATCTATGCAAGGAATAATATTATTTAATAAAGTATTATTTACTTACCTAAAGTTTTTTTTTTTTCCTCGGAATCACCAGCTTCACAAAAAATTTCTACAATTTCTTCCCAGTTCCTACGCTTAATGATTCTATTAGAATAATCTGACGATTCCATATCGCTACCCTTTTCTCAATCTCGTCAATAAAAAGTTCCGTGTCAAAGTTTTCACGCTCCATTTTTAACCGAATACGTCCACTCGCCACGGACACGCGCGTAGTACTGGACGCTGCAATGGCGCCGGAGTATCTCGACTCGCGCGACGCACGCGCGTAAAACGAGCGAGTCGAGAGTCCCGCTCATTGCAAGCGTTTTACGCGCGTGTGAGGAAACGCGCGTAGGCATCTGGACGGGATATATGTAGCTCTAGTATCTCGGGTACGCGCGAGTGCCAACGCGCGAGTCCGCTCGCGCGTAAAACGCGTCATCTGGACAGGCTCTAAAACAAACACGCTTAGTTTGTTTGTAAAAATAATTGTAATTTTAGTTTTTATTGTAAGAATACCTAAATTTTTGATAGTGATTATCTCAGAATAATTTAACGCCTAGGCCTATCGTATATCGATGTGAAATAATGGTTATTATTATTATTCCGCTTATTTCTCTTTTTTGGCATATTTGATACTTGCATATTTAAATATTTCTTAGGCCCAGCGCACACCGCTGGAGGCGCGGCGGAGCGCATTTCCTTGAAACGCGCGGACGGATTATTAAAATAACAATTATCCAAATTTAAACAAACACAAAAAGAAAATAATAATATATTATTATTCAGTTATATTTAATCGTCGCAAAATACGGGTTTCCTGCCAAGGGACTTGCCCCTGGTTATTAAAATAAGAACAAAATATGTCCCGGATCCGATAAACTTCATTGTTACATGCATTGTTTGTTGTAGTGGACGTATTAGTAGTGTTGATAGATAATACAAATGATAATGATTCATTAGTCGACGAGCTATCTGAATTGTTTGCATCTAAATAGTTGGTATGTTTTTCAATCAAGTAATTATGTAAGACACAGGTTGCTTTAACTATTTTATCAACAGTATCGACTTGGCATTCGAAATCCTTATGGTACACGTACCACTTTCTCTTCAAAACACCAAATGTGGCCTCTACTATGCGTCGAGCTCTCGATAGTCTATAATTGAATATTCGTTTACTTTGATCTAATTGATCTCTAGGATATGGTCGCATTAAATTATAAGACAAAGGAAAGGCTTCGTCACCAAGAAATACGAATGGTACTCTCTCTCCATTTTCAGTTAGTGGTTCAGCCTGTGGCAAATTTAAAGCATTGTTTTGCAGTCGTTTTCCAAACTCACTCTCTGCAAATATTCCACCGTCACTGAATTTTCCCATCGACCCGATATCTACCATTATTATTTTCCGTTTAGCGTCAGCCACACACATTAATACAATTGAAAATCTGTGTTTGTAATTGAAAAAAGATGAGCCTGATTTATTTGGTGCAATTATGTAAACGTGTTTGCCGTCTAACGCACCAACGCAATTCTTGAATTGCCACAAGTCTTCAAATTCCTTTGCTATTCGATACCAATCATCTTGAGTAGGTACAGGCATATATAAAGGCTGCAACACATTCCAAATACATTCACAAGTTTCTTTAATTATATTCATTACTGTAGATTTTCCGACCCTAAAATCTTGTCCAAGTGTAGAATACTTAGTACCGTTCGCTAAATACCTGTAATAAACATTATAAATTAAACACTATAAATCGTCAAAAAAGTAGATAGGCATCCTATTATTTTTATATGCGTTGGGGTAGTCACACGAATTTAGTTTATATAACTTTTATTTTATTCTTACAGTAAAAACTGCTAAAGCAAAGTGGAAAAAATTGCGTGACAATCATCGTGACGCAATTAAAAGACAAAGTTCTACCAGAAGTGGTCAGGCGGCAAAACAAACCTGCCAATGGAAGTATCAAAAAGTAATGGAGTTTTTGCTACCACATATGCAAAATAGAAAACGAACCTCAAATTTCAGGAATGATTCAGAATCGATAAGAAGCCCTGATCATGACACTGATACACAAATGTCAGCCTCGTCAGTTACTACACACGATCAAATGTCAAACGATTCAGAGCAAATTCAATTAGAAGATCTTCTTTCGAATGCTACACAATCTACCCAATCTTCCGGCCTTTCCTCAAAATCTAAGAACAGAAAATTGGACGATGTCTCCGAACTGCTTACGCAATTACAAAATAATAACCAGCAGCGAACGAAGGAACGGGCCGAGTTAAAACAGATTATTACAGCATCCGATGATTTAGATGACTTGGATCATTTTTTTCTCTCCATGTCGAAGACCTTGAAAAAACTTCCTAATTATTTACAGCTTAAAGTGAAACGCACTGCAATGAATGCTTTATTGGAAGCCGAAGAAATAAACGAACAAAACTCTTGGACTGCCCCGCATTACGGTTATTTCACAGCTCGTACAGACACTTCACAAACATATGAAAACATACAATCATCATCATCATCACTAAACATTACAGAACCTCCTCCACCACCACCTACACCTGGAACTGATAATGAGCAACTTTGATAGTTCAATATTACGATATCGTTGTCATTTTTGTTGATTTTTAAAATATGCATAGTTGATTTTTATTGTTTTAAATTATGTTTGTATGTGAAAAGTGTCACAATTTCATTGTCAGGAATAATGTTTACTATTTTGAATAACTTTATAACGTTGAATCAGGTCATGTGACTCTGATTCGCTTTTTTAAATAAATGGTTATAATGTATAAATTGAATTGTTTACTTACTTTAGACATATTGCAAGCCTTTCTTCACTTGAAATCGATCTCCTGCAATTAGTATCCTTCTTCTGTATATATGGTTTAAGATGACAATGTAATTCATGGAAAAGTTTTCTTGATACCCTATACGAAGTTTCGAACATTTCGTCATGACACGTCTGAAAAAAAGTTGAAAATTCTCCATGCATGAATGGTACTTTATATGTTGTCGAATCCAGAATCTATGTTTTCTCTTCGAATCCAAAAAAGTCGCAACAGTCAATGCTACTTCATCTGATTCGTTATCTTCGTCTTCAAGTAGAGAAAGATATAAAATGATTGCTTTTTTCTTTTTAAGCGACAACATGACGTATGGTCTTTCCGAGAGATTGAGTGTAACTAAGTGCAAAAATGCGCGATTCCAAAAGTATGCTCCACTCCGCTCCTCTCCGCCCAGCTTCGCTCCTCTCCGCCAAGCTCCGCTTCAGTGGAAACACTGACCACTTTTCACCGCTCTTCTCCGCTCCTCTCCGCCCAGCTCCGCGTCAGTGGAAACGCGGCCTAATTCAGGTTTCCGAGGAATAGGAATAAAAAAAAGATGGAATAGGAATGTCAACTGTCAATTTGATTCACTAAAGCTAATAGGGATGGGGGAGTAGGAAAATGTATCGATAGTTTGTCGACTTTTCAAAATAGTATCGATATTATCTCCAATTAATAAAATTTTCTCTTTTGCATATGCTGATGGATTGTATGCCGCTGGGTGAAGAAGAGGCTGGCAATATTAGCGACGCATCGAAGAAATGTGTGATTATTTGTTATGCAATTAGGGCTACATAGGCTCAAACCAGGATAACCCGGTGGGTTCTTTAAGGTATTAGTCATAACTGAAACCGACTTTGCTAACGGGGCATAGCCTTTGCAAAGGATGTCGAGTTGACATCATTGGTCCAGTTGATGGCTGTTGTTTAATTAAAAATATAAATATATTTATCAATTTGAATCCTGGTGCAAGTTCTATGAATAGGATTTGAATTCGATGCGATCCAGCCTTTCCTTCTCTGGCCTGATAAACGCACGAGATCGAAAAATTGTATCATATCTGAATTTTTAGAAATTTAAACCCCTTCCGGGTCGATGTGAGTTGATGCATCATTTTGTTAGTGTCGGGAGGACGCCTTGATCCCTTTTCGGAGGTTTTGGTCAAGGAGGTTCAGGCATGACTGCGTTGATTTATTAATGCTTATACATATATCAGCTAAATATTTATATTGGATTATCCAATAACTCGTTTGTCATGACTTAAGCCTTCCCCTTTTAAGGGTCGTACCTCGATTGTAAATGTGATTCCTCCGTTAGGTAAATGTTCGGGTTAGTATAAGGTAGGATTGATGTTACCTTTCAAAACTTGGAATAGAAGCACCTCGTATGACTCTGCGCGTCTATTCTTAGGGGCGTAGCTCATGTGAGGACTCTGCCTAAGAAGGCAACCTATTTGCCTTAGTAAGACTGGCAGTAGATAACTAGTTTTGCAAGGTAGTTAAAATAAGAACGCTTGTCATGTTGATATAAAATTATTAGAGAATAGATCTAGATTGTTCGCCTGAAGGCAGGCTCATATTGGCTAAAATATAATAAGTAAAACTAATTTATCTTTCATTACCGGTACACCTCTGTCTACCCCCCTACAGTACCTACACTACTAAAACCTTTTTTACATCCTGCGTCTTTTTGAGTACCTAACTACCGTTCGTAAGCTTAAAACAAGTTAAAAACATACGTTTTTACTTAAGGCGCAGATACCCTTGAGTAGCTGATTTTAAAATGAGAATCACGTCTAAACGGCTAGTCGTAATTTTTTGGAAAAAATATATGTTACGTTAGACCATTTTCTTAATAATTTGATCTGAGAAAATCTTAAGTTTTATTCGTATAAGATAGTGTAATTAATTTGTAAAGTTATGTCTAAAACGGACAAAAACATGACAATCACATCAAAACCGCTGGGCGTATTTTAATGAAATTGACACTATCTCAAAGACAATTTAATTATCTACATTTTGATTTGAGGCTTTTTTTTTAAAGTCTTAGAATAGTAAGGAAAGTACAAACAACTACGAAATTTTGGGTCGCGCGGGTGTGAAACGAGTGCGCGTTTTGTTCCTTCAAGGTCGTTGGCATTAGTCGTCGTCTTAAGTTTCTAGCGTCCACTATCCTACACGCTTATTTTCATTTATATTTACCTACACATTTGTCTTTACAGACTAGCCATGGAGCAAATCTTATGAAACACCTCAAGCATACAAAAATGAATATTCTAGGATTGTAGAACTTAATAATGAGAGTTCATTGAGCAGGAATGTATCTCTTTCTGACAACTCTCAAATTATCCATAAAGTATGCCCAAATTTAGTTACTCTACACGGTCGTCCGATGGCAATGCTAGATGATCAAGCATTTCAAAATATTCTATCAACTGTACCTGATTTAAATATCACAGCGCTTCCAAACATCCTTTATAATGCGCACAGCGAATGAGTGGAACTCACTGCCTGCGTCTGTGTTTCCGAACGCATTCAACCCGAATCTCTTCAAAGTTAGAGTGAACAGGCTACTTCTGGGTAAGCTCACTCCATCGTAGACTCTGTCTCTGTCACCTATGACCTAGACTAGAGTCAAGAGCAAACCCATTACAAATAAAAAAAAAAAAAAAAAAAAAAACACAATAAATTCAAAAAATATCAGGCAAGATATAAATGACTCAGCGGCATCCTTACGTATGTATGGATATGGCCAATGAATTGCGAAATAAGATGATATGCATTAAAGTGGACATCGCATCACTTTCTACTAGAAGTTTTATATGAGTGAACGCTCAATATGCCAAAGATGGCCTTATTGTCATTAAAAACCTTGCCATGATCGAATTACTTCAGCGCCATACGGCTGAACATCTGAAAGAACAAATTAAGTTTATTTTACAACGTTTTCGTATTGGTCTGGAAAATATTTACAGTTTTACTACTGACAACGGCGCTAATATATTAAAAATGAGCCGATTAATGTCAGAAGAAGACTCCGATGTACCAAATAGCACTCTCAATAAATCAGTAGAATCAAGTACTTCAAAATCAACAGAACATTACAGCAGCCAAACCGAAATATTAATGACGCAAGAAGTATCAGATGTCCCGAAAACAGCAAATGAAAATAACCCAAGTACTTTCAAAAGCAACTGAATATAACAATACTCAAAACGACATTTTAGATTGCATCAGCGAGGCTGAGTATCCTGGTCAAGATTTTGACATTGATAATAATTCTATTTCTTCTAAATCTGATTCATATTTTGATGCAAATGTTGAGTTTGATAATGATTATACTGAAAATGAATATACCGAAACTGTCGCTTCAGCCTTATCGCTTGAATTGAATGTAGATAATCAGGGTGACGGCCACCGTAATATAGGTATCGATGGTGTGCAGCTCACACACTTCAGTTGGCTATTCTCAGTGCTTTGGAAGAGGCAAGAATAAAAGAAGTTTTAAAAAGTGCACGTAATGTGGTAAAGCGACTACTAACACAGACGTATTTAAATAAAATTGGGAATAGCAAACATAAAATGCCAATTTTAGATTGTGTAACAAGATGGAATGCCACTGCTGATATGATTGAACGATTAATACATTTAAAACCAATTTAGGGTGATCAGGATTTGCAGACTTACTTACCAGAATCTGTTTGGGATACTATGGCTAGTGTGCAAAATAAATTTAAATAACATTAATTCTAATCTGAGCCACCTTGTTTCTAAATATATGACAGAAAAGGAGGAACTATTGTTTCAGAATTGTTTTGTTAATGCTATCTTTCTAGATCCTAGAGTTAATTCCACGCTTCCCAAAATGCACCAAATTGAAAAAATAACTTAATTCGACTTCACCACCATTTACAAAAACTTACTGAAAAATACAATAATAATACTGATCTATCGCTACAAACAGAAAGCACGAGTGAATCGGCAGTGGCACCCAGGTCCAAGAACAAAAAATCACAATTAAAATTACAAGATTTTTTAAACAACGCATATTTAGAAAAGCATGATGATTTATCAGTCCTCCTAGTGAGAGATAACAATAGATTTACTTCAAAAATAAATATTATGGACGAAATAGATACATTCCAAAAAGAGCCATTACTTCATTCTACTAACAAAATTTTTGATTACTGGGAAACCAACAAAGATAAGTAAGTATTATGCTTATATTATTATTCAATGTACCTTAAATGTTGAGTTGAATAACATCACTATTTAATCATTAACTTTTGGGTAGACAGACGTCTTCTAGTCTAGTTGAACAAACTGTGATTGCTCCAAATATGATTCCAAAAATATGTTTTATTTTATACTTTTATTTTAATAAGGTACAATATTGTTGTTTAGTTTAGTTATAACTTGTAATAGTAAATTAAAATAAAAGTAAAGCAATTTTGTCAAAAGAACAATGGCGAGATTCCATACATGCGTGGACCAGACTTTTTTAACGTGTACCGCTGGGACTCCAATTTTCCTAGATTAATCATTGTGATGATGCTATTTCGCAGGCAAATATTAAAATAAAACTTATTGTATATGATTCATTTTTGGTTTTACAGTATTAGTACAAGTTTTGTTAATTTTTATATAAATGTTTTCTTAGATTAAGTACTGCAAAATGTGAAGAGTCAATTTCACCCGGCTCCAACTTTCCGAAGTGTGATCGTGCCAATACCTGACCATCTTGAGCTTCTAGGCGTTACGTTGACATCGACTCTCAATTTTGGCCCATACATTGAGGCAAAGGCTCAGCTGGCTGCCAAAAAGCTGGGGATCCTTGCAAAGGTGAGAAGGTACTTCACGCCAGAACAGCTGCACAGTTTGTATCAAGCGCAAGTTCGATCATGCATGGAGTACTGTTCTCATCTCTGGGACGGATCTGCCAAATACCAACTTGATGCACTAGAGTCGATCGAAAAGCGGGCCAAGAGGCTCATCGGCGATGAGGCATTGGTTTAGTCAAAGCTCCAGAGCCTTGAACATCGTCGCCGAGTTGCCAGCTTGTCGGTTTTTTATCGATTACATTTCGGGGAGTGTGCGATGGAATTGCGTAATCTAATTCCGCCCAGCCCGTTTCATCATCGGACTACCAGACATACGGCGATGCGCCATCGGTACATGGTGGACATCCCACCCACACGCACTAAACGTTTTGAGAATACTTTTATTATGCGTACAGCTAAGGAGTGGAATTCCCTGCCGGAGTCTGTGTTTCCCTATAGCTACAACCTAGGGGTCTTTAAGTCAAGAGTGAATAGGTTACTTCTAGGCAAGCTTGCTCCATCATCGACCACCTCATCGCTTACCATCAGGTGAGATAGTGGTCAAGCGCGAGCATATATAATTTAAAAAAAAATTGGTACATTAATGTTTGCCATAACATCATCATCTGACCAATCTATGGGAACACCAACGGCGAAGCAATTGCTGTTTCGCTTTATATCTCGAAGGCTTTTGACAGGGTCTGGCACGCGAGTCTACTCAGTCATTTTCATTTTTCATTTTCAAATATCTTTATTTGATACTCAGACCAACAAAAAAAGATAGACGGCGCATCGCGAACATCATAAGTGAAGCCACAAAACTATGCTCCTCCAAGTAAATATACACGCTCACGCACACACCTACACTAAAACTATGCTCATCGCTCTTAGTACGTCACGAGTCGTCGTCTAGTTAACATATATTTAAAAAAATAGAATTATGCCTTCCTGTGTAGTGAAAACTTGTAAAAACAATAGCAAAGCACATAAAAAATCTCACGGAATCACTTTTCATTCGCAAGTACTTGAAATAACATCGTTTATTTATTAAAAATACTATGAATTTTAGGTTACTTGGAACAAAAAACCTCAATGAACGAAAGCAGTGACATAAAGTGCGAGAGTTGCCATATGATTTAAAATTTTCCCATTCGATTAAACATGAAAATAAATAAATATGATTTCTTAATTCGAGTTATATTTACTTCTAGTTATTTTGAATATAATAAATTTGATTGAAAATATAATTAGGTACCTCTATTATTTCAAAACAATTTACATAATGACTCATGCCCATGACGAACGAATTTCTATGATCATGATTGTAGGAAGATGCTGTATTTCACTTCTTCCGATTCCAAGATACTGTGAAAGACAACTTACACCTAAACCTATACCCCATAGTAGAACTAAATATGCTAATTTTAACTCATACACACTAACCACCCTCACCCATTAGCGCACTCTCACCTTTACTCCCACACATAACAAAAATACGCGCATTTTTTTCTTTGTATAACGGTCGTTCACTTATAGTTTGCTTTTTCTATTATTTAAAACATATCTATAAATATTTGTATTTTTTATTTTTTTGCATTAAATTTCAAATTAATGGATAATGCTAAGCGGAAGAGTGAAGTCTCCTAACACCAGCAAGTCTTGCATAAAACGTGATCTCCAAATCATAAGTGTATAAAGCCACTTTCTAATTGTTTTTATTTTTCGGAATAGAAATTCCTATAAACAATTGAGGTACAATACCATACTCAGCAATACTTGAACAATATTATCCTACCCACAAAATAATATTATTACCCATTTTATAGGGAAAAAAAATAACAAATGGCAACCCTTCCAAACACACATAGATAAAAATGTGGCTTCACTTTTGATGTTCGCAGCGCGCCGTCTATCTTTTTTTGTTGGTCTGAGATTTGATATAAGCTTAAACAAAAATGCACTTACCTAAGACACATTTACACATCACAGAAAGCACTTTATGAGGCTACTTTCGCCTTTCAAAGTTTATAATTATATCAATAAGAATTTATTAAACTGATAATATCTTTAACTTTTAGCACAATTACACGGTAACTTAATAACATTTTTTGCAAATTATTTAGTAAAAGTTATAATTTTACTGATGCAAGCAACTTTTACTAAATAATTAGGTATGACAAAAATAAAAATAGTTTAAATAAAATATTAACTGATCGCACGGTATACTGGAGAAATAACAGCCGTGCGACCAGTCAATGATCAGCGGACGGAGCCTCCCTGCCGCCCGCGCTCCGGTGCTACAGCGGCCGGAGCCGTGGCGGCAGCGAGCCTCTCGGGGGTCAAGCCGCTGGTCACTCGCACCTCATTTGGTGGAAACAAAAGATAGTGATGCGGAAGGCGGTAAGTGCCGTATCTATCGACATAATATGGTAATTTGTCTAATGTTGATGAACATAGATAAGAGATCAAGGGATTAGAAGTATTAATTTTATTCTTATTATAAAATCTTAGTGATATTTTAATTATGTGATTGAATAGAAAAGGAAGTTTAATTTGTTTATGTAGTTTTTTGACATTTGTTTTAAATTTGGTTTTGAAGGATAGTTTTAATGCTTTATTCTGAATAACTTGCTATTGTTGATGGTTAGAGAGACATGTGCTGCTCCAAACTGGACAAGCGTATGTTATACACGGGCGGACAAGTGTAGTATAGATCCTTAGTTTGGTACTGCTACTTAATTTGCTTTTTCTATTAAGTACAGGGTTTAAAGTGCCAAGAGCTTGGGCCCCCTTTACACGTAAGTCAGATATGTGTTTGGACCAATTAAGTCGACTATCCATATTGATACCAAGATAACGTACACAAGTTTTCCAAGGTACGGTGTGGCTTGCAACCTTTAAACCTCCCAGTGGTGGGTGCCTAGCACGAGAGAAGATTATTGCTTCCGTCTTATTCTCATTTATTTTAAGTTTCCATTCCTTGAGGTAGTCAAGAAGTAAGTCGATGGAATATTGTAGGCGATCTATGATCAGATCGGTATCATCGGAAGAGGTATACGAGGCAGTATCGACAGCAAAGCAAGCTAAATTAGTTCGGGGTTGAATAGGGATATCGTTTTGGAACAGGAGAAATAAGAAGGGACCGATAATCGAGCCTTGTGGAACGCCAGCTGGGATTTTTTGGGGTGAAGATGAGGTTTCCCTGATGTAAACTAGGAATGTACGATTTGCTAGGTACGACTGGATGAGTTTAATGAGCTGCATGGGCACCTTCAGAATGAGCATCTTGTGTAGCAGGCCTTCGTGCCACACGGTATCAAATGCCTTTTCGATGTCTAACAGAAACATACCTGTAGATTGTCTAAGGTTTAAATGATGGGAAATGTGTTCAGCCAACCTGGCAAGCTGTTGAGTAGTAGAGTGAGCAGCACGAAATCCAAATTGCTCCCGGATCAACGATTGCTCAGTGGCAGCTAATAGTCTAGCATAAATCAACGACTCAAAAAGTTTTCCAAATGATGGTAACAGGCTTATGGGTCGGTAGTTAACAGGTAAGGTACCGTCTTTTCCGGGCTTTTTGATTGGTATAATTTTAGCTTTTTTTCCAGATGTTAGGGAAATAGCCTAGACCAAAACAACCATTGAATATTTTTGTAACATAAACTATCGCTTTATGAGGCAAATTCTTTAGGAGCAAGTTATGGATTTCGTCATGACTGGTAGATTTACGTGATTTGAGTTTAGTCAGCGCTTTACGAACCTTGAATGGCCTAATGGGCTTTATAAAATCGGAAGTGAGTTTATAGGTATTTATGACTGACATGGAGTTCGATACCTCATACTCGAGTTCAGCGTCACTAGCCCAGTTTGTGGTAAGGCTCATATTTTCGCAGAACGCATTTGCTAAAGCATTACATTGATCAGCCGGGCCAGTCGTAAGAGACCCAACAGGAAGTTTAAGGGGAGGTATGTCGGTAGACTTAGGTTTGAGGGATTTAGTCAGACGCCAAATATCTTGACTGGGATTATCAACTTTTGCCAGTTTAGCATTCCACAGATTATCGACATGATTCTGGATATTTGCATTAATGTATGTTTGAAGGACATTAATATTACTGCGATTGAGTCTTCTAAGGGAACCACTAGGCAGTTTCTGCTCATAACGACGTAAATAGTTTTTATAGCGCATTAAACGTTTAATGTACCAAGGAAGTTTTAAGGGATTATCGCTAAATACAGCAGTCGTAGACGGTATGGAGGAGTCCCTAGCATCAATTATGGTTTGTTGCAAATGAGCAATGGCAGTATCAATTTCTTTTTCTGAACTGAATGTCTTAGAACTAAGCATGATGTTTTTACTGAGGTGGGATCGATACTCATTCCAATTTGCGCAGTTAAACTTAAAGTATCGACTTTTAGCCTTACGACACAACGTACCTCCAATAGAGAAGAATAAGGGGTAGTGGTTAGAGGACAAGGCTATTATCGTTTCAACCTCGCTAATGCAAGTAACATTCAAAGTCAGCACCAAGTCCGGGCTCGTTGGTCTACGATTGGGGCAGTAGTTAACTTGAGTAGGTAAGTTAGGGGTGTGTATGACGTAATCGGAATCGAGCATATGGTTAAAGAGAGTTCTGCCTCGCGTATTCGTATAGCTACTGAGCCAGTGTGAATGGTTGGCATTAAAGTCTCCCATGATGACAACATGGGAACCCCAGCCAAACAGTAGCTCAAGGTCACTACGAAGCATTGGTAGGTTAGGAGACTGATAAGTTGATAAAATAACATGATCAATTCCTGATACTTTGACAGTTATTCCTATAGCCTCAATATTTCTAGTTTTTAGGACAGTTAGAACAGAGTGTTCCGGATTCTTTCTTACAAGCAAAGCAACTCCCTGCCCACGACCATAGTGATGCTTATCTTGGCAGTGACAGATAAAACCAGTGTGCTTAGTGCGAGTTTTTTTAACGTACTCACTCGTGATAACGTAAACGATCTCTTATGTCAAAATGTATACAAAAAAAGAGGTTTTTCCTTGCCGTCACCAGACGGCGCTTATCAACTTTCAATACAAATTGGCGTTAACGTTAACGCGATTGAGCGTGAGTAAAAACTCGCACTAAGGCCTCTGGTGTGTTTAAGATTAAGTTTGAGGTTAGTCTTGTTTCACAAATACCAATAACATCTACAGATAAAACACTTACCGACAAATCGAGCAGTTCACTCAGTTTTAAACGTACTCCATCGGAGTTCCAGGATAGTAGGCGAAGTTTAGAATCAAACATGTTTACCAAGATGGGTGAGTATAAGCATGACCTTTTCTAAATAGGACGTGCAAGCAGAAAATTGAGATTTTATGTTCCTTAAGGCCAGCAAGATTTCAAGCATATCTTTGGTAGTCTCATCATTGAGGTCAGTCGTTAACGTGATCATGCTGATTCTGGTTTTTAGGTGGTGCCACGTTGCTAGTTCCTACAGCAGGCCACGTTGATGTTGGACAAAACACCAGGCTTGACGGTATCGGCGACGGCATTGTTTTCAGTTGCAGCACTTAAGGTACGGGCTTACGCTCTAAAGCCTTTTTCTTAATGCTTTCAAGATACGCAAGTCGTATCCTGCATTTCCTGTAGTTAGCGGGGTGAGATTCATTGCAGTTACAGCAATGAGCAGGCTCTGCACGGTCAGTCTTCGGACAAGCAGCAGTTGCATGAGGAGCAACACACTTTACGCAGCGAGGAGGCTTGTTGCAGTTGTTGGATGCATGGCCGAACTCTTAGCAGCGAAAGCATTGAGTGCCATGGGATCGATTTGGCTTGAATTTGCTGATGGTCACCACACAGCTACACAGGTACTTTATTTGCCGAAACTTTGTGATGTCAGCTCCTGCTTGCAGTTGCACCAAAAAGGGTGGACATGGATTTTCAGCAGTGCGTGACTTCGGGGGTTTCACTGAAGCTCCGACGAAGCCAATTTTTTCCAGCTCCTCTGGTAGATCCTCTTCAACATATGCCGGAAGACCGTGGATCACTGATTTTGGCACCTTTTCATCCTTTCTGGTGAATGTTACAAATGAAGCATTTAGCAGTCGTAGACCTTCCTTAACCGCCTGGTGGCCGTCAGCTGTGTGACATATAACGGCTACCTTGCCTCTATTTCTGTATTGGAGGTGGTAGCGATTCGTCAGTTGGGTAATTTGGTCTTTTAAAGCCCCATGTGTCATGTCGGTCTTCATATCCAGTATAATTGGTGGTATATGCCCGGTCTTCTTGACTTTGGTGGTGGCTTTGAGTTAATAATCGTTGTCAGACGATTTAGCGACTCCATCCACTGGAAGATCTTGAAATTTGTTCTGCGTTGGGATATCTCGGGTGACATCATACTTCGAGTATTTGGCAACAGCTGGTCGCTTTGGTGTACGCCAGTTATCCACATTATCTGTTGCTGGTCTCTTGGAGTTGAGACTACCAGTTGAGTCCGAACGTTGTAGGTATCTATCCATTTCTACCAAGAGGTGTCGTTAACGGTCATTTTATCGACAATTTTAAATCGACTCTTGGAATCACTACTCAGGGTTGGGTAAGAACGAAAGGTAGGTAGAGCGAGCGTGCACACGAGACAAGCGCGAGACGCTGAATGAAGTGAGTCTACTCAGTAAGCTTCCTGCTTATGGCATCCCCGCTGGTTTTTGTAGCTGAATATCAGACTTCCTCAGTGAACGGTCGATCCGAGTAGTCATTGACGGCTGCTCCTCTGACTGCATGGCTATTGATGCCCTGCTATTGATGGTCTGTTCTCTCTGCAACTCTTTTCCTGCTGCACATCAATGACCTACTTCAGCCTGGTATTGTTGGGTACCCAGATGACAGAACTGTTTCAGAGAGATACTTGTCCAGCGCAAAAGCCAGCGTGGATGAAGTTTTTTCCTTGAGAGAGGCTATGGTGGAGCGGACAGATTTGACCTTTAAGCCTTGTCTCCCGGTGGGGTGATGACAATCTGGTCTCCTTTAACGCCACCAAACACCGGCGTGTCTTTTTACCGCAAAAAGGAGTATTTTCGATGAAACTCCTACTTTTCGGGGTGCGTCTTTTCCTGTGACTGATCGGCTCGAGCTCCTAGGCATGGAGTTGACATCCAGTGTCAACCTTGGTGCCTCCATTGAGTACAAAGCTCAAATTGCGGCCAAAAACTGGGCATCCTAAATAGAGTGAATCGATACTTTACGCCTGGACAGCTTTTAACCCTATACAAAGCGCAAGTCCGATGCATGGAGTATTGCAGCCACCTTTGGGATGGCTCAGCTAAGTATCAGCTTGCCGCGCTTGACTCGGTGGAACGCAGAGCCAAGAGGCTCATTCGGACATCTAGACGCACTGCAAGTTATCATCCTTACCTTGTTGCCATTCCACCAATTCGCACCAAGCGCTTCCAAACATCCTTCATAATGCGCACAGCGAATGAATGGAACTCACTACCTGCGTCTGTTTCCGAACGCATTCAACCCGAATCTCTTCAAAGTTAGAGTGAACAGGCTTCTTCTGGGTAAGCTCACTCCATCGTCGACTCTGTCTCTGTCACATATGACCTAGACTAGAGGCAAGAGCAAACCCATCACAAATAAAAAAATAAAAAAACACCCCTTATAACTCCCATACGTGTTTTATTGAAAGTTGGAATGAAAGCTTTATATTTTCCTAATGCAAGGTTTTTATTAGACAAGAAAAAAATTGCATCTTGGAAGTTTGAGAATGCCAAACTTATGCGATTTCGTCCTATTCGTTTGAGACTACCATTCACAATACCCCTAATTTCATTGTTTCTCAGGAAACGCCCGAAGGTGACAGGATGCAGGGTTGTTGTATCGTTATTAGTGGAAATTTCTTTTTGAACATGAACCACATATGGTGCAACATCAGTGGCCTGATAAACGGTGCGTCCAACTGGCACACGGGTCGATTCATTGTTAACTTGGTTAGTATTGTCATGACTAGTGCTATGAATATGTGGTACAGCTACTGACTGTGACTCAAAAAGGGGAGGACTTGAACCAGTTAACATATTACTAAGCTCTTTATCTTTTACTAAACATCGACAATCAGTCGGCTTTTCCCTTCTACTTCCATGTCTCCTTTTTCTTTTATGACATGACCCACATAAAAGTATAGTGTCGGCCCGTTTACGTTTCAGTTTATTGGAGTCTGAAATTGAGGAATCAGTGTCCATGGAGGACTCAAGCGCTCCTATCAGCATGTCCATGGGCGTTTGTGAAGAAGATGTCCCTCCGCCGGGGTCGACGGGCGGATCACCCATCTTAATAATTTACATAAACTTACTTACCAATAATATGTACAGCAAATTATACACTTATAAATAAAATATTCAATTAAATTAACTACAAACTGACTAATACCGATCCTTTACCGATCCGAAAGAAAAACCGCGTCTGGATTTCACGAAGTTTCCCGCGCTTTTTTCTTATGTTAATTTAAAAAGTTAATAATATGTTTATTTTTTGAAAAATTTAATAAATTTAAAAAGAAACAATCTGTGTTATGTATTTGAGACAACCCTACAGTCAACGGTATTTTTGTATGGGAAGTTTGTGATTCCTGCTACAAGTTTGCCTAATAGCTGTGAATTTAAATATATAACCTCATGGCAATAATTTAACTACCAGGGACAATGGACAGTGCCCCATGCACACAGAAAAAAAAAGACTGTAAATACCAACATAATATTTATTACGTTACTCCTCCAGGCAAAGTTGCATCGTTTACATACAACTTTGCCTACGACTTTGAGTGCTTATAATTTGGGAATGACGCATTACTTTAAAATGTTTACATCCTAATTTTTATGGCATAAGGTCAGTTTTTCAACTTAAAACTCACTGAACGCTGTAGCAACAAATAGGTGCAGAGATATAAACGAAAAACGTCAAAATCCAGGCAACGTTGCAGCATTTTACGGTACTAAGATTTTATCAAAATAACTTTCATTGAGAGAAGCTACGTCGCGCTATAACATTCCGAAAAGTACTCTACATGATATCAGCATTGAACCGTGGTGAAGAAGTGACATTCCAACCAAAGCTCGGTAGATTTAATAACACCTTTCAAGTTTTAGTGGACCACGGCAAAGATTTGACCAATAGATGTCTGCCTCTGATGAAGAACGAGTTTTTAAAATTAGCTTTCGACTTGGCTGAATCTATGAAGAGATCCCTCATCGCTTTAATAAATAAAAAGAAGTCGCAGGTAAACATTTTTACTATGATCCCTGACTTGTCACTGAGAACACCAGAGACGACATGCAAAAACCTGAATTGGAAAAGCCATGTGGAGCATATATGTCAGAAACTAGATAGGTTCGTGTTTGCTTTAAAAAAGTTGAGACAAAATGTGTCGGTAGAAGCTGCTCTTGCGGCTTACCATGGTTATGTATCATCTGTTTTAAGCTATGGTCTAATCATGTGGGGTAACTCGACCGATACCGACAGAGTCTTCAAGCTCCAAAAACGCTGCATCCGGGTAATAAACAGAGCATGGTTCTTAGATAGCTGTAAACCGCTCTTTCAAGAATTTAAAATTCTTCCACTACCCTGCATGTATATTAGAGATATCTGTACTTTTACAAAAACACACATGAATTATTTTAAGCAACATACCGACGTTATACCACGACAGAAAAGGGCTAAGTTTCGCAACTTATTATATCAGCCAGCTGCACATAAAGATATTTATAAGAAAAATGTGTTCAATATGTGTATAATCATTTATAATACGATACCAAACGAATTGAAATTGTTACAGGGTAATGTTTTTAAAACAAAATTGTCAGAGTGGTTACAAAAAAAGTGTTTTTATAGCATTACGGAATTTTTGGAACATTAAAATATTTGTTCAGTGTATTAATTGGTGTACCTATTGTAAATAAATTTATGACATTTGAATGTAATAATGTGTGATAATAATATGATAATAATGTAATAATAATGTGTGATAAGAATGTAATAATAATGTACTAACAATATAATAATATTTCTGCATAATGATATTTAAACATAAATAATTTGCACGCTTGCTTGCAGGCAGAATACAATGACTTTAAGGCTGTAAGATCTTCCCTTGTAAACTATGTATTTTCTTGCAAATAAACATTTTGAATTTGAATTTGATGCTGGCTGTAGGATTTAACAAACCACAAGTGGATCTCTTTTACGACAATCTTCAAAGTCTGATAGCACTGCACAAATTTCCACCTTCCAAAACTTACAACTATGATGAAACTGGAGTAAGCTGTGTGCATAAGCATCAATAAGTTCTTGCTCCACAAAGTAGGAAAACTCACTTCTGCTAAGAGGGGCAAAAATATAAGTCTTGTTTTTATGAGCGCTAATGGCCACTTTATACCATCATTTTTCGTATTTCCGAGGCGTACCTGACATGGGTCGACGCTCGGACGCGCAAAGCAAGCGACGTGGGTCAGCGGAAGAAGGACTACAATGGGGCTGCCAAGTCCTGCAAGAAGGTGATGCGAAAATCTCGGTTTGACCACATAAGCCGTATTGGGACCAAACTTGCTTCTTACCCAGCGGGTAGTAAAGCGTTTTGGTCCCTGGCCAAGTTGGTTGAATCGAACTTCTGCCGTCCCTCACTACCACCACTGCTGAAGCAAGACGGGTCACTGGCCCACTCCGCTGAGGAGAAAGCAAACTTGTTTGCCTCTCTTTTCGCGGAATCTTCACGTCTGGATTCTGGTGACGCGCGGCCCCATCCTTCTCCTGATGGATGCGCGACGAGTAGGTATGTCGGACATTCGCATCCATCAAAAGGACGTTTGTAGGGTGCTGCGCAATCTTGACGTGAACAAAGCTAGTGGCCCCGACGGGATTCCGGCAATTGTTCTCAGAACCTGTGCGCCTGAACTGTCTCCGATCCTGACACGCCTGTTTCGCCTTTCGTATGAGACAGGAAAAGTGCCGAATGCTTGGAAGCAAGCTCACGTTCAGCCTGTGCCCAAGAAGGGCAGTCGAGCTGACCCAGCCAACTACAGACCCATATCTGTAACCGCCAGACTCTGTAAGAGTATGGAACGCGTACTCAATATTAAGCTCCTGGCATACCTAGAAACTAACGATATCCAAAGTGACCGCCAATACGGCTTCCGCCGAAATCGGTCTACTGGGGATCTTCTAGCGTATGCCATTCACATCTGTAGTGAGGCCATCGAGAGGCATGGGGAAGCGCTTGCCGTCTCCCTCGACATCTCGAAGGCTTTTGACAGGGTCTGGCATGAAAGCCTTATTGGTAAGCTTCCTGCATTCGGTCTGCCCGGTGGTCTGTGCGATTGGATTGCAGACTTCCTGAGGAACCAGTCCATTCGAGTGGTAATTGATGGCCGCTCATCTGACCAACTGTGTATTAATGCCAGGGTTCCTCAGGGGTCGGTTCTCTCAGCAACATTGTTCTTGCTGCACATAAACGATCTGCTAAAACCCGGCACCTTTGGGTATACGGACGACAGCACTGTTGCTGAGAGATACGTGTCCAACATGCGCGCCACTGGACCTCAGATCCAGTCTCTCCGGGAGGCCATGGTTGGGCGCTTGAATCTGTCCTTGAAGGCAGTCTCCGAATGGGGCGATGCCAATCTGGTCAAGTTCAATGCTGCTAAGACCCAGGCGTGTCTTTTTATTTATTATTTCATTGAGGCAAAAGCTCAGCTGGCTGCCAAAAAATTGGGGATCCTCGCGAAGGTGAGACGGTACTTCACGCCAGAACAATTGCTCAACTTGTATCAAGCGCAAGTTCGATCATGCATGGAGTACTGTTCTCATCTCTGGGACGGATCTGCCAAGTACCAGCTGGATGCACTTGAGTCGATCGAAAAACGGGCCAAGAGGCTCATTGGCAATGAAGTACTCGTCGAATCTAGAATCCAGAACACCGGCGCAGAGTTGCCAGCCTGTCGGTTTTTTATCGGCTACATTTCGGGGAGTGTGCGATGGAATTGGGACGATCCCACCGCACTATTCCCAAACCACTGCAACTCCTGAAAGCCAGAATCAACAGTGGCGACCACCAGAAAAGCGCCGAGGCAATGAAGCTCGACGAAGTCCCGGAGAATGAATTTAACTGTCTTGGATCCCGCAACGAAATTAATCAGAAAATAATAACGGAGGAGTAGAAAAAATTACAAATTTCCACTTCCCTCCATATCAAGCAGGAGACAGAACAAACAAGGCCAATAGGCAGAAAGGGTCGTTTACAACTGGGATAAGCCCATTACCCCAGTTGCCTAGCACCACGGATAAAAATTTGTATTAATATTAATGGGTTTCCAATAATAGGTATGGCAAAAATGCTTGAACGCACGGAAGTTTTTTCTAGTTTCCACAAGGTTCGTATAGTAAACAACTCCAGATGCAGCCTGTACATTATTCAACATAAAATTGCGCTCATTCTGCCAAAGAATACACTCCTGTGCGTTGGAATTTTATGAACTAATTCCTCCTAGCCCGTTCCATCATCGGACTACAAGACGTACGGCGATGCGTCATCGGTACATGGTGAACATCCCACCCATACGCACCCAACGTTTTGGGAATACTTTTATTATGCGTACAGCAAAGGAGTGGAATTCCCTGCAGGAGTCTGTATTTCCTGTTGGCTACAACCTGGGAGTCTTTAAGTCAAGAATGAATTAGGCAAGCGTGCTTCATCGTTGACCACATCATCGCTTACCATCAGGTGAGATAGTGGTCAAACGCAAGGCTATCAATAAAAAAAAAAAATAATCGACTTATGATTAATGCTCCGGCCGAAAGTGTTGGTGTAGCCCAGCCAAAAGGCTGGATGAAGTGATTTCTTCCTAAAGTGGTTACAGTTGTTTGTAAAACACTCACACCCGACAAAAGAGAGCTCTGTGCTGCTTCTACTGGATGGCCACTGTAGCCACAAGACACTTGCAGTCATCCACTTTTGTCGCGAAAACCACATTCATTTGATAAACTCACCGCCACATACCACCCACCTCCAACCACTTGATAGAATATTCATTAAACCGTTTAAAGATGCCTATAACCAACGATGCGACATGTTGATGAGAGCAATTTCTGGATCTCGGATAACCGACTACGACATTGCTGGTCTAATCAATGAAGCGTTCACAAAAGTTGATCGACTGGATATTGCGGCGCCTGGGTTCAAATGCACAGGAATTAACCTATTTGATAGGAATTCATTTTCTGACCTGGATTATTTGGCAGTCGACATAACTAACATTCTATTAGAAGAACCAGGAACTGTCTCAAACGCATCGGGTTACAGCGAAAAGGTTACCGAATCTGTCGCTGATTTAGCTTTGGCTGAAAACACAGCTACGACTGGCGATGTGGTTTTAAAAGAATACACATGCCATCCTCAGGATTCTACCAAATAAACAATCAGCAGTCCCATGCCTTTGTAGTGACACAGAGCTAGTCACAATAATTACCGTACCTTCATAACCATTAAACCTGTCTTAAGAAAGACACGTTCTGAGAAATAGAAACAGGATGTGGTGACGCAGTGACCCATATATTTATGCCTTCGCAAGATTCGCGACGTGTGCAAACACAGCGTCCCGCGCCCGCGCCCCGCGCAGGGCCCGTGTCCTCTGGCGAATGCCTATTGGTTATTACATTTTGTAAATAGGATAGCATTGTTAGTATTCCGTCATGATTGTAAATATAAATAGATGTTAGAGAATAAAAAAACTAAGTTACCGACAGTCATTCGAACAAGCAACATTGTTTCATTCTACCGAAGACCTCTCCAGTTCCACTCAGTGCCAGAGACCACTAAATTGGTGACCCCGAAACCCTGAAGAACCCGACCGCAAACAATCAGAACAGAAAATGTCGAAGAGTACCGAAGAATTTAGCGATACACAGGGCGGCACCACCATGAAGAGCGACGTGGCATCAATATCGCTTCCTGCCCGACTTCCACCATTTTGGCGCCAAAATCCACGCCTGTGGTTCGCGCAATTCGAAGCCGCCGTTGCTGCCAGCAAGATAGGAGAGGAGCAGAAGTTTAACCTCGTCGTCCCGTTACTCGGCAACAGCGACCTAGAGCAAATAGCCGTCACCGTGCCCGACCGATACCCCATTCCACATATCCAAGATTTCACATACCAACTCCACGGCAAGAAAATATTCTCAAAACTCGACTTGAAAATGGCGTACTTCTGGATACCTATAACAGCGATAATAACACCTTTTGGGCTCTTCGAATTCACCTGCATGACGTTCGGCTTAAGGAACTCCGGTCAAACATTTCAACGTTTCATGCACGAAGTTCTACGAGGATTGGACGATATCGTATTCTGTTTCGTCGACGATCTGCTCATTCACTCAAGAAATAAGGAAGAACACCGCCGCCACTTAGAACTAGTACTCGAACGCCTAAATACCTACGGCGTCAGTCTTAACATTGAGGCTGGTTTTACAGTCACGCGTTTCGGCAGCGCCGTCGGAGCGCGCGCGCTCGGATATGTATTGGGGTATTAGTAGCGTTTCAAATTCGCGCGCTTGAGCAGCGCCGTTCGTTGAACGCGTCCTATTCGCGCGGCGCGGTCGAAGCGCGCGCCGCTCGTGCGCTTCTACGGCCATTGTGCGTTTTAGTCTCACGCCGTTGAGACGTCCCGTTAGGTACTGTTGTGTACAAAATGAATCACATCGATACGGGTCGAGTAATTGACGAAGTGCGAATTAGAAGATGTTTATGGGACCCGGCCGATGATTTTTATAAGAATAAGGACGCAAAAAATAAAGCCTGGGAAGAAATTGGAAAGGAATTGTGTGGTGAACATTTCAATACAGACTTAGGTAAGAAACATTTATTAATAAAATCTTTTTTGTTACATACATGTTTACCGCTAGTTGCACAAACGAAATCCTCCATCCTCCATTAAAACATTCTATCACTTTTAGTGTTCAGTTCACAATAAGAGATATAAATTAACTTTAAAGATCGTTTGTCAAGTGTAACCGACGAGTCTGGTACCTTAATTAAGTCACATTAGCTACTTATTACCTAGTGTAAAATTAAGTGAAATCGTTTTGTCACGAAAGCCACGACGATATTACTGCGTTTCGTTTCGTTCCATTTTTGAATTTCGCGGTAGGTGTCAACTATAAAATCAGAACACAGATCTATCTTGCCATGACACGCTACCAGTGGGTGATACGAAGTAATTAGCGAATATATCGCGTAATGTGTTTCCTGATCTATGATCTGGGTCGTTAATTAGATCAGTCAATCCCGTTATAGTTAATGTGTGATTAATGTTGTAGCCATCCCGTACTCTAATAAAATTATGCAATATGCAACAGGCTTGAACTATCTTTTTTGCAATAGGAAAACTGACACTCATAGGAGTATGGAATACTCTGAATTTGTTGGACATTATTCCAAACGTCGACTCTATGTACCGTCTAGCACGACTTAAGCGGTAATTAAATATTTTCTTTTTATGAGTCATGTTGGATCGCACATAAGGTCTCATCACATGGTTGGATATACCAAATGCACCATCACCAACTATTATGTGTGGTACTGTTATATTAGTGCCCGGCAGATGCTTTACACCTGGCAACCTCAAACTATTGTTCTGTAACTTTTGAAATAGTGAACTCTCTTGAAATATTGTAGAGTCTGAGTTTTTCCCGCAAGAACCTATGTTAATATATGTGAAACAATAGTTCGCATCGCACATTGCCAAAAGGACGATAGAATAGAAATGTTTATAATTATAAAACATTGAGCCTCCACCTGCAGGATTTACTATACGTATGTGTTTACCATCTATCGCCCCGCAACAATTTGGAAAATTTGCATATAACTGAAATTCTTCACTTATGCGCTGCCACATTTCTGTAGTTGGTTCAGGTAGACATTCATGACGCAGTTTTTCCCATATAGTCGAACAAACTTCATCTACTATCTTAGCTACAGTAGTGATTCCCATTCTGTATGTGATAGATAAATCGGAGAAAGTACTGCCCGTTGCCAAAAACCTGAAAACAAAAAGTATTTTCATTTGATTTTAGTATATAGGTAAGTACCTAAAAAAATACGTTTTTATTGCAGATAAACAAATACGCCATCGATGGAAATCAGCCAGAGATAATTATTTCAGAACAAAAGGGAATATGCGAAATACGCCATCTGGAAGCGCTGCAAAACACAAGAAGTATCTATTTTTCGACCAAATGACATTCCTTGATCGTATTTCAGAAAATGAAGTTACAGAATCATTAAGCGATAATCAGTCTATCGTATCTGAAGATTTGACTGAAACAGCCACATCAGCGAATAACTTGAGTACTCCATCTCAGCTCCATAGACCACAGGAAAACACAGAAAATAGTCAAAACAAATGGAATAAACGTAGTGGAATGAATAAACGTAAATCAGAACAATCAAATTTTGAAAACGAATTAATAACGTTGCTTAACCAAAATACTTCCCCTTCCAACCTCAATCCTGATGATTTGTCATTTTTTGAGTCTCTTGGTCCGATTCTAAGTAATTTAAGTGCTTATCAAAAGCTGCAGTTTCGCGCAAAGGTTCTAGAATTACTTATTGGGATTTCAGCTCCAACGACTACGACACCTAGCTTTTCATCACCAGAAAATAATGTTAATTCTAGTGTGAACGCAAATTCTACTTATAATTACACAACTCAAACATTGCCACTTCATAATTATACCTATGCCTATGCTACCACCTCTACACCTCAACAGCAGCTTTATGAATCTGCAGTAGAATTATCAAATGTCGTATCGCCGACTGGCGATAATAACTCAAATTATCCTGATAATGAGGATCAATAAGGATATTAGTTAGTTTTTACAGATTTATTTTAAAAAGTTTATTACTACTTCGCAAAAATCAAAATGCTACTGCCTGGGAGGCAATGCCGCTCCGAAAGGGCAAAGTTGTCAGGTTGCCAGGCTTCGTGTGCCTGCTAGCTTGACGTCAAGATAGCAGGCACACTAACTTGTCACAATACTTTGACATAGACACACCAACAAATCATTCGGTGTTCCTTCTAACTACACACACCAGTGAACCTCACAAGTACTTGTCAATTTTTAGCTACAAAGTAAGACTGATTAAAATGAGACTATGATTCAAATGAGACTGTGATTAAAATAAGACTGTGATTTAAAATAAGATTATGATTAAAATAAGACTGTGATTTAAAATAAGATTATGATTAAAATTAGACTGTGATTTAAAATAAGATTATGATTAAAATAAGACTGTGATTTAAAATAAGATTATGATTAAAATAAGACTGTGATTTAAAATAAGTCAATGATTATAATAACACTGTGATTTAAAATAATGCCCTTATTCATTAAAAACGAGTGAGATTAATATAGGTTTTACAAGTGTTTTGTTTCTTTTCTACATTTGCAAAATGAAAGAGAAGATTCCGATTTTAAGACCATTTTAACTAAAATAGGTTTAATCAGCATTTATGAATAAGTGTGTTAGGTTGTAATTAAAATACGACTGTGATTAAAATAAGCCAAACAAATATTATCATTTATTACAAAACCTACTCTTTTATTTCACTTACCTTAGAGTAATCGCCAATTTTTCCACTGGAGCTATGGGGATGCGACGTATGCTGGATCTTCGTAAAGAAAACTCTAACTTGCACAGTAATTCGTCGAAACTGCTGGTTGATAGGCGAAAATATTTATAAAATTTATAACTATTTTCTCGTAAATCAGAGAAAGATGTTACGTGTTCGCCTCTCAGTAACCTTGTAGCGTTATAAGGATCAACACCTACTGTTCTTCGACGTTTTTGTTGCCTTTTTTTCCATAAAAAGTAAATAGCCAGTACTCTAACCGCATTGCCGTTCATTTTGTATCTGTTTGTACACGACTGTCTCACAGCAGCGAAACGCGCCGTACTAATGTCGTTTTATGGTGCACCGCTGTTCAAACGCGCGCTGTCCAACAGCGCGCTGTCCAACGGCGCGTCTAGCGGCGTGACTGTAAAACCAGCCTGATAAGTGCGAGTTTGACAAGACAAACATCGAGTTCCTCGGATACGAAGTGTCAGCAGAAGGAATCAACCCCACCCAAGAACGAATACAAGCCATAGTCAACTATCCGAAACCACAAACAGTTCAAGAACTGAGAAGATTTCTAGGAATGATTAACTTTTACCGTAGTTGTTTACCAAACCAAGCCGAGTACCAACATGAATTGAACAAATACCTACACAACAGCAAAAAGAACGACAAAACTCCTATACAGTGGTCTCAAATAGCAGAGCAAGCCTTTGAGAAATGCCGACAAAGCATACTTGAGGCAACAACACTGACTCACCCGATACCTAATGCGCCGCTATGTTTATTTACTGACGCATCGAATACTAGCATCGGCGCCGTTCTACAACAAAAAGTGGACAACATATGGAAACCTTTGGCTTTCTACTCGAAAACTATGAGCGAGACGCAGCGACGCTACAGCGTGTACGATCGGGAATTATTAGCCATGTATACCGCAGTGCAACACCTACGACGACTAATAGAAGGCAGTGACCTAATAATATTCACCGATCACAAACCACTAACTTACGCGCTGACAAGAACGCCGAGTAGCAGCGATACACCACGAAGAGAACGCCAGCTACACTACATTAGTCAGTTCTGTACAAAAATTGAATACGTTCACGGTGATAAGAACGAAGCAGCGGATGCCTTATCACGCATCGAAGAAATCAATTTGTCACACTCCACGATCGACTACAACCAACTCGCACAAGACCAAGAAAATGATGAAGAACTGAAGATCTGCATGACTAACCTAAGTCTAAAGTTCGCGCCTATCACATTACCCGGAAGTCAGCGACACATCATATGCGAAACATCAACCGGCAACGTTCGTCCATACCTACCAGAGACTTATCGTATAGTAGCATTCAAAGCGCAACACGAACTAAGTCACCCTGGTGTGCGAACAACAAGAAGAATTATGTCAACAAAGTTTTTTTGGCCTAATATGAACAAAGAAGTCGGTGTGTGGGCAAAATCATGCATCGGTTGCCAGCGCGGGAAAATACAACGACATGTTATAAGTCCGCTCGGCGAGTTTCAAAAATCGGCACGTTTCGAACACATTCATGTAGACATCGTGGGGCCACTGCCACCATCCAACGACTATAGATACCTCGTCACTATGATTGACCGATGTACAAAATGGCCCGAAGCAATACCTATTCGTGACGTCACCGCCGACACTGTTGCTAAGGCTATTTACGAGGGATGGATAGCGCGATTTGGCTGTCCGTTACGAGTAACGACTGACCAAGGAAGACAATTCGAATCGTCGCTATTCAACGCACTGATGAAGAAATTTGGCATCACGGACTACCGCATATCACCCGCAAGCAAATGGTCAAGTCGAACGCTGGCATCGAACGTTGAAGGCCGCGCTCATGGCGAGAGGCGCCGGCACACATTGGAGTGAGGAGCTAGCGACTGTACTACTAGGACTTCATACATAGCTTCGTGAAGACACACAAGTCAGCCCGGCCCTGATGACCTTTGGATCGACACTTAGAATACCGTCAGATTTCTTCGTGCCCACGCAGCCGAAAAATGAAGACGCCGAATTCGTCCGCCGGCTGACCGAAACAATGGCATCACTCACACCAAGCAATAAATCACGCGTCAATAAAACAACTACGTTCGTATACAAGGACCTAGCAACGTGTACTCATGTGTTCGTACGCAACGACATAGTGCGAAGCCCGTTGACTCCTCCTTACGACGGCCCGTTCAAGGTCATTCAACGTGGCAGCAAACAATTTACCATTCAGATGCCTCAACGAGTGGCTGTAGTCTCAATAGACAGATTGAAACCAGCGCACCTAATCAGCGAGGAAGAGCATACCTCCACTTCAGCGACACATGCATTTAAGCAACAAACATTGCAGAACACAAATGACAAGCCACCTGCAACGACCCCAAGCGCACCACCTGATGCAGTTGTTACGCGTTCCGGCCGCACGGTAAAACCAAACGTACGCTTCGCTTAGGGGGGAGTGATGTAGTGACACAGAGCTAGTCACAATAATTACCGTACCTTCATAACCATTACCAGAAGACTGTCTTAAGAAAGACACGTTCTGAGAAATAGAAACAGGATGTGGTGACGCAGTGACCCATATATTTATGCCTTCGCAAGATTCGCGACGTGTGCAAACACAGCGTCCCGCGCCCGCGCCCCGCGCAGGGCCCGTGTCCTCTGGCGAATGCCTATTAGTTATTACATTTTGTAAATAGGATAGCATTGTTAGTATTCCGTCATGATTGTAAATATAAATAGATGTTAGAGAATAAAAAATCTAAGTTACCGACAGTCATTCGAACAAGCAACATTGTTTCATTCTACCGAAGACCTCTCCAGTTCCACTCAGTGCCAGAGACCACTAAACCTTCAACTAGTCTGGATCCAGATGTTATAGAATCCACGGGCCCTCATGATTCTACCAATGAAACCATAATCAACAGTTCCATCGACAAGCTATGATCCAGATATTCAAATTAATCATAAGTTATCGCCATTACCCGATGCTGCCTAAAAACGATCAGCTTTTCGGAAAAGGAAATGTGGAAAAAGTGAAATTTTGACATGATCCCCATACAAAAATACTGTGGAAGAAAAAGAGAATGAAAAGGACGCTAACGAGTGCCCATCGAATAGCCGAAGCCTTTTCTTGCTTGGAGGTGTGGTAGTCAGGTCTATCGGCACCAGTTTAATAGTTTGTATTCGCGTGTTGATATTTTGTTGGAGTTGCTGCTTCACCCGTGGGCATTATCGTCGGAGAAGGCGTCGATGGAAACGTAGGTGTGGCGGTGGTCATGCTAGCGGCGTCCTCACTGTCTGTCACGGTCATCGCGCTGACTAAAACTAAAATTTGCTGCGTTTCAGTGTGTGCTAGAGGAACCAATTAAAACAAGGAGCTTTCCCTGGCAATAAATGCTTCCGTCGTGATGTTAGCTTCCTGAACCTCATGTTATCTGGTGGTACACCATGAATGCTGGTTTCTTTGGTGCGAACGTATGGCGTAACTTATTGCAGAAATCTTCCCACCGTGTCACACCAGTTGTCACCCCCTGCCCTGCCACCACACCGCTGTCTCGTCTCGAAGTAATAGTGGGAGACATAGCAGTGCGTCTGAGTCACTTATCTTCTCTGTTGACTTATAAACGGTAGCTGCAGCTGAGAAGGCTTCCACTGCATCCATGTTCTTTTTCCCGTCTTACGTGAAGGTGCAGGATGCAAATGTACGCTGATTATTGGCCAGGATTGTACCCAGGAGCTGCTGGAACTGCTCGTCTTACATGGGCATCTTGATGTTTCAATGTGGAAGTCGTCGTAAGGTTTCAATCTTGTTGACTGGATTCGGCTCCGCGTTGTGCGCCAGTTTGTAACAGGTTTGAAATGTGAATAAACAAACACAATTTATCTTGCGACTAACGTAGACGTTTATTATTCTGGTGAACAAATACAGAAAACTTAGTCTAGTACTGTACAGGGAGCGGGTCCCCGTGCGTGCGCTAACGTAACACTGGTTCTCAGATGAAAGCATATATACCTACTTTGGTTTGATTATACTTATGAGCATAAATTCATGAGCAGATATAAATAGGTACATATTGGTCAACAGATGATTTATTGAAAAATCCAGTCATTTGCAAAGTACCTAATGCTATTAAAAAGATCTCCATAATATATCAAACATTACAAAAAAAGCACCACAGAACTCTCCAGATTATGATCAATTAGGAAAAATTAAACCTTATAGTAAACCACCCCGCTGTGTTGCCAATCCGTTCCTCTCGCGGCCGTTTGCCCGAGCGTTTCTTGGAATAGTATAGTAGTACAGCGACTCGCACACGCTCGCACTGTGTCCAGCGGCGGCTGCGTCAGTTGAGATTGAGTCTGAGCGCTGGCAGTTTGAATGTTGCTCGCTACGAAACTCTACCGGTCGACACGGGACTCTACTGACGTACCGCACGCGCGTGTATATAATGAACCTATGATACCTACCTATAAGTTACCTAATAACATTATTGTGAAAACCAAGAATATACCCTTTTGCCCTGAGAGTTTCTCGTGTTTCACTTACTATGAGGAGCATGCCTCATAACCTGCTATTGAGATTGTAATCAAAACATTCAAAGAAAATGTAGAAGTTTCTGCATTTAATTCCATAGATTAGAGAATGATAAGATTCAAAGGCTGCAGCCACATGAAGCAATTTATGCCAAAGAAGCCCATTAAAAGGGGGTATAAATGTTGGGCTAGAGCCGATTCCAAAACAGGGTATTTATATGAATTTTAAACTGGATAGGTCAATAGTGGAACAGAAGAGAACTTAGGCACTAGAGAAATAATTGATTTATGTGAATCTTTGCCAAGCCAAACATTGGTAGCATTTGACAATTTTTTAACATATTTATAGTGTTGGAACAATAAGAATAAACCACAGGGTTTTACCGGATTCGATGATAGGAAGAAATCTAAACCATGAAGAAAAGAAGGAAATAGTCCTGAAACTGGAAGTTTTTATATACCAGTGTAATGGATGAATAACAGTTATCAAATGGAAAGACACCAAGGATTTCTTTGTTGCAAGTACTGCATTTAATCCTCTAGCCGTGTGATTGAGCTAAATCAATAAGATGGCACCAAAAAAAAAATTGTTTATATTCTGTACGCTCATGCTTGACCACTATCTCACCTGATGGTAAGCGATGATGAGGTTGACAGTGAAACACGCTTGCCTAGAAATAACCTATTCACTCTTGACTTAAAGACCCCGAGATTGTAGCTGTCGATGTAGCTCTTGGGCGCAAATCTCGTAAGAAAAAGCACCAACTTTTTTGGTTTTAGCTTTAGGCAGCTGTCAATGCATACATTGTTTATATGACATTCCTTTCAGACGAGTGAAACTCCTTCACCCACAAGGAATTTCGACTGCGATTAGGCAGCGGTCTGGTACACAATTTCAATTTACGAAAAAAACTTACTCCAGTATTCAAAACCAAAAAAGAAGGGAGGTGCCACTACAGTACCCGAGAAAGTAAGAAAAGTGGATGTTGGTGCAAATTTTTGAGATGTAGGATGTGCAGTACACATAGAACATTATCCTGTTTAATTAAATAATCACATTATGTTAGTTTCTTGCCCCGACTACTGGATGTGTATGAAATATTTTCCCATAAGTAGGGAAACAATATTCCACACATCACATGTACACAAGAAGAATTATTTTCCCACATTTCCTGAAATACAAAACTGAACAGTAAATCCCTAAGGGATTTACTGATTTACAATTCTACTATTTTGTTTCAAACACCAACAGTTTGCCCATGCCCTATAAGGCATTAATCCTTTTGTGTAAACTTCACAAAACAAGTCTATTCAAAAACTAACAATGGGTTTAACCCCAAAACAACAACAAATTACCAATAGACTATTAAAATGACAATGTACCCACAAATAAAACAATTTTATATCCCTCATCGACACAGTAGAAATGCTTCACAATTCTAAACTCATTTGCACAGTAAAACCAGCAAAAATAACAATTTACTATTATCCAACAACTGCTGAAAAGATCTGAAGTCAAGTTTTTGTGTAGACTGAAAATAAGGTACAATGTCTGGCAGACCCTAGACAGATACTCCAACTATCAGCATGCTGACTTGGTTACACTTTTACCACAGCTTGAGCGACTTTCCTAGTTAGACAATTAGTTTGTGTTGATACAAATCAAGACTGATCTAAGACAAAGCCTCCACAACACAGTGCTGCTGCTGACAACTGAGAACATCTTACAAACCTATCTGCTTGATGTATGACATGGATTCCACTAAATAAAACAAGAGTTTCAGTATCTTCTAAATTGTTTCTTAAATTTTTCATAATGGTAATCATCAGTAGCTCTTTCACCTTTGGCTTTCTTAACTATTTTATCCACACTATCATCTATAACACTACTGTCAGTTTTTATCACTTCTGGTTTTTCAACTTTTCTTTTCTTGGCAACATCACTATCCATATTAAACCGATTATGTTGTACAAAATTTACCGCCATGTTAGTGGGCACAAACAGTGAAGGACAATCTTTCTTGTTTTGTCTCTCCCACAGTACTTTCATTTTAGCCTCTTCGGTAGCTTCAATGTTTTTGATTTTAGCATCAATGCCCAAATCTACTTCAGGTATTCCACTCAGCATTTGATTTGACAGCATTTCCTCAGAACGATGTGCTGATGAAACCCTCAAATGTTCAGGCAGAGATAGCAGTGCTGCTTCTTCAGGTGACAAATACTTTAATGAATCATTTTGCTCAGATTCCTTCATTTCTTCATTATGTCTTTCTGCAAAGAGAAAACAGAATGAACATTAAAATAAACCCTTATAACAAACCAGTTATCTAGCAACTATTTTCTGGTAAATAATTATTGACACATCAAAAACTAAATGTGATGGCATTTAGTTTTTGAGTTGTCAATAATTATTTTCCTACTACTGTTCCAAAAAAATATGCTGTTTCAGACAATATGGAAATAGAACAAACCTTTTCATTTCGCCAATTGTTCTTCAATGTACTTCATCATCTCTTCGTCTTCATCGCGTTTGTTAGTCTCGGCTGAGAACTGAGTACCGATGCCAGTATCGTAAGCATCGTCTACTTGCTTCACTTTGCCACTTTTCAACGCCTGCATGTTCACCATACCACCAGATTTAACATTGAACGGGTCCTTACAAGTGATGTCCTCTTCTAACGTGGTCTTTTGACCCGTAGCCAAAGCAACCACACTAACACCATTTGGCCTTTCTCGAAGTTTCTGTAGCACTTTTGTCTCTTGCAATTTGGCTAAGATGTGTTGTTCATCTTCTGAATCATCATCCTCTTTGATCCGTTGGCGAAGGTTCTTCTTCTTCTTCGGTTTAAACTTTATTTCTTCAACAACTGTGTCTTGGACAATTGCGTCCTCCATTTTTGTTTATCGAGTAGTCGAGTATACGACATACGTAGTATCTATCTCTAAGTAGTCTGTGAGTCGAGTACTGTCAAGTGTCAATCTTTTATATATTAGTCTATGGACTACTGTGCCACCGACCGAGACCAATGAGGTAGAAAAACTATGGAGACGGCATATTCTACTATATGAAGAATAGTTATACAAATATCTATAATATCGATACACGCATGTCAAAAAGCGTTTTGTCTCTTTTTAACTAACCAAGAGCTGCATATGAAAAGAGAGACATCTAAATGTTTGTCAAGGACTAGCGATGGGCGTTGAATGAACGAACTAGTTAATTCGACCGTCGACGTACAATGAACGATTCGACGGTTCACCGTTAATCAACGAACTAGTTGAATTCGTAGACGGCTAAACTGAGACTCGACTATGTTCATGTCGACTTGAAACGCGACGACCGACGCGAGAACTTAGTTGGGTAGTACAAGTTAACAACGGACGAATATCGAGCAAATTAATTTGAACTCTAAATCTATAAACAAAGAGTTGATATTTCTATGAGCCGAAAGCCATTTTGGAATAAAAATGCATTGTGTTAAGAAGAAAAGGACGCCAATAATTATAGTTTCACGTGTGCAGAAGAGTAAAGCGATTGACCGATCGAACGATGCGATATAAACTGGTTTGTACTTGTTTACGTTAAATCGGAAAGTTGAAAGTTGTTGTCGAACCGTAGACGCCGCGCGTCGCGTCGTCGCAAAGTTTACAAAGAACGTCTACTTAACATAGTTTACGTAATGGACTAGTCGACAAATTCAACTAGTTGATCGACTCGTCGATCAACGGAAATGGACGGTCTAGTTTCGTTAACGAAAAATACGTCGACGACCCATCTCTATCAAGGACTAAACTTGGTAACACTTTTGAGTGATGTCAAAATCACGTCTATGCGTGACCGGTCGCCATGTTGATTGCCGAGTAAAATTGGTAGCTGTGTGCCGTATATATACGGTTATCTGTGTAGTTGTGCTGTCAAAGAGGTTGTGGCGACTCGACCATAAATACTTTTTGGTCGGTTTTCTTTATGGAGCCACGAATTTTAATTTGAATTGGGGTTTGGTTTTGGAATCTGTCACAAGATGAAAATTATTCGTGAGAAGGGTTACGTATTTGTAAAAGACATATTTGACTGATATAATAATGATCTGCCAGTTTTTAATCTATTAAGCTCAACCATGTACTCTGCAATAAAGTGATAAACAACCAAGAGCCCATTTAATTCAGTTGATATCCATCTAACATCGCATTATCTTAAAGTAATTGGAGCGGAGCTAGATACTAGGGAACCCGCACTCTAGTTTCCCCAAATTGGTGACCCCGACGTGATCATTCGATGCTCAACGTTCGGATGGTCGGATGACCGGCGACCCTCAGCGTCCAGCTGGTCAGATTGCGACTGTGTTTTGATGAGATGCTGCCGGGCGCCGGGTGTATTTGCATGCTCAAGGAAAATTCTTAATTTTTAATGTGATTGTGATATTGACTTTTTAGGGTTCCGTGACAATTATTTGTTTTTTTTTTTGAGAACATAATGCAAGGTTTTATTTTTATATGCTGGTTAGGTGCTTATGTGGGGCTTCGCCATAATTTTGAGGAGTTGTCACATCACCAACCTATCAGTCGTACTTTTTTTTTGTCCGCCCTAAACAAATGAAAGCAACTTTCATTTATTTATTATAGGTACTTTCCTTTCCTTTTCAATATTATTTTCGTTTATTCCGATTTGTTTTCGTGCGTTTTTTTTTTTTTTTTTTTTTTTAGGGTTCGGAAGTTTTATAAAGTTTCGGAAATTAATAGACCTCGACAAGTAAGTCAACATGACGAGTAAGACAGAAGGACGAGTTGTTGCGGATGATGGCGAAGGCTTCTTCGAGGCATCAGCGACGGAGGAGGTATTCGTACACAAGGTAACCATTCGAACCCTTCAATTTTGCAAAGAACGACCAGCTTTGTGGTTTGCCAGTTTGGAAGCACAATTTAGCATAAATAAAATAACGCAAAAATTAACTAAATATAACTATGCTGTTGCTCATCTAGACATTAGCTGCACAAAGGAGGTAGAAGACATTATTGTTAATCCACCTGCTTCCTTGCCGTATTCTAAACTTAAAGAAGCAATTATTTCGCGGTTTTCCGACTCGTTTGAAGAGAAGATTAGGAGATTGTTAGAACGCGAAGCTATGGGCGATAGGAAACCGTCATCGTTCTTGCGACATTTAAGAACGCTCGCTGGACCGAATTTTCCGGAAGAGGTTTTGAAATCGATTTGGTCAAGCCGACTGCCGCAACAAATTCAAATCGTTTTGGCGGCACAGCAGTTACATGAGCTAGCGGATTTAGCATCATTAGCGGATCGTTTGATAGATATTCAAACACAAACTCCATCTAAGGTGTACAGCTTGCACTCAGATCAGCCATCTGCGTTTTCCGAGTGGTCGGAACTAGCTGATATTAGGAAGAAAATTTCTGAATTGGCTGGGATGGTTGCTTCTGTTATGGAGGTCAAAACTCATGCCTGTAGATATAACAACAACAGTTTCGATAGGAAACGAGGACACAGTCGTAGCAGGAGTAGGTCACGTCCTAGGAATCCGGATTTGTGCTGGTACCATGATCGTTTCGCGAGCAAGGCAGCGAAGTGTGTCCAACCTTGCAAATGGAGTGCGGCACAATCGGGAAATGCGAATCTCGGTCGGTAGCGACAACGACCGAGCGTAAATTTGAAAGTCGTCGCTTGTTTATTTCCGACAAATTAACAGGACAAAATTTTTTGGTTGATACTGGATCTGATATCTGCTGTTACCCCCGACGCTTAATAAAGGGTCGTTTAGAGGAAAGCGGATACGAACTTTTCGCTGCAAATCAATCATCTATTAAAACTTATGGCACTACTGCTCTTCATTTAGACCTTGGTTTAAGGAGAGATTTTGTATGGAATTTTGTAATCGCAGAAGTTATAACGCCTATTATTGGATCGGATTTTCTGAGCCATTATAATTTATTACCGGATTGTAATAAACAAAGGATTATAGACGGTGTTACAAACCTTAGTGTTGCAGTGACCGCAGCAAACGTCGTACAGTCTAGTGTTAAGGCAATCGTGCTTCCGAGCAATGAGTACTCTGATTTGCTTTCGGATTTTCCTGATATAACGCGACCACCTGGGATTGATAGGGTAGTGAGACATTCAACAAGGCACCACATTGAGACTACTGATGGACCCCCAATTTCGTGCAGACCACGACGGCTGGCTCCTGATAAACTTCGTGTGGCTAAGCAAGAGTTTGACGCAATGGTTCGAGCTGGTACGGCTAGACCTTCAAATAGCCCTTGGTCTTCACCCTTACACCTAGTTCCTAAGAAAGATTCAACCTGGCGGCCTTGCGGTGATTATCGGATTTTAAACGCGCGAACTATTCCTGATAGATATCCGGTTAGGCATATTGGAGATTTCGCTAGCAATCTTGCTGGATCAACGATATTTAGTACGATTGATTTAGTAAAGGCATATAATCAGATACCTGTATTTGATGATGATATTTGTAAAACTGCGATCATAACGCCTTTCGGATTATTTGAATTTCCGTACATGACTTTTGGATTAAGGAACGCAGGTCAAACCTTTCAACGCTTCATCGATGAAGTCGTGCGCGGCCTTGATTTCTGTTTTACGTACGTTGATGACATTCTAATACATTCAATGAATAAGGAAATTCATGCAGAACACCTTAAAATACTATTCGGTAGGTTACGTCAGTTCGGTGTTGTTATTAACCCAGCGAAGTGCATATTTGGTGTGTCTGAAGTTACCTTTTTAGGTTATCAGATCAGTGCAGAAGGCACACAGCCTCCGAAAGAGCGAATTCAGGCACTAGCAGAGTTTCCACCTCCTAAAACGGTGCAGGGAATGCGTCGTTTTCTAGGAATGTTAAACTTTTATCGCAGATTTTTGCCTGGTGCTGCAAAATTTCAAGCGCCACTTATTGACGCGATTGTTTCCATCCAAGGCAAAGGTGCAAAACCATTTCCTTGGACGGAAGAATTAGAAAAAGACTTCATAGCTTGTAGGGATAGTCTTTCCGCAATTACCTTGCTCTCTCACCCAGATACTACTGCACAACTAGGTTTATTCACCGACGCTTCGGGAACTCATGTAGGCTCATGTTTACAGCAACGTCGGAGTGATAATGAGAGCTGGCGTCCCTTAGCATTCTTCAGTAAGAAGCTAACAACTAAGCAGAAGGAGTGGCCCGCTTATTATAGGGAACTTCTGGCTGTTTACGAGAGTGTTCAGCATTTTAGACATTTCTTGGAAGCGCAACACGTCATAATTTTTACAGACCACAAGCCTCTTATTTTCGCATTTAGGCAGCGAAGAGAGAAGTTGCCACCGGTTCAATTAAACCAGTTGAGTTTTATTAGCCAGTTTTCCACCGATTTCGTTTTTGTAAGGGTGACTACAACGTTGTGGCAGATGCTATGTCGCGTATAGAGGCAATTTCTCTTACAGAAGATTACGCTGCTCTGGCCGAAGCTCAAGAGGTGGATGAAGAACTTGTTAGTTTGCTCGCAGATTCTTCCTTGAAATTGGAATCAGTTCCTATTCGTGTTTGTTCTGTTGTTGGAGATGGCCCTGTGCGATAAGGCCGCCTATTGTACACTTGCTTTTATACTTGTTTGTCCTGTATATATATTTTTGTGGTGTACAATAAAGAATATAATAAATAAATAATACATAATATTCCAGGAACTGATGTTTCCGTAACGTGCGATGTATCAACGGGGAAGCCGAGACCGTATTTACCTGCGTCATTTCGACGGCCGGTATTTCTTAGATTGCACAATCTCAGCCACCCTAGCGCGCGTACAAGCGCACGCCTGGTTGCAGATCGTTATATCTGGCCGTTGCTTAGAAAATATTGTATGTCTTGGGCGCGCTCTTGCGTCTCATGCCAACGGTTACCAGGCATATTTCATCTCCGTTAGGCAATTTTGGTGGCACGAATTCTCGTTTTCAACATGTGCATATAGACATTGTTGGCCCATTACCTTTTTCAAATGGTTTCACATACTGCCTCACTGCAATTGATAGATTTACTAGGTGGGCAGAGGTATGGCCGATGACATGCATTACCGCAGAAGAGGTAGCAGATACCTTTGTCAACGGGTGGATTTCGCGATTCGGTGTACCACTCGTTGTCACTACAGACCAAGGCAGACAGTTCGAGTCTACCTTGTTTAAAGGGTTTTTACAGGTTTGCGCAACTAAGCGAATCAGAACAACCAGTTATCATCCGCAAGCTAATGGAATGATAGAACGTTTACACAGACAACTTAAGGCTGCTTTAATGTGTCACGCAGAAACGTGGAATAAAGCTTTACCTTTTGTTCTGTTGGGCATTAGAACGGCACTCAAGGAGGACTTGAAATGTTCTTCTGCTGAGTTATTATATGGAGAGCCTCTGAGACTTCCAGGAGATTTCGTAGTACCATCTTCGTTAACTAACGATTATAGCTCGTGCGATTTCTTGGTACGACTACGAAAGGTCATGGCTGACCTTCGGCCAATTCCTGCATCTCGGCACTCAACTCCGTCCGTTTTTATTTTTAAAGATTTGTCGACCGCCACGCATGTATTTTTACGCGATGACACGGTTAGGCATTCACTTCAACCACCGTACACAGGACCATACAGGATCCTTGACAGGAAATCAAAAACTTTAACTTTGGATGTTGGAGGAAGGAAGCAGTAAGTTAGTGTGGATCGAGTTAAGCCAGCACATCTGGAATCTGAAGATGAGCATAAATCAACTTCAGAAGCACCGGTCAGCAAACCATCGTGTTCTTCTCCTACGGTGCCTCTTTCGTCATCTGGGAGCCCCATTCTTTTGCCTGCATCGAGGGTGCCTCCGCCATCAGCTGATGATCCTGTCGTTACGACGCGTTCTGGTCGTAAGGTTAGATTCAGGGACGTTTTGGATCTATAATGCCAGAAGTCCCATTGAATTTTAAGTTAGTACCTATTCATTTAGTTTTAATGTAATTTATTTTAATTTTCTTAACTTTTGTTGACCTGGTGTCCCAAATATAAGTATTTCTTCTGCAATCATCTCAGTTTTTCTTATTCTGAATGATTGTAGCTTTATTTAATTTCACCCTTATTGGTTTCCCTTTTTCCTTTGGGGATTTTCTTCTTCGTAGGGGGGTGATGTGGCGACTCGACCATAAATACTTTTTGGTCGGTTTTCTTTATGGAGCCACGAATTTTAATTTGAATTGGGGTTTGGTTTTGGAATCTGTCACGAGTTGAAAATTATTCGTGAGAAGGGTTACGTATTTGTAAAAGACATATTTGACTGATATAATAATGATCTGCCTGTTTTTAATCTATTGAGCTCAACCATGTACTCTGCAATAAAGTGATAAACAACCAAGAGCCCATTTAATTCAGTTGATATCCATCTAACATCGCATTACCAGGAATCTACAGTTTTCATCCAGACATCATTCGAAGATAAGTATCTTAATGTAATTGGAGCGGAGCTAGATACTAGGGAACCCGCACTCTAGCTTCCCCAAAAGGTTATAAGTCAGTGCAAATGGGCAGCCATCTTAACAGGTTCACTGTCCAGGCTCCAGAGTGGTAATGGTCCATAAGTCCAGTTATGTCCTGCCTGTAATGATGTGTCCTGCCAAGTCGGCATTGAATACGAGACTTTCTCCTTACGTCCACAGTATCAGATGACTTAGAAATTGTATGGGCGAACATACCACATACGGTCTGTGGACTGATATGGAAGTCTCTCTACAGACCGTATGTGGTCTGTGGACAGTGAACCTGTTGCCCGATTTTTGTAGGTATGCACGCTAATTTCGTAGGTATGGCAAGTCCATAGGTTTATAAGTCAGTGACCGAGACATTGTCTGTCACTTCACTAGTCACTATTACAGGTAGAGATGTGCCTACCTCATTGGAGATGTGCATTGCGCCTAACTCGAGTTAACTCGAGTGGTATTCTTCTGAACTCGAGTTGCTATCACCACAATCTAAAATAAAATATATCATGAGACAACCAAAAACAGACAATGACATGTTAAACATATAAATTATTATTTTATAAATGTTCTTTACAACAATATCAATATTTTTAAAGTTTGAACCAATCAAAAAAGGTAAAACCAAAATCAATAACCAACATAAAAAACCATCTCGAAATCCAGGAGTTTGGAACTATCATGATAAAAGATTAAAGAGTGCTACAAAGGCAACCATTTTGCGATGTAGGATTTTTTTTAATTAGTCGGATTATAACCGTTTGACATGTGTTTGTTTACAAAAGTTTTTCCCTCAGCGAATAGGGTATAAGGCTTTTATGGCTTTATAGGCTTTTAAGGCTTTTATGTCGCACTGTAATTGATCGACTCGTCGATCAACGGAAATGGACGGTCTAGTTTCGTTAACGAAAAATACGTCGACGACCCATCTCTACGTAAGAAGCCTGTTGACGTTTCTCATTTTACATGCCGCAATAACTTTCCACGTAAGAAATTGAAAAAAACAAATTTATATAAAGCCCCGCAAGTTGATATTGCGATTGGAGGCCATCTTGGTGACGTAGCCGAAGTCGCGCCGTCGCGTCAGTACCGTTCGCAAGGTCAGCCCGCGCTTACGTGCTTACGCGCTTCGAGTACTTGTTATAGCTTTCTGTTTTTGTTATCCTGTTTTATTGTTGTTGTTGAGTTTTGTTGTTGAGTTTTGTTGTTTAGTTTTCTTACCTGTTACCCGTTAAAATGAGTAAGAAATTAATTAACAGTCGTACTCGTGAAATGATAATTAAAGTGGACAATTATTTTGTAAAAGAGAAAGAAAACTGTAAATTAGTTATACAAAATATAAACCGTGCCTTAAAGAGTGCTTCGGACACTACTGAGGACATTTTAATGTCGAAGCAACTGGTAATAGACATTTTGAAGATTTTGCAAAATTCTACCAAAGTCACGGAACGTGTGGTTTGTGCCACAGGCGTTGCAAAAAATACTGTGACGAAATTACGACGAGAGCATGAGTCAGCAACAGCAAGTGGCAGCAAAATGAGAACTCCTACCAAAGCAAAACGACAAAGGAAGGAATATTTCGACGGATTTTCTTTAACTGCATTAAGGAATATCATTCATTCAATGTATACGGTGAGGAAAGAAATACCTACAATGCGCAAAATCTTGGCGGCTGCAAAAGTAGACCTTAATTACACTGGTAGTGAAACTACATTAAGAAAAATAATTAAAAGTGATCTAGGCTACCAATTTAAACGATGCTACCAAAAAAGACTGGCTCTAATTGAAAGACCCCAAATTCAAGCGTGGAGGGCTAAATATTTACGCCGTATGAAAGAAAATGACTCGCTTGGTGATAACAAAAGACCCGTTATTTATCTCGACGAAACATGGATACACGCACACTACACCGTAAAAAAATGTTGGCAAACAGCAACCGATGTTGGAGTGAGACGGAACGATAGCCCCGGCCGCCGATGGATAATAGTTCACGCGGGAAGTGAAACTGGCTTTGTTAACAATGCCCTTTTAATGTTTAAAGCAGACACCAAAACGGGGGATTATCACGACCAAATGAATGCGGAGAATTTTACTAAGTGGCTTACAGAGAAATTGCTACCCAACATACCACGCAACTCGATAATTGTGATGGACAACGCCCCTTATCATAGTAAGGAAGAAAATAAGCCACCAAATATGAATACTAAAAAACAGGTGATGGTTGAGTGGCTACAAGCTCACAACATCGAATTTCCCAGCGATAGTACAAAACCAGAACTATACCTATTAATTAAACAGCACAAACCGCCGAAAAATTATAAAATCGACAAGTTATTAGCTGACAATGGCCATGAGGTCATTAGATTGCCACCCTACAACTGCGACCTCAACCCCATTGAGTACATCTGGAACCTAGTCAAAATGAGGGTGTCAGAAAAGAATGTGGAGCAGTTAGAAAGCCGTATTGAAACTCTGACGTTGGAGGCGTTGGCATCGATAACTCCAGATGACTGGCGAAAGGAAGTAAACCACGTAAAAAGGCTTGAAGAAGAATATTGGCGCAAAGATAGAATAACTGACGAGTTATTTATTATAAATACGGCAGACGACAGTGAATCAGAAACAACTGACACAGAAAGTAGTGATGATTTGGAAGACAATATGAGTGGGATTGAAGAAATAGACTAAGATTGTATTGAATTGAAATATAACATTGATTTTTTCCATACCAATAGTTTTATTTATAAGCTTAGAGTCTTAGAGATGTAGTAATTATCTATCTATATTATAAGAAAATAGCGAAGTTTAGCCAAATCAGCAGTTAGACCGGTAATGCGGACCCCTATTCTATACTAAGAAATATTGTCATATTTTCACATCAACAACACAATTATGTACTTATGGGTGTAATCATTGTTTTTTTATAAGCAGCATACAAAAACTAATCTTTTAGGGTGCCGAAATTTCTAAGAAATATACCTATGGTCATAAACAGCCGTCTGGCTATTCTTAGATTACATTGTCTGACATTCCTGTCTCAGTTACTATATACGCACAAACCGACCTAAAAAAATACAAAACATTTTTTTTGCTAGCTGTCTTTTTGTGCGACGGATGACGTCACGCAGCTGTTATTGTGACAAGGTTCCATCGCAATATCAACTTGCGGGGCTAAAAATACTATGTTACTGAAACACTATGACAACGAGTATCATTCGCAAGCATCAAGTTTAGCTGTCAAAATGGGCCTTTTATTTTTTGACAACTAACAGATTTTTTTTTTATTTACTAAGGATCTGAAAGAAATAAATTTAAGCTATTTATTTATTCATTGTGAATCAAATTTAGTTAAGTAAAATTTAATCTTATAATTACTGTACTAAGAATAACATCCATAGCACTTTCTTAGAACAGTTTGTTGTTGTATGTTTATGTGTTATACTTATATTTATGGAATATTTCAGAAACTACAGCCACGGGTGAAACTCAATTCAATGAGGCAATGGCCAAAAACAAGCAAAGCTGTGGCATTTATAGACAAGCTGTTTGACAGTGTTAGCGGATCTGGAGGGAGCACTGCGCAGGGCAAACTGTGTGAACCAGTAAAGCCAATCTTTCAACAAATTTTCAAGTATTGTCACAAGTAAAACAAATATTCAATTCATTGATAACAGTAGCAGGAAAGTGCTAAAAAATATGAAAATCTATAAGGTTCGAGTTCCTTCTTTTGATGGATGGGTTACAACCAAGGGCGTCGCCAACCGATGGCCCAGGGATGTTGTAGTGCAAGTTGATATATGGATGTAGTGTATGTAGATGTCAATAGATCGCGCTACAAGCCGATAACAGTATTGTAATGTTGTCTCGTACGCATACGTCGCTCGGTTATAAATACCGGTCCGAGTAGTGGGGCGATCAGTCGTTATCGGTCTGTTGGCCTGTGCGGTGGTGCGTTGGCGAGTCGACTATTAATATTGATAAATGTGCATATTTTACATTGGCGACGAGGATAAAACCGTAGAGTAAAATAAAGTTGTTTTTCTCTAAAAGGAACATGAAGACTTTGGTTACAATGCATTATAAAAAAAAAACAATAAAAAAAATGTGTGTGACGGTGACAGTTAAAATCAGTGGCGGTTCGTTTTGAAGCGCATCAAATGTATACGATAAGTAGTGCACTTGCTGAGTAGTGCTGTGGAATTCAACCTCGTAAACATACAATGTGCACACTGTTGGCACACAACACCGTCTGCGTCGTATTGTTTTGGTCCCACCAAAACTGAATGCAGTAGAAGTAAGCCCTTCTGCTTCGCGTCTACATGGCAGGAACAATGTGGGACTAATTTAAGGAGTCGTCTAGTTTTCTACGACTACCCTCAGAATCTCGAATACTGAAAAATAAGTCCAGAGTGGAGCAACAAGAAAGCTAGCAACAAACAAGGAGTTGGACAGGTCAATGAGGAGCGTGTGTATGTGTGGATCCATACACACGGCTCTTTATGCCAATCTGGTGAGTCGTTTTCATTCATTTTCAAAAATCGATTTTTGTCTTCAGATCTTAATTCACTTGCTTACTTTTAAAGTAACATGATGATAGTATTAGATCCCGCGATCGCTATCTTCTGAAATCTGTAAATATTATAGAATGAATAATGACGCTCACGATCGCATACAAAGGATGCCTCTAAGTTGTGCTCCTAACGAGTTAAACGTAGAAAACAGTGAGGAGGCTTCCTCCACCGAGCAGGAGAGCACACACCGTAGCTCACACTGTACGCACTTTTCTGTAGTCGTACCTGCAATTCACTTGTGAGTTGTTCAGGGGGCGATGGGCAGCTGGTGGTGTAGCGGGGACACGGGTCTCATAGGAGATTCGTTGTATTGGTTTTGTAATAACCTAGAAGTCGTAGACTCTATGTGAAGTGATGTGTGATGATCACTTGAGGTTGTGACGATATGGGTGGCATGAGTGTCACTAGCTGCTGCGGCAGTCGTGCCATGAGCGTTGTATATGATCTAAGCTGATACGGTTTCTGATCAATTACTACTAAGGCTTAGAGGAACTTTTCGCTATCGGTGATCGTTAGACACTGAAGGCTTTAAATAGGCACGCTTAGAACTTGGAAGTATACACACGATAGGTTTAGGAAGATGATAGTGGATCACGTACTCACGTTCCAGTCGATGTTGATTTCGATAATGATATTTGATGAGCAAGCTGTAGAAGGTCGAGTAATTCAGTCTATCAGCCGTAGCATGTACCGTACCAGTGGTTAAGCCTAATCTTGGCCGTAAATCGGTATAATTGAGGCAACACAAGTAGTCCGTAGGTTCGCGATATTGCGTTTAGCTCTTTTGGAGGTCTGGGTCTAGATAGACCGTTGTGTGAGGGCAATACGATTGCTGGACGGTTTGAGAGCCGTGGCGTTAGAGGCTTTACTCGAGGGTTTCTGTTGACTTGGCAGTTTTGCTGCAGTAGAGTTTCGAAGTTTCTTTGGAACGACTGTGACTGTGTTCAATCAAATTCTAAAAGAGTTGAATTGAATTGGTTAAGAATAGCCTAGTTGGCCTTTGTGGCAACTGTGAGCCTAGGTGGCAACCGCTGGCATAACATAAAATCGCGCATGTGGTTTATTATTGGGAATAAGTTCCTGATGGAGAAACCGAGTGACACTGCCGACCTGGGAGTCGAATCCGTGACCTACATGATTAGTTATTTGTTATTTGATTTGAGCTACATGATTAGTTCTAAAATAATAAATGAAAGAGCACACAAATGCAGTAGAACGTACCTACTGGTCATTAAATTGACAGGCAGTAGAAAATAGCTACTGGTCATTAAATTGACAGGCAGTAGAATATAGCTACTGGTCATTAAATTGACAGGCAGTAGAATATAGCTACTAGTCATTAAATTGACAGACAGTAGATTATGCCTACTGGTCATTAAATTGACAGTCATCAGAGAATGACAATAATAGCAGTAGATTATGCCTACTGGTCATTAAATTGACAGTCATCAGAGAATGACAGTAATAGCAGTAGATTATGCCTACTGGTCATTCAATTGACAGTCATCAGAGAATGACAACAATAGCAGTAGATTATGCCTACTGGTCATTAAATTGACAGTCATCAGAGAATGACAATAATAGCAGTAGATTATGCCTACTGGTCATTAAATTGACAGTTATCAAAGAAAAAAAAGAGAGAAATCAGCAGTAGTGGTACTTTATATGTACATACTGGTCACACCCGGAAGACCCAAGAGATGAGATTTGGTGTGTAGAATACTTCACCGTTGCTGATTGGAACAGAGGCAGTGGCACGCGTCCGCAAATTCACTTACCGCGGGAGCGTCGTGTCATAGACTGGAGGTAGTGAAGAGGACATCGCATCAAGGATTGCTAAAGCACGATCAGCTACCTTCGCACAGCTGAGACCTGTTTGGCAATCGCGGAAACTGACCTGAAGGATCAAACCTAAAACTTTCTCAACTCCGTGCTGCTTTACGGTGAACGGTCACAAAAGACATCTCACGCCAGATCCAAGTCGTCGTCAACCGCTGTCTTCGTCGCATACTCGGAATTTACTGGCCCGAGACCATCACCAACGTAGAGCTTTTGGGGCAATGCCACGAGAGCCCGATTGACCGCCAGATCAAGCGTCGTAAATGGAGTTGGATCGGCCACACGCTGCGAAGGGATTCTGATCATATACCTAAGAAAGCGCTGGATTGGAATCCCCAAGGCAAAAGAAAGCGTGGCCGTCCCCGTCAAACCTGTATGAGAGGATGCCGCGCAGCTTCCCGGACGCTGCCTGGCCGAGTGAGATTCGACAGTTGACCTCTTTCTCGAGGCTGGGCATGCCTAGCTGGACTATTCGTCCCAGGTAGGCATGGTCGTCCACGGCTGCGGGTGTGCAGTCTCCGATCTTGACGGGAATGGGTGCGACATAGGCGTTTAACCTCACTTTAACTCTAGCTCTACTGAGATCATCAAGCGTTGTACTGGGGTCCTCCATGGTCTCAGCCATGACAGCTATATCATCGGTGAACCGAAGGCGAGTGAAGTGCTCGCCGTTGATTTCGGTGCCTGGCCCTCTCCGGTCCGGAACCTTGAAGGCGTCCTCCAGTGTAGCGGTGGAAGGTTTCGGAGGTGGCGTCTCCCTGTACCACACCTCGCTGCGGAGGGATGGGTTCCGGAGCCAGGTCCCAAGGTCAGACTAGCGTAATGGCATTTTTGTGCAGGCGCTTCGGCACTTCGATGTACCGGTGGTCGATTTGGCGCCGTTGAAGGGGACTGCAGTGCAGCCCAAGTCTCGATCAAGTCGAGGACTTTTACGTGTTTCATAGACGCTGAACGGAAAGGCAGGTTGTTGTCTTCGGCTCTCTGTATAGCCTGCCGCAGCGTACGTGTGTGGTCTACGGTGCTGGAGTCTGTTCGGAAGCTCGAAGTCGTCGGGCCTGCGCGCGGGACGATTCGTGTATTAATTAATTAGTGCCAGGTAACTAATTAATAACATGAGTTCTCAACTAACGTTGAGCAATTTGATGGAGAGGGGGAACCTTCATCAGAAGGCCTGAAATGGGTATCATAAAATGGAATAGAAGAAGAAGAGGAAGGGTCAAAGGAAGCACTAAATTAAACCAGTAAATGATTTTTAAATATTATTGTGCTCTCATTTTGTTATGCCAGAGATGCTAGTTCATTAATAATAAAAATAAGAATATGCTAAATGTCTTATTAATAATTCTGGTTACATACAACTGGTTAAAACAAGGAAGGGAATGTAGTGTATGTAGATGTCAATAGATCGCGCTACAAGCCGATAACAGTATTGTAATGTTGTCTGGTACGCATACGTCGCTCGGTTATAAATACCGGTCCGAGTAGTGGGGCGATCAGTCGTTATCGGTCTGTTGGCCTGTGCGGTGGTGCGTTGGCGAGTCGACTATTAATATTGATAAATGTGCATATTTTACAATGGACAATGGGAAAAGTATGAATTTTGAATACAGTCAAAAGCACATGAAGCTTTACTTAAACTGGTAGTGTGAGTCTTACCCCTACGGCGATTGTGATAAAACCGGTACAAAGTCTAATGTTTTCACGAGCTGAATACAATAAAAAAACTTTTATTCTAATATATTAGAATAATAAGTAGAATAAAAAGAGTTTGGAGATAATCAAATGACCCATTGACAATCACAAGATTTTAATAATAAATTAGTCCAGCGAGATCCTTTTTTTTAAAGTAAATCAAAACACTGTTTTTTGTACATTTCTTGACCACTTTTGTATGAAGAAGTTTTCTGTGTGTGATTTTCCCCCATAGTACCTACTTCTTAACCAGGTTTTTAGTCTCCTTAGGCTCATAAACGATTGCTCAGTCTACCGTACACATTGGGCATGGTAGAGCGATCATAATTTTCAACGCTTTGCCCGTTTCAGGAAAGAAGATTTTTGTGTCTTTTAGGACATCAACAATGGTTAGGTATGTTAAGTAAGTGGACTTAAGACTTTGTTTTCTTTACATTTTTTCCCCTTGGCGACGCCCATGGTTACAACTTTAGAAAGTTTTAAATGGTTGTCTAAACAGTCGTTTCATAAATATGAAATATTGGATTTTATATACACTCATGTTCATAATTGGTGCAACATGTTAAAATATGAGAAACATTAAAACTAAAATCTAAAAAGTCGTTTTATTTGTTAATTTCTAAATCTTACAAAGAAATTAAATGAACCCTAGCAGAATTTTGTTGTGGCACATCACTATGTTATCGATGTTTTCTGCCGGATGGTTTTCGATACTTTTATAGTACGCTGTGAGCATCACCAGGCGATGAATGACACTAGCGCTTAGGCGCATATTTTGGAACTAATCGTCAACCGTACCCATCACTGACTTATAAACCTATGGACTTGCCATACCTACGAAATTAGCGTGCTTACCTACATAAATCGGGCAATTAAGATGGCTGCCCATTTGCCAATGAGGTAGGCCATTTGCAACTGTTTGACAGCACAACTACACAGATAAACGTACATATACGGCACACAACTACCAATTTTACTCGGCAATTAACATGGCGACCGGTCACGCATAGACATGATTTTGACGTCACTCAAAAGTGTTACCAAGTTTAGTCCTTGACAAACATTTAGATGTCTCTCTTTTCATATGCAGCTCTTGGTTAGTTAAAAAGAGACAAAACGCTTTTTGACATGCGTGTGTCGATATATTATAGATATTTGTATAACTATTCTTCATATAGTAGAATATGCCGTCTCCATAGTTATCCTACCTCATTGGTACCCATAGATATAGGAAAACTGACTAGAATATACAGTATATAGTTATCTGTGACTCCGACCGACGGATTGGTTTAGGCAGGTTTCTATATCTATGGTTTAGGCTTATTGATAAGAAAATGATAAATCGATAATAATAAAGACAAACAACAAGTTCATTCGAAGCGAATGACGATGGTTCGGAATCATTTCAATCATTAGTGTGATAGCTACACAAGAGATTAAACATTTACATGTCTCTTCGTCAAATTTAAAAATGACTAAAGTACTGTTTTTGCAATCAGCCCCGCCAAAATTTGAAGATATACAGAAAACAATTTTCGATGATGGTGCTGTGGAGTTTTTATTTCGTATTCACAAAACGTTTGAGAAGCAGATCGAACAACTGTATAAAGATAGGTTGCAGAGTACTGTAACAACACAAGCACTTTCGACTTTGGACTTCAAAAATTCGCCAGAAAGAAATGATAAGTCTTGGACTATAGCTCCATTGCCTCCACGATTACTGTGAGTATCACTAATTATTCTTTTATTATAATCTGTATCTACCTACTGGCCATGTTTCTAATAGTTCTTTGCGTTTTCTCAATGCTATTATTTTTTTAAATTTATTTATTTATGTACACACAAACACACTTTACAGAGAAATGAAATAATACAGATTGAAGAGCACAAAGGTACTGCTTATTTCATAAGAAATTTCTTCCAGCAGACCTGCGACAGGAAAGTTGGATGATAAACGAAGACAGTAAAAAAAAATCTTAAGTTTGCACTATAAATTTTATCCAGCTTTACTATAGTAGGTAGGCAATGTTTTGTAAAAAATAAGCAGGCACTCAATGACCATGGCATGGTAATAACGGGACTAGAGCATTGTTGCAGAAGTGCCAACATTATTAATTTCCCCAACACAAGTATTAATGATTACTTACTAGGGGCTGTCTCATTCACATTTGTCTATGTAACCGTTTGAGGCACAATAAACAATTAAGTATACGACATACCTAACCAATATTAGTTGACTGGTAGAGATGCCTAAGGCATTGTCTGCTTTTTTATCTTTGTAAAAGAAGTCTAATAAATAAATAAAAAAATTGTAGTTCTAAAAACTAAAAAACACGCTTTAATGGTAAGGATAATGGGACAAACTGTTTAAATTATTGCATTGTCATCGGTCCTTGATAAGTGTGCAAAGTTTCAAATCAATCCAACGTTTTGAAGTGGGTGAAAATCACGTTCAAAGATTCCGTTACATTGATACATAGATACATACATACCAAGCTAATAAAAGCGTGTTAATATCTTTCATATATTCCTGAAAATAGGCTGCAATTTTGCTTTAACACATAGTAAATATAATTTGACACTTACTTCTTTAAGCACTTCAAGTATTCTTGAACTTTTGATAAAAGGGAATTAAATTCTAATTGACATTATAATTTTCGCCTGAATCACACCTAACCCGAACCATGTTAAATAATGTTGTTCCTAAAAATATTTCATTGTATTGTAGTAACCGCCACCTAGATCTTGGTGATGTCTCAGCATCTAACACTGCCCACTTTGTATCCTCCCTCAATGAGGATGTGCAGGGCATTCAAGTAGACTTCGATGACGGCCACTGCCCCACTTGGAAGAACCAGTTGCAGGCATACCAAAACATAAGGCTGGCTGTAAATGGCAAACTCCTTGGAGCTCCAGTCACTGTCACTACCAGCCCTATACTCATGTTGAGACCTAGAGCTTGGAATATGATTGAACATAATATTTTGGTGAGGAAACATAACATTTTGCCTATCACCCTTGTTATATAATGCATAATGGTTTATTTATCCAACTAACTACTTGATAAGTGGTCTGTCTCATTTTAATGTAACACAACTAGTTGTTTGTAAATATTTAAAATCTTTTAGATTGATGGCAAAGAAGCTGTTGGACCCTTAGTAGACTTTGCAATTTTGATGTTCCACTGTGCAAAGCCACTATATGAAGCCAACAGTGGGCCTTATTTCTATCTATCCAAGCTGGAGGGTGCCTCAGAAGCTAAACTTTGGAATGAGATATTTATTTGGGCACAAAACGTACTTGGTCTACCTCAAGGGTCTATAAAAGCGTGTGTTCTAATAGAGAATATTGTCTCAAGTTTTGAACTTGAAGAAATTTTGTATGCACTTAGAGAACACTCTTTGGGCCTCAACTGTGGGATATGGGACTACTGCGCTTCTATCATATCCAAGTTTGGTGAATATTATCTGTATAATTATCTTTTACTATCCATATCTTTAATATATGCATATTTATGAATGTTTCAAATTTTTACAACTTCATACTAATCCATAGTGTTATAAATCAACTACCATAGGAAAATTCCTTTTTGATTTAAATATAAAATAAGTAATTGAAATTCACTGTCAGTATGCTAGACAATTAATTTTACTGACTTTACAACAACATTTTTACCTCAACCATTTTTTTAGCATATTAAGATTGGAATATGGGCCCAAGTGTAACAGTTCTATATTCCAGGTGATCGTGAGGAGTTCCTACTGCCAGATAGGAATAAGTACGTGAACATGGACAGACACTTCCTGAACAGTTACTTGAAGTTGGTCGTGAGTACATGTCACGCAAGAGAGGCACCAGCCACTGGCGGAATGGCGGCAGCTATGCTTAAACCTGGATCTGACATCACTGATAAAGAGTAAGTCAGAGAGGCGGCCTGTGTCCCAGCAATGAGATCATTAAAAGACTGATGATGATGAAATCAACAACAAACAAACACCACTCACCACCCATCACTCTAATAACAATCAACAGACAATACAACTGCATTATCGGCTTATTGCTAAGGCACTGGCCTACTCTATGTTTGCACAATAACTAAGTAGTATTTGCCCGCGGCTTCGCCTCTGTGGATTACAGGAACCGCGCATTTTGTCTGGATATAAAGTAACCTACCCTATAAAATTTCTTTATATTGGTGCAAGAATATTCGTAGTAGTTTTTAGGGTTCCGTACCCAAATGGTAAAAACGGGACCCTATTACTAAGACTCCGCGATCCGCCTGTCTGTCTGTCCGTCTGTCACCAGGCTGTATCTCATGAACCGTGATAGCTAGACAGCTGAAATTTTCACAGATGATGTATTTCTGTTGCCGCTCTACCAGCAAATACTAAAAACAGAATAAAATAAATATTTAAGTGGGGCTCCCATACAACAAACGTGTTTTTCTGCCGTTTTTGCGATAATGGTACGGAACCCTTCATGCGCGAGTCCGACTCGCACTTGGCCGGTTTCTTTTAGTTCATGAAGAGTTGCACTACAATTAGATCTACGAGGTAAGACTGAAATGCCAATATATTGGTTTAACCACTGTCTCCTATCAAGGTCGGAGACTCTACACTCGAAGTTGTGGGCGACTATGTCTACCTGGGACAAACGATACAATTGGGTAGGGCCAACTTCGAGAAAGAGGTCAACCGTCGAATCCGACTCGGCTGGGCAGCGTTCGAGAAGTTGCGCGGTATCTTCTCGTCCAACTTACCACAGTGTCTCAAGACGAAAGTCTATGACCAGTATGTATTTCCAGTGATGACATATGGCTCTGAGACGTGGTCGCTTACAATGGGCCTTATCAGGAAGCTAACAGTCACTCAAAGGGCAATGGAGAGGTCTATGCTCGGAGTTTCCTTGCGTGATCGAATCAGAAATGTGGAGATCCGCAAGAGAACCAGGGTTACCGACATAGCCCGAAGAATTGCCAAACTTAATTGGCAGTGGGCAGGGCGCATTGCTCGCAGAACGGATGGCCGATGGGGCCGAAAAGTTCTGGAATGGCGACCGCGAACCGGAAGACGATACGTTGGAAGGCCTCCCACTAGGTGGACCGATGACCTGGTTAAGGTTGCGGGAAGGCGCTGGATGCGAGACGCACGGGATCGGTCAATGTGGCGACGCCTGGGGGAGGCCTATGTGCATCAGTGGACGTCTTTCGGCTGAAATGATGATGATGATGATGACTGTCCACTAGTAGTGCACTAGTTTGAATATAGGGAAACTAGCGATAGGCTCTCGATGGAACCGCGCCTAGGTTGGCAATGAAAGATGATAATTATATGTCTTGAAAGGGGTGACTATTGAGATGTCGCCAAACAGATGTATGGACTATGGAGAAAAGAAGATAATACTGCGCTGACCCCAAAATATGAATAATGGGATAAGGGCAGGCAAATAATGATCTACTCGTACCGTGGGTACCTACGACTTACGATACTAATTATGTACAAAACAATTTCAGATCCAAAACTATAATTACGAAGATACTGGCTGCAAAAATGAAGGAGATAGAACATGGTGTTGATGGCTTCATGGTTTATGACGCGAGGGTAGTGCCACATGTCAATGAGGTTTGTGTTTTTTTTTTCTCTTTCGTTCTCTCCCTTTTTCGCATTGCGTTTGCCTCTCTCGCAAATTAAATGGAACTTTAATTTATTTATTTTTTTAGCCCTTGTACTATTATGACTTTAGGGCTACACCGTCTAGATTTTTATAAATAAGTTCTATACTACTGTGCCTACGGCACGGTTGGCGTAGTGGTTGCGCGATAGGCTGTTACGCTGCGTGTCGCGGGTTAGATTTTTACACGGAACAAACATTTGTATGGCCTGCAGATAGATGTTCCGGTTCTGGGCGTTTGTGTACTTGAGTTTAAATGTTTGTAAACGCACCAACTATAGAGATATTTCTGTTACAGGGAATGCATTTTTTTATAATTGTCTCCCTATCATTGATATATTAAAAACCGGCCAAGTGCGAGTCGGACTCGCGCACGAAGAATCCGTACCATTATCGCAAAAAACGGAAAAAAAACACGTTTGTTGTATAGGAGCCGCACTTAAATATTTATTTTATTCTGTTTTTAGTATTTGCTGTTATAGCGGCAACAGAAATACATCATCTGTGAAAATTTCAACTGTCTAGCTATCCCGGTTCATGAGATACAGCCTGGTGACAGACAGACAGACGGACCGCGAAGTCTTAGTAATAGGGTCCCGTTTTGACCCTTTGGTTACGGAACCCTAAATAAACAGATATTCACATTTTTCTTCCTCTTGTTTTCGTTTGTGGATGTAGACATTCATGTACCAGCCTTTCGTTTTAATTTCCTATTTGAGTACTCTATGTCAGTTTTCACCCTCGTCCCAGTCATCTCTACTTACACTTCTTTCTGTGCCGACCTCGGTTGTGCCGTGGTACATCTTAGCTAACATCGTAGCGTAGGTACAAAAAATTTGAATGCAAATATTTTTTATACGCAACCGTAACAATTGAAAAGTTTACGGAAAGGCCTTGCCAGTAAATTGAGTTTTTATTTACTGTACTTAACACTCATAGAAAAATTTCCACCGCAGAAATAGTCTTTTTACTCAAATTATGTACCGTGATAGTCCTTGCAATTCAGGCGCTTGCGTTATTTGACTTATGTCGTTATAATAAGGTTTAATTTGCAATGATGGAACCGCGTTCGTGAAATGTATCAACTATGCCATGCTTATTTTCCAATCAGATTCAGCTAGTAAGTGGATGTTTTTTTGTTAGCACGAGAACGATGTTCTAGTAGGTACAATCATGAATAATTTGTTACAAGCGTTGGTAATTACTGACTTTTTCGGTTGTCATCTAGTCTAAGTAGATAATTATTGCTTAATTGCCTAAATTATGTAAGCGGGCAGCTTAGTTTTTGCAATCATTATATTTTACTGTTTCAGAGACAGTCTGGCTAATAGGGATATTTCCTGAGTAAAAAATTATAATTATATTTAGTACGTTAGTGATATTATAAAATAATATTGTACATTTTGCTTTACCAAATCAATAAAAAATTACAAAGTTAAAAGCGCATCAAAGTTCAGGAGTGGGGGCTTGTGACGTCACTAAGGCAGTATTTAGACGATATTTCAACGCATTATGTCGTCTCCACTTTATGTTTACGTGTCAAAAGAAAAAAAGTCGTGTCCAATATTTTTTATTAATCTACCTGACGGACAATAAACTAATTTTCAGTACCCTATTAATCGCTAACCACTTTTGTCGAAGTAGTATTCAAGCTTAATATGATACAATAATCTTTTCCCTGGCTCTACCTACTTATCTAGATGCGCCTGAATATAATTCGCAGAACGACATTAATATCAAACCACAGAGTAGCTTCAAGCTGCCAGTTATCTATATTGGTGTTCTGTGATACTGTTTTACCGATAAGGCCGTCTTAGTATTGCTGCACTGATGTAATGACCTAATATTTAAATGGCTTGCTGTTTGTTTGGCCCCAATGGTATATAATAATAGATACCTACCAGTAGGTGTTTTAGGGTTCCGTTCGTTCCAAATAAAAAACAAATACCTTTATAGGATCGCTCGTGTGTCGGTCTGTTTGTCCGTCTGTCATAGCCACCGAAATATTAAGACCGATTGAGTTGAAATTGTGTTCACACGTTGTATCCATATCTGTGATCCAAATCCAAACAGACGAGTAACGAAAACAAATGAATTTGAAAAAGTTTTGGGTGCAAAATGAAGTTTGCAAACTGTAGTGCCACACGGCATACCATAAAAATAGAAAGGTCTGTCGAGGAGAACATCTTTTTCAACTACAATGTTAAGTTTGTTCGCATGAAGCAAGGTCTTTCAATGGTCCCTCCGTATAGTCTGTATCCGAGTCCCACTCGCACTTGATCGGTTTTTTTTATTAATACATCAATTATTGTCTTTCTATTTTGCAGCTTTGGAAGAAAAGCGGTGCAACACCAAATCAGATCTGCAAGAAGTTCGAAGTGAACATAACGCCGCAGGACTTGTTGTCTATACCCCGCGACGGAGTGACTTTACAAGGACTGAAGCACAACGTGGCTATATCCATACTCTTCATATATTATTGGCTGGCAGGAATCGGCCACTTCTTTTACAGCGGAAATGTTGAAGACTCTGCTACTGCCGAAATATCGAGGTATCAAATCTGGCAGTGGATTCGATTTTCTGTAAGTTTGTTTTTGTTTGATGTGCTCTAAGATCATATCCTGTTAAATTGTGCATCGTCTTAACATTACATTTTGCTATACCTTTTGCGAACACAGCGCCATCTCTGATACATGACAGAATACCGGGCCGGACTAAAAACAAAAAAAAAACGGTATGTAGGGTAGGGTAGGTAGGTAGGTCGGTAGGGTAGGGTAGGTAGGTAGGTAGCCTATTAACGGGAGTGAAGCCGCGGTCACAGCTTGTTATTTAATAAATAGAAATTAGTTATATCTCCCACAGCACCACATATACTTCCTATGCCGGTAGATATGTAGTGTCTACTCGATATTATTATGTAGATTGTAGATAGATACTGAATTAGTTGATCCGTATTTCAATACCTAATTTTATTACAATTGTAAGTTGCCTACTTATTTTTGAAAACAGTCAGTAAATTAGTGACGTTTGACATACAATGCGGACATTGCCTTTTACAGTATTTAATAGGCGCAATAGGCTTTGTTATAACAACTGGTTGATCTTCGGTGACCATCCATTAGATACCTAATCCTCCTTGCCTAGCTGTTGGTCCCGGCTGTCATTTGTCGATCATTGAAAGTCGAAAACCTGACACTAGTCTTTCCAAGGGTTATCATATCACCTAGTTACTGGTTTTCAGTCAGTCGGCCTTTCCAAGAGTTATCATATCACCTAATTACTGGTTTTCAGTCAGTCGGTCTTTCCAAGGGTTATAATATCACCTAGTTACTGGTTTTCAGCCAGTCGGTCTTTCCAGGAGTTATAATATCACCTAGTTACTGGTTTTCAGCCAGTCGGTCTTTCCAAGGGTTATCTTATCACCTATAATAGTTACTGGTTTTCAGTCATTCGGCCTTTCCAAGAGTTATCATATCACCTAGTTACTGGTTTTCAGTCAGTTGGCCTTTCCAGGAGTTATAATATCATCTAGTTACTGGTTTTCAGTCAGTCGGTCTTTCCAAGGGTTATCTTATCACCTATAATAGTTACTGGTTTTCAGTCAGTCGGTATTTCCAAGGGTTATCATTTCACCTAGTTACTGGTTTTCAGTCAGTCGGCCTTTCCAAGAGTTATCATATCACCTAGTTGCTGGTTTTCAGTCAGTCGGTCTTTCCAAGGGTTATAATATCACCTAGTTACTGGTTTTCAGCCAGTCGGTCTTTCCAGGAGTTATAATATCATCTAGTTACTGGTTTTCAGTCAGTCGGTCTTTCCAAGGGTTATCTTATCACCTATAATAGTTACTGGTTTTCAGTCAGTCGGTATTTCCAAGGGTTATCGTTTCACCTAGTTACTGGGTTTCAGTCAATCGCTACATGTAAAAACCTGGTTGGTAAGGTCGTATTACTTTGGCCCTGGGGGATAACTTCCAGGATAACTGACCCAAACTTGAAAAATATACTAACGTTTTGGTGACTTCTTGACGTTTATACTGACAACAGTTATTCCAGCTACCAATTGTTGTAAGAACTTTACCATTAGTTGCTGATCTAAGTAAATTTAATATAAAAATAAATAATTTTGGGCCAACTTTACGGAACCTATTCAGCTAACATAACTTACCATTAGCATTCTAATCTTATTATTTTTTACTTTAATTGCAGCCGCCATTGGAAGACGATCCAAAGGTACGTGTTACCGCCAAGCAAGTTGAGAAGGCGGCAGCAAGCTTCGCTGCGCACGCGCATAAGAATCTTTGTCGGTCGAACGCAGAACGCAAACGTTTGACCGCAGCCCGGTACATGAGCATGGAACTATTCCTAAGCAGAAACCCTCCGGAATTTATTACGAGCTATCTGAACGATAATCATAAATTCAGAACTTTACACAATAAAGCGCTTCTGAGTAACTTGTAAAAATAAGAGAACAGAACCAGAACTCGTATTTAAAAACGTTCAAAATCTGGTCGCAATTTCATCTCGCTGACAATTAACTAAGATGCTACTAAGATTAATTAAATACAGAGGTGTTTTGTTTGGTGGGCTACTGACCGACGGTTGGTGTCGGACACCACAAACTTCGCTTGCGCGATGCAGGGTTTTTGTGATTTAGTTCGTATTTGGTCTCATAAACGTTGCTACAAATGTCAAAATGTAAGGAAATTTTAGAATTTCTTAATAAATGAGACTGCGATTAGAATGCAAACGTTCCTTAAAATATGGAAATTGCCCATTAAACTTGGCTTATCCGGCATTACTATGACATACCAAATTTCGACCCTAGCAAGCCAAGCCAATTCCAGTGCGTTTTCGGTCTTAGAGACTCACATCACACATCACATCATCAGCCTATTAATGTTCCCACTGCTGGGACACAGGCCTCCTCTCTGTGAGAGCGAATGGGCCGTAATCCACCACGCGGGCCCAGTGCGGGTTGGTGGATGTCACATGTCTTCTAATTTTTGGTTCTAGGACATGCCGGTTTCCTCACGATGTTTTCCTTCACCGTTTTGAGAGCAGTGGTGATGAAATAATTTACACAAAGTAAAACTCCTGCCTGGGCTCGAACCCACGACCTACAACTTGTAAGTCGCGGCTGATACCACTGGGCCACCACTGCTCTCAGAGACTCACTTTACTACCCAATCTTTTTGCCGCTCTGAAGGTGGCTACAATGGCTGCGCAGTGGTAAATCGCATAGGTACTGAAACAGCACAGCGCCATTCCATGCGCATCCGAAAGCTAACTTCGTAGCGGCCAAGAAAATTGGGTAGTAAGTACTTTATAAGTGAGAATGAAACTCCAAGCCAGAATGATGTTTTGTTATATAAAAAAATCGTTTGCCTTTGTGATGTAACTATATTAAATACCTATTTTTATAAATGTTTAACGAACTAAAGCCAAAAATTAATTAATATTGACTAATAAGTCTATGCTAAACACTGTGATATCCTTTGATTCGGCTATTTTAAATAAGTTGATAAGTGTTATAACATTACTGTTAAAATATATTGTCTATGTTATGGGTTCAGTTTTTTTTTCTTGTACAAGCTTTCATCATACATAAGTAAAAAAACTTCTTACTCTAGGAGGCTGCATGTTGTCTTTCAGTATATTGTAAGACTTCCTAAAGTACCTACTTACCATAGTCTACTTCTACATTTTAGCGAAACAACCAAATGAGTTCTACTTGTCATTGCCCCAATAGAATTCATTATATTTTTTAGGCTTTGCCACACTGGATGCGTTCTGTGTCCTGCGGTCAGGTCACTCGAACATTTCCTGCACCAAATGTTCGAGTGACCATTTTTCGGTCACTCGAACATTTGGTGCAGGAAATTAGTGCTGCAATGCCTTAGTGTTGAAATAAAAATTAATAAATAATGACATTATATTTTTACAGGTATTTGAGCTTAGATTATAGAACAACTATCTTTGCGATTTTAAAGTGAGCTTAAAAGAGAATGAGTGCGAGAGCTATATGACTCATATCATCTCCCTACCATCCAGATCTTTAAAAAAAAAAGGGTGCGTCAATTTTTATAGAAACTGGATAAGCGCCGTCTGGTGACAGTAATGGAAAACTACTTTTTTTGTTTACAAATTGACAGAACGTTTACGTTAACGCGAATTGAGCAGTGAGCACGAAAAACTCTGAATGAGCCCACTGGTCTGATTTGTTTGACATCGGTGCTGGTGCTGAGTTCGATAGAGCTGAGCAGCTGTCTGCGTGAATGCACCCTATGGCTTCGTTGCCACCAGAGATGTGCGAGGATCGTAGCAAGGAATGTGTTTCATCATCATCAGCCTTTTTTAATGTTCCCACTGCTGGGACACAGGTCTCCTCTCTGTGAGAGAGGGAATGGGCCTTAATCCACCACGCGGGCCCAGTGCAGGTTCGTGGATGTCACATGTCTTCGAATTTTTGGTTCTAGGACATGCCGGTTATCTCACTATGTTTTCCTTCACCGTTTTTAGAGCAGTGGTGATGAAATAATTTACGCAAAGTAATGCGCCTGCCTGGGTTCGAACCCACGACCTACGAAACGTAAGTCGGGGTCGTTACCACTAGGCCACCACTGCTCTCTGAAGAAGAGCTGCGCTGAGCAATTAGGTGATTCTATTGGTTCTTAGCACACACATCCCTCGCTATGCATCCTCCTCGCTCATATCTAGTGGAAACGCAGCGTTACGCAGACTCTTCCTATTATTTTACTCTTTGCGCAGACCATTTCGATTTTTTATGGACCGACTATTGACGGTATTTTACTAAGTGCTTTTTGTGTCTGAGCCAGATGTTTAAAACACTGCGATTGACCGTCAGTAAATAAAAGAAACCATTAGTCTTTGTATATGATTTATTTTCTTAACATTTATCTCAAAAATATTGAATATATTAACCTTAATCATTCGACTTAACTGTGTCTGAACACTGTACAAGCTAATATTATACCATTACAAATTGTTAAAGTGTACTTATGTGCTTTTAATTTTTAAACAAAGCTGAGGACCGATTCAGATTAAAAGCTAAGCTAGACCTATATACAAGAATTCAATTTTCTTAGCACATCCCTTATAATACTCACAACGGATCTTTGTGTCTCTGAATTGGCTGCAACCATGCGCAGTAACTATTTTTGTGTCAATGTTGAAGGTGAAGATAGCATTGTATAACTGTCTCTTTCACTCGCTTAAGTTTGTCGCATCGTCCTATCTCGCTTACTCTATGCAGTATACTCGATGACAAACTATTTCTTGCGCAATGGTTGGCAGAGCCAAGTTCAGAGACAAAAATGATCCTTTGTGACTATTATACTCAAGTAAGAAAGATCGCTCGCAAGAGCCTGCACTCTGGTGAATACGATTCGATAGGTCTAACTTAGCGCATCACTTCATTGGTTGCATGCTTAGCAAGCATATTTTCATTTATTACTCAAAAGTCCTTCGCTTGTTTTATTTCCGTATCCCGTAAGTATAACAACAATGATAACAAAATTTTAATTTAATTTAACTTTTTAGAATAAATATACAAGATAGTAGGTAGCATAAAATAAACATACATCATAGTCATAAAGGGAAACATGCTTCCCTAAACATTAATAAATTCAACCATAAATACAAAAAAACATGCTTTTTCCATGGGGGTAGGCAGAAACTACAACACCACCTGCTAAGATCCTTACATACTCTTTTAAAAACAGTAAATTGTAAATGTTACTCCAATTCCTTTTTAACATGCTTTATTATGAAAAAGTGAAATATCAAAAACAATTCTCTTTACCAATTTTCATCCAAATCCTGGACGGAATACTGGCAATTATGGTGCAAGTAACTAACAGACGTCAATTTATTTTTAAAATAAATAAGAAATAAAGGTGCCTTTACAATGGTGCGTTTACGTATAGCATGTAAAGGTGCCAGCCACACATGCAGCGAGAAAATCACATTTACATAATGGCCCAAGATACTATATAAAAAGTCAGTCTTAGCCAGTTCAACCTTGGATAACATAGAACATAGTCCATAGTCTTAAATAGATCTAAAGTTTAGATGGGCTGAACTGGCCAAATTAAAAAGAAGTTCTTCTTTCAAGAGATATGTTGGAATGGCGAATGACCATAAGCTATTTTTTTTTTCATAATTATTTTGATAACTTTAAATTATTTTCAAATCTTATTTTAGTAATTAGTCTTTTTATGCTTTTATTGATATCTAATTTGCGTTATAGGCGAATCATCATCATCGTCCAATGCAATTTTAGTACCTATTAGCGATAACTTTTGAATGGTATTTCATTATTTTTGGTATTGAATCTTAACTGCTTGAGTGCTACAATAGCGTTCAGCCACATTCGTAATCATTAGAATACATATAAAGGAGATTTTAGTCAAAGCGCTGCCACCGACGATGTCAGGGTAATGGCGAAGTAATGGGACACAATACCATTTATTTTCTATACAAAAGCCAAACCGCCATTTTTATTCCTCAGTTAAAAGTTATGCCATGGCCGGCAGTGCGTTATCACTCTTAGGGACCTCGCGCATTACGCGGCCACGACCATGACCACTATGACCAGTGGCCGCAACGACCAGATTAACTAAAGCCACCATATGAACGTCGCGCAATTGATTATAGAATGATTAGATGTACAATCAACACGAAAAAGAATTCTATAAATTAATGACTAAAGAATGACGCATTGGCTGTATCGGTACTAGCTGACTTGTAGTTAGAATATAAAGCTAACAATTCGTGATGCGCGTTAAGCGAAGTAAGATAATTTATCATGTCTTTGACCCCAAACTGGTACACAGTACAAAGAAAATTAGCCAATAACAACTGTCAAGAGAGCGCCACTAACATGTTAGGAATCCAGCCACAACCCAGTAACTGGGTTTTAGTAACTTAATGTTGGAATTTTTGGTCAATTACTGTTATTATATTTGCCTAACTATAAGAAAATTGTCAATAACAGCAGTTTGATTTCGCTGCCCTCCAAACTGGGCTTATGAATAGCGAAATGCTATTCTGCTGATGTTGTGGAAAACATGAAAGTGACACCACTCTAGTTTGTCTAATAACCGGAACGAAATCATCAACGTGTCACAAGTTAAACGCAAGTCAAGCGATGCGCATGCGACTGGCCGTTGATAAAATTAAATTATTTAATAACCAAAATACGCTTTTGACAACTTAGTATTTCGTTCCAGAAAATTGTTTTCCTATTAGCATCGAGTTTAAATTGAATCGTTTTACGGTTGCTAGGACACTGAGCATCTTGAGTTTTGTTCTCCGCCGACGCGTTGCCGAGTGAGCGCGCGGGCGAAGGCGTTGTCTCGCTCCTGCGAGCTGGCGCTCTGCTCGCTCTGCTCCTGTAGCGACAAAGCCAAGGCGTGGGCCAACGCTTCGTCTTCAGTCTGTAAATGGATAGAAACATTATCAGTTTGCGTTTTTAATAGCTAATTATGCAACTGTTACGTTATAGACGGTCTTTTAATACGAGTGCCATTTTTCGGTACAAGCGTAGCGCGTACCGAAATAGGTAGCACGAGTTATTAAAAGACCAATAACGTACAGTAGCATACAAGATTTTATCTACGAAGGAAGGAATAAAACACAGATATAGACAAATATTTCTCATATACATGTCTTGATTTTTCTGGTAGTAAATTATTTGTAGCCGCAACTGCTCTATTTGTTATATCTGGTGTAGTATTTTCAATATCACTTGATGTTGAAGACATTTTTAATAAAATTTCACTCAGCGTCCAATTTTTTAATTTTGTATTTATTAGGTATAAGGCAAAGATCATGTAGCCGCAACAGCCAAATAGTATACGATACTTTTGTTCTAAACTTTTTGTTTTTGCCTTCTTATCTGCCATCAGTCTTCATTGACTATAATCAAATGTGTTCCTGGGTCTTATAGAGTGCTTCCTGCAGCGAGGACAGCTACTCTTCTGTACAGGATAGCTACCATCTATTGTGTAGCTTCTAGGCAATCCAAAGAAGCTCTGCCATTCTTGGACAGCAAGCTTACCAGGCGTCTTTTACGCCTGGACAGGAATGGCCTGCGCCTGGTGACGGGAACCATTACGGGACACTGCTCACTCAACAAACACTTCCACACAATAGGCATAACGGACAGTCCTCTGTGCAGGGCATGCATGGAGGCTGAGGAAACCGTCACACACATTCTCTTTGAGTGCACAGGTATCACACAGATAAGAACACGAACCCTCGGGTCACCCAGATCATACACGGATGTTTTGAGAAAACCAGGAGCTCTAATTGACTTCTGGAGGGAGGTGGGCTGGATGGAATGACCACCCAACGGCCGCCATGGCTCACGCACAAAGGTCCATCCAGGACTAAGTGCGGAAACCAAACCCCCCTAACATAGAACATTGTGTAGCTTCATGATATTATGCCTTTTGAGACGGTTGGAATAATTTTGGTACATCAGTTGGACTGCTAGTTCATTTGGGTGACGAGACAGTCGCTGTTTGTATTTCTCCGCAGTCGATCGAATTTCTTCTTTGACTGTGTTCATTTGTAATTGTTGGTGTATTTCGTTATTTGTGATGAACCAATGAGCGTTGCTTATAGTTCGAAGTATGATATTTTGCAGACGCTGAAGCATCGAGATGTTTGAGTCACTAGCACTACCCCACAACTGTATGCCGTACATCCAGACACAGGTTTGAGGACAGTTTTGTACACAAGTAGTTTATTTTCTGTGGATAATTTACTGTTTCGACCAAGCAGCCAGTGTAGGAGTCTATATCGAATGTTGAGTTCCTCTCGTTTAGCTTTGATATGATTTTTCCATGTCAAGCGGCGGTCCAAATGCATACTTAGGTACAGGTACCTGACTTTGTCCTCATGCGGTAAGGTGGTGCCTCCTAGTTGTACAGGTGGGCAGTTACCCCTTCTCAGCGTGAAGGTGACTTGCACAGACTTAGATGTGCTGGCTTTGATTTTCCATGTTTGAAGCCACTCATTGATCTTGTGAAGTCCCTGCTGTAAGGTATCTTATGCGACAGCTGGATCATTGTTACACGCAAGGATGGCGGTGTCGTCAGCGTACGTAGCTGTAGTTAAGCCGGATAATGTTGGAAGATCTGCCGTATAAAGGGTATACAGTATGGGTCCCAAGATGGATCCCTGTGGTACGCCCGCTCTTATGTCGTAAAACCCAGAAGTCGAACCCGCCTCCTTCACTTGGAATAGTCTATCTGAGAGATATGATCTCATCAGCATGTGATAGCTATGAGGTAAGCTTTTCTTAATTTTGCAGAGGAGGCCATTGTGCCAAACCTTGTCAAATGCCTGTTGAATGTCCAGGAATACGGATGCGCAATATTCTTTCTTTTCTAGGGCCTTTCTTACCGTCTCACAAACTCTGTGGACTTGCTCGACTGTAGAGTGCTGCTGGCGGAAACCAAACTGGTGATCGGGTATTATCTTATTTTCTGTAGGTATTGGTAAGATTCTGCGTAGCAGCACTTTCTCAAACAGCTTTGACAGGATTAGCAGCAGACTGATTGGTCTATACGAGGTTACTTCGTTCACTGGCTTGCCCATTTTGTGGATCATCATAATTCGTGAGACTTTCCATATCCTGGGAAAATATTGCACTCTGAGGATTGCATTGAACAAGATGGTTAAAAGTACCAGGGCTTTCTTGGGTAGTTCTTTTAGAATTTCTTTGGTTATTAGGTCGAAGCCAGGTGCTTTTTTGTCCTTGAGCTTTTTTGTCTTTAACCTCTCTCACTGATACTGGTTTTGGGGGCATCGACATTTGATAGGCCTGGTTTAAAGCTGCATTAACTTTCGATTCGGACTCACGATCGTCGGTCTTGTTTGGGGTGAATACATTGGACAGGTGATCAGCAAATTCATCGGCCTTTTCCTGAGCAGTTCGAGCCCAAGCATTGTTGTTTTTCTTTATGGGTGGTATTGCAATCTGCGGCCTGTCGTATGTTTTTGTGAATTTCCATAAAGAATAGTTCGTTGAAGGAGTAGCAGACAGTGATTCCAGCTTAGACTGCAATGTGTCGTCGTACCAGTTGCTGATCAGATCTTTCAACTCCACAATTGCCTTATTCAATGCGGTTTTATCCGATCTGTTTCTAATCTGGTGCCAGATTCGACGTAGTCTTCTTTTTTCCATTTGATGTCTAGAGGATAATTCGTTTGGTGGTATGTTGGAATCATTGGTGTATTTTTCCAGCAGGATACTTGTATTAAATTAGTTAGATTTTTAGCGGTGTCTTCAATATCATCTCAATTTCCTCTCGAAATGAGGCCCAATCTTCGACGCCAGTCTTGGTTTCAAAGACCATATAAAATTACTCACCGCTCGAGTCAGAAAGCTTATATATGTGTTTCGGAAACTGCGATGTGTGGTTGATCCTTGGTTATTGAAACAAATCTACTTTGCTTTGTACCAGTCAGTTATCGTATATTGTATTTCATCCTGGGGAGGAATTCCGAAAACTGTAATTAAACCTATTGAGATCGCTCAACGCGCAATTCTGAAGGTCTGCGCTTTTAAGCCTCGATTATTTCCCACTACAGAGCTATATAAATACTGTGAAGTGCTTACGGTTAGACAACTCTACCTACTCACAATAATTTTGAAGCAACATCAAGAATTAGCTTACGACCCCAACCTTATACATAGGCGTAGGAAACAATTAGTGTGTACTCGTGAACACAAACCTGTAACTACTTTTGTTAGAAGATTTTTTGTATTTTTGGGTCCTTATGTCTATAATAAAATTAACTATATTCTGGATGTTTACTCGCTTAATAGGGTTCGTTGCAAAGACAGGGTGAAAAAGTACTTATTGACCTTAACTTATGAAGACACAGAGAGATTATTTACCGTACCAGAGTAATTTGGGTCCTTTTGCAATTTTTTATATTTGAATTACTCTAACTCAAACTCTCATACGCGCTTACTCCACATACATCAAACATCATCACACGCACACACACATTTCAACACTCACCTCCCATTACACTATTACTCACCATTCACATTTCAACACTCACCTCCCATTACACTATTACTCACCATTCTTCATACATACACACCAACTCACTTAGTTTAGTTTTTTAGCTTATTTTACTTTATTTTATTTTTCTTCTTAAATCGTAATAATGCTGTACTCGTTAGATCAATTTTTGTATGCAAATAGATTTCTGAGAGGTTTGGCGCTGTATACCGAGATACAGGTTTTTACCTAGTTCGGTTGCAGATGCTCCTACATTGTATTGAACTTATAATAGCTTGCTAGTTTTTAAGTTGTAATTTTTTGTACAATCTTTTTTGGATAAATAAATAAATTATTATTATTTCCTTTATTAATCAGTTTTCTTATTATTTACATTTTTAAATATTTTTATAAAATAAATTAAAAAACAAAAACATTTAAAAATATAAAAAATAGAGGCCCACCGGTATCGGGAACAGGGTCCAAGCTACCGGCGGTCAGGGCTCCAGAGAGAGGAACCTCCTAACTATACGAGCCGTGTCCAGCAGTACTGCTTTCTGGATCAGGCCCTTGACCCAGCCGCCTAACGAGAGCCTCCTAAGGTGTTGGTCGAGGCTCGTGGCTATTAAGCCATTGGCTGACACGACTATCGGTACAATGATCGCTGTGTCCACATCCCACATGTCGACAACCTCGCGAGCCAAGTCAAGATACTTGATTTGTTTATCTTTCTCGGCTTTCACGAGGTTCCCGTCATGCGGGACAGTTATGTCAACAATCATTGCACGCCTCTCGATTCGGTCCACCACCACTATATCAGGTTTGTTAGCGATAATAGTCCTATTATTATTATTATTTATAATCAGTCCGTTTCTTGTATAGTTTTTCCAGCTTTTCGTTTTCAATGAGCAGAGTGCTGACGGTTAAGATAACTGGGGTGTGATCCGAAAAGGTATCCAAACATGATTCAGACTTGACGTAATGTTTAGAAAATCCCTTAATGATGAAAAAGTCTAAGAGGTCTGGAATTTTTGTGGAGTCCGATGGCCAATAGCCACCATAGCGACCTGCGAACCTACGTTCGCAGGTAGAAATAGCGGTGAGGTGTTTTGTATCTATACTCGACTTGAGTTGTCTGTCTCTTGTGGTTATTAGTCTAGAGCCCCATTATGTGTGTTTCTCATCTCCCACAGAGATGAAGCGGGTTCCAAGAGAATAAAAGTAGGTGTTAAACATCGATTCGTCAATTTTATGTTTTGGTGGACAGTATACAGCTAAGACATTAAAACAACTGTGCACATCCTCAACTGCTACTGTCGTAGCTTGAAGAAAGTCTTGTTTAAACTCAGGCATCAGGTGAAAAAAACTTGTTACATTTTTAAAAACATTATTTACATTGTCTGGATTTCGAAGTAATATTATAGGTACCTAGCTGTATGTTCAGAATGTCTTTGCTTGTGTTTTAGAATTTATGACGATTCGCATAATGCAACCCGATGTCGTTATGGGTATCATAATGAAACCGATGTCAATTTTGTAATTCGAATATAACCCGAAGTAGATAATCTTATAATACTTGTGGCTCGCCCCAGCATTACCTGCTGCATCATAATAATGTATACCCTATAATCATCTCGAATAATGTTACTTTCAAATGTTGTTTTTGTAAATAAAGCGTTCTAATTGGTAGAGACCGCTGAGGAACTACCTATCAGAACGCTGTATTTGCATAAACTGAGTTTAAATGAACTAATCGCGATTAGTTTAATTGGTGAAATCGGCCCTAAGTCGTCACGCCAAAAAAATATACTAACCATGTTTCCTTGTACTTGTGAGAACGTAGCGACTGGTGTTGCAACTGGCGGTTTGTTCAGATTCACCCTGTCCTCAGCTGCTTTCATTCGTGCCATGGCTGCTTCACTGAAAAACAAAATTAATAACTTGATTAAATCATACTAATATTATAAAATAGCTGTACCACGCGGTGTCGCTCCCGTCAATTGGCTACCTACCTATCCTGCCCTACCTACCCTACATACATGAATATTGCGTAACATTAACCGATTACGCAGCGCACGCAAAGGAAGCTCTCAAAAACAAAAAACAAAAAAACGTTTTTGCAACATTTTTCGTTTATGCTCCGCTCCTATTGGTCGTAGCGTATAGCGTGATGTTATATAGCCTATAACCTTCTTTGATAAATGGACTATCCAACACAAAAAGAATGTTTCAATTCCAACCAGTAGTTCCTGAGATTAGCGCGTTCAAACAAACAAACAAACTCTTCAGCTTTATAATATTAATATTATAAGTATAGATTATAAATTACTAGTATAGATTATAAATTACTAGCTGACCCGGCAAACTTTGTTTTGCCATAAAACACCAAACATTCATCTACCCCACCTACACTACCTATCCTACCCTACCAACCCTACCCTACCCACCTACCCTACATACATATCTACCCTACCTATGTAGGTAAGATACCAATTTTTTTTCTTAATTTTTTTTGACGTGACAACGTCTAATAAATCGATGAACGCCGGCTGCACGCACGAAAAAGGAGGACTCAATATAACGTTACGCTCATTGTAACGGTATAATCGTAACGTTACAATGACGTTAATTATATCGTTAAATATGCAATCATTTCATCAATGTTTTGTTATGACGTTGTCACGTTAAACTATCGTCCGTAAACCGACTTTAAAGACAACTAATTTTTTGACGTGACAACCAACGTCTAATAAATCGATGAACGCCGGCTGCACGCACGATAAAGAATTACTCAATGTAACGTTACGCTCATTGTAACGTTATAATCGTAACGTTACGCTCATTGTAACGTTACAATGACGTTAATTGTATCGTTAAGTATGCAATCATTTCATCAATGTTTTCTTAAGAACCTTCTCCTAACAATAACAATCTAAACAAAAAAAGAATAAGCTAAATCGGTCCAGCCATTCACGCCTGATGCCGTGACCAGAGGAAATAGGGATTTTTCCTACTAATATTATAAATGCGAAAGTTTGTGAGGATGGATGGATGTATGTATATTTGTTACTCATTCATTCACGCAAAAAACTGCTGAACGGATCTGTATGAAATTAGGCACAGAGATAGATTATAGTTAAGAATAGCACATAGGATACTTTTTATCCCGGGAATATGTTCCCTCGGGACAATTTTCGACATTCACGCGGGCGATATTAGTACATTATGGTACAAGTGTGCAATGTCGGTGATTACCGCTGAGGCGCCATTGAGACCCGAGCCGTAGGTGAGGGTCTTAAGAGAGCCGAGGAAGGTAATCATCAATACACACGTGTATCATACGACGTTTTTCAACACACTTGTGAAGAAAATAATTTAAAAAAAACATTTTCAACAGTAACGAGTTGTGAATGGCGTTCGGCCATAGACTAAATGAATGAGGTTTCTTTTTATTGGCTTTTCATGGATAGTGTTTTAGCCATGTACACAATAGGGAATTTCAATTTTTCTTAATTACAGAGCAAATAAAATTTATATTTGAGTGTAAGTTTTATTTATTAAGGCCGTACCCTGATCAAAAAATCAGCATAAGATATGAGCATTCCTATTGGCCTAGCGGCACTGCTGGCGCATGAATTACAGTAGTGAATACGCCCAGATTTTAGAACAAAATCTTTATAAAATCGAATATTGGTGTTTTGAAAAAAATAAAACTTACAAAATGTTCGTTATTAAATTGTCTATCCATTAGTGCTAGTACAAAAAATAATTAATGAACACTTTACGAGGAGATGCATGCTATCAATAATTATTACTCATTGTTATGTTGTTGTTGGAAGGAGATTAGTGATACTTACATATCTTTAAAAAAAAAAGTGTACTACAATTTTATAATCAACATTATGTAGAAATTTTATGTATTTTTATTAATTGATATTTCTTTTTAAATAAAGAGTAGATAGCTCTTAAAAACTGCACAAAATTCGACTAGCACGGCGTTTTGCTCGGGGACGCGCCTTAAGCACGTACAAGTTGAAATTATCTATTTAAATACGAAGTTGCATGAAATGAGCAAGCAATAAGTACATTAATTTATTTGTACTATTGAGCACGATCTTTTTTGTATCGAAACTTTTTTAAGAACAAAGCAACTCAACCAATAAATTAAAAAAAAAACTCTATAACTCACTTGTGAATAATAGCAATGAAAAAGTCACAGTTTGATAACAGGTATCATTATGTGCCTAATTGCGGTGAAATTAAAGCCACTTTATGAGCAAGTGGGTTGAAAAGATAATTATAATATTTATAGTACAGATACGACAGTAGACCATGTCCTGTATTATGAATTATTTTTTTACCCTGGGAGTAATTTGCAAGATTTGATTACAGACACGAGACAGGTGAAAGTCAATAAAAGCTTGGACAGTAGTTAGTGGATCTTTGTGTCAGTGATGTTAGCTCTGCGAACTATTACGCAAGAAACACTTTGTCATTGAGTATACTGCATACAGTAAGCGAGATAAGACTATGAGACAAACGTAAGCGAGTGAAAGAGGCAGTTATACAATGCTATCTTCTACTTTAACATTGACACAAAATTAGCAACTGCACAGGGTCTTACAGCAAACTTCAGAGACACGAAGATCCGCTGTGACTACCGTAATAAGGTGTTTCCTCAAGTTTGCCGCACGTTATTACTTCCCAAAATTAGATCCGTACTAGCGACATTATCGGATGGTACACTGTTTTTTGTTTTAAAAGTATTTGGTTGCATCTTGGCAAAGAATATAGATTTTTCAAAAATTCTATGATGCAGTTTTAGTTATCATCAAAATCGGCCCCGTTACTCCTTTGAGCGTTTCTCGTTATTCTTCATAGTTTCGCACTTGGCCATCCATCCCCACTTAAAAAACTCGTCGATGTAGACATAATGTTAGGTTTTATTATAATCATGTTGACACTTACGCTGCTTGTCTTCTCTTGGCAGCTAGCCTGCCTTCGCACGCGTGGTCAGCTGCATGGCGATGTCTCAAGCAGAAATTGAGAGTACATTCGCTACACACCAGTGGTACCATCTCTTTGTTCTTACAACCCTTAAATGTACAGCGGTTTGTGAACACCTGGAAACAAAAAACTATTAAATTAGCTACACTCTCTGCTTATTGTTTTAAATGTTAAACAGAGCTGATTCTAGTAAGTAGTTCATAACTTACTTTTCCATGTATACTTTATGATCTAGTTTGCTCTGGTTATTAACAGAACTTGGGTTTTCCCTTAAATTCTAGCGAGTTTAAATCAACAAACATAGCCAATAAATTAATAAAATGTACTACTGAACACCAGGTTAAGAAATTGATTGGAACAAAATTAAAATAGGTAAAATTTAAAAAACTTCCGACACAAATAATTCATTGGAGTACATAATTTATCTAATAATAAACACGCTTCGATCGACAATACATCAAAAAGCGTAATTATAACACAATATCTCGCTAAAATACTTTGATTCAAGGAGTTAAATGTGCATAACTTTTTAACAGCTGAACCGACTTTCACGAAACACAGCTAAGAACACTCTCGATAAGGTCATTTTTAAACAAAAAAACTAAATCAAAATCGGTGTCTCCGTTTAGGAGCAATGATGCCACACACAGATACACAATTCAAATTAATTCATTATTCAATTCAACAACCCTCTTTTTCTATCAGGGGTTACTTAAACCAGGTGATATGTTGGTTAAAGAGAGCCTGTTAATCATTTATTTCTAGCCTGTCTTGCCCCTGAGCAGAGCAAAGGCTTCACTTTCTTTGTTTTTAAAGGCCCAAAATTTCTGCTTACTTTTTTCCGCCTCTCCTTAGCTGGGTCTGAGGTACACAGGTTATCAATGTGGGCTCCTACGGCTACATCTGGAGGCTCCCCTCGTTTGCCTGGCATGGGCTTCCCACACAGGGGACACTCAGGAACCTGGACGTTACGGGTGTTGGGCGCTGGACATTCATGCTTTGCATATGCAAAGTGGTCAGAGCTGTAATAGTCATGATTTTATGTAAGTATTAGTTAAAGTTTAATAAAATTAATAAATCATTATTGTAATGTTTGGAGAACCCATGGTCTGTTTGCAGGTGCAGTTACTGCAATGGGTCACCCTTCAAAACAGCCATCTTCATTGTTCATAGTTCTAGTGTACAAGAAAAAACAATTTTAGGTTTTCAAATTTAGAGTTCATATTGTTAACAAGTTTTCATTACTTAGAAATAAAAACAGGTTTTAATATTTCTGATGACAACAACATTTTAATTTCATCACCTATTTTCAAAAAGTCCTTCAGTTATTAACTTACATATTATAGATGACTTTGCATAATGTAGTTTTGTTATGATAATTATCAGCAATAAACATTACTGTTCATTCACACACTGTGACAACAAGGTCAGCAAACTAACAACTGTTATAATTTGCCTTTAGGGAGGTATGAACACATTAACAGACACAATCGTTTTTCCATTTGAAATAATGAGACACCTTCGTCTATTAAGTATTCCTTTTTGAAAACTACTGCATATAATTCATACAATTTTAATGTAAAAATTCTAACTGACCATGACAACTGTAGATAGACACTTTGAAATAACATTAATTAAAGAGACACACTGAAATGTCATTAACTCTACATTCTAATAATATACTAAAAACTATGACCTCTTGTTCACTCACCAGAACACTTCTTTGCATGCACCACATTTGTAGGGCAGGAAGTCTGAAAGACAATAAATATTTAAATGCAACATTATTAACTTCAAACCAATGTGTAACATTTTGTGCAGGGTCTTTTTGAAGTACAACGTAGAAGACAAAGTACTGGACGTACTGCCATATTTTTACAATAAAAAAACAAAGTAAAAGTTCTTACTTCAAATCGTTGTGCGAAAGTTATTGCTTAAATGGTTAAAACTTAATGATTTACACATAAATTTTGTTCAGGAATTAAATGAAAATAATGACCAATTTCCTCAGTTTTTTACATTAATTTATTTACAACCAACTTACCTAATTTGTTGCATGTTGTGTATGAGCAATTCTTTCCAATATGAGGGAACTCCATCGTTTTATATTATAATACTCAATTCTGGCGATAAATGGTCTTGCCCAAGTTTAGAATTAACAATGATGACGACAGAAAATTGTTAACACTTTTATATCCCGTTGTTGCAAAAGAATTACAAACTCGATCTATTCGTCATCCACTGACGTCTGACTGTCTGACAGGCATACGATGAAACGACATTTTTTTAATTTGTGGTCGTGCATTTACGAATGTCGAATTGTCGATATCTTCTATAAAGTTCTTTTCGAGAATATTCTGGTTATTTTCAAACTTTGTTACGTGAAACACATTGGTTCACATACATTTTAATTTTTCACTGAAAACAGACTTAAGATAATAATATCATAAAATGCAATCTAATTGGCGTCATCAGAGATTTTTTCATTGAGCTAGGAAAAATTTATTAGGTCTATGGATTTTTTTCACAAAATGTGTCAAATATGAAAAGAATATAGTTCTTTACTATCTTTACAAACACAATGCCTGTCACCTAACTGTCACGTCACTCCATGGCGTCACTCACTGACTTATAAACCTATGGACTTGCCATACCTACGAAATTAGCGTGCATACCTACATAAATCGGGCAATTAAGATGGCTGCCCATTAGCCAATGAGGTAGGCCATTTGCAACTGTTTGACAGCACAACTACACAGATAAACGTACATATACGGCACACAACTACCAATTTTACTCGGCAATCAACATGGCGACCGGTCACGCATAGACATGATTTTGACGCCACTCAAAAGTGTTACCAAGTTTAGTCCTTGACAAACATTTAGATGTCTCTCTTTTCATATGCAGCTCTTGCTTAGTTAAAAAGAGACAAAACGCTTTTTGACATGCGTGTGTCGATGTTATAGATATTTGTATAACTCACTGACTTATAAACCTATGGACTTGCCATACCTACGAAATTAGCGTGATACCTACATAAATCGGGCACTTAAGATGGCTGCCCATTGGCCAATGAGGTAGGCCATTTGCAACTGTTTGACAGCACAACTACACAGATAAACGTACATAAACAGCACACAACTACCAATTTTACTCGGTAATCAACATGGCGACCGGCCACGCATAGACATGATTTTGACGTCACACAAAAGTGTTACCAAGTTTAGTCCTTGACAAACATTTAGATGTCTCTCTTTTCATATGTAGTTCTTGGTTAGTTAAAAAGAGACAAAACGCTTTTTGACATGCGTGTGTCGATTTGATAGATATGTGTATAACTATTCTTTATATAGTAGAATAGGCCGTCTCCATAGATTTTCCTTCCTCATTGGTATAACTATTCTTCATATAGTAGAATATGCCGTCTCCATAGTTTTCCTACCTCATTGGCGTCACTCACTCACATTCGATCGATCGAAGTCATCGAAGCTGGAGAAACATTCCATTTCTCGGATGATGAATGAAAAAAACGGGCCAAATGCGTGTCGGACTTTGCACATTTAGAGTTCCGTACCAAAGAAAAACCCTTTTCTTAAATGTTTTCTTTTTTTATTTGTTAGTAAAATATTATACAGTATAATAAACGTTAGCACTAAATTTCAAGTTCCTTACCTACCTAGTTCCTACCTAGTTCCTTACCTAGTTACCTTACCTTACCTAGAGTAAATAAATTTAAATATTTGGGATCAATGATCTCTGAAGATGGATCGATATCCAATGACATCATTCACAGAACGATGTCAGGATGGATTAAATGGCGTACATTAACGGGGGTTCTGTGCGATCCAAAAATGCCAATTAGAACAAAAGGCAAGGTCTATAAAACAGCGGTAAGACCAGTTTTACTCTACGGTAGCGAAACCTGGGCTACCAAAAAGAGTGACGAGCAGAAACTGCACACCACGGAGATGCGCATGCTGCGATGGGCAGGTGGAGTCACTTTCAAGGATAAAATGTAAGGAACGAGTATGTACGGGGTAGTTTTAAAGTTGCACTCATCGCCGAAAAACTTACCGAATCCAGGCTTCGATGGTACGGCCATGTAGTGCGGAGACCCGATGACCACGTCGTGAAGAAGTGCCTTTCCATGACGACACAAAAGAGAGGGAGAGGTAGGCCGCTGACATCTTGGATGACGAGTGTCCAGAAGGACATGAAGAAGTGCAGCCTATCTACTGACGATGCTTATCAGCGGAACAAGTGGCGCCTCATGACCAGGAAAGCCGACCCCGAGTAACGGGAAGTGGCGAGGTGGAAGAAGACAAAATTTCAAGTTCATAGGTCAATGGAAAGTTACAAAATTCTTCGGAACAAAATTGTGTGACAGGGACAGACAGACAGACAAACAGACAGACACGTGAGTGACAGCAGTGCTGTCACTAAATGAGGAAATTTCAAAGAAAAATCTGATTCATTAATCTAATGGTATTTGTTAGTAAATTATACGTAATAATAAACGCTATCGAATATACATTAAACATTCATTTCTACATTCTATCACCAAATTTTCAGTTCATAAGTCAATGGGAAGTTACATAAATAAAATTGTATAATAATTGTATATTAATTTAAAGTATATAAATGTATAAAGTATAAATAATTGTATAAATTTTCTGAAACATTTTTTTAAGTTGTTGTTGTTGGCTTCCCATTCCTTTGTTTCTAATTTTTTTTGAACATTAAATACAATATTTATCTACACAAAGATACCCCACTCGATGGGGTAGGTCATAATTAGGGTTCCGTATCCTAAGGGTAAAAACGGGACCCTATTACTAAGACGCCGCGATCCTTCTGTCTGTCACCAGGCTGTATCTCATGAGCTAGACAGTTGAAATTTTCACAGATGATGTATTTCTGTTGCCGCTATAACAACAAATACTAAAAACAGAATAAAATTAATATTTAAGTGGGGCTCCCATACAACAAACGTGATTTTTTTGCCGTTTTTTGCGATAATCATACGGAACTCTTTGTGCGCGAGTCCGACTCCCACTTGGCCGGTTTTTTTTTCTGGCCTCCCTTTACTGTATGGCCATCCCTTAAAAACATTTAAAAATATTTTTGGACCATTTGTATGGTTTTGGGTCAACAAGATGCTAGATGCAAGATCATAGATATAGTATGTATATATGTATGTATATATATATATATGTATATATATATGTATGTATATATTTTTTGCGTAGCAAAAAAAATTCTAAATCTATGTGCAAGATGCTTCTAGCTCCAACTGTTTGTCTGTAAAACCTGTATGACAGTCAATGCCAAACCACTGAACATTCGTTTTTGAAATTGCCAGCGACGAGTTGCGTGTGAACTTTGCATTATAATATTAGATATTTCCATGAAGTTATAGGTAAAGATGGAGGCCACACTTAGAACAAAATCTTGAGGCAAATACCTACGTATCTCCATCCCGCTTTCTTTGGGCCGACCTCTCTTTCTAGTGTGGACTATAGTATTGCTATCGTCTTAGAAATAGTCACCACACTAGCCCAACCAGAAGTTAAACACTGTCAAATAATTTACCTATAATTAAATACTTGAACTAAGATTAGTTCCATAATTGAAAATCCTAAAATTGTAGGTCACAGCATATCTGGGTTGGAAAATCAACGAAATATAATCCCATTTCTTAAGGATTCGGTAATGTGGCAACATTGGCCCTATATGCCAAAATAAATCTGGCCTATATGGCGGTTGTTTACTTTGCGGTTTACAGCTTCGTTTGAGATTTTTCGATATTTCACATTGGTATAATTCAAAAACTGGTGCAAAATTGTGTTGTGAGTGGTACGTGGTGTCCAAAAGGTGACATAATATTTCAAGCGTAAGTGTTTAAATCGTGATTTCTGACATTGAATCATTATAAACATATTTCTTTGTATTTTCACATAATTTCCTCTTAAATCGATTAACCAGTCCTTTCAAAATAATTGTAAATGATAACTATGTAAAGATCAAATACATCAACATTGAATTTCATTGATTTTGTGCAATTTAATATGTTTTGTTTACATGAAGTCGTACTGCAGTAGTGTGACCATATTGAGGATATATCTGGGACAAAATTTTTCAACGAGCTAAATTGATTAACCATTACCTGCAACAGAGAAGTAAAATATCGTGATACGACATTTTTTTTTCTGTGTTATTTTCTCTAAGTTGGGCCAACTTAGAGAAAATAACACAGAAAAAAAAATGTCGTATCACAATATTTTACTTCTCTGTTGCAGGTAATGGTTAACCATCCCATCACAGACTCCATTGATTGTAATGGTTTGCTCGATACTAAGATAGTTAAGCAAATAGCTAATTGGTTATTTTTCATGCGTATACGTGCTCACTTAAAGAGTCATAACGAAAATATTTTCAGTGATTTACGTCGTAAGCGACAGAAACTACACAGAGCAATAATATTTAGTCATGTATAATAAATAGAAAGGTTATAAAATATATGATTTTAATTCGGCAAGTGTTTTTGTTTCCTTTTTGTTTTTTTTTTAATATATTACAGTTCCTATTATAGTCCTGTATAATATATATACGTAATATTAAAAATAGAGCACCTGAACACTCTCCTTACCACCCTTGATCCTCAACACTGACTAACCCAGGAATCTGATAAAAAACAGCTGTTCATTATGTTTCACTATCAGTAAAATTAATGAAACATCTGATTTATTTTTCGCAATTTCTGGGTTGGTCCCTTAGTACCAGTTGTTGTAAAATGATGTGTACAATGATGCCTCTTTCTCGTGCCCGCACAGATCTCAGTCATTCATATCGTATTGCCACTGTAACTAAACCTATGTCCTGGTCATGATTTATTTCTTCGAAAAATTCTTTCCATGTGGACCCTACACATTCTGCGTGATTAGATAAATGACAAAGAGCCAAATTTACAAACTCGGAAACATCCAAACATTCACACTTAAACAAACAGCTTCTTTCGTAATTTATTATCATCATCATATCAGCCGAAATACGTCCACTGCTGGACATAGGCCTCCCCCAAGCGTCGCCACGCCACATATTAATTATTAATTTATTATACGCATGCATAATTATCATGATCTATATAATCTTTAGGGGCTCGGTCTTAGTATTAATGAGATGTAGATAATTGTATAAATATTATTGTAAACCACTAAATGGACAGCAACAATTATAGCGATGTCCTGGGAAAAAAAAACGAAGGTTACCCTGCTTAGACAGAGAGGGTCTGCCCACAGAGGGCGAGATAGTGATACATAGGTTTTGCTTCAAGTAGGTATTCGAAGTGTGTTCTCCATATTTATCTATACCTTCATGGATATTTCCTTGGTTACCACGGTACCACGTGAAAAAAGTAAATGTGGAGTTTTTGGCGGGCTTTTTTCGAGTGAACTTCAGCGGCTGTTAATATTATTTGCAAATTGATTCCTAGTGGATATTGTGATATAAAAGTGGTGTAGTTTTGTGTCTCAACTGTCTACGCAACTGGACAATATGTGAAATCATTGACAGAAGCGATCTCGGGATAGTTGAGCGGAGAATTTTATTGTAGTATTGACTACCTCCGCAAAGCTTACTGGGAAGGCTGACTCGATACAATTTGCTTCCAAATACTCCAAAAAACATTAGAATATGTTACATCCGCATTCTAATGTTACTAATGAATTCAAGAAAAATACTGATGACTAGGCAGCATGGTCTCAGACCTTAGCCTGTTCCGTAAGGAACAAACAAAAAAAAAAAAAAAAAAAAAAAAGTAAATGTCAAATTGTCAATGTCATAAACGTCATTTTCGACCTGTGCGACGTCTGGGACGACCCGTATTATTTATACTAGTCAAAATCCGATAAAAATAGGCAAGAGTGGTCCTATTTGAGGATCACAAATTACACTGGGCTTTTTAGAAGAACTAATAACGAAAATGAGTAAACTCGTTCCTTCCGTCGCTAAACTTCTAGCCGGTAATACGGTTACGGTGGGTTCTGTTTCCTAGCTGAATAAACTCAGCGATTATCTTAATAAAATAAATAATGTGCTACAGAAATAAGCTAGAAAAAGGTGTAACAGTACATGCTCAATGCAATTTTTGATTTTAGAAAGTGGGCGCCCCAGTTGCAACGACGTCTAACGCAAAATACAGTACGAAGAGCCAAGCTTCATTTGAAATCAAGGTAGCTCTAATTTATGGTCTATTTTGATCTTAATTATGTTCTATGAGTTGAAAGCAGTGCGAACACGTTTGCCTTGTAAATACCGGCTATAATTTCTATTCAAATTGGTTAGACAGTTTTGTAATTATGTAACCTAACCTTCATTATGTCAAGTGTATCAATGTTTTGTTGTCAGTCATCTGTAGCTACCTGATACAATGATAACAAATTAAGCATAGTTATCTTGCACTACAAGGTACACAATGGGTTGTTACAGAAAGTACTACAGTTTCTTGTATCAGCGCCTTGGGAAATGTTCCAAAAGAATGTTGGCAGGATTTATGTTTATGAGAAAAAAGAAGATTTAGGTTTCCACTGTGTAACTACTGTATTACTTACTTCATGCTTAATTACAGACTGAAAAAAATTTTCTAATGTAAAGAGCAAAACAAAAACCAATTCATCTTCTTATACTGTACGTTTTTGGTCCACTAGCCTTACAAACTCCACAAATTGGATAAAGGCCCAGCAACTACAGCTACGTTAACCAGCGAAGATGCTCTTAAACTTTATGAACATTTGGCGGTTATCCGACGAATTGAAACTGCATCTGGTAACTTATATAGAGAGAAGATCATACGTGGATTTTGTCATTTATACTCCGGTGAGTGTTCTGAGATATATGTCATTTTGTACCATGCTGTTTGAATTTGAACCTACGAGGCTACTGTATTCAAGAATCACTTTTATATTTTAATCTTACAATCAAATTCTATATTTTTTGGTACAAAAAAGCAACCAATTAAAATGAAAATGATTAAATCTTAGGTCAAGAGGCAGTTGCAGTGGGTATGCGAGCGGCCATGCGTGATTGCGACTCTGTGATCACTGCTTACCGTTGCCATGGCTGGACACATCTTATGGGTGCCTCTGTAGCTGGTGTACTCTGTGAGCTCACCGGCCGCAAGACTGGTGTCTCAAGAGGCAAGGGAGGCTCCATGCATTTGTACGAAAAGAACTTCTATGGTGGCAATGGCATAGTTGGTGCTCAAGTAAGATGTTACATTTATCACTATTACTAGTACTAAATGTTACTTACAATAAACTTAATAGTTGCGTAAAATATTAGCCGTGACAGTGAGTTCATGTGGATGAAAGGTATCTTCGAGGTAGCCCAGAAAGAGAATAATATCCGGAAGGACTTGGGGGAGGCGTTTACTCATCTGTGGGACAGAAGAGACAAGACGGAAAAAAAAATCTTTCACCTCTGATCATAGGCTCTGTTGCCCTCACCCACTCCTAAGTAAAGATTTATGCCTGGTTTCATCACTTCTCTAAATTTCCTTTTCTCTCATCAAATTTTCATTTTTGAGGAAGCCCTTTAAGACATTCTACCCTGCCAGAAAATATCTGCGTCTAGCACAGCGCGGTGAGGCGTGCCGTCGAACTTTGCACTTTGTTTGTGATTGATCTATATTTTTACAAGCTGTAAGGACAACACAATTTTTTTTTTTTCATTTTATTATATAAGTATATATATGTACTACACTATCCAACACCCGTATGCATTTCACTACTTTACATTTACACAAAAGCACACATAGGTACACAAACACAATTTTGGTATTGTTTAGTTTTAGAACATAAATGAAAAATTGTATTCATAGATGCATCATTTTGCATGTCTATTGGGCATGGGCAATCTATACAGAGGTAAAGTTTGTGAGGTTGTAGGGGGATCTCTGGATCTACTGAACCGATTTTGAAAATTCTTTCACCAGTAGAAAGCTACATTATTCCTGAGTGAGAGGCTATACTATATTTACAAAAAAATTAGAAATTCTTATGAAAATTGCAGTAATGTATCACAAAGTAGCAAAATGTTGCCTGTAAAATTAATTCTTGGGCGTGCGCTGACAAAACTATTGATGATACATAAAAATTATTAGGTAGGTAGGGTAGGTACGGTAGATAGGGTAGGCAGGGTAGGCAGTGCAGCCAGTTGACGGGAGCAAAGCCCCGGGGGTCGGCTTTTACTTATTATAACCTATATCGAGGGTCAAACGCTGTATGCCGAGATACGGCTCCCATGTTACATAATTTGAAGTAAGTTTGGCCTGTAAGAATATTTATGTAATTTGTTGTATTATTTTAAGTGAAAAATAAATACTATTATATTATAACTATTTTTTTTTTCTCAGACTGCGTTAGGAGCTGGAATAGCCTTCAAGCACAAGTACAGCGGCGATGGCGGCGTGAACTTCGCGCTATATGGTGACGGTGCCGCCAACCAGGGCCAACTGTTCGAGGCATACAACATGGCTAAGCTATGGGACTTGCCGTGCGTGTTTGTCTGTGAAAACAATGGATATGGTGAGTGTTATTATTTTCATTACGTTGTATTATTATTTCTAATTAACCTTCTGGTACTTAGCTGAATCAGGTTAAACTGGGTAGGCAGATTGATTGGTTTATTCTTTCTTAAGCTGCCAGTGCTATTCCCCAGGTAATAATGACAAATATTCTAGACTCATCAGATCATTTTTGAAGACATGCCAACCATCTGGTTGACATGTCATGACTTCATGAGATACTTTATCTAACAGTAACTAAACTAATGCAGCTCAAATTGTCTCCCTAGCATTATACTACTGTAAAAAAGGGACAGATGTATACAAGTCATATAAATCCGTTCCTTATGCACACTAGAAATAACCTTACTCTAAGATCTTATTCGATGTCCACCACTTCACCGTGCACTCCTGTGTTGGAAAGCAGCAGATTAGTTATGGTGCTCCATTGGTGCACAAGTTCGAATACAAGCTTTTTTTTTATTTAGCTATTGCTGCCCCACTGCTGGTCATAGGCCTCGCTTAAGTCCTTCCAGACTTTCTTTTCTATCTTTCTTGATCCAAATAAATAAATACCTGTAAGACTGCAGTCTGATATTAATTGAATAGATCTCTGCCGGAGTCTGTTTCCTGGTAGTTACAACCTTAGAGGTCTTAAAGTCAAAAATGAATAGGTTACATCTAGGCAAGCGTGGTTCACCGTCGACCACATCATCGCTTATGACGACTCGCGTATGCCAGGCCTAACGTTAATTAAAAAAAATCTACACCAATCACGCAATATTTTATTGTCAAGATCAAATCACAATTCTTAATTAAGCCTACAATACTACCTATACATTCATGTGTCACGAACACCGATACATCCGACCTCTATTTGATCTTCATAACGCGACGTACGAATGATTAATGAACTGATTACATTCTGTTCCGTTTACTTTCAAATCATAACATTTTTTGTCTGTAGCCAGAGACGATAGTTTGTTGCTCTTCTTTCGTAGAGTTTGGTAGGGACTGCAGCTTTTTCATTGCGTTGGAAGGCCAGCTACTACGTAGACCGATGACCTGGTGAAGGTTGCGCGGATCCGCTGTATGCGAGACACACGGGACCGGTCAATGGGGCGACACTGGGGGGAGGTCTATGTACAGCAGAATGGAATGGAAATGGAAAAAAAAAGATGATGAAGTTTTTCCAGTTCTTACGTAGGTATTCTCTTCTTACAAGGAAAGGTACTCAACTGTCCGGCTCCGATTTAATATATTTTGATATATGTTAGAGAGTAGTAAAATAACAGACACATATTTTTTTTTAGCTGCCCAATCTCAAGCTTTTGGGCGAAATTGTCCTCCGAAGTACTGAAAAGTGACTAAACCCTCTATCTTCTGTCGAGAGTTTTGTTTGAGTTGCATTGCCCAGGTTAGCACATACGTAACTTTTTATCCCAGTATTTAGTTCATGCGGGATAATTTTAGACAAAAAATCTAAGGCTGAAATAATATTTAAAGATTATCATGATACAGTAATTTTTATTCGACAATTTCTATCTTATCACTTGTTTGGGTGTTATCGTGAGTTGTGTTTGTCTAGACATATTATCTCAATTGGACGAATTCATGAATTAATTGTTGTCATTAACATTTTGGCTTTGTGTTACGTTTTGAGATATTATGAACCACTAGTCCATATTTAAATCTCACGGCAACGTTTATTTTTAAAAACAACCAAAAACAAACTGAAAACCAGCGTTGTGGCTCTGTGTAACTCACGAGTCCCAGCATAATGCTGAGCGATCTCTATTTTGCACGGATCTGACGCATATCTTCTGTATTTGTATAACTTTTTATTTTTGGTCACTATTATAATATTTTATGCGTCATAATTATAGCGCTCAAATAAACTCCTTGAATCCATTGGTTAGTTAGTATGTATGGGTCAAATCTTGCAATTGAATTTTAAAACGTTTACCTCCAACGGGCCCCAACCGGTTGAGCTGAAATTCTGCAAACATGTTTAGTTTGGATAATGAATAAATGCTTGTATTAAAAAAAAAACAACACCAAGTTTGGATGGTTGGATGGATGAATGTATGTTTTTACTCAATCACGCCAGAATGGCTGAACGTATCTGGATGATTTTTGGCACGGCTGGAATAGGACATAGGATAGTTTTTATCCTACTGGGATATATTCCCGTGGGTTAATTTCCGACATCCACGCAGGCAAAGTCGCTGGCTAAAGTTATTTTTTATATATAAAACAAAGTCGGGTTAGTTACACCATTTATAACTCGAGAACGGCTGGACCGATTTACATGATTTTTCATTGGTTCGTTTTATCTCCGCCCAGAATAACAGAATAACTATTAAAACAACGGCAAAATTAACACAATATTTTTATTTTGAAAATTAATTTTACAATGCATGTCCTCGAAAAGAGCGTTTTCCAAGTAGCCAAACTGTGCGGAAAGTGTCACTTTTTTTTACTAGTGCATTTTTTACTTTCCTGTTATTTTTAACTCCAACGTCAGCCCGCCGCATAGAGTTTTTATTATTTGAGAAAAGTATACAAAATTAGTTAAGTACAGATTATCATTCATTTAAAAGGTAAAACAAAACTAATACTTCATTTAAGGCGTTTTTAATTAGTCTAGATTTAGATTTTGATCAATAAATTAATTTTAAATATTCATTAAATATGTTTGGCAGAATGAATATTTTGCTCGTGCCTTTTTGCGTTACGACGTGACAGCTATTTGCACATGCGCAGTAAAAGTTAATCTGTGGATATGCTGAGCGCCCTTGAATAAACCCGCCATTTTATTAATTCCTTGCTTGGTTCAAAAAATATATCATTTTTTTATTTCCTTGCACAATGCATAGTAAAATGTTGTATGATACACGTGCGTAAGATGATTTCCGGCTCGTATCGATTTATCCACTCATAGGAAATTACCTACCTTCTGCACTTGTAGCATAAATAACTATTCCCTAACGTTTTGCGAACACAGTGCCATCTCTGATACATAACAGAATACAGGGAAGATTTAAAAACTAAAATAAAAATAGGTAGGTAGGGTAGATATGGTAGGGTAGGGTAGGGTAGGCAGGTAGCCGGTTGACGGGAGCGAAGACGCGGGAAGAGCTAGTAATTAATATTAAAATTAGTTTTTATTAGTTTAATAAAAATGTGTAACTTTTACCTAATTAACTGTTCCGCGCGGCTTCGCTCACGTGGGCCACCCCACAGGACCCGTTTTCGGGATTAAAAAATAGCCTATGTCACTCAGGAATAAAGTAGCTTTCTATTGGTGAAAGAATTTTTTAAATCGGTCCAGTAGTTTCGGCGCCTATTCGGTACAAACAAACAAAAAAATCTTTCCTCTTTATAATATTAGTATAGATTAGCACAACGAAACAATTGTTAATTAATCGAGGAAGAGCGAGGTTTATCCCATCACAAGTATCTTCGGATTACTTTCTGGGAAGCCCCGGCAACTTAATTGTATAGATTTAAGATGATAAACACATTTTTTATTTATTTCTTCTTTTGTATAATGAGTAGTATCTTCCACCAGGTATGGGAACCAGCATGGACCGGTCCTCAGCCAGCACAGACTACTATTCCCGCGGCGACTACATTCCCGGCATCTGGGTCGATGGCATGGACGTCCTCGCCACCAGGGAAGCTACCCGCTTCTGCATCGACTACTGCACCAGTGGAAAAGGTATGTAATAATAATAAGATCAGCCTGTAATTGTCCTACTGCAGAGAAAAGGCCTCTTCTCATACAGAGAAGGCACGAGCATTGATCACCACGCTTGTGGGTTGTCGTGTTGGTGATTTCAGACTTATATTAAGGTTACACTAGTCGAAGGCACGAACGATTTTGTGCGCGGGGTTAAAATGCATTTTATACCAACCGACAACACGTGCGGAACAGATTGATGCTGTGATGGGAAGCTAGTTCGCGTACGAATACACACTTTTGCAAATTGTAGCGAAATGGATAATGATTTAGGACGAAACCGAGCGCGCGAAATTTTATAAAAAGACCTTTTGGAGTCTGGATATCATGAAAAAACGACTAAACGTATCTGTTCAAAATAAAATTATTTGCATTGTTGAACTACTAATCTAAAATTGCAAAACGGTCACAATACAGGGAGTATTGTGACCGTTTTGCAATTTTAGTCTTCTTATGGTATTTATTTGCGCCCAAATTATATAATTAAATATTTGGTTCCATACCGGGCTAAAGTCTGGCAAAAGAAAGTAGACACTCGAATTATTTGCAAACTTTTTATATGACAATGCTATACTTATATCAACGACAATTTTCAGTATGACGCTACTAAGTTGATACTTTGTTTTATTTATTCGTAATCACTATTTATATTTTTGTAAAAACATTTTCTCCATTTAATAATTTAAAAAGTTTCATTATTAATGTAGAAAACAATGATTCTTGTGACTTTTATGAATCTTTTCACATGAAAGTCTTAGATTCAGATTTTGATTGATAGTGAATAAACCAAAATTATTATAGAATACTGTTGCTTTTTTTATTTAGATTGATATATCTAAAGTATTACCTACCCAAATGTACCTATAGTATTTTTATTCAGACAAAGTAATATGAATTATTCTAAAGTATCAAATTAGGTTATTCCAGGTATTGCATACTAGTTTTTGGGGTTGCTATGCTGATATTTTTTAAATTTGCCGCGCTTTTTCAGTCTCTACTTTCGTTTGCCAGACTCTAGATAATGATGAGACAAATTGATATAATTTTTCATTTTGAACGTACATCGTCAAACAGTGTAATCGCCAGACTACGTTTGTATGGAAGAATGATTGACTAGTGTAACCTTAAGTAGGAGTCGCGTAAGTGAATTCGGCAAACAGTATGAACAATCGACCAATCACATAGATGGAAATCAATATTGTGTCTTTCATCTCGCATGTGATTGGTTTATTGTTAGCCACTGGGCCACCACAACAAAAAGGTATGTAGCACAAGTTAAATATAATAACGATGATTCCTCGTAATACATTGTCCAAGATCTACAAAAGACAGCTGGGACCGGAATATGGTCACCCATCCACGGACTGATCTTGGCCAGCGTTGCTTAAGCTTGAAGATCTCCTTAAGCTAAAGCAGTTTTTTTTTTTGTCTAACCGTTTCTGCCTCACTTCCATCAACAATACCAACTAAATTTCTTGGCCAGCGTTGCTTAAGCCTGAAGATCGTCGCGTACGGCTTATGTAGCCACTGGCTTTTAAAGCTAAAGCAGTTTTTTTTTTGTCTAGCCGTTGCTGCCTCACTTAGATCCACAATAACAATTAGATATCGGTCGGCGCAAAAAATACGTCTCGGCAAATAACGGCTCACCTGAGACGTGAGCTCTTATTTAGTTTAGTTCTCTTGAAACCCGTTATTTAGTTGGTATTGTTGATGGAAGCCGTCCCACTGCTGGGCTAAGGCCTCCCCCAAGTCCTCCAGATATTCTAGACATTATTTTCCCGTACCATCTCGAACCAGCCCTCATAGTACACGTCTAAATTATCTCGCCACCTCTGTCTGGGCCAGCCTCGACGGCACCTTTCATCTTCAGGAACCCACTGTATGGAGACTCTTACCCAGCAGTCAATTTGCATGCGGCAAACGTGACATTTGAGCCTGGCAGCCTTTTAATTTGAATAAAATAAATAAATAAAGTTTTATTGTATCTCCTCTCAGGTCCACTAGTAATGGAGATGGAGACGTACCGCTACTCCGGCCACTCCATGTCCGACCCGGGCACGTCGTACCGCACTCGCGACGAGATCCAGGAGGTGCGCCAGACCAGGGACCCCATCACCTCCTACAAGGAGAAGATCATCAGCAACGAACTAGCTACGCCTGATCAACTTAAGGTGAATATTTGTCCAAATCTTAAGCCCACTTGCGTCGGGAGTCGCAAGCCGATTCCGGGCCACTGTAGGCGCGCGCTTGAGGACGGCGAGTAATGGGTAGCTCGCCGTCCGATAAGGACAGGCCCGAGTCGACGACGCGTAGTGTTCACGCCTCAAAGAGATGTCAGCAAAAACTGACGGGGTCCGCTAGGGCCGATGCCTGTCTGGGTCGTGGTTAAATTTCAAAGAGAGTTACCGCGGGCCTGTCACTAGCAACTGAAGGAACACGGATGGGTTTTAGTCAGTAAAATTCTGACACGCCCTCTCGCTTCACCCAGAGCGGAGGAAGTCATTGGATGATTAACCAACCTCAAAAAAAAGTAGGCCACGTACGTCGGTAACGTTTATGACACATTGTCAATTTAACCTCGTGTTAGGAACTAACTCTTGAGTTTAGTTTTCCACGCAAGTGGGCCTTAATGAGTTTGTATAGCTGTTGTCATCATGAGCAGAGAAGAAGTCCTTACACACGGCACAGTTGGCGCAGACGTTGCGTGACGCGGGATCGATTCCCGCACGGAACTAAAATTTGTATGGCCTATATATAATTTTTCAGGATCTGGCAGTTTGTGTGTGTGTTTGCATGTTTGTAAATGCACCCACGATACAGGAGAAATTCCTAAAGTGGAGAAATTAAAAAAAAAAACCTCTTGACGTTGGTATGACGTTAACGGCAATGTAAAATTATTAGAAATCCTGCATCAAAATTATTTTATTTTTAATGAACGATATAATATTTTTTTGCGTCACTCGGATTGTTGTCATCTTTACCAGTTCCCATTTATTTTGTAGAAACAAAGTATTGTCCAGATGCATTTTATATTATATTTTGTTTGGAGGGTCAAAAGTTGCATTAAAATAAGTTTTTCCAATAAAATTAATTATTAAAAAAATTCCAGCTTTTTTTTGACAAGCTTTTTAGTTTACCGTGCATTGTTATCCAAACCAAACGTGTATGCATAGTTTTATCCTAATCGGTTGAGGATTACTGCATTAAAATTCAGTTGCAAGATTTGACCCGAACACACATACATACATTGCAAGTTAATAAACAGCCTGTAGAAAATCGAAAGATACTTTGTATATGTGGGCACAGATAATATAATACTAGCTTACAGATGCCTCATCCCATACAAAGAAACCGTGCCGATGTAACTAGCGTTTTTGATCTGATTAATCTTGTTATTTTTGTAAGTACATCAATCGCGTTCGATCCCGTTTCACGGCAATAGATGGTGTTAGCAGCGACTTGTAAGTAAAAGGGTTTACTAGGTTCGTGAATATGTTTTTCTTTAAATACAGTGAAGGTTCGTTTTATAGTATTTTTTTGCACGTTTCTACAGTCTTTTTGCACCAAATGTGTTACAATGCAAATTTAAAAAATCGGGTGGAATGCCTCAGACATTTAAAAATGCGCCATCTACTGGCATCAATTTTAAATGATCCGGTAAAAAAAATTTTGAAATGTGAATTAAGAGCCCAATATTCCATAATTTTGTACTTAGGAGAGTTGATTAAACAAGAACATACAATTTTTATGTCCAATTCCAGAAAATGTTAATTTTACACACAATTTTTTCAAATTATTATATTCTATTGAATTGTGTGTACATGTCGCGCCATCTAGTGAGATTTATTTGAACCAAAATTTCTTTATTAGCAATGAGACCCCATGATCTGGGGTTCCATGTTCCATTACCAACTTTAACAACTATATAAAATGCCAAAACCGAGACGTTATGAGACTTTTGAGAAACCCTAGTTCTCGAATGAAAATTGTCTCAAAATTAGAGACTGGCTTTTTCAAGGCTTGCGTTTAAACTCTATCTTACCACAAAACACAAATAATAAGGACAAAAATAACAAAACACATTCGTAATTTCAGGAAATCGACTCAAAGGTGCGTCAAGTTGTCGACGAGGCCACTAAACTGGCGAAATCTGATGATGAGATCGCTGTCGAGGAACTATCAGGAGACATCTACGCTGACTGCCAGGAACCAATCATCCGAGGCCTCCTTCCCAACACACCCCTCACACATATCTCCGTCGCTCAGCGCAATTAGCGCACTTATCACCTAGGAAATTAGGTCTGTTTTCCTATACAATATGCTCCACTACACCTAGTGAGATTAGCCTATTTAAGTGTATAGTACCTCTGTTTGTAAACATTTTTTGTATATATTTTTTATTTCAGATTTTATTAGAATTAAGTAATTGGAAATCAGTTTTTTTTAATCTTTACTGAATTGCTTTTTTAAGCATATATTTTTAAGTAGTGAATGTTCTAGTGGACCATATTGTACTGGATAGGGGGCTGTTTCATAGTTTGACTGAAAAGTAACTGAAACTAGAATCATAACATTATTGCTACATTATATTCTCGATTTGAAATCGCGGTGGACTTTTTACCTGTGTTTGTCGTTGGCTTGTGGTGCTATATTTTTAATATTTTAAACAAATCATTGTACATCGGAATCGAATGTTGAGCATTTTATGTTTCTAGTGTACATTGTTTCTTATTTCAGTCAATTCTTCATCTGAAGGCCTCACGTAGTGAACATATAATATAAATAAATACATTTTGTAGATTGGTATAAATATATTATTCAATGAGGGTAAAATACACTATCAAAACATTTATAATTATCATAGCTGCAAACAATTCCGTTATGCACAAGTATGAGACTTTTATATTAGTTTTTTTTCAGTGTTTCACGCAAGGGAAAGTGATATACCGATAATGTACCACCATGTATTATTTTGAATTCAATTTGTTTATTTATTTATGTGGGCAGATGATTATTAAAGATATAAATTATATTTGATCTTTTCTTTATTGATATGTCTTCGAGAAAAATCAGCCTTTTCAATTGTATCAAGTTATTTGTAACTTGATAATATGAGCTATGGTCCTGCTACGACAATATTGAAGATATTGTTTTTATAATACAGAAAAATCAATAAGAAAACATGTCATTTACGCTGTAAAAATGTATGAAATGGAATTCGCTTAAACTTTATTTTAGGTAAGCATATTGAAAAAATAAAGAACCTAGATAAATACTGTCTAAATCCGAATATCAGCATATGGTGGAAATAAACTCAACTTACAAATGATTTAGGTATTACGTTTGTATGGACAATTCATGGTTCGCCGCACCCTTAAGGCCGTTTTGGAGGAGAACTTACGTGATCAATTAGTGTGCGGGTTGCGAAGCGAGTTGATTAGGCTTTGACTATAGGGAAAAAAGAGGAAAGTGGGCAGTGTGTAGGCGAATTAATGATAAGACTATTAGACACCATTCGTTGAAATTTTCAACAAGCTATTTTCAACTTTATTGAAGTCAGATAAGGTCGTAATTAATTTGTCAAATTCCCTTCATCTTCACTGCCCAAATTTGGGCAGTGAAGATGCCTACAGATCGCCTACACACTGCCCACTTTCCTCTTTTTTCCCTATAGTCAAAGCCTAATCAACTCGCTTCGCAACCCGCACACTAATTGATCACGTAAGTTCTCCTCCAAAACGGCCTTAAGGGTGCGGCGAACCATGAATTGTCCATACAAACGTAATACCTAAATCATTTGTAAGTTGAGTTTATTTCCACCATATGCTGATATTCGGATTTAGACAGTATTTATCTAGGTTCTTTATTTTTTCAATATGCTTACCTAAAATAAAGTTTAAGCGAATTCCATTTCATACATTTTTACAGCGTAAATGACATGTTTTCTTATTGATTTTTCTGTATTATAAAAACAATATCTTCAATATTGTCGTAGCAGGAACATAGCTCATATTATCAAGTTACAAATAATTGAAAAAGTAATTTAAAAAACATTAAGTTTTCATTCATCATTTTTGGTATTACGGAACACATCAAATTAATCATACTTTTTCAATAGCTAGTATTGCTGTCGCGTCAAGCAAATGTCAATGTGTGCGTAGTCGTACTGCTCACGTGCATCGTTCGTACGGGGTTTGTTCGGGGCACTTCGGGTGTGCTTCGGGGATGTTTCACTGTTTGTTGTAATATTTGTGGTTTGTCGATTACTTTACTTACTATGCTGTAAGTGCGTATTTATTTATTTTCTAAGTTGTACTTATTGTAATATTTCTGACACTATTGACCTATTCTATGAATTTGGATTTAGATTTGCCTTGTGATTTGAACTTTGTTATTGAGTAATCTACTTTCCTACGAACTGCGTTGTTTACGGACTCTGTTATTATTTACGATTTGGTTTGGTTGCCGACATGGACATTGGACTCCTAACGTTGGGATGTTTCTCACAGTTTCCCAATGACATAATAAAATAAGTTACATAAATAGTACTTATATATTTTACCTTAGTACCTATATATTTTATAAATTAGTATTTACCTACCTATCTACCAAATTACGAAGCTTTGTTTTTTTATTCATATCATGAATGAGACAATGCGGGCGTAGGTAATTATCTCAAGGACACCGCTAAGACTTACCTACACTGCATTTTTAGGGTTCCGTACTCAAAGGGTAAAAACGGGACCCTATTACTAAGACTCCGCGATCCGTCTGTCTGTCTGTCTGTCTGTCCGTCTGTCACTAGGCTATATCTCATGAACCGTGATAGCTAGAGAGTTGATATTTTCACAGATGATGTATTTCTGTTGCCGCTATAACAAAAACTCCTAAAAACAGAATAAAATAAATGTTTAAGTGGGGCTCCCATACAACAAACGTGATTTTTTTGCCGTTTTTGCGATAATGGTACCGAACCCTTCGTGCGCGTGTCCGACTCGCACTTGGCCGGTTTTTTACTTACCTACTGTGACGTTAGTTCGGCTCACCCAGGGTAGGGTGACCATACGATCGGATTTGCCTGCACAACCGCGGCTTTATGCCCTTGGTCCAGTTTGGAATGTTTTTTGTAAAATTCCTATTACAAAAAACTAAAATTAAAAATCCAAAGTCGTTCTAGTTTATTTAATTATTCTGGGCTTTTTTTCTGGCCTTCGTGACCCTTACCCTGGGGAGGCAGTACCAATAAACTTTGATAACTGGCTGGCTAATCGACTTCATAATAAAATGCAAATCTTTATAATTTTAAACTCTCGCTGATATGTATGTTAAGCAAATATTTATATGTGAGAAAACTTTTAATTGGCCGTTTTTTGCATGTTGTTTCTACGTATTTATTGTATTAGCTGTAATTTTACCTAAGATTAATAAAATAAAATAAAATTGTAAGTACTTACCTATAAACTAAAAAACAGTGCGTACATAAACTAAAATACTACTATTACTTACGTTTTATTGCGGTCGATTATCATCTTATGAATGGTACCTACTGCAGATTACCTATTTATACATATTATTATACCTACAAGCAAAATCTTATAAATCAGCGAGTTTTGTGTGGATCTTTGACACTAAGTTTTCTGATTATCATTATTGTATTTTTTTTTATTTCGTTCCGTCGATTATTTATGGTTACCCTACCTACACGATTTTATCACGTTTCGATTTATATTTTTTAAACAGATGAATGATGATCTATATAGTAAGAACATAACAAAATATTTTTTTATTCAAAATCCGTATTTTTATTTTTAATATTCTTAGCTCAGAGCACTGTTATTTATCTGTACTTATGCGTAAATAGGCATAAATTATTGGAATATGAGTCTTTTACTACACATCACATCATCATCAGCCTATTAATGTTCCCACTGCTGGGACACAGGCCTCCTCTCTGTGAGAGAGGATGGGCCGTAATCCACCACGCAGGCCCAGTGCGGGTTGGTGGATGTCACATGTCTTCGAATGTTTGGTTCTAGGACATGCCGGTTTCCTCACGATGTTTTCCTTCACCGTTTTGAGAGCAGTGGTGATGAAATAATTTACACAAAGTAAAGCGCCTGCCTGGGCTCGAACCCACGACCTACAACTTGTAAGTCGCGGCCGATACCACTGGGCCACCACTGCTCAAAAAACACACACACACTGTTTTAATTAAAATAAAATAAATAATAAATTAAATTAAATAAGCCTTTATTACTGAGTTTACAATTATTCTTAAGTATTTTATTGTGGATCGGTACTTTTTTCTCCAGCTTGTCCTTCGACATAAGCCTCCACCAAAGATTTTTACTTATCTCTGTCTTTTACTAATACTTTGCCTAAGTAACGTTTGTATTATTTTACTTGCTTTCATTATTTATTATAATAATACATATTTGAGGTATATTAAAAGGAATACCTACATAAATAAGACATAAGAACGCCAACGGCGGCGCCGTTCGCGTCGGCCGGCTTGCCCCCAAGACTCAAGACGCTTTGCCTGCGTAAACGATGTACCTACTTATATATTCAAGAACACCAATATTATAAATTTTCAACATTGCTTTACAAAAGTACCCATTTGGAAAGGTACGCATGACGTATCTACTAGATTCTTTCTATAGGTACAAAGACAAGCGATAGCTAGCTATCCTAAACATGAGATATTGTAAAGAAATTTCGTAAAAACGCATTACTAGTCTGTACATTTACCAACGATTCCCCAAAGTAGTCAACAAAAAAAAGCAAATAATAAACATATCTAAATAATAATATTCTAAATGCTTTCGAGTCTTTATGACAGAAGCTATCTATCGCGGCCATAAAGAATTCTAAATCTATGATCGCGGCGCTGTGCGCAGCCGTGTGTGTGCGAGTATCTACCCGCGCACACACACAGCGCCGCGTGTGCGTGCAAACTGAGATAGCAATACTCCGAATGAATTTTTCACTCGCCTCGAATTGCATTTGCCGCGTTCTTAAACTCACAAAATTTGGACATTTTCTTCAATTCCGAAATTATACTATATAAAACTGCATTACCACTGACTGACTGATTGACATAATTGTTCTCCCAGATGGTGAAGGGGGAGGTGGGTATATTTTGACAGATTCGTAAACAAGTCACTCTCGCGAGTATGGGAAAAGTCCCAAACCTCCCCTTTTCCTCCCCCCTCCTCCCCCCCTCTATCGTATCTCGGAAACTAAGGTACCCGTAGAATGTTTTTTTTACGGATTCGTTTAGAGGAGGCTCGCAAAAGTAAAAACCATTTTTCAAAGTTGACCCCCTCGCCCCCCTTCTCCCCCCCTTTAAGCGGATCTCGAAAGTTGAGAGACTTGGAACATTTCTTTTTTCAGATTCATATAAAGGGGCAATGCTATAGTCACAAACAAACCATTTTTCAAAGTTGACCCCCTTCCCCCCCCTTCTCCCCCCTCCCCCCCCCGTTTTGGCAAATCTTTTTTTTTGTTTTTTTTTACGGAATCGTTTAGAGGAGGCTCGGCAAAGTAAAAACCATTTTTCAAAGTTGACCCCCTCGCCCCCTTCTCCCCCCCTTTAAGCGTATCTCGGAAGTTGAGAGACTTGGAACATTTCTTTTTTCAGATTCATATAAAGGGGCAATGCTTTAGTCACAAACGAACCAGTTTTCAAAGTTGACCCCCTTGCCCCCCTTCTTCCCCCCCCCCCCCCCGTTTAGGCGATTTTTTTTTTTTCAGTTTTTTTTAAGGATTCGTTTAGAGGAGGCTCGGAAAAGTAAAAGCCATTCTTCAAAGTTGACCCCATCGCCCCCCTTCTCCCCCCCTTTAAGCGGATCTCGGAAGTTGAGAGACTTGGAACATTTCTTTTTTCAGTTTCATTTAAAGGGGCAATGCTATAGTCACAAACGAACCAGTTTTCAAAGTTGACCCCCTTGCCCCCCTTCTCCCCCCTCCCCCCCCGTTTTGGCGAATCTTTTTTTTTTTGTTTTTTTTACGGAATCGTTTAGAGGAGGCTCGGAAAAGTAAAAACCATTTTCCAAAGTTGACCCCCTCGCCCCCCTTCTCCCCCCCTTTAAGCGGATCTCGGAAGTTGAGAGACTTGGAACATTTCTTTTTTCAGTTTCATATAAAGGGGCAATGCTATAGTCACAAACAAAACATTTTTCAAAGTTGACCCCCTTGCCCCCCATCTCCCCCCTCCCCACCCCCCCGTTTTGGCGAATCTTTTTTTTGTTTTTTTTACGGATTCAGCGTAGGGATCCCGAGTGGAGCGAACCTACGAGACCGAGTGCAGCGCAGGGGGGAGGTGGCGAGCGAAGCGAGCCGGCGACCTCCGTAGCGTAACGAAGGTTGAGTGGGTGAAGCGAAACTCAGTGCCTGGCGACGACAAGCAAACATTAGGGTTGATGTTTTTTGGAACAAAGTGTAGGGTAGGTGTTGGGTAGGTGTAGGGTAGGTGTAGGGTAGGTGTAGGGTTGGTGTAGGGTAGGTGTAGGGTAGGTGTAGGGTAGGTGTAGGGTAGGTGTAGGGTAGGTGTAGGGTAGGTGTAGGGTAGGTGTAGGGTAGGTGTAGGGTAGGTGTAGGGTACGTGTAGGGTACGTGTAGGGTAGGTGTAGGGTAGGTGTAGGGTAGGTGTAGGGTAGGTGTAGGGTGGGTATAGGGTAGGTGTAGGGTAGGTGTAGGGTAGGTGTAGGGTAGGTGTAGGGTAGGTGTAGGGACAAGAACACGCGAGCTGCTTGCAGCTCGCGCACCAAGCAAATACTAGTTATATTATATAAAGCTGGATTACCACTCACTCACTCACTGACTGACTCATTGACATAATTGTTCTCCCAGATGGTGGATGGGGAGGTGGGTATATTTTGACAGATTCGTAAACAAGTAACTCCCGTGAGTATGGGAAAAGTCCCAAACCTCCCCTTTTCCCCCCCCCTCCTCCCCCCCTCTATCGTATCTCGGAAACTAAGGTACCCGTATTTTTTGTTTTTTACGGATTCGTTTAGAGGTGGCTCGGAAAAGCAAAACCCATTTTTCAAATTTGACCCCCTCGCCCCCCTTCTCCCCCCCTTTAAGCGGATCTCGGAAGTTGAGAGACTTGGAACATTTCTTTTTTCAGATTCATATAAAGGGGCAATGCTATAGTCACAAACAAACCATTTTTCAAAGTTGACCCCCTTGCCCCCCTTCTCCCCCTCCCCCCCCCCATTTTGGCGAATCTTTTTTTCGTGTTTTTTTTACGGATTTGTTTACAGGAGGCTCGGAAAAGTAAAAACCATTTTTCAAAGTTGACCCCCTCGCCCCCCTTCTCCCCCCCTATAAGCGGATCTCGGAAGTTGAGAGACTTGGAACATTTCTTTTTTCAGATTCATATATAGGGGCAATGCGTGAGTCGGAATCATTTTTCAAAACTCCCCACTCTCCCCCCCTTCACCCCTCCTCTCCCCAACCTCCCCGAATGGATCCCGAGTGGAGCGAACCTACGAGACCGAGTGCAGCGCAGGGGGGAGGTGGCGAGCGAAGCGAGCCGGCGACCTCCGTAGCGTAACGAAGGTTGAGTTGGTGAAGCGAAACTCAGTGCCTGGCGACGACAAGCAAACATTAGGGTTATGTTTTTTGGAACAAAGTGTAGGGTAGGTGTAGGGTAGGTGTAGGGTAGGTGTAGGGTAGGTGTAGGGTAGGTGTAGGGTAGGTGTAGGGTAGGTGTAGGGTAGGTGTAGGGTAGGTGTAGGGTAGGTGTAGGGTAGGTGTAGGGTAGGTGTAGGGTAGGTGTAGGGTAGGTGTAGGGTAGGTGTAGGGTAGGTGTAGGGTAGGTGTAGGGTAGGTGTAGGGTAGGTGTAGCGTAGGTGTAGGGTAGGTGTAGGGTAGGTGTAGGGTAGGTGTAGGGTAGGTGTAGGGTAGGTATAGGGTAGGTGTAGGGTAGGTGTAGGGTAGGTGTAGGGTAGGTGTAGGGGAGGTGTAGGGTAGGTGTAGGGTAGGTGTAGGGTAGGTGTAGGGTAGGTGTAGGGTAGGTGTAGGGTAGGTGTAGGGTAGGTGTAGGGTAGGTGTAGGGTAGGTGTAGGGTAGGTGTAGGGTAGGTGTAGGGTAGGTGTAGGGTAGGTGTAGGGTAGGTGTAGGGTAGGTGTAGGGTAGGTGTAGGGTAGGTGTAGGGTAGGTGTAGGGACAACAACACGCGGGTGTAGGGACAACAACACGCGAGCTGCTTGCAGCTCGCGCACCAAGCAAATACTAGTTATACTATATAAAACTGCATTACCACTCACTCACTCACTGACTCATTGACATAATTGTTCTCCCAGATGGTGGATGGGGAGGTGGGTATATTTTGACAGATTCGTAAACAAGTAACTCCCGTGAGTATGGGAAAAGTCCCAAACCTCCCCTTTTCCTCCCCCCTCCTCCCCCCCTCTATCGTATCTCGGAAACTAAGGTACCCGTATTTTTTGTTTTTTACGGATTCGTTTAGAGGAGGCTCGCAAAAGTAAAAACCATTTTTCAAAAATGACCCCCTAGCCCCCCTTCTCCCCCCCTTTAAGCGGATCTCGGAAGTTGAGAGACTTGGAACATTTCTTTTTTCAGATTCATATAAAGAGGCAATGCTTTAGTCACAAACGAACCAGTTTTCAAAGTTGACCCCCTTGCCCCCCTTCTCCCCCCTCCCCCCCCGTTTTGGCGAATCTTTTTTTTTTGTTTTTTTTACGGAATCGTTTAGAGGACGCTCGGAAAAGTAAAAACCATTTTTAAAAGTTGACCCCCTCGCCCCCCTTCCCCCCCCCTTTAATCGGATCTCGAAAGTTGAGAGACTTGGAACATTTCTTTTTTCAGATTCATATAAAGGGGCAATGCTATAGTCACAAACGAACCAGTTTTCAAAGTTGACCCCCTCGCCCCCCTTCTCCCCCTCCCACCCCCGTTTTGGCAAATTTTTTTTTTTTTTTTTTACGGATTCAGCGTAGGGATCCCGAGTGGAGCGAACCTATGAGACCGAGTGCAGCGCAGGGGGGAGGTGGCGAGCGAAGCGAGCCGGCGACCTCCGTAGCGTAACGAAGGTTGAGTGGGTGAAGCGAAACTCAGTGCCTGGCGACGACAAGCAAACATTAGGGTTATGTTTTTTGGAACAAAGTGAGTAGGGTAGGTGTAGGGTAGGTGTAGGGTAGGTGTAGGGTAGGTGTAGGGTAGGTGTAGGGTAGGTGTAGGGTAGGTGTAGGGTAGGTGTAGGGTAGGTGTAGGGTAGGTGTAGGGTAGGTGTAGGGTAGGTGTAGGGTAGGTGTAGGGTAGGTGTAGGGTAGGTGTAGGGTAGGTGTAGGGTAGGTGTAGGGTAGGTGTAGGGTAGGTGTAGGGTAGGTGTAGGGTAGGTGTAGGGTAGGTGTAGGGTAGGTGTAGGGTAGGTGTAGGGTAGGTGTAGGGTAGGTGTAGGGTAGGTGTAGGGTAGGTGTAGGGTAGGTGTAGGGTAGGTGTAGGGTAGGTGTAGGGTAGGTGTAGGGTAGGTGTAGGGTAGGTGTAGGGTAGGTGTAGGGTAGGTGTAGGGTAGGTGTAGGGTAGGTGTAGGGTAGGTGTAGGGTAGGTGTAGGGTAGGTGTAGGGTAGGTGTAGGGTAGGTTAAGAAATACTTCTCAAAAACACGACAAAGCCGCGAGCTGCTTGCAGCTCGCGCACCAAGCAAATACTAGTTATACTATATAAAACTGCATTACCACTGACTCACTGACTCACTGACTCACTCATTGACATAATTGTTCTCCCAGATGGTGGATGGGGAGGTGGGTATATTTTGACAGATTCGTAAACAAGTAACTCCCGTGAGTATGGGAAAAGTCCCAAACCTCCCCTTTTCCTCCCCTCTCCTCCCCCCCTCTATCGTATCTCGGAAACTAAGGTACCCGTAGAATGTTTTTTTTACGGATTCGTTTAGAGGAGGCTCGGAAAAGTAAAATGCATTTTTCAAAGTTGACCCCCTCGCCCCCCTTCTCCCCCCCTTTAAGCGGATCTCGAAAGTTGGAACAATTGGAACATTTCTTTTTTCAGATTCATATAAAGGGGCAATGCTGTAGTCACAAACGAACCAGTTTTCAAAGTTGACCCCCTTGCCCCCCTTCTCCCCCCTCCCCCCTCGTTTTGGCTAATCTTTTTTGTTGGTTTTTTTTACGGATTCGTTTAGAGGAGGCTCGGAAAAGTAAAAACCATTTTTCAAAGTTGACCCCCTGGCCCCCCCTTCTCCCCCCCTTTAAGCGGATCTCGAAAGTTGGAACAATTGGAACATTTCTTTTTTCAGATTCATATAAAGGGGCAATGCTATAGTCACAAACGAACCAGTTTTCAAAGTTGACCCCCTTGCCCCCCTTCTCCCCCCTACCCCCCCCCGTTTTGTCGAATCTTTTTTTTTTGTTTTTTTTACGGATTCAGCGTAGGGATCCCGAGTGGAGCGAACCTACGAGACCGAGTGCAGCGCAGGGGGGAGGTGGCGAGCGAAGCGAGCCGGCGACCTCCGTAGCGTAACAAAGGTAGAGTGGGTGAAGCGAAACTCAGCGCCTGGCGACGACAAGCAAACATTAGGGTTATGTTTTTTGGAACAAAGTTTAGGGTAGGTGTAGCGTAGGTGTAGGGTAGGTGTAGGGTAGGTGTAGGGTAGGTGTAGGGTAGGTGTAGGGTAGGTGTAGGGACAACAACACGCGGGTTTAGGGACAACAACACGCGAGCTGCTTGCAGCTCGCGCACCAAACAAATACTAGTTATATTATATAAAACTGCATTACCACTGACTCACTGACTCACTGACTCACTGACATAATTGTTCTCCCAGATGGTGGAGGGGGAGGTGGGTATATTTTGACAGATTCGTAAACAAGTGACCCTCGCGAGTTTGGGAAAAGTCCCAAACCTCCCCTTTTCCTCCCCCCTCCTCCCCCCCTCTATCGTATCTCGGAAACTAAGGTACCCGTAGTATGTTTTTTTTACGGATTCATTTAGAGGAGGCTCGGAAAAGTAAAAACCATTTTTCGAATTTGACCCCCTCGCCCCCCTTCTCCCCCCCTTTAAGCGGATCTCGAAAGTTCAGAGACTTGGAACATTTCTTTTTTCAGATTCATATAAAGGGGCAATGCTATAGTCACAAACGAACCATTTTTCATAGTTGACCCCCTTGCCCCCTTCTCCCCCCTCCCCCCCCGTTTTGGCTAATCTTTTTTTTTTGTTTTTTTTACGGAATCGTTTAGAGGAGGTTCGGAAAAGTAAAAACCATTTTTCAAAGTTGACCCCCTCGCCCCCATTCTCCCCCCCTTTAAGCGGATCTCGGCAGTTGAGAGACTTGGAACATTTATTTTTTCAGATTCATATAAAGGGGCAATGCTATAGTCACAAACGAACCAGTTTTCAAAGTTGACACCCTTGCCCCCCTTTCCCCCCCCCCCCGTTTTGGCGAATCTTTTTTTTTTCAGTTTTTTTTACGGATTCGTTTAGAGGAGGCTCGGAAAAGTAAAAACCATTTTTCAAAGTTGACCCCCTCGCCCCCCTTCTCTCCCCCTTTAAGCGGATCTCGGAAGTTGAGAGTATTGGAACATTTCTTTTTTCTGATTCATATAAAGGGGCAATGCTTGAGTCGGAATCATTTTTCGTAACTCCCCACTCTCCCTCCCTTCATCCCTCCTCTCCCCAACCTCCCCTACCTAATATCGGTCGTCGAAACCTGTCCGGTGGGAGTGGACCAGGCAGCTAGGGACCCCGAATGGATTGAACCTACGAGACCGAGTGCAGCGCAGGGGGGAGGTGGCGAGCGAAGCGAGCCGGCGACCTCCGTAGCGTAACGAAGGTTGAGTGGGTGAAGCGAAACTCAGTGCCTGGCGACGAATGCAAACATTAGGGTTATGTTTTTTGGAACAAAGTGTAGGGTAGGTGTAGGGTAGGTGTAGGGTAGGTGTAGGGTAGGTGTAGGGTAGGTGTAGGGTAGGTGTAGGGTAGGTGTAGGGTAGGTGTAGGGTAGGTGTAGGGTGGGTATAGGGTAGGTGTAGGGTAGGTGTAGGGTAGGTGTAGGGTAGGTGTAAGGTAGGTGTAGGGTACGTGTAGGGTAGGTGTAGGGTAGGTGTAGGGTAGGTGTAGGGTAGGTGTAGGGTAGGTGTAGGGTAGGTGTAGGGTAGGTGTAGGGTAGGTTTAGGTTAGGTGTAGGGCAGGTGTAGGGTAGGTGTAGGGTAGGTGTAGGGTAGGTGTAGGGTAGGTGTAGGGTTGGTGTAGGGTAGGTGTAGGGTAGGTAAAGGAATACTTCTCAAAAACACGACTAAGCCGCGAGCTGCTTGCAGCTCGCGCACCAAGCAAATACTAGTTATATTATATAAAACTGCATTACCACTCACTGACTCACTGACATAATTGTTCTCCCAGATGGTGAAGGGGGAGGTGGGTATATTTTGACAGATTCGTAAACAAGTGACTCTCGCGAGTTTGGGAAAAGTCCCAAACCTCCCCTTTTCCTCCCCCCTCCTCCCCCCCTCTATCGTATCTCGGAAACTAAGGTACCCGTAGAATGTTTTTTTTACGGATTCGTTTAGTGGAGGCTCGCAAAAGTAAAAACCATTTTTCAAAGTTGACCCCCTCGCCCCCCTTCTCCCCCCCTTTAAGCGGATCTCGAAAGTTGGAACATTTGGAACATTTCTTTTTTCAGGTTCATATAAAGGGGCAATGCTATAGTCACAAACAAACCATTTTTCATAGTTGACCCCCTTGCCCCCCTTCTCCCCCCTCCCCCCCCGTTTTGGCGAATCTTTTTTTTTCGTTTTTTTTACGGATTCGTTTAGAGGAGGCTCGGAAAAGTAAAAACCATCTTTCAAAGTTGGCCCCCTCGCCCCCCCTTCTCCCCCCCTTTAAGCGGATCTCGGAAGTTTAGAGACTTGGAACATTTCTTTTTTCAGATTCATATAAAGGGGCAATGCTATAGTCACAAACAAACCATTTTTCAAAGTTTCCCCCTTTTTTTTTTGTTTTTTTTACGGATTCTGCGTAGGGATCCCGAGTGGAGCGAACCTACGAGACCGAGTGCAGCGCAGGGGGGATGTGGCGAGCGAAGCGAGCCGGCGACCTCCGTAGCGTAACGAAGGTTGAGTGGGTGAAGCGAAACTCAGTGCCTGGCGACGACAAGCAAACATTAGGGTTATGTTTTTTGGAACAAAGTGTAGGGTTGGTGTAGGGTAGGTGTAGGGTAGGCGTAGGGTAGGTGTAGGGTAGGTGTAGGGTAGGTGTAGGGTTGGTGTAGGGTAGGTGTAGGGTAGGTGTAGGGTAGGTGTGGGGTAGGTGTAGGGTAGGTGTAGGGTAGGTGTAGGGTAGGTGTAGGGTAGGTGTAGGGTAGGTGTAGGGTAGGTGTAGGGTAGGTGTAGGGTAGGTGTAGGGTAGGTGTAGGGTAGGTGTAGGGTAGGTGTAGGGTAGGTGTAGGGTAGGTGAAGGGTAGGTGTAGGGTAGGTGTAGGGTAGGTGTAGGGTAGGTGTAGGGTAGGTGTAGGGTAGGTGTAGGGTAGGTGTAGGGTAGGTGTAGGGTAGGTGTAGGGTAGGTGTAGGGTAGGTGTAGGGTAGGTGTAGGGTAGGTGTAGGGTAGGTGTAGGGTAGGTGTAGGGTAGGTGTAGGGTAGGTGTAGGGTAGGTGTAGGGTAGGTGTAGGGTAGGTGTAGGGTAGGTGTAGGGTAGGTGTAGGGTAGGTGTAGGGTAGGTGTAGGGTAGGTGTAGGGTAGGTGTAGGGTAGGTGTAGGGTAGGTGTAGGGTAGGTGTAGGGTAGGTGTAGGGTAGGTGTAGGGTAGGTGTAGGGTAGGTGTAGGGTAGGTGTAGGGTAGGTGTAGGGTAGGTGTAGGGCAGGTGTAGGGCAGGTGTAGGGCAGGTGTAGGGCAGGTGTAGGGCAGGTGTAGGGCAGGTGTAGGGTAGGTGTAGGGTAGGTGTAGGGTAGGTGTAGGGTAGGTGTAGGGTAGGTGTAGGGTAGGTGTAGGGTAGGTGTAGGGTAGGTGTAGGGTAGGTGTAGGGTAGGTGTAGGGTAGGTGTAGGGTAGGTGTAGGGTAGGTGTAGGGTAGGTGTAGGGTAGGTGTAGGGTAGGTGTAGGGTAGGTGTAGGGTAGGTGTAGGGTAGGTGTAGGGTAGGTGTAGGGTAGGTGTAGGGTAGGTGTAGGGTAGGTGTAGGGTAGGTGTAGGGTAGGTGTAGGGTAGGTGTAGGGTAGGTGTAGGGTAGGTGTAGGGTAGGTGTAGGGTAGGTGTAGGGTAGGTGTAGGGTAGGTGTAGGGTAGGTGTAGGGTAGGTGTAGGGTAGGTGTAGGGTAGGTGTAGGGTAGGTGTAGGGTAGGTGTAGGGTAGGTGTAGGGTAGGTGTAGGGTAGGTGTAGGGTAGGTGTAGGGTAGGTGTAGGGTAGGTGTAGGGTAGGTGTAGGGTAGGTGTAGGGTAGGTGTAGGGTAGGTGTAGGGTAGGTGTAGGGTAGGTGTAGGGTAGGTGTAGGGTAGGTGTAGGGTAGGTGTAGGGTAGGTGTAGGGTAGGTGTAGGGTAGGTGTAGGGTAGGTGTAGGGTAGGTGTAGGGTAGGTGTAGGGTAGGTGTAGGGTAGGTGTAGGGTAGGTGTAGGGTAGGTGTAGGGTAGGTGTAGGGTAGGTGTAGGGTAGGTGTAGGGTAGGTGTAGGGTTGGTGTAGGGTAGGTGTAGGGTAGGTGTAGGGTAGGTGTAGGGTAGGTGTAGGGTAGGTGTAGGGTAGGTGTAGGGTAGGTGTAGGGTAGGTGTAGGGTAGGTGTAGGGTAGGTGTAGGGTAGGTGTAGGGTAGGTGTAGGGTAGGTGTAGGGTAGGTGTAGGGTAGGTGTAGGGTAGGTGTAGGGTAGGTGTAGGGTAGGTGTAGGGTAGGTGTAGGGTAGGTGTAGGGTAGGTGTAGGGTAGGTGTAGGGTAGGTGTAGGGTAGGTGTTGGGACAACAACACGCGAGCTGCTTGCAGCTCGCGCACCAAGCAAATACTAGTTATATTATATAAAACTGCATTACCACTCACTCACTCACTGACTCATTGACATAATTGTTCTCCTAGATGGTGGAGGGGGAGGTGGGTATATTTTGACAGATTCGTAAACAAGTAACTCCCGTGAGTATGGGAAAAGTGCCAAACCTCCCCTTTTCCCCCCCCTTCCTCCCCCCATCTATCGTATCTCGGAAACTGAGGTACCCGTATTTTTTGTTTTTTACGGATTCATTTAGAGGAGGCTCGGAAAAGTAAAGACCATTTTTCAAAGTTGACCCCCTCGCCCCCCTTCTCCCCCCCTTTAAGCGTATCTCGGAATTTGAGAGACTTGGAACATTTCTTTTTTCGGATTCATATAAAGGGGCAATGCTTTAGTCACAAACAAACCATTTTTCAAAGTTGACCCCTTGCCCCCCTTCTCCCCCCTCCCCCCTCGTTTTGGCTAATCCTTTTTTTTGTTTTTTTTTACGGAATCGTTTAGAGGAGGCTCGGAAAAGTAAAAACCATTTTTCAAAGTTGACCCCCTCGCCCCCCTTCTCCCCCCCTTTAAGCGGATCTCGGAAGTTGAGAGACTTGGAACATTTCTTTTCTCAGATTCATATAAAGGGGCAATGCTATAGTCACAAACAAACCATTTTTCTAAGTTGACCCCCGTTCCCCCCATCTCCCCCCTCCCCCCCCCCGTTTTGGCGAATCTTTTTTTTGTTTTTTTTACGGATCCAGCGTAGGGATCCCGAGTGGAGCGAACCTACGAGACCGAGTGCAGCGCAGGGGGGAGGTGGCGAGCGAAGCGAGCCGGCGACCTCCGTAGCGTAACGACGGTTGAGTGGGTGAAGCGAAACTCAGTGCCTGGCGACGACAAGCAAACATTAGGGTTATGTTTTTTAGAACAAAGTGTAGGGTAGGTGTAGGGTAGGTGTAGGGTAGGTGTAGGGTAGGTGTAGGGTAGGTGTAGGGTAGGTGTAGGTTAGGTGTAGGGTAGGTGTAGGGTAGGTGTAGGGTAGGTGTAGGGTAGGTGTAGGGTAGGTGTAGGGTAGGTGTAGGGTAGGTGTAGGGTAGGTGTAGGGTAGGTGTAGGGTAGGTGTAGGGTAGGTGTAGGGTAGGTGTAGGGTAGGTGTAGGGTAGGTGTAGGGTAGGTGTAGGGTAGGTGTAGGGTAGGTGTAGGGTAGGTGTAGGGTAGGTGTAGGGTAGGTGTAGGGTAGGTGTAGGGTAGGAGTAGGGTAGGTGTAGGGTAGGTGTAGGGTAGGTGTAGGGTAGGTGTAGGGTAGGTGTAGGGTTAGGTGTAGGGTAGGTGTAGGGTAGGTGTAGGGTAGGTGTAGGGACAACAACACGCGAGCTGCTTGCAGCTCGCGCACCAAGCGAACACTAGTTATTATATTATATAAAACTGCATTACCACTGACTCACTGACTGATTGACATAATTGTTCTCCCAGATGGTGGATGGGGAGGTGGGTATATTTTGACAGATTCGTAAACAAGTAACTCCCGTGAGTATGGGAAAAGTCCCAAACCTCCCCTTTTCCTCCCCCCTCCTCCCCCCCTCTATCGTATCTCGGAAACTAAGGTACCCGTATTTTTTGTTTTTTACGGATTCGTTTAGAGGAGGCTCGGAAAAGTAAAAACCATTTTTCAAAGTTGACCCCCTCGCCCCCCTTCTCCCCCCCTTTAAGCGGATCTCGAAAGTTGGAACATTTGGAACATTTCTTTTTTCAGATTCATATAAAGGGGCAATGCTTTAGTCACAAACAAACCATTTTTCATAGTTGACCCCCTTGCCCCCCTTCTCCCCCTCCCCCCCCCCTTACGGCGAATCTTTTTTTCGTGTTTTTTTTACGGATTCGTTTAGAGGAGGCTCGGAAAAGCAAAAACCCTTTTTCAAAGTTGACCCCCTCGCCCCCCCTTCTTCCCCCCTTTAAGCGGATCTAGAAAGTTGGAACATTTGGAACATTTCTGTTTTCAGATTCATATAAAGGGGCAATGCTATAGTCACAAACAAACCATTTTTCAAAGTTGACCCCCTTGCCCCCCTTCTCCCCCCTCCCCCCCCGTTTTGGCGAATCTTTTTTTTTTGTTTTTTTTACGGATTCGTTTAGAGGAGGCTCGGAAAAGTAAGAACCATTTTTCAAAGTTGACCCCCTCGCCCCCCTTTTCCCCCCCTTTAAGCGGATCTCGGAAGTTGAGAGACTTGGAACATTTCTTTTTTCAGATTCATATAAAGGGGCAATGCTATAGTCACAAACGAACCAGTTTTCAAAGTTGACCCCCTTGCCCCCCTTCTACCCCCTCCCCCCCCCGTTTTGGTGAATCATTTTTTTGTTTTTTTTACGGATTCAGCGTAGGGATCCCGAGTGGAGCGAACCTACGAGACCGAGTGCAGCGCAGGGGGGAGGTGGCGAGCGAAGCGAGCCGGCGACCTCCGTAGCGTAACGAAGGTTGAGTGGGTGAAGCGAAACTCAGTGCCTGGCGACGACAATCAAACATTAGGGTTATGTTTTTTGTAGGTGTAGGGTAGGTGTAGGGTAGGTGTAGGGTAGGTGTAGGGTAGGTGTAGGGTAGGTGTAGGGTAGGTGTAGGGTAGGTGTAGGGTAGGTGTAGGGTAGGTGTAGGGTAGGTGTAGGGTAGGTGTAGGGTAGGTGTAGGGTAGGTGTAGGGTAGGTGTAGGGTAGGTGTAGGGTAGGTGTAGGGTAGGTGTAGGGTAGGTGTAGGGTAGGTGTAGGGTAGGTGTAGGGTAGGTGTAGGGTAGGTGTAGGGTAGGTGTAGGGTAGGTGTAGGGTAGGTGTAGGGTAGGTGTAGGGTAGGTGTAGGGTAGGTGTAGGGTAGGTGTAGGGTAGGTGTAGGGTAGGTGTAGGGTAGGTGTAGGGTAGGTGTAGGGTAGGTGTAGGGTAGGTGTAGGGTAGGTGTAGGGTAGGTGTAGGGTAGGTGTAGGGTAGGTGTAGGGTAGGTGTAGGGTAGGTGTAGGGTAGGTGTAGGGTAGGTGTAGGGTAGGTGTAGGGTAGGTGTAGGGTAGGTGTAGGGTAGGTGTAGGGTAGGTGTAGGGTAGGTGTAGGGTAGGTGTAGGGTAGGTGTAGGGTAGGTGTAGGGACAACAACACGCGAGCTGCTTGCAGCTCGCGCACCAAGCAAATACTAGTTATATAATATAATATTGCAAAATCGATTCACCCTCAATTTGTCTTCTCCGACGAAAACGATATCTGCCATGAACGACGGCTTTGGTTGAAAGTGGTTCTTAATAACTTCCACTACCTCCGCATAAGTTTGCGCATTAGCTTTGTCCGGACTTGTTAAATTACTTGGCCGCTATCATTGTGGGTAACCAAAGTTCGTTCTTCACACCGTTCACTTTGAAAATATTTCCATGCCTTCCACATTCATTGTCCAACTTCTCGATCTTACATTAAACTCTGTTAAAATTCCGATCGACATTTTGTATAAAACGCTTATACGTTTGATCCTCGTCGTCACTGAAGTGTTTGAGTAAAACAACGTGTCGCTAGTAACGCGGTTTATTGGCAACTAAATGACCGGTGCATACTCATAAGCATGCTTACCACCTACCCTACATAAGTACCTGTCACCCTAGGTAGTCGAAGAGTTGACAGATGACACCGAGTTTATGGTCGCGACTTCATCGCAAACGCAGGTATTGTAATCGACATAGGCCAGGAGTCATGACACTTTGCAGATAGTCCAGGACACCGGTTCCCGTTTAAGCACTCTTACACATTAAACAACGTAGCCGTGATGCGCACAGACGGCTGTAACGCGTCATTGGGGCAGCATGAGGCACCCACCGCTGGTCACATGCGTGCGGAACGGACACTGCAACAATTAGCTGGTAAGTACTAGAGATGGGTCGTACTAGGTGAATTTTGGACTAGGTGCACCTAGTCCAAGTCCGTACAAATACTCGATCCAAATACCTGTTCCACCTAGTCCACCTAGTCCATGAAATACGCATACTTTATAGATGCTTAGTCTTTGCGTACCACCGATACGTGTAGATACGTACGTACGCAGTAATGAAATGTAATCTTCCCTTCATACTTTACACAGACTTGACTGTTATCGTAAAGATTTATCTACGTTAAAGATTGTCGGCGTAATTAAAAGATTTCTATAAATTTTTCAGAGTACTTAATTAGTTTTGTTATTATTTTTTTATACACTAATTCCTTTGGTAACGATTATTTAAACAATAAACACATGAATTAAAGTCGTAATAAAAAATAGATATAATTATGTTCTTAAATGATTTATCAAAATTTCATTACGAAAACCGATCACACTAAATAAGTCCGATTGTACGTGTTTGCGACGACTAGTAGGTAACAATACGTCAAGCGAGATCACATCCGCATGAGTCCGTACTTGATACTAGACTGCATCATAAAGTCTTCATTCGCATCGAGTATCGTCAAAGTACCTTTTCTATAAAGTCTGCCTAGTCCCGACTAATCTCGAGTCTCGAGTATTGACAAAGTACCTATTCTATAAAGTCTGCCTAGTCCCGACTAGTCTCGAGTCTCGAGTATTGACAGACAAGGATGAAAGGATTGCGGAATAGTGTAGTTAAAAAAGGACAGAATATATTCTAGCACAACACAGTGCGCGTCGCGTGACTTTTATGCCATTGAAATATGGTTCAAATTAAAATGACTGACACACGTATGATTTTGGCAAACATGAATGAGCTATGACTATGCTGCTATCTCGCTTCGCCGCGTCGTCGGTACTTTGATTCGCGTTCGCGCGGGCCGCGGGTGCCGTGCACTGCGTAGGCACAGTGAGACTAGGTGCATCGAGTATTTTAAAAGTTAGAATAGGTGTGGCCTAGTCTCGCTAAATACCTAATCCCTGGATCTGTTCTAGTACATACGCTTCATCTCTAGTAAGTACTACTGTCAAGAATGCGTTCCTACGTTACCCAAGATGTTAAAAATTGTGTACCACACCAACGATATAAAGCAGCCACATGGATTTCCACAGTACCCCTGATGCCCGCTATGTCTACGAGAGCGCCCAGGCATCGCATGAAAGGTATGCTGATGAACATTGTCGCCTTGCTCCCGGCAATAAGGTTGGTGACCTGGTTCTGCTGAGAACTAGCAACACCGGAAGACGGCAAAACCGAAGTTCATCCGTCGCCGCGACGGACCATACAAGGTCCAGGCCATGATTGGTCCCACCATATACATCACAGAACAGAGAAGACAGTAGAAGTCGCATATAGCTTCATTAGTATCGGAACCAGCGTACCCAAACTCACACATATACAGATTAATTGTATTTCATAACACTAAGAAATCTTTAGTGTGATTGGTAGTTTAATTTTTAGATGAAAGTAGAAAATATGTCAGTCGTCGCTTATTTGAAAATAAACCACAGCTTTATGACCATAGAGTTGGTTTATTGTCTACACGTTTTGAGTATTTATTACTTTTTCCGTTTAAAGCGTACACGGAATAGTTTAATGAGCAAGTTACGCTACCCGCCGCTAGATGTCACTATAATAAATGCATTCAATTCAAAGCCGTATTTCGTTAACGATAAGATTTATATTTGCGAAATGAGGTCATTACTACCCGTCCTCCTGTAGGGATGTACCACTGTCGTTGGCTTATTTATCGACATCCCGTTTTATATTCAAACAAAATACAGTCATTATTATGGTTGTAATCAAGTTTTTATATAAATTTATTCTAATACTTACGATTTATAGAAAGAATAATTAAGATATTTTATGGTAAACTACTGATCCGATTTTGAAAATGATTGTATGTGGTGTTTTTTCTATCAATAGAATTATAGAATAGAATACTCTTTATTATGTACACCATATAAGTTACAGAAGGTATAGACCAAGAAAACATTACACTGGGTGACACAATGGCGGCCTTATCGCTAAAAGCGATCTTTTCAAGACAACCTTTGGATGGATTTAAAAAATGAAAGGAAATACAGTACTTTAGGTAGTCTTTGGTGTACTATTATTAATTATGCGATAGACTACACTACAAATGCAATACGTCCTACTGATATGGGAAGCTTACGCTTTCGGCTGCAGCTACACTCTTATTATGATTAGCTTGACTAACTCCTTAAGGGCCTACATACGCTTTAGTGCCGTAAAACGGCAACTTTCTAAAGCATACTCCTTAGTAACGGCTAGGTTAAAAGGTATGAAAAAAAAAATATTACTGATTCATGTACATAATTTTGAACACAAGGTTTTTACGTGTAACTAATAGTTTTGCTTTAAAAAAAATATTAACAACACGATAATTTTCGCAACTTTTGGAAACTCCTCCATAACGACTTGGATGTTTAAAAATATTTTTACACAGAAAAATTGATGGCTGCTATTTCTTCATAACTAACATAGCATATCGTAAATCAAATAATATTTTGCAAACAAAACTGTTCAAAAGGAGGTTCAATTTTGATATTTTGGACTCGAGCGGGCGCACGGCCAGTACTGCGTTAGCATTGGGGTGTATATATCGCCTTATCGAACTGTTGAAATTTTGGTCTATACACCAGTAGATCTTAAATTTCAGACTAACACATAAGCCACTTTTTAACTGACTTAAAAAAAGAAAGAGTTTCTATATGTTCATGTGTTATTATTATTGCACTTTGTAGATTTTTAACCGACTTCAAAAAAAGGAGGACGTTCTCAATTCGTCGTAATCTTTACTTTTACACGGCTGCAAGGAAAGGGTTATGTTTTTCGCGCGTAAGAAGATTTTTTCGAATATTGTAAGTTTAAAGTATCGATAACTCATTATCGATATTGGTAATCTCTAATTGAGTAGCTGAATGTGACATGTGCATAGTTGGAATCTTCGAGAACAATGTTTGAGTTTTAAAGAAAGTAGACCTTAAATTTAACATCATAAAATCAACTTTTACTTGTCTTGTTTAATAAAATATTGTTTTTACATTTTTATCGAAATAAAATAAATTAAGACTTGCCGATGGTAAGATATACCTACATTTGATACATTTTTGGTTCTGCTATCGTGTTTACATTCTAAAACAGCACAATAAGGCATTTTTATATTTTTTTTCAAGTTTTTGACACCGTTACGGTTGAACCAAGACTGATGTGCGTAGTGTGTGCGCGGAAGGAAACATATGCAGAACTGAGCAAAACTCGGGGTACGCGGGCCCCGCCCACTTGCGACTTCTATTGTAGTAGGCGTTTTTTTTGTTCTGTGATATACATCCTCGAGCGCCTCAGCGATGGTACGGTGCTAGGCAAGTATCATGATTCCGTGCTGACACCCTTCGTTGGTCGCAACCAAGATCCGGTACAGGAAAAGCGTAGGAGGGAAAGGCCTCGTAGAAACTAACCCAAACGCGAGGACGTTCGTTAGGGTTAGAGGGGGAGACTGTAACGCTCAGTGTGGACGCCTACGGTCAGGGTAGACGCTGGTAGAGAGACCACGTTAACAGATGGCCACCAGATGTGCGGAATGCGCCTCGCCCCCGCGCCCACGCAGGCCCCGGGACCGCTCACCCGCTGGCCAGTACACATTCGATTCGAGTTGTGTTCGAGTCGCGCACAATAGATAGATCGGTTATTTACGGTTCTAGCTCGTTCCCGCCAAAATTATTGTCGTAGCTTTAAGTTTAGTTAGTTGTACGAGTAGTTTGTGATATAATGTAGTTAGCGCGTAAGAACATTAATGTACAAAGTGTTGTTGTAGATTAAAGTGTTTATCGTGGCATGAACTCATGTATTCGTAAATCGTTTTATTACTACACCTAACCGCCAATAAAATTGTTATCTCATATCGTAATGTTCGAATTATAAACTTCAAAACGAGTTTATATTGACATACTTTATAAACACTACCGAAGTTTAAAAATAGAATCTTATTATAACACTTTTTCTCTAACAAAATCTGTAATATAAAAAAATATCGCTAAATGTGTTGCTAAGCGCAAATCTCGAGAACCACTGAACCGATTTCGCGAATTCTTTTTTTGATGTGTTTGTTATTGTTAGGAGAAGGTCCTTACGGAGAAAAAATTTAAAAATTGCCTGAAAAAGTCTAAATTGTTTTTAGATTTTTTCAGGCAATTTTTTAAATTTTTCTATACTTTTCTATACTCCCATACAAACGATTCGTTATTATATTTTAAAGTCAATTTGAACTTTAATACCATACCATAAAGTTTAAGTGTTAGTGGAGAGGTTCCGGGAAGGCAAAACAATTAAGTGACGTGACGTTATCGTATAAATATTAATGTTGTTACAAGATAGGGCAACGCCATCTAGTGACGAGTAGAAGAACTAAGTAGTTACTAGTGGCGCCATCTAGTATCGAATAGCGAAACTAATTTTCTCGTGTCGAATGGAATTTTCTGCTATATAAAGAGCGGTCGGGTTCGTCGTGAGTCAGTTTTCGATTCGGAAGCGACACAGAGCGATCAGAAAAGGAAAATAGTGCGAAGTAATAGAATTGTTTAAGAAGTATTTTTGTAATAAAGTCTGCTGTTTAAATAATTTATCCCTGAGCCCCAGCTCGTAACAATATCAATATTTGTCAATACTCAAAAACAAATTGGTAGGGTAGATGCATGTTTGGTGTTTTTATGGTAAAACAAAGTTTGCCGGGTCAGCTAGTAATGCTATAAAACAATTTTTGTTCTATTACGATGCAGGGCAAATCCAAGAAGTTAATATCACCAAGAAGTTTTCACCAATTTTATTCGCAATGGAAGGTCTATGCGGGGCGCGCCATGTTCGTAGTACCTATTATAAAAAAAAGAAAACAATTTTTACTTGTGTGTGGCAACGCCCGTTTTGGCGCCATTCATACGTTTTGCTGTACTGAATTTCATGAGCTTTTTATTATTGCTTAAAAATGTCTGATATCAGTGAATGTGAAGAAAATTAAACTCCGCCCGATATGTTAGAAGCGTCGACGGAAATTATCTACTCATAATCTACAAATCAGCAAAGTCGAGAAAATTATATGATAAATGCTATCACGACTTTATGGCATAGAAAATGCAAAAAATGGGTATTTAGTAGGTTCAATACCATTGTATGAGTGTAGATGAAGTAGTGTATGAAACTGCACATAACTAGGTATTAAAACATTCGTGTGATACCTAATATTAAAATTAATAATACACACTCATGTTTTAATACCCCTTATTATGCAACAGTTTCATAAACTACTATTATAATCAAAATTACTTTAAATTAAGTATTTATGCTCTTCAATACCATAAAAGAAACACATATTTAAGGATTCTTTGAATTGCATTCCGGGGTAAAAAGGGGTGTTAAAGTTTATATGAAAAATTTATTGTTTATTAGATATCAAAATTATACGAAACTAGCTTTCCGCCCGCGGCTTCTTCTGCGTGGACTACATGATTTTGACTGTTTAGTTTTTTCCAGTGTTGGCGGGCTATTGCAAATTGTTATCCGAACATAACTTCCCATCGTCTTTGTTCGCGTAGACCATAAAATTTGCTGAATTTCATTATTTTATCGAATTATAAAAATTTCATGTGAATTTATATAAAGTTCAATTTAAATAAATTCTGAGGGCTGCATGATACGAGTATTCAGGACAAGCACTGGCCTGTAAGATCGCCTTTTTTTTCTATTTAACTGTTCCAAGCTTCTTTCTGTGGGTTTTAATTGGTCACGAGTCAATGTCAACTAGACAGACTCTTGAAGCAATCAAAGATAATATCCGCCGGAAGTTCTGTTATGAATGATGGAAAATGCCATAAATCTAGCCCGACTGTTTATCAATTCTGGTGGCAGCCACCGTATCATTTTCTCGATTAAATGGAAAAAATATTAGGGCACCAAATAAACATTATCCGAAAGCAAAACCAAAGTTTTTCAGGCATTAAAAAAATTACAGCCAAAGAACATCGGGTGGATAACTTTTGCGCCATCCTGTATTAATTTTGTATTGTTTCGGTAGTAGGATTCAGAAATTGAAAGCAAAGTGGTTTCCACTATTTGTACCTCCCCGTGGCAATAGATCCCACGAGACCGCCGGAATGAAAGCCCAATGCTCTAGCTATTATAACACGAAGGCAGTACAATTTATGCTCATTATATTATATTAATTACCCGGCTGCAAGGAAAGGGTTTTTCGCGCGTATCTTGTATGTTTGTATGTATGTAATATTCTTTATTACCTCGTATCTTTCAAACCACTTAACGGATTTTTATAATTAAGCCATCGTTAGACAGATCTTGGCCGCCCAAGTGTTCTAGTACCGTTGAAAAAAAAGAAAGATGGCGGATTTTGGTCGCCATATTGTAGGGGTTGCAATTTTTATTTTCTTCGAAGTCCATCGAGTGGGGTATCCAAATGAAGGGTTTTTAGAAGTGATTACGAAAATATATAACACTTATATGTTTAAAGTCCTTCGATAAAAAAGTATAACTAAAAAGTTGTAAATAAAAAAATCAAAAAACCCGACAAGAAGAAAATCTTGCTGTGCAGTCGGAGGATAAATCTGGTTTTGGTCAGCCAGCTCGCGAATATGTATCCTCCGACTGCACAGCAAGATTTTCTTCTTGTTTACATCTTTTTAGTTCGCTTTTGAAGCAGTCGGGTTTTTTGATTTTATTAACTTTTTTTATTACATGTAATTTTTATAATTCGAAATAAAAATGAAATTTTGTAGTCTACGCGAACAAAGACGGGGGCGGAAAGCTATGTTTGGATAATAATTTGCAATAGCCCACCAAAACTGAAAAAAACGAAACAGTCAAAATCATGTAGACCACGCAGGCAACGCTGGTAACTAATAAAGGGTTTTTCAATTGGCGCGAGTAGATTTTGGCGGCCCGTGGCGGACATTTTGTTTTGGGCGTGACCCACGCGATGTTCTTCAGTTGATAATGCATCCTCAAAAAATAACCGTTTGGTGTGGATTTTGGGCCGGCAGCGTCATTGGTTCGTACTTTTTCTAAAACAACGCTGGTGAGGCGGTAACCGTCTACGGCGAGCACTACAGAACGATGATAACCAATTTTTTCTGGCCCAAATTGAACCATATGGACCTAGACGACATGTGGTTCCAGCAGGACGGCGCTACGTGCCACACATCGGACGCCACGATTGACATTCTGCATGAGCGATTTGAGGGTAAGGTTATCTCTCGCAGGGGTGATGTGAATTGGCCACCAAGGTCATGCGATTTGACCCAGCTAGACTTTTTGTGGGGTTTCTTGAAGTCGCAGGTCTATGCAAACAAACCACAATCGACCAATGCCCTAAAGGTAAACATAACACAGGCCATCGCTCATATGCAGCCGGATCTATGCCGGATATAAGAGTAATTGAAAATTGGATCACTCGGATCCGTGCCACTGTAAATAGCCGAGGCGGGCGTTTGAACGATGTCATATTCCACACAATGGCATGGTGGGCCGTTCTAATCTATACTAATACAATATTATAAAGCTGAAAAATTATTTTTGTGTTGGATCTATTTTGATAAATGGACTATATCGAGGCAGATTATAGGCTATATAACACCACGCTACGACCAATAGGAGCGGAGCATAAATGAAAAATCTTGCAAAACCGGGAAATATTATTCCTTTTTGAGAGTTTCTGATGCGTGCGCTGTGTAAACGGTTTAAGTTAAGCAACAATCATGTATGTAGGGTAGGTAAATGATAAATGATTTTATTTCTGTAAGTTGGTTTGTACAAACACTTTTACATGTCGATCATATTTTTAAAACTAGATGAGGTCGGCGTTTCCTATCTGACTACTCTGAGAAGAAAGACCGAAACAAACTCAGAGGTCACAGTCTCTTTTAAAGTCCAGACAAAATAAAAATCTTGGTTAGATCATGTGAAGACCATGTAGATTGATGTCTGAAATGGTCTTTTGAGGAAAGAACCAGCCAGATTGAGTGGACCTGTCCAGTCAGTGCACGCATTTGTCAATAACAGAGCAGCTCAACACAGAATTTAAGGAGCTCAACGATTCGACGAACAATACCAAAGAAAGGACATTCGGGTAGGCCGCATAAACTACTCAAACTGCCAGACCACGATTAAATTAATTAGATAAATTAAAAATAAAAACAAAAAAAAAATGGTCCACATAGTATTCACATTCACAATAATTAAAATAAAATAATATAATACTTTAAAAAGTAAATATTCTTGTCATTGCAAGAAAACCAAAAAAAATAAAATAATAATAAAACAAAATTCACGGTGGAAAATATAAAAAATCAAAATTAATTTTTAATTGGAGCAGCTCAATCCCAAGCCTTTTTGTCCTCAACGTAATCTTGAATGGTATAAAACGCTTTCTGGCACAACTTGTTGGCTTGGAAGCTTATTATAAAAGCGCACACATTGACATCTAAACGAGCCACCTATTTTCTTGAGCCTTGTTGTTGGTAGGTACTACAAATTTGTGTTTGTTTCTAGTATTTATGTTATGAATATCACTGTATTTTTTAAACAATTTTATATTTTTATGGGCATACAAAAGATTTTCATAAATATACTGAGAAGGCACAGTCATTACATAGTAGTAGATAGGTAGGTAAGCAGTTGACGGGAGCGAAGCCGCGTGGGAGAGCTAGTAAAATAATAATTTTGAATACCTCACACACAGCTTGTTTTATTTCATTTCAACATCTACCCGCCCTTATTGAAAACTCTTTAGAAGCGATATCAGGCATAAAATCTGGCACTTGCAAATTGAAAGCCCAAGCCTATGAAAGTCGATTTTTAGCCCACCGAGTTGTACCACGTGAAAAAAGTAAATGTCAAATTGTCAACGTCACAAACGTAATTTTTGACCTGTGCGATGTTTGGGATGACCCGTATTATTTAATTAATATCCGATAAAATAGGAAAGTGGTCCTATTTGAGGATCACAAAATACACTGGGCTTTTTAGAAGAACTAACAACGAAAATGAATAAACTCGTTCCTTCCGTCGCTAAACTTCTAGCCGGTAATACGGTTACGGTGGGTTCTGTTTCCTAGCTGAAGAAACGCCGCGATTATCTTAATAAAATAAATAATAAGCTATAGAAACAAGTACATGCTCAATACAATTTTTGATTTTAGAAAGTGGGCGCCCAAGTTCCTACGACGTCTAACGCAAAATACAGTACGAAGAAAAGTACGAACAAGCAAGCTTCATTTGCAATCACGGTAGCTCTAATTTACTGTCTATTTTGATCTTAAGGTTACACTAGTCGAATTTTTTTCCATACAAACGCAGTCTAGGGATTATTCCACTGTTTAACGATGTACGTTCAAAATAAAAAGTGGTATCAATTTGTCTCACCATTATCTAGCCCTGTATGGAAGCGAAAAAGTAAAAAAAGAAAATATTTGATAGTTATGAGCGTCAAAAGTTCCACATTTGGACACTAATTTTAACGAATTTTTGGGCGCAAATAAATACCATAAGAAGACGGAAAATTGAAAAACGGCCTACATACAGGGATAGATTAGTAGTTCAACAATGCATATAATTTTATTTTGAACAGATAGATTTAGTCGTTTTTTCAAGATATCTAGACTGCCAAAGGTCTGTTTATAAAATTTCGCCCACTCGGTTTCGTCCTAAATCATTATCCATTTCGCTACAAATTTGCAAAAGTGTGTATTCGTACGCGATCTAGCTTCCTACTGGTCATCACAGCATCTATCTCTTCCGCACGTGTTGTCGGTTGATATAAAATGCATTTTAACCCCGCGCACAAAATAGTTCGTGCCGTCGACTAGTGTCCCCTTAATTATGTTCTACGAGTATGAGTTGAAAGGATTACGTACACGTTTGCCTTGTAAATGCCGGCTATTATTTCTATTCAAATTGGTTGGACAGTTTTGTAATTATGTAACCTAACCTTCTGTTGAGGATTCTGGTTGAAAACCAGGTCAACTACTGAGGAAATAATTCTTCTCTATTCGATCTTGTTATTACACGTGTTGCTTGTGCCGCTGCACGCAGAAAAAAAAGGGCTGTGGCTCCTTTGGTAGTCCTCGAGGCGACAATCCCACCGCACTATTCCCAAACCACTGCAACTCCTGAAAGCCAAAATCAACAGTGGCAACCACCAGAAAAGCGCCTAGAGGAGAGCGGTCACGGAACTCTGTTCCCTGCCTGCGGTTGCAGCACCGGGTCTCACAACAGTGAACCCGAAGCTGGGTGGTCCAACTGGACCTGGTGTGTTGCGGGCGCGAGTCTAAACAAAAAATAACCGGTATGAGTGAAATTGGTCTATAATATTCCATCAACTCCTTATCTTCTTTCTTAAATAAAGGTTTAATTATAGATGTTTTTAAAGGATCAGGATATATACCCGCACAAATAATGAGGTTGAGTATGTGGCTTAGATGACCGCATATCTCGGTTGACACTGACTTCAGCACTTTTGTGGCGATTCCATCAAAACCTACACTGCCAGTGTTTTTTAGAGACATAATTATTTTATATAAATCGTGTGGTGTGCTAGGAGCCATAAACATTGAATTCAGTTTCGTGGATGACATGCATGCCTTCGGCTTACATTCAGCGTCTGTTTTTGGATGTATTTTGTCAACGAAAAAGTCATTAAAAGCACCAGCGATATCCGAAGGTTCGTATATAATTTGATGACCAAGTTTAAGTTTCTCAATCCGTTGTTTAGGGATATTGTACTTTGTCTGATTAATTACTTGCCACGTAGTCTTTGATTTATTTTTGGATTGCTGTATTTTGTAGTTATTTTGAGCTTTTTGTGTTAAATTAATAATTCTATTATATAGTCTAGAATAAGTAGTGAATTTCTTTTTGCTTTCGTGGTTAGGCTTCAATCTGGATTGCCACAAAAGTTGCCTCTTTTTTCTACTGCATAATTTAACGCCATGTGACAGCCATTTTGGTTTTTTTTTATTACGTTGATTTTTATTTCTTTATATGGAAATCACAAGTCGTAAAATAATTTAAATGTGTTGACAAATTCATTGTAAGCTACGTTGGGATCATCAGTAAGATAGATCTCCGAAAATTTGAGACTGTTTATACTATTTTTAAATTTCACTATATTTTCGTTATTGTAATCTCTTCTAGTTATATACCAGGATTTTATACTGCACACATTTGGAACTGGGCATTGAAGAAGCTGTGTTGTATGGTCTGATAACGCAAACTCTAATACACCCGTTTTACAAGTCTTTTTAAAATTATGCGCAAAATTATCTATGCACGTCTGACTAGCTATTCGAGTTGGCTGTTTAAGAGCATGGTTCATGTGGAAACCTAATAGCAGATACTCCGTAACGTAATTCCGTAACGGAATTATTATTCGGTTTTAAAATATCTATATTAAAATCGCCTGCAATTACAACATTCTTGGTCCGCTTGTAGGACATTTCTTTGAGCAAATTCTCAAGTCTATCAAAAAAATCATTTAAATTCTTAGCATTTGGTACTCTATAGATACATACAACCATTAACTTATAATTAATAAGCTCAACAGCACAACACTCGAAAACCCCTGGCACTGACAACTTTGATATTTGAGGTATCTCCTTCCATTGGTGACAATTATTAACAATAATACATGCTCCTCCTCTCTTCTTTTCCTGTCTACTATAACATGCAGCCAAACTGTAATTTGGTATGCATAGTTGTTTTTCGTTACCTTTCATGATAAAATGTTCGGTAATACATATAATATCCACATTTATATTAATATCAGATAGTTCATTTAAACACACCGTAAGAGCATTTGATTTATTTAATAAACCTGCAATATTTAGGTGTAAAATGTTAATATATTTATTGGAGAAAAAAACTGTTCTTTTGGTTCATTTTTTGCGTTGAGCGCATTTTCTTCTAAGATTTCCAATTGAAGGTTGAATAGGTCTTTAAAAATTATTCCCACGGTGTAGTCTTTCAAGGCGCCCGACCTTGTGTACGTAGACTGGTGATAGCTTAAGTTCAAATTAGAGTCCAGAATGTATGAGTATTGATGCGTAATAATGTCCATATACAGCATGTTGTTGAACATTTCCAGTCTTGAGTTATATAAAATATTATAGTTATCACTACACTTGTATGTTGGCAAAGCAATAATTATATTTGTGTTCTTTATGTCCTGTAATACGTTTCTCAAATATGTAATTATATCAAAGTTACATTTTGTAGTTTTAAAATCTTCCTCGCCGATCATTATCACACAAAAATCGCTCATTGTGTAATTTCTGAGTTTTGTCTGTATATCTCGTAGAAGGTGCACAATACCAACATTTGGTATTAGGTAGTGACGTATTTGATAATTGTCTTGAAAGTACTTTTCTGCCAAAGTTAATATATTATTGTTAGTTTTATTAGTACTTAATTTACATAGGTTATTTTTCAATTTAGTTTTGTTTACTAGTTTATTTTTCATTGTCACTTGCTCATTCGAAGGTTGTGGCGCCATCTGTGGACTGGAATGTGTATTGATGGTCTTTTGTTCATCATAACTTTTGGTTACTTTATCTTTGGCTACTATATCGGAATCAGTCTGGGTTTGTTTATTTATACATCCTGCTTGTTTTGAATATTTAAGCCCCCTTTTCTTTGGCGTGGTGGTTGGTGATTGGGCTTGTCACTGTTTGTTTGTAGAGTGAGTTTTTCTTACCAGATTTTGATTCTCCTTTTTAAGCCTTTCAATTTCAAGGCTTAGTGAGTCAATTTCTCCATTTGCACTACCGAGTTTAATGGTGAGATCATCGATAGTTTTCTTTAATTGAGTAATTAAATCAATATCATCATCATCTGATATGTCTGGCATACTACATACAGTGCCATCTAGTGTGTGATTGATGAGGCTTTCATCCAAGTTGAAGTCGGAGTTTGTGTGCGCAGATGACCAACTTCAAGGCTTTTGAACATACAATACGTTTCAAGTATCGACATGGATACTGTAGCGGAGAAATGGGAATTCGATCATCTGTTGAGCATGGTAAGGTCTCGCTGGGCGAAGATTGACACTCAGCACTGGGACTTAGACAGTGAGCTGGGAGACCGAAATCAAGAGTATCATCGTATGAACTCCAGCAACACCACCCTGGGACTGTCGGTCACCCTCTCGGAAATAGAGCAGCTTACCGGATTTGAGGATTATCGAGCCCTTCCCGTCTCTTCGGACTTCAGATAACCCTATAATACTCCATCGCAACCTGCTCAATTCTTCCTCGAGTTCGGCTATCTTCCCGTCGCGTCGGTCCGGAGTGTTCGCGTGTTATATGTTCCCAGGTCCAGTCGTCGGTGTTTATTGGGGTAGCCAGGTCCACTCCGGGGATTCTTCGCAACCCTTGCCACGCCATCGCCTCGACCGCTACCGTAGCCGAGGGTAGACGGGCTGCCGGGCACTCGGGACCGTTTTATTTGTGTGCTTTTCATTTTAGTTTGGGGGGGTTTGCCATAATCGCCACGCTTGGCAGGCGGGTTGGCGATCGCAGTTTGTTGTTAAAATGCCCAGAGAGCGCTGCTGCCCATTCTCTGGTGCCAAGGAGTCCTTTGCTATATCTTAAAAGTTCTTTTACGACACTATCAACTTGCTTCACAATAAATATATTCCCACATAAACTATTGTCCCACGGGGCAAGTATCCTCCTTGGTACAATGGCCCTCTTATTAAAATTATTAGAGAAAAGGCTAAATTTCACTCAAAATATAAAATCAAAATTTTATTTTTTATTTTTCTTAGGCCTACATGGGCACTTATAAAACGTCGACAAAAGGTGCACGGTTCGGGTTAGTCGTTTCCTATGGAGAAGAACTGGCAAGAAACTCCATGGATACTCTTTAAAAAAAATGGTTTGGTTTTACAATATTTCCATGTTACAGCATTAGTACTTGGATATGGCGGGACAACGTAGCCCCGACAATAAGTCGTAAGAAATTTAAAAAAAAAGAAAACGAGATAAAAAGTTAAAAAATGTTAACAAGCATCTAGAAATCTAGAAGGCCTACAATGTTCACACATTCACAAAACAATCGGTATACAAAGGTAAAACAAAAAAAAACAAATAAAAAATAATGTCTAACAACACAAAATTTAACATGTGGCACAAATGTTGTTATCAGTGCTGTAACTATTCTTAGCAAAGAACTATAAAGATGATTGAAAACCATTGTAAAAAGTCTAATTAAAAGAGAATAAATGAGATTGAGAATAGTTAGAGACATCCACATATTTGTGCCGTTTATGAGTTAAGAGGTATGGAAATCTTTCTGATCATCAATCATTTCTTACTTTACGTGAGCGAGCCAAAGATCTGGAGAAGGAAATGTTTAATAATTATATCACAAACATTGAATTTGCCATATCTTAAAATCCTAGATCTTTTTGGAGATATGTAAAATTAAAACAACAAACCAACTGTTACCCGGCTGTTCTTAGGTTGGGTGAAACTTCATCGAGTAATGGGGAAGAAATTTGCAATATGTTCGGCGAATACTTCTTTTCTAATTTCCAAGAGCAAAGCGAGGATGATGAGTTCTTGACTACAGTGTGGATGGACCTAGTGGTCAGGCTGCTGGTAATGTATCATATTTGTGCTCTATTGATGTCCGGGAGGTGGAAGTGTTACGGTTGCTTAAACAAGTGGACCTTAATAAATCCGCAGGCCCTGACAATATGCCTCCATTTTTTATAACTAAATGTTCTAAGAGTCTATCCGTTCCGCTGTCAATATTATTTAAGCGATCATTGGAATTGGGAGTGGTGCCACTAATTTGGAAGTCAGCGTATATAACGCCGATTCATAAAAAGGGCCCCAAGGACAGTATAGACAACTATAGACCGATTTCTAAGCTTTGTGTGTTTGCTAAAATCCTGGTGAAAATTGTACACAGACAACTTTCGTCTTCACTTAAATTAAGTTTCTCAGAACATCAATATGGATTTTTAAAAGGTCGCTCCACCACATCCAATCTCGTGGTCTGTAGTGACTATCTATCGGAACACATGTCTAGAAGGTCACCGGTCGACGTTATATACCCTGACTACGGAAATTTGTTTTGATCGAATTGATCATGTGCTTCTTTTGCGCAAACTATTATTGGTTGGTGTGACGGGTAATTTGTTTAGATGGTTTTCATCATACGTGGATAATAGATGTCAGACGGTGGTTCTAAATGGTAGGTATAAGAGTATCGAACCTGCGATATGCGGACGACACTAAGCTGTTCGCGACTAGTGCTGACCACATGGAACGGTTGCTATCCAAGATGGAACATACCAGCCCGGCGAACATGGGCGTACCCAAGACATTTGTGACAAGACATAATAAATTATGTCATGTCTTACAATTTGTCTTAAATGCTAGCACGGGTCAAACATGTGACATATTTTAAAGGCGCGACATGTCTTTCTTGTTGCTGCCCGGCGAGCACGGCCTACTGTGACATGGCTTGAGTCACACATTTCATCGCAGTTTGAGCGGTATCAGCATTCGGTTTGAGAATTCACAGAACCAAGATGAAGATGATGATTGTCGATCGCATTAACGAAAATTCGTCAGAAGTCACACAAATCGCGAATTGTGACGTCGTTCAATCATATGTCTACCTGGGTGCTTTAATATCGAACCACGGTGGTTGCTGGTACGAGATCAAGCGACGCATGGCTATGGCCAGGTCTGCCATGGATAGGCTGAAGAAAATATGGAGGTATTACAATATCATCAAAGCCACGAAAACCCGGCTCATACGGGCACTTGTGTTCCCCATACGCAGCCAAGACCTGGACGCTGAGAGACACCGAGAGGAAGAGAATAGACGCCCTGGAAATGTGGTGCTGGAGAAAATAGCTTGGAGTGTCGTGGACTGAGTTTCGCACTAACATATCCATCCTTCAAGAACTCGTATCAGGCAGCGTCTATCGGCTATAGTCCAAGCTCGATTACTCCAGTTCTTCGAACACATGTCTCGACGAGGCAACGACTCTATCGAGCGGCTTGTAGTTCAGGGTGCAATGGAAGGAACGAGAGCGCGCGGCAGGTCGCCCATGCGATACAAAATACAAAATACAAAAAATACAAAATACAAAAATCTTTATTTCTTTAACAAGATTTTTTCCTTATAATTATTAGTTGTTGGAGTCTCCTTTTAAGCATGTAAATATGCCTGTGTCAGGAGGCTCCGCTCTTCCTTAACGTATTAACAGCTTAGCAAGAGTTAATTTATGTAAACATAAGTTTTGTATTTTAATTATTTTGTGGGTAAGTATTTATTTATTAAGGCGCCCAAGGTGTGCTATAAGATTCCCCAGCTCCTAGAAGTTGGGGTCGGTTACAGCACCATTAGGTGTGTGTGTGTGTGTGTGTGTGTGTGTATGTGTGTGTGTGTGTGCGCGTGCGTGTGTATGTGTGTGTGTGTGCGTGTGTGTTTCTGTAATCAATGCAAGTTTATTCCACATATAACAATATTTTTTCTGTTTCTGCATAATTTAGGGTTTTTATCCACTTTATGAGTACTGATTTGCACTCATGAGAGGTCTTCGAAAAAATCCGTAATATTTTGTTAACTTTACTATAAAGATAAGCTGATCGCTTATTGAATTGGATACTAGCAAAAGTAGTCTTTGTTATAGGAACATTTGTGACTATGTTTTTTCTACGTTTAGTTTCTATGCGAGGATCATAGGTTAGTGTTTTATGTTTTTTTAATATGGTGTATACAATATATAATTTTCGAACTGACAGTAGGTTGGACACTTGATATAGACTCACAGTAGGGAAACGTTGTTTTTTGAAGTACATAACTTTTATAAGAGCTCTTTGAGCCCTTTCTGCATCTAAAAATCGGGTTTTGAAAGCCCCTCCCCATATGGGAATACAATATAAAATTATGGATTGTACTAAAGCAATATAAATTTCATTAAGAAGGTATTTTTCGGAATTGGGGTTATTGGACGTAGTTTTTGGGACTACATGGCGCAGCGATTTAAACATCCATATAAACTTCCTTATCCTAGAAGTAATCTGCTCAACTTGTGGGTACCATGATAGTCTCTGATCTAGTATAACTCCTAGGTATTTAAAAGAAGACACTTTTTCTATTATTGAGCAATTACATTGATTTCTTGCTGCACTATCATTTTCATTACATACATGTATTTTTAATCTGAAATCTTGACTGGGTTGTGTACGATTATTGATGGTAAAGCAAATGTAATTTGTTTTTGATGTGTTTAACGTAAGGAGGTTATACTTTAGCCATTGAGCAACCCTAGACATATCATATTCAGCGTCAGTTTTAATAGAATCCCAAGAGTACCCAGAGAAAACAATGGCAGTATCGTCTGCATATGAGAAAATTTTGGCGTTTTTGATCTTCATATTACAGAGGTCGTTAATGTAAATTAAGAAGAGAGTAGGCCCCAAGACGCTGCCTTGTGGTACACCATATGTTATGCCAATTTCATCGCTGATGTACTGTTCCAGTTTAACCTTTTGTTTTCTATCAGACAGATAGTCTTTAAATATAGAGAGCTGTGTGCCTCTGATTCCAATTTTTTCAAGTTTTTTCGCAAGGATGGGGAGAGAGACGGTGTCAAAAGCTTTTTTTAAATCTATGAAGACTGATAGACATTTCTTGCCAACATCAAGCTGTTCTACAACAAGAGTACTAAGAGATGTTACGGCATCCTCTGTTGATATACCCTGCCTAAACCCAAATTGAGATGGAGATAATATGCGATGGACCGACCAGATTAAGTCTGCAGTGGGTGGCCCATTGCATGAGTGCACACGAATAACAGCCGATAGAGAGGGATGGCGTCGTATCGTTAAGCAAATTATGGCAACCCGAAGTCTCACTGCAACATGATGACCACGACCGCTCTGCCAAGAGTGTACCGACGAAGAAGATTAGCCAGAGTCAGCGTTATCAGGGACCTTGGGGTAACTTTTGATTCTAAGCTTTTGTTTGACGTACATATAGATAACATAGTCAACAAGGCTTTCTAAAGCTTTGGGTTTTAAATACAGGATATCTTCTGATTTTAAGAATATAAAAACTATGAAGATTATTTACTGTGCGTTCGTCCGTAGCCATCTTGAGTATGTTTCTCAAATTTGGAATACAATTTATAATGTTTATGTTAATCGTATTGAAAGCATACAAAGACAATTTTTAAGGTAAACACAATATCGATCGAATACCTATCTCCCTAATTACTTGTACTTAAGATGGTGTAAAAAAAAAACACATTCTGCCTCTGCACGAGCGAAGAAAAATCGCGGATTTTGTTTTTCTTTTTAGAATTATGAACGGATCCACTGACGTTCCTGAGCTGGTGGGCAAGGTTGGACTGCGTGTACCGTGTGAATTTCTTCGGCATTCGCATCTCCTTCATGTACCTAAAGTTGGAACTACTTACAGACAGAATTCGTACATGATAAGAGTTTGTCGTACGTTTAATGTGGTGTGTCGGGATGTTGATCTGGATTTGTTCCATACTAAGATTAAAAACATAAAGAATATTTTGAGTAAGCGTTACTTTGATATGTACCTAGTATTCTTTTTCTGTGTTTATTTTTTTTGTATCTGTTAGACGTTGTGTTTAATACAGGCCTTCGGGTCACAAAGCCAAACGCTGGGGCCCATAGCAACGCTGTGACTCTTGGATCCAACCAGGTCTATACCCGCGAAACCACGGTACGTGGCAGCGGTCGCTAGGGGTCTGTTCTAACAATGTTTTGTTGTCAGTCATCTGACGTAAGTAAGCTACCTGATACAATGATAACAAATTAATGTGTCTGCTAATTAGCAGGTGACAGGTTAAGCATAGTTATCTTGCACTGTAAGGTACACAATGGGTTGGTTTGGTTACAGAAAGTACTACAGTTTCTTGTATCAGCGCTCATGGGAATTTTTCCAAAATAATGCAGGATTTATGTTTATGAGAAAAAAGAAGATTTAGGTTTCCACTGTGTAACTACTGCATTACTTACTTCATGCTTAATTACAGACTGAATAAAAAAAAACTACTGTATTTAGGTAAAGAGCAAAACCAAAAACTAATTCAATTTCTCATGCTGTAAGTTTTTTGGTCCTCTAGTCTTTCAAACTCCACAAATTGGATAAAGGCCCAGCAACTACAATTACGTTAACCAGCGAAGACGCTCTTAATCTGTATGAACAGTTGGCGCTTATCCGAAAAATTGAAACTGCATCTGCTACCTTATACAGGGAGAAGATCATCCGTGGATTCCTTCATTTATACTCCGGTGAGTGTTCTGATATACAATTTGTCATTTGTCATTTAGATAGATGATAGATAAATCATTTATTTAGTGCACACAAAAGACACAGCACAACACACAAAATCATAATTACACACATTTAGTGCCATGCTATGTTTGAATTTGAACCTATGAGGCTACTGTATTCAAAGAATCACTTTTATATTTTAATTTTCAATCAAACTATGTTTTTTGGTACAAAAAGCAACCAAACAAAATGAAAATGATTAAACCTTAGGTGAAGAGGCAGTAGCAGTGGGTATGCGAGCGGCCATACGTAAATGCGACTCTGTGATCACTGCTTACCGTTGCCATGGCTGGACACATCTTATGGGTGTCAGTGTGGCTGGTATACTCTGTGAGCTCACCGGCCGCAAGACTGGTGTCTCAAGAGGCAAGGGAGGCTCCATGCATATGTACACAAAGAACTTCTATGGTGGCAACGGCATTGTTGGTGCTCAAGTAAGATGTTATTTTTATCACCATTACTGGTACTAAATGTTACATCCAATATACTTAATAGTTGCATAAAATATTAGCCTGTAACCTTTGACGGCTAGAGTCTCCACGCAGTGGGTTCATGTGGATAAAAGGTGTCGTCGAGGTCGACCAAGAAAGAAAAGAATATCTGGAAGGACTTGGGGGAGACGTTTACTCATCTGTGGGACAGCAAAGACTAGATTTAAAAAAAAAAACCTTTGACTGGTGATCATAGGGTCTGTTCCCCTCGTCCACTCCTAAGTAAAGACATGCCTGGTTCCTTCCACTTTTCTAAATTTGCTTTTCTCAATATTTCACGAGCGTTTCTCGCCAATTCTTGAGGAACGAGAGACGTTCTACCACCTCCCATGCCAGAAAATATCTGCGTCTAGCGCAGCGCGGTGTGTGCATCTGTGCCGGTGTGATGTGGCGTCGAACTTTGCATTTTGTTTGTAGTAAATCTATACTGTTAGTAGCTGTAAGGACAACACAATTTTTTTAGTTAAAATGTATTTTTTTTCTTAATTAAACACTACCAACACCCCTATACGTTTCACTACTCTACATTTATACAAAAGCACACGTAGGTACACGAACACAATTTTAGTATTGTATTCATAGATGCATCTTTTTGCATGTCTATTGGGCAGTACATTATAACCTATTTCGAGCGTTAGGCGCTGTATGCCGAGATACAGGATTCGTCCTACAGATGCTCCCATGTTGCATAATTTAAAGTACTAGCTTTGCTGTATTATATTTGGTGAAAATAAATAATAATAAAACTACTTTTTTTCTCAGACGCCAATAGGAGCTGGACTAGCTTTCAAGCACAAGTACAGCGGCGATGGCGGCGTGAGCTTCACGCTGTATGGTGACGGTGCCGCCAACCAGGGCCAACTGTTCGAAGCATACAACATGGCCAAGCTATGGAACTTGCCGTGCGTGTTTGTCTGCGAAAACAATGGATATGGTGAGTGTTGTGACATAATTTTCATTACGTTGATTTATTCGTTCTTAACCTTCTAGTACTTAGCTGAATCCGGTTAGACTGTAAGCCGACACCAACGTTGCCGGCACGTAACTTGGCAAGAGTCTTTGGATGCGCACAATCAGTTTTTAGGTCTTTTTTTTATCTCGTATAGGCTCGCGCTTGACCACCATCTCACCTGATGGTAAGCGATGATGTGGTCGACGATGGAGCACGCTTGCCTATAAGTAACCTATTCACTCTTGACTTAAAGACCCCTAGATTGTAGCTATCGGCAAACACAGACTCCGGCAGGGAATTCCACTCCTTAGCTGTACGCATAAAAAAGTATTCTCAAAACGTTTAGTGCGTATGGGAGGGATGTCCACCATGTACCGATGGCGCATCGCCGTTCGTCTGGTAGTCCGATGATGAAACGGGCTGGGCGGAATTAGATCATGCAATTCCATCGCATACTCCCCGAAATGTAATCGATAAAAGACCGACAAGCTGGCAACTCGGCGACGATGTTCAAGGCTCTGGAGCTTTGACTTAACCAGTGCCTCATCGCCGATGAGCCTCTTGGCCCGCTTTTCGATCGATTCTAGTGCATCAAGTTAGTATTTGGCAGATCCGTCCCAGAGATGAGAACAGTAATCCATGCATGATCGATCTTGCGCTTGATACAAGCTGAGCAGCTGTTCTGGCGTGAAGTACCTTCTCACCTTTGCAAGGATTCCCAGCTTTTTTGCGGCCAGCTGAGCCTTTGCCTCAATGTATGGCCCAAAATTGAGAGTCGATGGCAACGTAACGCCAAGAAGCTCAAGATGGTCCGTTATTGGCACGGTTACATCTCGGAAAGTTGGAGCCGGGTGAAATTGGCTCTTTTTAGCGAAAAAAAGACACGCCTGGGTTTTAGCAGCATTAAACCTGACTAGATTGGCATCGCCCCATTCGGAGACTGCCTGCAAGGACAGGTTCAAGCGCTCCACCATGGCTTCCCGGAGAGACCGGATCTGAGGCCCGGTAGCACGAGCGTTGGACAAGTATCTCTCAGCAACAGTGCTGTCGTCTGCATACCCAAAGGTGCATATCCAAAGGTTTTAGCAGATCGTTAATGTGCAGCAAGAATACAGTTGCTGAGAGTACTGACCCCTGAGGGACTCCGGCATTAATATCCAAGTGGTCCGACGATCAGCCTTCGATGACCACTCGAATGGACCGATCCCTCAGGAAGTCTGCAATCCAATCACACAGACCACCGGGTAAACCGAATGAAGGAAGCTTACCAATAAGGCTTTCGTGCCAGACCCTATCAAAAGCCTTCGAGATGTCGAGGGAGACGGCAAGCGCTTCCCCATGCCTCTCGATGGCCTCACTCCAGATGTGAATGGCATACGCTAGAAGATCCCCAGTAAACCGATTTCGACGGAAGCCGTATTGGCGGTCACTTAGGATATCGTTAGTTTCTAGGTATGCCAGGAGCTTAATATTGAGTACGCGTTCCATACTCTTACAGAGTATGGAGGTTACAGATATGGGTCTGTAGTTGGCCGGGTCAGCTCGACTGCCCTTCTGGGGCACGGGCTGTACGTTAGCCTGCTTCCAAGCATTCGGCACTTTTCCAGCCTCATACGAAAGGCGGAATAGGCGTGTCAAGATCGGAGACAGTTCAGGCGCACAGGTTCTAAGAACAATTGCTGGTATTCCGTCAGGGCCGCTAGCCTTGATCACATCGAGGATGCGCAGCACCCTACGGACGTCCTTCTGATGGATACGAATGTCCGACATACTCGTCTCGCATCCATCAGAAGAAGGAGGGGGCCGCGCGTCAACAGGATTCAGACGTGAAGATTCCGCAAAAAGAGAGGCAAATAAATTTGCCTTCTCCTCAGCGGAGTGGGCCAGCGACCCGTCGGGTTTCAGCAGTAGTGGTAGTGAGGGACGGCAGAAGTTTGACTCGACCGACTTAGCCAGAGACCAAAACGCTTTACTACCTGCTGGGTAAGAAGCAAGTTAAGTCCCTGTTCGGCCAATGTGGTCGAACCGAGCCCTTCGCAACACTAACTTGCAGGACTTGGCAGCCCTGTTGAAGGCCCTCTTCTTCTGACCCACGTCACTCGCCTTACGCGATCGAGCGTCGACCCAAGCCAGGTAAGCCCCATGATTAAGCGCATCGGCGGGCTTACATTCTGCGCCAAACCATGGCCGGTCTTCGCTAGACATTGATACGTCAGAGAACGGAATGTAGTACTCCATTCCCTGACGCAACACATCCGTCACGGCGTCCGCGCACGACGATGGATCAGTCGAAGAAAAGCAAGTAGGCTGCCTAGGATAGCATGCGAAGAAAGATCGCATACCAAGAAAGGTCTCTTTGGTTACCAAGCGGGACGCGGGGAACGTTTAGCACCGTTCCGAGCGCGCGATTGGTTGGTCAGTTGACACAAGGATCGACTGACCAATCGCGTCGCATCCACATTCCGTTCGCATGCGAAGAAAGATCGCATACCAAGAAAGGTCTCTTTGGTTACCAAGCGGGACGCGGGGAACGTTTAGCACCGTTCCGAGCGCGCGATTGGTTGGTCAGTTGACACAAGGATCGACTGACCAATCGCGTCGCATCCACATTCCGTTCGCTCTATATGCGCGAACTTACGCCCACTACGCCAAAGCCTTGCCAAGTTACATGAGGGGATTGTAGTTGGGAGAAGGCTAGGCAGATTGATTGATCTATTCTCGCTACCAGTGCTAATCCCTAGCTTAGAACGACAAATATTCCAGACTCTCATTAGATCATTTTTGAAGACATGCCACCCATCTGGTTAACATCATGACTTGATGACTTCATGAGATACTTTACTTAACAGTAACTAAACTAATTCAGCTCTAAGCTGTCTCTCTATCGTTATACATAGATTTAGGTTCAGCCCCCGTGCCATGACGTGTCAAAACTATCATAGTTCGACTGTAAAACCAAAACACGTCCTATATTTCATACCAGGTTGCCTGCCATCTGGTTAACATGTCATGACTTCATGAGATACTTTACTTAGCAGTAACTAAACTAATTCAGCTTTAAGCTGTCTCTCTATCGTTATTCATAGATTTAGGTTCAGCCTCCGTACCATGACGTGTCAAAACTATCATAGTTCGACTGTAAAAACAAAACACGTCTAATATTTCATACCAGGTTGTCTGGCAGAGATCGCGGCATGCGATAAGGCCGCCCATTGTATGTGTATTAGAATTAAGTTTCTTTTTATTAATGTATTTTGGGGGCTGAGTCACCGTGCGAGTACACGTGGTCCCCGGGTGGTGCTAATCAGGTGACACTAACTGGTGGTAGGTTTCGGCCGAAGGCTTGCGACCACCCACCGAGCAAAGACGTACCGCCAAGCGGCCTAGCCGTGTTCCGGCACGATGCTCGGTGTAGCCACAAGAGGAGTTGGGTCGAGATAGTTGTTCCACTGCAGGATGACCAGCCTGACTCGCGTTGTTATGGGCCTATCGGGTGACTAGTCGCGGAGGGTAGCGGGATCCGAGGCACGGTGCGCCGCTGGCCGACCGCAGGTAGTTGGGGGCCCAAGTAGTGTGCCAGCCACACACGAAAGGCTGCCCCGCCAACTGTCGAAAAATCCCGGGATGCGCCATCGTGCTGGTTGGCGACCAGACGAGAGTGCCCGATGGACATTCCCGGGGGGGCTCGGGCGTCCCCGCAGTCTCCAGACTAGTCCCCCAATGATGGCGTCCGGACTCCGCGTGTCTGAAGGTTGCCAGCGTGGAACCTCATCTCACTTCCTTCTCCTCACCTTCCTTCACTCACAGCAATAATGCCAAGGAAGCAAAGAGAAAAGCTGAACAGCGGCAGCACTCACTCTCACATAAGGTGCACCTCAGTAACATCCGAGGTCTGCACTCGAACCTTGTCGCAGTCCATCACCACCTTGAGACTGAGAAACCAGCACTTTTGTTCCTTACGGAGACGCAGATCGGATGTCCGTCGGACGTGGCATACCTATCTTACCCAGGATTTACCCTGGAGCACAAATTCAAGCCACGTGCGGGTGTATGTATGTACGCCCGCGACGACATCTGCTATCGGCGTCTCCGTGACCTTGAAGACTCTAACAACTCAGTGCTATGGGCCCTGGTGGACACAGGTCTGGATAAGATTATCTATGCCTGTGTCTACCGATCGCATAGCGGTGATCTGGAGACAACCAGGATCACACAGTACCTGAGTGAGGCGGCTGATGTGGCCCAGCAACGGTACCCTTCCGCCCAATTAGTGTTACTGGGGGACTTTAATGCTCACCATCAGGAGTGGCTCTTCCCATACCAGTGCACTGACCATGCTGGACGAGAGATGCGAAATCTTTCGCTGGCGCTTAATCTCACCCAGCTGGTGCAGGGGGCTACGAGGGTGCCGGATGTTGATTCGCATACGGCCAATTGCTTGGACCTTCTGCTGACAACAGATCCAGACCGATACTCAGTGTCGATTTCATCACCTTTGGGTAGTTCCGACCACTGTCTGGTGAAGTCTGTATCCGTCTACTCCCCGCCCGATCCCAGCCCGAAAGGCACCCGGCGGGTTTGGCGGTACAGGTCAGCAGATTGGGATGGGATGCGATCTTTTTTCGCATGCTATCCTTGGCAGCCCATTTGCTTCTCTTCGGAAGATCCATCGTCATGCGCTGACGCCGTGACTGATGTGTTGCGCCAGGGGATGGAGTACTACATTCCATTCTCTGACGTAGCGCTTTCCGGCGTTGACCGACCATGGTTTGGTGCTGAGTGCAACCGCGCAAATGCGGTTAAACACAAGGCTTACCTAGCATGGGTCGACGCTCGAGTGCACAAAGCGAGTGACGTAACTCAGAAGAAGAGAGCCTTCAACAGGGCTGCCAAGTCCTGCAAAAAGGCGATGCGAAGGGCACGTTTTGACCATATTAGCAGAATCGGGAACAAACTAGCTTCATACCCTGCTGGTAGCAAAGCGTTTTGGTCCCTGGCTAAGTCAGTTGAATCAAACTTCTGTCACCCCTCACTACCACCACTGCTGAGACCCGACGGGTCACTGGCCCACTCCGCCGAGGACAAGGCAAACTTGTTTGCCTCCCTTTTTGCGGAATCTTCGCGTCTGAACTCTGATGGCGCGCGGCCCCCTCCGTCTCCTGTTGGATGTGGGACGAGTATGTCGGATATTCGCATCCATCAGAGGGAGGTCTGTAGGGTGTTGCGTAACCTTGACGTGAACAAAGCTAGTGGCCCCGACGGGATACCGGCAATTGTACTGAAAACTTGTGCGCCTGAATTGTCTCTGATCCTGACACGTCTATATCGCCTTTCGTTAGTGACTGGAAAGGTGCCGAAGGCTTGGAAGCAAGCTAACGTTCAGCCAGTCCCCAAAAAGGGTAGTCGGGCTGACCCGGCAAACTACAGACCCATCTCGGTAACGTCCATCCTCTGTAAGAGTATGGAACGTGTGCTGAACAATAAGCTCCTGGCATACCTAGAAGACAATGACATCCTCAGTGACCGCCAATACGGCTTCCGCCGAAATCGGTCAACTGGGGATCTTCTAGCGTATGCCATTCACGTCTGGAGTGAGGCCATCGAGAGGCACGGGGAAGCGCTTGCTGTCTCCCTTGACATCTCGAAGGCTTTCGACAGGGTCTGGCATGAGAGCCTTATTGGTAAGCTTCCTTCCTTCGGTCTGCCTAGTGGTCTGTGTGACTGGATTGCTGACTTCCTGAGGGAGAGGTCCATCCGAGTGGTTATCGATGGCTGCTCGTCCGGTCAGCTAGGTATTAACGCCGGAGTCCCTCAGGGGTCGGTGCTCTCGGCTACACTGTTTTTGCTGCACATTAATGACCTGCTAAAACCCGGAACCTTTGGGTACGCAGACGACAGCACGGTTGCTGAGAGATACGTGTCCGGCGCACGGGCTACTGGGACTGAGATCCGGTCTCTCCGGGAGGCCATGGTTGAGCGCTTGAATCTGTCTTTGGAGGCAGTCTCCGAATGGGGCGATGCCAATCTAGTCAATTTCAATGCAGCTAAGACCCAGGCGTGTCTTTTTTCCGCAAAAAAGAGCCTATTCCACCCGGCTCCATCTTTCCGTGGTGTAACCGTGCCGATAACGGACCATCTCGACCTTCTTGGTGTTACTTTATCATCGACCCTCAATTTTGGTCCATTCATTGAGGCAAAGGCTCAGTTGGCTGCAAAAAAGTTGGGGATCCTTGCAAAGGTGAGACGGTACTTCACGCCTGAACAGCTGCTCAATTTGTATAAAGCGCAAGTTCGGTCATGCATGGAGTACTGCTCTCACCTTTGGGACGGATCTGCCAAATATCAACTTGATGCACTTGAGTCGATTGACAAACGGGCCAAGAGGCTTATCGGCCACGATGCACTGGTCGCCTCAAAGCTCCAGAGCCTTGAACATCGACGCCAAGTGGCCAGTCTGTCGGTTTTTTATCGGTTACATTTCGGGGAGTGTGCGATGGAACTGCACAATTTGATTCCGCCTAGCCCTTTCCATCACCGGACAACAAGACGCACGGCAATGCGCCACCGGTACATGGTGGACATCCCACCCATACGTACAAAGCGTTTTGCGAATAGTTTCATTGTACGCACAGCTAAGGAGTGGAATTCCCTGCCGGAGTCTTTGTTTCCTGATAGCTACAACCTTGGGGTCTTCAAGTCAAGAGTGAATAGGTTACTTCTAGGCAAGCGTGCTTCACCGTCGACCACATCATCGCTTACCATCAGGCGAGATAGTGGTCAAACGTGAGCCTATCGATAAATTAAAAAAAAAAAGTATTTTATGGTGTACAATAAAGCATATAATAAATAAATATGTGCAAAAGTTTACCTGTCGCTTCCCTAGATGGCCGCGCGTTTACGGGGGTGACGCGACCTGCAGGAGGTTGTAGAGGATTTCTGGTTAGTTAAATTGTCCTAATTAAAACAGTCTCGGTTCCGAAGCACTAACAAACAATAAACGATTCTTTAAAGCATCATCCATACTGTCATCAAGTTCATTAGAAACAAATATAATGGGACCTTTGAATGCAAGTAACATATCACACTCACACTTAACAGGATAAGCATACTTACGTCCTTCTAACAATCGCTTCAACATATTCGGCACACTAAACTTATAAGAAAATTCTTCAAACAAAATAACCTTATGATATCCCTCCCGAAATCCCTGCATAAAAAATTTACCCACCCCGGGATAAAAAACATACTTCAAATTAACTCTACCAATCAAACATTCTATATAAGAAGATTTACCAACATTTGAAGGTCCATACAAATACAACTGTTTACGTTTAAAACCAACAGAGCGTAAAAAATCATTCCACCACATACATACTTCCATAGTCCAGTTACCATAACATTCATTCAAAGGTAGTAAAACTACATTAACAACTGGTTCTTTTATATCAGCAAAAACTTTTTGCAAAAAGCGATAACAGAATCGATGCTCAATAACAAACGGATCATCAAAGCGAAACCTCGAAGTTTGCCTAGCCCAAAGCCGGACCCTCATATTAAAATGCAACTCTGACTGCTTACAATTAAACAAAGGATTTGAATCCTCTTTAGTACAATACTTTATACAAGATCTCCTACTTTTACAAGATTGCAAATCAAAGCGAGCACCATTCGCAATAATTTCAATATATTGGCGCAAAGCATCGATAAATACAGGATTATTAAATTCTAAAAAACAATGTAAATGAAAACTTACTCTCTTAGATATATGAGACTCTTCAAGTCCAACAACGTAAGTTAATAAATCTTCAAAATAATCAAGTAAACACTGGCGACAATCGCTCGTATATTCAAACAAATCAAAAGTTAAAAAAAAAACAAGTGCCAGGACGCAAAGACGTCTGCTTCTTGACAGTACCAGACTGCAATTGAGCACTTACACCACATGTATCAACACCATCTACGGGACTTAGAAAAACCGAAGGACCCCCTGCTGCGTCCTCAGCGTACGCGCCGGTAGGGTGTTCTAGACCGGCGCGAGATGCGGGTGACGTCATCATCTATAAATAGAAAACACTCTGTCACGCGTGCTCGCTACGCTCGCAATATATATAACACACCCATTTCTATAAGAAAGTCGCCGCTAGGCCCCCCCTTACGGGGGGCCGCTCCTTTTTGACAAAAAGTCGCTATTTAAAATAATAATTCGCGCCACCCATGCGCTGCGGCGGGCGAACCTATGCAGGGGCAATGTAAATAAAAAACTCATTAAATTTTAAAATTATCAGGATTTAATGTAGTAAAAGTAAAATAAACCTTATAACTAATATTATAACGCAAACGCACACTATGTCATAGTATCCATTTAACTCTATATTACCAATAATATACTCAATCTTATTTACTATCATCATTCCATACTGATTCTGAAGATACAGACCAACATTCTTATTGCCCATAGCAAACAAAGTAAACAAAGGCATTTCACCATACTTAATATCATAATTTTGCAGACCAAACTTCCATGCCTGCTGCTGAATAGCAGATCCACAATAAACATACTTCATAACACGACCCGGCACAGACATAACACTTTTAACAGGCGGGCCACGAGGTGCAGCATTACGACGAAATCGCCTACGAGGACGCCTCATCTTGCGACGATAACCATATTGTCTCTTGCGAGGAAATGGGCGATTCCTCTTCCAACTTCGGAACACACGTCCGTATCGCCTCCCAAAACGGTTCCGAAGCACTAACAAACAATAAACGATTCTTTAAAGCATCATCCATACTGTCATCAAGTTCATTAGAAACAAATATAATGGGACCTTTGAATGCAAGTAACATATCACACTCACACTTAACAGGATAGCCAGTACCATAGTCCAGTTACCATAACATTCATTCAAAGGTAGTAAAACTACATTAACAACTGGTTCTTATATATCAGCAAAAACTTTTTGCAAAAAGCGATAACAGAATCGATGCTCAATAACAAACGGATCATCAAAGCGAAACCTCGAAGTTTGCCTAGCCCAAAGCCGGACCCTCATATTAAAATGCAACTCTGACTGCTTACAATTAAACAAAGGATTTGAATCCTCTTTAGTACAATACTTCATACAAGATCTCCTACTTTTACAAGATTGCAAATCAAAGCGAGCACCATTCGCAATAATTTCAATATATTGGCGCAAAGCATCGATAAATACAGGATTATTAAATTCTAAAAAACAATGTAAATGAAAACTTACTCTCTTAGATATATGAGACTCCTCAAGTCCAACAACGTAAGTTAATAAATCTTCAAAATAATCAAGTAAACACTGGCGACAATCGCTCGTATATTCAAACAAATCAAAAGTTAAAAAAAAACAAGTGCCAGGACGCAAAGACGTCTGCTTCGTGACAGTACCAGACTGCAATTGAGCACTTACACCACATGTATCAACACCATCTACGGGACTTAGAAAAACCGAAGGACCCCCTGCTGCGTCCTCAGCATACGCGCCGGTAGGGTGTTCTAGACCGGCGCGAGATGCGGGTGACGTCATCATCTATAAATAGAAAACACTCTGTCACGCGTGCTCGCTACGCTCGCAATATATATAACACACCCATTTCTATAAGAAAGTCGCCGCTAGGCCCCCCCTTACGGGGGGGCCGCTCCTTTTTGACAAAAAGTCGCTATTTAAAATAATAATTCGCGCCACCCATGCGCTGCGGCGGGCGAACCTATGCAGGGGCAACTAAACTTATAAGAAAATTCTTCAAACAAAATAACCTTATGATATCCCTCCCGAAATCCCTGCATAAAAAATTTACCCACCCCGGGATAAAAAACATACTTCAAATTAACTCTACCAATCAAACATTCTATATAAGAAGATTTACCAACATTTGAAGGTCCATACAAATACAACTGTTTACGTTTAAAACCAACAGAGCGTAAAAAATCATTCCACCACATACATACTTCCATAGTCCAGTTACCATAACATTCATTCAAAGGTCGTAAAACTACATTAACAACTGGTTCTTTTATATCAGCAAAAACTTTTTGCAAAAAGCGATAACAGAATCGATGCTCAATAACAAACGGATCATCAAAGCGAAACCTCGAAGTTTGCCTAGCCCAAAGCCGGACCCTCATATTAAAATGCAACTCTGACTGCTTACAATTAAACAAAGGATTTGAATCCTCTTTAGTACAATACTTTATACAAGATCTCCTACTTTTACAAGATTGCAAATCAAAGCGAGCACCATTCGCAATAATTTCAATATATTGGCGCAAAGCATCGATAAATACAGGATTATTAAATTCTAAAAAACAATGTAAATGAAAACTTACTCTCTTAGATATATGAGACTCCTCAAGTCCAACAACGTAAGTTAATAAATCTTCAAAATAATCAAGTAAACACTGGCGACAATCGCTCGTATATTCAAACAAATCAAAAGTTAAAAAAAAAACAAGTGCCAGGACGCAAAGACGTCTGCTTCTTGACAGTACCAGACTGCAATTGAGCACTTACACCACATGTATCAACACCATCTACGGGACTTAGAAAAACCGAAGGACCCCCTGCTGCGTCCTCAGCGTACGCGCCGGTAGGGTGTTCTAGACCGGCGCGAGATGCGGGTGACGTCATCATCTATAAATAGAAAACACTCTGTCACGCGTGCTCGCTACGCTCGCAATATATATAACACACCCATTTCTTGACGTAACGCCAGCTGTTCGTAGTTATTATGCTTGATATTTGTCGCACCCTGTTGGCGACAAAAGGCTTCCATCAAAGTCAAAGTCAAATATATTTATTTCAATTAGGCCAGTAAGAGGCACTTTTGAACGTCATACATATATGAATTAAAATTAAAAAAAGTAATAAAAATTTATTCTACCGAGCATTCGGAAAAGTAGCTTGTTATGGAGAAGAACGCACAAGAAACTCCATACTTACTCTTTTAAAAAAATAGGTGTTTTACAATATTTACATAAGTACATACATTAATAAATTCACATATGTGAGGACGATGCTCCCAAAATAGCACTACACACTATACTACTTACAGATATAAAGTAATAAAAGCATCAACAGGTAAATTGATCAAATTGATAAATAGGAACATGGTTCTCACATACTTACAAATATTGCAAACATAGGTAAAATACCTAATTCAACAACAACGGAAAAGTGTGTGAGTCAATTTACAAAAATATAATAAAATTAATACAATAACTATGAATAGGAATATAAATTAGCAAATTTGATTTTGTCTACACTAAAGATTGTCCATGGAGCATTTTAAATTTACTTTCATTTAGTTTTAATATATCACAAGGTATTTTGTTATAGAATTGAACACAGTACCCATGAAATATGAGTGTTCTTTAGCTAGTCTATAAGATGGTTGAACTAACTTATCTTTATTTCTCGTATTACAATTGTGTCTATCACTGACTTTACTAAAGAGATGTATATTTTTCCTTACATACATAATATTTTCATAAATGAATTGGCAACAAACTGTCATAATATTAATATTTTTAAATAGTACCCTAAGAGATTCTCGGTGACCTAACTTATATATGGCTCTGACAGCTCTCTTTTGCAATATAAATATGGATTCAATGTCAGCCGCTCGACCCCACAGTAAAACTTTCTTCCTTGTAACCAGGCTAGGACTACTAATACTAATTATATGTCTTGATATTATGGCTGTTAAGGCATTGTTGAATTTTAGACAGCAATTTTGCTAGTAGAGCATCACTAAGCTCTAATCTTGGTAATGTAATTGATTTGTTTACCGGTGCTAATCTCGCTTTTCCTGCTACTAGCGAAATCTTTGTTTCTCCGTTGTTTTCAGTCTTGCAATAAACAACGCATGCGTAGGCTTTATTGGAAGAATCGCAGAATCCATGTCATTCCAGCGTGTTATTTCTCCTGTGCCCAACCAACGCTGCAACTTGAATTGATTGATTTTGTGCATATCACCTTTAATGTTTTGCCATTCCTTGCTAGTTTGATCGTATAACTGGTCATCCCATTGAATACTTGACATCCAAACTTGCTGAAATAGCAGTTGTAGCTTAGTTGATATCGGTGACAACCAACCAAGAGGATCAAAGAACTTTGATATATCTGACAACATGGATCTTTTAGTTGGTGCTTTGTTTGATGGTTCTATTTTTGATTGAAATGTAAATAAGTCTGCTGTGGAATTCCAACGTAATCCCAAGGTTTTTGACGTTTCCATTTCCTTGAAATCGAAACTTTCTTGCTTGCTAGTCGCCCCGATTGTATCGTCTTGTCAGGCCGATGGGTTGGAACACCACTTTCTTAAATTGAACCCCCCTGATTTTAACAACGTGATTTATTTTTGCTTTAGTTTTACTGCTAATTTGACAGAATATGACCCGTGTAGAACATCATCCATGTAGAGTGAGTGCTCCGAAACCTTGATTGCAACACTGTCGAAATTGTGTCTCTCATCTTCAGCCAATTGTTTTAGAGTCATCATTGCTAAAAATGGTGTTGCCTTGGTGCCGAATGTAACTGTGCATAGCTGGTATACTTGATGACGCATGACAATGGTATCCCCCCAAATGATTTTTTGGAATCTTTGATCTTGTTCATTTAACCAAATAAAACGAAACATTTTTCAATACCTGCCGTAAAAGCTACGCGATATTGTCTCCACCTTATTAGTATAGATTCATTCAAGCTGATTCCCGTTGTTGTTTTTGTAGAAGCGTTGAAACTACGCGAAGTGCTGTCGTAGTGGAATCATTTCGCAATACACAATGGTGCGGTAAATAATGATCCGTTTGCATTTTACCGGACGCTGGTATCATTTATGTCCTAAAGTTTTATATTCTTGAATAAATAATTTGTAATGTTTTGACACTACTTCATTATTGGAAAATTGCCTTTCCAACTGTTGAAATTGTGCCATAGCTGTATTTTTAGACATTCCCAACTGTGTCTCATAGTTTTCTTGAAAAGGAAATCTCACTTTTTACATGCCATTTTCATGTCTTGTTGTGGTGCTCTTGTAATACTCCATGCATTGTCATTGGCATTGTATGATCTTCTGCGGATAGATTGGATGATTTTGTGATGTCTTCAATCGTCCAAAATCTTCGTACTTCTTCCAATTGATTCAGGACTACGTTACAGTGAAAAGTCTAGAAATTGCCGTATAAGATCCATCCCAGTCGTGTCTGTTGCGCGACCGGTAATGATAGATCAGCCCTGATAATGCCTTCTAAAATTATTTGGGAATACACATCGGCTCCCATGTTAGCTTGGCAAATGTACATCTCGGTAATTGAGTAATCAGCGTGACACATGTTATGTTCGTATCGCCCTTTCTACTGCTCTCCTTCTCTTCTATCCAGCAGATGACGGCTCTGCAATACTTTCTGATAAAGCTAGCTGTTGTGACGCTCTGGCTGAGATAAGGGACGCTTGAGAACCTTGATCTATTAGCGCACGCATTTTGTGGTATGATCCGTCACTTGCTTGAACTTTGTTCATTGCAGTGGCTAATAATGTTTCGATCTCGTTGTTGCCTCATTGCGTAACGTGATTTTCTTGTGACTCTTAATTTTGCGTTCTAGTTGCAAGAACTGCTGGTGAGTCATTCTCCGTAATTGGGTTACATGAATGCTTCTTGTTAAACGCTTCATGTAAAAGTGTATTATGTTTGACATTCGCGGCAGTGTCTTTCCGACGGACATTCTTTATCCCCATGCGAATAAAGACAATTTTTGCACAGATGCAATCGTGTTATATCTTGTCGCTTTGCACTTGGTGTCATATTAAAAACTTACTGCAATAGTATATTCCGTGTGACTCGTTACACAACGGACATGTTTATTCGATATTATTTACCGAAGTCTTACTTGCTGAATGTTTATTTTTGAAATTTGACGAAGATGATTTATTTTGCTTGCTTATTGGTGGTTTGGAATTTTCGTTTTTCTTGCGCGATGATTCCAATGCGGTGAATCTGTTCTCTAAAAAGCTTTGAAACTCCGTAAATTTGGTAGTTCTCTAGGTTTCTTCAGAGATTCCAAATAATGATCATGCGTGCCCGCATCTAATTTTAGCAATAAAATACGCACGATGAATGGATCCCAGCTGTCTATATTAACGCCTAGGTTCCTTATTGAGTTTAAACACTCTAGTGTATGAGTGATAAGGAGACGTTACTGTGGATAGCTTCAACAAATAAGTCCTTGAAATACACCCAGTTTTGATAATTGCCATTGAAGAACGGCATGTCAATTTTTGGTGTCCAGTTCTCCTTGTGAACTACGGATCAGTTTTCTGTTAATTGCATTTTTTTGTTCATTGTAAATAGTTTCTTGCTTGGTATAAGACACCTCATATTCTTGATTCGTGCCCTCCAATTCGCTGTCTAATTCCCAATGTAAGGAATCTATAATAGACCATCGAGTCTGTAAAGTAAGTAAGGCATCCTTCAACTCTCACTTTTCGGACATAAAATCCAAATTTATCCCTGCTACAGTGCGCTACAGCGCCCTGAAATTACTTACTTGTTTTTTCAACAGTTCATCAAGCTTGCTAGATGAGTGGAACCTCCCTGTTGAGCTTCCTTCATCTTTATCAACAATATTTTATATTGTTGATTGATGAGTGCCTTGGTCGAGTTGTACGAGTATAGTTCACCTGTTCATTATAATTCACGGCCATTAAAATAACGATGAGCTTTGATTTATTCCGTAAGAAGACGGTCGTGATTGTATTGGTATTCGGTCCAATTTAAGTTATATAAACGTCTCTTGAAATAGTCAGCAGTCTTACGATCCGCTGAGTCCTTTTTGATATTTGTGGCCAACTTTAAGATGGCTGTGTGAAGTTCGTCTTGATTAACATGTATGGCCTCGGTGATGAGAACTTACTGAAGTAAGTAATAAATGGAAAGATCTTACTTGAATGTTCTTGATTACGGATCCTTGGTGATCCCCTGAGACACCTGGTAACCTCAGCTCTCGATTTTAAAACGCTCCTTGAGACACTTGTTAGTCCCAAAGTCTAAAATTCCTGCACTGAACTCCTGATAGTATACGGATCCATGTTGATCCCTGATACACTTGTTAGTCTCAAAGTTTTATTTATAGTCACTCACTCAACACTGCTCACACTTTGAGTCACTGGATAGCTGCCCGCTACACTGTCCACGCGCGCGAAATGGACTATGTAGCGTGCTATGATTTCGGCCGAAGGACCAAAAAGAATGTGTGAAGAATGAAGTGAGTGACGCGGCCCTTGTTGGCTGTTCAGAGGACGCCTGGCTGTCTTGATAGCCCAACGCGAACTTACTAATTATTGTGAATTGAAATGAATGTGTGACGTAAACAGCTGAATTGCACAATGTGTGGTTGCACCGTACATTCTGCAATTCAGTTAGTTACATCATCTATAACTCGAGAGCGGCTGGAACGATTTACATAATTTTTCATTGGTTCGATTAACCTACGTCTCGAATAACAGAACAAGTAAAACATCAGTTTTTTTTTATTCCTTTACCCTAACGTTTTGCGAACACAGTGCCATCTCTGATATATGACAGTATACAGGGAAGGTAGGTACATTATGGTACAAGTGTGTAATGTTGGTGATTACCGCTGAGGCGCCATTGAGAACCGTGCCGTTAGGTGAGGCTCTTAAGAGAGCCGAGGACGGTAATCATCAATACACACGTGTTTCATACGACGTTTTTCAACGCACTTGTGTCAATCATTTTATTTAGTAGATAATAGATATTTTTCCTTGGAGTTTTCAGGTAGTAAACTTTCCATTACGTTAAGGGCTTCACATCTTATATCGGGCGGTGTACAACATTAATCATTTTCTTCATAATTAGTACTTGTAGGCATTTTAATAAAAAAAATACTGTAATTTTAACAGTGAAAACGAGCGGCAATGGAGGGAAAATTTAATCAGTTTTCCTATGAAGTTTCTTTTATTTTGTCTTTTCGCGGATAGCGAATTAGCCACATACAAAATGGAGAATTTTAAGTTTTCTTTATTACAGAGAAAACAAAAGTTATATTTGAGTGAAAGTTTTATTTATTTAACACGTACAAGTTGAAATTATCTATTTAAATACGAATTTGCTTGAAATGAGCAAGCAATAGGTACATTAATTTATTTGTACTATTGGGCACGATCTTCTTTGTATCGAACCTTTTTTATGAACAAAGCAACTCAACCAATAAAATAAAAAAAATAAACTCTATAACTCACTTGTGAATAATAGTAATGAAAAAGTCACAGTTTGATTATAGGTATCATTATGTGCCTAAATGCGGTGAAATTAGAGCCACTTAATGAGCAAGTGTGTTGGAAAAACTAAAAAAGGCAGATATGTTGGGTAGGTATGGTAGGGTAGGGTAGGTGGGTAGGTGGGTAGCCAATTGACGGGCGCGAAGCTGTGGGCACAGCTAGTAAATAATAAAATTAATATTTTTTCTTTTAATAGTTTCGCCCACCCCCTTTGGGAAAAAGGCGTGAGTTTATGTATGTATGTATTTCTTATTTTCTATAATGAGTTGTATCCTCCACCAGGTATGGGAACCAGCATAGAACGGTCGTCAGCCATCACAGAATGCTATTCCCGCGTCGCCTACATTCCCGGCGTCTGGGTCGATGGCATGGACGTCCTCGCCACCAGGGAAGCTACCCGATTTAGCATCGAATACTGCACCAGTGGAAAGGGTATGTAATAATAATATATAATAATGCCTGTACTATCCCACTGCTGAACAAAGGCCTCTTCTCATACAGAGAATGCACGAGCATTGATCACCACGCTTGCAGGTTGTTGGGTTGGCGATTTCAGACTTATATAAACTATGAGTTGTGTAAGTGAATTCGGCAAACAGTATGAACAATCGAATAATCACATAGACGGAAATCCACATCGCGTCTTTCCATCTCGCATGTGATTGGTCAATTGTTCTTACTCTTTCAAAGGGCCAAATATTTTTCCTTGCCGAATTCACTTACGTAATTAGGCTACAGGTTTCCTCACAATTTTGTGCTTCACCGCTGCCAGCGATGTCTAAGATAAACTAAGTAAGTACGTCATATGAATTGAAAAAGTTACATTGGTAATTGCTATGATTTGAACCCACGACCTCAAGTACTAGAGGCAAAGACTTTTGTATATACTTGACTTTAGCCACTGGACCACCACGACAAAAAAGTTATGTAGCACAAGTAAAATATAATAACGATGATTCCATGGTAACACATTGTCAAACAGAAAAGACAGCAGAGACCGGAATTGGTCACCCATCCAGGATCTTGGCCAGCGTTGCTTAAGCTTGAAGATCGACGCGTGCGGCTAATGTAGCCACTAGCTCTTCAAGCTAAAGCTGTTTTTTTTTGTCTAACCGTTGCTGCCTCTCTTCAATCAACAATAACAATTAGATATCAGTCAGCGCAAAATATACGCCTCGGTAAATAACGGCTCTCTTGAGACGTGAGCTCTTATTTAGTTTAGTTCGCTTGAAACCCGTTATTTAGTTGGTATTGTTGAACGAAGCTGCCCCACTGCTGGGCTAAGGCCTCCCCTAAAGCCTTCCAGACATTCTATACATCCTTTTCCCGTTCCGTCTTGAACCAGCCCTTATAGTACGCGTCTAAATTATCTCGCCACCTCTCTCTGGGCCGGCCTCCACGGCACCTTCTATCTTCAGGAACCTGCTGTGTGGAGACTCTTACCCAGCGGTCAATTTGTATGCGGCAAACGTGACTCGCCCAATCCCATTTGAGCCTGGCAGCCTAAAATTTGAATAAAATAAGTAAAGTTTTATTACATCTCCTCTCAGGTCCACTAATAATGGAGATGGACACGTACCGCTACTCCGGCCACTCCATGTCCGACCCTGGCACATCGTACCGCAGTCGTGAGGAGATCCAGGAGGTGCGCCAGACCAGGGGCCCCCTCATGTCCTACAAGGAGAAGATCATCAGCCACGAACTAGCTACGCCTGATCAACTTAAGGTGAATATTTGTCCAAATCTTAGGCCCACTTGCGTCGGGAGTCGCAAGCCGATGCGCGGCCACCGTAGGCGCGGATTTGCGGACGGCAACTAATGGGTAGCTCGCCGTCCGATAAGGACCAGGCCCGAGTCGACGGCGCGTAGTGTTCACGCCTCAAAAAGATGTCACCAAAAACCTAAGAGGACCGCTAGGGTCGATGCCTGTCTGGGTCGTGGATACATTTGAAAGAGAGTTACCGCGGCTCTGGCACTAGCTACTGACGGAATACGGGGGGGGGGTTTAGTCAGTAATTTAATGTTCTGACACGCCGTCCCGCTTTATAAGCGGAAGAAGTTATTGGATGATTTACCAACCTCAAAAATAAAAGTAGGCCCACTTGCGAGAAAAACTTAACCCAAAGTTAGTTCAATGTTTCACGCAACGTTTTAGTTACTCACACGAGGTTAAATTGACAGTATTGTATGACATATTGTCAATATAACCTCGCGTTAGCAACTAACTCTGAGTTAAGTTATCAACGCAAGTGTCCCTTTGTGAGTTTGTATATCTGTCGTCGACATGAGCAGAAAAAGTCCTTACACACGGCACAGTTGGCGCAGAGGTTACGTGACGCGGGTTCGTTTCTCGCACGGAACAAATAATAATATAATAATAATAAATAGCTTTATTTACATAAGAAAAATAATATAATTCAGTGAAGTCCCTGACTCCTGTGCTAGGTGATTAACCTGTGTTACAGGAGTCAGTGCCCTCTCTCGGCAACAAATACAGTTTAATCTTATGCAATAATTATCAAAATGAAATTAAAACCAAAGTTGTAAAGAGAAAAACAGAAAAATTAAAAAAAAAGGTTTGTTTGTAATAACTGTAATGGTGGTAACCTATAAATAATCGTTTAGGATCTGGTTGTTTGTGTGCGAGTTTATATGATCGTAAATGCACCCACGATACAGGCGAAATTTCTAGAGTGGGACATGGGGTGGGTTCATTTATTTTGTAGAAACAAAGTACTGTCTAGATGCTCTCAAAAGGTGCATTCAAAAAGTCGAAAGATACTTTGTATATCCAGATTTATTTATTTATTTGGGACAAAAAACAGTTATATAGTACAGCAATAGAAAAATTAGTTATAGTTATATTATATATTACAGTCGAGAAAACGTATAACCCACACTATTGTACATGAAGTGACATCGGAGTATGACAACAAACAAAATGAGAAAATAAAGCAGTTAAACACTGCATACACGAATCGAAGGAAGCGGATGACAAGAGCCTACATCTTATGGGCGTCTTGCAAGAAATTGAGAAACCATTCTTTTAAATTTAGATAGCGATAGCGCGAAAATGTCAAAATCAGAAAAATTCGAGTTATATGTTTCTAAAAGTCGGCGGAGAGGGGCCCGCACCCCAGCAATCGTTCTACATCGCGCTGTGTAGAATAGTCGAGGTGTGCGCACCTCCCGTCAAAAAACAGTTCTTGGTACTACGTAACATAATCCATTCGTCAGCTCAGTACAATTGTATTTGTTATTGCATATACGGTACAGCATCACAACCATGATCAATGAACGTCTGGAATCCAAGCTCAATACCTTATAATGCTGTAGCAAATCTTCATAGGGAATCCTAGTACGGAAGCATTTGAAGTGCGTGGCACGAAGAAATTTTTTCTGAACCATTTCTATTGCGTGCTTATATTTATCACTAGCTGTCCCACGCGGCTTCGCTCCTGTCAACTGGCTACGTACCTACCCTACCCTACACCTACCCTACACCTACCCTACACCTACCCTACACCTACCCTACACCTACCCTACACCTACCCTACACCTACCCTACACCTACCCTACACCTACCCTACACCTACCCTACACCTACCCTACACCTACCCTACACCTACCCTACACCTACCCTACACCTACCCTACACCTACCCTACTCCTAATATTCTTTCCCGTTTTTGCAACATTTTTCATTTATGCTCTGCTCCTATTGGTCGTAGCGTGATGTTATATAGCCTATAGCAATCAGGAATAATGTAGCTTTCTACAAGTGAAAAAATTTTTAGAATTGGTTCATTAGTTCCAGAGATTACCCCCTACATACAAACATACAAATTTTACCTCTTTATAATATTATATAGTATATATATAGTAATATAGTATAGAAGTATAGATTATAGATATAGATAATACGGGCACCAGATGGGTACCGTATAAGAAGAGAAAAGTAGAAGGCTTTTTGAAGTCATTACAAGACCGCATGACGAAACCATACAACTGAAAGGCTTTGTTAATTATTTTGTGTGTCTAAGTGTAATTTGCAATCAAGCAATACACCAAGATCACGTATGCAGTCAGTTTTTTTCAATTGTATATCGTTCAAGGTATAAGGGAAGTTGATAGTATTTTTGTTTTTGGTAAAAGAAATGAAGTGACATTTTGGAAGACTGATGAAAATTGTGAAAGCCTGCATAAGTCCTCTTGTAGTAGCAAACAGTCCCGAGAGTTCGCACAAGCCTTATAGATTTTATTGTCATCGGCGTACATTAGAAATTCAGAGTTGACTATACAGGATTTTATATCGTTTATAAATAAGATAAAAAGCAATGGGCCCAAGACAGATCCTTGAGGCACACCTGATTTGACAACCTCATAATCAGACTCGAATCCATTAATAACAACATTTTGTGTCCTATTAAATAAATATGAAGCAAACCATCTGAGTAAATTGCCTCTTATGCCATAGAAAACAATTTTACCGAGAAGCAATTTATGGTCCACCTTGTCAAAAGCTTTCTGAACATCAGTGTACACAGCATCAACCTGCATGCGCATGGCCATGTTTTCAAATAAAAATTGATTAAAACTGATTAAGTTTGTGGTGGTTGATTTGAATTTAACGAAACCATGTTGCTAGGGTATAATTAGGTGATTTAACTGTAGAAATAAGTGGCCGTGCACTAGACCCTCAAAGAGCTTAGACAAGGTGGACAAGATAGATATGGGTCGATAATTCTCAACATTACCTTTGTCACCACTTTTGTGAATGGGCGTAATGAACGCCCTAATTAAGTAAGCGACAACGGAAGAGTTTAAAAATAAACTTTATTTGATCCCAGTTACAGCAAGACAGTAATTACTTAATTCTACAAAATGTTGATCTTATACACTAATCTTAGGCTTATGTTTAACTTACCACCAGATATAGTAACATATAACAGACAAAAATAGTAAATGATCACCAAAATTAAACCCGCATCTTATTGTAAAATTATAACCAAAGTTTTAACATCTCGCTATCCTGTTTAGGCAAAATGACTCCAAATAAATCATTGTTAACCCAAAAGTAGTAAATGATCACCAAAAGTAGTAAATGATCACCAAAATTAAACCAATGACCAAAAAGATTATAAAATTTCTGGGAGCAACTTGGAAGTAGCGCTCGCCGGCCGCTGCCGCGGCACCGCTCGCTTTGCTCGCTCGGCTCGCGCGCGGTTGGTCACAGTTCTAACCTAACCTAACCTATTTTACAACATTAAATAGCGCAATAATTTGCTATTAAAATTTGGTGATCAATTTACTAAATTTGGTGATCAATTTACTAAATTTGGGTTTCATAGTACAATTTTAGGTAATAGAGGTTATGGTCACAAAGTAATTTTAGGTGGTCATTATATTTATCCCCCTAATCTTATTGCTAACCAATCATCTCTGCTAATGACGCATGTCCTAGATATTATATGCTGACATATAGCTGTTATTCTAATATAATATAATTATTGGCTGATGAAGCTAATATTGGGGGATTGGGGTTCCTTAACTCCCTCTTTTAAACACAAGGGAAAATCCCTTTCCTGAGACATTTATTAAATAGTATGTGTAACAGTACACAGATGGTTTGTGTAGTGTTCTTAAAGAAAGAAGGAGGCAGGCCATCCGGGCCAGCTCCCTTAGTTAAGTCTAATGAAGTGAGTGATTTAAGTATGACACTCTTTTCGAGGTAGATATCCGGAATGCATACAGAATTCTCGTCAGGGGTTTCTGGGGGTGTCCAGGTTTTAGGGTCAAAAGTTGAGGACTCATATACCGAGTTGAAGAAGGAAGAAAACAATGAACATATTTCAGCGGGGCAGTTGGATGATTTATTTTTATACTGCATGTTAGCTGGGATTCCAGAACCTTTCTTTCGGTTAGAGATGTACGTCCAGAAGTGCTTGACACTAATAGGTATGCTTTCTACAACAGTTTGCATATACTCATTGTAACACTGTTCACAAAGTTGTTTGAAACGTTTACGCTGAATAGAGAACTTTTCATAATCAGATAAGTAACGCAGTTTTTTCCATCGCCACGCGCGTTCTTTATTTTTGAAAGTTTTTATTAGGGAAGCGCTAAACCAAACGGGAAAGGAGGTTGATTTTTGACGTGACAATGGAACATGTAGCCTGACGATTCCATATACATAGTCATAAAAAGCATCTACGGCCTGTTCACTGGATAGATTAAGAAACAGTTCGTCCCAGTTCAACTTATTTAGTTCTACATTAATTTCTTGGTAACTAGCTTTAAAGAAATTGTATTTTATTGTTGAATGACGCTCCATGGGTGTGAGTGGTGTTATCAGGGAAGTTAATACAGAAAATGGAGGGTGGTGGCTGTCAGGCTGCAGCAGTAAAATGTCGGACTGTATCTGACATTCAGTGTTGCTAATGAATAAGTCCAGAACACGACCCAAATTATTTTTTATTGTATTGTGTTGAGAAGCTATCGTAATAGCCATCAAATCCAATAAAGATCGACCCACATTATTTAGTGACTGGGTACTCACATGACTTGTACTGCCTGACCATTCAATGTCGGGCAGATTGTAATCACCGGCTATAAAAAATGATCCAATACAGGGAGCCGTAAGAATATTTTCTAATGTGGATAGATATGACAAGTAAACATCTTCTTGTGTGCGTTATATAGGCAGCGCTAATGACGTGGTGTGTGTTGGAGCGCGACGCAGGCACTTGGACAGTGGGAGAGGGACACGTAAATAGCCTCACAGGCCGAAGCCCGCGCAGTGCGGCTACCAGAACACCCCCGCCCTCGCGCTTGTTTGTAGCAATGCGGTCACGATCGTCTCTAAAAACTAAGTAGCGGTCATCAATGAATTCTTTGTCCGTTATATTAGGTGTTAGCCATGTCTCAGATAATATGATCACGTCAAACGATAAAGAAAGAATGCTGGTATAAAGTGTGTGCAATTTAGTGCGGATCCCTCTACAGTTCTGATAAAAGAATGATAAATTATTGTTACTAAGCATTGCGTGTTATCATTAAGTAAAAAAGGAATATACAACAAAAAAATAAATAAAAAGTAAAGCAAATATTTTTATATTCGGGTATATTTAAAAACTTGGATTCTGTTCTTAGTGGGTAGCGGTGTGAAGTTGAATTACATAGAAGTACATGGTTATGAGTACTAACAACAGCTAATAAGCGAGTTTTAAATAACAAGTTCTGTAGACAAATTACTGATATGTGCAGCATGCAATTTAGGGCAGTATCGTTTACGTACGTATTAACAACAAAGGCGAGAAACATTACAAAACAATGATATAAAACCGATCTTCGAGACTATAACAATTAGGGCACACGGAAGGCGTGCAATAATAGTATTATTACAAGGAAAATTTCTTTTTATAATAAAAAATCTGTGTAAGCCTTTGTTTAAAATCGATATCTATGTAAACATAACAAAAAACTAAGCTATACATTCTGACGATTACACTGCGCAATCTTGCTGACATCGTTTTGACAGCGTACAGCGAATGTTTTAGAGCTATCGGTAGCTTTAACAAGTACAGTAGCGTTTCTTATCCGGACATACTTAACGTTATGTTTCCTAGCCATCTCACGACATATACGAAATAAGTTTTTGTTATGAAGATAGAGATGCTCGTTAATATACATTTTACAGGGGGTACCTGACATACCGACTAGATCAGACGTAACATTATTAGACATACGGGTGCGTGAGGCCAATTTCACGATTATGTTCATAGGTTTGTTACTTTCCTGAGTACGTGCGTGGGGGACACGGTGAACGGCTAGTTCATCTTGACGGGGAATAGAGCACTTGATGGTAGCACCAATCCTTTCAACGAGCCCAAGAAAGTCTTCATCACGTTTCTCAGGCTGGTTGCATATCTCAATGTTATTGAGTCGGGCTTGCTGTTCCATCGACAAAATTTTTAGTTCCAGTACGGATAGAATAGAATAGAATAGAATATACTTTATTGTACACCATAAAATTATACACATTTTCAAGAAAAACTTATTTCTACGGGTACAAAGGCGGTCTTATCGCTGACAGCGATATCTATAGTTGATAGTTTGTCATTCATGTCGCTATCCAATGAAAGAGACGACAGCTGTAGTTCTTCGACTTTTCTCTCGAGGTTGGTTAAGCAATTTTTGTAGACTTGATTTTCCTTCTCCATTACCAATTTTAACAACTATACAAAACACCAAGACTCGTGGCAGACGCGGTCATAAAACGTAGGAGAGAGACGACATGAGACTCAATAGTTTATTGAGAAACCCTAGTTTCTCGAATGAAAATTGTCTCAATATTAGAGACTGCATTTTTCAATGCTTGCGTTCAATAATAATAAAATAATAAGTACAAAAATAACAAAACACATTCGTAATTTCAGGCAATCGACGTAAAGGTGCAGCAAGTTGTCGACAAGGCCGCTAAACAGGCAAAAACTGATGCTGAGACCGGTGTCGAGGAAGTTACAGCAGACATCTACGCTGACTGCAGGGAACCATTCATCCGAGGCATCCTTCCCAACAAACCCCTCAAACATCTCGCCGTTGCTCAGCGCAATTAGCGCGCTTATCACCTAGGAATTTAGGTCTGTTTTCGTATACAATATGCTCCACTACACCCAGTGAGATTAGCCTATTTAAATGTATCGTGCCTCTGTTTGTACACATTTTTGTATATACTACTCTGTCAAGAAAGTATCGGAAAAAGATCAATAATACACAAAATGTTAGTTATTCATCCAAGTTTATTTCTCAACTTCAAAGTATGTTCATTCAGAAACGATACACTTACCTATGCCAACGAATAATTCAATCATCAAAACATTTTAAACGCTTTTTCCGGAATCGAGTTCAGTTCTCGCCGCGAATTCTCCTTTATGTCTTCTACCGAATGAAAACGGGTGCCACAAAGTGGAAATTTGAGTTTAGGAAAAATAAAGAAGTCGGCTGGAGCCAATGATATTCTAATAAACAGATACGTTATACACTCACAAAACAACCGAAAAAAGTGTTCCGCAAAGGAGCGGCAGCACAGATACCTACACACTTTTGGTATGAGATACCTTCTGTTTTATGTACTTTGGTATCATAATTGGTACACTTTCTAAATACACACGATGGCATTTTTTAAATTTTGTTTTTGTTTCAACGAAGCCTATCGCTCTTCGCCATGGGTGACATAAACTAAAGACCCCAATTAGGACCCATTCGAGTCTTCACAATGCACGCGCTCATAACATATCTGTATACTAGAATATCATTGGCTGGAGCCATTTCTGGTGAATAAGGTAGTTGCTGATACCACCGGTATTTGATGAGTTTTAGTTCAAAAATAGAATCTGGCCTTTTTCGTCTAATTTGCTCTCACGCCGCATAACGCTCAAATAATATTCTTTATTTCCCGTTTGACCTTCCGGCAAGAATTCCGAGTGCACAACACCGCGATAGTCAAAGAAAACAGTCAATATGACTTTGACTTTTGATCGACTCCGAAGCCAAACTGAAGCTTGTTGACTAGTTTGCATGTCAAACTCGTAAACCCACTTCTCATCACCAGTAACAATGCGTTTCATGAATGTTGGGTCGGAATTGACTCGTTCTAGCATATCCTCAGCGACTCTAATGCGGTTGGGTTTTTGGAGAAAATTCAGGTCTTTTGGTACTAGCCGAGCGGCAACACGTTTCATACCCAAGTGATTATTTAAAATGGTACCGACTCGTGATACACAAAAGTTCGGTGGCTATCTCTCTCAAACTTGAATGAGAATTTTCAGTCACTATTTCCTTCACTTTTGCGATGTTAACTTCAGTTGTAGACGTCCTTGATGGCCTAACAGATCGAGACAAATCTTCCATCAAATCTCGACCACTCATATTGTTGTTTTTGATAAAGTGGATTCGCCGTAAGCCGTTCGTAACATTTTCAGTGATTCCGAACACGAAATTCCATTGGCGAAGCAAAATCTAAGACAAATTCTGGGTTCGATGTTTTTGTCGATTTTGAATTTCGCATTAGATATGATATAACTAAAATCAGCACTGTATTTAATCTAAATAACAGATGTAGCCAGTCTAACAACCATAAACAAATCATCCATTCCCGAAACTTTTTTGACTGAATGTATTTTTAATTTCCGATTTTAAAAGAATTAAGTAATCATGAAATTGGAAATCAGTTTTATTTTTACTGAACTAAGCATATATTTTTAAGTAGTGAATGTTCTAGTGGACCATATTGTACGGGATCACACGGGACGCTGGGGCTAGGGGGCTATTTCTTAGTTTGATTGAAAATAGGCATTCTCTACTAGTCAACCAAGGTTGGTGAAGAGATAATATGGCAGGTGCATTGTTTAATAATACAAATAAAACTAGTTATTAGTTGTTATTTTATGTTTCTAGTATAGCATTGTTTCTTATTTAAGTCAATTCTTCATCTGAAGCCCTCACGTAATGAAAAAGAATTTCAAAAATAAATAATTTTTGCAGATTGGTATAAAGATATTATTCAATGAGGGTAAATACACTATCAACACATTTATAATTATCATAGCTGTAAACAATTCCGTTATGCACAAGTATGAGACTTTTATATTATGTTATGTTTTAGTGTTTCACGCAAGGGAAAGTGATATACCGATAATGTACCACCATGTATTATTTTGAATTCAATTTGTATATTTATTTATGAGGGCAGATGTTTATTAAAGATATAAATTATATTTGATCTTTTCTTTGTATAGATAATGTCTTCGAGATAAAATTTCAGCAAAGCATTTCATTCATTTCATCTTCACTGCCCAAATGGACATTTGGGCAGTGAAGATGAAGGGAATTTGACAAATTAAATACGACATTTCAATAAAGTTGAAAATAACTTGACATCAAAATTTCAACGAACCGTGTCTAATAGTCTTATCACTTCGCATAAACACTGCCCACTTTCCTCTTTTCTCCCTATGGTCAAGGCAAAGGACATGGCCGGCATTTGTATAGAGCTGTGCCCTAACAAAAAATATTCATGTAAATTGAAATACAGTACGTCGTATTAAAGCTTAAAGGTATGGCTTTACAATAGTTTAAGTTTTATGATCAGAAAAGAAGCAGGAGTCTATAAATAGGATAAGATCGTGATAATATCAACGCAAGACTGCCCCACAGATTAGACTGCACCAATGCAGTGCATGCGCACACACTCTGAAATATATTTTCGATGCCTTCAGCATTATGAAATGACGCGCGGCAGCTCGAAAAATGGTGTCTGCGATAATCGAAAATACTTAACTTTTATTTTACCTTAAGTGGGCCGATGACATGGTGAAAGTTGCGGGGATCCGATGGATGCGGGACGAACGGGACCGGTCAATGTGGCGACGCTTGGGGGAGGCCTATGTCTACGAGTAGCAGTGGATGTCTTTCGGCTGATATGATGATGATGACGATTTAGCAATCATCTGCCTAGCCTTTTTCCCAACTATATTGGGGTCGGCTTCCAGTCTTACCGGATTCAGCTAAGTACCAGTGTTTTACATGGAGCGACTGCCTATCTGACCTCCACAACCCAGTAACTGGGTAACACGCTACCCCTTGGCAAGACTGGTGTCAGATCTCAAGCTTCTGACTACCTGTAACGACTATCAAAGATCTTCAAATGACAGCCGGGACCAACGGCTTAACGTGCTTTCCGAGGCACGGAGAAAACTCGGTATGTTGAAATGGTCACCCATGCACTGACCGATCTCGTCAAACGTTGCTTAACCTTGATGATCGACCCGTGCGGCTGTTATTATTTAGCCGCGAGCTCCTCCTTTATATAATAAATTTAATTATAATAAATTAATAATCGATTTAGCAATACGATTATTAATTTATTATAAGTTATTTTATTTAATATATTATTTTATTATATTAGTAGTGATTTATTGGGCATTCTATTCCACCTGTCGCTTCCTACGGCTCACTTCGTTCGCCTTCGTCGCTTTCGGTGGAATAGAATGCCCAATGAAATCTTACATAGTGCAGTAATGCAGCAAAATACTGGTTCGACGCCTGTTCCACAACGTTTGTGGTTTGGGCGCTACTCCACTTTGTAAAACTCGTTTGGTTACGAATGGAACGATAAGTTTATCGATGGCTTACCTCAAATTCAATGCTCGGATTATTTGATTATACTCACCAGCTTAAAACAACTATAAAACTTTATACGTTAACATAATCAGGTCTATATCGGAATGAACCAGTAACATAAAATTCAGGACAGATTGTCTCATTTCTCTCCACATACTTAGGGATGGTGCAATTCCGCTTAGGATAACACACATACCCGTTTCGTGACCAGATTGGCTCAAGGAAATCTGAACTTTAGGATACCGCATACATTAAACTAAAATTTAGGACAGATTGTCTCATGTCTCTCCACAAAAGTAAAATAGCGCACACCCTTAGGTCCACACACATTTTTTTCTGTGACCAGTTTGGTTCGAGGACATCTAAATTTTAATTTAACACATTACAGACGATACAACCTTTTACATCAACACGTAACAATCAAGTGGTAAGCGTGGTCATACGGATAGTCGATCCTTGCCATGCATGCATAAAGCTATGGCGCGGATACACTTGTCAACGGCAGCCGGATTAGAAACGTATCTCACATTATTCATTCTAGCATACAAACTGTGTGTAAATCCGTTGCTATAGAATCCGTTGACGGTAACCGTACCCGGTGCGCGGTGGTTGCTACGTAGATGTAAATTAGCTTTATATAAAAGTGTGCTTTGTTAGTTCGAATCAGCAAAGTTCAATGGCAATGTAATGCACACTTTCCACGTGTACGCAAATTGCATTCCATGCATTTATATTGAATAGTAACATGACTATCATGTTGTAAACACTAAATTTGTCTTTTGAAGAACATCCTAAATATTATTTTCGTATTTCATTCTAAAAGTTTGTAATCGATTCTAGTTTTAACGTGTTTCATTCATCTAGGTACTAAGATTATACATTTTTTCATATGATATATTTTGTATCAAATACGCTATCTGTCACTTGTTATCGAGTGCGAATTAAACTGTTATAAGTAAGATGAACTTGTAAAAAGAGAACACTGTGTACAATAAGATTATTTGGGATGATAGGAGGATTCCAGTTATTATTGACAAATTGGACAACTATGTAACCATAAATCAGACACGTGCGATTGATTCCCACACGTTACAGTGCATTGGATTCTTTCATTGCGGGTTTAGGTGATTATTTAATAGTACGAATGAAAATGTTATTAGTTTGTCGAATGTCGAAATGTCAAGTTTAACTGCAACTTAACGTTATCGAACACATGGATTGGTTTGTATGTATTACAAAATAGTATGTTTTTTCAAAATAGTTATGATTAATTATTAACTACTTCTGCTTAACTGATTTAAGTGAGATAACTATGCTCACAAGTTTATTTTCAACGCCGAGAGAATTTAAAAATCTATAATATGCACAGAAGACCTATACGAATATATGCCTACAAGAATTAATTTGACTGTTGTTAGTTTCACCTCTCACATAAACGTAATTGTGAAGTAAAAAAATTCTCAACAAACATACATCAATTATTAAATTAATTATACATAGTAATGAATCGGTTCACTTTGTCGGCTTTATTTTTCAGTTCTCATGAACAAATTGCAATTTAGCAGAAATGGTATATAAACAATACGGTTCAATATGACGTAAACGTCATATTTGTTTTTAACAACTGTAAGACAAGTACTTAGAGTTTAAAATTGAAATAACCTATTTTCATGCTGAATTAGTATTTTTTTGTGTATATAAACGAATTAATTTCAATAAATAAATTACATTCGCTCCAGAATCTTCAAAGTGACAAGTAGTACTAGCGGTGCTTTAAAATCGACTTTCTAACATGTAAGTAAGTAATTCATAATTTTAAATATGTACCTAGTCATAATGCTCAGCTACGGATCTGGTTTTTGCCTGCCGGCTGATATCACTGTTATCATGCCCTACCTACCCATAGTGACTGCTACCCAGCTACGGACCTGGTTTCTGCGTGCCAGCTGTTGTATCGATAGCCTTAATTAAGTCGCAGTTGTTACTTACAAAATTAATTTTTATGTGTTCCATTTCAGGTCTGACTCCGATTCAGAATTCCATACACCAACCGCAGCTGTAGCCGAGGTTGCGAAGGTGCAGCCAAAGAAAAAGGTGGCGAAGCGCAAAGCTTCCGAGAGCACCACGCCATCAGAATCGAAATCAAGGTAATTTTGTGTTAGTGCTTGTACCTTTAGGTGCTAGTTGGTGATGTTATATCAATTAAATGTTATACACAGATATACGTTAAATTATAGCTGCAGAAAGCGTTGAAATCAATTGCCGATTATATTCCTTGCAGGAATGTTTACAGTTAGTTCATGAGGTATTGTTATTGAAATTATTATAACATGACATAATGCTGTCTGTCCTCGTAGATTCTATCCCCATAGACAGATGATTATAATACACCCTCAATTCTCCATTAACAAATAAATTTACTGTAATGTGTGAATTGTGTTGTGAATGTAATAAAATGTTAAATTGTTTACAGTAAACGACGCAGCTCGGGCTCGGACCTCTTTGGCATCGAGGACTACATTCCCTCGTTGACCTCAGTTGGAGACTTCGGTTCAACCCTCATCAGCCGTGTAGCCGACGGGAAAGTGCGGCGAACGGTGGACTTAACTGGAGACTTCTATGTGGAGGTAAAGGTCTACAACAAAGCCGATGTGGCCTCCACCCCTAAAGAGGATCGGTGGAAGAAAGCCTCGGTGACCCTAAAAGTGCAGCTAAACCGCAACACGCCGCAGTGGGATGGTCTACAAGTTTTTATGAGACGGACTCATGAATTATTTAACAATTCTGAGCCCGTCTTTTATAGTGATAGTATAAATAGAAAATAAATATTTAAGTTGTTGGGGCACCAGGTCTATATTCTATTTAGCGAACGTCTATCATAATCGCAATAATAATAATATATAGCAACAACTAATAGTAAGTCTAAAACTGTTATAATCTAAAATGCCTTTCTGTACTGTTTGTAATGCATCTGTTGAGCGCAGTCACTGGACAGGTCACCTACGTAGTACTAATCATAAAAACAAAAGTATTTCGCCTTTTTGCGAAGGTGTTGAAATAATACATTCTGCATTTCGTAATCGTATAGCTTCTTATAGAATTGTCGATCCGTCTGAGAATTGTTCGCTAGAAACATTTCTCAATAATATTTGCGACAAAATTAAAACGGTTATTGACATGTCTCTTAAAGAACACACTTGTCTAAAAGTTAATTTCGAATATTTTGCTTTGTTTTTAATGTTTAAAAATGATTCTCAGGAGATTAAATCATTTGCCACAAAAAACGTTAGTCTGCATCAGAATTATGAATTTAATTCATTAATGTCTCAAGTCAAAAACACTTTAACAAAAAAGATAGAAGAAATTCAGGACCGAGATAGTGGATGGACGTTCTTGAGCAGTTCTCATTTGGAAGTCAATGTTAACAAATATCAACCTTTGCGCGGTTCAGGCTTTATCGAATTGCCTTCTTCAATAAAATCGAAAAAAGCATGTATTAATATCCGCAATAATGATGAGTATTGTTTTTTTTGGTCTGTTGTTGCTGCTTTATATCCAGCTAAAACTCATCCCGATAGAGTATCGTCTTATCCTGATTTTCGTAACGTGTTAAATGTTAAGAACATATCATTTCCAATGAATTTCTCAGATATTGCGCGGTTCGAAGTAAATAACCCCGAAATTAGCATTTACATTTATGGTTTAAAAAATAATACCGTCATAGGACCGCTTTACAAACCAAAAGCCTTGAACGGAAAGGTGATTCATTTACTTTATTTAGAAAGAGATGATTTCTCACATTACTGTCTCATTAAAGACTTGCCGCGACTTGTTAAGAATCAATTAACAAAACACCACAGTAAACTGTACTTTTGTAACGTTTGTTTAATGTTTTTTAATTCATGCGATAATCTTAGTTCGCATAGTTGTGGAGGTGTTGCCACTGAACTACCTCCAAAGGGTTCGTTCATACAGTTTGAAAATTATACTAGAAAGCAATTTGTACCATTTGTCATATACGCAGATTTTGAAACAATGCTAGAGCGGTATCAATCTTGTGCCCTTGACCCGTCTAAGGCAGGTACTGTAACGCGACAGCGACACGTGCCTGTAGCTTTCGCTTATCATATTACGTGTACGCTAGACGAAAGCCACAATCGTTTTGTTTCTTATCGCGGTTCGGATTGTGTATCAAATTTTGTAAAGTCTATTTATAAAGATGCACAAAAAATTTACGATATGTTAAAAAATAATGTTCCTATGATTTACTCAAATGATAATGCTCGCGACTTTGAAAACGCGCAAACATGTCATATTTGTGAGCACTTCTTGTTCGGCGATAGGGTTCGCGATCATTGTCACTTGACTGGTAAATATCGTGGCGCAGCTCATAGTTATTGTAACATACAATACAAACAACCAACATTTTTGCCAGTATTTTTTCATAATTTGTCCGGATATGATTGTCACCTTTTCATAAAAGAATTAGGCGAAGCTCCTGGATCTATTAAAGTGATACCTAAAACAAAAGAAAACTATATTTCATTCACGAAGTATATTCCGATTTCCGATAGTGAAAGCATACAGGTACGGTTTGTAGATTCTTTCAAGTTTTTAGGGACAAGCTTAGAAAAGTTGGTTAGTTCAATGAAAAAACAAGATTTTAAACAATTACAATCTTATTTTTCTAATAAAAAACAATTTAACCTACTCACCCGTAAAGGAGTGAATCCATATGACTATATGTCTCAATGGGAACGTTATGAAGATACGTGTTTACCCGCTAAAAAATATTTTTTTAACTCCTTATCCAATGAGACAATTACCGATGAAGATTATGAACACGCTCGGTCTGTTTGGTCAGTATTTAATATTCAAAACATGGGTATGTACACAGACTTATATCTCAAAACAGATGTTCTGTTGCTAACAGATGTTTTTGAAAATTTTCGAAAAACTTGTAAATTACATTACAATCTCGATCCCGCGTTCTATCTTACAGCACCAAGCCTATCTTTTGATGCAATGCTTTTAAAAACAGGAGTTAAATTAGAATTAATTAGTGATGTTGAAATTTTTAGAATGATACAAAAAGGTATTCGAGGTGGTGTATGTATGTGTTCCAAAAGACATGTCAAAGCCAATCATAAATATTTAGATACTTACGATCCAACCCGTCCAAATTCATTTATCATTTATTTAGATTGTAACAATTTATATGGTTATAGCATGTGTCAATCCCTACCCTATTCCGATTTTAGATTTATGAATAGACATGAAATAGATTTTTTACAATTGAACTTAGCAGACATCAGTGATACCGCGGAAAACGGATATATTCTTGAAGTTGATTTAATATATCCGGTGAATTTGCACATGGAACACAATGAATTTCCATTTTGTCCAGAAAAATGCTTACCGCCGGGTGGTAAGAACAAAAAGTTAATACCAAACTTGTACGATAAATATCACTATGTTATTCATTACGTACATTTAAAAAAATGTTTACAGCACGGTTTAGTATTGAGAAGGATCCATCGCGCTATTATATTTAAGCAAAGTTGTTATTTAAAGCAATATATTGATATTAACACTCAGTTACGTCAAAAAGCAGAATCAACGTTTGAACAAGACTTTTTCAAATTATTGAACAATAGTATTTTCGGAAAAACCTTGGAAAATAATGAAAATCGAATAGAAGTAAAATTAGTTAACAAATGGTGTGATTCAAACAATAAAACGAAAAAGACCACTTGTGCTGAGAAATTGATAGCTAGTCCATATTTTCATAGCGCATCTGTTTTTTCAGATGATCTAGTGGCAATCCAAATGAAACCTGTGCGTATAATACTTAATAAACCAATATACATAGGTTTCGCAGTATTAGAATTATCTAAGACTCATATGTACGACTTCCACTACTCTATCATAAAACCTTTTTATGGTAACCGAATTGAATTGTGCTATACTGACACAGATAGTCTTGTTTATGATGTACAATGTGATGACGTTTATAAAGACCTCAAGCACCATTTTCTAAAATATTTTGATACCAGCAATTATGCCTGTAACAATGACTATAACTTACCAATTATTAATAAGAAGGTTCCAGGACTTTTTAAAGATGAAATGGGTGGTAACATTATCAAAGAATTCGTAGGACTGCGCTCAAAGCTTTATTGTATTAAAATGTTAAACAAAACAATTAAAAAGGCAAAAGGTACAAAAAAATGTATCACTAAAAATTTAAACATGTTTGATTATAAAAATGTTTTGTACAATTGCAATGTTATTCGCAAAAAAAATGTATTGTTCAGATCAATAAAACATGAAATATTCACTCAGAACGTAAATAAAATAGCGCTTTCAAGCAATGATGATAAACGATTGCTATCGTTTGATAAAGTTTCTACTTTAGCCTGGGGTAACGCAACTATATTTATGTAATGCATTACCATAATTTAAACGTAATAACAGTAGATACATTTTTACATGTATCTTATTAATTGTAAATGGTAAATAAAACTTGTGAAGTTTAAATGCAGAGTTAGGTAATGTTATGCAAGTACTAGGCACCTATTAATTTTACAGTACACTCACATTACATGTGTCTGGACCCTGCTTAATAAGCATGTAAAATATGTATTTCCTTAGTGTCTCAAATATATTTTGTTGTAAACTTACATTTAATTAGTAAATAGTTTAAGTAATATCAATTCAATATTATAAATTAAAATAATTATCGGAGGTCGGAATAGGCAGAGTATGTTTATGATCTGTAATTTCAGAAAGAGACACCATACATCTAGAAGTTTAGGAAAATATTCTCTGCCAATTCAGACCTGATAATTATTTACAGGTTACTATGGTTACTATAGTTTTCTTTTATTTGTATTAATTAAATAAATACTTAAATAAATCTTATTTTACTATCATAATTAGATCTGTTTTAATTTCCATTCCTGATGACAATGCGCGTCGCGCTGCCTGGTATGAAATATAACACCAATCAGGTGCTCGCTCACGGCGCTTCATGATGCAAACGACATACCAGTTCGGACTTGTTGAAACACGAAATTGATTAAATACCATAGGTACATGCTTGTATTATTTAAAACATTAGTTTCATGTCCATTCCTGATTGATGAAAAAGAAACAGGTTCCAACTTGATAAAACATGTAATGTTCATTTTTGATGACAAAGCACTCATGGCTCGAAGTTCGCACGCGCGGTGTAGAATTTGACGCCGACCAGGTGCGCCTGCACGAGCTTGAACATGTTGAAACATGAAATTGAATCACAGCGCGGCGTAAAGCTTTATGGAATCTAATTACATATTAGCCGCGTTCCACAGTAATATTATTGTCATTATTGTGTAGAACTTCCATCAGTAAACAGTCAGCCGGAACGGTCATATCACGTCAAGTAAAAACGAAACGAATTGTAAGTATTGTACAAGTACCTATCTACTTATAACTTTATTTCATCATGTTGTTTTATGAAATTATAATTAATTATTATTTCGTTTGTTTCAGATCATTGATAATGTGTGATTCACCAGATGTTATCGACTTCTCACAATACGCTCAAGGTTTTCCGACTCCGAGTTTAAGCTGGCATATCCCAGATTTCCCAGAACAACAAATACCTGTCAACAAGGAGCCTAGAGCAAGACAAGACTGCGGACCTGTCAACAAGAAGCCTAGAACAAGACGGGAGTGTCTAAAGCAGAAATCATCTCTGTCTACGTGCCAATCCTTCGTCATAAACAATGAGAAGAAAAAAGGTTTACGACTAATCCAGGTACAAGTGTTGGATATCAGTGAACAACCAGAACCTGCAAGTGACAATCAGGACGTGGTAGTGTTAAGTGCGCAGTATGTAGTGACTGAATCGGTGGACCATGTTATGGAGGAGACGCAATCGTTAATTAATAAAATATCAAAAAAACTTGGTGGGGACAGTTGTTATTACTGGTATCATTATTCTGAAGGTATCTACTTTATAAGTTATTGTATAAGATTTTTAGTAATTATCAATAATAAATTAAGTTGTATACTTTTTACATTTTATCTTGTGCATAGTCTATAAATATTATAATGTAGTTAATATTAATTTCTTTGTTTAATCTAGTTGCGATAATGTTCATGCATCACAAGTTTGTACTTAAACTATGTAGGATGGTTATCATTAGTTTGTAATAATTGGAAATAATGTAAATAAATCTATATTCTTTATAATTTAAATTGTGTTTTATTTTGTATTCTCGAACTCTAAATTAGCTCTAGTGTAATGATACAATAATAGGTTATTTGCTGTCAGTTTTTTAATAGATTAATTAATTTTTCATCATGGTAAGTATATGTATTTGAAATTTTTATATTTTGCTACAGCTAATTTATAGGTCGTTATGTAGGTTACCTTGACTATTAAATAAAACACTCTAAGGTAGATAAACATTTTTTATTAACTATTCAACACAATAATATTTAAAATAAATTAAATACAGACATATTATTATCAACATACCATTTTTTAATACACACTGCATTATTTAATGCACAATTAGCTTTATGGTTCACACAATTAAAATCAGTTTTATTTTCACAAAACTTTTTTTTTAATGTAGCAAAATTAGGACACCCTTTCTCGCCTATGTCAATCACTTCACAGTTTACGCATAAATCTTTAATCCAATTAATCTTTTCAGAACCCTTTGTTATAATTCTTTTATTTTTTAAATATGGTAAGATAACGTGTTGAAACTCTCTGTAGTCTATGAAGCCCTCACGCCAGAAAATTCCTCGATTTTTTTCTAACCATCGCACTTGCTTCTTTTCTTCTTTTGTTAAGTAATAAAAGGAATACGGTGGTTTAACCAAGAAAGTTTGAGTATGATTCTGACTTACGATGGCCACTTCTTTCACAATGAAATTATTAAATAAATCTTTAAATCCTTGGAGTTCGACAATGATGATGTCCGCGTTCATGATATCTTCTTCACAATGTTGCTTAATGGTTTGTATTCAACAATACAATCGTTGAGAATGAGACAGTATGCTGAAGTTTGATCTGGTATTTCCGAATCACTCTCAATTTCTACCCGCACATCCACAACAGGTCCAGTCTTTAGATTATCAGCTTGTCTAGAGCAATCGATTACAAACAGCGGTGCTAAATCTCTAAATTGTTTCTCGCTTAGTATGGGCTCCGAGCGACGTCCGTAATACGACTGTTGAAATCTGGTGTATTGCTCGTATAATAAAGCGATTCTGTTATTAGCAAAATTCACATTTAAGTTTTCATATGGAAAATAGGTTGAATTGAGATACACTCTAACGTCTCGAATATGGCAGTGATCGAATTGAGACATGTCAGAATGTGCATTGTTTTTTCTCTTTGTCTGTAGACCAATAATAATGTATCTTGGTTTTTCTATTTGAGATGAAGTTTTGATAGACCAGGTATGTTTTGTAGTTTTAGGCAAAGCTGGATATTCGTACAGATCCCAATTTCTGTATATCATTTGAAGTGGGCGATCTTTTTCTAATACTTTTAACAAACCAATTTTTTCTTTGTCCGATACTTTAACATGCGGTACGCGCCATATGATTTTGTTGATCTGAACATCATCTACTACTTCGCCAGTATTAAGCTTTACAGCGTTCAAATTAGTGTTACTTCGTAACAATATCAGTTCATGTCTACTATTTATTACGACTTTTTTAAAATCTTCTGCGAAACCGAGGATATTCCGAAGTGGTATAGACGCAGAAAATCTTCCTCCATCGATATTTTTTATACCATCAATATTCCAGCCCCAGGCATTAGACATTTTTGATTCACTTTCGTTCATCGAAATGAGTGATTTCATAGTTGTTGTTATACCTGCATTTTTTATTTTATCAATCTCCACTCCATTTAGCTCATACCTAATGTCTTGGAACAAATAGAGTAGAGCATTGTTCGTGAAATTGACACTAGTAGCTTTGTCCTTCGTATCTTTTTTGCTAACGATAATAGTTCCTTCCAAATATAGGGTGCTAGCTGATGGTAATATGTATAAGTCCTGTTGGTTGATAGGTATGCGAATTTCATCGTTCCTGTTGAAACTTGTTACATAGGGCTTGTAGGAATGAAATTCGATTCCTTCTATAGTGTTATCGTAAGTCGGAGCGGATATAACGTCTAAGATGTTCATTTTAGCAATCCGATCGCTCTAAGGAATGCTTTATTGTCTTTAGTTAATTTTATTTTCTTCTTAGTGATAGGTCTTATTTGATAGGTAGCTCGAGCAGAACTGATATTTTTTAGTTGTTGAGACACATTTTTATTGTAGTCAATCATTTTTTTCTTCTAAGATGCAGATATACCTGCACTTCTTCACCGCGTAAATTAATTAATCGTTTGTTTATATCTAACAGTCTTATATGTATGCAGCTTATGTTGTTTTGATTGATTGGAAAGTATATTGCGTTCTTCGGGATTTCTATGATCCTGTATCCAGGTGGCACATTAAGTGCAAATTCGTGAATAATATGACTTGGTTCACCATTTACATATGAACCGCTTACAATATCACATTCAATCCTGACAACGGTCGTAGGTAGAATGTTGACTGGAGACTGTGACACATGCCATTTATTTGCTTTCAAGATTTGTTTGTTAAATCCTAATAGTTTGCCAAAAGAGTCTTCTTTGATAAAATTAATGTCTTTTGTACAGAATATTGTAGTTTTTAAAGTATTATTATTGCACCGTAGTTTGATTGCTGCATCTTTTATTTCAGATTTTAAATAATCGCCGATATCTTGCAATTCATAAGTGCCTTCCGGTATTTCAATAAGTTCATTAAAACCATAATAGAACTTATTATTACTTTTATCAATGTTTGGAATAGAATTAAATGTTGAAAAGTGTAATAAAGCACACTCATACTCTCCATCAAGTTGCAATGTATTAGGATAGTTCGTAGTTAACACCGACGAGTCTCCAGTTATCGACAAAGTGAGTGACATCTTGCAAATGATTGAAATGAAAGAAAAGCATATATTTTATAATACATTTTTATTCCAAAAAGTCCACAAATAATTTAGACACAAATGACCACAATTGACTGCGTTAAATTTTTGATATCTTGTATAATTATAAAACACATTACATTTTTTTAAATATTGCATCAATTCCATTGGAGGTTTTAAATTTCCATAGCTATCAAAGTATTCGCAGTGATTGTATACTTTAGAATAAGCTACCCAATGCGTTCCTTCGTTCTTAGAATCATCTAAATTAACGATACCACATTCAATGCGTTTTGGTTTCCGAGGTAGTCGATCCTTCATGTAGACCCCACGAAAATATGGGATGTCTCTTGAATACTTTCGAATGTCTACATTAGTTAGAGGGCGATTGGGTAGCATATTTTTCAGTTTTTTGAAGATGTTATAAACAATCCTTTACCGCTTTTATACGGCTTAATGTATAAACCCTTACCCAACACTAAAGCCTCCATAGCTTTATTATGTCGTTCTGTTTCTTGCAAATTTTTTTTGCTCGCTTTGTAATCATTGACGGTTTTTGCAATGCCAGCTGCACCACCAGCTAAAGTTCCTAAAGCCGATAAACCAGCGAAAATTGGAATTAAAGGTAGAACTCCTCCAGTCTTTGGTATGGGTATTACTCGGGGTACTCGAATTCGATGATGAATGTTTGGAAATAACTTTTTTGCTGTTAAGTAAGCTGCTTTTAATAAAGTCTTATTATCTTTGCGTTTGAATTTCTTAATTTTTGATTTTATTTTTGAAACTAAGCTTTTAAATGTTTTAATGCCAGATCCAGACTTTAGTTTCGTTTTCATAACTTTGCTCACTACCCAAGAGCTTAACTTTTCACCTTTCCCTGCATCTTTGGATTTAAGTCTTTGTTTAGCCATGTTAAGTAGTTGTAAATCGGCTTTGTGACGATTTAATAAGTCTGTATGATTTGTATACGCAATGTCGTGTTGCATGCAAGCTTCGTCTAGCTTATTTACACCTCGGTCACCTCGCGCTAAACGTTTGCGAAGTTTGGTTCCTGGTCCGCAATAATTGTATCCTGGCAAATGAACTTCGAATGGTAGATTATTAATTATCCTGTTAACTAGTCCACCTCCTTGCATTACTCAAATTATAATGATAGGATTTAAAGTGCAAAATGGTTATATAATATATTAGTTCATTATTGCAGTTTTTTCAATCCAACTGTTTTCAGCACTGTTTAGACCTAACCATTTGACATACAATTTATTTCCTTTCTTTTTCAACACCTTTTCTATCAAATAAACATCAGGATAATTCGATCTTTGCAGTTCTTGTTCGTAAAACGCTCCTAATATCTTTTGCTTTCGTTGATCTTCTATGTGATATGTGACTGGTAAGGTTTTATTTACCTTTGTTATAATAAATAATTCAGTTGACCAATTAGGAGTGTAACCTTTCTCAAAATTATGTTTGTATTTACTTATACGAACATAATCACTAACTTTGAATTTAGGCTTCCACTGAACTAAATCATGTTTGTAATTTTTTTTAATATTTTCTTTGATTACTTGTTCATTACCTTTATTAACATCTACCGGTTTAAATTGAATAGTGCGATGTTTTGTGCCGTTATATCTCTTCAATGTATCTTCCAATGGTAGTCCTATCCACTTATAGTTTCCATTGAGACTAAAATATTTATATAAATTATTTTTTACAGTTCTAATCAGTCTCTCCACAATTGATGCTTTTTTAGTAGAAAACGATGAGTAATGGTTAATGTTGTGCTTTTTCATAAGCGTTTGAAAGGTGATGTTATAAAATTCTGTTCCCATATCAGTTTGTAAATTAACTGGTTTACGATGACTGTTAATCAATATTCGTTTAAATGCATGAGTAACATCAAGTTTATTTTTTGATTTTAACGGCTCTGTCCAAGCATACTTTGAGAAGCAGTCAATTACAACTAAAATGTAATTATAACCTTTATTATATTTCCTCAGGTTCTGCATGTCCATTAGATCAGCTTGCCACAAGTCATCGATCCCCTTTAGAATGACAGTACGTCTAAGGAAATTTCTTCGTGCAGCTTTGTGTATTTCATTTACTATTTGTTGTTTTGTCATTACTGAGATTTTCAAGTAATTTATCTACCTCTGCTTTAGTATAAAACTTATCTTGCAAATGAGTTGAAACCTCAAGTACCCTTGCTTTTAAAGTAGCTTGAACTATACCCTTTGCATCTTTTATCATTTGAGAACGCAATGTATCAATCAGATTATTAAATTCTTTATGCATATTAGCATTCAATAAATCTACATAATCCTTGTTCACGTCTGTGAACAAGGATTATGTAGATTTATTGAATGCTGAATTAAAGAATTAAATAATCTGTCTAGATTATTTAATTCTTTTAACGTGTTAGCATTCAATCGATCTACATAATCCTTGTTCACAGCATCGTCTGCTTCTACTGGAGATCTAATTCCTCTCAGTTTTGATGTTTTTAAATCAAAGTCTCCGTTTTCTGATTTTAATAATGCATTTTCATTAAACTCAAATAACTCTGATAAACGCATTCTTTTGTGAATGTAGTGTCCGAATTTGTCTACGTTCATGTTTAAGGTGTATTGTATCGAGAGGTTGATAGTAAAATAAACACATTTTAAAATATTTATTTATTTATAACTTTACATTCACGCAATTCTTCAATGATAGAAATAATTTCATTATCTAATCCTGTGTTGCCAGCATCTCTAGATGCAATTAACAATTTCAACCTTTCCACTAATTCATTAGGATCATCCCAGTACACTAAATCGACGTTTTTTCGCCACTTTTTTATTAACGGTAGACCCTTTCCCTGAACTGCATTCTTCAGTTGAAAAAGAGGTTTAATAACTTGCAAATATTTTTGTCCTTTATTGCTTTTTATTGGCTTACTTGGCTCATAGTCTCGACGATGTGCATTTGTGTCAAGTAACATCAACTTATAATTTTGCATATCACTATCTGTAACCAAGCTTAAGTCTACATCTTTCTTAAGCAACAACTGTTTTAAACCAGGTGTATTTCGATATTTACGTTCAGCCACGGTGATGTATTGATCGTTGATCGTTATGCAAGCAGAGCCTAACATCAGTTGCCCGCGGTCTTTTCTTACTCCAAATGGAATATCTACCAACGCTTCCGAAGATACTGACCGGGATGACGTATCACAAGCTTGATTACTTTCAACTACTGATTCATAAGAAGAGTCACTGATTGTATCGGATTTATATTTGTCTTCATCATCATTATTATCATTTCTTCCTGCGCTACCAGTTCTTTCTTTCTGCAAAGTTTCGTTAGTAAACGGAACATCAGCAAAATCATCACTAACACGCAGGAGAGGAGTTTGCTTAGCAGCATTAGCAATTAAGTTAAGTGGTTCTGTTACAGGTTTAAAAACAGATTCCAATGCTTGTTTATTGTCGATCTCGGCATCTCTCATTTTTCGTACTTTTATCTTTACAGCTTCTGCCGCATCAACAATTTGTCGTTTCATTGATTTTTCCATATTGGTTAATAGGTCGTAATTGATTTAGCGTCGTAAGGTGAATAATATTATTAGACAGGTAATAGCCTTATATACTATATGTATTCGTGTTCTTAGTCAAAGACTACAAACGTGTCAAATTTACTTCTATAACATCCCTTGTTTTTTGAACAATCTTTATTAATTACAACATAATTGAAAGGTATACTCCATATTTTTGAACACATTTCACGAAATTCAATCCATGTCATGTCAGTGTTGACGTGTTCTTCATAAACATGTTTCATATTTCTTTCATCTTGTTTAAAAAGTACGATTAGGTTTGCGTTATCTCTTACTAACTGTTTAGGGATTTTACTATACGTCTGATTTAGATAAAAACAATCGATGAACTTGTGTCTCCCCATAGCAAAATAATCACGTATATTACTTTGGTTTTCACAAGCAACATCATCAAATACAATTACAGAATTCGGTTTTGCGGTCTGAACACTTAGTACTTGCTCATTTTCATGATATTTCTGAAATGAAATGCCAGGTACTCGTTGCAAGACTTTTTCTAAAAAAAGATACTTAGGTTGTTGCAAGGTTTTCGAATAAACATAAACGTTTTGAAATCTTAAACCATTCTCGTGTATAAGAAGACCAATTATTAAATTAGTTTTTCCACAATTTGACGGTCCGCAAATGATGCATCGTACCGATTTAGGTAATAATTCTCCATGGCGAAAACCAGTCTCCTGAGAATGAACACAAAGTTGGTTTACTTGTAACGATTGTGGTTGTTTTACAAATTTCATGGCAACTGCTTAAACGGTTATATTAATAATGAGTCAATTATTTTATTACACTGACATTTATAACTCATTGTCGCTAACTCGAACAAATGTACAAACAACCTTACCGTGGCTGTCCTTCATTATAAGATAGTGAATGTTTTCTAAATGAGATTTCACCAAATCTTGCATCTGTCGCTGGAACAAATCTTCTGTGCGGTTTTTATAGCTGTCCTGGTGTTTTGATGAATCGTTATCTGTATTTTTCTGATCAGTTTTCAAATCTCGAATAAATATAATCTTGCCGCTTGAATTCTTGATTATAAGTTTACAAATGTCATTTAAATCAGATTTCACTGAGGCATGCATTGTAGTTAATTTAGTTATTTGTATTTTGTTTCGTGATACAAAATTCAACCTTCTCACTACAATAGTAAGAATAGAATGTAGCGTTAAATTACTGCTAACAATTATTTATAAGTTATACCTTCCCCACAAACTTTGTGGATAAATTTATGTTATTGGAAATTCTAAACAAACTTTTCGTTCCATTCGTAACCAAACGAGTTTTAAAAAGTGGAGTAGCGCCTGCATTACTGCACTATGTAAGATTTCATTGGGCATTCTATTCCACCGAAAGCGACGAAGGCGAACGAAGTGAGCCGTAGGAAGCGACAGGTGGAATAGAATGCCCAATAAATCACTACTTATATTTTTTATTTCATTTTATTTCATTTATTATTAATTTATTTACTTTGGAATTTTTGTCGCCTGTTCTAGACAAATTGAATTATTGTGATTGATTTTAATTTATTTTACAAGAAATTTTCACATATTCATAAAAGTTAGCGTCAGGATGATGGTCAAAAAATATTCATATTTCTCTGAATCTATCATATGTAACAACTATTGATGAAACGTAGCAAATATAAGCAATTGGATAGCAATTCTTGAATATACTTTCAGAGCCGCTTGCCGTAGGCAACCAGCCATTCTGACGCTAACTAATAATAACTGTACATTTATGTATTCTGATTGATTCGGAGGGCAGAATCTAGCCATGTCCTTTCTGTCTGCTCGCAATTGGTTGAATGTCCGCGTCCTTTATTTATTTATTTATATATGCTTTATTGCAGGTACACCAAGTTAAAACATAAAAAAGGAAATTTTAAATTAAAATACATACAACGGGCGGCCTTATGGCGGCCTTTATTCATGTCCATGGAAATGTGTGAAGTTGTTGAGATAGAGGTCAATTGCTATGTACGGTTTTAGATTAACGCTTCGATGCCCTTTGATTCAGCGTCAGTGTGCCTTGACTCTAAGGTTGAAAACGGCTTGACATATATACGGCTATTTTGGAAATCACAGTAAACATACATAACTTAAAACAGATTTTATGATAGGTTAGGAACAGAAGCGTATTATTGCTAAGGCAAACTAGGCACGTGCCTAGGAGCGCGAGGTTACAAGGGGCGCACGCGCTGCAATTTTTAAACGAAGAAAAATATTAACATGAAATTAATTGCTAAAGTAATACAAGTAAGTACTAATTAGGTTCGAGTTTCAGTAGTAAGTACTTATACAATATAAAAGATTATTTAATTCTATAGAGATGAAGAGCTTCCGAAGCGTGCTCCTTCTTGATTATTCCTACACCGCCTGATTTTATATTAGAAGTTCGTAAGATACAGCTCAAGCAGATGCTTGTAAAAGTCATTTCCAGAAATTCGCTGCTTTGATTGCTATCAAGAGCCATACTGAGCAAAAACGTTATGTTGTAAGTGTCGCTAAAAGCGAGATCGAAATTAGAACGACTAAAGGTATAATAGATTGCTTTCATGATCGTGGCTTGCGGTTTTATTTTGGTTATGTACTAGGTATAATGTATAAGTACCTGAGCAACCGAGCTCTCTGCTCGGGTGAAAATAGAGAAAACGACATTTTCTAAAAATGAAACCTAGCTAGTTCGATTTATCGCCCCCGAAACCCCCTGCATTCTAAATTTCATGAAAAGCTCACTCCATCGTCGACTCTGTCTCTGTCACCTTTGACCTAGACTAGAGTCAAGAGCAAACCCATCACAAATAAAAAAAAAAAAAAAAATCGTTGGAGCCGTTACAGATATTTTTTTTGCTCGTTTGTAGATAAAAATCGGACTCGGACTCGCGCACGAAGGGTTCCGTACCATTATCGCAAAAAAGCACGTTTGTTGTATGGGAATACAACAAACGTCAATAACAACATCATTGACTATGTCAATGAATATATCTATTTAGGCCAAATCATCTCACCAATAGACCTCATGTAAAAGTATCCCTTCGATAGGACAGCAATGGCTAGGAAGGATGATGAGGAATGTTGGTTCGAACGCTGGAACGTTTGGAACGCTGTTGGTTCGTGCCGAGTCTTGCTCCCAATACTATGCCACTGCAAACTTGGTGTAAAGTTTTGGTTCTTGCGGATTTTAAAGTTCTGGGACGTCCCTTTATTGATTGATGATGATTTAACACAACACTTTCACTTGTTACATGGTTTTATGATTTATTTCACGGAGCTCGGCACTTGGGCGGCTAGACACGGTTTTTGTTCGAACGTGAGTCCTTTTTCATTCGTCAGATGGCGTGATTGTAGCGCGCGCCAGTAAAATAGTGATGAGGCCAAGTCATTTCCCAAATCCCAATTTCCCTCCAAATTAATTTGGAGGGAAATAGGGATGTGAAAACATACTAAAAATCAACCATTATCGGTTCTTAAGACGACGACTAACGCCAACGACCTTGAGGGAACAAAACACGCACTCGTTTCACACCCGCGCGACCAGAAATTTAGTAGTTTTATGTACTTCTTTCCTTATTATTCTATGACTTTAAAAAAAAAAGCTCAGATCAAAATTTAGATACTTAAATTGTCATTAGAATACGCCCAGCGGTTTTGGTGTGATTGTCGTGTTTTTGTCCGTTTTAGACATAACTTTACAAATTAATTACACTATGTTATACGAAGAAAACTCAAAATTTGCTCAGATCAAATTATTAAGAAAATAGTCTAATATAACATATATTTTCTTGGATACCAAAACATGGATAGTGAAAGTAATGTTACTTTAAGACGTCGTTGGCAAAGGAAAGCAAAATCATTTGAAAGCTTGAATTTGAATGAGAGCGATTCTTTTAATACTACGTTTTCCGAAGACCGATTGGGCAGGAGCTTAGACTTATCCACAAATAAAACGAACGTCATCGAGGACTTAAAGTCAGAACTAAGCGATCTTAAATCTAATTTAAATAGTACACAACTTGAGCTTGAAAATATTATAATGGAAAATATTCAATTGAAGAAACAGGTGTCTCAACTTATACAAGAAATTGGTGTTCTCAAGCAGATATGCAAAAGTCCCATATCATCAACAAGGAGAAATTCAGGTGCAAATCGTAAAGAGCCGAAGCGTCGTTTAACTTATAGTTTCCAGAGTAACCCAAACCAAAACTCAATAACTAACGATCTCGGAACACATGAGACTACCGATCAGAATGCGTCAAAAAATATATTAAACCAAACTAAGACGACAATTTCAAAAGACTGTGGTGTGTCGTCCGATTATGAAGTCGATACAAGTTGCAAAGATTTTCACCCTTCTACGACAGATGTCGTTGCTGGTAACGTCTCGGAATACGAACCCAAAAACCAACCAGTCTCTAATAGAATGGAAACCTCAAAAAATGAGAAGGATACTCGCACGAATAACAAGGAATTATGTCATCATACTATTAAACAACAAAAGAACTACACTAAAAAAACACAAACTATGTATCATAAGTAGCAATAATAAGAACAAGATACTAACAATCGCCGAAGACACGTTTCCAAATTATCAAATTTGCCATTATTTGAAACCGAATTGTGGAATGAAGAAGCTTGTTAATAACATTGAACAAAAATTAAAAAACTACACAATGAACGACTACTGTGTGATTTTCATCGGTGAAGAGGACTTTCGACGAACTACAAACTACGTCGACTTAGTAATTACCGTACGGGAAACGCTTTCAAAAATTGAACACACAAATGTTGTAATATGCGCACCTACATTTAAATTGAACGACTATTCCACGATATTTAACGGAAGAATAGAAACTTTTAACAGCCTGATGTATCTAGATGCAGGTACTCACAATTACGCTTATTTGTTCGACTCTAACTTTTATTTGTCATATGATTACAAAATGTTTTGGAAGAACAGTGGATTTGTTAATAATCACGGTATGGTAAATATATTTGTAAATCTAAAACTAATGATTAATGAATTTGTACATTATAATAAGGAATACAATATAAACCACTCTCTTGACACAGAAAAGGAGCGTGAGTCATCCCCTCTTTCTCTCTCGAACACTAACGAGAATGAATTGCTTTTTCTCCAATAAATATATCAAAATTTTACATCAAAATATTGCCGGGCTAATGACAAAATCAAACGCACTTACTGTATGTTTAGATGAGCTAAGTGAAAAAAAGATAAATGTAGATGTTTTATGCATTACGGAGCATTTCATCAAGGAGGGGTATCAGAATGAATTGTTTATACCGAATTATTGTCTGGCTTCTTATTACTGTAGAAAGGAGCAAAGGAGGGGAGGAGCATGCATCCTTGTGAGAAACGGTCTTCAATGGAAGGAATTGCCTAGAATATCGCATTTATCATCTCCAGGCATATTTGAATGTTGTGCTGTTGAGCTTACCGATTATAAAACAATTGTCGTCTGTATATATAGGGTACCAAACGTGAATAATCTTAATTTCTGTCTGGATAAACTTGAAACTCTTTTGAAAGAAATATCTCGTTCACGCTATAAAAACATTGTTATCGCTGGTGATTTTAATATAGATGTGCTTAAACAAAACAGTCACACACATGCATTTGAATGTCTGTTGACGAGTTATAACTTGAAACTAGCATTAAGACAACCGACTCGCATGGCCAGCTTGACATGTTTAGACTATTTTGCGCATAATTTTAGTAAATCATCTAAAACTGATGTCTTAGAGTTTGCGTTGTCCGATCATACAGCACAGCTGCTTCACTGTCCAGTGCAAACAATATATGCTATAAACTATTGGTATGCGGCTAGAAGAGATTATAATGTAGAAAACATAGCGAAATTCAAAAATTACATAAAAAGCCTTTCTTTTTCGGAGATGTATGACACGGATGATCCAAATGTAGCGTATAATACATTTCTCGATACATTCAAAGTTATTTACGATTTATGTTTTCCAATTAAATTAATTAAAGTAGATATAATGAAGAAACCAAAGTGGTTGTCTAGAGGAATCAAATTATGTAGTCGGAAAAAAAGAAATCTCTTGTGGCAGTTAAGGTTAAATCCTAACATAAATAATAAAACCAGATTTGCAAACTATTCAAAGTTACATAAAAAAATTATTCGTTTGACACAAAAGGCACAAAATGACCACAAAATAAAAGCATCTAAAAATAAGTCTAAAACTACTTGGCAAATTATTAATCGCGCAAAGTATAATTTCCCGAAACGTAATATCAATAAAATTAAGGTAAAAAATAAAATTTTATCAAATCCCAAGTGCATCGCTGAGGCATTTAATAACTATTTTATCGATAAAATTCAGCCGAATCCAGATGTCACCAACAAATCTAAATCTTTTACAATAAACACCAATAGTAAGTCTATGTTCATGGCACCTAGTCTTCCATTAGATATATACAAAATAATAATGTCATTAAATAATACTAGCAGCGTAGGATACGATGGTATTGCTACAAAAATATTAAAACACGTATCAATGGAAATATGCGGTCATCTAAGTCATCTAATTAACCTAAGTACCAGGCCCCTCAGAAAGTATTGCGAAAAAAAGTTTTTATATATGGGAGACTGGCCAGTTATAATGTTTTTCGAAAATATGATTATTTATAAGTAAAAATAAGTAAGTTCCAATTTCAAAATTTCCCTCCACATTTTTTGCGAGTTAATTCAAAGTATTGTGTCTCACTGAAATATGGATCTGCGCCGAGAACATTTTAGAGCTATGATTTTATACGATTTCAAGTGTCGCCTGAAACCGGATGAATCGTACGATAGACTTCAAATGGCATTCATGGATGAAGGCCCTTCCAAGGCAACCGTGTATCGTTGGTATAACGAATTCAAGCGCGGTCGACCAACTTTGGGGGATGACGAAAGAAGCGGTCGCCTTTTGACGGCTGTTACCGAAGAAAACGTGCTAGCAGTGAAAAATTTAATCCAAGACAATAGGCGAATTACATATCAGGAGATTCAACACATATTGAAGATTGGATCGGGAAGCGTTCACGAGATTCTACACAGCCATCTTCGCGTGAGGAGGATAGTATCACGCTGGGTGCCGCACAACCTCACCGATGCTCAGAAGCAGGCCCGGGTGGAATGGTGCCGTGATATGCTTAACAAATTTGAAGCAGGCTCGTCTCGGCGTGTTTACGACATCGTTACAGGTGATGAGTCCTGGATTTATCAATACGACCCAGAAACCAAGCGCCAGTCGACTGTTTGGGTGTTTCAAAATGAGCCAACGCCTACCAAAGTGAAGCGATCTAGAAGCGGGGGTAAGATTTTGATCGCTAGCTTTTTTAATTTGACTGGCCACTTGGTATCAATTCCCTTACGGGATCAAAGAAGCATTAATGCCGAATGGTATACTACCAAATGTTTGCCAGAAGTTTTCTCTGTTATAAGCAACAAGCGACCAAACACAGGGCTCCGCGGGCTACTGCTCCACCACGACAATGCACCTGCGCACACCGCACTCAAAACGAGGGACTTCCTGGACAGCACGCCAGTCAAACTCCTGGGTCACCCTCCTTACAGCCCTGATCTAGCACCGTGTGACTTCTTTTTATTCCCAAAAATAAAAAATCAGCTCAAAGGGATACAATTTTCGTCGCCGGAAGATGCGCTGGCTGCGTTCGAGCAGGCTGTAAACGAGGTGTCTGCGGCGGACTGGAAAAAGTGTTTTGAAAACTGGTTTAGGCGCATGAATCTTTGTATAGAGGCTGGTGGAAAGTACTTTGAAAAGATTTAATAAAAATATATGTACGTATAGAACAATTTTTTTTAGTTTCGCAAAACTTTCTGAGTGTCCCACGTATTAGCGCAGGTGTCTACCCAGATGCCTTAAAAACATCAATTATAAAGCCACTGTTTAAGAAGGAAAATAGAGAACTAATGGAATCTTATCGGCCCATCTCACTTATTCCCGTAATTTCAAAAATATTTGAGAAATATATATATAAGGAATTGTATTCATTTATTGAAAAATATAACATTTTGTGTGAGGAACAGAAAGGATTTAGACTACATAGGACAATTAATATGGCTATATTTGACTTCATATACAATGTTATTAACAATGTCGATAATCGTAGACCTGTCTGTGGCATATTTTGCGATATGACCCAGGCATTTGATTACGTGCATCATACTACTTTGTTAACAAAACTTGAAGCCTATGGTATTAGAGGCAATGTTCTCAATTTAATTGAATCTTACTTAAAAAATAGAATACAAATAACTGAAATTAACCAGATTAATACAGCAAATAAGAAGGAAGAGGTAGTGAGATCTTCAGAGCGTCAAGTTAAGTTTGGAGTACCACAGGGGAGTGTACTGGGTCCTTTTATATTTATATTGTACATTAACGACTTACCTGAATGCATTGAGCAACCAGTCACACTGTTTGCGGATGATAGTACCATTACAATACCTTGCAAAAGTGTAGAGACCTATGAAAGTGACATCAATCAATCTTTAAAATTAATAGTAAACTGGTTAGATGAAAACAATTTAAAAATAAACTTGAGTAAAGCAAAAGTTATACATTTCAGCCAACGGATACCTAGCATGACCCTTAATGTACACTACAATAATGATGTTGTTGAAGAAGCTGAATCTACAAAATTCCTGGGTCTCGAAATAGACAAACAACTAAACTGGAAATCACACATTAATATTTTATGTAAGAAAATAAGTAAATCCGCATATGCTTTACATACATTATCTTCAATAATACACACGGATGCACTCCTTACTGCCTACTATGGTATAGCAGAATCCCACCTACGATATGGAATAATATTTTGGGGTAATTCAACCGAAAAAGAAACAGCTTTTAAGGCTCAAAAAAGATGCATACGTTCGATGTTTAAGCTTAAAACTACCGATAGTTGCATGCCATACTTTAAACAGTATAAAATACTGACACTACCATGTTTGTACATACTAGAAGTAGCTGTGTTTGTTAAGTTGAACCCAAGTCGTTTTAAACGTCTTGCCGATGTAGTTTCACGTAATAGACGCGACAATACCCTACTGTGTCACCAGTCCGCTAAGACAGCACTAATGCGCAAAAGTGTTTACTGCATGGCTCCGGTCATATATGATAAAATACCGAAAAGTTGGATAGAATCGCCGCTATCGTTATTTAAAAAAAGGCTTCGAAGCTTTCTAACAGTCAAAGCATATTATAGCGTAACAGAATTCTTAAGTGAAAAAATAAATTGAAACTGCTGTTAATAATGTTAAAAAATAAGAATCATGCTTGGTTTTTGTTTTTCTTTGTTATGTCTAAAGTTTAGTAGATTAGCTTATAATTTTGTAATTTTTGCATGCCTATTGGTAAAATATGGCTGGACCTATTCCCTATATCACCATTGTACTGTACCCATATTTGCAAAATAAAATATCTTTATCTTTATCTTTTTTTCAAAAAATTACGACTAGCCATTTAGACGTGATTCTCATTTTAAAATCAGCTACTCAAGGGAATCGGCGCCTTAAGGAAACCTTAACACCTCACCTCAAAGGAAATAGATCGACGTATAGGAAACACATGGAAACAATACTGGAGCCTTAAAGAGATAATGAAAAATAGAGAAATGAACATGACCATTAAAAGGAAATTCTACCAGTACTCACTTATGGATGTCAAACCTCGGCAATGACTAAAGCCCATAACAGAAAACTAGAAATGTGCCAAAATGCAATGGAAAGGAGTATGTTGCGGAAGAGACTATCCGATAAAATAAGGACTGCAGACATAAAGAAACACAAGTACAATGGATGTTACTGTAACTATAAGAAAGCTTAAATAATAATAAAAATATTAATTAAATAATAATTAAATGGAAATGGACAGGACATACAATCAGAGGAAAAGAAAATGGTCAAAAACAATTATGTTCTGGTTTACAAATCACAAGAAACGAAAACGGGGTAGGCCATTCAGAAGATGGGCAGATGAGATAAAGAGGGTGGCGGTGGCAGGCGCTACATGGACAAGAGCCGCTAGGGATAGGGAGAAATGGAAGCATTTGTCAAAGGAGGGCACACAGACGGAAATGTCGAAGAAATTAGAAAAACTTAAATTATAAACTAACTTAACCAAACTAAATTGTATACAAAATAACCAACTAATGTACTTATTTATACCTGTCTGAATAAAAGGCCTACATGGTACTTGATGATGATGATGATTATTATATTATTAATTGTAGTGCAGTTTAAGTTTATCAGTAAATATAGGCTTTATTATTAGGTCCTTTATTTAATTTCATTGTTATTTCTTACATTTTTAAATATTTTTACAAAATACATACAAAAAAGAAAAACATTTAAAAATATAAAAAATAGTAGCCCACCGGTATCGGGAACAGGGTCCAAGCTACCGGTGGTCAGGGCTCCTGAGAGAGGAACCTTCTAACGATACGCGCCGTGTCCAGCCGCTTTCTGGATCAAGCCCTTGTTCCAGCTGCCTAACGAGAGCCTCCTCAGATGTTCGTCGAGGCTCTTGGCTATTATGCCATTGGCCGTAACGACTATCGGTACAATGATTGCTGTATTCACATCCCACATGTCGACAAACTCGCGAGCCAGATGAAGATTATTATTATTATGGTTTATAAACTTAAGTTTCTCAGGTAAGGACCTGGTGTTTTTATAGGATCTCACGGGTGTGAACCAAGATGAAATCCTAATTTTCTAATTGAACTGGTAAATTATTTTGTACTGCACTTAAATTGTAATCTAAATCTGACTGTAAAAATTTTCTTACTATTCGGCAAGTGTTTAATATTGCAGCTTTTTGTAGTGTTAGGTATGTGTATTTTGATAGATTGAGAACATTAAAACTATTGTATATTTGTTTCGGAATAACACCTGTTGTCGATATTACTATTGGGACTATTGTAACTCTATTCATTTTCCAAACTCTGGTAATTTCTTCTTGTAACTCTGTGTACTTCCTATTTTTTTCCGTGATGGTTGTTTGTATATTAATAGTGTTTGGGACTGCTATATCTATTATGTATGTGTGTTTGTTTTCTTTATCAACAAGTGTTATATCTGGTCTGTTGTTATAAATAGTGTGATCTGTAATTATTGTGCGGTCATAATATATTTTGTATAAATGATTTTCTAAAACAGCTCGAGGTGTATATTTGTAATATGGTGTGTACGGATCCTGCATGAGTTTAAGTTTGATTGCAAGTTTCTGGTGTATAATATTAACAAGTTGATTATGGCGGTGAGTATAGTCGTTCTGAGTCAATGTCATACAAGCTCCCGTAATATGTTGTATTGTTTCAGGTCTGCTGTGACATTTTCTGCATAAATCGTTTCTAACTGTACTATCTTTTATAATATATTTTCTATAATTTTTGGTATTAATGACTTGGTCTTGAATGGCTAGCATAAATCCTTCTGTTTCTGGAAACAACCCACTTAATTCAAGCCATTTGTTGGAAGCTTCCCTATCAATGTGCGTTTGGTGTAGATCGTTAGGATGTCTACCGTGTAGTTCTTTCTGTCTTCATTTTTTATGTATCTCTTCTATGTGTCTTGCTTTGTCTATTGTTTCAATACTACCTTCGCTAAGATTAAGTGGTGTATATTTGTTATCTATCTCTACTATTGTTTTATGTAATTGACTAGTATTCTTCTTCCTATTAAATAATTGTTTTAGGTTTATTATTTGCCTTTTGTGTAAATGTGATATTTCAATTAACCCTCTGCCCCCTCCTTTCTGGACATAATCACTCTTTCGATTGCTGATTTAGGGTGGTGATATCTATGTTGTGTAAGAATTGTTCTAGTTTTAGTTTCAAGTGCATTTAATTCTGTTTTAGACCACTTTATAACGCCAAAAGAATAAGTAAGAATAGGTATAGCATAAGTATTTATAGATTTGAACAAATTTTTACTAGCTAGGTACATTTTACACAATGAATGGATTCTTTTATAATATTCCTGTTTTAATTTATCTTTAATAGATTTGTGCTCTAATAGTCGCGCTTGATTGTATCCCAAGTATTTATAAAATTCTTCATTTTTCATTGCTTCTATTACTTCTTCCGAATCTGTTGTGTAATTTCCGCCGACTATTTTACCCTTTTCTATGTTAAGCTTTCGGCATTTGTCTAGTCCAAAATCCATTCTAATGTCTTTCGAAAACGATGTTGTTATGTCTAATAAACCATATAAATTTGTATTTTTATTAGCGTATAGTTTTAAATCATCCATATAAAGTAAATGTGTTATTTGGTGTAGTCGTGATCTATTGTTCTTTATGTCAAATCCTAATTTAGATTCGTTTAATGCGCGAGAGAGTGGATTTAGGGCTAGACAAAACCATAGAGGGCTTAGCGAGTCCCCTTGAAATATTCCCTTTTTAATTGCTATTTCATCCATCGTTTGAGGTTTGTGTTTGTAGCTTAAGAGTAGTTTTCCAGGATCCCATGGTATTCTTAAGAAAATTAGTTAACAATGGGTTGATTTTATAGATATTTAGAACTTGAACTAACCATGAATGCGGTACACTGTCAAATGCTTTTTTGTAATCTATGTACGTATATGTATAAGTTTTTTCTTGCTCTCTGTACGTGTTTTAAGAGAGTGGAATCAATTATTAATTGTTCCTTGCAACCCATATGCCCTCGTCTGCAGCCTTTCTGTTCTTCAGTTAAAATATTATATTTTTCCGTGTGGTTGATAATTTTGTTAGTAATGCAAGACGTTATGATTTTGTACATAGTTGGGAGGCAAGTTATTGGTCTGTATTGTGAGGGATCCTGGGTGCTATTAGATTTTGGGATCATATATGTGATGCCCCTTGTGAGAAATTCTGGCAAATTTTCGTTACCTTTTAAAATATTATTAATTTGTTCAGCTAATGTCCTATGTAGTGCTTGTAATCTTTTTATCCAAAAATTATGTAACCCATCTATACCTGCTGCTTTCCAGTTATGTGTTTTATTTATAATCGTATTTAATTCAAGAGTATCTATATCTTCAAACGGCATTTCTTCTATTTTTTCTGATCTAACTATTTCTTCTTGTATCCATCTAGCTTCTTTATTATGTTCAGCGCTGTCTGACCAGATTCCTTGCCAGAATTCTTTAAGATTCTCTTTCGATGGAGGATTTATGATAGTCGTATGCTTTCTATAAAATTGTTTCTCACTCGTTGTAAATAGTCTGTTGTTATCCTTTCTTTCTTTGGCTTTTTTGTATCTTGCTATCCTATGACTCTTGACTAAGAGTTTTTGTTTTAAGGTGTCTAGGTGGTCGTCTATTCTTTTATTAAAATTTTCGTGTGAACTGTGTTGTTTGGTCTTCGCAATAATTTCATTAACTTTTGTTTCAAGCCTTCTTGATGTGTTACCATTTTTATATTGTGTCAGCCTATTTATGTCTTTTCTTAGTAGGTCTATGTCTGTTTCTAATCTTTTTTGCCATGGTGGGTCGTTCTTTACTTTAGTTTTATGGCTTGACCTGTCTATATTTATTTTTAATTTAAAATGTTCAGCGACCGTAAGAGCTAAGCAATAAATTAGTGAATGTGTATCGGATAAGTTTTCCAGAGATGAAAGTTTTAGCGGGATAATTGTTTGGTTAAATATACTAATGATATCCGATAATTTACGAGTTGGTCGCATTTTTGGTAATAAGGGTCTACACGTGGGATCTATTCCAATGTATTTTAACATATTTGTTTCTAGTTCATTATTTAGTGTCTCTACTAACAAAAGGGTCAAATACCGTTTGTGTTTGTATTAATATTGAATTATCTATAGTTGATTGACTGCTATGTGGTGCGTTAACGGGTAATGCGTTGTCAAAATATTCAGTCTCTAGGCTCGTGTCGTATTGTAAGGGATGATTACAAGGTGTGAGTGAATGGGTTATTTGTAAAGTATTATTATTATTATATATATACTTCTCAAAATAAAATAAAAGCCACTTGGTATTTAAGGCATACCGAGAAAACTATAAGTTAATGTAACAAAAACAAACATAAAACAAACAAACAAAAAACAATGTTAACATAAAACAATGTTATTGTTTGCCGTGTAGGCTAGTAACTGTTGAAATGAAATTATTAATAAACATGTTTATTAAAATTTTGGTAAAATTACAATTTAGGATAAAAAAACAAAATAACAAAAAGTCACTAAAATGTAAAAAAAAACAATTAATATTCTTTAATAACGGGTATGCCCCTTTTTTTTGGCTGTGCACAGCAAAAAAAAAAGCCCAATGCTCTCGATCAAATGCCTCACGTTTTCAGCTGGGATCTCTTCCCAGGTATTTTTCAAAACGTCAATCAGTTGCTGCTGGTTGTAGATCTCTTGCACACTCTTTCTAACCCTTCTTTTTAATTGATCCCAATTGAGCTCGATCGGATTTAAGTGCGGACTGTTTGCTGGCCACGGCGACACTTGAATGTGAGAGCCTTCCAGTACAGACTGGGTCGTTTGAGCTGTGTGTGCACGGGCATTGTCTTCCATCAGGACGAATCCAGGACCCATTCGCTATGCAAATGGGATCACATGAGGCCTGATGACTTCCTCATTGTAACGCTGAGCAGTTACGGAACCCTCATTTAAAATAGCGAGTTCAGTTTTGCCAGGTAAACTTATTCCACCCCAAATAAATGAACCGGTCTACTTCGTGGCTTCTGAAAATCGCTCGCCACGTCGCCTCCATACCCTAATGCGTCGAACGTAATTAAAAAACTATACTTTGCACCCGTCGTTGAAAAACACCACGCCCCACCGGTTTATGCTCCAGTCCAAGTATTGACTGGAGAACCTTAAACTATTTGCACGTTGAGCTCTGGACAAAGGAATTCGAACAACTCGACGTTTTGATGTTTGCTGAACTTCATGCAATCGGTTACGGATCGTTTGGTCACTGACACGAGTACCCGTAGTCAACCGTAGGCGATTTTGTAACTTACGAGCCGACACTGTGCGTTCTCGGCGGGCACTTAACTGGATGTACCGATCCTCATGAATAGTTGTAATGCGAACTCTACCCGAACCAGGTCTTGCAACACAACACATTTCCTTCTTGGATCATTGTAACGGCTCTGGTTGCAGTAATTGCGTCTATATGTCTTCGTACTTGTGTGAGGAGTGTGCCGACGTGACATGAGCACGCGCTACGCGGCCTCTCCATGTTGCTGACCGGTGACGCGGCGGTGTGGTTGCGTGGTGCGCGGACCGGCGCGCGGCGTCGCCACGTGGACGGACGCACTCGCGCGCCTGCATACCGCCAACGGCGTACAAAGGCCTGCATACCGGGTGCTGCGCGAGATATTCGCGCACGAACATAGTCAAAGTGAACGTGCTGACGTGTTTATATCTAAGGTACGCTCTTTATTAGTTAAATTACCATATGTTGTTCCTAGTGTTATGATAGTAGATATAGTGTACGGCCTTTTACACCGTCGAATACGCAAACGTTTGTCGCGTGATAGTATTAGTGACCTTGATATTTTTTAGAGCGAGCGAGAACCATGGAGAATTCGATTGTAGAGCTAAGTAGCAACGCGATCGTTGCCGCGGATAAGGATCCGAACCTAGGTAGGTTCGTTTCGGAAGTACCGCGGTCAACGACTCTAGGTAGAGAATGACCGCGGTACTTCTAGCCCGAGCGCAACCTTAATAGGTTCCACCTCTAGTCCAATAGCCAGAAAAATATTATATATATAGCCCTTGGATAATTCAATATATTTATTTTTGCTGGGTGAATACCTTATGTGAATTAATTGCTATGTACAAAAATGTTAATAGTTTAGAGTTATGTAATAGGTATGAATTAGGTATTTCCTATTATTTCGTGTTATAGCAATAATACAATTTTTAAATAATTTGCTGTTTCTTTATTAGTACTATCTAAACTTTATATTAGTAAAAATGCTGACAGATAGGTACAGTGGAGTAATGGAAAACTGAAAATGGCTCGTAACTCTTTCATAAAAGATTTATTTTTTTCAAATCATTTCCTGTATGCATAGAGGGCACCTTACAACGAAAATTCTAACAACTAAGTATTATGCTGCACATGTAATTGTATTTTTACTTTGTTATATGCGAAATATTGAATTTAAGTTTATAGTTTTGCGAATAAATATTCGAATTAATAAACTCTGCCACCATAAAAAAGTTTAAACACTTACGTGCTATGCCTTTAGTTTAATAAATTAAAATACAATTTGGGTATTGCGGGCGTGGTGTAGGTATTATTTATTAAAATAAAGGCATAGCGCCTTTAGTTTAATAAATAAAATATAATTTGGGTATTATATTGGGCGTGGTGTAGGTATGTACAATCTGTCTTAAATTCTTTAAACTATAGAATTAACGGGATGAAGTAGAAAAGTTGACAATCGACATCTGAGGTTTTGTGTCACGCCCACTGTCATCGATAGCTGGGCCACACATAAATTGCAACGAAAAGTATTTTGAAAATTAAATATACAAGACCGATCACAAAGGCCCACATCATAAACGGATTCTTCCGATGATTTTTAGAAGAACATTATAGTCCGGTCAAATTAGACATATCAAAGTGCATTAATTCGCATAGAGATGAAAATTGGTGCGAATGTTCGGTACACCATTATAAATGAAATGTAAAAAGTCCCCATCGATCCCACACTTGCAAAAAAAAAATCAAGTTCAAAGTTCGGAAATATGGGAAAAACAAAGGGAAAACATAGATACAAAATACAGCGTATGCCTCACGACCACGTATTTGTGTCGTATATGTTACTGTAAAAGCCCGAACTACGATGAATGGTCATCGTATTGTTCATCGAATCATCACAATGTTGGTATTTTATTGTTTTTGTGTAGCCATTGCTGGAACACTAGGACTGCTGGGCAAAGAGTACACCCAAGTCATGTCCAGCCGGACATTCTTTTCCCGCACCGTTTCGAACCAGCCCTCATGGTACGCGTCCAAATCATCTCGCCACCTATTTCTGGGCCGGCCTCAACGGCGTGTTCCATCTTCAGGAACTATTGTGGAGGCTTGCCCAGCGGTCAATTCGCATGCATCTAACGTGAACCGCAATGGCATTGGCCCATTTGAGCCTAGCAGCCTTTTTACCCACGGCTATTATGCCCGTTTGGGAACACAGCGTGGTATTCTGTATTCGGTCTGTTATTTTTATATCCAGAATGCTGCGTAACTCTCTGGCAATCCCCAAGTGCAATTCTTTGAGTGACCATGTCTGAGAACCGTAGGTCTGATGAGCAGAATACATATATCGATGATTTTACTCTTCAGGGTGATCGGCAGATTTATGGTTAATAAATAAAAATTATCAGTGCCGATTTGGCAAAATGATAAGATCAATGAATAAAAATGATAAGAATCTTTGTGAGCTCTAGGTTGAGCATTTTGGTCAGTTCTAGGTGCCATATAATAGAAAGAAACAAATGGATTCGGAGAATTTTATTAGTTCTGTCATTTCGAGACACTGCCAGCGCGGTGGGTACGACCATTCCATGCAAAGAAAATTTTTACTTTAGCGAGATTCCATGTTCTGTGTTTTTTCCTTCTATTGTTTTTACATGAACCTTCGACCTCACACAAATTTTAAATATTTTTTAATTCAATTCAATTCAATTCAATTTTTATTCATGAACAATTTACATTGTGTTTGAACTCTTAATCTAATAACTAAATAAAATTACATTCATTAAAATTATAAAACTAACACATTCATAATACAAATAATTTTCCTAATATAATTAAAACATTCAATATAGTTAAAAATTCGATAATACTACAAGCTAATACATAATTATTATTACTCAGTCTCACATTAACCAATATCAAATTTAAAACGTGGATATGTCATCTTCTAGCGAATACAAACATTTCTCCAATAGGAACGCCTTGAGTGTCGACTTAAATGAGCTCTTGTAAATTATGTTTTTTATGTCCAAAGGCAACCTGTTAAAAATCCGAACTGCTTGATAATGAGGACTATGTTGAACAATATTAAGCTGGGGTACTATTTTGTTTTTAAAATCTTTCCTGCGCGTACTTTCCCTCAACTGTCTCTCCTCATCCGTTTCATATGTATGCATACCTGCGTTTTGGTACTCTTGGTGAATTTCTTAAAATTCACCAAGAGTACCAAAACATAGAGGCTAGGCACAGTAAGAATATTTATTTTTTTAAAGTGTGGCCGACAGCTCTCTATTTGTGATATCCGGACCATGGTTCGTATGACTCTCTTTTGGAGTACAAAGGCTCTCTGGCAGTTATATTTAAAACTATTCCTGAACTGAACGCTATATCTCAACCTTGATTCTATTAGAGCATAGTATACCATTTTAAGGTGTTTTATGTCTATTTCATCCCTAAGACTGCGTAAAACATAACACGCTGAGGAAATATACGAATCAATAGCTTGCAATTCCCTTTTCCAATTTAAATATTTATCAATGTATACCCCTAGAAACTTTACCTCATTAACTATTTCAATTTTAAATGCATTAAGTGCGATCGTCATACTTTCTTTATTACGAGCTGTTGTACTAAATAATATTATTTTGGTTTTATCTGTGTTAATTATGAGTTTGTTACATTCAAACCAAGAATTAAAAACTTTCAACACCGCATTAACCTTAGCGGAAAGCTCCTGTATGTCATTGGCTTCAACTATTGCATTGGTGTCATCTGCAAAAACTGTCAGTTGTGTGTCGGGAAAAATAGAATTAATGTAATTAATTAAATCATTTGTAAATAATATGAACAAAATAGGCCCCAAAATCGATCCTTGGGGTACGCCCGCCACTATATCCTGCATAGAAGATTTATTGCAATTGCTACTACTATTTGCTTGCATATTACTAATATCCACATATATTTTCCTGTTCCTTAAATATGATGAGAAAAGTTGTAAAGTTCTGCCTCTCACACCATAATGCTCCAATTTTGCAATGAGTAATTTGTGGTCAATTGTATCAAAGGCTGAGCTCAAATCAAGAAAAATGCCAGCTACCCTATTTTTCCTATTCAATTTGCTAATAATATCTTCCACCAATGTATATATAGCGTCCCCTGTTCCGACATTTTTCTGGTATCCAAATTGTCTCAAGTGCAAAACCTTGTTTAAATTTAGATGAACTAAAAGTCTATTCTTAATAAGTTTCTCAAAAATTTTGGAAAGAACTGGAAGCAAAGAGATAGGTCTATAGTTTTTTGGATCTGTTTTAGAGCCCTTTTTATGAATTGGGAAAATTTTTGCTATTTTTAGCTGATCCGGAAAGATACCTTCTGCAATGCATTTATTGTAAAAATCAGTCAAAGGTTTAGCTAATACATCTAAATTTTCTTTAATAACTGCTATTGGAATGTCGTCATAGCCACATGATTTCTTATTCTTCATTTCATTAACCATTTTCACTATCTCGTTTGGAGTAACAGGCGCAATAACCATGTCATTTTGAACTCTTTTAGTGCTTTGTACAAGAAACATATAGGGATCCAGATTCTTAATATTACTCGAAATACATTTAAAGCTAAATTGATTTACTAATACATTTGCAACATCTAAGGGATTTTCTATAATTTTACCGTTCAATTTAAGCAAGAGATTTTCGGAATGCGGTGCTTTTATTTTATTCGTGCTTTTATTTACAACTTTCCAAACCTCTTTACTCAAATTAGAAGAATTGTTAATAGTTTCTGTTATTGATATTTTTTTGGCTTTAGATATTACCCTTCTGTATATTTTAATATATTTATTTTTATAAATCTGAACACTGTCATCCTGCTTATTTATACCACCAGCACACAGCAAACGTTTCATTTGGCTTGATGTTTTAATGCCTTTTGTTATCCACTTTAATTTGAAACCAGTTTTGAGTTTAATTTTTAGTTCTCTCTTTCTGTAACAATTTCTGAAAATTGTAACAAATGTCTTCAAAAACGTGTTCATTCCCATACAACTCCAATCAATTTCAAGAATTCTTTGTCTAAAAACTAGGCGGTTTTTAATGTTAAAAACTCTTTTGTTTACAACTATACATTTATTTTTATTTGAATTATCAATTATATTATCTAATAAAAAGTCTCTCAAAAGTGCACCATGTCCATCTGCCAAGCCATTGTGGTCTACTTCACATTGTTCCACATAATCATCTGGCAGATTCGTTATAACGTTATCTATACAAGATGCGCAACTGTTGCGAATAAACGTAAGTGTATTAATAAGCAGTCGGAAATTATAACATGCCAGTAAACTTATGAATTCAGTCCGGGTTTTGCTCTCTACCATTAAGTCCACATTAAAATCACCACAAATAATGCTTTTCCTATTGAACAAATATTCCAACAACTTCTCCATGTTTATCATAAAACATTCGAAATTCTTATTATTAGGGGTGCGGTAACAGCAATACAAGTATAGACCGGTACTAGTATCCTTAATACAACATACTTCAAAGACTTCGATCCTATACAATTTGTTTATAACATCTATATTTTCCACTTTTCTGTCTATGTGCCCCAAGATCAGACTCCCCCCTCTTATTTTTTTGTGCCTAGTATTGTACGAGATTAAGTTATAATTTTCTAGATTAAATACATTAATCGATTTATCATTTAAAAAATGTTCACTAATACATATAAAGTCTACTCTCTTGTCTAGTGAATTAAGGTAGACCTCTAGTTCCCTTTTCTTGTTACTGATACCACATACATTTTGATAACATATGAACACATTTGTTTGAACTGGGAAAGACCCTGAACGACGGTTGCAGCAAGAATTAAGAGTACTATACAAATCACTCACGAAAAAAGTCTGACTCCTGCATAAGGTTATCAGTATCAATAAGTATAAGCATAAGTATCAATTCAAATTGATATAACATTAGTTGTATTTTCAAAGAGGTTTAGTTACTTTTTAGTTATGGACTTAGTAAGTAAACTAAACAACATCAGTCGTCTATATTACAACAAAAATATAGTGACAGCGGTAGTGCCAAAGAATACAGACTTTGACAATATTCCTTGTGATTTCGTTAGTTACAATCAAAGCCACCAGACTAACTGACCTCTATTATACAAGTACGCTGGACTTCATATTATCGATGACAAAATGAAGACATTTGATTTTCGTCATTTTGGCGCTGATAGCTACGTGACTTAACGTGAGATTCCATGGAAGTAATATTAGAGATGGGACACAGGCTTCGGTAAAAAAATACGTGAGAATAATTTAATAAGTAAGAGAAAAAAAATACCTATAATTATTTTTATTGTAATTCATTTTTAAGTAATAGAAAGATTGCTTTAAAGGTTAACTGAAAAATATTTTCAGTCGTATTGCAAGCTATAAACTAGTGGATAGCGACGTGCTACTAAAGTTATAGCGTATTACTGTCAGATTAGTGAGATTTAACTAAGGGGATAGGCTAACAACTTATCCTTAAAACATATTTGAGCGAGTATCTCCTTGCTCAAGTACACAAGTTAGTTAATAGTTCGGATTCACTCGGTTGGCGCCCATCGGATTCGTAAAGGGAACATCATTCATACAAATATTTGCGTACGTATTTCTCGTTCTCATCGCTGAGATCCTGTCTCTGTAGAGTTAAGGTGCAAATAAGAGTGACATCGCATTCCAGCGAGGTGAAGTCTTAGTTTCAACTCTGTTTCAGATGCAGATATAAATAGTTTGACTTCAAAACATCATCAATCATCATCAATACATATAATAAAACTGTAGAAAAGTAATTTTTGTACATCGAAAATATGCTGGAAAAAGGATAACCAACAGAACCTATTTCCAGCATTATTGGAATTTTTGTCTGTTTGTCTGTTTATTTGTGCACGCATCACGTGAAATGTACGAAACCAATGTAGATAACTTTTACACATAAAAATTGTGCGTAACTTGAAAAATTACTTAGTTTTTGATTCATCGCAATCGGTTTACTCAATCAAAAGTTACATGCATTTAAAGACTTCAAAAAGTAAAATTATCACAACACACGCAATTCAGATACTCGGACAGTTGAACTCGATATTCGATAGATGGCGTTGTGCATTTGAAGTCTAATGACTATAGAAAAAAAAATGGTAGGTAGGTAAGTAGGGTAGGGTTGGCGGACAGATGACGGGAGCGAAGCCGCGGGCAAAGCTAGTTTGTTAATAAAATTATAATTATAGTAATATTAATCCGAATTAATTCCAGGCACAGGAACGAGGTGATTGATACAAGAAGAGAGGGCCTGAGCTCAGCAGCGACTTCAAAAAGTAAAATTATCACAACACACGCAATTCAGATACTCGGACAGTTGAACTCGATATTCGATAGATGGCGTTGTGCATTTGAAGTCTAATGACTATAGAAAATAATTGGTAGGTAGGTAAGTAGGGTAGGTAGGAGGGTAAGTAGGGTAGGGTTGGCAGACAGATGACGGGAGCGAAGCCGCGGGCAAAGCTAGTTTGTTAATAAAATTATAATTATAGTAATATTAATCCAGAATTAATTCCAGGCACAGGAACGAGGTGATTGATACAAGAAGAGAGGGCCTGAGCTCAGCAGCGACTTCAAAAAGTAAAATTATCACAACACACGCAATTCAGATACTCGGACAGTTGAACTCGATATTCGATAGATGGCATTGTGCATTTGAAGTCTAATGACTATAGAAAAAAAATTGGTAGGTAGGTAAGTAGGGTAGGTAGGAGGGTAAGTAGGGTAGGGTTGGCAGACAGATGACGGGAGCGAAGCCGCGGGCAAAGCTAGTTTGTTAATAAAATTATAATTATAGTAATATTAATCCAGAATTAATTCCAGGCACAGGAACGAGGTGATTGATACAAGAAGAGAGGGCCTGAGCTCAGCAGCGGGCGAAGTCGGGCTGTGGAATTGTGGATGATCATGATGATGATTCCAGAATTTACACATTGCTTTCGAACATATTATTACTGATTATTAGGCATTCATATAACATTCATGACTAATACCATTATGAGATATTTAGTTATAACATACTACGCGGAGTCAATACAGTAGATGAGTGATACGCCTTGCCAAGTCTACTATTTTGATATTAGTGTAATTTAAAAATATTACTAATACTCATATACTCGTATTAGTTAAAATAATATAATATTTCCAGGCGAATATATTAGTATGACCTAATCTTGAGAAATATCGGTATTAACCTATCTCTAAATGTGTCAATTTTAGTTCCTGAGAACCTCGAGTGGGGCGCTGTGATTCGGCACAAAAATCAACTGTCATTTCATCTAATATATGTAGTCCAGCGTACTTGTATGATAGAGGTCAGTGCACCAGACTACATGATCTGGTTGCATTATACCTGATCTGTTTTTTGACAGTTTGAAATGAAGAGAAATAAATCAGCAAAAAATATCAAAAATAAATATATCTCAAATCAGAAATATATCTCGCTACTGTCGAATTGCACTGGATGGAAAGAGAAGCACGATGGAATTTATATAGTTTTTTTTTATAAAATATAACAATATGAATTACTTAAAAACAATGAATGAAACTTCAAAATATACGACACTGAAGTTTTGCGTCCTGTTATGATACGTTATTGTTGTTAATTGTACCAATGGGCATTGGTAAGAATTACTGGAAATATTTTTTGAAGGTCACGGTAAGAGGTTATTTTGCCGTTCAATTGTATCGAGGTTTTTGTGCTTAAACGTGTTACGGCCACAACGAAGTTTTCAGAAATATGATCATGATTAACATATCTTGTTGCCGCTGCCACATCTTCAATAGATTTGGCAAAACAAATATTAAAAGAAAGCCTATTTCGGGCATTCAGTCCCATAAATAAATATTAAAATTAATGTCTGGTACTATACTGTCCCATATAAGAACGCAGTAGGTGACCTTGTTTTAAAATGGTTTTATACCCTGATAATCTTTATTTATATTATTTTAATGAGTTTTACTATGCTGCTATTAACTAGATAATTTCAACCTGGAAATTTGAAATTTTAATTGATGTTTGGTGCTTTAATTAATCAATCATAATTTACAACAGGAAAGTCCCTTCAAATTGTAAAAACACCTTAAATTAGCAAATAGTTCTAATCTCGATCCGGTCCATCTTGAGACCGAGAAGCCGCACCTGTTTTTCCTAACGGAGACGAAGATAACAACCCCGTCGGACGTGGCGTACCTCAACTACCCGGATTACTCTCTTGAATACAAGTTCAAGAAGCAAACTGGGGTCTGTGTGTACGTCCGCGATGACATTTGTTGTCGTCGTCTCCGTTGCTTTGAGAAATCGGGTTTTTCTGCCATATGGCTACTTGTATACACTGGCGTGGAGAAGTCTCTCTACATCGGCGCCTACCGATCGCACGCTGGTGACCAGGACACGACAGCGCTCTTTAATTGCCTCGTTGAGTCGGCTGACATGGCCTAGCAACAGCGAAGCTTAATTTTCTTGGGGACTTTAACGCCCATCATAAGGAGTAGTTGTACCCGTACCGGAAATCTGACCATGCCGGGTTAGAGGCGCGAAAGTTTTCCCTATCGCTAGATCTAACCCAGCTGGTGAATGTGGCAACGCGGGTAGCGGATGTTGACGGCTGTACACAGACAGTCATTCGGTATCGATCTCAGCCCCGCTGGGAACGTCTGACCACTGTCTGGTGAAATCCGTATCGACTTGCTCTACTCCAGATGAGAGTCCTAGAGGCACGAGGCGAGTATGGCGATACGAGTCAGCAGACTGGGACGAGATGTGGCACTTTTTTGCGTCTTATCATTGGCGGCATATGTGTTTCTCCTCGGGTGACCCCTCGAGCTGTGCGGCTGCGGTTGGGGATGTGATTCGGCAGGGAATGGAGTATTTCATTCCATTCTCCGACTTTCCGCTCGGTCACAAATCCCGACCTTGGTATAGTGCAGAAAACGCCCACGCTGAGGCCCGCTGCCTACCAAGCCTGGGTCGGGGCCCGCGGCCGCAAAGTTAGAGCGCGTAGGGTTCGCGCGAGGAAAAGCTTTTAATTCTGCCGCCAAGTTCTGCAAGCGGGTTTTGCGTCGGGCACGTTTTGACCATATTAGATGTATTGGGGCCAAGCTGGCATCGCACCCTCTGGGTAGTAAACAGTTCTGGTCCCTGTCTAAAGCGGTTGAATCGAATTTCTGTCGTCCCACTTTACCTCCAATGCTGAAACCTGATGGGTCGCTGGCTCACTCTGCGAGTGAGAAAGCAAATTTATTTGCATCTCTCTTTGCTAGCAATTCACGTCTAGACGCTGGCTCCAAGCAACCACCTACTGTACCTCATTGCGACTCTTCGATGCCGGAGAACGCTGTGCACACTAAAGAGGTCCGTAGAGTATTGTGCAGTCTAGACGTGAACAAGGCCAGCGGGCCTGACGGCATTCCAGCGCGAGTGCTGAGGCTGTGTGCGCCTGAACTGGCTCCTGTGTGTGGCTCGTGTTGACACGCTTGTTCCGCCTCTCTCTTGTTAAAAGAACGATACCGAAATCCTGACAGCTTGCAAATGTGCAACCAGTGCCCAAAAGGAAGACCCTGCCCATTACGGTCCGATCGCCTTTACCCCCATTCTGTGCAAAGTTATGGAAACGGTACTGAACAGTAAGTTGCTGACCTACCTTGAAGACAATGATCTCCTCAGTGACCGTCAATATGGCTTTCGCCGGGGACGGTCAACTGGCGATCTTCTTGTGTACGTCACGCACTGCTGGGGCGAAGCCATCGAGATACACAGCGAAGCACTTGCTGTATCACTTGATATCTCGAAGGCCTTTGACAGGGTCTGGCACGCGAGTCTGCTCAGTAAGCTTCCTGCTTATGGCATCCCCGCTGGTTTTTGTAGCTGGATATCAGACTTCCTTAGCGAACGGTCGATCAGAGTAGTCATTGACGGCTGCTCCCTTGACCTTATGGCTATTGATGCCGGAGTTCCTCAGGAGTCTGTTCTTTCTGCAACTCTTTTCCTGCTGCACACCAATGACCTACTTCAGCCTGGTATTGTTGGGTACGCAGATGACAGTACTGTTTCAGAGAGATACTTGTCCAGCGCAAAAACCAGCGTGGATAAAGTTCGTTCCTTAAGGGAGGCTATGGTGGAGCGGACAAAATTGACCTTAAGCCTTGTCTCCTAGTGGGGTGGTGCACCAAAAGAAAGGCGTGTCTATTTACCGCTTAAAGGATTCTGTTCGATGGTTCGCCTACTTTTTGGGATGCGTCCGTTCCTGTGACTGATCGGCTTAAGCTTCTAGGCATGGAGTTGACATCCAGTCTCAACTTCGGCGCCTTCATTGAGTACAAAGCCCAAATTGCGGCCAAAAAACTGGACATCCTAAATAGAGTGAAGCGATACTTTACGCCTGGACAGATTTTAACCCTATACAAAGCGCAAGTAGGATCCTGCATGGAGTATTGCAGCCACCTTTGGGATGGCTCAGCTAAGCATCAGCTTGCCGCGCTTGACTCGGTGGAACGCAGAGCCAAGAGGCTCATCGGCGACGTTGAACTGGTGGACGCCAAGCTTCACAGCTTGGCTCATCGCCGCAAAGTTGTCAACTTGTCGGTCTTCTACAGACTGTACTTCGGTGAGCGCTTGAACCTGTCTACGGAGGCCGTCTCCGAAAGGGGCGATGCCAATCTAGTCAGTTTTAATGCTGCTAAGACCCAGGTGTGTCTATTTTCCGCAAAAAGGAGGCTATTCCACCTGGCTCCATCTTTCCGTGGTGTAACCGTGCCGATAACGGACCATCTCGACCTTCTTGGTGTTACGTTAACACCCTTAATTTTGGTCCATTTATTGAGGCAAAGGCTAAGTTGGCTGCATAAAAGTTGGGGATCCTTGCAAAGGTGAGACGGTACTTAACGTCTGAACAGCTGCTCAAATTGTATAAAGCGCAAGTTCAATCATGCATGTAGTACTGCTCTCACCACTGGGACGGATCTGCCATATATCAACTTGATGCACTTGAGTCGATTGACAAACGGGCCAAGAGGCTTATCGGCTACGATGCACTGGTCGCCTCAAAGCTCCAGAGCCTTGAACATCGACGCCGAGTGGCCAGTCTGTCGGTTTTTATAGGTTACATTTCGGGGAGTGTGCGATGGAACTGCACAATTTGATTACGCCTAGCCCTTTCCATCACCGGAAAACAAGACGTACGGCAAAGCGCCACCGGTCCATGGTGGACATCCCACCTATACGTACAAAGCGTTTTGCGAATACTTTCATTGTACGCACAGCTAAGGAGTGGAATTCCCTGCTGGAGTCTTTGCTTCCTGATAGCTACAACCTTGGGGTCTTTAAGTCAAGAGTAAATAGGTTACTTCTAGGCAAGCGTGTTTCACCGTCTACCACATGATCGCTTACCATCAGGCGAGATAGTGGTCAAACGCGAGCGTATCGATAAATAATAAAAAAGGCCATCGCTCATATTCAGACGGATCTATGCAGAAGAGTCATTGAAAATATAAGTTTGTTAATACCTCACACACAGCTTGTTTTATTAAATTTCAACATCTACCCGCCCTTATTGAAAAACCCTTTAGAAGCGATATCCGGCAAAAATCTGGCACTTGCAAATTGAAATCCCAAGTCTATGAAAGCCGATTTTCAACCCACCGTGTTGTACACTGACCTCTAATATACACTTGCATGATAGAGGTCAGTGGTGTTGTACCACGTGAATAAAGTAAATGTCAAATTGTCAATGTCACAAACGTAATTTTCGACCTGTGCGATGTCTGGGAGGACCCGTATTATTTAGTTAAAATCTGATAAAAATAGGAAAGTGGTCCTATTTGAGAATCACAAAATACACCGGGCTTTTTAGAAGGACTAACAAGGAAAATGAGTAAACTCGTTCCTTCCGTCGGTAAACTTCTAGCCGGTAATACGGTTACGGTGGGTTCTGTTTCCTAGCTGAAGAAACGCCGCGATTATCTTAATAAAATAAATAATGAGCTACAGAAATATGTACATGCAATTTTTGATTTTAGAAAGTGGGCGCCCAAGTTGCTACGACGTCTAATGCAAAATATAGTACAAAGAGCAGTACGAAGAGCCAAGCTTCATTTAAAATCACGGTAGCTCTATTTTAATCTTAATAATGTTCTATGAGCTGAAAGGAGTACGTACACGTTTGCCTTGTCAATGCCGGCTATTATTTCTATTCAAATTGGTTGGACAGTTTTGTAATTATGTAACCTAACCGTCTGTTGAGGATTCAACCAATAAAACCAGGTCAACTACTGAGGAAATAATTCTTCTTAATTTGATCTTGTTATTACACGTGTTGCTTGTGCTGCTGTACGCACCAGAAAAGCGTCTCGAAGCGAGCGGTCACTGCCCGCGGGTGCAGCACCGGGGCTCACAACAGTGAACCCGTCGGGTGGTCCAACTGGACCTGGCGTGTTGCGAGCGCGAGTCTAAACCCGCGCTCACTATGTTTATCTTGTTGTGTGTGGCTGTAGGCGCGCCGTGGCGAGCGTTATGAACGGTTCCCCGCTTCTACACGGCACCCTGGCGTTCTACCCCCACCAGGTGGGACCTATGGCGAACCATAGGCGATCCAGTGAAAGCAACCAGCGTCAGAAGTGCCGATTTATTATATACAGTGAAACCTGGTTAAGTGAGACATCAAGGGACCTGCAATGTTGTTTTACCTATAGAGGTATTCCACTTACCCAGTGTCTCAGATATCCAGGTATAAATAAATATCTGTCCTATTTACAGAGGGTTCCATTAATAGAGGTCAGAATACAGGTTATTTCAGTTATAGAGGTGTGATTATTAAATAAAATAACGTGTTATGTAAACATTATAAATGAGATTTAATAAAAAAATAAATATATACAAATGTAATAAACAAAAATATTCAAGCAGGATATTCTGATAAACGTACACGTTTTAGTATTTCTTGTCCTTCAGAACATTGTGATTGAATTTTATGTTTACTCTGAATTATTCTACAAAGAGTATATTTTGGCACATTAAATTCGACACAAACTTCATCGCGTGTTTTCCCACTTTCATAAACGGATATTAACTTCAGTTTTTTCACGTACTGATAAAGATTGTAGCTTTCGTTTTGACATTTTTCAAATAAATATCCGTATGATAGTAAAGCGAAACTAAAACTGGAGGTTTTAGTTTAACATTGAGGCTCAAAATTACTTACGTGGTTAAGTGCGGCATTTTCGGGTAGATAAGAATAAGTAAGTAAACAAACAAAACGATGTTATCTCAGTTACAGAGGTTTATGCATATAAAATTCACTCGCTGTCTCAGTTGTACAGGTAACTATGGTGATAAATCGAAAGAACGAATCCCAGATATAGAGGTTTGCTTCGTCCCACTAACAGGGGTAATTCAGTGCCAAAGTGTTGGGACCTCAGCATGAGTTCCAGTTATGGAGGTTTCTCACTTTTCCAGGTCCCACTTAACCAAGTTTCACTATATAATAATAACACCTACAGATATAAATGAGTTGCACCCGTCTGCCCAACTGCCAGAGCTAGCCGGTCGTTGCACAGACAGTGGCGCCGTAAATGTATGTGGGAGCGGCATTGTACTGAGTTACACCGCTCATGTGTTTCACATTTGTGTTATTCGGTGCGTGAGTACTCGTGAATGCAGAGTAGTGATTGGCTGTTTACGACGTGAAGTGTGCCTATATTAACTTAGAAAAAACTTCACGCCGGGCTGCAGTGTGGGGTGAGCAGTGTTTTTGTTTGAGTAAGCCGCGCGTAGACTGTTGCTGCTTACTCAGACGTCAAGTCCGGGAGGTGGATGGGGTTCATCATCATTTCAGCCGAAAGACGTCCACTGCTGGACATTGGTCCAGGCGACGCCACATTGACTGATCCCGTGCGTCTCGCATCCATTGCCTACCTGCAACTTTAACCAGGTCATCGGTCCACCTAGTAGGAGGCCTTCCAACGTATCGTCTTCCGGTTCGCAGTCGCCATTCCAGAACTTTTCCGCGTCGGACCAAATGGCCCGGCTCGGATGGGGTTGCGGTGTCAATAATGAGGTCTCTAGGGAGGCGCTTTCTGTCGGGCGGGCGCGCGTGCCATGGCACTATGTCCTGGATGTGAGGCCAGGCAGAAACGTCGGCCCACGCGAAAATAGTTGTGGCGAGTCGCCCTACAAACTCGTCCAGGCTCTCCATACCAGTATCCCGCTGGATGACATCGTTCCTCATGTAGCGAGGGGCGTCAAGTTATTTAGCGTCTCGCAAGCTGGGGCTGCGTATGTAAGGATAGATTGCAGGTAGGTATTGTAGATGCCCAGCTTGGTTCCGGGCGACCCTGCACTGCGCCTCCACCCTGGTGACGTGCAACCCCATCGTGAGCCGACGGTCGATGGTCACACCCACCCAGGTACCTGGCCTGAGGGGTCCACTCGCTGTCGGCTCCTTGTAGTGTCAGACGTGGTGAGAAGGGCCTGAGTCCTGTAAAAAGAGCCTGCGTCTTAACCGCTAGCCGCTACTTTGCTAGCCACTCCGGGATGAGGTCGAAGGCGCGCTACATCTTTTTTGCTGCGTGCTTAGCGTTCATCGACGTTGTTAGAGTAGTCAGCGGTAGCGTTTCCTCTGGTGTAGTGGAGATATCGTCGGTGACTTGACACGCAGGCGATAAGACGGCGCCCTGCGGCACGCCTGCCAGTATCGGGCGAGGGGGCGGACAGTTCGCCCTCTACCACCACTCTGATGCTTCTGTGGGACAGTAAGGTTTGAATTACTCTTACCACGCGACGGAGCGCGGTGGATATGGCCAGCTCGTGGATGAATCTGTCATGCCACACGCGGTCAAAGGCCTTTTCCATGTCGAGGAATACTGCCACCGCGTACCTCGTACAGCAGGTGCAGAACCCTCGACAGCTGGAGCACCAGCTGCAAGGATACGAGCTTTACGGGCTGCTCCAGCAGTTCGGGTTATGGGTTAACAGTTTGGGTTTGGAACCCAAACTGTTCTTCACGCGGTGAGATATGAGGTGCAAGGTGTCACAGCAGGAGATACTCGAACACCTTGGACATAGTGAGCAAGAGAGTGATCGGCCGATAGCTCTCCGGCTTCAGGACATTCTTGCCCGCCTTGGGCAGCATGATGACGCGCCCCTCTTTCCACGAGGCCGGTAAAGAGCCCGTGCGGAGAATCCCGGTGAACAGGCGCGCCTCAGCCGCGACCATATGGTGGGGCAGGTGGTGCAGCGCTGTTTTGGATATGTGGTCGGCACCTCACTCTATGGTCGGCAGAAAGGAGTCCTGGGTCGCGGTGGTATACTTCAGCGAAACAGTCGTCTCGCAGAAGGAGGCTGCGGAAAGGGAGAGGGAGATTCTATCCTCTCACCCGATCCGCAGCAGACGCGCCGGGCGTCGGCGGAGGGCGGACAACGCCCTCTTCCAGTCCCCCTAAATGGGTCCAGTGGTGACGGAATCGGGGACGTCCGTCGCCCCCCACACATCAAGACCCGAGGTGGCTGCGTGTAGTGTTCCACGCGCGCCCCTCTTAGACGTCGTGAGGGGAATGAAACACCTCATTCTCCCCCAACCCGAGGTCGAGGGCCGAAGAAGCGGGCCGGCACCAGCCGGGGGTTGCGGAAGGATCGTTGTACCCGCTACCCCCGGCGTAGGTGTGACATGGAACACGGGGGTGGTTTTTAGTCAGTAGGAGTCTGACAGACTGAATGAGAAAAAAGAAGATTTAGGTTTCCACTGTGTAACTACTACATTACTTACTTCATGCTTAATTACAGACTGAACAAAAAAAAACTACTGTATTTAGGTAAAGAGCAAAACAAAAAACCTATTCATTTTCTCATGCTGTAAGTTTTTTGGTCCACTAGTCTTTCAAACTCCACAAATTGGATAAAGGCCCAGCAACTACAATTACGTTAACCAGCGAAGATGCTCTTAATCTGTATGAACAATTGGCGCTTATCCGAAAAATTGAAACTACAGCTGCTACCTTATACAGGGAGAAGATCATCCGTGGATTCCTCCATTTATACTCCGGTGAGTGTTCTGATATATTTGTCATTTAGTGCCATGCTATGTTTGAATTCGAACCTATGAGGCTACTGTATTCAAAGAATCACTTTTATATTTTAATTTTTAATCAAACTCTATGTTTTTTGGTACAAAAAGCAATCAATTTATTAAAATAAAATGAAAATGATTAAACCTTAGGTGAAGAGGCAGTAGCAGTGGGTATGCGAGCGGCCATACGTAAATGCGACTCTGTGATCACTGCTTACCGTTGCCACGGCTGGACACATCTTATGGGTGTCAGTGTGGCTGGTATACTCTGTGAGCTAGCTGGCCGCAAGACTGGTGTCTCAAGAGGCAAGGGAGGCTCCATGCATATGTACACAAAGAACTTCTATGGTGGCAACGGCATTGTTGGTGCTCAAGTAAGATGTTATTTTTATCACCATTACTTGTACTAAATGTTACATCCAAGATATTTAATAATTGCATAAAATATTAGCCTGTAACCTTTGACGGCTAGAGTCTCAACGAAGTGCGTTCATGTGGATGAAAGGTGTCGTCGAGGTCGACCCAGAAAGAGAAGAATATCTGGAAGGACTTGGGGCAGACGTTTACTCATCTGTGGGACAGCAAAGGCTAGATTTAAAAAAAAACTTTGACTGCTGATCATAGAGTCTGTTCCCCTCTCCCACTCCTAAGTAAAGACATGCCTGGTTCCTTCGACTATTCTATATAACCTTTTCTCAATATTTCGCGAGAGTTTCTCGCCAATTCTTGAGGAACGAGAGACGTTCTACCACCTCCCATGCCAGAAAATATCTGCGTCTAGCGCAGCGCGGTGAGGTTTGCCGTCGAACTTTGCACATTGTTTTTAGTAAATCTATACTGTTAGTAGCTGTAAGGACAACACATTTTTTTTAGTAAACATGTATTTTTTCTTAATTAAACACTACCAACACCCCTATACGTTTCACTACTCTACATTTATACAAAAGCACACGTAGGTACACAAACACAATTTAAGTATTGTATTCATGTTGCATAATTTAAAGTACTAGCTTTTTTGTATTATTTTTGGTGAAAATAAATAGTAATAAAACTACATTTTTTTCTCAGACACCAATAGGAGCTGGACTAGCTTTCAAGCACAAGTACACCGGCGATGGCGGCATGAGCTTTACGCTGTATGGTGACGGTGCCGCCAACCAGGGCCAACTGTTCGAAGCATACAACATGGCTACGCTATGGAACTTGCCGTGCGTGTTTGTCTGCGAAAACAATGGATATGGTGAGTGTTGTGACATAATTTTCAATACGTTGATTTATTCGTTCTTAACCTTCTAGTACTTAGCTGAATCCGGTTAGACTGTAAGCCGACACCAACGTATAGTTGCCGGCACGTAACTTGGCAAGAGTCTTTGGATGCGCACAATCAGTTTTTAGGTCTCTTTGGTTACCAAACGGGGCGTGGGGAACGTTTAGCACCGTTCCGAGCGCGCGATTGGTTGGTCAGTTGACACAAGGATCGACTGACCAATCGCGTCGCATCCACGTTCCGTTCGTTCTATATGCGCGAAGTTTCTTTTTAACACGCTTTTATTAGCTTGGTATGTATGTATCTATGTATCTATGTATCAATGTAACAATGTATCAATGTATCAATGTAACGGAATCTTTGAACGTGATTTTCACCCACTTCAAAACGTTGGATTGATTTGAAACTTTGCACACTTATCAAGGACCGATGACAATGCAATAATTTAAACAGTTTGTCCCATTATCCTTACCATTAAAGCGTGTTTTTTAGTTTTTAGAACTACAATTTATTATTATGAATGTATTTTATGGTGTACACTGAAAAATATGATAAATAAATAAATAAGTGCAAAAGTTTACCTGACGCTTCCCTAGATGCGTGCGCATTACGGGGAGTAAGCGCGCGGCCTCCAGGAGGTTGTAGAGAACCTCCTGGTTAATTAAATTGTCCTAATTAAAACAGTGCGTGTTTTATTGGGTGTTCCGGTGTTCTCGCCTTCGGAACTTGAAAATCTGTTCATGGTCCTTCGAGAGCCGGGTTGGCGTGAAGGTGGTTTTTAACCGACTTTCGAAAAAGGAGGTGGTTCTATGTTCGACTTCTTGTATGTTTTTTTTTATGTATGTTCACCGATATCTCCGCCAATTGTGGACCGATTTTGAAAATTCTTTTTTTGTTTGAAAGAGTATGTTCCGATATTGGTCCCATTTTAATTTGGTGAAGAACTGATGAAGAACTTCGAAGATATACAACAGAACTCTTCAATAAATAACGGCAAATCTCTCGGGACTGCTGCAATCGCATGTCTATTTATTGTTTATACCATTTCATAACATAACATCACGCCAGTACGCTCTTAAGGGGTAAGCAGATCTCTCACTTGATCGGTTTTGTTCAAGTTTCATGATATTCGAGTTATCTATTCTGGCGTTATAGGAAACTTACTAAACAACTTGCCTATTGGGTAGGTACAACTAAAAAGTGAAAAATAAAAAACTTTTTTACAAAAAAATACTACTATATAATCCTTGTTGATTTTACGGGTTAAAATGTTTAATTAGAGTAATAAGGGACAGAGATGACCAAATATGTTTAATTGCTCACTAAAAACTATTTAAAGACTGATATAATTATAAATCTAGTTTGGTCCGGAATTCTGGAACCAGTTCCGGAATTCCGGCATTAGATCTCCAGTATTGGAACTCAGTTCCGGATTTGTGTGACGTCATGTCATTAGTTCGTAAGTGGCGAAGTCGCTTCATCACCCCCCTCCGGAGACCGGAGGTCGAAACAGTTTGAGTCGTCCGTACATCTTGTGATGCGTGCCTGGCCAGTGGAAGGTTAGTACCCGTGATTCGGAACCGAAAGTCGCAGAGTTCGCGGTGAGTCGGAACTGTATGCGGTTGTACCTCAGTGAGTCGGGGTGATGATATCTCAGTGAGTCGGGATTGTTTTGCTGGCTCCAGTGGGTCGGAGCGGTGATGAAATAAGCTGAGGGTGATAACCAGGAATGCGCGTCCGCTGCATGCTGGTGGTCAGGATACCTCCGTAGATGCCGTGGGTACTGGCTGGATGTGTGACTCGCTGCTCGAAAGTTTGAGGAAGTGAAGATGACGTCACGATGATGTAGCTCTGCACGAAGGCTGCGCTGATGTTCATGTTCGAGGGTCACCAGTTTGGGGGTATGCGGAACTGGGTGTAAAGTCCCACAAACCTCCATAGAAAAGAGAGGATCCTCTGACTAGACGGGTGTTGCGTCTGGTCCGGACAACTGCCCGACAGTTGATGTCGGACTGTTGTATACTGTGTGACGTAATGTCAGTTCGTAAGTGGCGACGTCGCTACAAAAATATCGAAGTGCTTCAAAGAAACTTAGAACTATTTTTGTGGTGTTATTGAATGTGTTTACTGGACAATAAGTTTATTTTCAACACACTTGCTCATAAACTGGCTCTTATTTCACCGCAATTAGACACATAATGTTACCTGTTATCAAACTGTGACTTTTTCATTGCTATTATTCACAAGTGAGTTATAGAGTTTTTTTTTAATTTATTGGTTGAGTTGCTTTGTTCTTAAAAAAGTTTCGATACAAAAAAGATCGTGCTCAATAGTACAAATAAATTAATGTACCTATTGTTTGCTCATTTCATGCAACTTCGTATTTAAATAGATAATTTCAACTTGTACGTGCTTAATAAATAAAACTTTCACTCAAATATAAATTTTATTTGCTCTGTAATAAAAAATAAAAAAATTCCCTATTTTGTACGTGGCTAAAACACTATCCACGAAAAGCCAAAAAAAGGAAACCTCATTCTTTTAGTCTTTGGCCGACCGCCATTGTTAAATGCGCGCGCATAGGAAAACTGATTAATTATGCCCGCCATTGTGAAAGAAATTTCACAACTCGTTTGTACTGTTGAAAATGATTTTTAGTATTATTTTCTTCACAAGTGTGTTGAAAAACGTTGTATGATACACGTGTGTATTGATGATTACCGTCCTCGGCTCTCTTAAGACCCTCACCTACGGCTCGGGTCTCAATGGCGCCTCAGCGGTAATCACCAACATTGCACACTTGTACCATAATGTATTATTATAGTTTTATAGGTATCTAGTTGCAAGAAATTTGTGTATTTTAGATTTGTGACACTACTTGTGTTATTAATTAAAAATTGAGTTGCTTAATAACATTCAGGAAGACATTAACGCTAAAATGCTCAAGTTAAAATCTAACTTAAAAAAATGTCCTAAAGAACGCCTTTAACTTCACGAGGTCACGTGGAAGGAAGTGTAGGCGTGCAACCTTTAAAGTAAGTTGCTCAGTGATAAATATAGGGGTATCCTCGTTTGTGCGCATGTCCAGGTGTTTGGCACATAGTTTCGCCTTTTGTTTCATGTTAAATGCCTTACAAGATTTCAGAATATTATTTTTTATCAGTGTAGAGTTTGTTTCCACTACAATTGGTGTATTATTTGGATCTTTCTATGCACGAACTCTGTATATATCACGGATAATAGTCTTGTCAAACGGATAACCCACTGAGTTCGATAGGCTTGAAACCATTTGAAGTAGGTCGTGGTTTAACACGACGATATATCACTTACACTATATGTGTATGTATTTATATCTTAGGTTAGTCGTTCACTTTTCTTCTCTTCTTGTTCTCACACACTATTGTCTACATTTCTTCTTCATTTCTCCTTTTCGCGGGTCTGCTGGTAGAAATTTCTTAAGAAATAAGCAGTACCTTTGTACTCCTTTGTCATGATGTGTTTTCTGTATGTATTTTCTGTATGTACATTAATAATAAAATAAATAAATAAATAAACACCTCTAATGTCTGGTCGAGACTAAAAAGATCAAACCATGCGCCGAGTTATATCAGCCTAAATTGGCTCATGTGTGGTGCGCGTAAGTTGTCTTTTATGCGGAATCTATTATGAGGTAATCTGTGCTTCGGATGGTCGATGGGTCCGGAAGGTTCTAGAGTGGCGATCGCGTACTGAAGGCCTACCATAAGATGGACGGATGACATGGTGAAGGCCGTGGGAATCTTCTTGATGCGAAGAGTCCAACGCCAGTAAGACAGTTCGGTGTCGCGAAGCGTGTCCAGCAGTGAACGTCTTTCGGTTGAAATGATGAAGATAATGAGTCCATGATGATATTATTATTTTATTATGCACCGGTCATCATCATCATCGACTGTCACTGTTGACGTCACCGTTGGCGCAGTGGTTGAGCGATCGGCTGCTGCGTTGCGTGTCGCTTGTTCGATTCCAAATGTGTATGGCCTACAGATAGTTTTTCCGGATACGGGTGTTTGTGTATGTGAGTTGAAATGTTTGTAAACGCACCTATGATACACGAGAAATTCTTACATTGAGGCGCGTTGTAGCTCTGTTTAACTCACGAGTCCCAGCATTATTCTGAGCGATCTCTAATTTGCACGGATCCGACGCATATTTTCCGTATTTGTATAAATTTTAATTTTTGTCATTATTATAATATGTAATGCGTCTTAATTAAAGCGCTCAAATAAACTCCGTAAATCAATTGGCTAGTTGGTATGTATGGATCAAATCTTGCAATTGAATTTTAAAACGTTTACATTGGATAGTGAATAAAAGCTAAAAATATAACACAAGTTTTGATGGTTGATGAATGTATGTTTGTTACTCAATCACGCCAGAACGGCTGAACGGATCTGGATGAGATTTGGTACGGCTAGAATAGTACATAGGATACTTTTTATCCTACCGAGATATGTTCCCGTAGGATAATATCCGAGATCCACGCAGGCAAAGTAGCTGGCTAAAGCTAATCTTTATATATAAAAGAAAGTCGGGTTAGTTACACCATTTCTAAATCGAGAACGGCTGGACCGATTTACATAATTTTTCCTTGGTTCGATTTACCTACGTCTCGAATAACAGAACGTTTAAAACATCGTTTTTTTTTTATTCCTTTTCCCCAACATTTTGCGAACACTGTGCCATCTCTGATACATGACAGAATACAGAAAAGCTATAAAAACTAAAAAAGGTAGATATGTTGGGTAGGTATGGTAGGGTAGGGTAGGTAGGTAGGTAGGTAGGTAGGTAGGTAGGTAGGTAGGTAGGTAGGTAGGTAGGTAGGTAGGTAGGCAGGTAGGTAGGTAGGTAGGTAGCCAATTGACGGGAGCGAAGCACGGGTCACAGCTAGTAATTAATAATTTCTTCTTTTAATAGTTTCGCCCATCCCCTTTGGAAAAAAGGCGTGAGTTTATGTATTTCTTCTTTTCTATAATGAGTTGTATTCTCCACCAGGTATGGGAACCAGCATAGAACGGTCCTCAGCCATGACAGAATGCTATTCCCGCGTCGCCTACATTCCCGGCGTCTGGGTCGATGGCATGGACGTCCTCGCCACTAGAGAAGCTACCCGCTTTAGCATCGATTACTGCACCAGTGGAAAGGGTATGTAATAATAATAAAAAATTTAATAATCTAAATTGTACAATATACAATGAAACCACGAAAAAAAAAACAGAAAACAATAACATTATCAAAATTATGACCGATTTACACATTGACCTACAAGATATGAGAAAAATTAAGACTACGTCATGTTGACGAGAACTGCCGCTACAAGACAAGCACGCCTACCCAGCTCCGCCTTGCCGTCGCCGGAAACCAGCCCCACCGTGAGTGCTGTGACACCGGCTGTGGCAGTTGCGTCGAGCTCGAGCGACGAGTACTTCTCTCCGCCGACGACACCACCACCTGCGCGTCGACGGGGAGGACGCCGGCCGCCGGACCGCTTAGGACCTCGAGGCTTACCGGTCTCTGATAATGCCCAGCACCCGGCGGCAGTGTGCAGCGCATGAGATGGACACAATCCATTAACGAAAATGTCATGCGCGCATACTTTGGGGCTACAGAGGGAGGAAACAATCTGACCGCGTACCGTGTCCGGATGCTCTCTTTGTTTCAGGTGCTTGAGCCGGCTGTCAACGTTTCGGCCCAACGACTTTCGGATCAGGTACGGGTCATCCAGCGTAATCGTAAATTGGATGACACTGTGCTTGATCGCCTCCGAACGGAAATGTGTAACCGTGTCACTGCCCCATCGTCACAGGCTGTGGTGCCACCACAGTCCAACCACGCTGACGAGGAGAGTAGTGACAGGGTTACAAACGTAAGTACCCAGTGCAATGAGGAATTGAGGAGTGCTTTGGATTGTGCTATTCGGGATTATCGCTACATGCCACTCGAGCTTAGGCCACGATTACCTCGTTTGCCCATGCATAACAAAAATAGGGCACTGGTGGCTGTTCTGGATTCACAGTTGTCAAACTATTTTGATGACTGCGAAGACCTCACTGATACACATTCGATCATGTACTGCGCGGCTGTAGCGGCATGTCGTGTAGCTTACGTCAAATTTGTAGATGACAGAGCTACACGACCGAAACCAGCCGTACCAGCTTGGCAGTGCAGGATCAAACGTCGTATTGGTGGGGCCAGAGCACTCATCGGCAAACTAATTTGTTTCAGGGAGGGCAATAATCGGCCAAGAGTGATGCGCTTTGTGAGACGGGCGTTTTCGGGGACTGATGTCAGCCCCCAAGACTATATATCCCGTGTCACAGAGCGTATCGACTTCCTGAAGCAAAAAGTGTTTGCATGGGCAAACCGTATTCGTAGGTATAGGAAAAGTGTGGAGCGATACACCCAGAATCGTACATTCCAAAGTAATGAAAGGTGGGTTTATCGGGCTTGGGAGCGACCCGACCAAGGTGTGACTGATACGCGCCTGCCGGATGATGACGCTATGTGTTCATTCTGGCGCAACATCTGGTCGGTGCCTGTCAGTCACACCGAAGGTGAATGGACTCGGGAGGTCGAACGAGCGTGCGATCCAATACAAGAAATGGGGGCTATCACGATCAGCCCCCAAGATATAGCCCATGCAGTCCGTCCGATGCCGAACTGGAAATCTCCAGGGCCGGACGGGCTGCACAACTTCTGGATCAAGTGGCTACAAAGGTCGCACGCTCGTTTGGCATCTCAGTACCAGGCAGCCTTGGAATCTGGTTCGCTACCCAGGTTCCTTACAACAGGAATAACCCACCTGCTCCACAAGTCGGGTAGCACCGCGGAACCCAAAAATTATAGACCTATTACATGTTTACCAACGGTCTATAAGGTTCTTACATCCATTTTGAGAGTTAAAATTAATAAACACGTCGACGATAATTCGATCATGTCGGTCTCTCAAAATGGATGTAGGAACGGGTCCCGCGGTACTAAGGAGCTACTCCTTATAGATATGGCCATTAGCCAACAGGTTCGGCGTTCCCGAAAGGATCTGTCGACATGTTGGATAGATTATAAGAAGGCCTATGACTCGGTGCCTCATACATGGCTCATGAGGGTGCTAGAATTGTATAAAATAGAGACAACTCTACGCACCTTCCTGATGTCGTGTATGGGGCAATGGAGCACAGTCCTTCGCTATCCAGGATGTCGAAATATCCAGAGGAATAGCGAACCTGTAAGGATCGAGCGAGGTATATTCCAGGGCGATAGTTTGAGTCCACTTTGGTTTTGCCTAGCCCTGAATCCTCTAAGCATGCTGCTAGAGAATTCAGGGCTAGGCTATCGGTTGAAGAGAGGTGGTTATATCTCACCTCCTTTACATTGATGATCTGAAGCTCTTTGCCCCCAGCAATCTTCAGCTGATGGAGCTACTGAAAGTAACTGAAACTTTTAGTAATGCCATCAGGATGGAGTTTGGTGTGGAAAAATGTGCGGTCATGCATGTGAAGCGAGGGGAGATTGTGGAATCCGTAGGAATTCAACTCGCGGATTCCATAAACCTGAGATCCCTCTCTCCAAACGAAACCTATAAGTATTTGGGTATGTCGGAAGCGTTAGGTATCAGCACTACTGACATGAAGCAATCGTTGAGGCAACGCTTCTTTGGCCGCCTGAAGAACGTATTCAATAGCCTTCTTTCAGGCGGAAACAAGGTGCGCGCCTTCAACGGTTGGGTCATGCCGGTATTGATGTACTCTTTCGGCATACTCAAATGGACTCAAACGGAACTCGACGCCCTGGATAGGCGGGTCCGTACACTGCTGACTGCAAATCGAATGCATCACCCACGATCGTCAGTCATGAGATTGTATATCCCGCGGAAGTGTGGAGGCCGAGGCTTTTTAAATGCCAAAAACCTCCACAACCGCAAGATATGCAATCTCAGGGAATATTTTCTACACACCGACGTAGGTATGCATCGAGATGTAGTAGCAGTGGCGCAAGCCTGTAGTGCTTGAAACTAACGACCGCAGGGAAGTATGGCAGAGTAAGGAGCTTCACGGACGCTTTTTCCGGGCTCTACATGGGTCTGATGTAGACCAAGCAGCGTCCGTAGCCTGGCTGCGTTTCGGTGACCTCTTTGGGGAAACCGAAGGTTTTGTCTGTGCAATTATGGACGAAGTTATCATGACGAATAACTACCGGAGATTTATTGTGAAGGATGGCACGGTTGACATCTGTCGGGCATGTCACCGCGCGGGTGAATCGATCCGCCACATTATCTCTGGATGTTCTCGTCTAGCTAACGAAGAGTATTTGCATAGGCACAACCTTGTAGCCAGGATCATCCACCAGCAACTTGCTCTGAAATACACTCTTGTGGCATCGGAGGTACCGTTCTACAGGTATGTGCCCAACCCAGTTCTCGAAAATGGCAATATCACATTGTACTGGGATCGGTCCATCATCACTGACAGGACTATTATCGCTAACAAGCCTGATATAGTTGTGGTGGACCGAATCGAGAGGCGTGCAATGATTGTTGATGTTACCGTCCCGCATGACGGGAACCTCGTGAAAGCCGAGAAAGAAAAAAAAAACAAGTATCTTGACTTGGCTCGCGAGGTTGTCGACATGTGGGATGTGGACACAGCGATCATTGTACCGATAGTCGTGTCAGCCAATGGCTTAATAGCCACTAGCCTCGACCAACATCTTAGAAGGCTCTCGTTAGGCAGCTGGGTCAAGGGCCTAATCCAGAAAGCAGTACTGCTGGACACGGCTCGTATAGTTAGGAGGTTCCTCTCTCTGGAGCCCTGACCGCCGGTAGCTTGGACCCTGTTCCCGATACCGGTGGGCCTCTATTTTTTATATTTTTAAATGTTTTTGTTTTTTAATTTATTTTATAAAAATATTTAAAAATGTAAATAATAAGAAAACAGATAAATAAAGGAGATAATAATAAATAAAGAGAGTGATGCGCTTTGTGAGGCGGGCGTTCTCGGAGACTGATATCAGTTCTCGAGATTATATGTCCCGCGTCACAGAGCGTATCGACTTCCTGAAGCAGAAGATTTATGCATGGGCAAGCCGTATTCGACGGTACAAGCGGCGAGTGGAACGATACACTCAAAATCGCACATTTCAGAACAACGAAAGGTGGGTTTATAGGGCTTGGGAGCGACCCGACCAAGGTGTGGCTGACATGCGCCTACAGGATAATGACGCCATGTGTTCGTTCTGGCGCGATATCTGGTCGGTGCCTGTCAGTGACACCGAGGGTGACTGGACTCGGGAGGTCGAGCTAGCGTGCGATCCAATACCACAAATGGGGGCAATTACCATCAGCCCCCAAGATGTAGCTCGTGCAGTCCGTCTGTTGCCCAATTGGAAATCTCCCGGGCCGGACGGACTGCAAAACTTTTGGATTAAATGGTTCCAAAGGTCGCACGCTCGTTTGGCATCTCAATTCCAGTCTGCATTAGAGTCAGGCTCGCTGCCCCAGTTCCTAACGACAGAAATAACTCACCTGCTCTATAAATCGGGTAGTACTGCGGAACCTAAAAATTATAGACCGATAACGTGTTTAGCGAAAATTAATCAACATATTGACAATAACGCCATCATGTCTGCTTCTCAGAATGGATGTAGGAACGGGTCCCGCGGTACTAAGGAGCTGCTCCTCATAGACATTGCCATTAGCCAGCAGGTTCACCGTTCCCGCAAGGATCTGGCGACATGTTGGATAGATTACAAGTAGGCCTATGACTCAGTGCCACATACATGGCTCATTAGGGTGTTGGAGTTGTATAAAATTGATGCAACACTGCGCACCTTCCTGACGTCATATATGGGGCAGTGGAGGACGGTCCTTCACTATCCAGGATGTCGACAGATTCAGGAAAACAGTGAACCTATAAGGATTGAGCGCGGTATATTTCAGGGCGACAGTCGAGTCCTTTGTGGTTTTGTTTAGCCCTGAACCCTCTCAGTACACTGCTGGAGGGTTCGGGCCTGGGCTATCGGTTGAGAAGAGGTGGTCAGGTCATATCACACCTCCTTTATATGGATGATTTGAAGCTCTTTGCCCCCAACAACTTGCAACTGATGAAGCTACTGAAGGTGACAGAAACCTTCAGTGACGCCATTAGGATAGAATTTGGTGTGGACAAATGTGCAGTCATGCATGTAAAGCGAGGGGAGATTATGGAATCCGTGGGAATACAACTCTCGGATTCCATATAACTTCGATTCCTTTCCTCAACCGAAACTTACAAGTATTTGGGGTATGTCGGAAGCATACCCCAAATACTTCATCAATGCTAGTGACGTGAAAAAGCATATTATAAAATCAAGGACTACGTTGAAGATAAAAATTTTGGCTTTGACACCCTCTGCGCATGCGGCTTCCCTGGTAACTCATAAACGGCACAAATATATGGATACCTCTAACTATTCTCAATCTCATTTTTTTCCTCTTTTAATTGGACTTTTTACAGTATTTTTCAATCATCATTATAGCCCTTTGCTAAGAATAGTTACAGCACTGATTACAGTATTTGTGCCACATGTTAAATTTAGTGTTGTTTTTTTTTTTACATTTGTATAGATTCTTTTACCGATTGTGAATGTGTGAACATTGTAGGCTTTCTAGATTTCTAGATGATTGTTAACATTTGTTAACTTTTTATTTCGTACATATTTTTTTTTTTGTTTGTTTGTTTTTTTTTTCAATTTCGTACGACTTATTGTCGGGCCTACGTTGTCCCCCCATATCCAAGTACTAATGCTGTAACATGGAAATATTGTAAACACAAAAAAATTTAAAAGAGTAACCATGGAGTTTCTTGCCGGTTCTTCTCCATAGGAAACGACTAACCCGAACCGTGCACCTTTTGTCGACGTTTTATAAGTGCCCATGTAGGCCTATGTAAAATAAAAATATTTGATTTTGATTTTTTGAGTCGTTGAAGGAACGCTTCTTTGGCCGCCTGGGTCGTGCCGGTGTTGATGTGCTCTTTCGGCATACTCAAATGGACTCAGACAGAACTTGACGCCCTGGATAGGAGGGTCCGCACGCTGCTTACCGCAAATCGTATGCATCACCCACGTTCATCGGTTATGAGACTGTATATCCCACGGAAGTGCGGTGGTCGTGGCTTTTTAAATGCTAAGACCCTACACAACCGCGAAGTATGCTTCCAGTTTTAGGGAATACTTCCAGGCCGCCGACGTAGGTATGCATCGAGATGTAGTAGTGGTGGACAAGGGCCTTACCCCGCTCTCCTTGGCTAACGAAAGCTGGCGCAAACCTATAGTATTAGATACTAATGACCGCAGGGAGGTATGGCAGAGCAAGGAGTCTCACGGACGCTGCTACCGGGTCCTACATGAGCCCAATGTAGATCTTTTAGCATCCGTGGCCTGGCTGCGATTCGGTGACCTTTTCGGGGAAACCGAAGTTTTTGTCTTTGCGATTATGGACGAAGTTATGATGACAAACAACTACCGGAAATATATTGTGAAGGACGGCACGGTTGACATTTGTCGGGCATGTCACCGGCCGGGGGAATCAATCAGACACATTATTTCCGGTTGTTCTAGTCTGGCTAACGGAGACTATTTGCATAGACATAACCTTGTAGCCAGGATTATCCACCAGCAACTTGCCCTTAAATACAATGTTGTGGAATCGGAAGTGCCTTACTATAAGTATGTGCCCGACCCAGTTCTCGAAAATAGCAATGTCACGTTGTATTAGGATCGGTCTATCATCACTGACAGGACTGTTGTTGCTAATAAGCCTGACATAGTGGTGATAGACCGACTAGAGCGTCGCGCAATGATTGTTGATATTGCGGTCCCCCATGACGAGAACCTCGTGAAGGCGGAGAGAGATAAGAAAAGTAAGTATCTTGATCTGGCTCGCGAGGTTGTCGACAAGTGGGATGTGAATACAGCAGTCATTGTGCCGATAGTCGTGACGGCCAATGGTATAATAGCCAAGAGCCTCGACGAACATCTGAGGAGGCTCTCGTTGGGCAGCTGGATCAAAGGCTTGATCCAGAAAGCGGTACTCCTGGACACGGATCGTATTGTTAGGAGGTTCCTCTCTCAGGAGCCCTGACCACCGGTAGCTTGGACCCTGTTCCCGATACCAGTGGGCTACTATTTTTGTAAATTTAATAGCACTTTAATCAGCAAGTGAAGTTATCAGGACCTCATAGTGAATGATGGTAATATTTTGTATGATGAGGTTTTTTCAGTGGTTCAGAAAGAGTTCAATAACACTTTTAAGAAGAAAACTAAATCTATATGCCCTAAGTTTTTATTCAGGGACTGGGCGACTACAGGACTTAGAAAAAGTAGGGAAAGACTTTACGAGCTATATGGCCTTAAGCCTTGTATTAACACTGAAACGTTTAATAAGTATGTTGCTACTTAATCAAGAATTTTTAAAAATACTTGCAAGGCAGCTAAAGCCTTGTACATTAGCAATAAGGTTAAATTTGCAGAAAATAAAATCAAGACGGTTTGGAAAATTATAAATAATGAAACGAATAGGAATAAAAGAAATAATAATGATTACACGCTTGAGACCACACACGGACTTATTACAGATAACAAAAAAGTTGCGCAAGAATTTGTAAATTTCTTTACCAACATCCCAATTAAAACTACTGAAACCTTAAATTCTTCGCCCTCGCTTGCTTTCGGATTATTAAACACGAACGTTTCAGCCTGACCGAATGTATTTAACTTTTCACATATAAACCCCATAACAGTAATAAAAGCTTTTAAGCAAATCAAGATCAAGCCGACTGAAGATCTGTGGGGAATGTCCATCAAAGCTTGTACCTCCATTATTCAGACTATAGCGCCGTACTTGGCTTTGATTTTCAATTTGTGTGTGGATCAAGGAGTCTTTCCGGATCTAATGAAATATAGTAAGGTTATACCTCTTTTTAAATCCGGGGACAGTAAAGACACAAATAATCATAGACCAGTATCCGTGTTGCCGGTTTTCAGCAAGGTTTTTGAGAAGATAATGCTAAATCAAATGCTCATTCATTTTAATACGAATAACATTTTGCATGATAAACAATATGGTTTCACCAGAGGACGTTGTACAACTGACGCTGGTGTCACCCTATTAAAACACATCTTTAATGCGTGGGAAGATTCGCGGGATGCCATAGGTATCTTCTGCGACCTGTCGAAGGCGTTTGATTGCGTTAATCATGAAACATTACTTCTGAAACTTGAGCATTACGGGCTAGGTCAATCAGCGTTAAGTTTGATTAAATCTTATTTGAATGATAGACAGCAATTAGTTCAAATAAACGGTGTGAACTCGTCCGGTTTAAACGTGAAAATGGGGGTACCCCAGGGCTCAATTTTAGGTCCTTTCTTATTTTTAGTATACATCAACGATTTACCTCGTTTATTGGAAAACAAACTAAACATGGTGTTATTTGCTGATGACACATCTTTAATTTTTAAAATAAATAGACGTGCTTGTCAGGTTGACGACGTAAATAACGCGCTACGGCAGGTTCAGGATTGGTTCACTGCCAATAATTTAGTTTTAAATGGTAAAAAAACGGACGGTTCCTTGTCAATATATTTATGAAAACATCATGTACGTGAGAAAGAATTTACATCTTTTTAGTAAAAACGGCGACAGACATAATTACGTTACTAGAAATAGGGACCAATTAGTTCAACCAGGTTTCAGACTGGCAAAAGTAGCCTCTTCTTTCATGGGGTACTGTGCAAAATGTTACAATAAAATTCCACCCCACATTCTTGAAATGAATGAGACGAAATTTAAAACTTGTATAAAACGCACACTATGCAGGCTGGCATATTATAAGTTGGGGGATTACTTCACTGATAAAAATGCTTGGCTGAATGCTATTCCTGCTCCACATCCACTAGGGCGCAAAACCAAGTGATATGCAGAACATTATTGTTTTGCAGTGTTCTTGGAACTGCTGAAGACTGGATGAATATATTTGTATTGTATAAACTCAATTTCCTTACTATTGTATAACTGCAAAGCACGTGTGTGAGTACTATGTACCCAACTGTAAATCTACCATTTACTGTACCTGTGTGTCGTTCGTTGACTTGTGTGTGCCCTGGCAGTTGAGTGTGTCATGCTCTCTCAAATGTCTCTCTGAGGGTGGCGCGTGTGTTGGATCATCCGGTTCCCTTCATGATGGTTGAGCTGGGTGGTGCCAATTCATGCGTCATGTTCGTGAACGGACGCCGTCAGCTGGGATTGGTCATAACTTAACTGCTTCAGATGTTAATGCTTTTTTTTTTCTAGCTTCTATTATATAACTGCACAGTGCATGTGTGAGTATTTTTATTACTTTATGCCTGTACGTAGTATAGTGTGTAGTGCTATTCTGGGTGCATTGTCCTCACATATATTAATTTATTAATGAATGTACTTATATGTAACTAAATATTGTAAAAAAATCATAAAAAAGAGTAAGTATGGAGTTTCTTGTGCATTCTTCTCCATAACAAGCTACTTTCCGAATGCACGGTAGAATCAACTTTTATAACTTGTAAATTTTAATGTACCTAACGTTCAAAAGTGCCGCTTGGTGGCCTACTTGAAATAAAATATCTTTGTCTTTGTCTTTAAATGTTTTTTTTATTTTATTTTTTATAGAGTGATGTTTAAAAATATGTAAATATAAATGGAATAATAATAATATATAATAATGCCTGTACTGTCCCACTGTAGGGCAAAAGCCTCTTCTCATACAGAGAAGGGTACCCGCAAGCGTGGTGATCAATGCTCGCGGCATTGATCACCACGCTTGCGGTTTGTCTGGTTGGCGATTTCAGATTCGTAAGTGAATTCGGCAAACAGTATGAACAATCGACCAATCGAATAGACGGATATCCACATCGCGTCTTTCATCTCGCATGTGATTGGTAAATTGTTCTTACTCTTTCAAGGGGTCAAACCTTTTGCCTTGCCGAATTCACTTACGCAATTAGGCTGCAGGTTTCCTCACTATGTTTTGCTTCACCGCTGCCAGCGATGTCTAAGATAAACTTAGAAAGTACGTCATATGAATTTGAAAAAGTCACATTGGTAATTGCTAGGATTTGAACCCACGACCTCAAGTACGAGAGGCGAAGACTTTAGCCACAGGGCCACCACGACAATATAGTTATGTAGCACAAGTAATAGTACATTACTGCAGAAGCCAGTAAGTAAGCCTTCCTGGCCAAGTGTGAGTTAACCGGACCGAACCGCAGGTGAGGTCCGGTAATTGCCCCCGGTAAATTGATCACAATATCAGTAATTGCCCTAATATGAATGTGCAACAAATTCGTTTAATTAATTTTGAAGGTTTCAATATTAATGATATGATATCTAACACATATCCGATATAAGTTACGTTTCGATATATCGGACCAATCCTTACTACTGTCCAGTAAGTAAATTACATACTTACTTACTGGACAGTAGGAACTTCCAAATTTAAAATCCTCGCTTCTTACTGGACAGTTGTGAATAAGTCGCAGGTAGAGTTCACTTTCTGGATACTTTTTAGAGATGTTATGACAACATTACATACCATTTTTGAGAAAAATAAGACAGCAGAGACTGGAATATGGTCACCCATCCAGGGACTGATCTTGGCCAGCGTTGCTTAAGCCTGAAGATCGACGCGTGCGGCTTATATAGCCACTAGCTCCTCAAGCTAAAGCAGATTTTTTTTGTCTAGTCGTCGCTGCTTCACTTCGATCAACAATACCAACTAGATTTCGGTCGGCGCAAAAAATAAGTCTCGGTAAATAACGGCCCACCTGAGACGTGAGCTCTTATTTAGTGTAGTTCGCTTTAATCCCGTTATTTAGTTGGAATTGTTGATAGAAGCTGTCCCACTGCTGGACTAAGGTGTTCCCCAAGTCCTTCCCCCCAGTTCCTTCCATTCTAGAAATTCCTTTCCCGTGCCGTCTCGAACCAGCCCTCATAGTACGCGTCCAAATTATCTCTCTCTGGGCCGGCCTCGACGGCACCTTCCATCTTCAGGAACCCACTGTGTGGAGACTTACGCAGCGGTCAATTTTTATGCAGCAAACGTGACTCGCCCAATCCCATTTGAGCCTGGCAGCCTAAAATTGTAATAAAATAAATAAGTTAAGTTTTAATGCATCTCATCTCAGGTCCACTAATAATGGAAATGGACACGTACCGCTACTCCGGCCACTCCATGTCCGACCCTGGCACGTCGTACCGCAGTCGCGAGGAGATCCAGCAGGTGCGAAAGACCAGGGGCCCCCTCATGTCCTACAAGGAGAAGATCATCAGCAACCAACTAGCTACGCCTGATCAACTTAAGGTGAATATTTGACCAAATCTTAGACCTACTTGCGTCGGGAGTCGCAAGCCGATTCCCGGCCACCGTAGCCGCGGATTTGCGGACAGCAACTAATGGGTAGCTCGCCGTCTGATAAGGACCAGGCCCGAGTCGACGGCGCGTGTGTTCACGCCTCAAAAAGATGCCAGCAAAAACCTAAGGGATCCGCTAAGCCCAAGCCTGTTAGGGTCGTGGATAAATTTGAAAGAGAGTTACCGCGGCCCTGGCACTAGCAACTGACGGAACACGGGTAGGTTTTAGTCAGTAAGTTAATATTCTGACACGCCCTCCCGCTTTATAAGCGGAAGAAGTCATTTGATGATTTACTAACCTCAAAAATAAAAGTAGGACCACTTGCGTGAAAAACTTTAAACAGAGTTAGTTGAATGTTTCACGCAACGTTTTAGTTACTTACACGAAGTTAAATTGACAGTATTGTATGACATATTGTCAATATAACCTCGCGTTAGCAACTAACTCTGAGTAAGGTTACCCCAGAGACATTGTAATACCTAGACATAACGTATTTACGACGAAAAAGAAACTGTCAATTCTTTCGTTCTTACTTATAGAAAAACTCTATGAAAAAGAAAGAGACAAACATAGACAAACGCTACCATCCTGAACGTCAAAGAGACAACTTTTTAGTCGCTGTTGTAACCCATCGGTTAGCAGCTCTAATTAAAGTTTTTTTGCTGTTTTCACGACTTTGTTTCGTTTATATCAGGAAGAATTTTGTTGTTTAATTATCTGCATGAACCATGTCGTGTGTGGCTATCGGTTGCAAGAGTAGAATGAGTGTATTAATAGAATATAATCAAAGGATATCTTTCCACAGGTGAGTTATCGACTAGCATACTGAAATTATTGTGCAGGGAATATATTTCATATGCTGTCCGGAATAAAGGAATCTAAGTCCCAAATACGTCGAGGACGTATAGTATCATTTAAACCATTCTATTTAGTGAAATAATTAACTTTTATACGTTCGCTCATAGAGCTATGACAGTTTACGTACTTACGTTCAGATGTTAGAGATGTGACAAAAGTCACGAGAAAGATTTATCGATAATGTATTTTTATTTTACTTACTTTAATTTATTTCATAAAGTTTATTTGCTATTTGTTATTATTACCTAATATAATATCGATTGTGCACAGGTTTCCTAAGAGTACTTATTTAAGAAATAAGTGGATCAAGAATATAAAACGAGCTATAACTGGACACCTTCACTATATTCTTGCTTGTGTTCACTGCATTTTAATGAATCATGCTATCGCTATCCCTTGACCCATATGGACACTGGTTGATGAATCATGTTTATTTTTACATTTTACTTTTTAAAATTTAAGTATTTATTATATTTAAACCATTTTGTTATTATTTATTTTATTACTTTTATATACATACTCGTCTGTAAAGTTTCTTTTCAGTCTTGCACAAGAACTAGCATACTATATATCAGTATATTGATCAGTACCTGTTTGTACAGTCCTAGGAATGTACCAAAAACTGTCACTTTGATCTGATGATGTACTTCGTTTTTGCGCAACGTATGAACACGCATTATTATACAACGCGTATAATGCGTAGAAAAATTACGAAATAGTGGAATTGTACTCTTACAATGTATAAGTTCAGTCTTTGTACGAGTACACATTCACTTTTTAAATAATTATAAAGAGTCCCTTAAAAAAACGTAGAAAAATTAGCCGCAGTCAGGGACGATTCTTACAGATATTTGACCAAATTTGTAGATCGCTCCTAAACTGAACTCGATAATATCGATATGATAGTGGCACAGATCTAGTACTGATATATGTCTATAGATAAGTATCTATAGAATCCTCGGTCACACTGGCACAAAAGATGGCATAGACAAAAGTATATCTATCTCTTTTTGCTTATGACGTTATCTGTTAGTGCGAAAGTGAATACCGATATTGAAATTGCGTCTTAAATACGTTCCGTCTAGGTATTACAAATATCTCTGGGTTACCCACGAAAGTAGCCCTTTGTGAGTTTGTATATCTGTCGTCGCGCGTCGGTTCGATTCCCGCACGGAACTAATATTTGTATTGCCTATAGATCATTGTTTAGGATCTGGCTGTTTGTGTGCGAGTTTATATGATTGTAAATGTACCAAGAATACAGGAGAAATTTCTAGAGTGGTGCATGGGGCGGGTTGTTGTTTAAAAAGTATAAAAAATAAATCATCTTGACGTTTGTATGACGTTAACAGCAATGCACGAAATCCTACTTCAAAATTATTTTATTTTTAACGAACGATATAACAATTTTGCGTCAATCGGATTGTTGTCATCGTTACTAGTTCCTATTTATTTTGTAGAAACAAAGTACTGGCCAGATGCATCTTATATTATAACTATTGTTTGGAGACACAAGGTACATTTAAAAAGTCTAAAGATACTTTGTATATCTGGGGTTCTATGTTCTATTACCAATTTTAACAACTATACTAAACACCAAGACTCGTGGCAGACGCGGTCATAAAACGTAGGAGAGAGACGACATGAGACTCAATAGTTTATTGAGAAACCCTAGTTTCTCGAATGAAAATTGTCTCAAAATTAGAGACTGCATTTTCAAGGCTTGCGTTCAACAATAATAAAATAATAAGGAAAAAAATAACAAAATACATTCGTAATTTCAGGCAATCGACGTCAAGGTGCGTCAAATTGTCGACATGGCCGCTAAACAGGCAAAAACTGATGCTGAGACCGGTGTCGAGGAACTTACAGGAGACATCTACGCTGACTGCAGGGAACCATTCATCCGAGGCATCCTTCCCAACAAACCCCTCAAACATATCGCCGTCGCTCGGCGCAATTAGCGCACTTATAGTAGGCGCACAATTAGGTCTTTTTTCGTATACAATATGCTCCACTACACCCAGTGAGATTAGCTTATTTTTTATTTTTATATGAATATTCTACCGCGGACATAGTCGTCCGCCCCCTTTTTGATTGTGTTTATATGTTTATTTTTTTTTTCATAAAAACGTTGTTTGACTCCTACGTCGGACATTATTTCTAGACTTACTTAACTAACTTAAGACTACGTGAGTTCATCCCTCACTAAATACTGTATATGTTTTTTTATTATTATTATATATTACACACTGGCATTACAATTTTATATTTCTATTTACTACTTATCTTTATGTTATTAACTATTTTGTTTACTTATTTGTACGCCTATTTAAATGTATCGTGCCTTTGTTTGTACATTTTTTTCTATATACTTCTCTGTCAAGAAAATACCGGGAAAAGATCAATAATATACAAAATGTTAAAATTAATTTTATCACCTTCAAAGTATGTTCATTCAGAAACGATACACTTACCTATGCCAATAAATAATTTAATCATCAAAACATTTTTAAACGCGTTTTCCGGAAACGAGTTCAGTTCTCGCCGCGAATTCTCCTTTACGAGTATGTCTTATACCGAATGAAAACGGGTGTCACGATGTTGTTATTTGAATTTAGGAAAAAGAAAGAAGTCTTCTGGAGCCATATCTGGTGAATAAGGTAGTTGCTCGGCCTAAACTAAAATCTGGCCTTTTTCGTCTAATTTGCTCTCACGCCGCATAACGCTGAAATAATATTCTTTATTTACCGTTTGACCTTCCGGCAAGAATTCCAAGTGCACAACACCGCGATAGTCAAAGAAAACAGTCAATATGACTTTGACTTTTGATCGACTTTGGCATGTTTTTTTCGGTGTCGGTTCAGTTGGAAGGCGCCACTCCGAAGCTTGTTGTTTAGTTTGCATGTCAAACTCGTAACCACGTCTCATCACCAGTAACAATCCGTTTCATGAATGTTGGTTCGGAATTGACTCGTTCTAGCATATCCTCAGCGACTCTTATGCGGTTGAGTTTTTGGAGAAAATTCAGGTCTTTTGGTACTAGCCGAGCGGCAACATGTTTCATACCCAAGTGATTATTTAAAATGGTACCGACTAATAACTATAATACCCGAACCCGAATAATAACTTGAATGAGAATTTTCAGTCACTATTTCCTTCACTTTTGCGATGTTAACTTCAGTTGTAGACGTCCTTGATGGCCTAACAGATCGAGGCAAATCTGCCATCAAATCTCGACCACTCATATTGTTGTTTTTGTTAAAGTCGATTCACCGTAAGCCGTCCGTAATATTTTCAGTGATTCCGAACACGAAATTCCATTGGCGAAGCAAAATTTAAGACAAAATCTGACAATTCTGATATAATATAACTAAAATCAGCACTGGATTTAATCTAAATAACAGATGCAACTCAAACTCCGCGCCAAAATGGAAAACAGTTGTGCCAATCTAAAAACAACATAAAAAAATAATAACAAATTATCCATTCCCGAAACTTTTTTTGACTGAATGTATTTTTAATTGCCGATTTTAAAAGAATTAGCTAATCATGAAATTGTAAATCAGTTATTTTTTAATTTTCCTGAATTGCTTTTTTAAGCATATATTTTTAAATAGTGAATGTTCTAGTGGACCATATTGTACGGGATAGGGGGCTATTTCTTAGTTTGATTGAAAAATAACTGAAACATGAATCATAACTTTAATGCTACATTATATTCTCGATTTCAAATCGCGGTGGTCTTTTTACCTGTTTTTGTCGTTGGCTTGTGGTATATTCAATATTTTAAACATATCATTGAACTTCGGAGTCGAATGTTGAGCATTTTATGTTTCTAGTGTAGCAATGTTTCTTATTTCAGGCAATTCTTCACTTCAGTTTTTGTTTTGTGATTTCTTGTATGTATTATTTTGAATTCAATTTGTTTATTTATTTATGTGGGCAGATGATTATTAAAGATATAAATTATATTTGATCTTTTCTTTATTGATATCTTCGAGATAAAATTTCAGCAAAGCGTCCATTTGGGCAGTGAAGATGAAGGGAATTTGACAAATTAAATACGACATTTCAATAAATGAAGTTGAAAATAAAGTTGAAAATAGCTTTACAACAAAATTTCAACGAATGTTGTCTAATAGTCTTATCACTTCGCCTACACACTGGGCAGTGTGTAGGCGAACACTTTCCTCTTTTTTCCCTATGGTCAAGGCAAAGGACATGGCCGGAATTTGTATAGAGATGTCCCCTAACAAAATATTCATGTTCATTCACCTGTACGTCGTATTAAAGCTTAGAGTATGGCTTTACAATAGTTATTTTTTTCTTTTTTTTATGATCAAAGAAGAAGCAGGAGACTATAAATAGGCTAAGATCGTGATAATGTCAACGCAAGACTGCCCCACAGATTAGACTGCACCAATGCAGTGCATGCGCACATACTGGAATATATTTTCGATGCTTTCAGCATTATGACATCACGCGCGGCAGCTAATAGTACATTGCTTCAAATTTTACGTACATTGCTCTCGCGCATAGAACATGACCATTTGTAGTCATACACCCGCCATTCTGATGCACAAGAAAAACTGGTGTCTGCGATAATTTACGATTATCGCAGACACTTAACCTTAGCTTTTATTTTAGAAATATTAACCTTAGCAATACGATTCTTGCAGTTGTAGTTGTTTTATATTTTAATCTGACCTTCTGGCGTTCTTCAGAAACAGTGTTTGTCTTTTGCGTGTATCCAGACGCAAATGCATTGCATAGAAACCGCACAAAAACAATTATCACATATTTTTTAAAAGTAATTTTCACATATTATTAATACTTGTACATTCATGTATTCTGATTGATTAGGAGGGCAGAATCTAGCCATGTACTTTCTGTCTGTTCACAATTGGTCAAATGTCCGTGTCCTTTATTCATATCCATGGAAATGTGTGAATTACGTAGTTGAGATAGAGGTCAATATGCTATGCAGCGTTATTTTCTTTTTAATATCGTTGCACATGCTGAGATAGGAGCCTTTTTGGTCTCGCACGGGGTTATTTATCTTTATTTTTTATTATTGTTTGTTTTTTTTTCTTATCTCGTGTCTCCTGTGCGGGTCACAAATAATTATTTTTCTTTCTTTCTATGTACGGTTTTAGATTGACGCTTCGTGCCCTTAATTCAGCGTCAGTGTGCCTTGACTCTAAGGTTGAAAACAACTTAACATTATTTTACTCATATTTTCAAAATCTCAATAAACATACATAACTTTAAACAGATTTTACCTATAGCTGCAACAACAACACGATAGGTTAGGAAATGAAATCACAAAACAAAGTTCACAGTTTATTTCAGTATTTATCTGTACAACTACATCATACATAATACGTTAATTAGCAAAACACCAATTATTATAAATCGTCATATGCTATAAAAATATTATTTTGGTCACAACAAGTTACACCATAACACTTGAGCACAATTTAATTTGATGATTTGTAAAATACCTTCTCTAGAAATGCTAATTAAAGATGCTTTACAATACTGAAGCAATAATAATTAGTAATTTTTTATATTATTATTGTCATTAGTAAGTAAACATTGATTAAACAATAAAAAATCTTTGGTTAACTTACAGCTGAACTTAGCTGCTATAAATATTGTTTATTTTGAAGGCACCGTTGAAGGCAAAGCTTGTATAATACGTATATACAATAAAATCATAAAAAATAAAAGATTATAAAATATGAGTATATTTCTATTATGTTTAAGCGCATAACATTTAAGGTAAGGTGTTCCGAGTATGTAAATACAAATATAACATTTTATACAAAGCAGATTTTTTGTAAAAAATATATTTAGAGATGTTTGAATGTTAGTTAAAGCTATTTTTAGCAGGATAGAAATCTACATTACTTGAAATTATTAGGAGAGAGATTGTCTTTTATCAAGGGAAGGTAGAGGGGTGGGCAGGGAATGTCAAGGCATATGGAAGGAATGTTTCCGAGCAAAATATAGGACTGTACCAAGATTTAACACCAACAGAGTTGGATAACGATGAGTACCTATCTAATAATGGGTAAAACCTATCAAATTTCATCGAAATGATTGATACACACGAAACAAAGTTTTGATGACCTTTCGAAGACCGAAAATGTCATCTCAAGTTGTTTGGAAGAACTAATGGTTTTAATACCTATATCCACAAATAGGTACATACTATAAAGCTTAAATTTAAGCGCACAAAAATCCTCGATTTAGTGTCAAATAGATTCTTACAGCGAAACTGTGTTCGACAAACAAGTTCGATGGTCTTCTACGGTAAGATCCGGTTGGAAAGAACCAATTTGGCCGAGAGAGGTTGTATGCGCGCCGAACTTCGGTAGATGTGATCTCTACGAGCTCTAAAAACACCTAAGGGTCGATTACTCTTCGGCTTCTTCCGCGATTCCGCATTGCAATTCATATAGATGTGCGTAGATCCCTCTCAAGGCTAAAAGTTCTTTGTGTGTGCCCATTTCTGTCACCACACCTTTTTTGATGACAACGATCATATCTGCATTTTGTATCGTTGAGAGTCGATGCGCTATGATGAGACTTGTTCTGCCTTCGCTTGCTCTGTCAAGAGCTTCTTGGACTACCTGTTAAAAAAACATAATAGTTAAGATTGTATACTGCCAGTAACTCAAATCAAATAGGTTGGTTAATTAACCAATCCCGTTTATCTTTTTGTTAGAGCAATGTCCGGTAATTTCATTGTTTATGAAGTTCAGTAATTCTGCGTAATATTTTGGTGAATGTAGCTGTTTATAGGGCCGGTTTTTTATGAAGCAAAAATTGCCTGATAATTGTACCTTTTCGCTGTGTGTATCGAGCGCTGACGTCGCCTCGTCAAGCAGTAAGACGCGCGGATTCCGGACGAGTGCACGCGCGATTGCGATGCGCTGCTTCTGACCTCCGGACAACTGGGACGCGCGGGCGCCGACACGAGTTTCGTATGCCTAAAGAAAACATTTGAAAATTGTAACTTAACGGGTGTTATGAGACGCATCAGGAAGCCGAGAGTCACTTGTTCTTTCCTTCACTGTGCTCATTTATTTGTACCGGACCATACCTGATACTGAATATCACTAACCACAAGATACCTACAGGCTTTTTCTATATTGCATAAAACGATGGACCTTTACGTTACTAAAAATTTTCACGTCCAAGACTTACGTTGGGCAACGCAGCGATAAAGGCGTGGACGTTGGCTTGCTTGGCCGCGTTGACAATCTCTTCAATAGCCACTATACGTGAGTTGTCGCCATACGCAATGTTCTCGGCGATGGTGCGGTCGAAGAGCACCGGTTCTTGAGAAACAAGGCCAATGTTCCCACGAAGAGTAGATAGACGCATGTCCGTTACTACGTTGTAGTCGTCCAGATGCTGTAAAACATAAAAATGTGAAAATATTGGCGTAAAAGTTCACGGTACGACAAACTGCTGCGGTAGACAGACTGCTTGGAGCAGTCAGTGTCGAGTTTCATGCGGTCGCTGTTGGGCAATCTAGAGATATAGGTTCTACCTACATACTTGAGATTGGTGCTAATCTGTTGTAAGCTATATTACTGTAAAGTTTCATCAAAATCACCTTTTTGCATGAAAGAGTAAAAAACATACTCACAAACTTTTTTATTAGGTAGTAGGATAATTCGACAAAATGTAGGGAATTTTTCGGATATATATTTTAGCGGTTTTATAAAGTTCTTGTTAAAGTTGTGCATAATGATTAGTACACCTTCGACCTTGTAGAACCTACAGCTAATAATCTATACTATCTATACTAATATTATAAAGCTGAAGAGTTTGTTTGAACGCTCTAATCTCAGAAACTCCTGGTTGGAATTGAAAAAATATTTTTGTGTTGGATAGTCCATTTATCGAGGAAGGTATATTATAGGCTATATAACATCACGTTACGACCAATAGGAGCGGAGCATAAATGAAAAATTTGCAAAAACGGGCAAAATTATTCCTTTTTGAGACCTGCCGTTGCGTGCGCTGCGTAAGCGGTTAAAGTTACGCAACATTCATGTATGTGGGTAGGTATCGTAGGGTAGGTAGGTAGCCAGTTGACGGGAGCGAAGCCGCGTGGGACAGCTAGTCTTTTATAAATGAGATTGCCCATTTTGTAAGGGACTTAGGTCCCTTTGGGAAATGGTTGTGCCATGTAGTTTTTTTTTGTAGATACTTAAATTGTAGAAAAACCACGTTATATTCATAATTAGAAAAGATTTTTAATTTATTCACCCAGGTTCACGGGATATAATTAATTTTCTGTTGAAGAAACAGACAAAATTTACTTTTATTAAAATGCAAAAAGGTACATAAAAATGTCATAGTAAAGTAACTAAATGTAAAGGGCACATATGGAAAGAAATTGTGTAAAATTAATGTCTTGAACATGAAAATAAAAATTTAAAAATCGGTCGCACGATACCTCATATGCCTTTGTTGGGGCAATATACTTTGACGGCCTCATAGCCTGTCAGATTTGGACTGGGATGTCTTACCACAGCGCCTTCTTCAGGGTCATAGAGTCGCTGCAGCAGTTGTATGAGCGTCGATTTGCCGCAGCCACTGGGCCCTACGAGGGCGACGCGCTTGCCGTAAGGTATCAGCAGCGACAAGCCTTGCAACACCTCCACCTCACGCCGCGTTGGATAGCGGAACTTAACGTTCTTGTATTCAATCTTGCCTTTTGCGATCTGTGAATTAGTTCACACATGAGTCAACGGGTCTGAGTTCTTATATTGTAATTTTGAACTTCTTCTTATATTGTCTGTCTGTTGCATCATAGCTCCTAAGGGGATGAACCGATTTTAATTAAGCTTTTTTTTTGTTTAATTGATGACTTTGTTAAGTGTTCTCAGCTATGTTTAATGAATATCAGTTCAGACGTTCAAAAGTTATGCGCATTGTCGGGGGTTTTTCGCTAGACATCGTGACAGAATTACGTATTTCGATGATCGTCAATCGAAGCTACTAGCCCAACAAATATAATTATCTAACCTACCTATAGGTTAGATAATTATATTTGTTGGGCCTTTCAAAAGTCCCGTATCTGGGAGTTGAATTGACTAACATTAGACAACAACACCAAAAACTAATTTAATGTCTAAATAAAAGTGCCCAGTTGGATTTTCAACTTTCAGCACTGAACCGAGCGTTGAAAATCCAACATTCTTCTTATTTAGGCCTGCGAAAGATTGATTCCTCAGAATTCTGCGAGTAAGTACCTATGTTATAAACAAGTGTCCTAAATCGATTGGAGAAGGCAACACAATGGGACTTTACCCAGCAGTAGGAAAACATAGGTTGATAAATAAAAAACAATTAGAATAAAAGCACGTACGTAGTCTTTGGGTACGCTTGGTGAGAGTGTGTCGACGACGAGGGGTTTACGTTCCAGTAGCATCATAACGCGGCCGGCCGCGCTCACTGCGGCGCCGAAGTTAGGCGCGAACGCTAGAGCCTGCCCCATCATCCATGCGCCGAATATCAATGCTTCCGATACCCTGCACAGACACCACATGATTGTATAAAATGCAGAATTTTATATAGGTGAGATCTGTTTTTATTAAGCGACATGAAGGCCGAAACTGAAAAAGAGATTCAAGTTTATTTTCAAGAACGACTGATTTGTTAATAAGAGGCTCATAATCATATACACCTATTTACGATTAAAGTGTATTGTAAAAGCAAAAAACCCGGCTGCTTAAAAAGCTAACTAAAAAGACGTAAACAAGAAGAAAATCTTACCGTGCAGTCGGAGGATACAAATTCGCGAGCTGGCTGACCAAAACCAGATGTATCCTCCGACTGCACAGTAAGATTTTCTTCTTGTTTACGTCTTTTTAGTTCGCTTTTTAAGTAATCGGGTTTTTTGAATTAACTTTTTTTATTTATAACTTTTTAGTATTTTTTTTTAGATTTAGGTACATTTAAACATATAAGTGTTTTATATTTTTGAAATCACCTCTTAAAACCCTTTATTTTGATACCCAACGCGATGGCGCAATATGGCGCCCAAAATCTGCCATTTTTCTATTTGCCAATTTTAATGTAGCCAGTGACACTCGCAGGGTTAAGACAAATCGATTGACATAAGAATCATCAAAATCGGCCAACGCGTTTGGTCTCTAGAACGCCACATAGGAACAAACATACATACATACATACATATGTAGACTGATAAACATAATACATTACACTCCTTCGGCAGTAGGGTAAAAAAAGAAACGCTAGAAAGTGTGTAAAGGGGCATCAAGAGAATGGAGAGCCAAGTCTTTTTTAGTATAAAGTCTTGCTTCTCTCACTATGTAAGTAGTGGCTCTGAATCTGTTTTTGACTTAGAACCACTTTGATTTCTTTGTTGTTAGCAGGGACCAGAACCAGCAGAAAGGTTTAGAGTGTTCATCTAAAATATATCACAAATTAGAAACTTGTAGCATACTTATTCTTTAAAAGTAAGAAACTATGTAATAAAAACACAACATTTCTGAATTCTAATAGAAACTTAAAATTTGTTTGCATAGTTTTTGAATCCTTTCGTGAACGATATTTTAACTCTAGTGGACCACCAGTGGCCTGTGAACCGATGATATTACAGTATAATCTCACTAATCCGGCACATCAAATGGACCGACACGTCCAATAATCCGGCACACTCCGCCAACGCCTCCCTCGCGACTCTACGCCTATGCGCTCCGATCGTTGCGTCGTCGTCTAGCAATCTAACCTCAAAACTTATCACGTGAACTTGCATACGTATTTACCTGTTTTTTGAAGTGAGAAATACATTACATGTATTCATTATTTTATTCATTATGATTTTTCTCTCTAATCCAGTAAACCGAACATTCCAATAATCCGGCACACTCTGGTTTTTAATAGTGCCGGATTAGTGAGATTATACTGTATTTAAAGTTTTTAGGGAACCAAATGCACAGATTGAGACTTACTTGATAACGCTCTTGTAGGGTATCTCCTGATTTGCGACCAACACGCCACCATACCAGAGTGACAGCGCGTACCCGGCAACGGGAGCGGTTTGTCCAAAAGCGAACACACAGCCGCGCCAGCGGAGACTCTTGCGCGCGACTAGACGTCCAGTCACGAATGCGTCGTAATAGCGCGTCAGCACACCTTCCTCACCACCTAGGCAACGGCAAGCCTATTATATTATGACATGGGACTTAAACATAACTGGCAAAATGTATTAGCACGCACTGCGATTTTTATTCGCGCGATTTTTTTCTGCCCATTCTGTGACCGATGGATATCTATGAAGCTGAAAGCATTGCGGAAAAAAAATCGCGATCAAATAGTACTAAAAAATTCGCGTGAATTATGTTATGATGGGCTGGTGTCCGCAGCTCTATGCCTAATCGCATATTTTGCGCACGGTTTCTTTATTATAAAATTAGTTTTGATCATTTAATTTTATCAACCTACCAGTTTTATCATTTACAAGAACCTGCTTTAAACCTTTTGGATACATATCCACACAACAGTAATTAATACTTTAATGTAGTCACAACTCGGGTCCTCATGATACAGGTTCTACCTAGCTTGGGGACCACTGGCCCTTTTCAAGTAATGTAAGTCAGGACGCGGTCGTTGCTAAGGCGGCAGGAACGTCGACACGCGCTCGAGGTGTGGCGCGAGCGGCTACGGCAGCCGCAATTTTCGCGCAAGCGCGTTATCGAAGCCGTCCTTCCGCACTTCGAAGCCTGGCTGAAGAGAGAGGAGCGCATCTCCTACAGGCTCACTCAGGTACTCACCGGGCACGGTTGCTTCGGTGAGTACCTGAACATGATTGGGCGAGAGGCCACGGCAAATTGCCACCACTGCGGTGGCGACCTTGACTCTGCACAGCATACGCTTGAGGAGTGCCCTGCGTGGGCCTGAGCGGCTGGTCTTGGTCGCCAGGATCGGGCGAGACCTGTCTTTGCCAGCAGTTGTGAGGGCCATGCTAGCAGAAACAGAAAACTGGAGGGAAGTGGCCTCCTTCTGTGAGACCGTGATGGTCCAGAAGGAGGCTGCCGAGCGGGATCGCGACCGAGCCCATCCCACTCGGAGAAGAAGGAGTCGGAGAGGCAACCGCCTCAACGACTAAAACGCCGAAACCCCGCCTGCATCAAAAGTAGGCGGAACTCCGGGGTTGCGGGTGGTCAGATTGGGGACTCTGTCCCACCAAGTGACTCCAGGAAAGACGGTGGCACAGTGATCACGTGCTGCCGTGCACAGCCAGGCTCAGGGGAGGCGCTTTTTCAGTCTCCCCAGGGACGTGCCCTAGCAGGCGTTGCACCACAGAACAGAGAAGACAGTAGAAATCGCATATAGCTTTATTAGTATCGGAACCAGCGTACCCAAACTCACACATATACAGATTAATTGTATTTCATAACACTAAGAAATCTTTGGTGTGATTGGTAGTTTAATTTTTTGATGAAAGTAGAAAATATGTCAGTCGTCGCTTATTTGAAAATAAACCACAGCTTTATGACAATAGAGTTGGTTTATTGTCTACTCTTTTTGACTATTTATTACTTTGTTCGTTTAAAGCGCACACGGAATAGTTAAATGAGCAAGTTACGCTACCCGCCGCTAGATGTCACTATAATAAATTCATTTAATTTAAAGCCGTATTTCGTTACCGATAAGATTTATATTTGCAAAATGAGGTCATTACTACTCGTCCTCCTGTAGTGATGTACCACGGTCGTTGACTTATTTATCGACATTCCGTTTTATTTTCAAACAAAATACAGTTTAGTTTAAAAAAAAAAACGTTGCCCCACTAGGAATTTCGTGGGTGCGTTTACAAACATATAATTTCACATACACAAACACCCAGAGCCGGAACAACTATTTGTAGATCATACAAATATTTGTTCCTTGCGGGAATCGAACCCGCGACACGCAGCGCAGCAGTCAATCGCTCAACCACTGCGCCAACCGTGCGCCCAATAACTAGAGTCGATAAATATTATTATGTTTGTAATCAAGTTTTTATATAAATCTTTGCCAATACTTACGATTTATAGAAAGTGTAATTAAGATATTTTATGGTAAACTACTGATCCGAATTTGAAAATGATTCTATTGTTACAAAGATGGGCGTATCTTTGTATGTGGTGTTTTTGTTCTATCAATAGAATAATAGAATACAATACTCTTTATTATATACACCATATAAGTTACAGAAAGTATAGACGAAGAAAACATTACACTGGGTGGCACAATGGGCGGCCTTATCGCTAAAAGCGATCTTTTCAAGACAACCTTTGCATGGATTTAAAAAATGAAAGGAAAGACAGTACTGTAGGTAGTCTTTGGTGTACTATTATTAATTACTAGCTGTGCCCGCGGCTTCGCTCCCGTCATCTGTTTACCAACCCTACCCTACTTACCTTCCTGCCTACCCTACTTACCTACCGACCATATTTGTTTCTATAGTCATCAATCTTTCGCGGAGAATCTTAACACCGTGATTCAGAAAATGACTTCAAATTCACAACGCCATCTATCGAATATCGAGTTCAACTCTCCGAGTATCTGAATTGCGTGTGTTGTGATAATTTTACTTCTTGAACACTTTAAATTCATCTAACTTTTGATAGAGTGAACCGAATGCGATGACACAAAAACTAAGTAATTCTTCAAGTTACGCACAATGTTTATGTATAAAAGTTATTTACATTGGTTTCGTACATTTCACGTAATGCGTGCACAAATAAACAGACAGACAAAAATTCCAAAAATGCCGGAAATATGTTATCCTTTAACACACTGGCTATTTTTTTTGGAAATATTTTCGATGTACAAAAAATACTTTTCTACAGATTGATTATATGTATTGATTGATGATGATGATGCGATAGACTACACTACAAATACAATACGTCCTACTGATATGGGAAGCTTACGCTTTCGCCTGCGGCTGCACTCTTATTATGATTAGCTTGACTAACTACTTAATGAACTGATGAAATTTAGGTCTTTACACCAGTAGATCTTAAATTTCAGACTTAAACATAAGCCACTTTTAAACTGACTTAAAAAAAGAAGGAGGTTCTATGTTCATTATTATAACACTTTGTTGATTTTGAAGGCTGTTGTCTTTTTAACCGACTTCAAAAAAAGGAGGAGGTTCTCAATTCGTCGTAATATTTATTTTTACACGGCTGCAAGGAAAGGGTTGTTTTTCGCGCGTAAGAAGATTTTTTCGAATATTGTAAGTTTAAAGTATCGATAACTCATTATTGATATTGGTAATCTCTAATTGAGTAGCTGAATGTGACATGTGCATAGTTGGAATCTTCGAGAACAATGTTTGAGTTTTAAAGAAAGTAGACCTTAAATTTAACGTCATAAAATCAACTTTTACTTGTCTTGTTAAATAAAATATTGTTTTTACATTTTTCTCGAAATAAAATAAATTAAGACTTGCCGATGGTAAGATATACCTACATTTGATACATTTTTGGTTCTGCTATCGTGTTTACATTCTAAAACAGCACAATAAGGCATTTTTGTATTTTTTTCAAGTTTTTGTCACCGTGACGGTTGAACCAAGACTGATGTGCGTAGTGTGTGTGAAGGAAGCATATGTGGAACTGTGCAAAACTCGGGGTACGCGGGCCCCGCCCACTTGCGACTTCTATTGTAGTAGGCGTTTTTTTTGTTCTGTGCGTTGCACAGAGGGGGCTCCGGGGTGGTCTTTTGAGAGGTCACGGGGCCTCTTCTACGTGCTGATGGTGATCACCGGGGTTGTTTTAGTGAGAAAATAAGCCCACACTCCCGGGTCTATTCCCCAAAAGTCCAGGCGCCTTTGAAATCAAATTAAAATTTCAATTCTTACTAACAACTTTTTAAACTTTTTTTGTTTCGAAGAAATATTATACTAAGAAAATTAACATGATACTTACAGAACGCGCTAACCGTTTTGATATTAGTGATAGCTTCCGTAGCAATCGTAGTGGCTTTGTAAGAGGCTTCTCTGACAAGAGCTAGACCGACAGACAGGATCCTGCCTTCGAGCACCACGGCGCCGATGACCATAGGCACCGAGATGAGGGACACTAGGGTCATCTTCCACGTGAAGTACATCGATAGGATGATGCCGATCAATATGGTTGCTGTAGCTTGCATTAACGCGCCGATGCGAGTACCTGTAGCCTGGTTACAAAAATAACAAGTAGTACTTAATTTAAAAAAAAAACCTGGTGTTCGATTGAGATTAAATTTTACACACGCGTTTGTTTCTCGTGAAAATGCATTTTTAAACATAAAAGCTTGTTTTAATATTATTAAAACAAGATAAAATTATCTTGCAAGTTTTTATTACAGACTGGTGGAAGTTAAACAAAAGCTTGTAACAATTTTGGAAAAAGAGAAAAACGAAAGTAACTAGGAGCGAGCGTAATGTCGTAAACCTGGCACATATTCTGATAACTGAATAAACAAGTGCGATTCGGACGACTCACGCACGAAGGGTTCCGTACCATTATCACAAAAAACGGCACAAAATCACGTTTGTTGCAAATATTTATTTCATTCTGTTTTTAGTTGTTATAGCGGCAACAGAAATACATCATCTGTGAAAATGTCAACTGTCTGGCTACCACGGTTCATGAGATACAGCCTGGTGACAGACAGACAGACAGACGGACGGAGGAGTCTTAGTAATAGGGTCCCGTTTTTACCCTTTGGGTACGGAGCCCTAAAAATTTTTTATGAAAAAATTATTAATACTGCCAGGTCTGTAGATCGAATCCAGAAATCCTTTATCGGTCAGCACAGCCTTCATAAAGAATTTGATATCAATGTAAACAGACAAGGGACAAGACATATGTCTTATTTCTTACTATTTATTATAACTGTGAACGTTTGAGAGTAAGGTCCTTTACGCAAAAAGTAGATACTGAACAGATTTTGATGAAGCTTTAGTAAGTATAGCATATACTTCAGAATAACACATCGGCTTTCAATCATAAAGATATTGGAGACGCGGGTGACGCCGCGGTCATCAGCTAGTAAACATAATGGCTTACCCCTTGCACCGCAGCCGCATCAGAAGCCAGCCGGGCTGACAAAGCACCGACTCCGTTGTTTGGGTCATCAAACCAACCAATCTCTTGATTCAACATGGCTTGAAATGCTGCCACCCTAAAATAAATAAGTTATTTTATGTATAAACGATAACTATACATAATTTAACTGTCTTGGATCCCGCAACGAGAATAATCAGAAAAGAATAACGGAGGAGTAGGAAAAAGTATAAATTTCCACTTCCCTCCATATCAAGCAGGAGACAGAACGAACAAGGCCAATAGGCACAAAGGGTCGTTTACAACTGGGATAAGCCCAATTGCCTAGCACAACGGATAAAAATTTGCATTAATGTTAATGGGTCCTATATTGTGTGCTGCTATATTTGTTTCCAATCATAGGTATGGCAAAAAAGCTTGAACGCACGGAAATTTGTTCTAATTTCCACAAGGTTCGTATAGTAAACAACTCCTGATGCAGCCTGTACATTATACAACATAAAATTGCGTTCATTCTGCCAAAGAATACACTCCCACAAGATATGATGTGCAGATTGTAGATATTCGCAGTCAGACGTAGAACACAGACATAAAGGACGTTCATTCTCCGGAACTTCGTCGAGCTTCATTGCCTCGGCGTTTTTCTGGTGGTCGCCACTGTTGATTCTGGCTTTCAGGAGTTGCAGTGGTTTGGGAATAGTGCGGTGGGACTGTCCCAATAAAAAACTATACATAATTAGATTGGATAAAACCATGGCCCAAAAAATCTATAAGGTCGCGGGTTCAAATCCGGGCATGTCAAAAACTCCATGTGCGTTTAATGGTCGTCCTGTGAGCGCTTTTATAAAAGTTGGATGAACATACCTTAGTCTAGCTGTCAGTCGCACTCCAGTCAAATTGAATATATATAATTGGAAAAAGATGAAAACACCAGTGTAGACGCCGACACACAGGAACAAAATTGCGATGATATTTGTCTGGCTCCGCACCCATTCATCGTTAGGATTTTCCAAGTACTAAAAAAATATATAATAATACATTACAATTAAGTTTTTCGTCTGTGTAATTAGTTAATCTACCTATATAATATGACCATGTTTGCCTTACTTGGGAAGAGACTGGACACCACATCACAGGGAATCCTTTTGTGGGATCTAGAGTATTCATAAAAACCTAGTACGTAACGTGTTATTATTTTTATATAGTATTGTTTAAAAACGAACGGAATAAATGATTTTAAAATAATAACCTAATCACTGAATAATTCTGGTGCTGGTCTCAAGAGGACTCGGCGGCCCGTTTTATGTACTGACCAACTTCTACCTGTCCGCGTCCTTCGTCCGCATAAAAAGTTCAACCGTAACAGACAGACAGACAAAGTTGCTTTTGCATTTATAATACTAGTATTGATTGTGTTGTTTTAGTGACGTAAAAATAAAACTTTTCCGTCAGCCTAACTGCTTAAGTGAATTCAACAAGGCAATGGGTTTGACCGCCATTAATCGACCAATCGCATGCGTGATGAAAGACGCGATGTGGATTTCCGTCTATGTGATTGGTCGATTGATGAAGGTCAAACCCTTTGCCTTGCCGAATTCACTTACGCAATTAGGGTGAGCAAAGGTCACGGGCGTAGTCTAAATACATACCCCATAAGTCTCTCCGAAAAGGATAGCGAACGTCGGGAATGAGGAGCCGACAGCTATCGCAGCCCCTACACCGGCTACCATCCACCATTTCTCTGGCGCACACAGCTTCATGATCTGCCAAGTTGTAGGGGTGAACTCATCCTCTTTCTCTTTGTCAGGAATACTTTTTGAAGCCGAAGTACTAATCGATGACGCTGTGATAGTCGATGAACTGCTTGAGTCTACAGATTTTAGTTTCTTCAGCTTTCTTGATTCTGTAATCGGAAAAATGCTAGATAATAATTATAGTAATTATGCTGTGGCGGCAGGAACGCCGACACGCGCTCGAGCAACGGCAAGCGGCTACAGCAGCCGTAATTTTCGCGAAAACGCGTTGTCGAAGCCATCCTGCCGCACTTCGAAGCCTAAAGGCTGAAAAAAGGGGTGAGCATCACCTACAGGCTCATTCGGGTACTGACTGCGCACGGTTGCTTCGGTGAATACCTGAATAGGATTGGGTGAGAGGCCACAGCAAAATGCCACCATTGCGCAGGAGATCTCGATTCTGCAAAGCACACGCTCGAGGAGTGCCCTGCATGGGCAGAGGCCCATGCAGGGCACTCCTCGAGCGTGCCGATATAGAGCGGTTCGTTTTTTATTTGTTTTTAATCGATTTGTTTAAAAGCGAGCATCCTCGCGAAATGCTTAGAGTTAATTTGTACCACCTTACATCATGTTGAAAAATGTAATTGAATAAGCCTTACCTTTTGGTTTTACTTCAGTTGCTGGTTTGGCTTCGTCATTGCCTGTGACATCACCTGCCTCTACTTGATTCTCCTTATTGAGTTGGTAAAATCGTCCTTTCTTAGCTATTAGTTCTGAGTACGTGCCCTCTTCAACCACTACGCCTTTGTCCATAAATACTATGCGGTCCGCATTCAGTACCGTTACTAGCCTGTAATTATTGATTATTGAATTAAGTGGCAGTGACCACTCACCATCAGGTGGCTCGCCAACTTGTTTGCCACTCTATGGCTTAAAACGGTTCATTACACCCAATCGAAGTAACTGATAATATCAGATAAGAATTTGGTTCGCCGAGGAAGTCGGCTTGCCTATCACACAACTAATTCAAGTCCTCTTAAAAAATAAGGTCTTCACCTTGAACATCCAATGTGCACTGATTGGAAATAGTACATTTTGCAGCAAGTGGCTAAAATTTGTCATCGCAGCTGAAACAGGTATGATAAATGCCCACGTGTATCCAACGACATATTTTAACATACTAAGAAACAATATGTATCTAAATAAAATTACATAAATTGAATATTTTGTACAACATGTTTGTGAGAAATGGCTCGTAGATGTTTGGTCTTTATTACCTATAAAATTTTCGTTTTTAGGGTTCCGTAGTCAACAAAGATACATTATAGTTTCGCCATGTCCGTCTGTCCGTCCGCAGCTAAGCTTAGAGATTCTTAGTATTAGAAAGCTATAATTTGGCATGGGTATTCATACTAATCACTCACAAAAACAAATGAAGTGTACCTCCTATAGACTTAAAGTAGGGATGTTATTTTTTCTTGTCTATCCCATGGTGTGGGCTGTGGGGCATCGATAGGTAGGCCATTCAAAAATATTATGGGTCTTTTAAAACCATTTTTGACCGGGACAAGGCATCGTAGACCATCTTGGTAACCCGTCGGTCCGCTACATGTCTCAGTGTTTTAAAAATATAAATGAGTTTACGCAAGCGGGTTACAAGGACTTTAAGACGTGGCTTGAATGTTAAGCATTGATCTATTACTCCACGGTTTGACGATGTACGTTCAAAATAAAAAATGATATAAATTATTATTTTTAATTTAATTTTTAATTTTTAGCCCTGTGCGGCAACAAAAAAGTAAAAAAAAAGTTTGGAAAGTTATGAGCGTCGAAAGTTCCATATTTCAACACTAATTTTAACGCATCTTTGGACGGAAATAAATACCATAAGAAGAAGGAAAATTGCAAAACGGTCTCCATATGGGATATATTAGTAATTCAAAAATGCAAAAAAAAATACATTTAGTCGTTTTTTCATGATATCTAGACTCCCAAAGGTCTGTTTATAAATTTTCGCGCGCTCGTTTTCGTCCTAAATCATCATCCGATACAAATTTGCAAAAGTGCTAATTCGTACGCGAACTAGCTTCTTACTGTTCATCACATCATCTATCACTTTCGCACGTGTTGTCGGATTTAACCGGACTTGCCTGTGGAGACTAAGCTATATAGCCTCCAGACAGGCACACATTTCTAAACCTAAGCGACAACGCTGAGAGCTACCCCAGTTGGGGACATGTTGTCGGATGAAATGGCATGCATTTTAACCTCGCGCACAAAATAGTTTGTGCCGTCAACTAGGGGAACCTTAAGTTCGACACAAATGTAGGTAGATTTGGAATAAATCACCCTCAGTACACGAAGTTCATTTGCATTTTTTATTATACGTACTTAGTTTTAAAGAAAAATTAATTTTAAGTGTACTTTGTAACAATCTCATAAATAGTTTGTGTTAAAACTACCTCTTACTTACCATCGCGCTGTAAGTACATCAATAACTGTCTTACTTAAGTAACATGATATCCATGTTGCATAACAAGTAGTTTGTTCATTAATTTCAGTACACGTAAATGTTTTATATAGGCGCTATAGTCTGCAAAAACACGCATTTCTTATGTTTAATGCTTTTAGAATAAGGTCTCAGGAAAGTAATCACCCAATCAATCGATGCATATTTGCCAACACCTAGTGGCAGTTTCTTGATGCCCTTCTTGAAGAAATCAGCTGGACGGGACGCAACAAATTCTTCAAAGGCATTTTGTACTGCCTCTCACTAAATAAGGCTAAATCGCTAATCAATAAACAAATGACTACTTTTGAAAAAATAATTCTATGTTTTTTAAATAAAATTGATTTGAAATTAGGTTTCTAAGCCAAACAAAAAATATTTTGATTTGAAATGACAAGTACTGCAGAACGGCAATTTTATAGGTCAAGATCTATTATTATTTCGAAATGCAGGCCCATTACTTTAATATGTACCTGTGGCTCACCATAACGGTGGTCCTGCCAGCCGCCGCCGCGTCCAGAGCTCTCTGCACCTTGGCCTCGCTGGAAGAGTCGAGAGCCGAAGTGGCTTCATCAAGAAGCAGGATCTTAGGCTTCCTTACCAAGGCCCTCGCTATCGCAATGCGTTGCTTTTGCCCTCCGGATAGTTGCGCGCCTCTCTCGCCGATCAAAGTGTCGTACCCCTGTTGAATAGAATTGATTTAAGTAAATGTAAAATCTCTTCGGGCACTTAATGATAGGTTTTTTGATGACGCAAGTAGCTACATATACGTGCAAAAGAATAATTATAGTAGCTGTTTGGAAATTATGGAGAAATCGAGGCATCTCAGAACATAGAAAATACTTATTCAATTTAAAAACACTTCGAAAAATATTCTTAGCTTTGTCTTGGTGAAGTATTCACTCATTGTCGATCAGTCACTATTGCGAATTTGTCTAAAATCAACCGTCGACGCGCGTATTGTTGAGCATACTCGACCAAACGCGAACATGCTCGTGGCGGCCTGCGTTCATGGCTGCGAGGAAAATACGCGCTCAAATGCTACACGGAATTATGTAGATTAGTATAGATTTGATTCGGTAGGTTAGTCTTAGCGCTATTAACAACAGCAACGTCTTACAAGTCGAATACTTACGTCCGGAAGTGCTTTTATGAAATCATGGCAATGGCCCGCCTTTGCCGCTGCGATGACATCCTGGTCCTTTGCGGCAGGATTACTCATTCTAAAATAAGAAAATAAATGTACCTATAGATCTACGTTTGAAGAACTAAGCCTACTTATCAATTTAATTTTGAAGTAACGCGTATCATCATCTTGCCGTTTTCCCAACTTATTAGGGGTCGGTCGGTGCAACACGCCATTTTTTTCCTTAACTCTCTATCCGTCCGTCATCCCAGTAGTATCCACCTTTCTAGACTATCATCCTTCCCACAGTTTGTTTGCGCCTCATGTCTTTTTTTTTCATCTTTATTTAAAGAGCTTTTTCGCTAATGCGAATATGATGCTCTGTATGATATACATAATAAAATACAGTATTTATACTTAGCTTACGCAACAATAAAACAAATGATTAAAACTAGGTTCTGGGTCTGTTCTTCAAGGCGAACTTAACCATATTTATAACGTCTTCTATTGACTTGAATGACTCCGGTGGTTGAGAGTATGTCATGCCCACTCAAATGTCTCGCCGATGGTGGCGCGTGTGTCGGATCATTTAGCTCCCTTCAAAATGGTTGAGCTGAATGGTGCTGATACATGTGTCATGTTCGTGAACGGGCGCTGTCGGTTGGGACTAGTCATCTCTTAGCTGCCATGGTTTATTTTAATTGATTCTAATTTTATTTCTGAATTGTCTTTTTATATTTACTATGGACACTTTTAACTTTCTACATCGATCTCACATAATGTGTAATCTCAACATGAATGATGTAACAAATGATTTGTAATAATTACCTAATTGAAAAAGAGTGTCCATGGAGTTTCTTGCCCGTTCTTCTCCATAGAGATCTACGCCTTGGAATGGGCATCTACGGTACTTTCACAGTTATTATGTCTTGTGACTGGGACTGTAGCACCATAGTTTTGTAATATTTTATTTTGTCTTTTGACAATTCAAAAGTGCCTGTAACTGGCCTACTTGAAATAAAGTGCTTTGACTTTGACTTTTGACTTTGACTTAACTTGTCGAATTTTGTTTGATAAAGGTATGGATAAAATTATGTTGTGAGCTCCAATTTGTGACCTTAGAAATTGATTCCGGACACATCTCATTAAAATATGATATGTGTCCTCATCTTCATTATACATGCTGCAAAAAGGTGATGGTAATTTTTTTAATTAAAAATCCGAATTTTTTAAGAGGCATATGTCCGGAACGAAGTCTTAATAATATGGTTAAGTCAGCCCTGCAAACAAAACACTTATCAATCCAAGGTGAATATGAGGGTTGTGAATGGATTGTTTTATACCAAATGCCTTTTTTCCTGGAATGAAGATCAAAGTAGTCTTTCCAATTTTCTAAACCAATCTTTTTAAGGACTGGAATAAAGTCCGTGTAATGTGGAATTGCTACGAAATCTGTGCCATCCCAACATGCTTGTTTTGCAAGATAATCTGCCTTATCATTACCGTCTATACCTATATGAGACTGGATCCACTGAATAACAATTAGCTTATTCTGAGATTTTAGTTTTAAAGTTGTTTTAATTATTGTATAGGCTATCGGTTTACCTCGAAAAGTCGAGGTACAACGAGCCAGGTGTTGAATTGAACTCTTTGAATCTGTGTAAATGACATATTTGCCTTGGTCTAGAGATTCAATAAATGATAAGGCTTCAGAAATAGCCATGAGTTCAGTAAACATGATAGACACATCAGTGGGAATTTTGAATTTCATAAAACTTTCAGATTGTTCGTCATAGAATGCGCATCCTGCCCGATCTCCATCTTTTGACCCATCCGTATAAAATTTATAAAAATCTGAATATTTAGACATATGTTTTAATGTTTCCTCTTTTAGTTTAGAACTACTTAACCTATTTTTGCTTTATTTATAAAATCTATATTTGTTTTTAAGACGCTGGTCATATCAATATCGGCCATCCATGTGTCAAAAGAAAACATTTCTAGCTGCTTACAGGAGCTGATTGAAAATTCCTTTAATTCATTATGAATTAAAACGAGCGGAGGAACTTTTTTGTTTCTTTCATTAAGGTACACGTCACTTAACATTTCTAAAGTTGGCGTTACTGTATTTAATTCATAAGAGTTTATTTTCAACCAAAATTTACCTGCCAAATACCATCGGCTAACCTCCAATGGTGGTAAACTAAGCTCGCATTCCATGACATGTGTAGGTGTAGTCCTAATAAATCCTCCAATTATCCTCATACATTGGTTTTGTGCGACATCTAATTTATTTAAATATTTTTTGGCACTGGAAATATAAAGAAAACTAGCGTAATCTAAACGACTAACACTTTTGGTGAACACCCCAACTATTCATTGGTCACTGTCCAATCAAATTTAACAGCAATATCTGTTGTTACGAGTGACACATCAGGAGATGATCTTTGCAAGACTCCGCCTACCAGTTCAATTCTGGTTGGAGCTCCATCATTCCTCTAAGCCAAAGACTAACCATACAAAATTCGATGAAAATGAGGAACTGCATCAGGTAACAAGCACGATAACCGATAAAATGCAAACTATTTGAAAGAGAAGATCAAGGTCCAAATCCCAACAATAAAGGTCTGTAAGTTGGTTTGTACAAACACTTTTACATGTCGATCATATTTTTTTAAACTAGATGAGGTCGGCATTTCCTGACTACTCTGAGAAGAAAGGCCGAAAAAAACTCAGACCAAGTTTTGTCTGAACTTTAAAAGAGACTGTCCGTCTCTTTTAAAGTTCAGACAAAAACTTGGTTAGATCATGTGAGGTCTTCACATGATCTAACCAAGTTTTTATGTAGACTGATGTCTGAAATTGTCTTTTGAGGAAAGAACCAGCCAGATTGAGTGGACCTGTCCAGTCAGTTCACGTATTTGTCAATAACCGAGCAGCTCATCTCAGAATCTAAGGAGCTCAACGATTCGACGATCAATACCAAAGAAAGGACATTCGGGTAGGCCGCATAAACTACTCAAACTGCCAGACCACTATTAAAAACTAAGCTAAATTAAAAAAAAAAAACAAAAAAAAAGAATGCTCCACAGTCTTCACATTCACAATTATTAAAATAAAATAATATAATACTTTAAAAAGTAAATATTCTTGTCATTGCAAGCAAACCGAATGAAAAATTTAAAAAAATCAAAATGCAAAGTGCAAAATATAAAAAAAAACAATATTAATTGGAGCAGCTCAATCCCAAGCCTTTTTGTCCTCAACGTAATCTTTAGTGGTATAAAATGCTTTCTGGCACAACTTACGTTTAATATTAAGACTTAGATCTTGTACGTGGCTTGGAAGCTTATTATAAAAGCGCACACATTGACATCTAAACGAGCCACCTATTTTCTTGAGCCTTGTTATAGGTATTACAAATTTGTGTTTGTTCCTAGTATTTATGTTATGGATATCACTTTTTTTTTAAACAATTTTATATTTTTATGGGCATATAAAAGATTTTCATAAATATACTGAGAAGGCACAGTCATTACATTAATCTCCTTAAATTTCTCTCTGAGAGAATGTCTCGGGTTTAATTTATAAACTGATCGAACAGCTCTTTTCTGCGAAACAAAGATAGTCTGGATGTCGACGGCATTTCCCCCACAATAGAATACCGTACGACATTACATTATGAAAATAGCTAAAGTATACTAAACGGGCTGTCTCTATGTCAGTTAAATTACGAATCTTTCTAACAGCATATGCTGCGGAGCTTAGCTTCTTCGGCAATTTATCTATATGTGGGCCTCACTGAAGCTTAGCATCCAAAGTCAAGCCCAAGTATACTGTGCTATTTTCAGGATTCAATTCTTCGCCCTTTATCAACACATCAGTTTTTACCTGCCTAACGTGAGGTAAGGTAAACTTAATGCATTTGGTTTTTATTCATTAAGAAGTAAATTGTTAACATTGAACCAGTGAACTACTTTTGAGATCGCGCTATTTACATTGTCAGTAACCAGCTGCTGACGTTTAAGTATAAACAAAAGTGAAGCATCATCCGCAAACAACACTATATTATGGTTATCCTTTATGAGGTATGGCAAGTCATTAATATAAATAAGAAACAAGAAAGGACCAAGAATTGAGCCCTGTGGGACTCCAATTGTTACTATAGATCCAGGAGATCTTTTTCCATTACCGTCAACGCTCTGAATCCTATTACTCAAGTATGAAGTAAGAAGATCCAGAGCGCTGTTCCGGATCCCGTAGTGGCGGAGTTTCCTGATTAGCGTTTCATGAAGAACACAATCAAATGCCTTGGACAAGTTACAAAAGATCCCCAAGGCATCGCACTTATCTTCCCATGCATTATAAATATGTCCAAAAAGCTCAACACTGGCATCAGTAGTTGAACGACCCCTTGTAAAACCGAACTGTCTGCATTACATAGCAGCAGACAGTTCGGTTCAATTTATGTTTATTAAAAAATCTTTGCAATAATTGCTCTAAAATTAATTTCTCAAATATTTTACTAAACGTAGGTAGTACTGAAATAGGTCTATAATTTGAAGGGTCTGTTGTACTACCTGATTTAAACAAAGGTATTATTTTACTATTTTTCATTAGGTCAGGAAACTCCCCACAGTAGATACAATTATTAAAGATAATAGCTAAACTAGGTGCGACAATGTCAATAATAGACTTAGCAACTTCAACAGAATTATCCCACAGATCTGCAGTCTTTATAACATTTAAATTGTGAAAGGTTTTAATTATGTCTCTACAAGTAATATGTTCAAAAAGAAATTCCGAATCGCAAGCATTAACTTTTTCTTTTAGCAAAGACTCAGCAACGGAAGGTGATGAGTTTAGGGATTTAGTTGTTGAAATGGGAATATCTGAAAAGAAATTTTCAAAGGCCACTGCGACTTGTGAGTCTGATTTTATGATATTGTCATTAATAGACAGGCTGTAGTCAGTATTTTGGTTACCAGATCTTCCCGTTTCACTATTAATAATATTCTAAGTCGTTTTAACAATATTACTACTGTATTTAATCTTCGAACTCAAATAACGCGACTTGGCCAACCAACAAACTTTTTAAATACATAGATACATTGATGGATCCAAAACGGAATCAGGAACAGGAGCGGGCATATACCCAAAAGCTTAGAGAAGATGGCAACTGTATTCTTATAAACAGTCTGAAGTTATTGAAGTCTTTTCTTATAAACAGTATACGCTTTTATAACAAGTTGCCTAAGTCAGTTATAGAACTGACCGATGGAAAGTTCAAAAACTACATCAAACGTGTCCTTGTTAAAAAAGCATATTATAAAATCAAGGACTACGTTGAAGATAAAAAATTTGGCTTTGACACCCTCTGCGCATGCGGCTTCCCTGGTAACTCATAAACGGCACAAATATATGGATATCTCTAACTATTCTCAATCTCATTTTTTTTTTCTCTTTTAATTAGACTTTTTACAATATTTTTCAATCATCATTATAGCCCTTTGCTAAGAATAGTTACAGCACTGATTACAGTATTTGTGCCACATGTTAAATTTAGTGTTGTGGTTTTTTTTTTTTTTTACCTTTGTATAGATTCTTTTACCTATTGTGAATGTGTGAACATTGTAGGCTTTCTAGTTTTCTAGATGATTGTTAACATTTGTTAACTTTTTATTTCGTGCATTTTTTTTTTTTTTTCAATTTCGTACGACTTATTGTCGGGCCTACGTTGTCCCCCCATATCCAAGTACTAATGCTGTAACATGGAAATATTGTAAACAAAACAATTCAAAAGAGTAACCATGGAGTTTCTTGCCGGTTCTTCTCCATAGGAAACGACTAACCCGAACCGTGCACCTTTTGTCGACGTTTTATAAGTGCCCATGTAGGCCTATGTAAAATAAAAATATTTGATTTTGATTTTGATTTTTGTATTCCAAGCAGAAACATATACCACAATAATCTATGCTCAAGAGAATATAGATAGAGGAACCAGAGGTAAATCCATATATATTCTTAGTGACAGTCAGGCTGCAATTAAAGCCATGGTGTGCTACAAAGTGGACTCCAAACTTGTTCTGGATGCTATCCAAACCCTAAACAGGCTTGGGAAGCATAAAAGAATAAGACTGATGTGGGTCCCAGGGCATAAAGGAATCCATGGTAACGAAACGGCAGATGAACTGGCAAGAGAGGGCTCAGCAAATGATACCCCAGCGATACCTGAATCGGAGGTCAAAGCATCATTCGATGTCAGCGATGGCAATGGCCGAAATGCCTAAATTGATTGCGGTAGTGACATTGGCCATCTTTCAGTGAAATTTGTTAATACTCATGAATACTCTCACCCTCTGAAAAAAGTGAAGAATTGAAAAGTATCCTGTATATTCAACTATTATAATGAACCTACCTAATATTTTCCTTGATAGTCCCAGCAAAGAGAACAGGTTCTTGTCCGACAACCGCGATGTGTTCTCTGTAGTGCTTGACGTTCAAGTTCCTCAAATCGTATTCAGACGCTAGCACCTCCCCGCTGTTAGGGTCGTACATCCTCTGTATGAGCTGCAGCACGGTCGACTTGCCGCAGCCACTCGAACCCACCAGCGCCACCGTCTCATTGGCGTTTATCTTCAGATTAAGCCCACTTAACACCTAAGATTCACATACTTTTGGTCAAAAAGCAGGTATTGCTGCAAAATGTCTGTTCAAAATTCTATATCAGATCAAAAACGACGATGAATGCTCCGTAAAGTTATACCTGTACATCATTTCGTGCTGGGTAGTGAAAATGCACATTCTTAAATTCAATGACCCCATCGAGTGGAGGTGTTTCGCCTTCAGTGGAAAAAACATCTACTTCTGGCTTCCGGTCAATGACTGCGTAGATAGATGCAGCTGACGCGCGGGCCGTCGATATGGCTTCCATGTGAGGAGCTGTCAGACCCACGTTTTGAGCTCCTTGCAGCACACTGAAGAATACCTAAAAGCAAGTTTATTTCATTTCTTTTCATCGGTTTTATGGTAGTACCGCGATGGATGAAGGAAGTTAAGAATACGAAATTGTGCTAGCATTTGAAAGTCTATCTAGCCGCCTTAATGGCAAACCAGCAATAACTTGTTTGAGGGCAATAAAATAAGATAAATGTAAGCAGTCTTACAATCATAAGTACAGCTGGCGTATAAATAGGTTTTTCTTCGTGTCTGCTCAATATGATGAGGCCGACTCCATACCAGAAGGCCAGTGCATATGTGGCGTAAATGATGAACCACATCACCCCGCTGCCTATCCCTGCGAACACACCTTTCTTCAAGCCCATCTTCTTAGCTGGTTCCAAACGACGTGCATACCTGGAAGATAAACGTTTTTCTGTCTTTTTCTTTCATAAAATGAAGTGCCTTAAACACGATACTTTTAGCATTAGCAACCTGCAACTGAACTATTTGCCTTTGCCAAAACGAGATACGGCGTTGATACCTTCGCCAATCGTGCACCGCATATGCTAAAAGTATCGTGTCTTCATGAGGACCTAAATCTATGCAGCAGTAGTGTAGGGTACCACTTATCATTACGCAATATGCTTTTTGCCACTAAAAAGTACTGTGATACCTTTCTATGATACCTGTCTATTTCTTTCTTTTGTCCACCAAAGGCGATGACTGTTCTTATTGCAGAGAGTACCTCTTCTGCGACAACGCCTGCTATGCTGTATGCCCTTAATTCTTGAGTTGTAATCGAAGATTGCACCTAGAACAAACGTTTTATTAACTCACCTGTTCACATTTTTATTTCGCGAAAACCTAAGTTCATAAACTCGCGGCTAAGTAGCAGAACCGCTTGTTCTTCTTCGTGTCGCTGGCACGATAGATTATCAAATTCTAATTATGTTTTTTTTTTTTATTTAAATTAATCTAGCTAGTGCATTCAATAAACATTAGACCAACCTTAGCAACAACAGCCGTGGTGGCTATAACCACCGGTGTACACGACAGGAGTACGAGAGTGAGCTCCCAGCCGTACACGAAGGAGATGATCACAGAGGTGACGAACGACATCACTAGGTAAATAAAGATGGGCACTTTCTCTGCGATCCCTTCGCGAAACTTCTCAATATCACTAACGCAAAAAAGGGAGATGGATTAATAAATAAAACATAGAACATCTGTATCTTGTCAAGGGGAAGAGATCGCTGCAAATTATGAAATCACAGGTAAATAGGTGCCTATTGTCAAAATAGGATAAAATAACAATAATAATACCCATTTATTTGCAATCATCAATTAATATAACCATTAAATAAAAAATTTAAATCATCCATTCATAAACATTAAAATAAAATACCAATTTAATTATACATTCCTAAAACTAAACTAAATTATCAAATAAAATTATACTTTCCTGAAACTAAAATAGAATATTAATTGTATTAAATATTCATAAACTTAAATAAAATTTTATTCATAAAATCGGATAAGTAGATATGAATCCAGGCCACAGGCAAAAATTTCTTTCCAAAAATTTTAATTACACTTAATCATGTAAAGAGTTCGAACCACGTTTATTTGGTCACACTTTTTACGACCAAGGTGAAGCTTAACCATTATTAACCATGCAGTCAGACAGGAGTTGCAGTTGTATTGCGTAATAAGCCTTTTTCGTCATCCTGAGATCGCTAGAGACGGCATTGTCAAAAAAGTACAAGCGTGTCACTAAGAGTCAACGCTTTTTCATAGTGTGTCGATCCGCCGCCGCCGCCGTGATATAACTATATTCCGCCCAGCCTTTAATTTTACATTTGACAACTCAAAAACTTATCATTTAGTGATGTCCTAATGCGTTACCGATTCGATTACTACAATCGACATTATATACGAATAAATTTTAATCGATTTAACACGTATTTTATTTTTGCTAATATTGTTTTATAAACATACCCAGGCGTTTAAATGACTACATTTCAATATGTATTATGATGAATTGTTACGTTTTGTAAAACTTTTATCTATCTAAATGAATATTATATATCCAATCTTGTTTTTTTTCTATATTTAAACTTACTTACATATCTTATTAATAATTATGGTTAATGATAACAAAATGAAAATATTAACGTTTTACTGCTTTATTTACTAATAAATAATTCGTATAAATCGGGGCTAAAGAGCTCATCGCTTCACTATTATAAGCGTCCAATAAGTATTGCATTTAATTTTCTATGATTGCCTGTTAATAATTATGGAACTTCATAGGCTTATGCTTATGTCAAATGTAAAATTAAAGGCTGGACGGAATATACGAGTATATACGGCTATGTGTGATAGCCGTGTGTGTGTGTGTGTGTGTGTGTGTGTGTGTGGGCACGAATACAAGAATGCTCTGTACTTATATGTGAAACTGTAATATGTAGAATAGGTTAAACTTAAAACACTTGTATGCGTTTTTTCATCAATTGTTAGCCTATCAAATGGACAAATAAGTGAAAGAGTTAATTATTTGAGCACATTTTACAAAAAAAATATGAATAAACGCGTTTTACTGAAATTTGAAACCATTGGTTAGCTGTTAGCATATTTAGCCATTGGTTAAGTTAACTAGAGATAAAAAAACTGGATCTTACTCAGACACTTTTGTCGCAAAGTTCATGGTGGTGTTCATGTCATACCACGACATGTCTTGACGAAGTACAGCTCGCAGAAACAACCTCTTGAGCCTGTCGACCTGGGATTTATTTATTTATTTATTATAAGGTACACCAACAGCATTATATACAAAACAGTTTGTTGTAAACAAAGAAAAAATAAAGGTGCTGGTATGTATGCCTATTACAGGTATACGCAACTTACACCATATGGTCAGAAACACCAAATTATTTAAACTTTCAAATTATAAATATTAAATATTAATCTAAAGTTAAAAAAGTTAAAAACATAGTAAAAATAAAACATACAAAATGAAAAACAGATAGAATAAAAAATAGAAATAGGATGTATATGGGAAATAGGATATATATATATATATATATATATGGGATTAATAGAGACATTGTTATAATTGAAGATACTCGATCCGAAATATCAAATATAAATATCATTAACGATTTCTAGGCTACTTAGAAAACGTTGCCCCACACTAGGCCCTTCAGTATCGTGGGTGCATTTACAAACATTAAAATGTTTAACTCGTAAAAACAAACAGCCAAAACAGGAACAACTGTATGTAGGCCCCACAAATATTTATTCCGAGCGGAAATCGAACACACAACTCCCAGCGCAAACGCTTAGCAACTACGTTAACAGTGTAAACGAAGACACCGACTTCGGAAAAGAAAGTAATTTTCGCTTTTAATTGTTTTGTTTTGGAAGTCGATTTTGTCGACAAAGAAATTCCGACTGTCCCGCGGGCGAAGTAACTGTCAGAAACTAGTTTTAATCTTTCTAAACCAGAAGGCATGTATCACATCACGATCGATGCACGCAGAGATGCACCTAAGTATAGCAAATTCACATTTCGCTAGTTACGTTTAAGTCCCATGTAATAGGGGACGACCCTATTGCCATCAACCAGGCACAAATGCAAGCTGCTACTGAGAAATTCAAGATGGATATCAATCAATCATTTATATGTTTTAAAAAATAAATGATTGATGACAAATGGCTTGAAAATCGATAAAACGCCTTTCTCGAATACCTGTTTAAGTGCCATGTAATTGAAGATATCCACACTGATGGCCGCGACGATGAACTGGCCGATCGAGAACACTGTGCAGCCGATGCCGAAAGCCAGGGAGTCTCGAATCAGCGCGTCCCTGTTCTCTTCTCTCGATGCGTTTGTACTGTTACGAGGTAAAATTAAGTTAAGGTTTTTTATCGTTTTGTAGATTACTGTACTGCAGAACTCAGGTTCTAGTTAGATCAGAGAGACTTTAATTCAAGGATGATCTGATTCGCTCGTAGATTTTATAATTATAATGCTATGTTTTAAAAAGAAGGAAGCTGTTTGGAAATTCACAAATACTTTTATAGTAACAGTCGCTCCATGTTACAAGATAAATATAATTTTGCCGCAAATTGTGGGGCGGAAGTCGATCACAATCCAGTCAGCTAGATGCTACTACCCAACTAGTTGGAACCAGTTGGATGCTAAAGAGTTTATACTCGTGTGGATGATAAATAAGCACCAAGACAGGAATTGAATGAGAGTGTCTTTATCCACCTGTCAAGCTGTGACTGTTAACGTGACGATAACTTACAGTATTTCGCCTCCGCCGAATAACGATATTGTGAGAGTCTTGGTTGAAGTTCCGACCATAATCGTGCGATCGATGAGTAGCGAAGTGAACTCGCCGTAGATGATAACGCCGAGAGGGACAAAGAAGCCATTGATGCAGGCGAGGAGAACTCCTATAAGCAGGCATAGTACCTCCCTCGCATTTGCGTATCTGTACTGTGGAATGAGAACATATTAGATGGCATTTATTCCGAGCAATCGTGGACTTGGAATCGACTGAATCAACGAACAGTTTCGTCTCTAAACGCCTGCATCTCTCTAGGACAGTAGAGGTGGTGTGGTTTTCACGAAATATAACGAGATTAGTGACACCACGAAACGAAAGAAAATTAAATCAAGAGCAGAGATTTTGTAGCTGAAGTTTGGCTACAAAAACTCTGCTTGTGATTTAATTTGCTTAGCTGCTAAACAGTTACATCCGCAGATATAGATGACGCGATTGTATGTACTTCATCAACTTCAAACAACGGAGTAAAATTACGATCAATGATCGTAATTTGAGCTTTTCTTGAAATACACCGAAATTTAGAAAAAAAAAAATATGCCATATTGAGCTGTAAAAACTGTATAGAAAAAGTTGACCGAGGCATTGGAAATGTTTTTATACAGATGACGGGACTTGCGTTATCTAGATAGATTTATGTCTGTGGTTATATCAATAACGTAATGCAAACTGACACTAATTATCTCTATTCAGACTTAGTACTGACTGCATTAAAATGTAATAATTAATTTTGTTTGTTTATATTTGTGAAAGCTGAATGAGTTCGGCTACCTACTCATATCATATCGACGCAATCACAATTGGCGGAAGCTACGAAAATGACGTATTACAAAAATCACTATTTGTCGTTTCGATTGAAACTTGTTACTCGGTTTCATGCCGTGTAGTTATTGAAACAATAGCGACGTGACATAACGCCCACATCTAAGAATAAAGCTTTCCCAGAATAAATCACTCAATTAAACAAATTCTACTACTTACTACTAGTTTAACTACTACGTTTTAAACGTCTTGATGTTCTCAATATCCTTTTGTGATTGGCAGGAAATTGAATTTTTCGGACAAAAATTCTTAATTGCTTAAAATCACAATGTTTTGCTAAAATACTTACTAATTGAAGCCAAGATACTGGTTCACCTTGCAATTGTTCTTCTTCGTCTCTAAAATCACAAAATATATCAAGTAAATTACTCTTGCTGCACATGTACATTCTTAGAACCGAAGAAAATCTATTTTGTGAAAGAAATGCGACTCAGTAGTCACCTCCTTTGTTTCACAAAATCGTCAGTCAGTACTAGTGAAATAACGATGACGACTTGGGACTAGGTCGCCCATAGTGGTCGAGGTACGAACTTAATTCATAAAAAATAGTACCTATATTTTGACTCAAGTGGACAAACTTTGTCATTTCAGCCGAGGCGGAATAGACGCTCGAATCGAGAGACTGCAATGAAAAATTCCCACTTGAATGAAACAACATTTATCAACATAGATAATAGAAAAAAAATCGGCCAAGTGCGAGTCGGACTCGCGCACGTTCCGTACCTTTATCGCAAAAAACGGCAAAAAAATCACGTTTGTTGATTTTATTCTGTTTTTACTAATTTTTGTTATAGCGACAACAGAAATACATACATCATCTGTGAAAATTTCAACTGTCTATCTATCACGGTTCATGAGATACAGCCTGGTGACAGGCGGACCGCGGAGTCTTATTAATAGGGTCCCGTTTTTACCCTTTGGTACGGAACCCTAAAAACAGTCGAATCGAGACCCTCTTCTATTTTGAAGTTGATTTAAAGTTCATTATATTAAGTAACAAATTACTGTGAGAAATGGCTCACGGCTTTTTTATCGTACGCTCAATTTTCTTGGGGACGACGCGGCGACGCACTGCGCCGATCTGTAGGGCTACCAATTAGCCTAATATTATAAATTGTGGCGGAGGGCAAAAATGGTTCATCCTCTCCCTCTTATTTGTTTAACAGAAATAACTGAATGTATGTTTTTAACCGACTTCAAAAAAAGAGGTTATCAGTTTGACTATGACCCGTATTTTTGTATGTATGTATGTTTGTCCGCAATTTTCTCGCGTTTGGATGAACCCATTTTGATGCGGTTTTCAGAAAAGTATTTATTACATTCTGGAGAAGGTTTTGGTATACAACAAATGGATACCCCGTGACGTCGTCCGCATGGATCCGTTATGTGTATGTATGTATCTTTGTCCACGCATTTCTACGAAACCAGTAATCGGATCATCATTTTTTTTTTTTTTTTGAAAAAACTTTGACCCACTAGGAATTTCTCCTGTATCGTGGGTGCGTTTACAAACATATAAACTCACATACACAAACACCCAGAGCCGGAACAACTATTTGTAGATCATACAAATATTTGTTCCGTGCGGGAATCGAACCTGCGACACGCAGCGCAGCAGTCAATCGCTCAACCACTGCGCCAACCGTGCGCCGATCCTATCAACTTAGGTCATAGTGCAAGTTTCATTAAAATCTGTTAGGCAATTTTCAATATATAGAGCAGACAACCAAACTCTTTAGTACAAAGATCACAAGTGTGTAAATTGAGTTATTATAGGTATTTTGACAATCCTTTAGGTACCCCACTATGACACTTGATCAATTTGTAGTAATGATGAACGAAAACTAAAAAGAGAGAAGTAAAACTTTTTCGCAAAAAGTTAACCGACATCAAAAACAAACTTCTTTCGTACCTCATGTTTTAATCGTTTTGCGACACCGACTTCCGAAACGAAAGTTATTTTGCACATTTTAGTGTTTTGTTTTAGAAGTCGGTTAATTTTTTTGCGAAAATGTATTTATTTTTAAAGAACCTTTTAGTCGATTAAAAATGACGAAATGAAATATAGCTTCTCAATACATGAACCCAAGTACGACGATGCTATCGTGTCTTGTTGAGGAGTTGCTATGGCCACCTTTCAGCTCCATAATGATACCAGCACCATAGTACCTTATAATTGCATATTTTCCAAAGTTACAGAAGTACTCAAAGTTTCAGCTTAATCGGATGCCAGGAAGTGCTTGAAAAATCGATTACTAGTTGCCGGACACATACAAAAGCAAGTTAATATAAATCTTGTAAAAAATGCTTACGCTTCCTGGTTTGCGAGTTTCTCAGCAAGAAAAGCAGAGTGCTGTGCTACTGCGCTTATAGTCAAGGAGTTTTGCCGCCACCCTGCGAGAGCAAAGGACGCTCCATGCCCACTTAAGCGTCGCTGCGAGCTGTATCTCTTGAAGCTTTTGGTTGAATCATTGCGTTGCATTATCGGGCTAGCCGTTCTGAAAAAGACAGAGAAAAATTATAAAAATGTGTAGGCTCTTGAATTAAGGTGCAACGACGCGACGAGGTGTGATGAGGCCCGCACTTTTTAAGATAGCTCTGCAATATAGAAATTTATTCAATTTACAAAACAGTTAATAAATACCGTGACAGGGGACAGGACGGTATGGAAGAAGAAAACGTGTTGCGCAGACCCCAAGTAACATGGGATAAGTGCAAGAAGATGATGATGATTCACTTACAAAAAGGTTCACATTTCAGCGAGAGAATTCGAATAAGCCCCACGGCACGCTCAACACGACGCGACGGCGTGCATGACTCCCCTAAGCCCGTGCTATTGCGCATTCGTATACGCCTCGAGGTTTAACGATATGTCTCCCAGCGCCTCTTGAGGAAGGCCCTACTCATTCAGTCGTTTCGGTACTTCATCATCATCATCAGCCTTTTAATGTTTCCACTGCGGCCTCCTCTCTGTGAGAAAGGGAATGGGCCTTTATCCAACTCGCAGGCCCAGTGCGGGTTGGTGGATGTCACATGTCTTCCAATTTTTGGTTCTCGTGGATGCCGGTTTCCTCACGATGTTTTCCTTCACCGTTTTCAGAGCAGTGGTGATGAAATAATTTACACAAAGTAAAGCGCCTGCCTGGGTTCGAACCCACGACCTACGATACGGAAATCGGGGCCGTTACCACTGGGCCATCACTAGTCTTCCTCTCTTTCGGTACTTGACTTAACTAATATTATAAAGAAGTAGAATGATATGTGTGTTTGAAATGGGTACCTATTCTCTGGTCTGATTTACTGGTACTGATCTGATTTTGTTAATTATTTCAGTGAAAGAAAGCTACACTATCATTGGCTACATTTTATTAAAAAAAAATAACAAGTGCTGTAGGTTGGTCCACGGGAGCGAAGGTGCGGCAAACAAGACAGTGTTAAAACGTCCTCATGATGCAGCTTCAACGGCCTGAAAGATATCCACTATTAAACCACAACACTAACTGTCTTATTTGTAAAATATGCTAACCATATGATTAGAAATAAGTCAATCGAAGTTACAAAATATCCGCACAAAACACACACACAAACTGTTGATTCTCTCATTTCTTCTGATGAAGGTCACAGTAAAATACGGAATCCTGAAACCGTACCTATGCTTTTGAACTGTAGTTTATCTCTGATCCCATAAATTTAGTAACATTGCAAGTCTTTGCGCTCTAGATTTATTGACATCAAAAAAATATTATTATTATTTCATTTAAATAAAAAAGTACTCTGTGATTTATATCTATTTTGAGTAACAACTATGGCACAGTCAATTTGACATTAATAATCATTGATCCTTCTTGGTAAACGCAGTGTCTTTGGTCAGCTTTTTTGAGGAGTTCCTAAGGTATGCTGGAAAAGCTGGATTTATTACACTTGTACACTTTGATCAATAATACCAACAAGATGTAGGGTCGGCGCAAGAAATACGTCTCGGTAAATAAGGCTGGACTCACACATTCTGATTTCCTCTCTGAATTCAGAGTTGGAATTCATAATTTGAATTCTAATCTGAATTGGCAAGTTGCCTCACACATATCTTAATTAAATTGCAGTTCTAAAAACTAAAAAAACACGCTCTAATTGTAAATTAAACAAAAAAGTCGCTAATCCTGAAGACCCTGTTAAGGATAATGGGACAAACTATTTAAACTATTGCATTGTCATCGGTCCTTGATAAGTGTGCAAAGTTTCAAATCAATGCGACGTTTTGAAGGGGGTGAAAATCAATTTCAAAGATTCCGTTACATTGATACATAGATAGATACATACCAAGCTAATAAAAGCGTGTTAAAAATCAGATAAATCAGTAGTCTCGTGTTTCTCGGCTCAGGCACATGTCTTGGATATGGAGGAGGAATTAATTCTATCTCACTACTTTTAGCTTTAAATAATAAAAAAAGCTGTAAACAAGAAGAAAGCATGCTGTGTAGTCGGAGGATCAGGGGGTCAGCCAGTTTACGAATATGTATCCTCCGACTGCACAGCATGATTTTTTCATGTTTACAGCTTTTTTAATTTTTTTTTAGAATGACTTTTAAAAATATAAGAAGTGTATATATTTTTGTAATCGCCTATAAAAACCCTTCATTTTGATACCCCACTCGATGGGCAGGGAAGAAAAAAAAATTCCAACCCCACAATATGGGGCCCAAAATCCCTGTTCCTTTTTTTTAACGGCACTAAGAACACTTGGGCGGTCAAGACCTATCTAACGATGTCTTAATTATAAAAATCCGCCAAGTAGTTTGAAAGATATGAGGTAATAAAGAATATTACATACATACAAACATACAAGATACGCGCGAAAAACATAATCCTTTCCTTGCAGCCGGGTAAAAAGTAACGCAATCGAATACATTGGATTAATCCTCTTATTGTGAACAGGGTAATTAAAATTGTATATATTTCCAACTACGCTATATCTTTTTAGGGTTCCGAAGTCAACAAGGAACCCTTATAGTTTCGCTCTGTCCGTCCGCAGCTTAGCTCAGAGAATCTAAGTACTAGAAAGCTATAATTTGGCATGGATATACATATTAATAATTCCGACAAAGTGGTCAAATAAATAGACGTAAAGTGGGGATGTTTTTTTTCTCTCGTGTATCCTATGGTGTGGGGTATCGTTGGATAGGTCATTCAAAAATATTATGAGTTTGCTGAAACCATTTTTCGATTCAGAGATCCGTTTGCGTAAAATTAAACTTTAAATTGAAAATTTATGTTAGAGTTAAGTGTCCCCCCCCCTGCCAGCGAAATGGTTGCTCTTGGCTATGTGAAAAAATTCACAGCAGTAGTAAATACAACGAAATTAAAAGAAAAACTATCACAGATAAGTAGGCTTTACATGTTTACGAGTAATAGTCGACCAACTTATAAAATGTACTTGGAACAGTAAAAATTTGTACAAATGCCATTGAAAAATTACTTAAATAACGTTGTTAGCTGTGTAAAACAGATGGTAATAATGTGCTTATGAACCATGTAAAAAATTACAAAAATAAAATCATAACATCCTCAGTAATAATGATTTCTAAATTAATAATGTTTAAGCTCAAATAACACAATGGAGTGGCCGGAGTCGTTGACAGTACCGGTCCGTAGTCAATACGGTGCATGCGCGTGAGGGAGTCTATTTTGTGTTAGTGCAGAAGTATTTTCGACGTTTGGTAATCTAAAGTCAAATTAGATTCGATTGCCAAGCAAATTACTTATTTTCTTTTGCTATCCAGTCCATATCCATCTATAAAGTCAATATTCGACCCGACTACATCACTAATTGAGTAGCGTAAAACTTTCCAGAACGAAATAGTGAATACCGCAGATTAGAGGTGAATACATACGAAATTTTTCAAATTTCGAAAGTGAAATAAACAAGGAGCGTGCGCGCAAGAATCCAGGAACGAACCATACCATTCCCCGTGGCTCTAACACGCGCTCGTATCGGCTCCTTTCGCAATTCGCACCCTCGGTGGTACTCAAATAGATAATATTTTTCTAACTTTAGTTGCGAAGTCGGATTTTATAACTACTTCTTCAGTTACCAGTTAGTATAGTCCTTCTTGAGTTTAAGTCAAGAGTGAATAGGTTAGTTCTAGGCAAGCGTGCTTCACCGTAGACCACATCATCGCTTACCATCAGGCGTAACAGTGGTCAAACGCTAGCGTATAGATAAAAAAAAAAACAACCATGTGTGGGCCCGTTTTTAGACGTTGTGTGCCGCTGAAACTGAACAAAACCCTCTTGTTAGTCCGCATTATTATGCAACTTCGGAACCCTATTACTGCGCGTGGTCCGACACGCACTTGGCCGGTTTTATTGTTTTTTCGGTCATGATAATCCTCAATGGAAGTGTCCCATATACCAGGCCCCTCAGAAAGTATTGCGAAAAAAAGTTTTTATATATGGGAGACTGGCCAGTTATAATGTTTTTCGAAAATATGATTATTTATAAGTAAAAATAAGTAAGTTCCAATTTCAAAATTTCCCTCCAGATTTTTTGCGAGTTAATTCAAAGTATTGTGTCTCACTGAAATATGGATCTGCGCCGGGAACATTTTAGAGCTATGATTTTATACGATTTCAAGTGTCGCCTGAAACCGGATGAATCGTACGATAGACTTCAAATGGCATTCATGGATGAAGGCCCTTCCAAGGCAACCGTGTATCGTTGGTATAACGAATTCAAGCGCGGTCGACCAACTTTGGGGGATGACGAAAGAAGCGGTCGCCCTTTGACGGCTGTTACCGAAGAAAACGTGCTAGCAGTGAAAAATTTAATCCAAGACAATAGGCGAATTACATATCAGGAGATTCAACACATATTGAAGATTGGATCGGGAAGCGTTCACGAGATTCTACACAGCCATCTTCGCGTGAGGAGGATAGTATCACGCTGGGTGCCGCACAACCTCACCGATGCTCAGAAGCAGGCCCGGGTGGAATGGTGCCGTGATATGCTTAACAAATTTGAAGCAGGCTCGTCTCGGCGTGTTTACGACATCGTTACAGGTGATGAGTCCTGGATTTATCAATACGACCCAGAAACCAAGCGCCAGTCGACTGTTTGGGTGTTTCAAAATGAGCCAACGCCTACCAAAGTGAAGCGATCTAGAAGCGGGGGTAAGATTTTGATCGCTAGCTTTTTTAATTTGACTGGCCACTTGGTATCAATTCCCTTACGGGATCAAAGAAGCATTAATGCCGAATGGTATACTACCAAATGTTTGCCAGAAGTTTTCTCTGTTATAAGCAACAAGCGACCAAACACAGGGCTCCGCGGGCTACTGCTCCACCACGACAATGCACCTGCGCACACCGCACTCAAAACGAGGGACTTCCTGGACAGCACGCCAGTCAAACTCCTGGGTCACCCTCCTTACAGCCCTGATCTAGCACCGTGTGACTTCTTTTTATTCCCAAAAATAAAAAATCAGCTCAAAGGGATACAATTTTCGTCGCCGGAAGATGCGCTGGCTGCGTTCGAGCAGGCTGTAAACGAGGTGTCTGCGGCGGACTGGAAAAAGTGTTTTGAAAACTGGTTTAGGCGCATGAATCTTTGTATAGAGGCTGGTGGAAAGTACTTTGAAAAGATTTAATAAAAATATATGTACGTATAGAACAATTTTTTTTAGTTTCGCAAAACTTTCTGAGTGTCCCACGTACAAGGGCTATAGCTTCTTTTATCAAATCTAGGTCTACCCAAAAAAAAAACTACCCACTGAAAATATCGAGTACCTTTATTGGTGTATTGTATTAATTTGTATGCAAACTGGGAAATCGATTGATCAATCAATCTGCCCAGTCTTTTTCCAACAATGTTGGGGTCGGCTTCGAGTCCAACCGCATGCAAATGAGTACCATTATTTTACAAGTAGCGACTACCTATTTGATGTCCTCAACCCAGTAACTGGGTAACACAATACCTTGGCAAGACTTAAAAAGTTTGACAATGCAGGGTCGTATTGATTGTTATGTTCAGTGTTCCGCATTGCGGAGCTCCCGTTAAAAGCTAACTTCCTACGCATACCAACAGTGAGTAAGTTAAGAAAAACCATGCTTGCGTCGCGTCTTAAGAAAAATATTAAATAGGTATTGTCTGTTTCTTAAATGGGTAACTATCGTAAAACGAATCGAAACCAGGTTATTTAATAATTGTTTGCAATATAGCAGTTGGCGTACTATAGCTTCTGCCTTACCTACTGCATAGCCGCATGGGAAAAAGGCGTGAATATATGTATGTACTTAATTCTAGGCGTATGAGATATTTTAACCTAACGGAATTGTTTTTTCTTGAACTCGAATGCTTTGCTAGAAAAGGTATTAAATTAAAAATACAAATCAAGTTTTTATCGATCAACCCCGGCATTTCTATTCGCCCCGTCTTATACCATAATTAGGCTAGGTTGGTAAAATACTGCATTTCAACACCACCTAAACACACCTTCTCCTTGTGGGTACTATGGACCTATTGTAATTATAGTACTCGCAATTTTTCTACCAAGATAATGATGACAAACAAGAGCTCGTGGGTAAATGAAAACACACGGTCGATTTTCGAGGTTAAGCAATGCTTACTTAGGTCGGTCTCTGGATGGGTGACCATACATTAAATACCGAGACTCCTGCATACTTCGGCAAGCACCACGTATCAAACCGTTGTCAGTTGTAAGAAGCTCGAAAGTCTGCCACAGTCTCGCCAAAGGGTATCGTTGTGTTACTCAGTTACTCGGGGAGAGCGGTGGTAGCCCAGTGGTAACGGCCGCGACTTACAAGTTGTAGGTCGTGGCTTCGAACTCAGGTAGGCGCTTTGCTTTGTGTAAATTATTTTATCACCACTGCTCTCAAAACGTTGAAGGAAAACATCGTGAGGAAACCGGCATGTCCTAGAACCAAAAATTCGGCCCATTCCCTCTCACAGAGAGGAGTTCCGTGTCCCAGCAGTGGGAACATTAAAAGGCTGATGATGATGATGATGACTCAGTTACTGAGGTGTAGATGGCTGCATGTAAAATACTGGTACTCAGCTGCATCCTTTTAAACTGGAACCACAATATAGCTGGTAAATGCTAGGCAGATAGATCGATTGTTGGTGACTAACTAGGAAGCCTTTATCAATCAAGGATGATATGACAGAGATACCAACAAAGTGAGTATCAACGTAAACAAATAAAGGCTTTGAAGTATCATTATAGAAATCTTGATTCCTTGTAAATATTGACCTTTTAGTAATACGACGTAGGTATTGATTGTGCATTATCTGTCAAGTGACATCGAAGTAAATAGAAGTACCTACATACCTAGGTAGGTACGAAGGCATACCACATTACACGTGATGCCACGGGTGTCTTCTATTGAGAGTCTTTTTTATTACCCAACTACTGCGAAAAATAATTAAAAGAATAAAGCCGTAAAAGGAAGGATTACGATTTTAGCAGTCTTTGTATGTATGTATTTAAGTATGTTCCTCTGTAGCGCATAAACTATTCAACCGATTTTGATGAATAAGGTGTCAATCGATTCGTTATTATGACCCGGGAAAGATAGACCAAAAAAAAGAAAAAAAACCGTAGTCGTGTTACAGTTTTTAAACTTTTTGCTCGGGTTAGACCACCGCCGGTTTAGTCCCATCTCGACACCAATTTTTATTCATTCGGCACCCTGTCACAAATAATTGTAAGGTTCGAATAAAACAAAATTATACACAGTATCTAGGGTTTAGTTCTAATGGGTTTAATTTATCATACCCACGAAAATTTTCCAACTCGGCACAACAAAAAGTTACAGTTCATTTGGGTTAGAGTTTGTTGGATCTTTTTAGGTCCTATATTATTATTGGGTTATTTCTTGAGTTGCTATATTATAAATTTTCGTAGGTAGAGAAATCTTACATATTGTACCGCACGGACAGATCTAGAATCAGTCGTCCATACAAAAAATTTCTACATGCAGGAATTGAACGTGTGACTAGCGTATACCAAACGTTAAATCATTGCTGTAAAACGGTAAATGAAAGGACAATTTTGTGGTGAACCAGTCAATTAAAGTATGAACAGTATTCGAACGATTTATTCTTTTAGTTTGTTATTTGTATGTAGACACGAAAGATTGATCATAAGTAACCCTAGAAAGACATAAAAAAACTTTTTACAAAAAAAATACCACCGACTTCCAAATAAGACGCCGTGCGTTTGTGGAACTCTGTTCCGCCTGACATAAGGGATTGCCAAACTCTTTCAGTTTTTAAAAGAGAAGTTTAAAGACACTACCTTTCCATTCCATCATAGTTGCATATAGTTCTGTATTATTATCTTTTTCATATATATTAGTAGGTACGTAGTTATTGCTATAATATTTATTTTAGTAGTATGTATGTATATGATAGTATATTTTATTTGTATCTAATAATTATTTTATATTATTTAGCTCTGAATTGTTTTATGTGTTTATTTTTCCCTTCTACACACGATGTCTACATCTCTTTTTTCCTCTTTCCTTTCGCAGGTATGCTGGAAGAGATTTCATTAGAAATAAGCATCACCTATGTACATATTTTTCTGTTCCTCCTTATTGTCTGTATATGTGTGTGTGCATAAATGGTTAAATAAATAAGACAACTACAAAGTGAAAAATAACTTTATTTTTGCTAGTCGGTGTCCATAATGCAAAAAAATGGTACCTACGAAAGACACGTTTGTAGTTGTCTTATTTGGAAGTCGGTGGTATATTTTTGTAAAAAGTTTTTTTTATTTTTCACTTTTTAGTTGTATGTACCTACATAATAGGCAACTTGTTTAGTAAGTTTCCTATAAGGCCAGAATAGATTACCCGAATATCATGAAACTTGAACAAAACCGATCAAATGAGAGATCTGCTTATCCCTTAAGACCGTACTGGCGTGATGTTATATTATGAAATGGTATAAACAAAAACAGACATGCGATTGCAGCAGTCCCGAGAGATTAGCCGTTATTTATTGAAGAGTTCTGTTAAAAAATTTAAATAAAAAAAAAATTTTCATCAGATCTCCACCAAATTAAAATGGGACCAATTTCGGAACATACTCTTTCAAAATCGGTCCACAATTGACGGAGATATCGGTGAACATAAATAAAAAAGAAACATACAAGAAGTCGAACATAGAACCTCCTCCTTTTTCGAAAGTCGGTTAAAAAGAGGAAAGCGAAGAAGGACAGGCCTTAGCTCTGCAGTGTGTTATATCAGGCTTATAAAAATACTAATTCATTCAACAAGACGATTTATCTGCTAGACAGTTTTCGACTTAAAACAGACTAGACACGCGATTAGCTAACTCAAATTAGATCAAGGGCTGCCAGACTATAGTTAAATTAGAATATTGTTACAAGCCAAGTACACCTGGCAGGAACACCACGCTATTATTATGATCAAGTTTCTGTTACAGAAATATGAACCTTGTGTCGTTACAATACGTACGCTGATATGATTCTCGTATCATTTCATTCAGTCACAGTCTAGGGGATTTTTAATAGCAACGTGATATCGTTTCGTAAGTTTGTATGACGTGGGTACTTGTTACGTAAACTTTTCGTCGGGTTTGTGACGTCAGAAGGGAATTTCGTCATACTTTCACATCGAGGAAAAGTTCCAAGTAACACGGATTTAAAGCTGTCACTCTTGTCTGGGTAGTGAGGTGTGGAGGAAGCTTTTACTGAAATTGTAAAGGGGGGTATAAATAGAAGCAAAATAGAAAATGTCAAAAGAGCTCGAATAGGAATGTGATTTACTTGAATCGAGCATTTTCAAACACTTCACATAATGGTATTCGTACAAAAGCCCATACTCTAGAAACTATCAGTAGTTTACCGGGATAGAATACTGTTAACCCTGAAGGCTATACTTCTTACAAGTAATTTAACATTCATCTATAAAAATGCCTTCAGGCTTTTTAAGGGGCAAAACACGAAAACTTTCTACTTAGGCTTCGGTAAAACGCGTTTATTCGTCAATTCACTCTCTAACTTATTTGACCATTTGTGTGGCTAACAACTGAAAAAGAAGGTGTTTTATCGAATTTGCAACCATTGGTTAGCATATTAACCCATTGTTTAAGTCAACTACGGATAAAAACTGGGCTTTAGTTATTTAAAGTACAAATTGAAGTGGAGGAAGATCCCTCCGATTTTAATGTTACTTAATAAAAGTAATATTGAAACAATGTAGGTAAAGTCTGGCTAAGCTAAGTCTGCAGAAGTCTTAATCGGTATCCCCATAAACTATGTGGTATGCATTTACATCAGTCACTTTCGTGGTACTTGAGCTGTAGGATTGCTCACGCTGTAAATTGTTTTTTCACAAAATAATGTAGAAACACGGTTAAACCTTTTAAAAGTGGAGTGAAGGGGTTATTATATAACATGATATTATATACCGCACGATTTCGTCTTTAGCCAAAAACGACAATGTTTACAAGACATCGAAAAGTTGACGTGTACATCGATCTAATGATTTTGATATTTTGCCTTTTAGCTTTTAAACATTACGAGTAGCAAGCTGGCTGACCAAAACCAGATATATCCTCCGACTGCACAGCATGATTTTTGTCTTGTTTACTTCTTTTTAGTTCGCTTTTTAAGCAGTCAGGTTTTTGATTTTTTTAATACTTAAACTTTTTTTATTTACAACTTTTTTTTTTTTTTAGAATTGGGAAAGTGTTTTATATTTATGAAATCACCTCTTAAAACCCTTTATTTTGAAACCCACACGATGGGTTAGGAAGAAAAAAAAATGGGTAATTTTATTGTAGCCAGTGACACTCGCAGGGTTAAGACGAATCGATTGACGTAAGAATCATCAAAATCGGCCAACGCGTTTAGTCTCTAGAACGCTACATAGGAACAAACACACATACTGATAAACACATTACTCTCCTTCGGCAGTCGGGTAAAAGAAGTGTCAAAATCTTTTTTCGTTTTTACCATCCCCGAATTTTCGATTTCTCACATTTTTTTACTTCTGCAGACTAAGCTTAGCCATACTAAATCTAATTATTAAATTATGTATAATAGCTGTATCTATCATGTATACGAAACATCAATCAGCGTATCTATAGTATAGCTAAAACACCCAATCCAGCACCTGAGCGAGGAAATAAAATCAATCAAACCAGCCTTTTTGTTCCCCAACTCGATGAGAAAGTATTCAGTCATTCCTTTCTGATTAGCAGGCTGTTCTAATTACCGATGTAAGTACGTCTGTTCCACGTTTTTTTCGCTGAACTCTCTACGTCATGTCTTAAAGGGCATTGCATCCGTTTGTGTCACGTGCCGTACCTACTCGGGAACTGGCCAACAATACTTGCACGTGTTTCAAGCATCTGCTATCAAAGTCACGAGTTTCACAACCTTTAAAATAAATGTCCCCGGATTATTGCAATGCCGGATATTATATTGTGAACGCGTCATTCCAAATATAAGAAATGTCATACAAATTCTATAGCATAACTAAATAGTAGGTACAATATATCCGTGTCGAATCGAGAACAAAGAGCATCAAACCTCACGCGATTAATCATAAAAATTCCGGTGTTTGCTATATAAATATTTGATAATCTCAAGGAAAACCACGGTGATGTAGACACGTCTCGAACAGATGACCACATGGTAAAACTTGTCCAATACTTTTCAATGATGAAACATAGTTCACGACGATTGAAAAATATCTAAGAGCACAAATCTACGATGATACCAAACAAGATAACCTAACTAAATGCAAATTCGTTACTCGTTCGAGTCATACCACTCAGATATACTCACGCAGGCGTATTACGTAAGAAATAGCAATCAGCAATCATCGCGCGATCAAACGCTTTATGTCATAAAAGTCGGCATTACCTACAGTTTAGTGTGTAGATATGGTAAGGTCCTAAACAATCGTTTGCTAATCGCTTGCTGTTTGTCAAATGCACTTTTTTCTACTAAAACTACCAAATCTCTAAAATTTCTGTATTGAAGAGCACTTATTGCGCAGAAATCGCTATCGTTCGTAAGTACGTTTGTGGCACTGCTAGGGCGCCTAGCTTAGCGCCTAGAGCATAGTCGCCGTTCTGGGCGCTAAGCAAGCCGTCTGCCAATGCGTTTTAGGCCTATTATGGATTGCTAAATTCCTTAAGATTGTATAATTAGAACATGTTTCATTAACAGGCATTTGGCAAGGTACTATTGTGAGTAGTCGTCTGGCACAAGATGAAACGAAAGCGACTAACCTCTGTCTACCAAACTAACATAGCATTCGTAACTTTTTCACCGATAAAGATAAAGATCACAAAAAATAATGAGCAAGGACAAATGGAAAACATTAAACCTTTTTTAAAGAAAATTACTAAAAATAAGTAGATAAATAGATAAGTCACTGCAGCATTGGACGCAAAACGTTTTGCTCAGCAGTCAACTAACGCAGGGAAACTGACGCGACGTCAGTGATGCTGAAGTCGCTATCCTTGGAAGTCTACCTAGTCAACCAACCTTGTTTTACCAAGAAATAGTTATTCTAGGAGAAACTTGTCATTGGAGGTCGGAACAGCATATTCTTTCTAAGCTTTTCATCTGTTTATATTAAGTTGTCATCACAATAGTTTTCTATATAGGACCAAATCATCATTTTCATTCAACTATCGTTATGTTCGTCTTTCTCTTGTACATTCTATATATCTAGATTCAATATTCAAAACTCAGTCACGACATATTTTTCATTCTTTCGGCGTTTTTACGCCCTTTATCAGTTTGCAAGTTAACTTCTAAACCCAGACTCAGTTAAAGCCACCTAGGCCCAGATTTCTTTACAAGATGTTACAGATGATAGAAAGAAAATTCAAGACTATATCATAATACATCGAGATCGTAATACAGTATATCTGCTGAAAAGTGAAGTACAACAGAATAAATTATAGCAAAGGTGTACCGATAAGATCATGTTTTAGCAGAGTTACACTCAGTGCCAATGTTCTATTTGTTAGTACACTTTGGCACAAATATGATGGGTACATCGATCTTAAGAGTGACAGGTTGTCGGCCCATGGCTTGTCTAGTCCGCTCTTTGGAAACTAATTATTTAAACTCTAAACCATAGTAGAATATAAAACCTTAAACCCGACTACGAAATAACTACGATTGATACTGTCTCTCTATAGAAGATGGTGGTAGACGGAGCAGTGGTGGCCCAGTGGTATCGGCCGCGACTTACAAGTTGTGGGTCGTGGTTCGAGCCCAGACAGGCGCTTTACGTTGTGTAAATTATTTCATCACCACTGCTCTCAAAACGGTGAAGGAAAACATCGTGAGGAAACCTCCTAGAAATGTCCTAGAACCAAAAATTCGAAGACATGTGACATCCACCAACCCGCACTGGGCCTGCGTGGTAGATAACGGCCCATTCCCTCTCACAGAGAGGAGGCCTGTGTCCCAGCAGTGGGAACATTAATAGGCTGATGATGTGATGTGATAGAAGATACGAAATGTAGTAAAATAGATTTTCGGTCGCTTATGAGTACAATGATAAAGTATCCCACTTTAACATTGTACTCATTGATAGGTATATTAAAGAACACGGAATTTGTTTAAATTTTATGGATTCAATATCCGCCACATTGATTTTTTTGTATATACCTGTCCACAGTAACGAATCGATTGACACCTCGATCATCCAAATTGGGTCTTTTTTTTCGCGGCACCTTATGTAGTTACTCCTTCTAACATCAGCTGTTTGCCAGTGAAAGTCTTGTCAAAATCAGACAGTTATTGCCGGGACAAATAGACAGACAAAAAAATTCAAAATAGTTTTTGGTCATAAGTATTTATAGTACAAAACGGAGTGTCTGACACCGACGCAAAAAAAATAGCATGGATTCAGTAAATGATTCTGGACCCCATAATGTTGGCATTTTTCGTAGGTTTTTTCGTATTTTAGTTTCTTTTTTATATATAATTTTTCACAACAAAAAACAGCAATGAAAATAAAAGCGCTATCTATCAGCTGATTTCCTAAAGTTCATGATAGAGGTCAACGCCGCCGGCTAGTACCTACACGCGCCACGCACTCTTTCTCTTTATCGGCGAGCCAACACAGGAGAATAATTAAAAATCTAATTGAGCTAGGTAGGAATTAGGAATATGAAGTGTTTATAATTAAAAAAAATGCAGATATGTTTTTTAATTTGGAAAAATCTCGCGAAAAATTTTAACACTAGGGGGGGTCCAGAATCATATACTCATGAATCCATGGTATTTTTTTGCATCAGTGTCATACACATCCTGTTTACTTGTATATGAATTTGCTAAAAAGCTGTTATTTTGACGTTACAAATGGACACTGTGTGTACAATAGATAGTTATAACTACCTCGATTTGGATATTGGCACAGCAGAAAATATTAGCCATGAAATAAAATATTATGTGCCTATGAATGAAGTCATGTATAAATAAATATAGAGAGACAAGTCGATTCATTAGATACTTATATACCTAAAAATAAATGCGCTTAAAATAGACTGACGCAGAAGGGCTAAGGAAACATTGAACCTCGCCAGTTACCGGAAAGTAAGCACTTGACTGATAAGATAGGGTTTCATGAGTTTCCGATATACCTTCATTTTATTGTGTACTAGCTTCTGCCAGCGGCTTCGCCCGCGTGAAAATTTGTTTTTTTTATATCCCAGGGGAACATTATACTGGGATACTAAGTAGCATATGTGCTATTCCAGTCTAAAATCTATCCCTGTTCCAAATTTCATCCAGATCCGTTCAGCCGTTCTTTTGTGGTTGAGTAACAAACATACATCCATCCAAAGTCTCACATTTATTATATTTAAATAAATATATTTTATTTAATATATATTCTATTATCTCAATTAAAATATGCATAGTATAAAATACTTATGAGTAATTAACAATAACTGCAATAATATATACACTTTTTTTTTTTTAAATCGTTGCCCCACACTAGGAATTTCTTTCTGTATCGTGGGTGCGTTTACAAACATATAAACTCACATACACAACACCCAGAGCCGGAACAACTATCTGTAGGTCATACAAATATTTGTTCCGTGCGGGAATCGAACCCGCGACACGCATCGCAGCAGTCAATCGCTCAACCACTGCGCCAACCGTGCGCCCAACACTTAAATAAAAATAAAATAAAACTACGGACGCGTATAAAAGGGCAGCGGTCATAGGGCGTCAAAAAATTCGTACTCATCGCTGTCCACGAGAAAAGTGCCCAGAACGCTGGCAGCATTGCCACGTTGGATGGCAATGCTGATTGTCTGGCCAAGAAAAAGCCTAGCCCTCTGGTCACGTGAAGTGTCTACTAACCGTTTGCTTACATCTCGAAATACTCGAAGAGCACTCGGACCCCATGGACCTAATGTTTCAACTCCAAACGGCTCAAACATAATATATATATATTAAGTAAATGGTCAACACTAACGTAATCTTTTTGTTTTTATTAATGATTGACTCGCATTTGACCACTATCTCACCTGATATTAAGCGGTGATGTGGTCGACGGTGGTGAAAGAAAAAAATCTAAAGAAAGAGTAGCAGTAAGCTATAAATAGTATCCTTATAAATCTATTTCCCCTGTAATCTTGATTGAGATCGATTCTTAACTTGGATTTCAATTCTTCAAGCGTAGCGCAAAACTAAATCTTTAAGAGGAAACGGGGGCAGAGAGCGCCGACTGAATTTCCTTAGTAAAAAGTCATAATTCGAGGTTTGGCTCTCGTCTCTTTCCTCCTGAAATATTGGACCAATTTAAAAGATATTCCATAAACTGGTAAAGTAAGATATATACTATGTCCTTGTGTTTTCCTTTTTTCATTTATATTTGTCAATTTTGTAAGCCTCTGTTGACAGCGCAATTTTGAGCATTTTTTGAGGGCTCTAGTGCTTCTAAAGATAATGTATCATCAAAAAGGAAACCATGGGGACATAGTATATATCTTTAATTTTCTGTTTACGGAATATCTTTTAAATTGGTCCAATATTGGAGGAAGAAAGAGACGAGAACCAAACTTCGAGGTATGACTTTTTACTAAGGAAATTCAGTCGGCGCTCTCTGCCCCCGTTTCCTCTTAACCATATAGTTTATTTTCATATTATAACAGACTCTTTGAGTTTTGCAACTTAAAAATAAATAATTTATTATTAGATATAGTAAAATTACAATAACTAACTGAATTATGCAAATCAAAACTCATTATTCCATTCACAACTAAATAGACATTCTCCGTTTGTGAACCAGTTGCCGCGAATGTCATGTTTTTTCGTAGCTCGTAGCCGTAGCACAGTCTACGCGTGCTACGAAATCCGTAGACTGACGTTAACCAAAATTAGTGCTTACCCAACGAATATAAGTTACATAGTATTTAGGTAGGTTATTTTATTTTATTATTGAAATTCTTTGAAGTCTGTGGAAAAGCTTGCTAAAGATTATGGGGAATTTGAATAAAAAAATCTGCTAGTCGGTGTTTAAACTATTTTTTTTTACATAAGACTGTAACTATTGTATTTAGTTCCACTACCGTATCATAGCAGTTTTTCTTTCTTTTTAATTACATGTTGCATAAAACCGTTACGACTCTTAAATACGTCATAATCTTATTGTTTAACTGCTGTGCAGAATAGTAATAATTAAGTACCTTCGTTCCGGTTCCGTGACTTTAACAAAGTTTTAATGTAGGTATGAAAACGAAAAATCGAGTCCATACAATGCCGTGTGTACTGTTTTACAATGTTTCTGATCGCAGCAGTATTTCACAAAACAAATTAAGTATTCTAGGTAAACAATAAAAAAATCTATGAATTGCATTATAATTATACGGGTCAATGTTTTCCGGGTCATAAGTTCACAGGGTTAAAGTACTAGCCAAGGGGTTATAAACGCCAAGACAGGCGGAGTTTCCGCCAGGCGACGAGAAGGCGAGACACGATATGGTTTTTATGAGATAATTATACTCTTAAGATGGAACCCTTTTGTTATCCATGTTTAGTTATAGAACTTGATTCGCTCATTAAGAATTTATGGAGTTGCTTAGTTATGTCAGCTGAGAGTTACAAGCAGGTAGGCTTGTTTTTAACCCCCGACGGAAAAAGAGGGGTGTTCTAAGTTTGACGTGTGTTGCTGTGTATTTGTGTGTCTGTCTTTGGCATCATAGCATCCAAACGGGTGAACCGATTTTGATTTAGTTTTTTTTTGTTTGAAAGGTGTTTTTGTCGAGAGTGTTCTTAGCTATGTTTGAATAAAATCGGTTCAGCCGTTCAAAAGTTATGGCCGTTTTACTGTTTTAATCGGGGTGTTTTCGCAAGATATCGTGTCATAATTACGTGTTCAATAGATTGCCGATCGGAACGTATCTACTATGTACTAGATAAATTATATAGCATGACATAAAATAATGTCGGAGGTTTTTGAAATTTTACTTGTTGTTTTATTTTTTTGAAAACCGTTATTGGATGGGTTTTCGAAATCCGTTGTTTACTTTGCGAAAAATTGTACTTTGCAAGGATTTTTTTTTATAGTTGATACAAACGAACTAAGCATTGGTATCGCACTGGGCCCGCTTGGTAGATTAAGGTCCATTCCCTCTCTCATAGAGAGGAGGCCTGTGTCCCAGAAGTGGGAACATTAATAGGCTGATAATGAAGCATTGGTATCGCAGTCGCTAGATGGCTTTCCCAAGCTGCTCCACAACGTGGAGAGCTATTAGTATGAGCAAATTGAATCCGTGTCAGATTGACGTAATTTATTGCTTTTTCCAGAGCATACATAGGCAATAGATATAATTTTTGATCTCATAATACGTTTTAATTCATTCACGACCTAACAATAGTCACAGCTCATAAATAATAGTTATAAAACGGTTCGTGCTCATCTGTCTCGATCACTGAGAAGTTATTATACCCTGAAACGGTGCCGACATTGGGTGGGCGAACTGGCGACGAGCCAGTTACCAAGTCTCCCCTTAAACAACATTATGAGAGGACACAAAATACTGTAAACCTATGGCCTAACTACCATAAGTGCTACCTATGTTATGCCATGATTTGAACTACGTCAAATGCGTTGACGTAATTCAATCACAGAAAAGTTAATTAAAGATACTAAAAATTATTACATAATTACTCACTTATATTCTGTAGAAATTATTATCCTTTAAACACGTTAAAGTTGATACGAAGTCCCAAGGAAAACTCGCAAAATTTTCTTCCTTCATAAGGACTCAGTGAGCTTATAGACGTGTTTCGCCAAAAAGGCGCGGGAAAATTATGAAATGGAGCGATGTAGTAGTTATGACGCCTTCGTCAACCCTCCGCGGCGGTTGGCATGGCACTGGGTAGTTTTTGGCACTAAACCGACTTATCAAGCCACTGGTTTTGCAGTTATAACACAGCTGCATTGTGATCATATTTGTCAATAGAATTTCTATATCGAGAGTGTGTGGTACAGAAAATATGAAAAGTGCCGCTGTAGGCGTTTGATTTACTGACGTCATTGATGGTTATAAGCAACTTAAAAAATACTGGCTTCTTGTAATTTTAAGAGTTATTTTTGTTCCATAATAGGCCGGTAGATATTGGGTCGAAGATCTGTCGGAAAATAATGCAGGCGGATACTAAAGTAGTGTCAACTGTTACTCTTCCCACGCTAGACATAGGGGCCAACTAAAGTGCCTCCTCGTATTTAACACGCTTTTATAAGCTTGGCAAATGCACATATAATAGCGATTTCTGAGAGTTGTCATGCAATCATTGGCAAGCACTAGGTATAATCTTCTCGGTGTTTTTAGGGTTCCATACCCAAAGGGTAAAAACCGGCCAAGTGCGTGTCGGGCCACGCACAGTAATAGGGTTCCGAAGTTATATATTATATTAATGCGGACTAAGAAGAAGGTTTTGTTGTTGTTACATGAACATTAAAACAGTTTCAGCGGCACGCAACGCTGGCTAATTCCTACTGATATTTGTACAAATAATGTGATTTGGGACGAAAGGGACCAACATGAAATCCGTGCATATAGTGAGCTATGTCATACTAAACTGAGGAATATAGATTTTCAGGCAGAAATGACTAGTTGCGCTAATAACATGTGTTAGAAATATAGAACATAGACATTGGCTAGATAAACTATATGATGAAATATTTTGTATACCTACTGTCTGATGCGGCTAAATGTACAGGAATTGTTAAAAGTAAACGTAGGAAAGGAAACATAGCTGGGTGGAACAGATATGTCAGGGACGCTCATGTGAGGGCTAGGCATTTTAGAATAGAATAGAATTTTATTTTGCAAATATGGGTAATATACAATAGTTGTTATGATATAAAAGCTCAGCCATATTTTACCATTCGGCATGCAAACATTTACATTATTTATGCAACATGAACTTAAATTAATAAATTATCATTACAATTATCATTCAATGGATCAATTAATATATTATCATTACAATTATCATTCAATAGATCAATTAATAAAATATAATTACAATTATCATTCAGTAGATCAATAAATAAATAATCATTATGCTCACAATGTCAATTCAATAGATACAATTCAATAGAACAATTATCATCACAATGATCACTCAATAGATCATATTTAAATTATTATTATCATTACAATTTTCGTACAATAGATCAATTAATAAATTATCATTACAATTAACATTCAATTAACCAACAAATATATTTTTCTCTGTCAAAAATTCAGCCACACTGTAGTACGTTTTATTTATTAAAAAATTACGTAATCTACTCTTAAACAGCACTGTATTTAAATCTTTCCAACCACTTGGTAATTTATTGTAAATAATTGGGGCCATGCAATAAACACTGTTGCGCATCAAAGCGGTTTGACATGATACCTGACATGTTTTGCTATTGTCACGCCTATTCCTTGGGAATACATCCGCTAGGCGTTCAAAACGACTTGGATTTTGCTTTACAAACGCAGCCACCTCGAAAATATAAATACAAGGAAGTGTCAAGATATTGTATTGCTTAAAATAGGGCTTGCAACTGTCTGTAGTTTTTAGTTTAAACATTGACCGGAGACATTGTTTTTGGGCCTTAAATGCAGTGTCTCTATCAGTTGAGTTCCCCCAGAAAATGATGCCGTAGCGTAAGTGAGATTCAACAATGCCGTAGTAAGCCGTTAGAAATGTTTTGGTATCTACTAAGGAGGATATTCTATAAAAAAACATATGCAGATGAACTCAGTTTTTTACATAAAATATCTATATGTGCTTTCCAATTTAAGCTGTAACCTATTTGTAATCCTAAAAATTTATAATTTATATTGTCATTTTTGTAGTGTATATGAAGATTAGTTAAGCCGGGAGTACGCTGTCTAAAGTGCATTATCTTTGTCTTATTTAAATTTATAATTAAATTATTCTTGTCTAGCCATTTAATTAGTGAGTTAAGAGAACTATTAATGTCATTTTCATAGGTAATTACGTTTTTACAAGGGATCGTTACTGTGCAATCATCTGCAAACATTGTTATAGGTTACTCAAGGGACATGGGCATGTCATTGACATACAATATAAACAAAAACGGGCCCATAACGGTTCCTTGTGGTACACCGTATGAGATTTTACGTTCTCGTGATCTTGTTACCTCTTCATGTTTATTAACTAAATTAATGCGGCTAACTTCGGTTATTTGTGTTCTATTTTTAACCGACTTTCGAAAAAGGAGGAGGTTCTATGTTCAACTTCTTGTATGTTTTTTATGTATGTTCACCGATATCTCCGTCAATTGTGGACCGATTTTAAAAATTATTTTTTTGTTTGAAATAGTATGTTTCGAAATTGGTCCTATTTTAATTCGGTGAAGATCTGATGAAGAACTTCGAAGATAAACAACAGAATTCTTCAATAAATAACGGCAAATGTCTCGGGACTGCTGCAATCGCATGTCTGTTTATTGTTTATACCATTTCATAATATAACATCCCGTCAGTACGCTCTTAAGGGGTAAGCAGATCTCTCATTTGATCGGTTTTGTTCAAGTTTCATGATAATCGGGTAATCTATTCTGGGGTTATAGGAAACTTACTAAACAACTTGCCTATTAGGTAGGTACAACTAAAAAGTGAAAAATAAAAAAAAGTTTTTTACAAAAAAACACTACCGACTTCCAAATAAGAAAGCTACAAAGTGAAAAATAACTTTATTTTTGGAAGTCGGTGTCCATAACGCAAAAAAATTGTACCTACGAAAGACACCAACTTCCAAAAATAAAGTTATTTTTCACTTAGTAGCTTTCTTATTTGGAAGTCGGTAGTATTTATTGTAAAAAACTTTTTTTCTAGGTAAGATTTTATAAGTTCGAGCACGTTACCTCTAATGCCATAGATTTCCAATTTATTTAGTAAGGTATTGTAATGGACATAATCGAACGCCTGAGTCATATCGCAAAATATAGCACATATGGGGGATCGTTTATCCATGTTTCTAACAATAGTATACAAAAAGTCGTAAATTGCCATATTAATGGTTTTGTGCTGTCTGAATCCTTTTTGTTCTTCACAAAGTATATTATTTTTCTCCACGTAATTATTTAATTCTCTGTAGATGTATTTCTCAAATATTTTTGAAATAACCGGTATGAGTGAAATTGGTCTATAATATTCCATCAACTCCTTATCTTCTTTCTTAAATAAAGGTTTAATTATAGATGTTTTTAAAGCATCAGGATATATACCCGCAAATAATAAGGTTGAGTATGTAGCTTAGATGACCGCAAAAAAGCGCATTGTTTCCGGATGTGGGTACAACATGGTAAACCCTCTGTCGGGTATGTATACGATAGCATGTGTTTTTTTTATCTTATATAGGCTCGCGCTTGACCACCATCTCACCTGATGGTAAGCGATGATGTGGTCGACGATGGAGCACGCTTGCCCGGAAGCAACCTATTCATTCTTGACTTAAAGACCCCTAGGTTGTAGCTATCGGGAAACACAGACTCCGGCAGGGAATTCCACTCCTTAGCTGTACGCATAATAAAAGTATTTTCAAAACGTTTAGTGCGTATGGGTGGGATGTCCACCATGTACCGATGGCGCATCGCCGTTCGTCTGGTAGTCCGATGATGAAACGGGCTGGGCGGAATTAGATTATGCAATTCCATCGCACATTCCCCGAAGTGTAATCGATAAACAACCGACAAGCTGGCAACTCGGCGACGATGTTCAAGGCTCTGGAGCTTTGACTTAACCAATGCCTCATCGCCTATGAGCCTTGGCCCGCTTTTCGATCGACTCTAGTGCATCAAGTTGGTATTTGGCAGAGCCTTCCCAGAGATGAGAACAGTACTCCATGCATGATCGAACTTGCGCTTGATACAAGCTGAGCAGCTGTTCAGGTGTGAAGTACCCTCTCACCTTTACAAGGATCCCCAGCTTCTTGGCAGCCAGCTGAGCCTTTGCCTCAATGTATGGGCCAAAATTGAGAGTCGATGTCAACGTAACGCCAAGAAGCTCAAGATGGTCAGTTATTGGCACGGTCACATCTCGGAAAGTTGGAGCCGGGTGAAATTGGCTCTTTATTGCGGAAAAAAGACAAGCCTGGGATTTAGCAGCATTAAACCTGACCAAGATTGGCATCGCCCCATTCGGGGACTGCCTGCAAGGACAGGTTTAAGCGCTCCACCATGGCCTCCCGGAGAGACTGGACCTGAGGCCCGGCAGTACGAGCGTTGGACAAGTATCTCTCAGCAACAGTGCTGTCGTCTGCATACCCAAAGGTACCGGGTTTTAGCAGATCGTTAATGTGCAGCAAGAATAAAGTTGCTGAGAGTACTGACCCCTGAGGGACACCGGCATTAATATCCAAGTGGTCCAACGTGCAGCCATCGATAACCACTCGAATGGACCGATCTCTCAGGAAGTCTGCAATCCAATCATCACAGACCACCAGGCAAACCGAATGAAGGAAGCTTACCATCGAGGGAGACGGCAAGCGCTTCCCCATGCCTCTCGATGGCCTCACTCCAGATGTGAATGGCATAAGCTAGAAGATCCCCAGTAGACCGGTTTCGGCGGAAGCCGTATTGGCGGTCACTCAGGATATCGTTAGTTTCTAGGTATGCCAGGAGCTTAATATTGAGTACGCGTTCCATACTCTTACAGAGTATGGAGGTTACAGATATGGGTCTGTAGTTGGCCGGATCAGCTCGGCTGCCCTTCTTGGGCACGGGCGGTACGTTAGCCTGCTTCCAAGCATTCGGCACTTTTCCAGCCTCATACGAAAGGCGGAATAGGCGTGTCATGATCGGAGACAGTTCAGGCGCACAGGTTCTCAGAACAATTGCTGGTATACCGTCAGGGCCGCTAGCCTTGTTCACGTCGAGGTTGCGCAGCACCCTACGGACGTCCTTTTGATGGATACGAATGTCCGACATACTCGTCCCGCATCCATCAGGAGAAGGAGGGGGCCGCGCGTCACCAGGTTTCAGACGTGAAGATTCCGCAAAAAGAGAGGCAAATAATTTTGCCTTATCCTCAGCGGAGTGGGCCAGCGACCCGTCGGGTTTTAGCAGTGGTGGTAGTGAGGGATGGCAGAAGTTCGACTCGACCGACTTAGCCAGAGACCAAAACGCTTTACTACCTGCTGGGTAAGAAGCAAGTTTGTTCCCTATTCGGCCAATGTGGTCGAACCGAGCCCTTCGCAACACTAACTTGCAGGACTTGGCAGCCCTGTTGAAGGCCCTCTTCTTCAGACCCACGTCACTCGCCTTACGCGATCGAGCGTCGACCCAAGCCAGGTACGCCCCATGTTTAAGCGCGTCGGCGCGCTTACATTCGGCGCCAAACCATGGCCGGTCTTCGCTAGACATTGATACGTCAGAGAACGGAATGTAGTACTCTATTCCCTGACGCAACACATCCGTCACGGCGTCCGCGCACGACGATGGATCAGCGAAAAAAAGCAAGTAGGCTGCCAAGGATAGCATGCGAAGAAAGATCGCATACCATCCCAATCTGCTGACTTGTACCGCCAAACCCGCCGGGTGCCTCTTGGGCTGGGATCGGGCAATCGGGAAATCGGGGGAATAGACGGATACAGACTTCACCAGACAGTGGTCGGAACTACCTAAGGGTGAACCTATCGACACAGAGTATCTGTCTGGATCTGTTGTCAGCAGAAGGTCCAAGCAATTTGCTGTGTGCGAATCAACATCCGGTACCCACGTTGCCCCCTGGACCAGCTGGGTGAGGTTTAGCGCTAGCGAAAGCTTACGCATCTCCCGTCCAGCATGGTCAGTGCACTGGTATGGGAAGAGCCACTCCTGATGGTGGGCATTAAAGTCCCCCAGTAACACGAATTGGGCGGAAGGGTACCGCTGCTGTGCCGCATCAGCCGCCTCACTGAGGTACTCTGTGAGCCTGGTTGTCTCCTGATCTCCGCTGTGCGAACGGTAGACACAGGCGTAGATAATTTTATCCAAACCTGTGTCCACCAGAACCCAGAGCGTTGTGAAATTGGAGTCTTCAAGGTTACGGAGACGCCGATAGCAAGTGTCGTCACGGGCGTACATACACACACCCGCGCGCGGTTTAAAATTGTGCTCCAGGGTAAACCCTGGGTAAGATAAGTACGACACGTCTGACGGACTCGCTATCTGCGTCTCCGTAAGGAAAAGCAGCGCTGGTTTCTCAGTCTCCAGGTGGTAGTGGACTGCAGAGAGATTTGAGTGCAGACCTCGAATGTGTGAATCCAGGAAGCTTTTTAAATCCCAATTGAAGTGGTGTCAGAATAACGAGCAAAAGATCAAAATGGACATTATTGCAGACCGCCACTTTAAGAAGGATTTTAAAGGTTTCTGGAAAAAGACAAATAAGTTCAATCCGAATCCTGGTCATCCTGTGAGTGTTGCTGGCGTGCATGAACCACAGAAAATTGCAAATCTGTTCCAACAGCTTTCTAAGGTTGAGTTGCCATTGCGTCCAGCATCGTTGACGCTTGATGTTGACTGTGGAGCCGGAGATCTTAAAGTCAGGTTTTCAGCCAAAGATGTGGCAAAAATTATCAAAGGTATGGTAAGAGGTAGATCTCCTGGTCACGACAGCCTCAACAACGAGCATTTGCAACATGCGGGCTGTCACTTAGGTACCGTGGGTTTTGGCTATGTTTTTAGGGTTCCGTACCCAAAGGGTAAAAACGGGACCCTATTTCTAAGACTCCACGATCCGTCTGTCTGTCTGTCTGTCCGTCTGACACCAGGCTGTATCTCATGAACCGTGATAGCTAGACAGTTGAAACTTTCCCAGATGATGTATTTCTATTGCCGCTATAACAACAAATACTAAAAACAGAATAACATAAATATTTAAGGGGGGCTCCCATACAACAATGGTGACTTTTATGCCGTTTTTTGCAATAATGGTACGGAACCCTTTGTGCGCGAGTCCGGCTCGCACTTGGCCGGTTTTTTTAATTTATGTGTAAGCCATTCTTACCTACCTGATAAATTGATGTCCACGGTTGTTGTGCCAATAACTAAAAACAAAACCGGAGATACCTCCGATGTACACGTCCGTGTGTCACTAGCGGGGTGCCAACTGAAAATCAGCGCTGGGTGTCTGGTGCCCAGCAAATGCTGAGTTGGTAACCCTTTCGGTGTGGGCACGCTCGGCGCAATCATTCTATAACCTTGTTTGTACTTTTTTTACTGTTCTTCTCTGTTACTTTGTGATTGTTGTAGTTGTGTTGTGTCTATGTCGAATAAATGTTTTCTATTCTATTCTATTCTATGTACTAAATTACAGACCGATTTCGTTAGCCACTGTTATAGCGAAAGTACTGGACAGTTTGCTTGACCAACAGCTGGCAAAGCATATCAAGCTCCATGACGCGGCATTTGGCTTTAGATTAGGTTTGTCCACGGAGAGTGCCATGATGTGCCTCAAGCAGACAGTTCAATATTACAGTGATCAGAAACCTCCTGTCTTTGCTTGGATCTATCGAAAGCTTTCGACCCAGTTTCATATGATAAGCTATGGAAGAAGCTGGAAATTGAGACAGATTGCAACCCAGAAGTTATTTCTGTTTTCAGGTATTGGTACAACAACCAGAAAAATTGTGTACGATGGGCAAACTCGTTCTCGGACGTGTAAAGGTTGCAATGCGGGGTGAGACAGGGTGGACTTACCTCCCCTAAGCTATTCAACCACTGACCTCTAATATACAAGTACGCTGGACTTCATATTATCGATGACAAAATTAAGACATTAGATTTTCGCCATTTTGGCGCTGATAGCAACGTGACTTAACGTGAGATTCCATGGAACTAATATTAGAGATGGGACATAGCCTTCGGTATAAAAATACGTGAGAATACTTTAATACGTAAGAGAAAAAGAAAATCCCAAATATTTTAATTGAGATTCATTTCTAAGTAATAGAAAACTTGCTGTAAAGGTTAACTGAAAAATACTTTCAATCAGATTGCAAGCTACAAACTAGTGGATAGCGTGCTACTAAAGTTATAGCGCATTACTGTCAGATCAGTGAGATTTAAGTATGGGGATAGGCTAACAACTTATCCTTAAAACTAGTATATTTGAGCAAATCACAAATCCCGACCTTGGTATAATGCAGAATGCGCCCACGCTGAGGCCCGAAAAGAGTCTGCCTACCAAGCCTGGGTCGGGGCCCGCGACCGCAAAGTTAGAGCGCGTAGGGTTCGCGCGAGGAAAAGAGCCTTTAATTCTGCCGCCAAGTTCTGCAAGCGGGTTCTGCGTCGGGCACGTTTTGACCATATTGGACGTATTGGGGCCAAGCTGGCATCGCACCCTCCGGGTAGTAAACAGTTTTGGTCCCTGTCTAAAGCGATTGAAACGAATTTCTGTCGGCCCACTTTACCTCCGATGCTGAAACCTGATGGGTCGCTGGCTCAATCTGCGAGTGACAAAGCAAATTTATTTGCATCTCTTTTTGCTAGCAATTCACGTCTGGACGCTGGCTCCAAGCAACCACCTACTGTACCTCATTGTGACTCTTCGATGCCGGAGATCGCTGTGCACGCTAAAGAGGTCCGGAGAGTATTGTGCAGTCTAGACGTGAACAAGGCCAGCGGACCTGACGGCATTCCAGCGAGAGTGCTGAGGCAGTGTGCGCCAGAACTGTCTCCTGTGTTGACTCGCTTGTTCCGCCTCTCTCTTGTAAAAGAGACGGTGCCGAAATCCTGGAAGCTTGCAAATGTGCAACCAGTGCCCAAAAAAGGCAACCGTGCAGACCCTGCCAATTACCGTCCGATCGCCATTACCTCCATTTTGTCCAAAGTTATGGAAAGGGTACTGAACAGAAAGTTGCTGGCCTACCTTGAAGACAACAATCTCCTCAGTGACCGTCAATATGGCATTCGCCGGGGACGGTCAACTGGCGATCTTCTTGTGTATGTCACGCTCTGCTGGGGCGAAGCCTTCGAGAGACACGGCGAAGCACTTGCTGTATCGCTTGATATCTCGAAGGCCTTCGACAGGGTCTGGCACGCGAGTCTGCTCAGTAAGCTTCCTGCTTATGGCATCCCCGCTGGTTTTTGTAGCTGGATATCAGACTTCCTTAGCGAACGGTCGATCCGAGTATGCATTGACGGCTGCTCCTCAGACCTTATGGCTATTGATGCCGGAGTTCCTCAGGGGTCTGTTCTCTCTGCAACTCTTTTCCTGCTGCACATCAATGACCTACTTCAGCCTGGTATTGTTGGGTACGCAGATGACAGTACTGTTTCAGAGAGATACTTGTCCAGCGCAGAAACCAGCGTGGATGAAGTTCTTTCCTTGAGAGAGGCTATGGTGGAGCGGACAGATTTGACCTTAAGCCTTGTCTCCCAGTGGGGTGATGACAATCTGGTCTCTTTTAACGCCACCAAAACACAGGCGTGTCTTTTTACCGCAAGAGGAGTATTTTCGATCAAACTCCTACTTTTCGGGTACGTCTGTTCCTGTGACTGATCGGCTCGAGCTCCTAGGCATGGAGTTGATATCCAGTCTCAACTTCGGCTCCTCCATTGAGAACAAAGCCCAAATCGCTGCCAAAAAACTGGGCATCCTAAATAAGGTGAAGCGATACTTTACGCCTGGACAGCTTTTAACCCTATACAAAGCACAAGTCCGATCCTGCATGGAGTATTGCAGCCACCTTTGGGATGGTTCAGCTAAGTATCAGCTTGCCGCGCTTGACTCAGTGGAACGCAGAGCCAAGAGGCTCATTGGCAACGTTGAACTGGTGGACGCCAAGCTTCACAGCTTGGCTCATCGCCGCAAAGTTGCCTGCTTGTCGGTCTTCTACAGACTGTACTTCGGTGAGTGTGCTCAAGAACTCCACGACCTCATCCCACCAGCCCCCTTCTACCATCGGACATCTAGACGCACTGCAAGTTATCATCCTTACCTTGTTGCCATTCCACCAATTCGAACCAAGCGCTTCCAAACATCCTTTATAATGCGCACAGCGAATGAATGGAAACCACTACCTGCGTCTGTGTTTCCGAACGCATTCAACCCGAATCTCTTCAAAGTTAGAGTGAACAGGCTTCTTCTGGGTAAGCTCACTCCATCGTAGACTCTGTCACCTATGACCTAGACTAGAGTCAAGGGCAAACCCATTATAAAAAAAAAAAAAAAAACAAGTACCTGCTCGCTCAAGTATACTAGTTAGTTAATACTTACATTTACAACAGTTTGGATTCACTCGGTTGGAACATCATTCATACAAATATTTGCGTACGAATGAGATGGATAATAATTTACAACGGACATATTTCTCGCTCTCATCGCTGAGATCCTGTCTCTGTAGTGTTAAGGTGCAAATAAGAGTGACATCGCATTCCAGCGACGTGAAGACTTATATAGTTTTCAACTCTGTTTCAGATGCAGATATAAATTGTTTGACTTAAAAACATTTGTTAATACAATTATAATTATCATGATATTATTCCAGAATTAATTCCAGACTGGAACGAGGTGATTGATACAAGAAGAGAGAGGCCTGTGCTCAGCAGTGGGCGAAGTCGGACTGTGGATGATCATGATGATGATTCCAGAATTTAGTATTACACATTGCTTTTTAACATATTATTACTGATTATTAGGCATTCATATAACATTCATCACTAATACCAATATGAGATATTTAGTTGCAACATATTATGAGAAGTCAATACAGTAGATGAGTGATACGCCTTGCCAAGTCTACTATTTTGATATTAGTGTAATTTAAAAATATAACAAATACTCATATACTCGTATTAGTTAAAATAATATAATATTTCCAGGCGAATATATTAGTATTACCTAATCTTGAGAAATATCGGGATTAACCTATCTCTAAATGTGTCAATTTTAGTTCCTGAGAACCTCGAGTGGGGCGCTTTGATTCGGAACAAAAATCAACTGTCATTTCATCTAATATATTTAGTCCAGCGTACTTGTATGATAGAGGTCAGTGTATTCAACCTATACATTCTAGAACTCGTACCAATGTCGGTGACAGCCGTCATTGTCAGCTGTCATTGACGGAATCTGTGTGAACCAAGAAGTGAAGTGAACATAAGTTACGCCAAAGATGACATGGTACTGCTGAGTCCATCGATTGGAGGGTTGCGTAAATTGGTACGGTTTTGTGTCTTATGCGGAGGCCCATGGGCTCAGATACTATGCTAAGAAAAGCGAGCTGTTAGTGTTTAAGGGGTGTGGCAAAAGCTACGAAACTGGGTCTGGGTCAAACACTGGGTCTCCGAAGACCTTAAGGACAACGCGGATGTGGAAAGGGCACGTACGGCGTTGGCTGTCCGGTGTAACATGTTGGCCCGCAGGTTCGCACGTAGCAGTAATCAAGTCAAATTCACACTTTTTAAGTCTTACTGCCAAACACTTTACAAGTGCAGCCTGTGGGTTAACTACACTCTGGGAACATACAGCGCCTTGCGCGATATATAACAGTACTCCATGCATGATCGAACTTGCGCTTGATACAAGCTGAGCAGCTGTTCTGGCCTGCTGAGCCTTTGTCTCAATGCATGGGCCAAAATTGAGAGTCGATGTCAACGTAACGCCAAGAAGCTCAAGATGGTCAGTTATTGGCACGGTCACATCTCGGAAAGTTGGAGCCGGGTGAATTGGCTCTTTTTTGCGGAAAAAAGACAAGCCTGGGATTTAGCAGCATTAAACCTGACCAAGATTGGCATCGCCCCATTCGGGGACTGCCTGCAAGGACAGTTTCAATCGCAACCACCATGGCCTCCCGAAGAGACTGGATCTGAGGCCTGATAGCACGAGCATTGGACAAGTATCTCTAAGCAAGAGTGATGTCGTCTGCATACACAAAGGTTTTAGCAGATCGTTAATGTGCAGCAAGAATAAAGGCACGGGCTGAACGATAGCTTGCTTCCAAGTATTCGGCACTTTTCCAGCCTCATACGAAAGGTGAAATAGGCGTGTCAAGATCGGAGACAGTTTAGTCGCACAAGTTCTAAGAACAATTGCTGGTATTCCGTCAGAGCCGCTAGCCTTGTTCAAGTCGAGGCTTCTCAGCACCCTACGGACGTCCTTTTGATTAATACGAATGTCCGACATACTCATCTCGCATCCATCAGGAGAAGGCCCGGCCACGCGTCACCAGGATTTAGACGTTAAGATTCCGCAAAAACAGTGCAAATAAATTCGCCTTCTCCTCAGCGGAAGAAAGAAAGAAAGAAGAAAGAAAAAGTGTTAAATTGTCACAAAGAGTGGGCCAGCGACCCGTCGGGTTTTAGCAGTGCTGGTAGTGAGGGAAGGCAGAAGTTCGACTCGACCGACTTAGCCACAGGGACCAAAACCAAGCCCTTCGCAACACCAAGTTGCAAGAGTTGGCAGCCCTGTTGAAGGCCTTCTTCTTCCGAGCCACGACACTGATCGCCTTGCGCGATCGAACGTCGACCCAAGCCAGTTACGCCTCATGTTTAACGCATTGGCGCGCTTACATTCGGCGCCAAACCATGGCCGGTCTTCGCTAGACATTGATACGTCAGAGAACGGAATGTCTCTCTCCCCATCCACTCCATTCCCCGACGCAACACTCCGTCAAGGCGTCCGCGCTGGACGATGGATCAGTCGAAGAAAAGCAAGTATAGCCAAGGATAGCATGCGAAGAAAGATCGCATACCATCCCAATCTGTTGACTTGTACCGCCAAACCCGCCGGGTGCCTCTTGGGCTGGGATCGGGCGGGGAATAGACGGACACAGATTTCACGAGACAGTGGTCAGAACATTAGAGATAGTACCTAAACGTTAGTCAAGGATTTTTGTAAATTCACATTTTAAGGCGCCTCCCCGAGCAAAACGCCGCGCTGTTTATTTAAAAGGCAATATCAATTAATAAAAATACATTAAATTTCTACATAATATTTATTCTATAATGGTAGGATACTACTTTTTTTAAAGAGGTATATGTTTCACTAATCTTCTTCAAACACAACCATAAAAATCAGAAATAATTATTGATAGTGTAGCGGCACCAACGCCGCCACTAACGAACCAATTTGTGCGATTTGAACACATACAACATTCCGACAATTACCGTTGGGCAGTTGCCCGGACCAGACACAACACCCGTCTGGTCGGAGGATCCTCCCTTTTCTATGGAGGCTTGTGGGACTTTACACCCTGTTCCACCTGCCCCCAAAATAGCATGCATCTCCTCGTAAAGTGTTAATGAACTATTTTTTGTACTAACACTTATTAATAGACAATTTGATAACGAACATTTTGTAGGATTTTTTTCCAAAAGTTCAATATTCGATTTTATAAAGATTTTATTCTAAATTCTGGGCGTATTCACTACTGTAATTCATTCGCCACCAGTGCCGCTAGGCCAATAGGAATCATGCCGATTTTTTGGTCAGCGTACTGCCTTAAGAGAAGAATTGGGGAAGCTGAACTTTTTATGAAACTTTTTATTGCGGCGTCTGATTTGGTTGAAACTTTGTAGAAATATTTTCGATACAAATGATTGAGGTCTGCTTATTTGTTTTTTCTTTAGGTTTTAAGTGAAATAATATTGTTTTTAATTAAGGTTTTGTGTTTTTGACATGTTTATCTATTCCACAAAGGGACCTCTTACAATACTAAATAAAACCAGCCAAGTGCGAGTCGGACTCTCGCATGAAGATTTCCGTACCATTATCGCAATAAAACGGCAAAAATGTCACGTTTTTTGTATGGGAGCACCACTTAAATATTTATTTTATTCTGTTTTTAGTATTTGTTGTTATAGCGGCAACAGATACTAAAACAAAACAAATACATAATTTGTGAAAATTGCAACAGTCTAGCTATCACGGTTCATGAGATACAGATTTCTTTTTTTTTTTTTGGCTGGAAATCATCCAATGAATTCTCCCGCTCTGGGTGAAGCGGATATGAGATATAGATATGAGATACAGCCTGGTGACAGACGGACAGACACACAGACCGCGGAGTCTTAGTAATAGGGTCCCGTTTTTACTCTTTGAGTACGAAACCCTAAAAACGGCTGGCTGATATACTGCCGTGTAATTATAGAGTTGTAATGGAATTGTATAACAGTTAAATACTAAACCTTCTTTTTAAATAGTAAATGAATTGAAACTCAATGAACTGGGGGGTGACCATAAGCTCTTAGAGTAAGGTTATTTTGAGTTTGTATAAGATGTCATAATGTTTTCTTTGGAAACACACTTCTATTATATCTTTCCGGTATACTCTCGTTGATGATGTTTGTATACGTCTATCAGATATATAGCTTTAAAATTTAAAAAAAAATCTTCAGGCATAGTTGTTCTTTAAAAGGTTATTGTTTCAGTGGCTATCAAGTCGCTGTTAATTAAGAATATAAAAAGAGAAAATAATTCATGAAACGCCTTTCAAAGCATTTCTTTGACACTGCGGTCAAACATAGTTATCCGCTAATCAAAGCGGCCTCCCGCTACGAACCCTACTAAATATTCCGAATTCGTCGACCAAGGCATACTCTCAAAGCTCCCGACGACGCCACTACCCTGCTCCAAGAGAGCCGCAGGGAGACCAGCACACTTACAAGACACAAACCGCCTTGGTTTCGTCCTCGCCGCCCGCGCTGAGGCCCGTCGCGACGTCTCCGCCAAGATATTCAATCAAGCCCGCGCAATGCTGAGCCGTAATTAAATAATTAGTTAACAAATAGGAGTTTCTTGTTCTTCTCTACGTAGGTATTTTCCGAACGGATAGTAGAATCACTTAATCATGATCCAGCCCTAGTTGCCCAACTTCGAAAATTGACTTTGAAGGCGGTCCGGCGGTAGCCACGCTCCTTCCAGCAGGACTACCATGAGCGCCGAAAAAGGGGGCATGCTATAGCTATTTTAAGTATAGAGAGGTCGGTCCGTGGATGGGTGACCATTTCAACATTCCGAGTTTTCTCCGTGCCTCGGCAAGCACGTTAAGCCGTTGGTCCCGGCTGTCATTTGATGGTCTTTGACAGTCGTTCCGTGTTGTCAGAAGCTTGAGATCTGACACCAGTCTTGCCAAGAGGTACCGTGTTACCCATTTACTGGGTTGTGGAGGTCACATAGGCAGTCGCTCCATGTAAAACACTGGTACTCAGCTGAATCCGGTTAGACTGGAAGCCAACTCCAATATAGTTGGGCAAAGGCTAGGCAGATAGATAGGAAGCGTTGGCGTTGGGGGTACGGCGGTAGTCACGGACATCATCTTATCGTTATGGAGGTTTTAAAATAAAACATTAAATTAATTATAACGTATTTATTTCCACTAGAAACTCTGAACTAGACATTATTGCACTAAAACATTATATTAAAAATAAAGTTATCTAATCACGAAACTTCCATTGACATTAATTTTTGGTGCGAATAAGAAAAATCGCGGCCTTGCTTCATAAGTGGTGAGAATGTTACTGAACAAAGTATTTACTCACAATAAACGCTAACATTCTGAGGGAGTGCATTCGAACAGTCATGACATGATTCACGAAGCATTTTTATGAGATGTTATTTATTAAAATATTAAATGAAGTTTTATTTTTATTAAATGTCTGAATTACCGTCCCTCTTGATTTGCGTAATTTTTGATCAATACGATAAAGGCACACCCAGTTTCTGGAAATCAAATTTATCGACGCGTCACAAATTATACGCAATTCAAGCGCTGCGATTAGCTGTTAAAAAATCATTCGACAATCACAGCTTTGACGCGTTTGACAATTTGTCACTTTAATTGTTGGTTCCAGAAATTGGTCTTATAAGGAAATTAGGGCGGAGCTGAATTTCCTTAGTAAAAAGTCATAATTCGAGATTTGGCTCTCGCCTATTTCCTTTGCCAGTATTGGTCAAATTTAGAAGATAAGATATATAAATATACTGTGCCCTTATGTTTTTCTTTTTTCATTTTATATTTGTCATTCTATGCCTCTGTTGACAGCGCAGTTTTGAGCATTTTTGAGGGTTCTAGTGCATCTAAAAATAATGTATAATCAAAAAGGAAAACATAGGGTCACAGTATATATCTTTATTTTTAAGGTTATGGAATATCTTTTAAATTGGTCCAATATTGAAGGAGTAAATAGGCGAAAGCCAAATCTCGAATTATGACTATTTACTTAGGTTATTCAGTCGGATGTCTGCGACCGCATTGCCTTTTAATATACGGTTGGTTTGGGTGAAACAGTATTGGCTTATGGTTTCGGGGCGTATAATACGTCTATTACACTTTCTTTGCCTATGGCGCCATCTCTGTGCTACTTTCAACACTATCACAGGCACAAAGATATCAAAGGATGAAAAGGATCGGTAAAGAGTACATTAGATAATATTTACTAAGATGATTCAAATACAGACTAGCAGTTTTAATATCTCGGCCTTATAATTCAACATTAAGATATTTATACTATCAACTCGCCGACGTTGATCAAATTTTATTCTGATTTTATGATGTCATTGAATAATCATCTTTATTTTGAATGACTTAAAGGACAAACTAGTTTCCACAGGGTCATCTGGAACGCAGTTTGATATCTTCGAAGATGTTAGTTCAATTATGTAATTTACAATGCTTATCATAAAGTGTATTATTCAATTACACCGTTTGCCTTATTCTGCTCTGTAATCCTCCTTGGCTGTATGAAATCTTATAGGTACAGAGTCGAATTTTGATGACCAGCATAAAATTAGTATGATACTCGTAAATGAATTCTGTTACTAAATTTCTTCACCCACAGTAATCGATTTTTCTTACACTTAGATATTTTGGAAAATATGTTTAAATAGGTTTACTACCGAATTTTTACAATTAGACATATGCGACCAAGTTGGATTTAAGTTACATTATTCATGCCACAAGTGTTTGTATTTGTTATGATTGTTAAAATATTAACATATTTGCAAATGCATTAATACATTATCTATTTCTGATATTTGCACAAGCGACTTGATATTTTCGTTCACATTCAACATGGATATCGATGCTTTGTCGATGGATACCAGATCCATCGACAAAGCATCGACCTTGTTCTGAGTTCGACGGGAAACAGTTTTTAACCGACTCAGAAAAGAGAGAGGTTATTGACGAATACAATAATTCTCATACTTATAACTTTGACCAACGGCAACGCGACTATTATCTTACAAATATAACAATACAGGGTCAAATTGAATTAAAAAGCGGAACTACGCAGATGTGTAATTTTTCGTTAACCAATGGACATAAAACCAAAACATTTAATTATTATTTTATTTCACATCTGGGGTCATGGGGTTCTACTCCCTAACTCCGTCAACGAAGTTACGGGCCCGTCCGAAAGTACTCTGGTACTTCGGAGTGAACCCTACTCCGTAATGATTAAATTTTTCGGACGGGTAAAAACACATCGGTAGTAGGTACAACTTTCAAATTGTTTATTGTGTTGTCATCCATTAGTAGTTCGGGCCCCGAACGAATCGTGCGTCCGTATGTGATACTGAGTAGGAAACGCCCGTAACGAAGGCCGAAAATATGGACTTCGGGGAGTAGACCCCCTGTATACTCCCATCGGATTAGGTAGAGGTGCACTTAAAGTACACCTACGTTTCGCCATTTATTTTAAGTCCCATGTAATAGCGGACGAGCTTAATGCCATCAACCGAACACAAGTCTGGACTTGAATCTGGACTCCGTCTGCTACTGAGAAATTCCAGATAGAAAAACCCAATAAAGGTCTATCCACACATATCAGGGCCGTGCCCGGGACGTGGACGGACCCGTCAGGGGCTCAAAAAAATATCGGTGTGTACATTTTATATGAACTCGTTCACACACGTCTGTGCACGGGCCGTGCACGGGCCAGTGACAGAGCTTCAATGCCAGGGCCCGGCCCTGTCACGTCCCAGATATGTGTGGATAGACCTTTACCCTTTGCCCGATCCGGGAATCGAACCCAGGAACTCATACTCAGCAGTAGCACTTGCTTCAAGTAACTACTTTACTACAGCTGACTACGGTCTCAACAGCGGCAGTGTAGTTCTGTATAGGGTGTCTCAGAAAGTTTTTCGTATTTGATATTTTTTTTTAATACTAGATTTTGTTCAAACTCGTTTTCAGTTTTTGTATTTTGTTTAATCACGCGCTGGAGCGTCCTCAAAAAAGTAAGGCCCGATAATTGCTTGACTTGATATTGCAGCCCAAATAGCCAAGATTTAACGCCTGCTGATGTTTTCCTATAAATAAAGTTTACAACCCATTGCCAACCAACCTGAAAGTTTTATAGGAAGCAAAGAATCACAAACGAAATCAAAGCTATTCCTAGAGTAATGATCCACAGGGAGTGATTGTTTTTGTTATTTCAGGCTAAATGAGTGTCAGTTAGCGGAGTGTGCGCATTTACTAACTATTGTTTTTCATAAACAAAATTCAAAAATTGCTCTTTAATTTAATCTATAAATAAAATAAACCTATAAAAAATAAACGAGAAAGTATGTATGTATGTTCCTTATAGACTCAACAGCTGGACCGATTTTAATGAAATTTTCAGACCCAGCGGATAATCCTGTAGTTTGGTGGCGATCGGCCGTTTTTTTTTTTTACTTTGAACGAGGGCGAAACGAGTTTGCACTAATTCTAGTGTTTTTTTTACGTGTTAAAAACGAAAAAGCATTCTGAGACACCTTCTACTTGAAATTCAAAGTTGTGTTTTCTGTCCATTAAATGTCGATATCATCACATCTGAAAAGTTTCACCTTGACCCTGTACAATAATATACTACTCTTAACTAACGCCACTATACATACCCACGGAATGATTCCACACAATCGGAAAATTATAATTCGAGTTTACATATTTTAACATTAAACTTAATACGAAAATCGTCCAATTAAATGTCTTATTTTACCCTTTAATAGTGCTATGTTACAAAATAAGTACCCGACAATATAATAAAATTCACATCGGTGAGACATACTTATTACGATCAAATTGATCGAACTTACTTTTATAAAAATATCTGCTCAAATATAACACTAAAGCTGAGCTACTTAGAATAATAAATTAAAAATATATCTAATAAAATATTGGCTTTCATGTCTTTAACAACACAACTCTGTGATGCGTACAACAATCCGTACAGAATGCCGTTGACTCTGTATCAGACAATGATTTTTTTTGTGTGATGACACGGATTTAGAACTAAATTGTCTTTATATCCGTTCGCACTACTGGCTTTCTATTCTAGATACAGTAATATAATATCCACCGAGAATGAAGAATTAGATATTATAGAACCGTACTAAAGAAATATTCAGCAAAAAGGACCTGCCATATCTTTCACATGAATACGACCGCCGTATAATTTATATTTCTAAATTAATTTGATATCAGGAGGTGTGTTACGTCTTTAAGCTTGACTAACGATATTAACATCTAATCGAGCAACATATGTCCATCCTTGTCGCACCATGCTTAAGAGGCGCAGGTGTGAGAGAAACAGAAAGCTGGTGCAGTTAGTAGAAGAAAAGCAGTCGCTCTTGAGCCGTGCCGGAGAGAAGACGCCAGCCGCGTTTGATGTTCAGGTACTGGATGATGGCGCGAACGCAGATTAAGATACCTGGAAAATAACAATTAAAGGATTAGTAAAAGATGACCAATTTTGAACTGTATGTATGAGAGTCACCAAAAAGTTTGTAAATAAACTTCAGTCTGAATTCACAGGACATCAAATGGATTACTCAGATGGAGTGCCACATCCAACTGATTTTCTGGTCATTAATAACAGTTTAATTTAGTCTGATTGGTTCCCAGTTGCCAGAAATAAATAGAACTTTAAAGATTATGTTTTTTGTTTCTAGGTAGCTGACCCCTCCCCAGGGATGCACAGAGAGGGTTGCGGATCTTTTAAGTGGCCCTTTCTAAGTGCTGATGGTGATGGTGACTTATTGGCTGATGGTGAACACCGGTGTGGTCCCCGATGATCACCATCAGCCAATAAGTAAAAATAATACCAATTAGTGAGGTGAAAATCCCACACTCCCTGGTCTAAAAAAAAGGTAACTGGCTTCCGCGGCTTTGTTGCCGTGGCCTCCAGCTACTATTTGTCCGAGAGCGAGACGGTCTCGTGGACTTCTGTCGCGCAATCAACTAATCATAATTATAGACTGAGGCCTTAGTGCGAGTTTTTAGTCACGCTCAATCGCGTTAACGTTAACGCAAATTTGTATTGAAGCTGGATAAGTGCCGTCTGGTGACGGCAAGGCAAAACCTTTTTTTTGCATACATTTTGACATAAGAGATCGTTAACGGTTTCACGAGTGAGTACGTTAAAAAACTCGGAATAAGCACACTGAAATCCACATCGCGTCTTTCATCTCGCCATGTGATTGGTCGATTGTTCATACTCTTTGCCCTTTGCCTTGCCGAATTCATTACGCAATAAGAATGCAGGTTGCCTCACGATTTTTTTCATCACTGTTGTCAGTGACGTCCAAGATAAACGTAGAAAGTATAACAATAATAAATAAAAGAACAATAAATAATCATTATGATGATGATAGATCCCATACTAGATAAAAAGTTATCAATAACATCGCTACACTATAAAAAGCATTATTACGTCATTCGAACATAATTGTTCACATAAGGTCCTTGTCCGGTAATGTGTGATAAATAATCCTAATTTGAATATCACACAAAGGTGCTAAAAACAGACAGAAACTTTTTGTATGATTATATTGTGTCAAAGACCAAAAAAGGCAAAGATTTTGACGAATAAACCGCTTTACAGATTTTGAGGGCGCGGGCGAAGCCGCGGATAGGAGCTTGTATAATAATAGTCCAAGGAGCAGCGGTGGCCGAATGGTTCTGGCCGCGACGGTCGTGGTGGTCGTGGCTTCGAACCAGGGACCGAAAACCGTTATAAATTACGGTACCGGTATCGAAGAATTTTGGTTACCTTTACGATTTAGGTAAACGCTATCTGGGTAACCCAAGAAGAAAAAACAGGTTACCTTTATTTAGGTTACCGTTTTAATACCGGTTACCTAAAAATAATCTTGATTAGAAAGAAACAGAATATCGCAATGCCGACAACTTGTTGGTATTAGAAAATACATTACGAGGGAGATCGTCGTGCGTACTGTAGTACGTGTGTGTGCGTCTACACGCAAGTACTGTTTACGTTTATTTAGTTCGCCTTTTTGCGGCATATTTGAGTTAAAGTAAAAAAAAGGAAATGAACAAAGATAAGTAAGATAATATTACATTATTACATTGTAAAATTGGTAAAATATAATTTTCTCTCGTCATAGAAATCAATTCGGTAGTTTGTTTGTTTAACTTGGGGAGGAACGTACACCCCTGTTTTTCTAATTGAGGGCAGCACTTCCTAGTAAACAAAGCGCTTATCTTTTTTGTTGCAATTTGTTTGAGCGCGCTAGCACAGCATCTACGATGTTTATATTAAAACACTGTCATGAAGTGTTCGACCATTTCATGAAATGGTTGTATCATGATGTGGTCAGCAATCAGCAAAGGCACCCTAATTGCGTAATACACGATCAATCATAATCTGTTTTATTTCGACAGATCAACAACTTTCATTGCGTTATTTACGTTGTTGAGAAGACAATTTTTTCGAACTTATGAAGCAATAGAATGATTGATCGTGAGTTACGCAATTAGGGTGCTGGCCAAATTATTGAATACTCAACGTTGGACGAAATGGTCAGTTGTAAACGCACGACTAATTCATAATGTAGCCAAACATTGCAAGGCAGCTAAGGTCTTGTACATTAGCAATAAGGTTAAATTAGCAGAAAATAAAATCAAGACGGTTTGGAAAATTATAAACAATGAAAGGAATATGAATTAAAGAAATAGTACTGATTACACGCTTGAGACCACACACAGACTTATTAGAGATAACAAAAAAGTTGCGCAAGAATTTGTAAATTTCTTTACCAACATCCCAATTAAAACTACTGAAACCTTCTTCGCCCTCGCTTGCTTTTGGATTATTAAACGCGAACGTTTCTGCCTGCTCGATTGTATTTAACTTTTCACATATAAACCCCATGACAGTGATAAAAGCTTTTAAGCAAATCATGATCAAACCGACTGAAGATCTGTGGGGAATGTCCATCAAAGCTTGTACCTCCATTATTCAGACTATAGCGCCGTACTTTGATTTTCAATTTGTGTGTGGATTAAGGAGTCTTTCCGGATCTAATGAAATATAGTAAGGTTATACCACTTTTTAAATCCGGGGACAGTAAAGACACAAATAATTATAGACCAGTATCCGTGTTGCCGGTTTTGAGCAAGGTATTTGAGAGGATAATGCTAAATCAAATGCTCTTTCATTTTAATACGAATAACATCTTGCATGATAGTATGGTTTCACCAGAGGACGTTGTACAACTGACGCTGGTGTCACTCTATTAAAACACACCTTTGATGCGTGGGAAGAGTCGCAGGATGCCATAGGTATCTTCTGCGACCTGTCGAAGGCGTTTGATTGCGTTTATCATGAAACATTACTTCTGAAACTAGAGCATCACGGGCAAGGTCAATCAGCGTTAAGTTTGGTCGACAGAAGCAACTGCTACTATCGACAAAATCACCTGCTTTACTCTGTCTAAGCTTGGCAAGCCATGCTGCCAACATGACGGCAAGGGACAAGTTATAGTGAAAGGTCTGAACTACGAGGACAGTATTGTCAAAAAACGCCAACTAAAAAGGTATAAATACAAAATTAAGTGTGACTCCGGTTATACGAAAACTGATGTTATTTTGTTATCCATTCTGCTGAAGTAAAGAATATGGAAAAATCAAATAAATCTACTACGTTGGATCCAGATGCATCTACTCCAATTAGATTCAGATCAGCCTTTGCCCCAGATTTATCCTCTGATAATTCATCAAAACAAATGAAAGACAACGGAAACCTAATAACTCAGTACAAAGTATGAAAGATGACAAGATGGCGAAAACTTTGTGCAAATTAGTCATAATAATATTATGACTAATTTGCACAATATTATTACAGGACTTGTGGCCAAATATTAAAACGCTACTTGATGTTGAGATGCCGTTGAAGCCCTATTTACACGAAGTTTATTGCTACAGGCAATAAACTTGCATCGTGTAAATAGGTCTTAATTCTAGTGGTGATACAGTTTCTTTGACTTAAAGTGATTGACAGCAAGAGACTTAAGTTAAAATCGAGTCTCGTTTTAATATTTTAGGTGCTAAAGCTTGACAACACTAAATAAAAAAGTGATATATAATTTCTGATCAACTTCATCATGTCAACCAGGAAGCAAATGTTCAATGATGTCTCTGTGATCAATTCGGTGAAAACCGGGAGCGATCACCGCATGGTAAGAGACACATTGAACATTAATATCAAGCTTGAATGGTCTCGACTGATGAAGTATACGCTCCATCCAGCACAGATCCAGATCCAAAACCCCGACATCTTTCAGCTCGAACTCCAGAATCGTTTCAAGTGCCTAGGGAGCTCTGTGGACGAATACAGCGATGGGTTTGTGTAAGCTGTTCATGCGGTCGGGTCTAAGTTTTTCAAGGCCCGCCGTACAGATAGGAACAAAAAGCTCATTGATCCTACTCTTAAGCTCATGAAAGAGAGGCGTGAGATGATCCTGCAGTCTTCAGACGATGCGTTGAAATACCGGCAGCTAAACAGACGGATCTCAAAGTCCTTGAAAAACGACCTCCACCGCTTTAACACCGAAAGTTTTAAAGACGTGATTGAGCGGAATAATGGCTCCAAGGTCTTTGCAAGAGATCTGTCAATTGGGCAGAGCCAGCTCACGAAACTGAAGACCGATGATTGCAGGATCGTATCCGCCAACCGGATCTTCTGAGGAAAATCGAGAGATTCTATGGGCAGTTGTACACGTCAACCAGTAAACCCATCGCGAATCTAGCAAATTACCCTAGAGCTAGATTGACCCGATACTATGCCGAAGACATTCCGGACGTCAGCTTATATGAGATAAGGATGGATTTAAAGCAGCTTAAGAACAACAAGGCACCGGGTGATGACGGAATTACGGCCGAACTCCTGAAGGCGATTGGAAAACCAGTACTTCAGGCCCTTCAGAAGCTGTTTGATTCCGTCATACTTGAGGGGAAAACGCCACAGGCATGGTGCAGGGGTGTGGTGGTACTCTTCTTCAAGAAGGGTGACAATGCCCTACTAAAGAACTATAGGTCCATCCCATTTCTTAGTCATGTCTACAAGCTGTTTTTAAGAGTCATCACAAATCGTCTCGCGCGCAAATTTGACGATTTCCAGCCTTCCTAACAAGCCGGATTCCGTATAATAAATATTACGTTTTATTTATAATTTACCAAGCAAAAATATTTAGTTTTATTTATAATTTACCAAGCTAACAAAACTATCCAAAACGACCAACACACGCCTCGCTAGCGAACTAAGAGATACGTCGCCGTGCCAGCCAGAGCCGTGCCGCGCGCGGGTAGACTCGACACACACACAGGCGTTCCGCGCCCTTTGACAGTTTGACTAATGCCGACGGACGGCAACATGTAAGATAGAGGTATTATTTTTTTCGGTAACCGGTATTAATAAAGGTTGTTTTTATTATTTAAAAATTAAGGTAACCTTTTAAAATACCTGTAACTAACCGAAACATACCGGTATTATTCATACCGGTTTCGGTCCCTGCTTCGAACACAGGCGGGCACTTTACTTTGTGTAAATTATTTCATCACCACTGCTCACAAAACGGTGAAGAAAAACATCGTGAGGAAACCGGCATGTCCTAGAACCAAAAACTCGAAGACATGTGACATCCACCAACCAGCACAGGGCCCGCATGGTGGATTACGGCCCATTCCTTCTCTCACAGAGAGGAGGTCTGTGTCCCAGCAGTGGGGAACATTAAAAGGCTGATGATGATGAAGTCGTTTGCGTGCCTATACTACTACTATGATAAACGGGCAAGTTTGTGAGGATGGATGGATGTTTTTTACTCTTTAACGCAAAAACTACTGAACGGACTTTGATGAAACTTTAAAGAAATATAGATTAAACATCAGAATAAGAATAACACAGGCTATAATTTATAAAGATATTGGGCGAAGTACTAATAACACGCGGGCGGAGCCGCGTAGGGCAGCTAGTGCTAATATAATAATATTATAAAGAGGAAAGATTTTTTTGTTTGTTTGTACCGAATAGACTCCGAAAGTACTGGACCGAATTGGAAAATTCTTTCACCAATAGAAAGCTACATTATTCCTGAGTGACATAGGCTATTTTTTAATCCCTAAAACGGGTCCTGTGGGGTAGTCCACGGGAGCAAAGCCGCGGGCAACAGCTAGTGTTAAATAAAAGTAAAAAAACCTACTGAGCCGCAAAAAAATGTATATGGATTGAATCTCAATGTGGAAAAACGAGAAAAGTAAAAATAGTCTTACAACAACTTCTGTATAAAAATCTGTGGATATCTGCTATTCTAAACCAATTTTGTGAAAGCGGCGATAAGTCAGAGGTTATAGGGCGTTTCCGCGTTGGCGAGCGAAAGGTCAAAAGACGTTTATGGTTTTTGTCAAAGGCTGTGTAAATTATAGTTTCATCGTCACTTGTATCAGACATTTAGTAAATTAGTGTGAGCCGTGTAGCCGATACGCTACAGCTATAGTGGCCGAATAGTCAAATTGCATCTTGCGTTTCAATGCCGTGTGTACGGACCATGCGCTATAAAAATAGATCACGATTTGATAAATTAGTGCCGTTCCCTGAAAATAAAAATAAAATGTTCAGGGAGCGGTAGTATGCTGCGAAAAATCAAAAATCTAATCTAATAGAAAAATTTTGACTCCAGCTGGTATCACAATTTTTTTTGTGTTCTAACATGTTTCTTGAAATGTCTACGCTTCGAAAGACAAAAATGTATAAATATAATTATTTTACAAAACAACTTTAAAAAATTTATCAAAAAAAAACTTTTTTACAAAAAAATACTACCGACTTCCAAATAAGAAAACTACAAAGTGAAAAATAACTTTATTTTTGGAAGTCGGTGTCTTTCGTAGATACAATTTTTTTGCGTTATGGACACCGACTTCCATAAATAAAGTTATTTTTCACTTTGTAGTTTTCTTATTTGGAAGTCGGTAGTATTTTTTTGTAAAAAAGTTTTTTTATTTTCACTTTTTAGTAGTACCTACCTAACCTAGTAGGCGAGTTGTTTAGTAAGTTTCTTATAACGTCAGAATAGGTTACCTGAATATCATGAAACTTGAACAAAACCGATCAAATGAGAGATCTGCTTACCCCTTAATAGCGTACTGGCGTGATGTTATGTTATGAAATGGTATAAACAACAAACAGACATGCAATTGCAGCAGTCCCTAAAGATTTGCCGTTATTTATTGAAGAGTTATGTTGTATATCTTCGAAGTTCTTCATCAGATCTTCACCAAATTAAAATGGGACCAACTTAGAAACATACTCTATCAAACAAAAAAAGAATTTTCAAAATCGGTCCACAATTGGCGGAGATATCGAAAAACATACACAAAAAAAAAACATACAAGAAATCGAACATAGAACCTCCTCCTTTTTCGAAAGTCGGTTAAAAAATTACACGATATATACCTTCATTAATATGCACATTTTTTTCAAATCCTTCAAATCGATAACTATTTAGCACAATGTAACTATCTTTACGCAGAAATCACAATAAAAATAAAGATAGTTAACTTATTCGCTCAACTGATAACTTGGACGTACAGTTGTACACACAAAGTATTACGTCAATATGTATTGTGTAGTAGATAGTACTAAACAGTTTAAAGTATTTTTTTGTAATCTATCCTCAACTTGAGAATTATGTTTTCGTACAGCTAATTGCTTGAAATTAGCCACCGTGCGACGTGAGATAGAACAACTGTACCCAGTTACTGAGTGGTGGAGGTCAGATAGACAGTAGCTCCATGTGAAATACTGGTATTAAGCTGCATCCGTTTAAACTGGAAGACGACCTCAGCATTATCTGAGTATGTCGTGGTGGCCCAATGGCTAAGACCTCGCCTCTCATGCTTGAGGTCGTGGGTTCAAATCCGGGCCAATGTGACTTTTTCAATTCATATGTACTTTCTAAGTTTAGCTTAGCTTAGTTTTTCTTTCTTTCTTAGCTGAATCCGGTAAGACTGGAAGCCGACTACAATATAGTTGGGAAAGGCTAGGCAGATGTACTTTCTAAGTTTATCTTGGACATCGCTGACAAGGTAAAGGGAAACATCGTGAGGAAACCTGGACTTTATAGTTAGTATTTGTAAGTTTGTGCTCCATTGGAGTACCTAATTGCTGCAAGGCGTTTCAGTGCGAAGGTAAACAAATAAATAAATATTAGGGAAAGGGAAGGCTATTGGGCAGTACAAAATCGAAATAAATTTAATGCGGGCAATTACGTAGAAAATAATTTAATTTTATCATGAAAGTCATTGATTGATCATGCGATTTATGTAAACTGTTCAATAACGCATATGGTTAAACCGAATGCGCGTGAAAAAAACATTTCATAATATAAATAATGTAGTCTGAAATTGGTATTCTGCGATTCGTAGATATGAAAACACTGCCCGGCTAAAGTTACGTGCACACACATCGTTGGCTTAGTGTGTGTTTTTACTCGTGTTCGTAAACGTCAATTTGTATTGAAGATGGATAAACGCCGTCTGGTATATTGGACCTCTAGTAGAATAGGGAGGATTTAGGATGACAGAATTTATCAAAAAATATTGAACATAGTTTTTGTGGCAGATGTGTGTATATGAACCTTAATCTAGATACGCGGCCAATTATGGCTAAGTATAGACTGATCAATGAATCACTGATAAAGCACACAATGTACGATTATTAGCTATTAACACATCATCAAAATCTGATAAGATAGTTTGGAAAAATAATAGCATGGACACATACCTACATAACATCACACCTACATTCCCTGAACAGTTAGGTAAATAAATATACCATCTACAGTACACCTACAGTTTACCAGTTATATTTAGTCCGTGTAATAGGGAGCTAGCTTATTACCCGACTGCCGAAGAAGGGTAATGTGTTTATCAGTCTATGTATGTATGTTTGATCCTATGTGGCGTTCTAGAGACCAAACGCGTCGGCCGACGGCGGCTTTTGGGCGCCATTTTGTGGGAAAAAAAAAAAAATATCCATTTCCTCATCGTGTCGGGTATCAAAATAATGGGTTTTAAGAGGTGATTTCAAAAATATATAACTTTTATATGTTTAAAAAACCTAATTCTAAAAATTAATAAATAAAAAGAGGCTATAATTATGATTCGAAAATTAAATCTTTTGTATAGGCATATTTCTGTTACGCGGTCGTGACTTTTGTTTACGAGCTCGATCATTACTTTTGCAGTTGAGTTTTAAATTTTTAAGCCAATTTAAAAAAGTATAGTAGCAAGGAGTTTTCATACATAGAATAAAATGGGATAGATTTTATACGAGGAAAAATGAATGATGCCGTACGTTTTAGCATTGAATTATAAATGGTTGTTTAATATATTTAATTTAATTATTTTCATATCAACATTTGTCAAAAATCGAATAGGCTGTATAGGCTGTTTCCGTTGTAAAAAAAAAAACCAGTTGCAAAAACGCGCTATTTTCTTATTTTTTTTTTATATACAAATAAAGAAGAAAGAAAGAAGTTCAAGTTAAGTAAGGTACAAGTCGGATCAATGACTTTAATTTTTTTGTTATCTGGCGGAGACCTTAGCGAACCCTACGCGTGTTCCGTTTTCGATAGAAGATATGAAACAATACGGAGCAACGAACCTCCTCGCGTTATCACAACAACTTCTAACCATGAATGCAAACAGCCATTGTCCGACTCATCGTCGCATATATTGACAGACGGCTACAGGAAAAATAATTCAGTATAAAAAACTAGTTTTTTTATTTGGAAGTCGGTAGTTTTTTTTTCTGCTTTCTTTTTCGTGTGAGGATGTGGCCACCTCTGGTGTCAGAGTTAATTAAGCCGCCTCTATAAACCCTACAGGCCTCTGACTTGGCTATTTCAGATTTACATAAATTATACAAGTCTTATTTTGAGTTTTATTTGTATAACATAGTGTAATTAATTTGTAAAGTTATGTCTAAAACGGGCAAAAACACGACAATCACACCAAAACCGCTTGGCGTATTTTAATTAAATTGACACCATCTCAAAGACAATTTAATTATCTACATTTTGATCTGAGGCTTTTTTTAAAGTTATAGAATAATGAGGAAAGTACAAAAAACTACTTAATAACGGGTCGCGCGGGTGTGAAACGAGTGCGCGTTTTGTTCCTTCAAGGTCTTTGGCGTTAGTCGTCGTCTTAAGGGTATGCAGTAAGTAGACAAACAAAGGATTACTTTTAAAGATTCTGATCTTTTAGTTTCTTTTTAGGGTTCCGTATCCCAAGGGTAAAAACGGGACCCTATTACTAAGACTCCACGATCCGTCTGTCTGTCTGTCCGTCTGTCACCAGGCTGTATCTCATGAACCGTAATAGCTAGAGAGTTTAAATTTTCACAGATGATGTATTTCTGTTGCCGCTATATCAACAAATACTAAAAACAGAATAAAATAAATATTTAAGTGGGGCTCCCATACAACAAACGTGATATTTTTGCCGTTTTTTGCGATAATGGTACGGAACCCTTCGTGCGCGAGTCCGACTCGCACTTGGCCGGTTTTCTAAAATCCGCCTTAAAGAATCTTTTCCTACTGAAAATTGCTTAAAAAACGATCTGCATATAAAACATCTGCGGAGATACTTCATACTTTGACATAATATAATAACAAGGACCTATTTCGCAGGATTAAACATCGTCAAAATCACGACCGCGCATTGACGTAATAGTTTTGCGAAACGACGTTCTACCATTACTGGCGCGTCAATTGCAACTGCAAATGAATCACGCGACGATGTCGTGTGATTGGTTAATAGTAGTGGCATAGGTGGCCAAGGCAACATCGGCTAGCAAAACGGTTTCACGAACCATGAAATGTTAATTAACATGACTGTATTTTCTTCAGCCTATGCTATGCATAAATCCTACTGATATTATAAATGCTAAGTTTGAAAGTCTGGTGTTTGTTACTCAGTCACGGCAGAACGGGTCAACGGATCTAGATGAAATTTGGCACAAATAGATAGTCTGGAAAAGCACATAGGCATTTTGTACAGGTAGTAGGTTGTTTTGAGATAATTTCGACTTTCACGCGGGTGGAGTCGCGGGCAGGATACGGGGTGTTTCTGACACCGACGCGAAAAATAATATCATGGATTCAGTACATGATTCTGCACCCCCTAGTATTGGAATATTTCGTAGGTTCCAGGGGATCCATAATCATGCACTGAATATATGGTACTTTTTTCGCGTCGGTGACACATCTTGTATAACACATTGATTTAAGAATGTCCCAATCAGGAGAAGTGGAAAAAGGGAAGGAAGGCCTTTGCACTGCAGTGATGTGACATCAGTTTATAATAATAATAATTAGGGGTAATTTAGCACTTTTAAACGGAATCCAAATTGGAGGTCAGATAGGCAGTCGCTCCATGTAAAACACTGGTACTTGGCTGAGTCCGGTAAGACTGGAAGCCGACCCCAATATAGTTGGGAAAAGGCTAGGCAGATGAAACGGAATCCAAAAAGAATATTCTAACATCGATTCTGCGGTAGTGTCTTCAGGTTGCTACTGAAAAAACGGCAGGTTTTTTCCTCAACCTGAAGTCTGGAATTGTGCCCGGTTGTTGTCAATAGGCTCGATCCTATTACATGGGCCTTAAAAATTACTGACCTAACCTTTAGGGGAATACAGCTATTGAAACAGTATTATGTAATGTGTTGACTTCTAAATTCACCTGTGTCATCACACCGCAGGTGATTTTAATTAAAATACACGATTGTATAACACTACGATACACGACGCTTGTTAAACATGCCTCTGCTATAGCAACGCAATGCAAAATATAAATTTATATTCTGCAATTATCCACGCAGATGTCACGTTTGATACTTGCTATGCTACAATCAATATCATACCATATAGTCTATATTTATATTAAAACCTGTTTCCCGGTGCTAGAAACGTCTCCGGTAAGTCTCCATATGTTCACGGTTACCCCGACAATGAAAATCAATTTGCAGTTCGTACATTTTTTGTTCTCTGATATTTTTGCGAAAATCTTAATTAATTGCTCTGCCACAGTTATTTCATACATAAGTATTTGATTTTTTTCAAGCACAACTTATATTTTTTCAAAATTATCAAAATAATATATTTTTTCTAATATTTGAAGAATGTTATGTGTATAAATACAGAATTAGGCTTGTCACTCATCATCTTCTTGCTCTTGTCCCGTGTTACTTGAGTTCGGCGCAACACGTTTTCCTTTTCCATACCGTCCTGTCCCCTGTCACGCTATCCTTATCTGATTGGCTTTTCTTTCATATCACTCCTCAGTTCCTTACACAGTCCATCTTTTCTTTGGCCTTCTCCTCCCTCTGCATCCATCCACATTTATATTCATAACCCTTTTAGTAATATACGTTTCATTCCTCCTCATCTCATGACCATACCAGAACAAACGGTTTCCTGTCAACTTTTCTATCACTGGCGCCACTTTTAAACTTCCGCTAAAATACCGCACATCCATCTCAACATTCTCATCTATGCTACATGCAATCTCTTTTCATCCATCTTTTTTACAGCCTAACATTTATGATCCATACAGTACGACAGGCCTATTCTTCTTATTTATTTAGTACAAGCCCTACTCTAATCCCAACGCCTGCTACCCCTGTGCGCCAGAGTCGAAAGTGGCGGCTACCGGAGAAGCACCTAGGTAATAAAGCTCGAAGAGTCCCGGAGACACCATTCAACTGTCTTGGATTGAATACCTATCTGGCCTACATAACTCAGTTCAATAACTTAAACCAATACCCAATGGTAATACGACACCGTTTGGTAAGATTGGTGGTCACTTTCGGGCTTCTGACTACCCTTCATCATCATCATCAGCCTTTTGAAGTTCCCACTGCTGGGGCACAGACCTCCTCTCTGTGAGAGAGAATGGGCCATAATCCACCACGCGGCGGCCCAGTGCAGGTGGGTGGATGTCACATGTCTTCGACTTTTCGGTTCTAGGACTACTCTTATCGATTATCTTTCTTATATCACCTCATCGGAAAAGAACAGAGGATAAGGAAAAACTTAATTGCCGCTTGCCACCATATCATGCAGGATAAAGAAGCCGATTTTGTTGTCCTATTTCATAAAGAGGTGTAGGTCGCATCTCGCTTACTACTTATTGGCTAAGTGGACGTTGACACAGATTGTTAATATTAGGACTGACAACCTTGATTGAACGAGACATTTCTATAATTTAGCTATGAAGGTTCATGACCTTTTAAATTTAGAAGCTTCATTTACATGGAAATATTATGTACTATGTAGGTTATTTATATTTTTAGTATGGATTACTTATGATTACTAGGTATGCATCGATTATTTATTATTGAAAACTGTTTTAAATCGGACTTTTATTGTCGACAATGTAAATCAATTTTGTTTGACTGATCGAATAGTACAAAACTTAAACTACGTAATAAACCTATAAAACAGCTGTGTATTGGCACGTTCGTGGTTTTATTGGCGTGAATTTAATTGTCATACCTAATAAAGCGCTGATAAACAATAGGTAAGTAGTTCTCGGTACGAATAAAAACTCCAAGACTGGCATTAAATTCTTTGCCATAAAGTAATCACGCATGATTCATGGCGATTGCTTCACTGTTGGTTAACTTTACCCAAAAGGCAATATTGTAATGCAATCAACTAAGTCAATGAGATACCGTTACTAGACCAAGTGCCTAACCCAAGATGCGCCATATCACTGATATCACCCATTCCATATCCATCCAGTTTGTAACCCAACTACGTTTTAAAGCCACCAAAGTCTGGTTTTTCGTTAATCACGCTCGCGCGCACTCACGCAAGGGCTTTGAACTTTGTCTCACAGATAGACCATTATACCTGGATTATAGACCTAGACATAGAACATAATATGTTCTAATCCAGTACCGTTGTATCCAAGATACTTTTTTTTAACCCGGTAATACGTTCCCTTGAGATATTAAGGCGCCGATTCCCTTGAGTATCTGATTTTAAAATGAGAATCACGTCTAAACGGCTAGTCGTAAATATTTGGAAAAAATATATGTTACATTAGACTATTTTCTTAATAATTTGATCTAAGCAAATTTTGAGTTTTATGCGTATAACATAGTGTAATTAATTTGTAAAGTTATGTCTAAAACGGACAAAAACACGACAATCACACCAGAACCACTGGGCGTATTTTAATGAAATCAACACCATCTGAAAGACAATTTAATTATCTACATTTTGATCTGAGGCTTTTTTTTTAAAGTCATAGAATAATAAGGAATGTACAAAAAACTACAAAATTTTGGGTAGCGCGGGTGTGAAACGAGTGCGCGTTTTGTTCCCTCAAGGTCGTTGGCGTTAGTCGTCGTCATAAGAGGAAATGCGGTCGTAGACATCCGAATAAATTTCCAATGTAAAAAGTCGTAATTCGAGGTTTGGCTCTCGCCTTTTTCCTCCTCCAATATTGGAACAAAGTAAAGATATTCCATAAACTGAAAAAAATGATATATACTGTGCCCCTTTGTTTTCCTTTATAGTTGTCAAATTTGTACACTAGGCCTCTGTTAACAACGCAATTTTAAGCATCTTTTGAGGGTTCTAGTGCTTCTTAAGATAATGTATCATCTAAAAGGAAAACATAGGGACACAGTATATATATATTTTTTTTAAATGGTATGTAATGTTGTCATAACATCTCTAAAAAGTATCCAGAAAGTGAGCTCTACCTGAGACTTATTCACAACTGTCCAGTAAGAAGCGATATTTTAAATTTGGAATCTCCTACTGCCAGTAAGAAAGTATGTAATTTACTTACTGGACAGTAGTAGGGATTGGTCCGATATATCAAAACGTAACTTATATCGGATATGTGTTAGATATCATATCATATCAATATCAATATCAAAATAACCGATATTACAAAAACTGTATCTAATAAAAACCTTACTAGCGTGCGAGAACGAATAAGTCAATACTTAAAACCGTAACAATGCGGAAACGTACGAACTACGAACAAAACGCAAACTTCACAAACGATAGGAACCATATGCGCTACCTCTCTTTCTAAGTATTATTTCGCGTTCGTTGTTAGTTTGCTCGTCTAATTAACATTTTAACATATGCAAACTGTACCAAGTGATATCGATATCTGAAAACCGTTTTCGATATCGATATGAAAACTGTATATCGGTTACATAATCGTTTGTGCAAAAAACCGAATAGTAGGTCGTCCTCTTCAGATCTGCTTAGAAAAAAACATAGTACCAGCCAGTCACAGATTAGAGATTAGCCATTATAACATGGTTATAGGAGGGAGGCTCCAAATATATATCTATCTCTCTTTTGGTATGACATTTTATTAGATAGATATATTTTTGAGTCCGTTAATCAAGACGTACAACAAACAAATATAAATGCCCCCGGTAAATCGATCACAATATCTATCAGTAATTGCCCTAATATGAATGTAACCTTCAATATTAATTAAACGAATTGTTGTTAAACTTTCTTTCATTTTTGAGAAAAGCATTATAAAAGCCTCAACCAGTAAGAAAGCCATCCTGGCCTCGTATATAACCGGACCTCACCTGCTTACTTACTGGATTTTGCAGTAATGTACTATTTCTTCTTCAGTTTGTGGAATATCTTTTAAATTGGTCCAACATTGGAGGTGGAAATAGACGAGAACCAAACCTCGAATTGTGACATTTACTTAGGAAATTCAGTCAGATGTCGCATTTCCTTTTAAAACACTTTTCAAAGAGGTAAAGCCGAGGGTAGAAGCTAGTAAATAAAATCTTCAACTTACCAAAAGCCATGATAAGCCACCAGAGCCAGGAGTTCTCGTGCGACGCGAGCTCAGTGGAATGCTTGACAATGAGCGTCCATTTAGCGAGTGACAGTCCGAAGCCAGCCAACGCTCCGTAGCGACTGGCCACAGTGTGACAGAAGCACATCAGCAGCAGGAAACCGATCCAGTTGAATAGGAATGCCACTAGAAATGTTTATTTTTCGTTAGGTAGTGTTCAAGAATGCAGAAAAGAAACCTCTTTGGGTGCGGTCCCATTGAGTGCCTTTTTTTGATTTATGTGTACATCTTTCGTTGGAGGTCCTGAATAAATAAATAAATAAATAAATAGCAGTTGTGTAGTAGGTCACTAGTTTGGGAGTAGAGAAAACTAGCTCTCAAGGGGATCGCACCCCTATAAAAGCGAAACTTTCGTTTTTTTTCTTTGGGGCGTATGACACATCCCATTTAGTTTCAATCGAGTAATATTTATTTTTGTGATCTACTTATCTTCGTCAGTAGTTATGGTCAAAATACGTGCGAACTCTCAAACCAAGGAGTTTATAGAATGTTTCTCTTTTGTCCATAGGAAATGACCTATAATAACCTAAGCTTCTGTCTTTTCATAGAAGTTAAGTGCTCATGTCTATGTGTAATCAGTCGGGGGTGCGCGCGAATTTATTTGTACCTCGGGCCCCCGATTCATGGTAGGGATAGGCATTGTAGGATTTTATTCGGTTCGAGTCCAACATAATCCTCCGTTCTCCCCAGACGGAGGTTATCCTTAAGGATTTTCCCATAACGTATAATATTATATTCTGAATTCGAACTTGCTGCTGTGCCACCAGTGTCACCCCACTCCCATGTTTATGGGCGAAAATACATACGCCTGTAACTTTTATAACACTGTTGCAGTTTCTTCCGTTTATATACGTGGCGGTCGATAATATCGCCGCGATTCTCTTGCTCGTGGAGGCGGCCCCTAAGTAGATTGCATGCCATACTAACGTCCGATTGGTGAACACCACAATGCCATGCACACTTAAATGGTAAGTAATAGTAGTCACAACGGATCTTTGTGTCTCTAAAGTTGGCTCTGCAAACCATTGCGCAAGAAACAGTTTGTCATCGAGTATACTGCATACAGTAGGCGAGATATGACGATGTGACAAACGTAAGCGAGTGAAAGAGGCAGGTATACAATGCTACTCGTATCTTCTACTTCAATATTGACACAAAAATAGCAACGTTTTGGAAATACTTTCATAATGCGTACGGCTAAGGAGTGGAATTCCTTGCCGGAGTGTGTTGCCCGATAGCTACAATCTATGGGTCTTTAAGTCAAGAGTGAATAGGTTAATTCTAGGCAAGCGTGCTAAACCTTCGACCACGTCATCGCTTACTAGTAAAAAAAAAAACTGCGCTGGATCTTGCAGACAACTTCAGAGACACAAAGATCCACTATGACTATTAAGAAGGTGACTGTTGACGATAGTTGGCGATAGATTACTAAGACACACATACACCTGGTTAACTACGAAAACCGTCACAAAACGTGTCTTACCAAAAAATGATGTTAAGAACATGATATCAGTGCCAAGTAAACTGTTCTCTGGATCCAGTTGCTCAGCCGTCCCTTCTGTGGGCTCCACCGTTACGAAGGCAGCAAACGTCGGGTGGTTCGGAGGGGGACCCTGCATCTGATTGGATAAAGTGACAGGTTAAGCAATTGATCAGAAAACTATATCATTTTTAGTTGAATGAAAAAAAAACAATCACGATGGGTACTGATGATCAGACATAAAAATGCCGAGACTAAATTTAGTTTGTGTGTGTGTCTGTGTACCTACTGTCCTGTCACGATAAATATTAATTAAAGCTATATTTTAAAGTTGGTAAACTATTTCAAGGGCAATTTAGCTGTGTATCAACATAGTTTTCTGCACTACATTGTTTTTTGCTTCCTACCTGGATCATTCATTAATCAATTACCATCCGCACATTGCATTCCAATAGGGAACTATCCGCAAACCTGATCTCAGATGGCGCCACAGGAATCAGAGTAAAAACCAAACTGTCAAAGTCGAGCGACAAAATTTCGCAGTATATGCATCCAAAATATAAAACTAATAATGAATGAAAAATTTAGCTAACTGAGAATTGAGGAAATCAGACCATACTGCAGCTAAAAACCCGGCTTCGAGAGCGTGGTGCATCAGTAAAGGGAAAAACAAACGGATTTAGTTGAAAGGTACGAATACGAATGCGAACATTGAAAGTCTAGTGTAACTTGCAGATATTATGTTAATCAACAAAATCCTTCTTTTTAAATCTTCTGCTTTAAAACGGTCAGGACACAGCCTTTAGATTTTATAAGCTGTGATAGATTTTCTTTTAATTTCGTTATATATACTACTACCGTGAATTTTTTCACTTGTCCAAAAGCATCCATTTAGTTGGCAAGGGGAGGGGACACTTGACTCTAACAGATTTTTGCCATAAAGCTTAATTTAACACAAACGGATCCCTGAATCGAAAAGTGGTTTTCACAGACCCGTAATATTTTTGAATGACATATCCAAGGATACCTCACACCATGGGATACGAGAAAAAAAACATCCTCTCTTTACGTATACAGGAGGTAAACTAAAAAAAAAACTTGTTTTTATTTTACCACTTTGTCGGCGTGATTATTATGAATATCCATGCCAAATTATGGCTTTCTAGTACTAAGAGTCTCTGAGCTAGGCTGCGGACGGACGGACATGACGAAACTATAAGGGTTCCTTGTTGACTATGGAACCCTAAAAGATAAGCAGAGAATCTTATTACATTAACATGATAGACACAGGTATATATAATATCATATCTATGGTGAATAGGTATTATTTATGATAAAAAAGTGAATCATGAACTAACAAAAGCATTCTGACTCATAAATGATGATAATGCTATTTTATGTTTTCATTTTTTAGTAAACAATATTCAATAACTAATGGATGAATGAATGATTGTTTTACTTGACAAACCAGGCTATAGATCAAATATTTACAGCTTATTGGATTAGATAAAGATAAGGAAAGGAATTTCGATGGTCATATACTGTTTTTTAGGGTTCCGTACCCAAAGGGTTAAAATGGGACCCTATTACTAAGACTCCGCGGTCCGTCTGTCTGTCCGTCTGTCACCAGGCTGTATCTCATGAACCGTGATAGCTAGACAGTTGAAATTTTCACAGACGATGTATTTCTGTTGCAGCTAAAACAACAAAAACTAAAAACAGAATAAAATAAATATTTAAGTGGGGCTCCCACACAACAAAAGTGATTGTTTGCCGTTTTTTTGCAATAATGGTACGGGTACCCTTCGTGCGCGAGTCCGACTCGCACTTGGCCGGTTTTTTACCCAACTGTGGCAATGAGAAGAAAAATCTCTCAGTGAGTAATACTGGATATGAGTGCATTCATATATAAAACTGGTTGGTGAAGCTGGCTAGCCAGCGCTTGCTTGAAGTGTTTTTGTGTGTACATAAATAAATAAATAAAAAGTTTGGATCAGATTTTTTATACATTGATTAGTGCTGACAAACTGGTCACCAGGACTCTATGTTAAGTTATGGATGCATCTGAGTATGTTTCAACCTCCTCACTGAATTTATACCACCCATAGAACATCTACAACTATATCTCAAGTCTAAGAGTCAAGCGTCGGAGGAGACTTTTACCTGTAAGGGAACCATACAATATAAAAAAATGGATCGCAAATTATTTTTATTATATTAGGTATTAATCACTTTTTAGGGTTCCGTACCCAAAGGATAAAAACGGGACCCTATTACTAAGACTCAGCGATCCGTCTGTCTGTCTGTCAGTCTGTCACCAGGCTGTATCTTATGAACCGTGATAGCTAGAGAGTTGAAATTTTCACAGATGATGTATTTCTGTTGCCGCTATAACAACAAATACTAAAAACAGAATAAAATAAATATTTAAGTGGGGCTCCCATACAACAAACGTGATTTTTTGCCGTTGTTTGCGATAATGGCATGGAATCCTTCGTGCGCGAGTCCGACTCGCACTTGGCTGGTTTTTATAATTATTATTTATAAGTAACAATATTTAATTATTGCGAATTTAATTGTACAAATTGTAATTGTTTACATGGAATTAAATAAGCTTTTTAGGGTTCTGTACCCAAAGGGCAAAAACGGGACCCTATTACTAAGACTCCACTGTCTATCTGTCTGTCACCAGGCTGTATCTCATGAACCGTGATAGCTAGACAGTTGAAATTTTTACAGATGATGTATTTCTGTTGCCGCTATAACAACAAATACTAAAAACAGAGTAAAATAAATATTTAAGTGGGGCTCCCATACAACAAACGTGATATTATTGCCGTTTTTTTGCGATAATGGTATGGAACCCTTCATGCACGAGTCTGACTTGCACTTGGCTGGTTTTTTATTTAAAATATCTCACTCAAGTAGCATATTATAAAGAAATAATAATTAAAAAAATACCAATTCATGTTACTGGGTAATTGAAACAGCTCGTCTCCTTTTCGTGTGAGGTGTGGCCACCTCTGGTGTCAGAGTTAATTAAGCCGCCTCTGGAAAGCCCACAGGCCTCTGACTTGGCTATTTCAGACTTACATTAACTACATAAGTACAGCATAAGTGCAGTTGAAACAGCTATAATTAATATTATCAAATATCATATGCTCTGTTAAAACTATTGTCTTCATAAAACCCAGGTGTGACTCATTCTGCCAACTACTGATAGCATAAATTGTCTAACAATATCATCATTTTTTTTTTCCTGTCTTGTATCTATGATCAGTGCTTGGCACTATTAACAAATTTGGTGAGCGCGAGATATCATCAATGAGACAGATATTTTTTTGGGGTGGGAAATTATCCAATGACTTCTTGTAAAGCAGGTGGGCGTGTCAGACTTTTACTGACTAAAACCCACCCGTGTTCCTTCAGTTGCTTTAGCCAGGACTGCTGTAACTCTCTTTCAAATTTATCCGCAATCATTCTTATTGATGCTTACAAGACACATAATTATTACAAATGTGAATTTCTATGAAGACATCTGACATTCAAAAATTCCTGAGCAGATGTTGACGAGTTTAGTTAGATAGGCACAATTTTCATTCACTTTTTTTTTAGGCCGGGTAAGTGAAGTAGTTCAGTACTTAGACTTACCCTATTATATTAATGGGCACCAAATGAATGATGATGATTCGGATATTTTGTAAATGTTTGCAATCAGTGCCATTTTATTAGTTATTTAAATTTTTACCTGATTGAACACCTGTGGTAGATCCTCTCCCTCCATCTGTTTTTCCCTTTGAACCTCCTCATATGTGGGTAGTTTGGAGTTTGCTGCAACATCGTAAGGAGGTGGAGCCGAGAAGTCCGCTTGAGGCGGTGGTATGTCATGCATGTTATCTACAAAGGGAAGACAATACTTTCTTTAAGCATTCAGATGTTAATGATGTCATTGTTTAAGTTAAACACATAATTATGATTGAATGACTTTTGTTCATTGCCTGCCTTTGTTCTGATTTAAGTGAAATGTAACATTTCTATTGATTAGGCTTATTATTTGTGTCGCAAATTAAAAATTTATTGAATGCAGCTATTCCATCATGCTCAAAGTAAATTCATAAAAAAAATATCAGAAAGAAATTAAATTGATTAAAATAATAAAACTTCGTATTCTTTTAGCTGTAACTATAAAAATTGCAATTTTATTTTCTGTATAGGTTTGTTACTGTAGGACGAGACTGTTCTATTCACAGTTAAACCTTCGATTACATATGAAATTCAGCTATTCAAACTATGTCAATATTTATAAAACATGAGTTATGAATCAACATAGTACAGGTAAATATTGTTAGACCCATATTGTTATCGTATTCATTATGTAATTAACAGTGCCTGTATCGTTGCAATTAATTACTCACTTATATCGATAAATGGAGGAGGCATACTGTGTTCCACCGATGTCGGCAACATCACTCTCAACTGTCCCGCCGTGCATATGTTCACTTCACTTCGAGGATGGTTCTGCTGCAACAATACAACGACTTTCACATTATCACATATTCTACGCAAGTAGTTACATAAATAAACAATTAGAAAAAAAACATTGATGTCACCAGCCCTACCATGTCCACTGATTGATAACAAACGCTTGAACTAATCCACTGTTTTTACAAAAACGCGTGTTAGATACAATAATACAATTCAAGCACAATTTAATAATGATCTTCGCATCGTTCAAGGTTTTCCCGACAATATATCAATGCAAGCAAAAGCAGGCGCGCCTCCCTTCATTTACTTGAATGACGTTTATAAGCTAAATTCAAATATCTATTTTAATATTATAATTTCCAATTAATTAGCAGTTTATTGCGATGATCTGTGCATTAATTTATAAAAAAATAATGTGGTGTTTTTCAATGCGTTATTTTATTTGTAATCAACATCGATATTATAGTTTATTTAAGCTAAAACAATACAGAATGTTATCCACAAAATGGTTTACAGGAGATTCAAGTACGAGTTTTGGAACGCCTGCTGTCATCACAGATAACTAATGCTGTCATACTGCAAAACACTGACTTATAAACCTATGGACTTGCCATACCTACGAAATTAGCGTGATTACCTACATATATCGGGCAATTAAGATGGCCGCCCATTTGCCAATGAGGTATAGTACGACATAAAAGAGTAGAAATTAAATATTTGGGAACTAATAGTTTTCATTTTCTGGCAACATCTAAAATGAGTACTTTAGTTGTCAATTTATCTCGATCGGATTCGATTTTCGTAAGAATTTTGGTTATTGTGTGATATTTCTGAGTGTGGACAGAAAAACAGTGGCAAATCATGAATAAGGTAATTCGTGGCGGTGCCCGTGATATAGTTTACAAAGTTTATATGTGGTGTATAGCCGAATTCCAAGCTGGGAAGCTTCTATGCAACTTAGAAGATGTTTACCATCGTACAGCAGATTTTACTGGTAATTAACTATTGAAAGTTACGCTGAACGTTAATTACAAACGATTAATACATTCAGGGAGCTAAATTTTCGAACCACATATCATTTACAAATTATTTGTCTACAATTTTTGAGGTTATGCTAAGGTAAACAAATACCGTTGTAGTTATAGCGCGACTTAACAACGTTGAATAGTAAGGCAAAAACAATTAATGTAATTTATTGCGGATACGACTTTTTTTTTCCTATGCCATATTTGTTGATGCAATCGACTAAATGGAAAGAAACAATTTTAAAATATATTCACGTTTATTTACCGCAGAACTTCTTTCGTCGGACTGACAGTGATTCTTTTTTTTTGCTTGTTTTGGGTGTTTCTGTAAGCACAGTGCGCAGAATCGTGCAACACGGCATTGAAAACGGTGGGAAATTCTCAACACCAGCTAAACACATGAAGGGTGGTCCCATGGTGCAGACAGCAGTGACGATGAGAGTGGTTCAGAAATCAGTGACGAATCAATACCAGAGCTTAAAATAGACTACACGAACTTAAGTGATCCCATGGAAGGTGTTGAGTATTTAGATTTTGATTTATTAGATTAGTTTATTTTATTAATTTTAGTTTATATCTGAGTTTATATGGAAAGCAATTGATTATTAAAAGTACTTATTTTCTGTGAAATTGTTGTTTTATTACTACTACATATTAAATATTTAATAAATATACTTGTTTCATATATTTACTAATTTTTTATACCCAATAAATAAATAATACTATTCAAGTATCAAGATCAGCTGGGTCGTTCTAACTGGGTTGCTATCTGAGCGATTGTGGCGCCCTCATTTAATTTCTACTCTTTTATGTTGCACTGTAGGCCATTTCAGAGACATTGTAATACCTAGACGGAACGTGTTTAAGACGCAATTTCAATATCGGTATTCACTTTCGCACTAACAGATAACGTCATAAGCAAAAAGAGATAGATATACTTTTGTCTATGCCATCTTTTGTGACAGTGTGACCGAGGATGCTATAGATACTTATCTATAGACATATATCAGTACTAGATCTGTGCCACTACCATATCGATATTATCGAGTTCAGTTTAGGAGCGATCTACAAATTTGGTCAAATATCTGTAAGAATCGTCCCTGACTGCGGCTAATTTTTCTACGTTTTTTAAGGGATTCTTTATAATCATTTAAAAAGTGAATAGTGTACTCGTACAAAGACTGAACTTATACATTGTAAGTGTAAAATGCCACTATTTCATCATTTTTCTGCGCATTGTGCGCGTTGTATAATAATGTGTATTCATAACTTGCGCAAAAACGAAGTACATTATCAGATCAAAGTGACAGTTTTTGGTACACTCCTAGGACTGTACAAACAGGTACTGATCAATATATTGATACATATGCTAGTTCTTGTGCAAGACTGAAAAGAAACTTTACAGACGAGTATGTATATAAAACTAATAAAATTAATAATAACAAAATGGTTTAAATATAATAATTTAATTATAAAAAGTAAAATTTAAAAATAAACATGATTCATCAACCAGTGTCCATATATGGGTCAAGGGATAGCGATAGCATGATTCATTAAAATGCAGTGAACACAAGCGAGAATATAGTGAAGGTGTCCAGTTATAGCTCGTTTTTTATTCTTGATCCACTTATTTCTTAAATAAGTGCTCTTAGGAAACCTGTGCACAATCGATATTAGATTAGGTAATAATAACAAATAGGAAATAAACTTTATGGAATAAATTAAAGTAAGTAAAATAAAAATACAGTATCGATAAATCTTTCTCGTGACTTTTGTCACATCTCTAACATCAGAACGTAAGTACGTAAACTGTCATAGCTCTATGAGCGAACGTATAAAAGTTAATTATTTCACTAAATATAATGGTTTAAATGATACTATACGTCCTCGATGTATTTAGAACTTAGATTCCTTTATTCCAGACAGCCTATGAAATATATTCCCTGCACAATAAATTCAGTATGCTAGTCGATAACTCACCTGTGGAAAGATATCCTTTGATTATATTTTGTTAATACACTCATTCTACTCTTGCAACCGATAGCCTCACACGACATGGTTCTTGCAGATAATTAAACAACAAAATTCTTCCTGATATAAACGAAACAAAAGCGTGAAAACAGCGAAAAACTTTAATTAGAGCTGCTAACCGATGGGTTACAACAGTGACTAAAAAGTTGTCTCTTTGACGTTCAGGATGGTAGCGTTTGTCTATGTTTGTCTCTTTCTTTTTCATAGAGTTTTTCTATAAGTAAGAACGAAAGAATTGACAGTTTCTTTTTCGTCGTAAACACGTTCTGTCTAGGTATTACAACGTCTCTGGGCCATTTGCAACTGTTTGACAGGACAACTACACAGATAAACGTACATATACGGCACACAACTACCAATTTTACTCGGCAATTAACATGGCGACCGGTCACGCATAGACATGATTTTGACGTCACTCAAAAGTGTTACCAAGTTTAGTCCTTGACAAACATTTAGATGTCTCTCTTTTCATATGCAGCTCTTGGTTAGTTAAAAAGAGACAAAACGTTTGATGACATGCGTGTGTCGATATTATAGATATTTGTTCTATTCTTCAAATAGTAGAATATGCCGTCTCCATAGTTATCCTACCTCATTGCTGCAAAAGTATTTTTTTGATTTTTTTACATATTTTTTTATTCATGACCATAGACACAAGTCTTTCAGTCAGAGGCATAGATGGGTTTTAACCATGTTTTAACAATGTAATATTACAAAAGTCAAATACAATAATGTTAAGGCACGTTTTCCACAGTAAATAATAATATTAAAACAATCAGTTTTTATATAAATATGTTTCATTAATTTCTATTCATATTGCAACCCTATCGGGTTGGGTGGGTGCAATTGCATTATCATCATTTTCATATTAATTTAAATTATGTCAAATTATGTTCAGCAAAATATGTCCACTGCTGGGCATAGGCCTCCCCCAGGCGTCACCACATTGACTGATCCCGTGCGTCTCGCATCCAGCGCTTTCCCGCATCCTTAACCAGGTCATCGGTCCACCTAGTGGGCGGCCTTCTAACGCACCGTCTTCCGGTTTGCGGTCGCCATTCTAGGTCTTTTCAGCACCATCGGCCATCGGTTTTGCGAGCAATGTGCCCTGCCCACTGCCATTTAAGTTTCGCAAATCTTCGAGCTGGGTCGTTAACTTAGGTTCTCCTGCGGATATCCTCATTTCTGATGCGATCACGCAAGGAAACTCCGAGCATAGCCCTCTCCATTGTCCTTTGGGTGACTTTAAGCTTTCCCATTGTGAGCGACCACGTCTCGGTGCCATTGGTGATCACTGGCAACACACACTGATCGGGTGTCATTCTGAATTTCGACAGTTAATTATTTCGACACAGTCCCAATTTCGAAAATCAATAGTTCGACTATTCATTGCTTCGACAGAACATATATTCGACTAGCATTAGTCCGACAGATCATACTTCGACAACACACACCTTCGAAGAACACTACTTCGACAGAACCCTTCTCCGAATCTACCTACTCAACTGGACTGTTTGTCCCAGTATACATAATCGTCTACAACTTCGAATGTACAGTCTCCGATCTTGATAGGAGTGAGTGCAATGAATAGTCGAACTATTGATTTTCGAAATTGGGACCGTGTCGAAATAATTAACTGTCGAAATTCAGAATGACACCCGGGTGTTACATGCGCATTCACCATGACCTTTGTTTTGTCTATGTTTGATCCACTGTTTCGGAAGCTCTACTGAGATTATCGAGCACTGTACTGAGGCTCTCCATGGTCTCAGTATGACTACTATGTCGTCGGCAAACCGAAGGTGAGTGATGTACTCGCCATTAACGTTGATGCCTATCCCCCTCCAGTCCAGAACCTTGAAGACACCCTCCAGCGCAGCAGTGAACAGTTTCGGAGAAATGACGTCTCCCTGTCTCCCGTCTCGATCTGGCACCGTTGGAGAGACTGCAGTACAGCCCAAGTCTCGATCGAATCGAAGGCTTTCTCGTAGTCCACAAACGCTAAACAGAGAGGCAGATATACTCTTCGGTCTAACTAAAATATTCAGTGCAGACTTTGAATGATGGTCTAATCTCAAGTTAGTGTATTACGAAAGATTGTTATTTTTATTAAACACTTTCACATCCAGGGAAATTATGACGATAGCAAAAAGAAAATAATAAATAACTTTGCTATTGTGTCTCATTTTATACTACTTGCCGGGCTACCTGTTCCTAATATTATAATCCGAAATGCAGTCTATTAACGTTTACTAAACAATAGCCATCCAAATTTACAAAAAGAGGCACATAATGGAAAAATAAAACTTAGCGTTATATCGCTCGGTACAAAGACAAACTTCGAAACAAAATTTATAACGAATGAATTCAAAATATCAAAATAAGCGCTTTTCGAATCCGTATCGAACCGAGTCGAGTCGACCGTACGATTCATTCATCGCATCGCCGAATCGCCACGTTCTGTTCAAGATGTACACTACTACCAGATGTACGACGTCGTACATTCGTCTCGTGCCGAATACCGACAAATGCGAGTAACGAAACATATTTGAGAGTACCGATTCGGTACTTCGAGTCAGGCGGTATACTCGTTACTCAGTAACGAATACATACGGTTCGACACAGCTTTATTCGCGCGGGCCGCGGGTGCCGTGCACTGCGTAGGCATAGTGCGACTAGGTGGATCGAGTATTTTAAAAGTTAGAATAGGTGCAGCCTAGTCTCGCTAAATACTTAATCCCTGGATCTGTTCTAGTATATACGCTTCATCTCTAGTTGATTGCCGAAAAAATTGGTAGTTGTGTGCCGTATATATGTTACGGCTAATACCCGAAGTGCGGCTACACCTAGTTTTAGCCGGTTACGGTTAGGTGTAGCCACTTACTCTTGGTTAAACCTAGTACGAGCCGATTGTTTTCGGGTAAAACTAGGTCTAGCCTTCATCATGCCGGCTACAACTAGGTCCAGCCATTCCCTGTTGGATAAAACTAGATGCAAACAACTAACCTAACCTAACCTCGGGAGCTTAGGGCACCCCGACACGGACAGGTTAGGTTCGAAGGGGATGACGGGAGCTGAAGTGAGCGAGCAAAGCGAGCGAACTCAGCTCCCGTCGTCCCCTTCGTGTTAGGTTACTTTAGACCCTGCATTCAGAAATAGGAGCCCCGCGCAGCGGGGCTTCGTCGACCATGTTGCATAAACACTAAACTAAATTGCACCAATACCTAGTTCTAGCCGGAATGATATCGGATAGACCTAGTTTTATCCAACAGGGAATGGCTGGACCCAGTTGTAGCCGGCATGATGAAGGCTAGACCTAGTTTTACCCGAAAACAATCGTCTCGTACTAGGTTTAACCAAGAGTAAGTGGCTACACCTAGTTCTAACCGGCTAAAACTAGGTGTAGCCGCACTTCGGGTATTAGCCGTAACATATATACGTTTATCCTGTGTATTTGTGCTGTCAAACAGTTGCAAATGGGCCAATGAGGTTATAAGTCAGTGCAAATGGGCAGACATCTTAATTGCCCTATTTTTGTAGGTATGCACGCTAATTTCGTAGGTATGGCAAGTCCATAGGTTTATAAGTCAGTGGATCAATCAAACTTTTTACCGCTGTATAAATATATTAAAAATACCACTGGAAAGATATAAAGAGACATTTATAAAGAATGAAGATAAAATAAAAATAATAAGATAAACAAAATATAAAATGAAAATGAAGATATGGCACAAAGGCTAGAAAGCCATGCCAATAAAATTGTTAAAAAAAATAAACTCTGACAGTGACTAGTATATAGAAAATAGATTATAGTCATCTGTGAAACAAAAATGGAAGACGCAACAGTTTGCCAAGATATAGTTGTCGAAGAAATCAAGTTTAAACCGAAGAAGAAGAAGAACGTTCGCCAACGGATCAAAGAAGATGATGACTCTGAAGATGATCAACACATCTTAGCCAAATTGCAAGAGACAAAAGTGCTACAGAAACTTCGAGAAAGGCCAAATGGTGTTAGTGTGTTTGCTTTGGCTACGGGTCAAAAGACCACGTTAGAAGAGGACATCACTTGTAAGGACCCGTTCAATGTTAAATCTGGTGGTATGGTGAACATGCAGGCGTTGAAAAGTGGCAAAGTGAAGCAAGTAGACGATGCGTACGATACCGGCATCGGTACTCAGTTCTCAGCCGAGACTAACAAACGCGATGAAGACGAAGAGATGATGAAGTACATTGAAGAACAATTGGCGAAACGAAAAGGTTTGTTCTATTACCATATAGTCTGAAACAGAATATTTTTTGGATCAGTAGTCCGAATTCGGGCCTCCTGGTTGATGGCATTTAATTTATGATGTGTTAATAATTATTTTCCAGAAAACAGTTGCCAGATACCTGTTATGTAATTTTATTTTAATGCTATTTGTTTTGTCTTTGCAGAAAGACATAATGAAGAAATGAAGGAATCTGAGCAAAATGATACATTAAAGTATTTGTCACCTGAAGAAGCTGCACTGCTATCTCTTCCTGAACATTTGAGGGTTTCATCAGCACACCGTTCTGAGGAAATGCTATCAAATCAAATGCTTAGTGGAATACCTGAAGTAGATTTGGGCATTGATGCTAAAATCAAAAACATTGAAGCTACTGAAGAGGCTAAAATGAAAGTGCTGTGGGAGAGACAAAACAAGAAAGATTGTCCTTCACTGTTTGTGCCCACTAACATGGCAGTAAATTTTGTACAACATAACCGGTTTAATATGGATAGTGATGTTGCCAAGAAAAGAAAAGTAGAAAAGCCAGAAGTGACAAAAACTGACAGTAGTGTTATAGATGATAGTGTAAACAAAATAGTTAAGAAAGCCAAAGGTGAAAGAGCTACTGATGATTACCATTATGAAAAGTTTAAAAAACAATTTAGGAGATACTGAAACTATTGTTTTATTTAGTGGAATCCATGTCATACATCAAGCAGATGGGTTTGTGAGTTGTTCTCAGTTGTCAGCAGCAGCACTGTATCGTTGTGAAGGCTTTTTTCTTGGGTCATTCTTGACTTGTACCAAAACTAACTAATTTTCACTCTCTGAAATTTGCTCAAGCTCTGGTAAAAGTGTAACCAAGTCAGTATGCTGATAGCTGGAGTATCTGTCTACGGTCAGCCAGACATTGTACCTCATTTTCAGTCTACACAAAAACTTGACTTCGGATCTTTTCAGCAGTTGTTGGATAATGGTATAAATTGTTATATTTGATGGTTTTGTTGTTCGAATGAGGTTAGAAGTGCGAAGTATTTCTACTGTGTTGATGAGAGATATAAAGTTGTTTTGTATTTGTCATTTTAATAGTCTATTGGTAATTCAAGTTTTTCATAAAAAAAAGTTGCAAAAATTAACTCTGGTATGACTTAGTCATGTTTGTCAGTTTATTTTTCTATTGAAGTAGGTAGGTATTGCTCCTGTGTCGAGGGATATAAAATTGTTTTATTTTTGGGTCCATTGTCATTTTCATAGTCTTTTTGTAATTCATGTTTTTCTTAAAAAAGCTTGCAAATATTAACTCTGGTATAACTTAGTCATGTTTGTCAGTTTATTTTCTATTGATGTAGGTATTTCTCCTGTGTCGATGAGGGATATAAAATTGTTTTATTTTTGGTCCATTGTTATTTTAATAGTCTTTTTGTTATTCATGTTTTTCATAAAAAAGCTTGCAAATATTAACTCGAGTAACACTTAGTCATGATTTTTTGTATATTTTTCTATTTATCTTGAAACTTGGTTGTTGTTTTGGACTTAAATCCATTGGTTGTTGTGGGTTTGAATACACTTGGTTGGGAAGTTTACACAAAACTATTAAATATGAAGTACTAGATGAAAACTAGTACTTTATATTTAACTGGCTTCGCTCGGGTGAAATGTGACTCATAATACTCATGTGGGTAGATATTTCTGCAGTTATCGGTTCTCAAGGAATATTAAAGGCAAATCAAGGCATGGGTTCATATAGTATTCTGCCGTCATATTAAAGAAGGCCGTAACTACGTCAATGCTGATGCCGAGATAATCAAAGTTGTATCTAAAATGAAGGCCTACGATTTACTGAATAGTTTTAGTAAGTGGTTATTGTTTTATAAAATGTCAATAAATACCGGCGTTATTTTGAACCATAGTTTATTTAAATTTATATACGCGTATTAATTTAATTCAATTTTTTCCCTTTTGTTTTAGCAAAAAAATAATAATAAATTGTGAAATACTTATCTGAAAGGCCGTAATTGCAAATAATGTAATTACGGCTTTTCATATTTTATAAAGAATCTAAAGCCTCAAATGCGCAGTTGCGCCTTTTTTTGATATTAAACGTAAGTTACGAATCGATTGTGTCGATTGTAAAGAAGACTTATTAAAATGAAACCAAGAATATTTACGTAATAAAATTGAGTATCACATACTTTAATTAACAAACTAAAATAAAAACATTTCTTGCATACAAAATAATATCCTAACGCAAGTAACCATTAAGTTTCGAACCTAGTCAATCTTCCCGGTCTACCGTCAGATCCGCAGCAGCGTTGTTCGTATATAAACTTTGCCAGAACAACATTCTATTTGCTGGCATTAATGGTCCTAATCTTTGTACTATATTATTTTTTCGTTCACTCGTTATTCCTCTGGGTTCTGTTTTTTGCACATGCGCTGTAAAACCTTTTTTCGGGACAGTTTTTTTTAAACATTCTAATGGAATGTAGTCGGTAGTGCTGAAATCAGTTTTGTAAAACAAACACAAGCTTCCTTTTTTAAAGAGTATCTCACTCATATCACGCAAATATGCTCGTGGGTTAGATTGTTGAATTCTGGCAGTAGAGGTATCGTCGGCAATTTTGAAAAAATCTGTGACTTTTGAAAGAATCTTCTTCTCAACAGTTTTCCTATTATTTGTTGTTGCAACAGCGTCGGCAAAATCGTCGAAGTCATACACTTTTTTCTTTTTCTTCAAGGCATGTTTTACTTGGTGATGGAATTCATCAGCGGACATAAAAGTATGACCTGTTTCAAAATATTTCAATACGATAGTGCTGATAGACGTCTCATGAGAATTTATAAAGTTGATTAGGAATGAAAACAATGTCCAATTTTTATTTTGCGCAGCGCAATTATCGAGCCATAAAGTTATCTTATTTAAGTCTCTAAAGTGCATCAAAAAGGCTCTGAATGCACATATGATATCCTCTTTCTTCCTGCCCGAAATGCCTTCATGCCATATAGCAGCAAAAGACATAATATCTGAAGTCTTATACCCTAACGGCACAAAACTTTCATTGAACACCACCAGGCGCGGGCAAAATAAGACCAACTTAAACATGTCAATTCTAGGTAACATTATTACCTTTTGCAAGTCCACGGAGAAATAACCTTCCTTTGCTGCACCAGATTTTGCATTTTGGCGATCAACATCATAAGTTTGCCTTGCTAAGATATAACGTTCATGATGCTTGTCGTAGGTTTTACAAGTGTCACAGTTTCTGTGACGCAATTCTTTTGCGTTCGGGTTGTGAATCTCAAACTGCTCACAATTTTCACATTCTTCATGTCCTAGCTTCGCAAAAGAAATGTTCATTTGTTTTACGGTTTTCTGTACAAATCATATGAAATAGATTCCTCGGGATGGTTTTGAATGTAGTCATTGTACATGAATTGTATTGATATTTCAGAAGAGAGGTACCTTTTATTTGGCGCATGCTCTCTTCTGTAGTGAGATATAGTTGGGTTAAAAGACTCAATATGAGCTTTGATGAGATCATGATTATATCGAAGTTTTTTTGGGTTTTGACCTCTTCCATCATTTATAGGTACTTCGTCTCGTTTGTTCACAGCATTTCTTACAGCCTTATCGTTGGTCTTGCAGTAGCCAAGAGTTGTCAAGAAAAATACTGTGCAAACTTGTATTTTCTCTCCTATTTCGTTGCTAAGAAAATAGGACAGAGATTTCGTTCTGTTTTTTTGGTTCGAATCTGCGGCAAATTTCTTTTTTCTTACAGGCTCCACGTTAGGGACCAAAACAGTTCATTAATTGATTTTCTTCTATCTTCATGAATCATCGAAGAGCATTTTCTTTTACAAGTTTCATCACATCCAGGTTTCAGGGCATAATCCTTTGAAATCTTTTCTTCCCTTCTAGTCTTCTTTCTTTCTGCAATGCTGGTTTCATATATTTTTCTTTTGCGTACAGTTCCTTTTTTAGTCAAGTGATCCTGTTCTTGGGTTGGCGATTCTGGTATCATGATGTTTTGTGAGTTCGGAATAACAGAATCAGAATCACTGACATTTTGACCAACCGAACTTAGATTATGATTTTGCGTCGGTGATTTCGGAAGAACGACAGGTTGTGAATTTGTTATGTCTGAATCTGAATCATGGTCATTGTGTTGAATGGGATTTGGAGGTAAATATGTTTTATCTTGCACAGAATCGTCTGAATCAAAGTCCTCATCGCTGCAGCTGGTGTATGGGTAAGAATGCAAAACAGAACTTGTCGACGCTTGTTGCATTTGATGACCATTGTTGCTACCGTTTATGGTTTTTAGTAATTCTATCATTTGAAAACCCCTTGCACTCTTCTTCATGTTTCTAAAAATAAAATATAATAATTAATTATTTTCATTTAAAATACTCTAATAACCGATAACACAGAGATTCAGATGAACGACACCTAGCTTTAGCGCCGTCTACACACTCGCATTGACTGCCATTACATACAACACTTATGAAATTCTCGCAGTCCGTAGGCATGGCGCGCCGAGGGGGTGGCACGGCGCACACGGCTGCGGCGCCGTTTCGTAGCGCCGCCGTTTGTGTCAACAAGCTCTCTCAGTGATCCATACCATAGACTAATATATATAAGACTGAGATAGACTGGCAACTGAAGTTTTCATTTTACTTAGCGATCAGCGCCCTCTGAACACCAAACATTTGAACTAAATGTATAGGTACTCGTAGGTACTATGAATTTCTACTGTTTTATTTTTAACTATTTCGTTTTTTTAACTGTGTTTTGCCTTAAAGCGGCTACACACGACCCTAAAATCACTGGCGATATCGAGACAGTGAAATCGGGGCTGAATCGGCGATAAAATTGTCTCTACTCTACACACGTCCTTGCCTGTCAGTACGTAACCGACCGTGCTACAGACTGCTCGTTTTTCCGAAATGCCGCCGACGCTCTCAAAACAGCAGAAAATAGGAATTGTCTTGGCACTTACTACGGTGCCACCTAACCAGAGACGGAAAAGGAGGATCTGGGTTAAAAACTGGTTAATGAAACGCCATGAATTAAGCCACATGAACGTCATGAGACATTTAGAAGCAGATGATTTCAGAAACTTTTTAAGAATGGATATTGAGTGTTTTGAAGAGCTCCTCAATATGGTGACACCATTTATACAGAAACAGGATACCGTAATGCGAGAATCCATAAGTCCGAGAGAACGACTTACAGTTACTTTACGTTTCCTAGCAACTGGACAAAGCTATGAAGATTTGAAATTCAGTGCCATAATATCGCCGCAACTTATGTCCACAATGATTCCAGAGACATGTTGTGCTATCTATAATTGTTTGAAACACTTTATTAAGGTAAGTAGACTGAATTCTTATAGAATAATTAAAACATCCATTTAAAAGTTTTATTTATTTATACTAAGCAAAAACATACAAGGTATTTACTACTATTTATTTTATTTTTTATTAAAGACCAAAAAGTCCTTCATGTCTGAGCCAGTTCCTCTTTGAACTGTTGTGTCACTTGTACAGTTTGGAAATTCAGTGGTAAGATCTATGTCGGTCGACGATGAATGTGTCGCGTTGGTTGGATTTACGTATTCAGAAGAAGGTTGTTCAAATGTATATTGTGGGATAGACTGTAGAAATGGTTGTACAGTGGAGTTATACTCTGGAGATGCTTGAGGGAATTGTGACATCATATGATGTTGGGGTGGTTGAGGAGAAGGTTGTACCGTATGCTGTGGAGGTGTTTGAGGGGATTGTGGTATAATAAATTGTGTAGATGATTGAGGGGACGGGTGTATCGCATATTGTGGAGATGGTTGAGGAGACGGTTGTGCCAGATATTGTTGACATGGCTGCGGTGATGTATTTGTCACCGAAGAGCCAGAGGCATAATGATAGTAGCGATATGGAATGCGAGGATGTAATACTGTGTGTTGTGGAGATAAAGTGATACTAGATTCGTCTGTCAATTTGCCAAGTTTTCCGTAAAATAGGGCATCATTGAGAATTTTTTGGGCACTTGTTGATGGGTACTCAGGTTTTTTAATTGAACGCCTATTGACTTTCCTATTATCTCCCAATCATCGTCTTGTCGAGTCATCAGTGTCTGAGCAGCATCCAGCAGTTTTTCTTGTTTACTTTGTATGGACATTTTCTGCTTCTTGGGCTGTGAACTTTTTCCTGAGTCCGCGGGCCCTCTTTATCACATATTTCTGTATTTATAATTTGTGTCGATGATGTCGATGCTGATATATCTGGTGACGTAACGTTCCCTTTACTTTCTGTTTCAGATGCCTGCAACGCAAAGTGAATGGAAAGATAATGCTAAAATGTTTGAAGACAAGTGGCAATTCGATCACTGTGTTGGTGCAATAGATGGGAAACATATATCCATAGAAAAGCCACCGAGGAGTGGCACGTTATTCTATAACTATAAAGGCTTTTTTAGTACAGTTCTGTTCGCCGTAGTAAATGCAAATTATGAGTTTATGTATATACATACTGGCATTAACGGAAGCGTCTCTGATGGCGGTGTCATAACTCATACATCACTGTATAATAAATTAATGACAGATAAGTTACATCTACCACCATCGCACAGAGAGGTATTTGGCCCTAAAAGTCGGACAAAAATATTTTTTGCGTTTTATAGTATTATTAAAGTATTTCGTTCTATTTTGAGGCATAATAGAGTACAAAAAAAGCCATACATTATTCTTAACAAATTTTATTTCTAATTTTCATCATCTTCAGAGTCATTTTCAATACTAATATTGCAAATATCATTTTCCTCCAAAAGATTCATGGTATCCGCTGAAAGGGGACTCTTTCTTTTATGTTTAGCGTTCCTCATTCCCGTCAGCAAGGGATCCGATGTCAAGAGCAACCTATTTAAAACGTCTGTGTTGCAGGCTACTCTCGAAAATTTTCGGGCGTAGTTTAGCCGAAACGCTCGGATGTGCTTATTGCGGGCTTCTGCAGCTTCTTCAGACAGTTGCCCGATTGGCAGAATCGCCTCCTTTATCACGGCTGCCCCATGACTCAACACCTTATGTAATGTCGGCGACATTGGATGAAACTTGTACAAAGAAACGTACAATTCAGCAGTTTCTTTGCAGTAAATTTCGAATTTTTGGATGTTAATTTTTATCCCGCAGCACATGGTGTCTAGGATGACTTTTAATCGGTAGATTAAATTCTGGTCAATCCCAGTTATTTCTGCAGCTTTCTCGTATTCATCGAAAAATCGCCTGCTGGTATTCCCATCATTCGTGTTTCCAAAGTTAGCCTTTGGAATATCTACTAGTAATCCTAGTTGTTCACGAAACTTGGTTTGGATTTCTTTTTTTCGTGTCTCCACTAGTTTCTTCTCTTCGGCAGTCAGGCGAGCCCTCCACTTCATGACTGGTAATTTATAAGCTACATGCAGTATGCTCTCGAAAAATCTTATTCGAGCGTGCAGCAAAGATAGACCAAATCGCATGTTTTCCGTATTGCAGGGCCTTTCTTTTGTAAGGTCGTTGAAATCGGAGGATGTGGCGCCACATATGTAACATCTCATGGTTGACTTGGTATGGGTTGCTGCGTTACATACCTTGCCGTCCACCATGGTAAAAACTATTTTATGTTTGACGGATATGTCGTCGATCTTGGTCTTGCTCAGTTCCTTTATTTGATTTTCTACGTACTCGATTTCCTCATTAGTCACGTCAGTGTTTTCTTTCACAAATCGTTAGCGTATTGGTCTGCAATATCGTGGTGATGACGGAGTTGGGTTTTGCCATATAATTTTTTTTTCCGTTCCATAGACTAGTTGGAGTGGAACGACAGAACTTTGAAAAATGTTGGCGTCGGAATCAGTCTCATTTGCAAATTTCATTTTATATTGAATCTGCTGAGATCCGTCACAGCCCCATTTGCTGATGAGCAGAAAGGACTGCTTTTCAGATTCAATCAGTTGCTCCAAGACCTCCTCACCAAGATGCAATAATAATCGCTTGATGGTGTGATCCATTAAGCTTTGTACCCTTACTTCGGCACAGGTCTCAGTTATGCTGTGGATTTCGGGGTAACATTCTTTCTTCAACTTCTTTAGAATCGAATAGCATGGGTAAAAGCTTGGATTCGTGTCTCGAACCACTTCGTATTGGGCCTGGGTAAGCCCAGCTTCAACAAACATAAACAGGGAACGAAGGTGTGCCAATTTCGTTGAAACTTCTTTTTCTTGTTCAGCTGCTTGTTCTTTTATCGCTGCTGCATATTTTTTTGCTTTTCGGGGGCTTCTGGTAAGGACCTTTACGATTTTTGATGCTTCGACTTCGCCAGTTTCTCGCAATTTCATTTGTGTTGCGTATGCCAGCACATCTAAGTCAGATGTTCGAAGATTTTCAGTTTTTCGCCTTTTATTCCTTTCACATAAGTCTGAAAACGACTTTTGAGGTCTACCTGGACTTAATCCTATAACATAAGATAAACCTTTAGTCACTGATAAAATTCCATGAAATATAATAATGTTCGAAACAAAAGAATTGTCAACGTAAATAGGTACCTGCTTTTGGTAGCGATATGGTACCCTTGAGCCATTCTTTGTTCGCTTCTAGGAATCTGGCTTTGGTATTGCGGGCAGCTGACCATTTCTGCTTGAATTGGTGACGTATAATTGACAACTTGTGCTTTGCATCGGCAATGTTTGGGTCATCTTCAGAGTATTGACGGAGAAGTTCCAACTCCATAAATTCCAACTTTTCATTGAAAATTGAAGCATTGGAGCGTTCCATGATAGTTAGTAAATCGTTTCTAGTTAATGCCCGCATCCCAGAAGAGCCTGGAAACAAAATAAACTAATTTTCATAAAAAAAAAACAACACGTGGTTTTTTGAGTCTATGCAAAAAAAATTGCCAAAAATGGAGGGGTGCGTTTGGGTGGCTGTTTTACGTATTTTAGAATACTATAGAGTCTATTCTAAAACAAACCATATAAATTTTTACTTAGAAATGTTCAGAAATACTTTAAAACGCTTAAAGACTTTTTAAAATGCGTATTTTATAGGATTTTTTAAGAATTAGTTACTAATGGAGCTAAAGGTACGAAAACGCCCTCTTTTCATAACAAAACTAAATAAAATAATAAGTACATACCTGGTTGTGTAAGATCCATAGTAGAAATTCAAAAGAAATTAACTTTTTCACCATAAATTTTATATTTGAAAACAATGAAATTTGAGCGTATCGAATAATTACACGACCACGGCAAGCGAACGGTAATTTCCGACTGAGCGCATGGAGTGGGGGAAAGGCTCTAGCGCGTCGGGTTCACGCTATTGGTAAGAGGAGATACCATTGTATTTCGAGGAATAATAAAAAACGGCGTCTAACTAAAACAAAAAAAATGGATTTCGCCCGACTTTTAGGGCCAAATACCTGTCTGTGCATCGTGTACGTTACAGGGCACAAATATTTCAGTGCCCTACACGTTTTTGGGAGACTCAGCATTCGGCATTAATAGACACATTATGAAGCCATACCCATTTAAGAACATAACTCACGAGAAAAGGATTTTCAACTACAGATTATCACGAGCAAGGAGAGTAGTTGAAAACGCGTTTGGAATTTTAGCAGCACGTTTTAGGATATTTCGTCAAAGAATAAGTGTGCACATTGATAATGTCGACAAAATTGTGCTCGCTTGTTGTGCCTTACATAATTATTTAAGAACAAAGTTTCGGGAACGTATCGTTACTTAGTTATATCGGCGTTACGGGAATCGCAAAAATGAGTACTTGGTTTACTTCGTGTTGGAGTTAGTTTATTTACGATAAATTACAAAGAGTAAGGGTGCCGACCGACCGCTCCTCTAGACCGAATAAGACTTAATGACTACTTCTACACAATTGTTGAAAGCTGGGATAACGGTCAAGTCGGCACGTTACAAACTACAATACAAAGGTTTTTACAGCTATAATGGGTTGCACAATAAATATAAAAAGTTAACATTTACAAAAAGAACCGTCGGCATCACTACAGAAACCTTAGCTAAATTCTTAAAACTAACATAATAAACTCATTGTTCCAAAGGAGGGTCCCTTGCACATTACAATAAAAGACAACATAACATCTGTGTGCAGGCCGTGAGAATCCTTAAAATCGCGGTAATTTACAGTTAACTTAAAATAAGTTCTAAAGTAATACCTATTATGTTATAAACAATTAATGGAGACGCTACAGTACTCCCCTGCCAGTGATCGAGATCACGAAAAATTGGCCTGGTAGTAATCAGGAAATCGTACACGTCTACCAGACTTTCGCGGCCCCTGCGGTTCAGGAACCAGAGGTACAGATGGTGAACATTGGGGAACTGATTCAGATGCGGTTTGAGAACGTGAAGTGATTTCGGGAGCGAGATCTACGACAATATTAGTAGCGCTGTCTGGATGACAATTAGCATCCCTTAAGAAATAAGCTGGTTTTAGTCTATCGATTGATACCGTAACCTCGCGGCCACGTAGGTATATCTAATACGAATGTTTTATCCTTCCTAGAAATTACTCTATAAGGGCCGTCATAAGGTTGCTGTAATGGAACTTTGACTGCATCGTTCCGCACCAACACGTGAGTAGAGGTAATAAGGTCCTTGAAAATGAAAGTGCTTTTCTTTCCGTGTTGGGTACTAGCGACAGGCTTGAGCTTATTAAAATGCGATCGAAGCTCTTTAGCAAATTCAGCCTGCGTAGTTTTGTTAGTCGGATTGTCACCTAAAAATTCTCCGGGGAGGCGTAAGCTCTGCCCGTAAACTAACTCTGCGGATGTGCTTTTCAAGTCCTCCTTCCAAGACGACCTAATTCCTAGCAAAATGGTAGGGAGAATTCGCGTCCAACTACTGGTTGCTGCATTGTGACACTTTAGTGCACTCTTTAATTGACGGTGGAAACGCTCGACCATGCCGTTAGCTGCAGGGTGATAAGCCGTCGTTCGAAAATGAGCCGTACCGGTCAGGGTATTGAGATCTCTGAATAGGTGTGACTCAAACTGTCTTCCTCTATCTGTTGTGATTCTAAGTGGTATGCCAAAACGAGCAATCCAATTGGAATAAAATGCACGGGCTACTGTGTCGGCTTCTTGATTGACAATGGGAATAGCTTCCGGCCATCTAGTAAATCGGTCTACACAAGTAAGACAATAACGGTATCCCTCAGAATAGGGCATTACTACGATGTCAATATGTACATGCTCAAATCGAGATGACGGAAGTGTAAATGTTCCCGGTGTTGTAATGACGTGACGAGACACTTTTGACCGTTGACAATCAACACATGCTCTGGCCCATAACTTACAATCAGAATTTATCGAGGGCCAAACAAATCGTTTAGTGATAAGCTTAGTCGTTGCCCTGCTACTTGGATGGGAGGTATTATGAAGCATATCGAAAACGGACTTTCTGAATGGTTCCGTAATAAAAGGCCTTGCTGTTAGGGTAGAGAAGTCACAAAAAATTGGTTTGTCTGACTCTGGCAAATGAACAAGGCGTAATTTAAGGGACGAGTTTCTATTGTCAATTAAGCTTTTAAGCTCCGCGTCATTGTGTTGCGAAGATGCAAGAGCTTTCCAGTCTATCTCCGTACATACTGATTCTATGCGAGACAGTAGGTCAGCCGTAATGTTGTCCTCTCCTTTGATGTGACGTATGTCTGTAGTAAATTGTCCAATAAAGTCTAGATATCTAAATTGCCTCGGGGAACATTGCTGATTTTTCTTCCTAAAAGCGTAAGTTATTGGTTTGTGGTCTGTAAAAATTGTAAAACTTCGCGCCTCAACGTAATGTCTGAAATGTTTGACCGCAGCGTATATTGAGAGTAATTTGCGGTCATAGGCTGAATATTTCTGTTCAGGGGACGTAAGTTTCTTAGAAAAGAAAGCAATTGGTTGCCATTCATTACCGATTTTCTGTTGTAAAGCCGCGCCTATGAACATGTTGGAAGCGTCACAGAAAATAGCAAGTTCGGCATCGGGCTTCGGATGCACTAACAACGTTGCTTCAGCTAAGCTGTCTTTGCACATCTTAAAGTCACGCTTAGCTTGGTCGTTCCAAGAAATAGGTGTTTTTCCTTTTTTGTTGCCGCACAGCAATTCATGTAAACTTGCTTGGCTACTCGCTGCATTAGGTATGCACCTTCTGTAAAAGTTTAACATACCTAGGAATTGGCGTAGCTGCTTTGCGGTGGTTGGTAAGGGGTAGGTACGTATTGCTTCAACCTTTTCGGGGAGCGGACGTGTACCTGCTGATGACACTTGGTAACCTAGGAAATCAACTTCAGACTTCCCGAACACACACTTTGCGGGGTTTATTACTACTCCGTATTTCCTTAACCTATCAAATACAGTCTCTAAGTGTTTTACATGTTCCGTTTCGTCACTAGACGCGATTAAAATATCGTCTATGTAGCAGTACACAAAATCATGTTCACATAACACTTCGTCCATAAATCGTTGAAAAGTTTGTGCTGCGTTAGGCTCTAGACAGACGGACTGCATTTCAACTGCAATCCAACTGCAAATTTGCAGTTCGGATGCAGTTTGAATGCAGTTGACACGACTGCAATAGAACTGCAAACCAACCGTGCAGTCCGATTGCAGTCGGTGTGCAGTTCACACGACTGCACGCCGACTGCATTCAAACTGCATCCGAAGTGCACCATACCCACCCGCCCGCACTACTTTAACGCTCGGCCCCCCCGCGCATAGAATCAGTCGTAGAAACAAGGTTAGAGTGAGCACACGCGTTGTCTAACCGTAAATAAAATTAATATGTCGAGCAACATGGTTGTAAGATTAAGATTTGACGAAGCTTTACTGCTACTTTTACTTCATCGCCGCCGCCGTGCTCGTAAACACAAGAGAAAGAGAAATCGTGAAATATGGGTTCAATTAATATTGCAATATAAACACGAAGGTGATTTTTATACTTTATTACCAAAAATCAGATCACAAGAGAAATGCTTTTACAAATATTTTCGCATGTCTAGAAGAAGTTTCGAAGAATTAACAGACATCTTAAAAAATAAGATATGCCGACAAGACACCATCATGAGAAAAAGTATATCGGCAGAAGAAAGGATTGCAATTACTTTGACGTAAGCTTTTAACAATTTTAAACATTATTATTTATATTGCAAAGCTCGATCTGTCGCCATTGAATAGGCATTATGAGTTAAATTACAAAAATAGTTACTTAAAAAATATATATGTATATAAACAGATGAAAATGATTAACCGAATACGTCGTTTATGTATGCGCTATCATCGCTGCAATTATCAGGTGAGACCATATTGCTATATTGAGATTCTGTAGTTCCTGGCCGATGGAATGTCTCCTGTTGGATAGGAGGTACATTTGAACTCGAAGGCACGTTATAGTTCATATTATTTGAAGTAAAATATCCCCTGAAATCATTCGTTGGCTGATATTGTGGTCCGGACATGTTATATGTGGAAGCATATTTTTTTAATATATTTATGAAATCTGCCTTTGCATCTAGCTTTAAATAATCTGGAATTCTTTTAAAATCTTTACACAAAGACAGAAGGAACAATCGGTCTTCATCTCTTTCATCTTCTTCATCATTTATTTTTTTATTTACTCTTTTAGTTAAATTTTCGATCAAGTCCTCTTCTAATGAATTTTTTGTTTTACGTTTGTTAACAGCTTTTTTTTTCTTAGTTATTTCTTCTCCTACAGGTTCCTCATTAGTAGAATCTAAATTAGACGATCTTTCACCTTTTTCTTGTAAATCTTTTAAAAAGAGTAACTGTTGATGGTATGTGCATGGTCGTAAATTAGAGGTCGCTGAACCACTTTTCATAGTGTTCATTCTTTTTTCATATCGTGAAAAATTATCGCGTAGCAGTTTCCACTTTTTTTGATATTGAACCGCTGAAAATAATGATTAATGTATTATTTTCCAGATATTTAGCAAGTGGATGCTCTATTGATGATTTACACTGGGCTTATCGACACGGAGTAAGCACAATCAGAGAAATTATTAAAGATGTTTGTAGTAACATATGGATTCACTTAAAAGACATGGTAATGCCAGAACTCACTGAAGAGAAGTGGAAAAACATAGCGGAAGGTTTTAAATATCGAGCAAATTTTCCATACTGTCTTGGTGCAATTGATGGAAAGCACGTAAGGTTAAAAAAACCTCGAAACACTGGGTCTTCATATTACAACTATAAAAAATACTTTTCTATGATATTACTAGCCACTTGCGACAGTAACTATATGTTTACATTTGTTGACATCGGCTCTTATGGGAGATGTTCAGATTCTACAATATTTGAAGAAAGCGTATTATATGAAAAACTTCAACAAAAAACCTTAAACATTCCGCCACCTGTAAATTCAATGCCATACGTGTTTGTGGGTGATGAAGCATTTTCAATTTCTAAAAATGTTATGCGCCCTTACGCAGGGAGACAATTAAGTGTGGAAAAGAAGGTTTTTAATTACCGCCTATCACGGGCTAGAAGATTTATTGAATGTTCATTTGGTATTCTAGCAAATAAATGGCGTATTTTTCACCGACCCATCGACCATAAACCAAATTTTGCAAAAGAAATTATAAAAGCTTGCTGCGTTTTGCATAACTTTGTGCGAGAAAGAGATGGGTATAATATTGAAGATTCTTTAACTCAACCATTACAAGACATAATAATAGGCGACGGTAGTGAAAGAAACTGTAGGTCATCGGAGGGTATAAGAAAACAACTTACTGATTATTTTATGGGTGAAGGCAAACTTGAATGGCAAATGAATATGATTTAATGTGTCCAATTGCTTATTAAAGTTTTAAATAAAAAAAAACGAATTATAATACTTACCAATTATATTTTTCTCCTTCTTACTCTTTTGTTCAAATCCGGGCGTAAACATTTCGCAAATAGTGGCCCATGCTTTGTTTTTTTCAATTTTGTTACTATAAGATTCAATCTTATAGTTCCAAATGCAATGTTTTGATTTAATGGCACTTATAAATGCATCAGTATCAAAATGTACAGATTCATTTACTGTATTACTATCCTCGTCGCTCGACATATTTATTTTATTTACGGATAGACAACGCGTGTGCTCACTCTAACCTTGTTTCTACGACTGATTCTATGCGCGGGGGGGCGGAGCGTTAAAGTAGTGCGGGCGGGTGGGTATGGTGCAGTTCGGATGCAGTTTGAATGCAGTCGGCGTGCAGTCGTGTGAACTGCACACCGACTGCAATCGGACTGCACGGTTGGTTTGCAGTTCTATTGCAGTCGTGTCAACTGCATTCAAACTGCATCCGAACTGCAAATTTGCAGTTGGATTGCAGTTGAAATGCAGTCCGTCTGTCTAGAGCCTTACGCAAGCCAAAAGTCATAAACTTAAACTCGAATAAACCGAAGGGCGTAGTTATTGCTGTCTTTGGAATGTCCTCCTCGGCGATAGGTATTTGGTTAAACGCACGCACTAGATCTAGTTTTGAAAACACTTTTTTTTCACTTAAGCACTGGGCGAAATCTTCAATATGTCGCACTGGGTATTTGTCGGGCACTGTTCTTTCATTCAAACCACGATAATCACCGCACGGCCTCCACTCGTCTTCACACTTTGGAACCATATGTAGCGGCGAAGCCCACGAACTTTTCGACGGTTGAGCGATGCCTAATTTTAACATCGACTCGAACTCTTTCTTCGCTGCAATCAGGCGGTCCGGAGCTAGACGCCTAGGCTTCTGCGCAACTGGTTGACCAGGTGTAACAATTATGTGGTGTTGAGTATTGTGTTTGACCGTTTTCTGCATAGTCCCATCAAGGCGAGTAATGTCGACATATTGTGCTAACAGATGGTGGTACTGCGTTTCACCGTTAATGGTTTTGACTGATTCGATTTTGCACCCAACTACCTGCCCGTTAACGGTACACTGGGTGGTTGCATCTACAAGTCGTCGGTTGCGCGCATCGACCATTATATTATAATGCGCTAAAAAATCGATTCCAATGATCGGTTTTGATACATCTGCCACCACGAACATCCACGGGAAATCTCTGCGTAAACCTAGGTTAAGCGTGAGTGGGATCGTACCATATGTAGCGATCTGTGTACCATTAGCGGCCACTAACCCATAGTCTGACATTTGGCGAGCCGTATGAATCAGCGACTTTGGATAAACGCATAGGTCTGCACCGGTATCAACAAGAAAATCTACTTTGTTGCTTTTGTCCTTAATAAAAATGCGGCGTGTGGGTGGCTGGGAGTTTGCGTCATCCGCCACTAATGACCCCCGCTCGCGTTTCCCGCCGGTGGTGTTTTATATGCGCAGGGTTGCACACACTTCTCTGCTGCAGGGCCGAATTTAAGGTGGTACCAGCACTTCCACCCTTCTGGTCTCGACCTTGATTGGCTTCTTGAGTGGCTGCGACTTGGTTTCTCTCTGGAGCGGCTGCGTGGTCGGGACTTGCGTAACTCGTCTAACTGAGCCTGCATTTCAGCTAGTAGCAACATGATTCGTCCTTCAGGCGGCGGTGCGGGCTCTTGTTGCGCAGCGGCTACAGTGGCGCAGGTATTTCGGCTAGATCGTAGCTGGTGGTTTTCGTTAATAAGGTCTGCCACATCCGCAAGGTGATTCAATGAGGCATCCGTCTTTGTTACCACCACGATCTGCATGTCGTGAGCCAAACCTTTTATCCATATTGCTCGCAGGACGTCGTCCGTTACCGAAGACCCAGCAAGAGTCTTTAGATACCGCATAAACTGTGATGGCGTGCGGTCACCGATCGCCTGGTCCTCAAGCAAAAGCCGTGTTTTTTTCGTCTGTGAGTCACCAAACCTTGTCAGCATTGTCTGTTTGACATGTTGGTATGCATCTCCTTGAAAAGCCGGCAACTCGGCTAGTATGTCGGTGAGCTCTTCCATCGCTTCCGTGTCTAGGGCGCGTACAACGCATTCAGCTTTCAAGCGCGGGCACGTTACTCCTGCCAATGCCATTAAGCACTCTGCTCCGCCAAACCATATTTCCGGCTTAGCCGGATTAAAAGGCTTTAAAATAACTTGACGTGTATTTGCAGCGGACTAGGGTTGGTCCTCACCGGCCATTTTGTTGTTGACACCTATATCTTCCGTTAATGAAAAACTAACACTCGTTCGCGCACAGGTATCGCGATCCGCGCACTAACCGAAGCACTAGGTAACCCGTTCTCTTAACACATATAATGCCTCGTCAGCCACATATGGCTGACATTTTCCAAACCAATTGGGCCGTGTCAGCCATATGTGGCTGACGGAATATGCTTGTTTTGAAAGCGCGATTTTTCGTCGTCAGCCACGTTTTTGATGTTAAACTGTATGTAGTATGGTTGACAAGGCCTGGTAAATTATAACTATAATGATGGCATTGATACTTTTACTTACATTTTGAGAAATATCAAGTTTGTTAGTGGAAGTTTCGAAAACAAAAGAGTGATTACAAAAATAGTTGGTTTTTGCAAATAAAATTTATAGGTAAATGTTTTAATTGCTTTTATTCATATTTAAGTTGGCATTGGCAAAATAATAAATCAAATCTACATCAATCATCATGTTCAAACACGTTTAAACTCAAACATATCTATGGTCTAAATTGAAACAGCTGATACAATAGTGTGGCTCATTCGGGCAATCTTCGCAGTATGTTACCACTCTTTTAGTTTTATTTCGAGCATGAACTCTTCCAAATTGGGCACAGTGTTCTTTATAACACCTCACACAATATTTACGACAGGCAGAGGCCAATCCTTGTCTTTTCTTCAATTCATGCTTTACTCGCCTAGGTCTAGAGGAGGCACTAGTTTCCGAGACTCCTGTATGCACGAGGTAGTCAACCAACGCAGTTCTAAACTGGACGACAGAGAGCTTCTTCTTGGTTGTTAATTTATATAAAATATATGAATTTACAATCGCTGTATTCAATAATAACTCCATCGCCAATCTTTTGGGCCATTTCGTTGTCTTCCGAAGAGGGGTCGTGTAAGAGGACATTTGGTCTGACAGATCAACCGCTGATTTTGCATGATTATAATCTACCACAATCTTCGGTTTAATTTTTTCTTTTCCTTTTTTAGTTATTCTTCTGAAACTTACGGAGTGCTTAGTAGACAGCAGCAGTACATCCCGCTTGTCTTTCCATTTCATAATTGTTATTCCATCGTCATTTTCTTGAGCTGAGAATTCTCCTGTCTTCAGTTTGGTTTGGACAACTGTTTGAGGTAAACCTCGTCTATTTTTTCTAAGTGTGCCTATGAGATGAGTTTGTCCTGCTAGTAGTTTTCGTGCCAGATCCAAACTGGTATACCAATTATCTGTGCAAACCGTATGTCCTTTATTTAGATAATCGTCACACAAGGCAAGGACAACATTAGTCGGTGTAGTATTGACATTGTCATAATTTTTGCCAGCATAAACTTGCACTTTTACAGTGTATCCTGGGTTTGAGCACAGCTTAAAAAGTTTATTGTTATTGTATTGCCTAAAAATAACGCGGCCACGAAATGGGATTAGACTTTCGTCAACACACATTTCTTGATTAGGTGTATAATGACATTTAAAATTAGCATTTAGCATATCTAATAAGTGTCTAACTTTAAACAATCGGTCGTCCTTATTGTGATTTATTTCATTATTGGCAAAGTGCAACATCCTCAAAATGAGTTCAAATCGATTTCGGCTCATAATGGACTTGACAAATTGCTGTTCAAAACATTTGTTAGTGCTCCAGTACAAAGATAGTTGAGGTAGTTTCACTATCCCCATCCAAATTAAAATGCCAAAGAACCGTTTAATTTCATGGCAATTTGTTGGCATCCATTTCTGCATTCGGTATGATTTTGTTGCACTTTTGTTCAAGGTTTGTAAAGCAAAGCGATTTGTTTCTTCGGCTATGTACTCGAATATACTATCAGGTACTAGCAATGAATAAAATTCTGCTGGTTTAGCTGAACTCATGCTGGATCGCAATGAAAATGGCTTAAGCCCAGGACATTCAGTATATGGAATAATACTTGGTTGCTTACCCAACGGATTGAACCATACTTCAGTATTTCGTGAGGTTGGTAACACGGGAATCTGATCATCTTCACTGTCGGATAAAATCTGCCATCGATGATGATTTTTGGTCCGTGCGATTGATACTGTATCATCTAGATCAACGTCAAATACTTGTGTAGCATCACTATTTGATAATGTGTTACATTCTTGATTATACTCTGTTAAATCTAATTGCGATAGTTCGTAGTCCAAATCATCATCAAAATCTTCCATTTTTTGTTGAAAATCACAAATCAGTAACAAATAACTTGCTAAATCACTAACGGAACAACTATTTACTGCAGTCTTCTTCGATGTACAGCGACAAATGACGCGCGGGGGGCAAACACACGCTGCTAAACAATCAAAATGGCGCCGGCGGCGGCGAGCGACGCGTTCGTTTCGCGCGCTTTTGAAATCATATGGCTGACAAAATGACTGACGCGGCCCCATTGAGAATTTTATTACAGTGGCGCCGCGTCAGCCATATATGGCAGCCACCATTATTTATTTATTTATTTCACTATTACATTATGTAAAATGTAACGAAAATAGTGAATTAAGACATTCCTCACATTCCATGGCCGTATTTTACAAAAAAAAAAAATACAGTTAGTTCATTTGTTAGTACGGCATTAAATGTGTTAACGACAGAGATCACGTCGGGGTCACCACTTTCGGGAACGTATCGTTACTTAGTTATATCGGCGTTACGGGAATCGCGAAAATGAGTACTTGGTTTACTTCGTGTTGGAGTTAGTTTATTTACGATAAATTACAAAGAGTAAGGGTGCCGACCGACCGCTCCTCTAGACCGAATAAGACTGAATGACTACTTCTACACAATTGTTGAAAGCTGGGATAACGGTCAAGTCGGCACGTTACAAACTACAATACAAAGGTTTTTACAGCTATAATGGGTTGCACAATAAATATAAAAAGTTAACATTTACAAAAAGAACCGTCGGCATCACTACAGAAACCTTAGCTAAATTCTTAAAACTAACATAATAAACTCATTGTTCCAAAGGAGGGTCCCTTGCACATTACAATAAAAGACAACATAACATCTGTGTGCAGGCCGTGAGAATCCTTAAAATAGCGGTAATTTACAGTTAACTTAAAATAAGTTCTCTAAAGTAATACCTATTATGTTATAAACAATTAATGGAGACGCTACAAAAGTCAAAAAATTATATCACAAAAACATGTGTCGATGCTGAAAATATCAATGATTCTACTTTTCGTTATGGTGACTGGCGGGAAGAAACCACAGGACTTGTATCTCTAGCGCAAATCAGTGAAAAAGAGCGCAATAATGAAGGCAACAACGTGCGAAATAAATTTACAACTTATTTCAATGGACACGGCAGAGTTTCTTTTCAGGAGGATATGTTGAGAGTAGTTCCTACATAAATTTAGTGTGTATCTGACAAATAAAACATCAGTTTATAAATTGCATATATTTTTTTCTTACCTCATCCAAAGTATCCGTTCCAGGTCGGCATGGCTCCGTCGTCCCCTCTAGGAATTGGAAGAGGGGGTAATACCATAACGCTGGTACATAGATGTCATTGGACCCCGATCCTGTTTGCTTGGAAGCATTCACCTGAAACACGTGAATTGAGATGTACCAAAAAGCGTGAGCTTAAAGTAGGTAGCTCTATTTAAGAGCGTATAACCCTCTTTTGGCGGGAAAATGAGAAAAAGACAAATATCTCGTGATTGAGAAGGAATTTTAGCAAAGTGCTCTATTCATCGACTGGGTAGGTGTATTTACACTTTTTTTTAATACATTTTTACAAAGTTTTATATTATTTAATGAAGGAACAAACTAAAAAAAAATGAAAAATTGCTTTTTTTTCGTTCACGAGATATTTGTCTTTTTCTCATTTTCCCGCCAAAAGACGGTTATAGGCTCATAATATTCTACATGATCTTACCTTCTTCAGCTCTCTTCCATACGTAGTACTCATATTCTCAAGTTTTTTCTTGAAGTCAGCCAGCGATGTATCTCTGCCGATCTCTTCATTAAAAATTTGCACTAGCATTTTGAATGCCTCCTGTCTCATGTCGCGGTTGAAATAGTCTTTTTTGTTTTTTGTCCCACAAATATGGTAAATCTTTAAATAAATCAATGACTTTTGTCCACGCTTCTCGCTCATTTTCCTTCGCCATATTTTCGAAATAAAAAATAGTAGCCGTAAGCACGTCGTATCGCCCGTGGCGACAATAGTAACCGCAAGCACGTCGCACACTGGTTCAGGGGCGGAAAAAAGTACTTTGTTTCGACCTTGTTTAAAATGTCTACAATTTGGTACACACATACTAGAATGTTAGTAGAAACAAGTCTTAAAATTAATACGGGTAAATAATTATACAGTATTTAATTATATGATACCAAAGTAGGGTGATCTAGAATTAACAAAAATCGTGCAAAAAATATTGTTATTTCAAGTATGAATAAAACCTAAATACTATAATTGTCAACTTTTATTTTTAGTTTAGTCATAAGTTTATTGTGTGTATTAATAAAATACATAAACTTAATGTTATGATATAATGATAATTACTTGCTATTACATTTTTAGTGAAGAAGGTCATTTGGTACCTTTTGTTTTCAATCATGAGATCATAACTAATCTCCGTTATCGACCGATGCGTAATAATATAATTTCGTAGATTAATTAGACCCTATAGATTAAGAATACATCAGTTTTGACTGCGATAACCTGCGATCTTGGAAATACCAGGTGCTTAACTAATGACGCTCTGTAAGTAAGAAAAATTGCATTATAACTAAAAAAACATTAAAACTATGTCTTCTCTATTTAATATTTAAATTATTAATATTTATTTATATAGAAATGCTTAAAGACTGTATATTTTGCATCATATTTATAATTGAATTCATGTGAAAAAATATGATGAAGATGTGATGTTAATTTAAAAAAAATACGTATTATATCTTTCTCTTTGTATACTGGTACATTCATTATATCATTTTAATAATGTATTATAAAGAAACGCAACGTCTTTTCATTTAAAAATAATATTTCCGCATGCCCGTACTACCTGCACCACTGTGCGTCGTATCGCCGCAGCGCTCGAGCGCAGACTGCGCAAAAATCAGTCCTGATTTCGCTACACACGTCCTGACAACGCTCCCTGAGCCGATAATCGTCCCTGAATCGTGAGCTCGCCCGTAGCGATTTAGGGATGAAAAAAATCGGGTATGATTTGCCTACACACGAGGCGATTTATGATACGATCTAGGGTCCTCCCCACCACTGTCCCGATATTGCCAGTGATTTTAGGGTCGTGTGTAGCCGCTTTTAAGCATATTTTTATGAATGGTTTTTAACCGACTTCAAAAAAGGAGGAGGTTCTCAATTCGAAATATAAAGTTATTTTTTGGTTTGTAGTTTTTTGTTCTGGAAGTCGGTTTGATTTTTAGACACACAAGTTTAAGTATCTTGGGTAATGGGGTAAAGAGAGAGAAAAATAATACAAAATATATTAATTTATTTATTTATTACAAATTTATTTCAACACCAGTTTGATTTTCTTGTATCCCAAGAGCCTTCGACGATCTGACCTTCGTTATTTGGTAAAAGCTAAAAGTTAATCTGTGTATGAACCCAATACAGGTATGAACGATTCCCGAATACTTAGGAAGTTTGGATAAGGGTAGCTTTGGGAGCAAAACAGGTACCAAAGGTGTATAAAAATGCACCTCACTTTCGTTAAAGACAGATTTTATATATTTTATTAGTCACTAAGTACGGTGGCAATCTCCTATTAGACACCCTTAAAGTATGATAAGTTGTGATAAAACTTCCATCATAGTTTAAAAGCTGAATTTTATATACACTCCGTCTCACAAAAATCGCACCTTTTCGAAAATAGCATTCAAGCCTATCCAGCCATATGCACATACATTAAAATTCTGGTAATATTGGTATCTGCTGAAAGTATGTTTAATGATCTTTAAATTAACAATAAATAATACAATTCTTCAAACGACGTGACGTTAATCAATGGTTAAAATACGCTTTACAGGAGCCGTTAATTGCACCACCATAGAAGGGGTATAAAACGGCCGATCAAGGTTAAATTAAAAGTCATACGCCATCCAGGCCTTAAAGTGAATGCTGGTAAACAACTCCAGCAAGAAAATCACTGCAGATGAAGCTACTCGAGTGATTGCATTACTGCGAACAGGTATGCGACAGTGTGACCCTACACGACTTTGTAGCGGCACCTGCATTGATAACATTGTCGACAATATACGGGGTAGTAAATGCGTAACGGTCGAATTGGCAATGTCAGATCATACAGCACAACTACTACAATGTCCAGTCAAAAAAACTTGCATTCTCCCTTATTGGTACATATTTAGACGTAGTTACTGTACAGAAAATATGCAAAACTTTAAACGGTGTTTACGAAATTTGACATTCAATGATATATATTCCTGCAAAGAACCCAATGACGCATTCAATAAGTTTTACGACACGTTTAAACTGTTTTACGATATGTGCTTTCCGCTTAAAAAACTTAAGCGATGTGCTGTAAAATCACCTAAGTGGATCAGTAAAGGAATAAAATTATGCTGTAAACGCAAGCGCGAAATGTTGTGGCAGTTTCGGAAAAACCCAAACCCCAATACTAAATCAAGGTTTGAAACTTATACGCGACGGTTAAAAACTATAATTCGTCTTACGAAAAAATCACAAAATAACAACCATATTAATAATGCATCCAATAAGAGTAAGGCTACATGGCAAATAATAAATAAATGCAAAAACAATAAGCCGGTTGAAGGAATATCTAAACTTAGAATAAATAACGTAGATATAACTGACCCAAAATTAATCGCCCAAAACTTTAATGACTATTTTGTTAATGAAATTGAATCCGTATCTGACATCAACATCTGTAATCAAAATTTAAAATTTGACATGCATCTTGACTCTTTATTTTTAATTCCCACAATTCCCTCTGACATTATAAAACTAATAAACTCGTTAAATAATACACATAGCTCTGGATATGATGACATCACAACAAATGTCATTAAATATGTATCAACTATCATAGCACCAGTACTTAGTTACATAATAAATATGTGTTTAGAATCGGGTGTGTTTCCGGATCGTCTGAAATTGGCCGTAATAAAACCGCTACATAAGAAAGGTAGCAAACATGATCCAGCCAATTATAGACCTATTGCTTTACTCCCCATATTCTCCAAAATAATAGAAAAAGTAATATACAACACTTTGTACTCTTTTTTTGAACGGAAAAATCTTTTTGCGGATGAGCAGTACGGTTTTAGGAGAAAAAATAATATTAACATGGCGATTTATAATCTCTTGTGTCCCTTCGTCCAGCATACTCACCATGGAATCCTGATATTTCATGAATGTCAAAAAACTGTTCTGAAATAGTGCTAAATAGTGCCCAAAGGAAAAAAATAGTGCTCTTGTACTTGCGAAGTTATAGCCATAGTTCGATGAGTATGCTGGACGAAGGTTTCGCCCAGCATACTCACCTCCGTCCGGAGAATCTGTATACGCTTCAAACATAATTCATACTTCAAAAAATAGTTCCCAAATAGTGCCAAACGGTGCCCAAAAAGAAAAAACAGTGCTCGAATAACTTCGGAGTTATAGGCTTCGTTCAGTGAGTATGCTGGGCGTAGGTTCTACGCCCAGCATACTCACCTCAGTGCGCGAATATCGAACGAGCTATAGGTACAATTTACGTCTCAAAAAATTGTGCTTGAAATAGTGCCCAATATCAGTCCAATTTTTGCTTGACTTTTGACTTAGAAAACCATTAAATTTTAATGTAAACTTCTACATACTAACGTAAAATGGGGTACAGTCGTCGACACATGTTTTTGGACAAAAATATTAAACTTTCTAATTGTAGACTTCATGTTATTGGAAATAATTATGGTATTTTCTCACATGTCAAAAACTTTCGATTAAATGCATTATTATATATTTTATAAATAATAATAAATGAATGAAACTTTAAGCGTAAATGAAGTCTATTACTTCATTGCATTGTGTGTTTGTCTGAATAAAAACAGTCATTTGCAGCCAATAAAATTAATATCTTGAAAAATTGTAAAAAGGAAATTATACAGTTTCTTTTTGTATATATGTTGCAGGCAAAACTTATAACCAGTCAAAACTAGTACTGTGACATAGTTATACAAATTTTTAAAACTCTTTCCAATAGTTTCATCAATGAAAGGTTTAGCAATAAAAAACATTTTTAATTACTTACGTTATTTATTACTATTTAAAGGGCCAAAGTAATCAGAATTCTAGTTAACTAGTTCACAGCTTTTGTTAACATTCATAATATAATCAATGTAAATAGAAAAAATTGTAGTTTTAATATTGTATATAATATACATATAAAAAAATGTTTAGCCAAATATTGGTAAAACTTTCTAAAATATAACACGTAGGTACTTGTACTTTGTTTTACTGCTACAACGTTTTAATCACAATAAAATTATCTTACAAATAAGTATAAATTGAGCAATCACAGTTTATAATCACGTTTTTTTTATTAATATTAAATACCCTATAGTAATTACAAATTAACAATCACAGTTTATAATCACATTTCTGTAAGTTATTAATAAAATAACTTTTACAAGAACAAAAAAAAAACAAACAAACAATAACAAAATAGGAACTAACAAGTTAGGACCGATCTTCATCTTACATTCGCGTATAAATAATGCAGTGTGGTACAGTATATTGGGAATTACTACAAACTTTTTTACTAAGGTCATCATAGCAGTTCCAAGTTCTCTTTAGCAATCGATAGCACTTTGACTTGTAATGCCCCATGCGTCCTGATTCACCATTTGTAAAATCTATTACCGACAGAATTTTAAAGGTGTCACCGTTTATTATGATCTCTTTAGGAATTTCATCAATTTCTATTTCAATTGAAGTATTAATTTCAATAAATACGAAGTCTAGTACTTCATATTTGTATGCGTTTTTACCGTTACATAATTGGTATTTACATTTCCTTTCAGTATCATTTACTAATAGAGCTTCATTAAGGGCTCCAATACCTTGAGTCGTCAATATGTTTACATTTATTGGAATCCAACTACATTTTGTGCCAGAACCTTTATTGATTTCACAGTTCTGGTTTGTACAATTTAAGTATCTATTAGCACTATAAAAACCATAACTTTGTATGTTATCTATTATAAAAGTTACATTACACTCACAATTTTTGCAACTACTAAAATCGGATTCCACAGTATCATATATTTTAGCCAATACCTTAGAACGAGTAGTGTAAATATCTTTTGGTTTTCTAGCCTTCTTAGTGATTTTCTTTAGATTGTCATACGTGATCAAACTTCTGGTCAGTTGTGAAAGATCGTTTTTTTTATCATTGATATATTTTCTAATATTAGGTCTATCTAAATATGCAATTGAAAAACTTTTGACCACGGAATCAAAAGCACACGTATTAATAAACGTGAATCTGTATGTTCCTGAAGTAGAAACACTGCCGTTTTGTAAAATATGTAATTTTGTACGACGATTGATTCGTTTTTTATTTTTCTTCTGTTTAGACACCAGTCCCCGCCAGTCTTCAATATAATTTGGTTCGCTCCTAAAAATTGAGTTTTCATAAAATGATTCATCATTGACGAGAGTATTTATTTGTGGTGTGTTATGGTCACTTATTTCATTTTTTTCATCGACAATATTTTCAGTTCCTTCTTGAACATCAATCAAGTCACTTTTGGCTAAGCGTATGGAACCGGTTATCAAAGGCTCGTGTTTAATAATAAACTCATCTACGCGGTACTTATTTGAATTTGTTTTAAAAAATAACTTTTTTACGTCTTTCATATAACTTTCTACATTTGAACTGGTTGGAGTACAATAATTACTGTTAAAATAAGTCATCATTATATTTCCCCATAGTGGAAGTTTTTTAAGAATCCTAATCAAAGTGTCCTTTATTTCCGGCAAGTAATAAATATTTTCGATTTCAGTTTCTTGATCACACAATTGTTTAATTAAATCTTCTTTCTCCTCAAGATCTTTATACATTTTCAGAAGCGGGTTTTCTTCTTTATCTAATCCCTCCCATAAAGAATGTTTAATTGGAACGTGATTTTCCGAATCTACATTTTGTATTTCACATTCCTGCAAATTAGTTTTGATCCGGTTTTTTAATTCTAAAATCGCCGTTTCACACCGTGTTAAATTTCCATTTCTACTGCCGCGGTGTTTATTATTTGCTATAATATAAACATTTTCTATAATTTTCTTTACCTCTCCGTATGAAACACATTTTTTAATCAGAATCATACAATCAACAAAAAATTTTGTTACTCTAGTGTCTATATTTTTGAAAATACTTTGATTGTACAATGTTTTTATGAAATGCGAAGTATCAAGGCGAACATAACAGGTTGGAATTTTTTTGGTTCTATTTTCTAAAATATTAAAACATGTATTTAAGTAGTCAGAGGTGGATTTATAACCACAAAATACTTTTACCACCGCACCTACTAAAGCTGCGGAATCATCAGTTACTACTTCATTTGGAGGTTTTCCATTAGCCAACCAAGATTGTAACCAGCTAGCAATAGTATCTAAAGAGTGACTTTCTGATATACACTGTGAAATTGGCACGCTACTTTTAACGGTTGTATCTGTCATCATAACATACAAAAATATAGGACTTTGCGACTCTTGAGATAGTTGTGTGTGTTCATTGACGACAGGCCGAAGATTTTTATTAAATATAGAACCTGTTGCGTCTATAGAAACTCTAATATAATTAAACTCTTTTTGGCATTTTTTATAATAATTCTTTTGATCGTCCGTCCAGTAAAATGTATAAAATGGAAAAGCAGAAACATATCTAACACATTTATCAAAAGGTGGTGAAACACACATACAAGTAAGTGACAATATTGGGTTGGGATGGAAAACATCAACTTTTTTATTTTCATGTTTAATTCGATGTAGTGTTTGTAATTTTGGCAATACTGGAGGTTCCTTGTCATTTTTCTTCATTAAAGTTGAGGCTAATTTATATCTTATAGAAGCTGCTGCTTCGTGTTGTAATTTTTCACCTAATTCCCTTATTTGGTAATACCGTAATCGGTTTTTTTTACTGGTGTTATGAGAGTACTTTTTATTTTCATTAATTATGCAACATTCTAGTTTAATTAAATTTTCCGTTTCTAAGTTTGTTGTTATAATTATTTTTGCGTGACATTGATTACAATATCCTGTGCATTTGATTTCGTAATTGTCTTTCACAATATTATTTTTAAAACACCAAGTGCATAAAGATCTTATTTCTTTCCATAGATGCATTTGAATTACATTAGTCCATTGGTTTGGTTTTAATTTACGTCTGACATTATACAGACTACCAGGGGCGATTTTGCTATTTCGGTGATAAAAATACCTTTGAGGCTTAATACTATCCCAAGTTATTGTATCCATATAAAATGTATGCGTACTGGTGTTACTGGTGCTCCGAAACACTATTAATGCTTTCGTTTGATGACGATGTAGACTTTTGATTTATCAAATTAGAATCATTATTACGAATTATTTCTTTTTTATCAACACCAAAAAAGTATTCGTAATTTCGTTTTATGCTTAATATGATTGATTTAATACTCATTTTGTAATTTAACCGTGTTTGAATTTGTTTATAAATTGAGTCATTTGCGGAAGGAATATTTTTAAAAAAGTCATCTTTGAATTCTGAAATTACTAATTTTTGCGTTTCTAATGAAACCTTTGGTTTAGGCCCTCGTTTTCCTTGCTGATCCATGTCGTTAGATTCACAAGAATTATCACAAATTATTATGCCATTTGTTTTCAATATTAACATAATATGAAATTGTAATATGTTGATGAGGAGCTCTCGAAGAGAAGAGAAACTCAACGTGGAGTGTTGAATATGTTTATATTTAGGTAGTCTCCATAGTAAAAGTGACAAGTAAACACATTACACTGTTTTTTATATTGTAGCAAATGACCCCAATTCGTACGTCAATATGTTACGGTAATTACTATAAATGTAGCAGTGCAACAGTGAATTATGACATATACTACATCTCCCCCGAAAAGACACCCTTTACACCACCGGATTAAAAAAAAAATGTATGACGTACGCACTTGAGTCTTACATTTTTATATGTTAAACTTAGACTAGGTAAAAATAACATTGGCATATTAGTAACTATACAATTTCTTTTGTTTTAATTAATGAAGTTATATAATAATAATTAATTAATAAAGTAAATAACACATTGACTAAGGTCATGGTTCACAAAACAATTTAGTATTATCTTTGTGGACAATATAGGATTTATTATTTTTCAATATTTCAACATTAGGTGATAAATCCTTAAGAACTTTGTATGGTCCTAAATAAATGTTGTCTAATTTATGTCCAGTTTGATTTTTCAAAAGTACAAAATCACCTGGCTTATAAGTTATCGAATTTAACTTCTTATCATATAATGATTTTCTCTTAAGTTTACTGATTATCAGATTATTCCTAGCATCTAATAATGCGCGCTGTAGCCTATATTTTAATTCCAAGGGGTAACTGTCAAAATTATAGAGTGGATCTACTCTGTCTAAAGTATAGTTGAGGTTACTAGGCAAGTTACATAATTTACCAAATACAAGCTCATGCGGTGTATATTTTGTCTCCGAGTGAACAGTGGTATTAAAAGAAAAACACCAATAACTTAACCAGCTACTCCAATCTGTTTTATTTTGGCTACATTGAATTCTAAGATATGCACCTAAACTCTTATGAGTGTTTTCTAATCCACCTATAGTCTGGTGGTGGTATGCAGTAGAATGTAATTTGGTTATTCCTAATAAGCTACATACATCTGACATAATACTTGACAAAAATTCTGTTCCCTGATCCGTTATGATCTCTTTGGGGATGCCATATCTTAAAATAAATTTATTTACAAATGTTCTACTTATGGATTCAGAGTCCTTATTAGTTAGAGGGTAAGCCTCTACAAATTTTGTCAAATGACATTGTAGGGTTAAAATGTATTTGTAGTTATAATTGTCTACATCTAGAGGTCCAACTATATCTAAGCTAACTCTCTCAAATCCTGTATTAGGGGTCGTAGTTACAGACATTGGTTGTTTAGTTTGTTTATTTGAGTGTTTTTTAATTTGACACTCTTTGCATTTATGCACATATTCAATCACATCATTACTTATGCCTGGCCAGAAGTAATATTTTTTAATATTATTCAACATCCTGTTTACTCCTGCATGTCCGCTAGTAGGTAACAGGTGGAAATCATTTAAGATAACTGTCTTTTCGTCTTTGTTACTTATTCTTATTAGATCTTTAATTACTAATATTCTTGGTAAATCAGATTGCAAACTTTTCATGCATCTTAAGAACTCGTTTATTATGTGTGAATTTTCTTTATTCTTGATCACAACAATTTCGTTAGTATTAAGTCTTTTACAAAATGACTCCAAGTCCCTCGCTAACACACTTACGGTAGGAAACGATCGGGATCGTAGGTATATTGTTGACTCGTTTTCATTGAACTCAAAGTGACCACTGTCGCTAAGTAGGTGTGGTCTATTTGAACTGTTCTTTACTACTTTTCTTGAAGTTAGAATTAGTTCTATACTATTAATAGGTTTTTTAAGAATTTCTACAACTTTTGGGCTAGAGGTTCCAGAAGTTAAAGGGATTTCAGATGTCAAATCGGCAGTATCGGAGCCGCTTGCTTGTTTACGAGATTGGGCCCTTGTCATAACTGATATTACATTTTTGTTAATTCTTTTTAAATCTGTTGTATTCAAAGGAAGACGACTTAAGGCATCTGCGGGTCCATTGTGTCGACCTGGAAGATATTCGACAGTAAAATCGTATTCTTCCAAAAATAATCTAAATTTTGTTAGTCTACTTGAGGGATCCGTAATTCCGAATAAATACACTAATGGTCTATGATCTGTCACAACTTTGAATTGTTTACCGTATAAATAAGGTTTAAAATGCCTAATCGCCCACACAATAGCTAGCAATTCTAACTCTATAACTGGGTATCGTGTTTCGGCGGGTTTCAAATTGCGACTCGCGTAACCTACTACTTGTCCGTTACTGTTAGACAATACGGCGCCCAGACCTATTTTTGAAGCATCTGTGTTTAAAATAAATTTATTTTTATCTGTTAAATCTGGATAGCCTAACACTGGTGGATTGCAGAGTGCACGTTTTAAAGTATTAAATGCTGATTCGCATTCATGTGACCATTCAAAAGATGCGTTTTTCTTGCTTAATTGATTGAGAGGATATGCAATGTCAGCAAATTTATTAATAAAACGCCTGTAATAATTTGCAAAGGCAACGAATCTTTTTACTTCGTCGACATTTGTAGGTCTTGGATAATTTTCTAACACGATAGCTTTAGATGGATCGGGATAAATACCTTCTGGAGTAATTTTATGGCCTAGATAAATAATTTCTCTGCGTTAAAATTCGCACTTAAGAGGATTTAATTTTAAATTAACTTTTCTAAGACGTTCTAAAATACAAGTGAGATTTTTGTTGTGGTTAAATAAGGATTTACCCAGAACGATACAGTCATCTAAATAAATAAAACATTTATCGTAGTTCAATCCCGCCATCGCAATTGTTATAAGTCTGGAGAATACACTTGGACTCGTTTTTAGTCCCATCGGGCACCGTTTCATTTGGTACATCTTATCAGTAGTGAATGCTGTATACTTCCGTGAGTCTTTGTCTAAAGATAATTGATACATGCGGTCAAGATTAAAAGCCGTGTATTTTCTAGAGTTTTCTGTAAGATTAATTTGGTAATAACTTTGAGATAAATCAAGTTTAGAAAAATATATATTACCGGAAAGTGAATCTAGAATTTCTGTGATATTTGGCAAAGGGAATTTGTCATCTACAATTCGATTGTTTAACTGACGATAGTCAATTACTAGCCTCCATTTCTTCTCGCCAGATTTATCTGATTTTTTTGGCACAAGAAGAACGGGACTTGACCACTCTGACGTAGTTTCTTCTATAATATCATTATCGAGCATTTCTTGTATTTGTTTTTGTACCTCATTACGCAAAGCGTACGGGATCCTGTAAGGCTTGCTATACGCAGGGCTCACGTCATTTTTCAGTGTTATACTATGTTCTAATAAGTTGGTCGTAGTTAATTTATCGCCTGGTAATTGGAAGACATCTGAGTGGCAACAATGATGCGATGACACTTGAGAGAGAGATAAACCACTGTCTCCAAGTACTAGTAGAATGGATGGGCGCGAATAATTTGAAAATAAATATTGAGAAAACCAAAATAATGACTTTTGAGCAAATGACAAATCATAAAAAAACCGGTCATAAAATATAAAGACAAAATAATCTCAGAGACTAACACTACAAAATTTTTAGGACTAGAGCTAGACAGAGATATGTCGTGGAAAACTCACACTGACAGTGTGTGTAAACGCCTGAACCAGCATTCATATGCTTTACGCAATCTCGCAAAGGAGGTAAATCAAAAAGTATTGGTCACGGCGTACCATGCTTATGTTACATCTACGTTACGATACGGGATCATATATTGGGGTAACTCCACGAATATGGAGACGGTATTTAGATCGCAAAAAAGATGTGTTAGGGCGATATGCGGAATTCAAAACACGGACAGCTGTAAACCGTTCTTTGCTTATTTTCGCATTTTAACACTACCATGTCTGTACATATACGAAGTAGCAGTCTTTGTTAAAACAAACTTTCACTTGTTTGAAAAACTTTATAGCGCAAGACACAGAAATAAAATAAGCGGTAGACAGCACAAAAAAGCAGTGTTTCACAAAAACTTCACAGGAATGGCACCACAAATTTATAATAAACTACCAAATTCTTTGTTAAATATTAATGACATCAATATATTTAAAAAACAATTGAATAATTTACTATTAGGAAAGACATACTACACAATACATGAGTACCTGTCAGACAGGAATTTATCTTTATAAGTGGTGTGATTGGGGTGGATACTTGGGTCCGATTTGTTTACTTACTATTTTGTTAATCACCAAGACATTTGTATAATCTGACATTACGTATAAATACTTATTAATTTATGGCATTGTTTACGTTTTAATATTAATTTATGACATTGTATTCGTTTAAATTTTATTTACAACATAGCATACATTAGAATTTTTAATTTATGACATTGTATAGTATTTTATTTGTGATATTGGATATGTTTTAATTTTTGACATTGCAAGCGTTTTAAGTTGTGACATTGAACGCGTTTTAATTTTATGACATTTTATACCATTTTTTAATTTATGACATTGAATACGTTTTGGATTTACTTTTTTATTTTATGACATATACGTTCAAAATGTAATTTTAATTTAATTTGTAACATTGTATTATTTTAATTATTATTGTAATTATAATTTTGCATGCCTAAATTGGTGGAACACGGTTGACTGCGCATTCACCTGACATCTGGAAGTGTAATTTTATTTACTGTGTTGAGCAATAAATGAATTTGAATTTGTGATGTTGCTCGGCTACTGAATTTAAGCCATTTTTCCGTTCGACGAGTGTTCCAATGGTTCCAAGAGGCTGGTGGCTATTTTCAAACACGTGGATCTGGCAGACAACGCTGCACATCTAAAGGATAGGTTACACAGTGCGAGCTGCTGATGTGGCAGTAGACAGCTACTGTGCCTATGTACTCGTATGACAGTAGCTCGACTCGCCTCGCACGGTCACACTATGCAAGCTGCTGGCTTCGCAGAAGACAGCTACTGCACCAGTGTACTGGCATATTCGTCAATGGCAATTCGTCTGCAATGTTGTCGCAAAATACACGTTTAATCACAGTACATACCACAATAAAAGCGGTTACGAAAATACTTTGTGTTGAAATGCTTAGAATTGAAAGAGCTATACAAAAAAAGAAGAAGAAAAGAAGTATTTGGGTCAGGGATTGGTTGCAAAAAAAAGGGGCAACGCATACAATATTTAAAGAGCTATATGATGAAGATCCCCGAGAATATAAAGCGGTTATGAGAGTGACACCTGAACAAGTGGAAATACTTTTAAATTTAATTGCTCCAAAAATTCAACGTGATGATACACTGATGAGGGATGCGATACCTGCAAGGGTGAAGTTGGAAATAACTCTGGTATACCTTTCTTCTGGGATATCGTATAGACTATTGTCGGTATTTTTCAGAGTTTCAAAAGCATCCATAATTAAAATAATACCAGAAGTGTGTGCTGCTATCAATGAAAGTCTAAAAGGTTATATCAAAGTAAGTAATTTTTATTATTCTTAATCAAATTCACAACGGATTTGTTAAAGTTTTTGCACATATTAAACGTGAACTTAACATAGTAATACTTAATAACTACAGTACTACATAGCTTATTTCGTTATTTTAGAGATTGATATTGCTGAAGAAAGTATATCATTACGGAGTATAGATTGTGAAGATTGATCCAGCAGTGGCGTAGAGTTTGCAGATATTGTAGGTTCAACAGGTTGATAATTTACAGACATTGTTTGTGAAGGATTTACTGGAGCTGCGAACACTACAGGCTGTGATGACAGCGTACATTCATTATGGAGTATAGATTGTGAAGATTGTTCCAGTTGTGTAGAGTGTGCAGATATTGTAGGTCCAACAAGTTGATAATTTACTGCAGGCTGTGGTGATGGCGTACATTCAGAACTGTAATCAGAAGGTGTATACACAATTCTAGCACAGAGGGCGCTTTTACGGTATCTAGAGAGTATTGCCTGTATTTCATCTGTCGCATCAATTCTATCAATCGGAGGTAACTGTTTGAGCTGCAGTGCTACATGTCTTCCAATAACATCACATTCATCTTCTAATTCTCTTGGAATCGGGGCAGACACGTTTACTAAACTGTTATTTAGTTCTTTGAGCTCATTCACAGCTGCTTGAATTTCAGACCGTTCTGATGATACTTTCGTCTTTAATTTTGGAGTTTTTGGTGGCCTCATCACTTTTGTAGGAACGGCGTTGTTGCTATTGTCACTAGCATCAAGGTCCTCGTTATTCATGGCCTCGTTTCCTGACATTGATCCAACGTTGCTTCCTGACGTTGACGCATGATTTGGTTCCTGAAATTAATGTTACTCTTTTATTTTTCAGATACCCAATGTGGAAGAATGGCAAGATATAGAAGTAGGATTCGCTTCGAGGTGGAATTTCCCGAATTGCTGTGGAGCTATTGATGGGAAACACATAACAATTCAAGCACCACCAAATTGTGGCAGTGAATATTATAACTACAAAGGAACAAACAGTATAGTGCTCATGGCCGTCGTAGATCACGATTATACTTTCAGATATGTAGATATAGGCTCATACGGTCGTAATGCAGATGGTGGGGTATTTCAAAACTGCTCTTTGTATCCGTATCTAGAAAACAATTTATTGTTGCCTGAAAATGGTATTCTAGTTGGAGATGATGCCTTCCCTTTGAAGCCGTATTTACTAAAGCCCTACAAAAATATATTGACTACCGCAGAAAAGATATATAATTATAGATTGAGCAGAGCAAGAAGGATTGTGGAGAATGGGTTTGGCATTCTAGCATCTCGTTTTCGTGTTTTGGGAAAGCCAATTCAAGTTAAAGAGGAAACTACGATAAAGATCGTCTTATGTGCATGTACATTACACAATTGGTTACGTACCACTGCATCAAGCACTTATACACCACCAGGAACTACAGATTATGAAGACATCATAAACTTTCAAATCATTCTGGGGCAGTGGAGGTCCGAAATTAATGAATTACCGAGTATTCGTCGCTCGAGAATCAATAATAGATCGAAAGCAATAGCAGAGAAAATGCGTGATAAATATAAAAATTATTTCAATGGCGAGGGAGCAGTTACGTGGCAAAATGATATGATTGTGTAATTAGAAATAAAATACTTACCAGATTACTTAGTGTTTCTTTTTCTTTTAGATTTATTATTTTCATAATATAATCCATAGAATCGAACCACTTGATAGATGGTTTATAGATCTCATCAGTGCCAGATCCACTTTTTTTGCTTTTTTCAATTTTCAATAACTCCTGGTTATACGTAGAACGTAAATTTTTGTTTTTTTTTGTAACTTCATTCGTGTTTTGTAAATTAAATTCCATGCGGATGTGTTCTAACGACGCTTTACGCAAATCTCTGTTCTTATAATTAGGATCCAAACAATTCCATAAGTTCGTTTGATCTTTGTATAGCTCCACAAACTTTATATTTTGATCGGATGTCCATCTTTCCGCCATTTTGACGCCGAAACAAGAAACACTGTAGCGTGGGCCCGAGCGTACGAGCTACTGTCATTTCGCAAAATCGTGCGAGTTGACGACCGAGCGGCGTGCGAGTGGCGTGGTGGGGGAAGGCAAGTAGCGAGTAAAAACAAAAAATGTTGAAGTAACTCGGACGCGAGCTACTGTCCCACTCGCACATGACAGTAACTCGTATGATGCGGTCACACGGTGCAAGTAACTGCACCTCAGTAACTGACTCGGTCAGCTCGCATGCCAGCTCGCACTGTGTAACCTAGGCATAAGTGTCGCCGCACACGAGCCACTCGCCACAGCCACAAACGCCGCCACTAGAAGCTAGAAGCGGCTACAAAGGTAGCTGAAGCGCGTGACAGCCTCTTGTGGCCGGTGGTCGACACTTGCGGTCGGTGGCTGCTACTTTTTTTTAACCCTTGCGTGCAGTATCATAATGGACTCTGACGAAGAAGGTTTAATTGCGCTACTTTTGATAAAAAGACGTAGTTATTGGATACATCCAATTTTAACGAAAGTAAACAAATGCAACGAACATTTCGATAATCTTCTAAACCATCCTAAAAAGTTTTTCAAACATTTTCGTTTAAGCATAGGTACGTTTTGGGAACTACATGCTCTATTATATGCTGGATTAAAGCACCACGATACCAACATGCGGAAAAGCATCGCACCTGCGGAAAGACTAGCTATCACATTAAGGTAAGTGGAAATAATCACTAGCATAAAACTCCACAGAACACTATGATAAAATAATCTATACTTTATTTATAATAGAAAAAACAATGCACATTGATTATAATAATCAATGTGCATTGTTTTTTCTACTAGAGAATAGCTAGTTAACAAATAAAACACGTAGGTATTTGTATTTAGTTATTATGTCTTTATTATAATTTGGTATCACTCGTCATCATCACGGAACATGTTTTCGATAACAGAACTGTTGTCCATAGACTAGTCAGAATAATATGAATGAGTTGGAGAAGGCTGAATTATAGGTGAAGACGGGATAGATGTAGAAGCGTTTTGTGTAGAGTATGACATGTCAAGCATAGACTTGTCGGAATAATGTGAATGAAGTGGAGAAGGCTGAACAGATGTAGAAGCTTTTTGTGTCGAGTGTATGTTGGCATTTCCTGAAGAATAACCATAATATTGTGCCGAATAGGTTTCATAATTTTGATTATGCGTGTACTTTCTAATTAACTGTAATATTTCTGATTGAAAATCAAGTTTACAATTTTCGTCAATTTTTTTTACATGTGGAAGCAGCGACATCAGAAATTGCTTATCGGGGTCATTTTGGTCGCTTATTTGATCATGTTTACGTTTTAAATTTTCCGAAAGTGTTCTGAGAATTTCATTTTCTGATTTTTCGGCCCTTTTTATGTTAATGTTTCTGTTTATTTTCGGGCGAGATGTTTCCGCATCATCAGTTGCATTAGTAACATCGGTAGGCGGTCTCACTTCTTTTAAGGAATTCAAGAACGATAGATGATTGAAATAAATGTACTGTTTACTGCTTGTTGCTGCCGAACCACTCGCAACGTTCTTGTTTTTTGCATTTTCTCTATTAAAACTGTCACGAAGACTCTTCCACTTCCTCTGTAATTTAGTTACTGTAACAACAAAAAATATAATTTTAATTTATTTAATTTATTTTTTAAGAAATATAATTTGTTTCAGGTATCTAGGAACTGGATGCTCGTTTGAGGATTTTGAACTCTCTTACCACCGTGGGGCCTCTACAGCAAGGAAAATAGTACAAGAAACATGTCAACTAATTTGGAACTATTTAAAAGCCGTTTGTATTCCAGAACCGACCCAAGACATGTGGAAAGAAATTGCCAGCGGATTTCTTTAAAATACTAATTTTCCTAATTGTTTAGGCGCCATAGATGGGAAACATATAAGAATTATTCATCCATTCGATACCGGCTCCTTGTACTTTAACTATAAAAATTTTTTTTCAATAGTACTTCTAGCAAGTTGCGACTCGAATTTACGTTTTACGTTCGTGGATGTTGGGGCATACGGTAAAGCATCCGATTCTACAATATTTAGAGAAAGTGAACTGTGTAATAAAATACATAGAAAGACATTAAATATCCCCTCACCACGACAGGTCGGTAATCGACAACCATTGAACTACACATTTGTTGGTGATGAAGCATTTGGCCTCAGTGAAAATATGATGAGGCCATATGCTGGAAAATATTTGGACTTAGACAAAAAAGTTTTCAATTATAGGTTAAGCCGTGCCAGACGTTGCATTGAGTGTACCTTCGGCGTACTAGCAAACAAATGGAGAATATTACATCGCCCATTAAACACTTCTGTTCATTTCTCAGAAGACATTGTGAAAGCTTGTTGCATTTTGCACAACTTTATTCGCAAAAGGGATGGCTTCAATTTTCGGCATACTTTGAAAATAGTGGGACTCGAAAATATACAAAATACAGGCTGGCCAGTAACCCGAGCGTCTACGGCAAGAGATACGTTAAAAGATTATTTTATGAATGAAGGAGCAATATCGTGGCAAGAAAATAGAATATAAATATATGGTTTTATATTATTTTATTAAACTTACCTTCAATGTTCTTTACTTTGGCAGTTTTATTCGAAAAATCTCCCACAAACAATTCGCAGATTTCTTCCCAGGCCTTCACTTTTTCTCCTCTATTACTATAACTATCACTTTTTGAATCCCAAATCGCAGGACGGGATTGTATCTCTGATATAAATAATTCTATATCCATATTTATCTACCTATATGAACTACAGACTACATGCGTGCGTTACCGTCGACTTACACAGGTTAACTGAGGCAAGGGAGAGAGGGGCGCGGAATCGCGCGAGTGGCGTGTGGCGGCTTTTTGTGTCGGCGTTTAGTGGCCGGTGCGAGCCACAAGATGCAAGCTGCGACGATTTGAAGCGTGTGGCCGCCACCGGCGCCAACCGTGTGCGGCGAGTCCATATAAAATGTATGAAAATTACAGGAAATATGCCAGTGGCGGCGTTTTGTGGTTGTGGCCGGTGGCCCGTGTGCGGGAGCCCTAAAAGTGACGATAGTTTGTTTCAATAATTCAGCTTTTATATAATGACGAAAGTTTCATCCCAATTTATCATACTTTAAGGGTGTCTAACAGGGGATCGCCACCGTACTGTCTGATAATAGACGACGTGATTTCTAATGTTATTCCAAATAAAATATATAAAATCTGACTTTAACGAAATTGAGGTGCATTTTTAAACACCTTTGGTACCTGTTTTGCTCCCAAAGCCACCCTGATCTAAACTTCATATTCGGGGATTGTTCTAACCTGGGGGGTATCAATTTGAGATCGAATAAGGGACAGATGTATCTGACGTGTATACATCTGTCACTTACTCGATATCAAATTGATACAGCTCTAAGAGCTTATGGTCACCGGGGGGGTATTGGGTAAATACACAGAAACTTCCAACTTTTATAAAATAACGAATGTCAGATCGTCAAAAAATTAAACTAAGGGTGGGAAACGATAGACTTAGAGCCCCTCTTAGTCTATCGTTTCGTACCCTTAGTTTTCTTATAATATTCTCGAGCCTATAAGAAGATGCGTTCAGTTTCAGCACTTTCTACAAAATTAAGATGGCTCATGCCAGTTAGGACATTGCTTTTTATTTATTTTTTTTTTTTTTTTTATATAGTCTATAGGCTCGCGTTTGACCACTATCTCGCCTGATGTTAAGCGATGACGTGGTCTACGGTGAAGCACGCTTGCCTAGAAGAAACCTATTCACTCTTGACTTAAAGACCCCAAGGTTGTAGCTATCAGGGAACAAAGACCCCGGAAGGGAATTCCACTCCTTAGCTGTACGCACAATGAAAGTATTAGCAAAACGCTTTGTGCGTATGGGAGGGATGTCCACCATGTACCGATGGCTCATGGCCGTACGTCTTGTAGTCCGATGATGGAAAGGGCTAGGTGGAATCAAATTGTGCAGTTCCGTCGCGCACTCCCCGAAATGTAACCGATAAAAAACCGACAGGCTGGCAACTCGGCGTCGATGTTCGAGGCTCTGGAGCTTTGAGGCGACCAGTGCATCGTTGCCAATAAGCCTTTTGGCCCGTCTGTCGATCGACTCAAGTGCATCAAGCTGGTATTTGGCAGATCCATCCCAGAGGTGAGAGCAGTACTCCATGCATGACCGAACTTGCGCATTATACAAGTTGAGCAGCTGTTCAGGCGTGAAGTACCGTCTCACCTTAGCAAGAATCCCCAACTTTTTTGCAGCTACCTGAGCTTTCGCCTCAATAAATGGACCGAAGTTGAGGGTTGATGTCAACGTAACACCGAGAAGTTCGAGATGGTCCGTTATCGGCACGGTTACACCACGGAAAGAAGGAGCCGGGTGAAATTGGCTCTTTTTAGCGGAAAAAAGACACGCCTGGGTCTTCGCAGCATTGAAACTGACCAAATTGGCATCACCCCATTCGGAGACCGCCTTCAAGGACAGGTTCAAGCGTTCAACCATGGCCTCCCGGAGAGACCGAATCTGAGGCCCAGTAGCTCGTGCGCTGGAAACGTATCTCTCAGCAACAGTGCTGTCGTCTGCGTACCCAAAGGTGCCGGGTTTTAGCAAATCATTAATGTGCAGCAAGAATAATGTTGCCGAGAGCACTGACCCCTGAGGGACTCCGGCGTTGATATCTAACTGACCGGACGAGCAGCCGTCGATAACCACTCGGATGGAGCGATCCCTCAGGAAGTCCCCTATCCAATCACACAGACCACTAGGCAGACCGAAGGAAGGAAGCTTACCAATGAGGCTTTCGTGCCAGACCCTGTCGAAAGCCTTCGAGATGTCGAGGGAGACGGCTAGCGCTTCCCCGTGTCTCTCGATGGCCTCACTCCAGATGTGAATGGCATACGCTAGAAGATCCCCAGTGGACCGATTTCGGCGGAAGCCGTATTGGCGGTCACTGAGGATGTCGTTCGCTTCTAGGTATGCCAGGAGCTTACCGTTGAGTACACGTTCCATACTCTTACAGAGGATGGACGTTACAGATATGGGTCTGTAGTTGGCCGGGTCAGCTCGACTGCCCTTCTTGGGCACGGGCTGTACGTTGGCTTGCTTCCAAGCCTTCGGCACTTTTCCAGTCCCTATCGAAAGGCGATACAGGCGTGTCAAGATCGGAGACAATTCAGGCGCACAGGTTTTAAGTACAATTGCTGGTATCCCGTCGGGGCCACTCGCTTTGTTCACATCGAGGCTACGCAGAACCCTACGGACGTCCTTTTGATGGATGCGGATGTCTGACATACTCGTCACACATCCATCAGGAGAGGGAGGAGGCTGCGCGCCATCAGAATTCAGATGCGAAGATTCCGCAAAAAGGGAGGCAAACAAGTTTGCCTTCTCCTCAGCGGAGTGGGCCAGTGACCCGTCAGGTTTCAGCAGTGGTGGTAGTGAGGGGCGACAGAAATTTGATTCAACCGACTTAGCCAGGGACCAAAACGCTTTGCTACCCGCTGGATATGAAGCAAGTTTGTTCCCGATTCTGCTAATGTGGTCAAACCGTGCTCTTCGCATCACCTTTTTGCAGGACTTGGCAGCCGTGTTGAAGTCTCTCTTCTTCTGACTCACGTCATTTGCCTTGCGCGTTCGAGCGACGACCCATGCTTGGTAGGCCTTGTGTTTAGCCGCGTTGGCGTGGTGACACTCGGCCCCAAACCATGGTCGGTTGTCGTTAGATATTGCTACGTCAGAGAATGGAATATAGTACTCCATCCCCCGACGCAACACATCAGTTACAGCGTCAGCGCATGACGATGGATCGTCCGAAGAGAAGCAAGTGGGCTGCCAAGGATAGCACGCGAAAAAAGATCGCATCCCATCCCAATCTGCTGACCTGTACCGCCATACCCGCCGGGTGCCTCTTAGGCTGGGATCGGGCGGGGAGTAGACGGACACAGACTTCACCAGACAGTGGTCGGAACTACCCAACGGTGAAGATATCGACACTGAGTATCGGTCTGGATCTGTTGTCAGCAGAAGGTCCAAGCAATTGGCTGTGTGCGAATCAACATCTGGCACCCTCGTTGCCCCCTGGACCAGCTGGGTGAGATTTAACGCTAGCGCAAGTTTGCGCGTCTCTCGTCCAGCATGATCAGTGCACTGGTATGGGAAGAGCCACTCCTGGTGGTGGGCATTAAAGTCCCCCAGTAGCACTAATTGGGCGGAAGGGTACCGTTGCTGTGCCGCATCAGCCGCCTCACTGAGGTACTCTGTGAGCCTGGTTGTCCCCTGATCTCCGCTGTGCGAGCGGTAGACACAGGCGTAGATAATCTTATCCAGCCCTGTGTCCACCAGAGCCCACAGCACTGAGAACCTGGAGTCTTCAAGATTACGGAGACGCCGATAGCAAGTGTCGTCTCGGGCATACATGCATACACCCGCGCGTGGTTTGAAATTGTGCTCCAGGGTAAACCCTGGGTAAGATAAGTACGACACGTCAGACGGACTTCCTATCTGCGTCTCCGTAAGGAAAAACAGTGCTGGCTTTTCAGTCTCCAGGTGATGGTGGACTGAGGTGAGATTGGAGTGCAGACCTCTAATATTGGTGAGGTGCACTTTGTGTGGGAGGGGGTGCAGCCGCTGTTTTACTCCAGTTTTCTTTTTATTACCTGCCATTCAAAGATTCAAAAGAGTGAAAGGAGAGGAGAAAGAAGTGAGATGAGGTTCCACGCTACTAACCTACAGACACGCACTGAAAGGACGCCATCATTGGGGCACTAGTCCGGAGACTGCGGGGACGCCCGAGCCCCCCCGGAGATGTCCATCGGGCCCTCCCATCTGGTCGCCAACCAGCACGAAGGCGCATACCGGGATTTTTCGACAGTTGGCGGGGCAGCCTTTCGTGTGTGGCTGGCACACTACTTGGGCCCCCAACTACCTGCGGTCGGCCAGCGGCGCACCGTGCCTCGGATCCCGCTACCCTCCGCAACTAGTCTCCCGATACGCTCAAAACAGCGCGAATCAGACTGGTCAGCATGCAGTGGAACAACTATCTCGACCCAACTCCTCTAGTGGCTACACCGAGCATCGTACCGGAACACGGCTAGGCCGCTTGGCGGTACGTCTTTGCCCGGTGGGTGGTCACAAGCCTTCGGCCGAAGCCTACCACCAGTAAGTGTCACCTGATTAGCACCACCCGGGGACCACGTGTAGGGTAACAACAATAGGGGTAACTCTCCTACGGACGCGGGTGACTCAGCCCCCAAAAGCTGACTGCTGACTTCTCTGCACCAATTCATAATGAAAAACACTACGCTTTTTTGCAGCAAATAATCGCTTAATTTTTCTATATGTTTATTACATTTAATAAAATTTAATCCAATGTGGACCGTTATAATTAGTATTATATATTTCGAAATTGTTTCTATGTGTCCATATTTATTTAAAATTTTCAATGTGATGTGTTCTACTTGGGCAAAAAAGTCAAACAATGCCCGGGTAGGATAGTATAACCATCTTTTGCCACAATATTCTTTTTTTACAATAAACTTGTGAAAATCTTCAGTATTTGAGTTAATTAAATTATTTTTGCATGTTTTGCAATTTTTGAAAACAAACTTTTTAGCTTTGGTTGCTATCCACCCACTACAATATGCTATGGCCGCGCATTTCTCTACATGAACTCGAGAACGGCCTTCTAGAAGGATTTGTGTATTTATTATATCAATATTCAAATGTTCATCAATAATTTCCATTATTTCATTATCATCCGCCACATTACAGTTTTGTTTTATTAAAGATTTCAATGAATTTAAACATATACTGTCATCTTTTTCACAATTTCCATGTACAGAGTGTGGCGATGTCATATTATTTATTAATAATGTTTTGAATGCAGTTTCAAAAGCTGCTGAGTTGGGCATTATATTACTATAGCCATGAGCTCTTATTGCCCCAAAAAAGTTTTCTAACAAAGAATTAATTCCTTCTGTCCTTAAGGGCCTACATACGCTTTAGTGCCGTAAAACGGCAACTTTCTAAAGCATACTGCTCAGTAACGGCTAGGTTAAAAGGTTTGAAAAAAATATATGTTTACTGATTCATGTACATAATTTTGAACACAAGGTTTTTACGTGTAACTAATAGTTTTGCTTTAAAAAAATAATTAACAACACGATAATTTTCGCAACTTTTGGAAACTCCTCCAAAACGACTTGGATGTTTAAAAATATTTTTACACAGAAAAATTGATGGCTGGTATTTCTTCATAACTAACATAGTATATGTAAATCAAATAATATTTTGCAAACAAAACTGTTCAAAAGGAGGTTCAATTTTGATATTTTGGCATCGAGCGGGCGCACGGCCAGTACTGCGTTAGCATTGGGGTGTATATATCGCCTTAACCTATTTGTGATTAATTAAAACCCTTCTATTGTTTTCACCCAACTAGTAAGAGATGGTACTGTTACCTCTTTGCCATTATTGTTGACATATTTCATAGACTTTAAGGTCAGCAATGTCTTGTTCCAAAATTTTAAATGGGGTGTGGTTGGTGTGACTGCTGATCTGTATATTTTGCCTTCTTCTTTGTGATAACTAGCATTCACAGAGTCGAACAGTTCGTCGAACAGCATTATCAAGTATGCAGTGTCCACAGTTTCCTCTGCGAGGACCCACTTTCTGTAAATGAAAATTTAATGTTAAGTAGGTTGTTAGGATCAGTTAAATTATAATGTCATAATTGCTTTAATAAAGAAAAGTTCTAGGGCGACCGAGCTCTGCTCCCCCTGAATGCTTAATTTCATGAAAATCGTTGGAGCCGTTGCCGAGATTCAGATTATATATAATATATATACAAGAATGATTCATAAGGCACTTGCTTTAATTAAACTATATTCGGTTTATTTTATGTAGACTTATTAGATCAATAGGTGATGTATAACTGTGACGATGGAGATAGATGATGTATAACTAACGTGACCGTTTATTCTTTGACTCAAAACGGGACATCGGTTTATTTCGGTCAAATAATAGGTTGTCAATAAAAAAAAAAAAAACACTTTTTAAAGTTATTTATTCAGAAAAAGTTGGTTAAAAGTTACGAATCACAAAATATAGGTACCCAAAATGTTTAATTATATTTATATTTATCAGAGGAACAAATTTGTTTTAATATAGCTGGAGACGATTTCAAGTAAGAATGAAACTCTTGGCACGTTTTTTTTATATTCACCTTAATTATCAACATCGCCTTTAGAACTGAAATTTGTAACTGGGTTTTTTCAGATGTCCACAATTTGTTCATAATCGAAAATACTCTTTCTACTGGAGCATTTGTAGCAGGCAAACATAAAATATATTCAATTAAAATCGAAAAGTTTTCATGCTGAAGATTGTTGGCGCGAAAGTGTTTGAATAATTCCACCCAACGGGTTTCCGTGGAAACATTTAAATTATTCCATTCAGTCACTTTTTGCGATGTAATGTAATTAGAAATTAATGAAAATTCGTCAAAAACTTCAGTATCCTTATTACAGTCAATATATTGTTTTTCAATTAATACATCCAGAGATTTTTGAATGTCTTCCCATGTGGGGACCTTTTTTAAATCTGCCCAATAAAATATCTCCAATTCTTTGGTAAGAAAGTAAGTCCACTGGTCCAGATATTCACGGCTTGTTTTATAAAATTCTGTAGCCATCCTCTTCACAAATTCTTCATCGATATCAGTACCAGTATTTTTCAATTTTAACATTAATTGACGGACAGTAAATGGAAGAAACTGATGGGTCTGTTTCTGAGTTAAATTGTCTTTTAATTGATTGATTTCTTTCGCAGCTTCAATTGCCGATACAGTCTGACCTTCAAGTTTCAAGACAGCTTGATGAAAACTTGCTGACTGAGCGTGTAAAAAATAAAACCACAATTCGGATGTGGGATCTTCAAAAAAGTTTTTTAGTAACAGAGGACATTTTTCAATACTCAAAAAGTAGCTTTTTAACGGCTGATACATTTTTAAAACCCTCTCCAAAGCAGGCATAAGAGCAAGCCATCTGGTTTTGCTATAGCCGAGCATTTGTTGATATTCCGTTTCAGTTTCGGCACAAAACTCCTTTAGAGCTTCAACTCGAACCGTGTAAATATAAAAAAATGAATAAATCTTCACAATAACGCTTTCGTAATCTACCGGTAGCCCATCTGCAGCAGATTTTATTGCATTGTGAATTACATGGGCTCCACATCCAATACCTATTAATTCTTTTTTCAGAGATGATTGTAATTTCGTTATAACATTGTTAGTCCCTCGCCTAGCTGCTCCTCCGAAATTGACGTTGGCATTGTCCCCACAAAATGCTACGACTTTTTCTGTCAAATTATTATCTGTCAACACTTGGTTTAAATAATTGATAATGATGTCAGAAGTTTCACCAGGTTGGTCTTGGAAATCTAAAATTTTTACTTGCACACCTACGTAAGGTTGAAAAAAGCGCACTACAATAGGGTACATTTTCTTGTTACCGTGGTTTGAAGCGTCGTTTAGTATTGTAATACAACTGCACTTATCAAGGTCATCTTTTAATTCTTTCATCGCTGTAGGCATCAAAACATTTACTACAATAGCTTCTGATTTCGTACGCGCGCATGTAAATTTGGGATCAAAACATGATTGAATCAATTTCGATGCACAATCATTTGAACGAAAACTGTGGTTTTCTTGTATCGTGTGATAAGCCCAGACGCCTTCTGCCGCGGCGATATCCAAATCCTTCAAAGTCGGCGCGTCCGATTTCTTGAAAAAATCGAACATCGAAGAACTCGAAGCGGCGGCACGATCGGCATTTTTATGTTTGTCAGACTTTAAATGCTGTTCAATATCACCGCCACCACTGTGGGAAACACTAAATTCTGTACGACACTTTTCACATCTGACATCTGATGGAGTATTTATTTGCTTGATAAACGGATATTTTGCTTGTAAGCTAACATTGAACGAACACTTGCGTTTCGGCATTTTAACTTCTGATTCTAAAGCAAAAGAAATTATTTACTACACGAGCATCAAATAAAAACACAACAAATAGCGAAAAGTGGGCGAATGAAAAGTTTGTCACACAATAGTTAATACCTAAGTAAACAAAACACGAGCGATAGATACACTCTCCGCTATCGTTATGTTGACGATGAGTCATCGTCGATGACGCGGTCTCGCTCTCGCACACCGCTAGCTCGCGTCCGGTTGGTGCGGGCGTCACATCGACGGGCGAGCTGTATCCGCTACTCAAATTTTCGCGCGGTTTCTGAAAACGGGACAATTTTGCGTCCCGCAGTTCATTTCGGGGACACCGGGACTCGTAATTGTAAAAAGGGACAGTCCCGTTCAAAACGGGACGTCTGGTCACGTTATGTATAACCCGATATCTATAGTAGTATTATCTGTTTTTAGACTACTAAATTGATAGTATTCTTTAAGTTTAACGTGACATACCTGCCAGACATCCAAGTGTAACACCAACAGACTTGCTAAACACTTGTGTGCAAAACTTAACCCTCATTTTCGGTATCATTGAGGGCACCACATGTTGAGCTGTCAGTTTATGGGCCATCTTTACACCCTGGAATGAACGGCATCTCTGAAAGAGATTTTCTATATGGCACCATTTAGCCACGCGTTCTTTGCCATCCAGGACATATTTTAAATTTTTATTTATTAAATTGTTGCGTACACCCTTCATTAGATGAGGTGGATCGTAAATAGGTACAATTTTGACACTGCCAACCTCAAAAAAACCACCTCTGTAATCCTCATTTTTTCTTTGATACTTTGCTTTTGTTTCTTCCATCAATTGATTTATTGAAGCAAGGTTCGTGGCTCCTTGGTCACATACTGTAGCTACAACTTTAAGACCTGTGCTTTCAACTTTTTGAATTATATTCTTGAATTGATATTTGAGATCTGCTGTCTTTGTTGTGCCTGAACAAAAACTATAAGCTATTGGCTGCCTATATTTTTTTACTATGCCTCTTTACCATAAATACAAGCACATGATCAGCAAATATTTGTTCTCATTTGCAGCCATTGTCGATAAAACTATTTAAATGGTCATGTGCCTTGTTGTAACTTAAATCTGCAGCAATTGACATTTCGTCAAACAGTATTCAACAAAATTTTTGTTTTACTGGCATTTTAGACACTCTCTTCTGCAAGTGTTCAAATATTTTTTCGTTAATGCCAGGCTTTAAATCTACTTTCTGTAGAACATTTTGAAGTGTTCTTCGGCTAGGCAAAACACACAGCTGGCTTAGCAAGCGATATGCTTTAGGTGATGGTTTGTATAGCGATACATATGAAATTGGCGTTTTGTAAGGGAGGAACATAAAGTAGTTTTTTTAAATATAATATATTGATTTAATCAAAGTATGTACCATTGCTACCTAGGCATTTTTGCCATCTCATAGGTAGTTCATTGATCCCTTTACTAAAAAAACCATTCGGACGTGCATCAATACAATTTTTTAAGGCGCTTTGGACTGCCCCATCGGAGTTGAATTTTTTTGCAAGAAGTTATCCAAATTTCGAAAAAAATAGTAATCTGTTGGAGCAAGGTCCAGGAAGTACGGTGGATGTCTTAGACATTGCAATTGAAGCTCCTCTAATTTGGTAGCCGTCTGTTGTGCAGTGTGTGGTCTAGCGTTGTCCTGAAGCAGCAGTGGCCTAGAGCGATTGACCAGCTAGCTGCTAAATGTAGCGTGGGATCGTTCCGGTAACAATAAAGCGCCAAATACTGGAATAACAATTTATTTTGCGGTACCACCGAAACCCGTTACACAAAATATATTTAATATAGGGTCGCTGGTTGCAGTTGGCTGGTCAAACTTCCTTTCATAAAAAATTCAGACTATTTTTTAAGTTGAGGGTGGAAGAACAAAAATAAAAAAAACAGGAGGCCTGTCACTCGGATGGCCGCAGTGCCGCCAGCCAACTCCACTCCGCGACGCCCTGCCTCGAGCGGACAGTCTCAGCTTTAGCCGAACCCTCGGTCTTAGCCGAACATTCGGTTTAGACGGACAGCCAGCCCCAACCAGGCACCTCCTGAAGTTACAAAATAAGGACATCTTAGAAAGTAAACTTAAATCAAACACAGGTTTCATTGTTATACAGAACAGACCAATCGCTAAAACACGGAAAATATTATCTTATACACCGGGTTTTACATAGGCAAACATAATTAATAGGTCGTCTGCCACTCTTTGTAGTGATTGGCATGACCCAAGAATATCATCCCCGGGGAACTGAGTATTCACACCGTTCATTTTCCAAGGCATGACACAACACGGCCCTGGCCTCTCTCGGTATATAAAATACCAACCGGCAGAGCTTTTAGAAATTTGGACACGTACCTATCGGAGGAAAGAAATCCCGTCGGGCAGATGAATCGTCCCAATGTCAACCTCACACCACGTTGTTCTGAAAGAAACCAGAAAATCAGCGCACAGAATTCACAACGTAAAGTCATGGGGTCATCCCCTTGAGCAAGGCGACTTACCGTGAGGGATTATGAGCCTGGCCCGGGAACACAATCACGTCAGGGATCACACCACGACAGCTACATGCGGCTTCTAGGCCGCTTATCCACAACCACGCACGCGGTCACCGGTGGCCAGCTATTTTCGGCTCCACAGACTTCGTTTATCCACGGCAGGCACAGACAGGAAACAATCCGCCACACGGAGTCCGACACACTCGGGATGATTCCAGTCCACTCACAATCCCAGGGCTCCGCTCAAGCCGCCTCCCAAAAAAAGAAGTCCTCTCGCTACGCAGTTCGTGTGCAAAAAAAACCTGACACCGGGCGCGTTTCAACAAACCGTTCCCATACATTACCGTTCTCGAAGAACTCACACGGGACAATTACCCTTCAATTACACCCTCCCAGGTCCATATCTCACCCTTCCAAATATCTAAAGCCCAATTTATAACTAAATTACATCACAACACTATTAATCAATGACAGCCTGGATGACAATTTCGAACGCACCCCGCTCCGATTCGACATTCGTTCTGAAAACGATCCAAATCAAATCAGGGCAATAATCGCCTGTTATCCTAAAACAAAACCTGAATTAAACCTGATCGCCGACTAATAAAAATGATTTTAAATATGCAATGTGTCTAGCTAACGATTTGCGCGTTTCCAAACGCGAACGCTGCACATCCAAAAGACAGCCATCAGTCTGTCAAAACAATCAGCCTGAACCATGAAGGTATAGATAAATATGGAGAACACACTTCGAATACCTACTTGAAGCAAAACCTATTTATCACTATCTCGCTCTCTGTGGACAAACCCTCTCTGTCTAAGCAGGGTAACCTTCATTTTATTTTTCCCAGGACATCGCTATAATTGTTGCTGTCCATTTAGTGGTTTACAATAATACACTTGGGAGCAAATAAATCGAGCCACTACCTTTTTTCACGTAAAATGGTAAATATTTTTGGTAATATGGAACGTATCAATTCGAACTATATATCGCCTAAAAGTTTAGTTAATAACCTTTACAATGAGGGTAAATTATTGAATAATAACCTTATTGAATGATAAATTATTGGCTCTGCAAGAAAAATGGTAATTTTGATAGAAAATTTAGTAGGGCTAAAACAGTCCATAAAAACAATAAAAAACAAAATTATTGCAAAAAAAATATTCTTAATAACTGGTATTACCCCCCCGGGCCCTGATACATTCTTGTAGCCTATTAGTCATCGATCTGATCAGCGTTACGATGACATATTGTGGTATGTTCTCCCACTCTTCAAGCACAGCGACTTTAAGCTCGGGAATGGATGAAACAGCGGGAACCCTGGCTCGGACTCTCCGTTTTAGCTCGTCCCATAGGTGTTCGATCGGGTTCAAATCAGGACTTCGTGCTGGCCATACCATTTGTTGAATCCCGATCGCAGACAAGTAATCCGTAACGATCTGCGCGGTATGAGGTCTCGCATTGTCATGCATAAACAAGAAATTTTCTCCGACAAAACCAGCATACGGCATTACGTGGTTTTCAAGAATGTCAGTTATGTATCGGTCAGCTGTTAATCCACGTCTACCATTGCCATCGTTGGCGGGGTCGACGAAGACAAGTTCCGTTTTTCCGTCTAGAGAAATTCCTCCCCACACCATACAAGAACCACCACCAAAACTCACCGTTTCTCGAATGCAACATTGGGCAAATCTTTCACCAGGACGTCTATACACTCGGTTTCTCCCGTCATTGCTAAAAAGACAGATTCTTGACTCGTCAGAAAACAAAACTGACCTCCAGTCTTCTAACGTCCAATTAATGTGTTCTCGAGCAAACTCCAAGCGAGATCGGCGATGAGCTACAGTCAATTTTGGGCCAGTTGCTGGTTTGTGTGATGTTAAATTTCGTTCTTTTAGTCTTCGTCTCACTGTCCACCTACTGATTGCGACTCCTCGAACGTCACGTAACGCTTGCTGTAGCTGAACAGCATTAAGTCCACGGTCGCGCAACGAATTGGTTGCAATAAAGCGGTCGTCACGTTCTGTTGTTGCCCGTGGTCGGCCAGTTCCAGGTCGCCGAACAAAAGCACCAGTCTCCAGATACCTGCGGTATACCCGCTGTACCTTTGAACGACTCAAATGAAGTCTGCGTGCCACTTCACGTTGTCCGTGTCCAACCTCAAGTAAAGCTACAACTTGGGCAGCTTCCGTCGGTGTAGTATCCATTTTATCAGGTTATTTTGATTACACAGACACAGATAAAGACAACAATAACAAGTAATATGGGTATGATTAACAAAAACCTCAAATTTAATCTTTTCTTAACAGAGTACAATAAAAATGTCATAAGCAAATTAAATGCGATAATTTTATTCTACCCTTTAAACTTTAATAAAAATGAAATTTTGACAACTAACTACCCTCATTGTAAAGGTTATTAAATACCCTTTTAGGCGATATATGTTTCGAATCGATGCGTTCCTTAATACCAAAAATAATTACCATAATGCGTGAAAAAGGAAGTGGCTCGATTTATTTGCTCCCAAGTGTATTTATACAATTATCTACATCTCATTAATACTAAGACCGAGCTCCTAAAGATTATATAGATCATGATAATTATGCATGCGTATAATAAATTGATAATTAATATGTGGCGACGCTTGGGGGAGGCCTATGTCCAGCAGTGGACGTCTTTCGGCTGATATGATGATGATAATAAATTACGAAAGAAGCTGTTTGTTTAAGTGTGAAAGTTTGGATGTTTCCGAGTTTGTAAATTTGGCTCTTTGTCATTTATCTAATCACGCAGAAAGTGTAGGGTCCACATGGACAGAATTTTTCGAAGAAATAGATCATGACCAGGATATAGGTTTAGTTACAGTGGCAATACGAAATGAATGACTGAGATCTGTGCGGGCACGAGAAAGAGGCATCATTGTACACATCATTTTACAACAACTGGTACTAAGGGACCAACCTAGAAATTGCGAATAATAAATCAGATGTTTCATTAATTTTGCTGATAGTGAAACAATGAACAGCTGTTTTTTTCAGATTACTGGGTTAGTGTTAAGGATCAAGGCAGGCAGGTGCTCTATTTTTAACACGCTTTTATTAGCTTGGTATGTATGTATCTATGTATCAATGTATCAATGTAACAATGTATCAATGTATCAATGTAACGGAATCTTTGAACGTGATTTTCACCCACTTCAAAACGTTGGATTGATTTGAAACTTTGCTCACTTATCAAGGACCGATGACAATGCAATAATTTAAACAGTTTGTCCCATTATCCTTACCATTAAAGCGTGTTTTTTAGTTTTTAGAACTACAATTTATTAATATTACGTATATATATTATACGGGACTATAATAGGAACTGTAATATATTTAAAAAAAACGAAAAGGAAACAAAAACACTTGCCGAATTAAAATCATTAATTTTATAACTTTTCTATTTATTATACATGTCGGATCTTGTCATGATTTTGTTTACTTAAAATAATACACAAGTACCTTTTTGGTACTGGGTGGAGTCTAGGTGTCGGGTATGGTGTCGATATGGTTCATTGGAGAGCGACAGTGATCGTTCGGACATGGCCGTGACATGACATACTTGGCCTAGGAACTACTCAGTGTTTCCTTTTAAGTCAGAGTAGTACTTAGTACCATAGTGATAGGAATTGTCTCTGTTTCGAATTAAAGCTGTGTAGAAGTTACAGGAGACATTTCTCTAGTTTACCCGTATCCCAAAATCTGCGCCCACGACTATAATCTAATACCGGTATGTCACTAAGTAGGACAAACCAAGACCCTATATACCTGGATCTGACATCAGAAGTGAGATACGAGCGGGCTGAGAAATCTCCTGATGAGTGAAAACAGTGACAATAATAGAGCTGCTACATTGTTGTGGATACCTATTTGCGTGTTTATTACTTGGTCAGAGCTACCGAGAAGTTCAATCAATCTGATTGGGTTCGATTCTCATTTTGTGAGTATGATACCATGGGGATAGCTACCCGCTATCTTGTCATATGTTGTCAGACTGACAAAGATGTGAAATAATGTGTTTGAGTGAGAACGAGGAATGGTGACATCCCCGGTGAGTCGTTACCTTTGGTTGTATTTCTTTGATGAAAATTATTTCTCGGTTTCGTGAAGTGCTGTTATGCATTTTGAAGTCTATGCTATGTGACTTTGTTATTTTGAAGTTTTATTGCGATATTACCTTCACGGTTTAATTGGCTTTGTTAGAAAGATGCAGAAATCACAGGTATTGACATTCATGTTTTGTTTGTCATTTAAATTGAATGTTTTTCTTTTATGATAACACTGTTCAATTTGTTTCATTACATTTGAGATTGATTAAATTGAATTACATCTGAATTTGCTAAATCATCTTAGAGACATTGAACACCGGAGTCAGTATTGCTCTGTTGTTATCACGCTTGGTCAGAAACTGAGAATATATTTACTGTACCTTTGGTTGTATTTCTTTGATGAAAATTATTTCTCGGTTTCGTGAAGTGCTGTTATGCATTTTGAAGTCTATGCTATGTGACTTTGTTATTTTGAAGTTTTATTGCGATATTACCGTCACGGTTTAATCGAATTTATTGGCTTTGTTAGAAAGATAGCCATGCCAAAGATAGACAGTCATATATTTAACTCCAGTGTCATGAAGGTAAAAACATTTATTTATTAATACATACTTACCATACATTACCTACCAGGGTCGAAATTTAAAAATGCTTTGTTTTTAATTTTAGGGCAGACTGGAAGATGGCGAATTCAATGGATACTGGTTGGTTGGTGACAAAGGCTATGCAGTTAAGCCATATTTGCTAACACCTTTGCGTGATCCAGTTACTGACGGAGAGAAGCTTTACAACGAGAGCCAAATCCGAACAAGAAATGTAGTAGAAAAGGTGTTTGGATGTTGGAAAAGAAGATTTCCTGCCCTGTCTATGATAATAAGAACACATCTAGAAAGAGTCCAGCCCATCATAGTGGCTACTGCTGTACTGCACAATATTTGCAAAAAATATCGGGATCCTATGCCACCATTATTGGCGCCAAATATGGATCAGGACAATGAACCAACTAATGAGGAAGATAATATCGTTTATACAGTGGCAAGGAATGACGATCGTAACAGGTCTCAATTAATCAACACTTATTTCAATAGGCTTCGTCATTAAGTAAACAATAAAAAATTTGAATATAAAGTAATTATTTTTATTTAATTTTAAAAATCTCAATTATTCATCAGACTTTTTTAATATTCTTATCTCTATTTGTAATTTTTCTATTTCTAATTTGTGCCGCTCCTCATTGTGGCAGCGTTTGCTCATGGAGCGCCTGGGTGTGCCTGATAGACTCTCTAATTCTTTGGAGCTCCAACTCCTGCAGGTTATCCATCACTGATAACTTTTTTTCCCGCAGCAATTGCCGGACAACGTTTGTGTTAAAATGATCTGCAGTTCTTCGTTTTTTAGCTCAATAAGAAGAGCACTTATATAAATACATTCCTCTACATATTTTAGCCTATTTGTGATTATCATACATTACTTTTTAGTGGTGATGACATTGGTCTCTTGAGAGGGCTGTAGGGTGTGCTCGGATCAAAGTCCCACTTCTCATTAGTTGTAGCCTCGTTTGTTTTTTCATTATCAGGAATCTGTAAAATAAGTACACTCCATGGGTATAATTTACATTGATTTATGTAGGTACCTAATTTAAGATCTATGTATATTTACATGTAAATTATGGCTAATAAATGAAATGAAAAAGTAACAATATTGATTACTGGCTTCAAAACAATAATATGTCAACATGCCTGCCCTATTATGGTGATAGGTAGGTTGATTGATATGTTAGGTGCTTTTATTGTAAAATGTAAATGTAATACCTTGTTTTGAAGATGAGCCTCCTCAGTCATATAGTCCTCGACTACTTCAATAGTAATAATCTCCGGACGAGGCTGTAAATAGAATATAGAATAGATCTTATTATTTTTCAAGAACGTCACGTCATACATAATAATCATACATAAAGTCACGCATGTATTCCCTGGTGGGGCAGGCAGAGCGTTAACGGAGTATTAACAATGCATAACAAAATAATAGTGAATAATACCTTCTTTGGTAGATGAGACTCTTGAGTTGTGTTGTCCTCAACCACTTCATTGATTTTTTCCATCTTTTTTGCAGGCTGTTATTAGAATTTTACATAAGTGCAATTTATTTTAGAATGACACAAAAGTAAATAGGTAAATGTGGCATATACTAGCACTTACAAAGACAGTAGGCTTTTGATATATGACATCATCATCATAAATTGCCATATTTCCATCAATTGATGAAGGTATAATTTCCCTCAGCCAGTCTGTAGCATCACTACTGGAACCAGATGGTGGTGCAGGTGGTGGCCCTCCTCCAGTGCGACGCATTTCTTGGCGCTCTTTACTAGCTCCCTGTAAACATAAAAAAAAATTGGTTTGTGTATTTACTAAAAGGAAATAAATAAAGCTTTAGATAAAATATTATTTACCTTCTTTGCTGTTCTCTTCAAATTTTCAAATTTATATTTTAGATGTTTTACTGTACGTGGAGTGTCTGTAAGAGCATTAAACTCGCATTCGATTTTACTCCACGCACTTTCCTTTTGTTTTGAACTAACGCCGTCTGTCTTTTTGCAAAATAAAATACTTTTATATTTTGTTAAAAGTGTTTGCAATCTGTCCAATTCTATTTTGGTAAAGTTTACACTTCTTTCCCTGAAACAATAAAATTATAATTTATGGCAAAGGCGTAACAAGGATATGTAAATTGTTCAACCTAAAAATAACACGCTTTACAGACAAAGCAATAAAAAGGTATGTACTTACTTTGTTTGAATGTTTGCAAGCAAATTGTTATCCATCTTTTTATTTTCTCCCACAGCGCACCAGAACCCGAAAGATTAATAAATTAGAAATATTTATATTTTCTAAGCTTCCTTGAAAAAGATATTTATAAATAACAGACACCGAGCTGACATCAATGAAATGAAGTGACACTGATGACAGCGCTAGAAACGAGTTTTGACATTTATGTTTAGTATTGCCTTATTTAAAAATGTTACCCGCTTCGAACTTGGGGTAAATCACGCCTCATTTGACTTGCAACACTTTTAACTTTAACAAAGCTAATGAATTCGCTGGTGCAACTCATTTTGCTACAACTGGGGGGTGACCATAAGCTCTTAGAGAGGTATCAATTTGAGATCGAATAAGGGACAGATGTATCTGACGTGTATACATCTGTCACTTACTCGATATGATCGACTGTTAAAGTCAGCGTTACTGTTAGTGTAAAATTTGACACAAACCTTTACTATAGCTTCTTCTGTGGTGCAACCCAGCCTTAGTAGTCGAAATTTGTTTACAAGTGCGCTCTATCGTGAACATTGTAGTGGACTTATAGGGAAGCCGAAAAGTCGGGTACCCATTAATGTAGCTGAATGTAATATAATGACTAGACTATGTATGGTAGCAGATATGACTTGACTGTGAACGATCACAGATATGACAAGACTGTATGGTCAGTGAGATGATTGGTGTAGCCACGGGGATGGTTACAAGACCTGGTCACTGGGTTGACTATGGTTGTGTGAGTGGTCAATGAGATGACTGCTGTAGCCACTGGGATGGTTATGAGACCTGGTCACTGGGTTGACTATGGTTGTGTGAGAGGTCACTGAGATGACTTCTGTAGCCACTGGGATGGTTACGAGGTTTGGTCACTGAGATGACAATGATTGGGTCACTGAGATGACTGCTATAGCCACAGGGATGGTTACGAGGTTTGGTCACTGGGTTGACAATGATTGGGTCACTGAGATGACTGCTATAGCCACAGGGATGGTTACGAGGTTTGGTCACTGGGTTGACTATGGTTGTGAGAAGATCACAAGGATGACGACAGCGATGGTCACAGGGATAGCTATCCGAAGCCACAGTGCTGGCTGTGAGAGACTAAGGATCTCTCTTAGTTAATTGAAGTCAGAATGACCGAACGGTATTATTCTATTACGGAAATATCTGGCATTGCAGATTTACACACGCGGACGTGTGCCACGTAGGATGGCCGTGTCGGATCTTGTCATGATTTTGTTTACTTAAAATGATACACAAGTACCTTTTTGGTACTGGGTGGAGTCTAGGTGTCGGGTATGGTGTCGATATGGTTCATTGGAGAGCGACAGTGATCGTTCGGACATGGCCGTGACATGACATACTTGGCCTAGGAACTACTCAGTGTTTCCTTTTAAGTCAGAGTAGTACTTAGTACCATAGTGATAGGAATTGTCTCTGTTTCGAATTAAAGCTGTGTAGAAGTTACAGGAGACATTTCTCTAGTTTACCCGTATCCCAAAATCTGCGCCCACGACTATAATCTAATACCGGTATGTCACTAAGTAGGACAAACCAAGACCCTATATACCTGGATCTGACATACATGACTAAATATTATTGCTCTGTGTAGTTTCTGTCGCTTACCACGTAAATCACTGAACATATTTTCGTTGTGACTCTTTAAGTGAGCACGTATACGCATGAAACAAATCATTACAATCAATGGAGTCCGTGATGGGATGGTTAACCATTACCTGCAACAGAGAAGTAAAATAATGTGATCCGACATTTTTTTTTCTGTGTTATTTTCTCTAATTTCGCCCATCAATTTAGCTCGTTGAAAAATTTTGTCCCAGATATATCCTCAATATAGTCACACTACTGCAGTACGACTTCACGTAAACAAAAAAAAAATTGCACAAAATCAATGAAATTCAATGTAGATGTATTTGATCTTTACATAGTTATCATTTACAATTATTTTGAAAAGACTGGTTAATCGATTTAAGAGGAAATTATGTGAAAATACAAAGAAATATGTTTACAATGATTGCATGAACGCTTGAAATCTTATATCACCTTTTGGACACCACGTACTATGGCAACCACTCACAATACCATTTTGCACCAGTTTTTGAATTATAACAATGCAAAATATCGAAAAATCTCAAACGAAGCTGTAAACCGCAAAGTAAACAACCGCCATATTGGCCTGATTTATTTTGGCATATAGGGCCAATGTTGCCACATTACCGAATCCTTAAGAAATGGGATTATATTTCGTTGATTTGCCAACCCAGATATGCTGTGACCTACAATTTTAGGACTTTCAATTATGGAACTAATCTTAGTTACAAGTATTTATTAATAGGTAAATTATTTGACAGTGTTTAACTTCTGGTTGGGCTAGTGTGGTGACTATTTCTAAGAATTTTCTAGGAGATTTAAATAAAAAGATAGCAATACTATAGTCCACACTAGAAAGAGAGGTCGGCCCACAGAAAGCGGGATGGAGATACGTAGGTATTTGCCTCAAGATTTTGTTCTAAGTGTGTCATCTTTACCTATAACTTCATGGCCTGAACCAAGCAAATATAAAATTCGGAGAACGGATACCAGTGATTTTAAGTTGTTTTAGTGAAATGCATGAGTTTAGGGTGCGATTACGAGTATTACCCCAAAGTGCAGTTCCCCAGTGTAGCGAGGCGTTGAGGAGAAGGAAGCGTCATAAGTGGAATAAAACATAGTGAAACCGAGCGATGAACGAGGTAACAAATTTTCCTTTAACAAGAATTCATTCCACCAAAAAAATTGGTGTTACATAAACAGCCGATGTTTAGCAGCTATCTTTCCCATCATGGTTTGCAGTTGCTGACAATAGACATCCGCCGTAATCGTCTGGCCAGATTTAAGAAAGCTGTAGTGAACGACACCTGCACTAGTCCACCAAACGCTCACAAGTAATTTTATTTGAGTCAATTTTCCCTTGGGGCAGGTTTTGGCTGGTTTGCCAGGGTTCAGCCATTGCGATGAGCGTTTCCGATTATTGTACAGGATTCACATTTCATCACAGGTAATGATTCGATATAAAATCCCTTCATTGTTGTGCTGGTTGAGTAATGTAACGCAGCAGTCGACGCGCGTTTGTCGGTTTGCTGCACTCAATTCATGAGGTACCCAACTTTCAAACTTTTTCACCTACCCAATTTGCTTCAAGTGGATTAAAACAGTTTTATCACTAACCTCGCAGCCTGCAGCTAACTAGACGTGGTTTGCGACGGATCCGCTTCCACAATAGCCTTGAATTCTTCATTATCAACTTTGGTCTCCGGCCGTCCATGGGGCTTGTCTGCAGGTCGAAATTTCCAGAACAAAAACGTTGGTGGTTGGTGGCCATACCATTAATCCTTCGAGCCGTTTCTGCAGCACTGGTGCTACGATGTAACTCGTACTCGTAAATAACGCGATATTTCAAGTTTTCCATTTTGTAAACTGACTGGCGCAAAGAAAAAACCAAAAGAGGAAAAAACAAATGATTTACGGTTTTCCAAACACTAAAGCATGACTTATAAAGTAATTTTAAATTTATACAGCTATTTAGCTGTATAAATTAAAAATTGGAATTCCAAACCAAAGAGGAGATTTTTGAGATCAAAGTGGCCGGTACGACAAAACGCCAATTTCATAGGTAAAGACCTAATAGTTCTGATGTACATATGTCTCATCAAGGTAAATAATCTGTTTACCTTCTAGTCACAGGCAAGCCTGTGGTGCCGTTGCCCGGGATGGACCGCTAGGAGGTATACCCCAAACTAACTCTATTGGGTTTAGATCACAATGGTAAGGTGGCAGTCTTACCACTGTATGACCATGTTCTCCTAGAAATTCGTCTACGTAGTAAATTGGTTCAGGTTTGTGTTTCTTTACCAGCATCAATAAGGATGGTTTCCTTAATGTTTCATCAAATGGAATGTTATTTTCAAGAAGCCATAATTTAATTTCGTCTACTCTTGACGCAGATGTTGGAGCCTGGGGAAAAAAATGCAGTTGAATTCAAAAGTCACGTCAAATATTTAATTTAGGATAATACGAAGATAAAAAAGGAATTGAATATACCTTGTTTGTTATAATTTAGTGGTATGGTGCATTATCCATCACAATTATTGATGGCTCATTGAGATTTGGAATTAACTTTTCCTTTAACCATTTAGTAAAATTTTTAGCGTTCATTTCAGAATGGTAATCTTCCTGTTTATTCTTACCACTAAATATTAAAAATGCATTAGGCACAAAACCTTTCTCGCTTCCAGCGTGTACAATTATCCACCTTTTCCCTTTGGAAACGTTTTGCTGGACATCAGTAATATTTATCAACTGCCAACATTTAATTACTTTGTAAGACTCGTGTATGTCGTGTGTGTATCATCCAAATAGATGATGTTTTTTTCGTTTAGTCTACATTTGACAGATTCTACTTTTGACAGATTATACTTACGACAGATTCTACATATGACAGATTCTATTTTTGACAGATTCTAAATTTGACACGTTTAGTCTACATTTTACTTTAATAACATAAAGCCCGGCTAATTTGAAAAATGCCCAATACGAGTAGGCAATATGATATAAATTATTGAAATAATAAAATTGACCGGGCTTTCTGAATAATGCCCATCACTTATTGGGCCGGGTGATAAAAATAAGTTTTTTTTTAAATTATTTTATGGTTGGCATTGGTTTTAATGTAGAATAGGTAAGAACGATTCTATTAGGTCAACCGTCGAATCCGATTCGGCTGGGCAGCGTTCGGGAAGTTGCGCGGTATCTTCTCGTCCAACTTACCACAGTGTCTCAAGACGAAAGTCTATGACCAGTGTGTGTTGCCAGTGATGACATATGGCTCTGAGACGTGGTCGCTTACAATGGGCCTTATCAGGAAGCTTACAGTCACTCAAAGGGCAATGGAGAGGGCTATGCTCGGCGTTTCCTTGCGTGATCGAATCAGAAATGTGGAGATCCGCAAGAGAACCAGGGTTACCGACATAGCCCGAAGACGTGCCAAACTTAAGTGGCAGTGGGCAGGGCACATTGCTCGCAGAACGGATGGCCGATGGGGCAGAAAAGTTCTGGAATGGCGACCGCGAACCGGAAGACGATACGTTGGAAGGCCTCCCACTAGGTGGACCGATTGACCGATGACCTGGTTAAGGTTGCGGGAAGGCGCTGGATGCGAGACGCACGGGATCGGTCAATGTGGCGACGCCTGGGGGAGGCCTATGTCCAGCAGTGGACGTCTTTCGGCTGAAATGATGATGATGATGATTCTATTCAGGGTGGAGAAAATCCAACAAATCAAAGATCATAAAATCGTTATATATTTAAACTTTGTCTAGTCATATGAATATTGCTTTGTAACGGTTGGGCAATTTTATAAATATGGTCAATGAATTAGTCCAAGAGCGAGTGAAGCGGGCTCGGGAGCTTAGGGCACCCCGACACGGTTATGTTCGCTCGCTCACTTCAGCTCCCGTTATCTCCTTAATGTTAGGTTACTTTAGACCCTGTAGACAGAAATAGGAGTCCCGCGCAGCGGGGCTCCGTCGAATTTGTTTCCTAAATAATAATTACTATTCTACATTAAAACCAATGTCAACCATAAAATAATTAAAAAAAACTTATTCTTATCACCCGGCAGAAAACCCGGTCAATTTTATTATTTCAATAATTTTTATCATATTGCCTACTCATATTGGTCATTTTTCATACTACCCGGGCTTTATGTAATTAAAGTATTCTATTCTATATTTTTTATGGCAAGCAAAGCCGATGTCGACTATTCTGCCAATGTCTAAAGTTAAAAGGAAGAGCAAGAATGTTTTATAAAAACAAAAAATAATAATAATTAAAACAGGAACTGTAGGTAGAAACGAAATTCTTCACTTTAATACAGTTGCCACTTGTTGAGTTAGTACGGGACTGAAACAAACAAAATATAAAAATACATAGATAATAATATAATTGTTATCACATTAATGATACGATGTATGCCACATACAAATAGGAGGTAATTTTAAGTTTTGACTCATAATTTTATATTGTTGTGGCGGATGAAGATCATCAGCGCCACAAGGAGTTCTGCGGAAGAATAAGTCAGAAGAGAGGGGATATTTATTGGAAGAGGGATCTTTAATTTAGGAAGACGGCGGTACAAATCAAGTGAGGGGACGTTGTTAGAACATTCAAAAAAAATGTGTTCCAGGGTACCCTCGCCTAACCCGCACTCGCAGAGAGAGGTGTCGCGTACACGGATTTTATGAAGAAAGACGGGGGTGCAGCAAAAACCTAGTCGGATTCTGCAAAGGACAGAAATAGCGGTTTTGGAAACCTTTCTGAAACCAAAGAACCATGGTTTTGGATTTATGACCGGCTGGACAGCATGGAAAAATTTTCCTTTCTTTCTACTAGAGATATTCCAATGCTCCTGCCATGAACTCTGGAGATTCAATTTGGGAAGGGATAACAGGTCATAACTCAGGTGAGTATTATGTGAGAGATCAGCCGTTCCAGATGAGCATCTTTAGCCAATACGTCAACACATTCGTTACCCTTGATGCCACAATGGCTAGGTATCCAAACTAACTGAACATCTCTTTGACTGCTAGCACATGCGAATAAAGATTGTTTAATTTTGAAGATTAAAGGGCTATGAAGTCTACTTGTAAACGGACTTTGAGCTAAGGCCTGCAAACAACTAAGAGAATCTGTAAAAATTACGGCTTTCTCAATATTAGTGTGTGATTCAATAAAAACACAGGCTTCCAATATAGCCACACACTCACCGGTGAATACAGAAGACTCTTTCGGACATTTAAATTGTAAGATAATTCTGGAGCTTTGGTAGAAAACCGCGGCACCTGTGTTTTCAGTATCATTTAGTTTTGAAGCGTCAGTAAAAAATAATTGAAACCCAACCCATCGCTCTCCTACCACCGCATTGAAGGCCGAATTTGCCGATGGAGATGATTTTGATATGCCAATATCATAGAAAATTTTGGGGGAAAAACAAATAACTTCATAAGCGAAGCTAAAAAGTGGGAGTCTAGGATACTGGAAAATCGGACACGCTAAATTTTGAATAGTTCTGAAAGCTCTAAGGATTAAGGGAATTTCTTTGTTTCTCCAAAAACTTGAGCTTCTGCATATGGCATTAAGCTCATTCAATCTCGCTAAAAGGGGGTGGGACGATCTGGAAATTAACCTAGACAAAAAACGGGAGGCTAGATATTGCCGCCTCAGGGCAAGGGGAGGGTCAGCGCATTCGACCTGCAAGGCGTTAATAGGAGAGGACTTCATACAACCTGAGATGATCCGAAGGCATTTGGACCGAACCCTATCCAGCCCCGCCAAAGCGCCCTTGTTACAAGGAATCAGGAAAAATGTTCCATAATCTAAAACGCTGCGAATTAAAGCGTTGTATACTAATTTCATGGTGTAAGGGTGAGCACCCCACCAAACACCAGCTAAGACTTTTAAAATTGAAATTGTCCTTTCACATTTTTGGATAAGTGAGTTTACGTGATACTTACCTGTTAGTTTTGTATCCAAAATGACGCCTAAAAATTTAGATTTATCTAATACAGGGATATTATGACCAGAAATATTCACTGAGACTTGAGGAATCTGTCTTTTGCGAGAGAATATTACTGCCGAGCTTTTAGGTGCGGAAAGAGAAAGGCCATGGCTTAAAAGCCACTGGTTTAAAGAATCCAAAGAGCGGCATAGAGATGAAGCAGCGTCGACGATCGAAGGATCTGTCACGTATAAAACAATGTCATCGGCGTATTGTAGTATTTGACAATCATTGTTTAAACAGGAACCAATGTCGGCCGTATACAAATTGTATAGTAGAGGACTGAGGACAGATCCCTGTGGAAGTCCCTTCCACGTTTGCCTCTCCCCAAACTCCTCTCCCTGGACTCTCAAAACAAGTGACCGGAACATAAGGAGTCCACATATGCATTGGATCATCTTAGCCGGAAGACTCAGCTGTTGCAATTTTTGCCTGAGTACGGGAAGGAGAACGTTATCATATGCGGAGGAGATGTCTAGGAAAGCGGCAACAAGAGATTGGTTTTTCGAAAAGGCTAGGCGAATATCCGTAACTAGGACACCGATACTGTCCATTGTACTAAGCCCTTTTCTGAAACCAAATTGGAAATTCGGCAGTAAATCTCTCGACTCGACCAACCACTCGAGACGATTTTTAATTAAGTGTTCCAGTAGTTTGGCCAGGACTGAGGACAAAGCAATTGGCCGAAGGCCATTCGGATCATCTGCATGTTTGCCAGGTTTCAATAGAGGAATTATAATTTGGAGCTTCCATTGGTCTGGTACCCAGCCATGACTATAACAAAAATTAATTATATTTAGAAAGTAAGCTTTAGCCTTTGTAAGGTCGAAGGTATTTGTGGAGCGAAATGATAGACACGACTGCTCAAATAATACTCTCCTTTATTTTAGGATACACATGATTATATAAGGTTGGTTACATACACATAGGTACACTGCATACACACTACACCTCCCATGGCGAGGTAAAATAAAATAAAATTATCATTTTGTTTTATTTTTATAATACATTTACATTTACACAAGAACATGATAATTACTGATTAGGATAATACAATTTTGTTCTGTTTTTGTGAATGGTGTCTACATTACCATTCTTTATTATTTTAACATTTGGTGACTCTTCTGATATAACTCTATATGGTCCCGTATAAACACTATCTAATTTATTACACATATTATTTTTAACTAAAACTAAATCATCAGGACGGTAAGTAACTGGATTTATATTTCTGTCATATAGTTCTTTTTGTTTTAATTTACTTTTGAGTAAGTTGTCTCGTGCATCTTTCTGTGACTTTTGTAATCTAAATTTTAATTCTAATGGATAATAATCAATGTTATATAGTGGATCAACAATCCTATTGGTCAAATTGCTTGGTAACGAGCACTTTTTTCCGAAAACTAACTCGTAAGGGGTATATTTTGTTGCTGAATGTACTGAAGTATTGTAGCAAAATGACCAAAATGGGAGCCATGTACTCCATGTCTCTGGATGGTTGTCGGTTTGAATACGGAGAAATGAATTCAAATGCTTGTGCGTGTTTTCCAAAGCACCTATACTTTGGTGGTGATATGCTGTTGAGTTTAGTTGTTTAATATTTAATAGATTACATACCTCCTTGAATGTTGATGACAGGAACTCGGTACCCCGATCCGTCGCTATCTCCTTCGGTACTCCATACCTTAATATAAAATTATGAACTAACGCTTTCGCTACTTCTTCCGTTCTGCGTGTAACTAAGGGATATGCCTCAATGTATTTGGTGAGTTCACACTGCAACGTGAGGATATAACTATAATTATAATTATCTCTTTCCAGAGGACCTACTAAGTCAATATATATTTTTTCAAAGGCACTATGTGCTGTTGTTGTTATTTCCATAGGTTGTTTGGTATTGTTCGGTGAATACTTTTGTTTCTGACATTTGTCGCATCTCTTTATAAACTCTTTTATATCATCTTCTAATCCCGTCCAATAGTAATATTTTTTTATATTGTTGAACATTCGTCTCGTACCCGCGTGGCCACTGGTAGGTAAGAGATGAAAATCGTTCAAAATTACTCGTTTATCTTCTTTATTCTCTATTCGTTGTACATCTTTTACTATATGTAAGTGTGGTCCGGTCCACTTTTTCATTATATCTATTTCATTTAATAACTTTTTTATAAAAATGTTATTTTTATTACTTTTTATTAAATAGATTTCCGTAATATTTACGCTTCTACAAAAATCTTGTAACTCTCTCACAAATTCGGCTCGCGATATTTGCGATGGAGAAGATACATGTTTAATATAGATAGTTTTTTCCTTAGGAATGTACATAAATGTATTACTTTCTTTACATGTTTCACCACTTTTTCTAATTGTTTCTAACTTGCATGCATCAATAAAACGTAATTCCACTGACTCGTTTAAAGTACTAGTACTAGGAGTGCTTACAACGTTTGGTTGATCAGACCGAACTGTAGTTGTGCCACTCGTTCCTATCTTAGAATTATTGTCAATCTGGTTTCTTTTCTGAGCTCTTGTCATAACTGAAACACACGACTCGTGCATTTGTTTTAAGTCATTACATGTTATGGAAATTCGTGACAATGCGTCTGCTGCCGCATTTTCCGTACCCCTGACATGTTCTATCGTAAAATCATATTCTTCTAGTAATAACCTAAATTTAAATAACCTGCTTGATGGGTCTTTCATGTTAAATAATGAAATTAAAGGTCTGTGGTCTGTGTATATTTTAAAATGTTTTCCGTACAAATAGGGACGAAAATGTTTAATCGCCCACACTATAGCTAGCAATTCCTTATCGATTGTTGGATAATTTATTTCCGCTTTGTTTAGTGATCTACTTGCAAATGATACTGGTCTTCCATTATTGTTAGACAAAATTGCTCCGATTGCATAATTAGAAGCGTCTGTCTGGAGATTAAACTCATTTTGTTCTGTGAAATCCGGATATTGTAAAATCGGTGGGGATATGATTTTTCCTTTTAAACTATCAAATGCCGACTGACACTTTTCATCCCATATAAAAGAAGCATTTTTACGACATAATTTGTTAAGTGGATAAGCTAACTCAGCAAAGTTTGGAATGAATTTTCTATAGAAATTAACAAACGCAACAAACCTCCTCGTCTCGTCTACATTTGTTGGACACGGATATTTTTTTACTACATTTATTTTATCCGGGTCAGGTAATACACCGTTACCTGATACCACATGGCCTAAGTATAGTAATTCCTTCTTTAAAAAATTACATTTCTGCGGGTTTAATTTTAAATTTACTTTCCGCAGTCGTTCGAAAACGTCTTGTAGATTCTTGTTATGACTATCTAAGTTTCTACCAAAGACCACTAAATCGTCTAAATAAATAAGGCATTTTTCATACGTTAAGCCAGACATAGCCATGGTCATCATTCTGGAAAATGATCCTGGACTCGTTTTTAAACCCATTGGCATACGAGTCATTTGGTATTGTCCTGAACAGAATGCTGTGTACTTTCTGCTTTCCTGTTCTAGTGCAATATTATAGTAACCTTGATACATATCTAAATGTGAAAAATATACCGAACCCGATAGCGAATCAAGTATTTCGGAAATATTTGGAAGTGGAAACCTGTCGTCTTCAATACAATTATTTAATTTTCGGTAATCAATAACTAGTCGCCACTTTTTCTGACCTGTACCGTCAGTCTTTTTAGGAACTAGTAATACTGGACTAGACCATTCGCTACGACAAGGTTCTATGATCCTTTCTCTTAACATTTTATCAATTTGTTGCTTAATTTCTCCCTTCTGTGAATGTGGTAAACGATATGGCTTTGTAAATTCAGAAGTTACATTTGGTTTTAAACGGTATGTTTATAAATACTTGTTGTAGTTAATCTATCTCCTGGCAAATAAAATATATCCGAGTACTTCGCGCATAATTTTTCTATGGATATTTGCTCTTCCTTATTAAGATGTTTGAGGTTTAGTACCGAAAACAATTGTTTTACTCTACTTGCATCACGTTCTGATTTGTCAAATTGGCAAACATTGTAGTTGTTTAATTTTTCTATACATGGATTAATGTCCGTTAAGGTACACAACTTATCCGTTGTATTTAATATCTTAATCGGTATTAGACCATTAACTGGTGTTGCTATGCAACTGGCCAATAATATTCCGTCACTAATTTCCTTAGAATGTACTACACACTCTTCTGTGAATTCGGTCTTAAAATAATGTATGGATTCACATCTTGGGTAAACTTCCATTGTGTTTTTATAACTCAGTAAAGGTAAAACTATTTTAATTGAACTTTGTGTCAACAATGTTAAGGTATTATTACTGAAATCTAATATGGACTTATGTTTATTAATAAAATCTTGTCCGATGATGCCATTAGCCCTACATGGTAGAGTATCGAAAACATAAAACTTATTACAAATAAGGTGATGATCACCCGATGACAACGTTAAACAAACATATCCCATTGCATGGACTTTGCCACCAATTCCATTTATGACTATGTCCTCTTTTTGGACTGGAATGTTTTGTTCTAGAACATATTTATATTTTATAGCCGAAATTGTAGCACCGGTATCGACTAACCATGAATAAGTTTTGCTATTAGAACTTAAGTTAATATAATAGTTAGTATCAGTTGCGAGAATAACTCTATTATTCACGAAAAAACTCATTTGCATACTCTTCATTTTCCTGTCCCGTTAGAACATTAACCGCGTGTTTATTTGTATCTTTAGGGGTTTGGCTTATCCCTTGGTTACAACGATTCCTATAATAACTCCTACCTCTACCACGCCATGGTGATCCTCGGCCTCGCTGTGGTGCACCGCGGCTCTGCTGATGCGCCTGCTGGCCCCCCCGAGGGTAGCCTCGACGAGCACTGGAATCATTGTTACGACCCCTGTTATAATATGTCCTGTTGTAATTATTATTTTGATAACCACTACGGAAATTCTGTTGTCTTCCTCTAGGAGAATACATACCTAGGATCTCGCCAGAACTCGAACTCGGTCCCGCTATGGATGTTTCTTCATCCTTCGCACCTTGTATTGCGTCCTTCAACGACTCGTAGTTCCTAGCTGCAATGATAGTTGAAAGACGGCGGTTTCGCAACCCATCGGCAAACCTTTTGATAACTTGCTTTTCATTCAAGGGTTTAATTATTTTGTATGTCTCTAAGTTACCGTCGGCTTGCGATACCGTCAAATCCACGAAAAGTTCCGAAAGTTTGGTTCCGTAGTCCTGAATTGACAGTTCTGTTTGCTTTAATTGATTTATATTATTTTGTATCGCAAACGGTGATTTTTTAGGCAGTAACACTCTACGCATTTCCTTTACCAAATCATCAACATTAGAATAATCTAACTGTAACTGCAATTTAGCGTTCTGAGACAACCTACTCTTCACAACAAACTGTACTAGTTTCTTCTTACACTCATCACTAGCCAATAACGAGCTATAGTATTCTACATTATCAATAAATTGTTTAAGCGAACATTCATTGTCAGTTGGTATCATAGGTAATAAACTAAGAGCTACTTTCAAATCAAATGACTCCATTTTTGTATCCTCGCTACTACTCGTACTTGACGTAGAGGATAAATCTAAAATTTGTTTATACAATGACTCAAAATCAATACAAAATGTATTTATTAATATCTGTTCGTTTTGTCCTACTTTACCTTTCTTTACATCGTCTGATATCTTCTCTATTATATCAGTATATTTGTCATAAATTTCCTTTGAATCACACAACTTTTTCTCTAATACATTTCCTTGCCTTCGTTTAGGGCCAATTTTAATTAAATATGTTTTTATACATTTCAAATTTTTATATAATTGTTCTAAGTCATCTGCCATTTCCTACCATCATTAGTTGTTTAATTAATCACTTCGTTTATTATAGTTACAAGTACAATGTAACATATCATTTACTACGTTTATTACTATTACGATTATGTACTTATCTAATAAAGTTCTGAGTCCATTTTACGATGCCCGTTGTTTTTCCTCGAACTTTCACACACTCAGCACTTTTTTTTTCACTTTCACTTAAACCCATGATGTGTAAACCGATGTGTGATGGTATCCGCTATCTTTGTTTTCACACTATGTCGCCCTTCGACCGTCCTTTCTCCAGTGATGGTCCAGATTGCCTCGCTCCTGACCTTCTAGATATTGCACTCCTGTACATCTCCTGATGTATCCAGCGTACATGACATCGCCGATACATTTGCAGCAGAAAATACAGCACGCCGAGTCCCAGAACCAGCACCACTATAGTCATCAGTATGGTGATGGTGGTAATATGTAATTTCACCTCTTCCAGATGCGCGTTATTAGTTCCTCCGGCTGCGTTTTGCACTATCACGGTTTCATCTTTAGTTTGCGTAGTTCCCATTTTTAATGAACCCGTATTTTTCGTAAGCAACGAACCAAATACCACTTGTCACAACCGCGAACGTTATTAACGCTAGTGAATAATTATTATAATTCATCTTAGCTTGGCTCTACTTAGTCCAATTGTTTACACTGTACAACCCTTATATGGCACGGCGGTGTCGGTAAGGCGATCGCGCGGCGATGCCCGCTGGCAGGGTCGCCATGTAAGGTCGAAGGTATTTGTGGAGCGAAATGATAGACACGACTGCTCAAATAATACTCTCCTTTATTTTAGGATACACATGATTATATAAGGTTGGTTACATACACATAGGTACACTGCATACACACTACACCTTGTCGCCAGCCTGACAAATAAAAGAATATGGCACCCCATCAATACCAGGAGCTGAGTCCCGGACATGACGGAGTACCACATTCAATTCTTCCAAAGTAAATGGCATATCAAAGGGATCCTCTGCTAAATTAGAAACATTGCCTACATTCACACATTCGGATAAGAGGGGAACATATGGTGGAGCAATTTTGTCATAGAAAAGTTCGGCTGTTTCCCTAGTTAGTGGCGAAGAAGTAGAGGGGGAACATCCACGTCTAAACCTTTTAATGTTTTTCCAGACAACTGAGACTGGAGTAGATGGGGACAAGGAGGTGCAGAATTTCACCCAGCCAGCACGTTTCTTCTTGCGAAGAAGACGTTTGGCTCTAGCGTTACTCTGGAGGTATGCCAGAAGGTTATTGGTACACATATTTGTATTGTAGCGTCTCTCGGCCTCATTTCTTTCTTTAACTGCAGAAGGGATTTTATTTCTGGCACTGTTTCTTAGCGGAAAAGAGGAATCTGCACTCGAGGTAACAGCTGCGACAAAACCCTCATAACAGCTTTTGGCATGGTGGTGATCAGAAGGGTTTGATAAACATGAATTTAAATTAGGAAGGGCATCAATTTTATCCTCCAATAATGAGACAAACCTAGTCCAATCTGGTTTTGATAGGTTGTATTTCAAAAGTGGAGAAGATTTTTCTAAATAAGTTCGATTAATTAAAGAGACAACAATAGGGTAATGATCACTACCATGCGACAAGGTTGTACATTCCCAGTGAGTAGATGCAGCCAGTTCCACCGAACAAAATGTTAGGTCTACACAACTCTTTTGTTGACCAGGAGGGGAACTACGAGTTGGACATCCATTATTTAAAATGCAGAGATTTAGATCGTCCAAAATCTCAACCAGTGCTACACCGAAGGCATCACAGCGTTCAGAACCCCATCTATAATGGTGGTAATTAAAGTCACCCATGACCATTAATGGGCCTTGCACATTGGTAAAAACGTTTCTTAGAACACCTAGAAAATCAGGGTGAGGATGTTCAATATAAATGGAAAACACCGTGATGCCCTCGACCCTTCCTGCTACAATACTCAAATTGCCCTCGAGTGGGGGCAAAGAAAAGGGAGAAAGTGGGACCCGATTATTTACGAAGAGAGCCGACCCTCCGTACCCATCGGATCTATCACACCTAAGAATGTTAAAATGTGGCATACGGAAGCTAAGACTTGGGGTGAGCCAAGTCTCAGCTATGGAACAAGCCAATGGCTTGTATTTGTTCAAGAGGAATATGAGGTCGTGTTTTTTATGCCACACGCTCCTCACATTCCACTGAAGAAATATTTGGCGGGACGCCATTTTTAATGTTTAATAATATAGAAATAAGTTGATCGGCAACGTTGGACGGTAACTGAGAGTTATTTGAAGTAGAGGAAATAAGTGATGGTAAAATTTTAAGTAAAAGTTCTATGACTGAAAAGGTATTATTATTAAAATTACTGGGGATATTATTATTAAGCGCACAGCCATTAGACTGTGAAGATTGGGGAGTGTTAACAATTTGTTGATGAGCAGTTTTATTATAGGATTGAGAAAGTGGGGCATGGGTCCTGGGCTTGAGAGTAACAGTTTTACGGTAAGACTGCGATTTAGTGACATTGGCGTAGTTGCAGGACACTGCTGGAATCGCTTTGCTAGCCTCTATATATGAGATCGATTTCTCAGCCATGACAGTCTTAACACGTTCATCGCCACGTAGGTCACCGGTGACCGGACCCTGCCCCGTATCTAGGGGCCTCGTAGGTCACCGGTGACCTCAGGGCAGACCTGTTTTCAATCCTATTTCGTGAGCCGTAGGATACTTATTCCGTAGATTTTGTGTATGCGTGTGACCGCTGTGGCGCTGTAGTACACGTGCGCACAATGGTTTTCGTCTACCTTGATGCTTGTTAGATTCACATAGAAAAATCTGCAGTTTTCCGCGAACTCGTTCATGGATGTGGAGGTTTGGGTTTTAAGTGCAACATAACTATTCATTTTAATACTTTACGTATCTTATTATACTGCCACTTTTCTAGGTTTTTTAACATTTAAAGTAAGTTTTTGAAATGCATCAGTTGTTTCCGAGAAATATGAAAAGAGCCTCTGCAATTTTTACAATATATTGGGTAAATAAGGTAATAAAATTAAAGAATAACTACAGTAATTATGTAAGTTGTGAAAATATTTATTAGAAAATTATAACAATAATTAAATTTCTAATTATAATAAAGAAAATAATGTTACTTCTTGTGGATCACGTTGAAACACTGTAAACATAAATGCGGTTTATTTTCGCATTCATTGCAAAACGTTGAAACTTTTTTTGTTTTATTTCTGGCAATTTTCGAACCATATAGTTCGACATTATTTTTGTAACATTTATTACAAAAACGTCGTGTTATTCTAACTGATCCCTCTTTTTTAGTTAGGTTATGTTTTAGCCTTTTAGGTCTTTCAACCTCTTCAACAATTTTATTTTCTGGGTCAGTCAAATCTTCCACCAACTGCCTTCGAAATTCTACAATCCCCATTTTACATTTATTATTCTCACAGAACATCACCCAAGAGTTCATCAAAGCAGTGTTCAAAATTAATTCTATTCCTAACTTTTTATACCACTTTACCGTCTTTCTTAGTGGAGATGAATAGGCATTCATTTGATCACTAAGATCGACTGAACCTTTTGCCATGTTATATGCAATAACCATCTTTGGCTTTCGAACTACCTTTCCTTTTTTGGTGACAGTTTTGAATCCTTTAGAATGCTTAGTGGACAGCATAAGCACATCCCTCTTATCTTTCCATTTTAAGACGCATATACCCCGCTCATTTTCCCTCGCTATTGACTCACCTGGTTTGAGTTTGGCTTCAATTACTTGCTTTGGTAATCCTCTTCTATTTTTTCTCAAGGTGCCAACCAGGTGAGTATCATTGTCGAGTAATTGATTTGCAAGATCAAGATTTGTGTACCAGTTATCAGTTGATACAGTATGCCCTAAGTTTAGTAGTCCATCACATAGACCCATGACCACAAAAGTAGGAGATGTATTCAACGATTCATGGTTTTTACCTGCGTATAATTGTAACTTACACGTATATCCGGGTAAAGTGCAAAGCTTAAATAATTTCATCCCATATTTATGTCTTTTGCTTTTATTGTATTGTCGGAAAATAATACGGCCTCGAAATGGTATTTGACTTTCGTCCACACATACATCTTCTTTCGGAGCGTAGCTTTTCTGGAAAGTTTCGTTGAGAGCATCTATAAGAGGCCGAATTTTGTTAATACGATCCGATGTATCTGCGGTTTCGTTATTTACATAGTGTAGATTTTTTAAGATCAACTCAAACCTGTTTCTGCTCATCACAGTTCCAGGAAATTTTTGACCAAAGACTTTGTCTTTACTCCAATAATCGACTATTTTTGGAAGTTTGACGAGGCCCATGTAAAGTATTAATCCATAAACTTGTTTTATTTCATTGGTCGTCGTTGGTTTCCATAAATGTGAGCGTGATGAAGGTTTGGAACTTTGACCAGCTTGTTGGGCAAATAAATTTGTTTGTATGGCAATATCTTCAAAGATCCTATCTGGGACTACTAAACTAAAATATTTTCCAGGTGGGCTGTTTCGAAGCTGACTTGCAAACGGTTCTTTCATACCTGAAACAAAAAGTTTATCTTTACTAATATTATAAAGAAGAAAGACTTTTTTGTTTGTTTGTACTGAATAGGCTCCAAAACTACTGGACCGATATACATTTTTTTTTCACCTATGGAAAGCTACATTAGCAAAAACTAGTATAGGTATATAAAATTCTCACCTGTATGTTCCGTAAACGCGATTAAAGATGGTTGGTGACCTCTTGGCTCTGACCACTTTTGAATCGAGATATCCCGAAGCTCGGCGATTTGACTTCGAACCAAGTCTTCCACAGAATCTTTGTCACTTTCCGAGTCACTGTCAATAACAACTCGTGTACGTCGGCGTCGTTTCGGTGGACGGATAATTTCGTCCTCACTTTCCTCTTCGCATTTTTCTTCCAAACATCTTTCTTCAATCTCACGGAAAATACTGGCTTCCAATAAGTCAATACGATGCAGATCTTCTTGAGATATGTCTAAATCTAGTATATCAAAACCGTCAGAATCCATTATAAGAACAAACACAAGAATACAAAATAAAAAACTGAACGACGTGCATTCCACTCGAGCGTAAGTATTCGACTGCGGGGCGGGTGACCGGGGGTGTGACCTATCTGGCGCCAAAATAACGAAAATGCAATTTTTGACATCACAGCGCCGCGTAGGCCACCGATGACCTCATGGGGTTTTTTGTGATTATTTCATAAACCATACATACGATTGTAGCCTAACCTAGACATAAATCCATATCTTACTAAACTACATCAAGTAATAACAAAAAAAAAATATGTAAATTTTCACCGTTCCACTACGGCGGTTAACGTGTTAATGGCTTTCTGCCTACCATGCTCAGGGCAAGACTTGCTATTAGCGAAGTGGTTTCCCGAGCAGAGCACACAGAAGGCCTCGCCCTCAGAAATGTTGCAACCATCACCAGGGTGATCGTGGCCACATTTACTGCAGCGTGGGTTTGACCTGCAGACATTTGCAACATGCCCAAATCTACAGCACTTACGGCATTGGATAGTGGGATAAATGTATTGGTCAACAGGAAGGGAAGTGTAACAGCAATATACCCGCTTTGGTAAGGCCTGACCATCGAATGTAAGCACACAGGTTTCTGTAGGCTTCCACTCCACTCTCCCTTCAACCTGAACCTTCCGGTTAATCCTACGCACTTTCAGAATTTGCCCACAACCTGAGGGCACAGACAAATATGTTAATGCCTCCTCTTCACTGATGTCCGAGGGAACCCCTGTTACAACACCCATCCTGGTTATGTTGAACGTCGGAATAGCTGCTGTATATCCATGTTTAGACAACAAGGAGTTAACGATAAAAGCGTTTGCATCTTGAGGAGATGCAAACTCCACTGAAACCCTATTTCTGCCAACTTTGTTGACTCCATCGCGGATAATATTTGAAATTTTATTAATTATTAAAAATTTCCCGAAATTAACAGGATGCAGAGTGGTGCCAGAATTAACCTGCGCCTCCACACGAGAGACGTGAACAATGAATGGTCCCTTATCCAAAGCAGAGTATCTTACGCGACCAATTTGACTCTTGGGCTGTTTGTTTGGAGATGTCGGTGTCGGTATTTCTGCGTTACTAGGACGTTTACGCGTACTTTGTAGGACTTCCATGTCAGACACACTGCAGACTACATCTGCAAACTGCGATAGTGGATTCGGCGAGGGAGGAAAAGAAGTTAGAGAAGCTGAAATATCAGGAGGGTCAGGATCAGGAGGTTTGTTTCTATCCATTATGGATGAAACCGGAGCAAGAGATGTACAAACACGATACAAACCTGTTTCTACAGTCTAGGACAACACACTTAAAAATAGAAACAAGTCACAAAAGTAGTAAAATAAAATTAAAACTGAATTATAACCACAAGAAACTAGAACCAACGTGCGCTCCAAGAAACCCGTGGCGAGAATCCGTTATTAAAGTAAAATGTAAGACTAAACGTGTCAAATGTAGAATCTGTCTTATGTAGAATCTGTCAAAAATAGACTATGATGTCAAAAGTAGAGTCTGTCAAATGTAGACTAAACGGTTTTTTTGCAGTTCTTCAGGCAATCCTCTATTCTTAAGGATTTGCTTTAAATAATATTCACGTTTTGCAGCAATTGCTGGTTTTTCAATTAGAGCTAGTCTGTTTGATTGGCACTTCTTAAATTTAAAGCCGATTGACATTAAATTTTTCTAAGAAATTCATGGCTCGCATTAAAATTTATATCTTCCTTCAGTACTGCCAATAGCTTCCTTAGTGTAGGAACCTCTTTCTGAACAGTGTAAAAAAATTGCACCTTCTGTCTAATTGCACATAGATCAAAATCAACGATCTGTTTCTTAGGTCGGCCCTTCTTTGTTATTCCAGGAGTTACAAATTTACCTCCATTCTTCATACCCTCGTTCACTATGCGCCGAATTGAGCTTTCGGAAACGCCTGAAACCATGAAAGGCATGTTTAAATAATATATAAAATACCATATTCATAATAAATATATTAGCTAAATAAATCAGTTAAGGATCAAAACAGTTCATTATGTAGTATATTATACTACATAATGAACTGTTTTGATGTGACTGTGTACGTACGATTTATTAAATCGTACGTACATTTTATAACCTCAATAAAACATAAAGCTATTTAGTCGATAAATGATACTTATAAACACAAGATTGACAAGAGATTACATTTCCTATACCGTGTTTAACATTAGAAATGTAATCTACATACCAGTTAACTTAGCTGTTCGACCTTAACACGTTAACTGCCATGTCAGTCACCGGTGCCTGACAGACTCACTACCTGTTCAGGCCATGTCAGTCACCGGTGACTGACACCGAAGCATCAAATTCAAAAGACCGTTGTGTGCCGTCCGGCACGTCTACAGTGTTCTTTTCTGTTAGAAATGACTGACATGGCCCCAAGCAAGACATATTCAACATGGCCTTCGACTTTTATATCTAGAACAAAAGTTATCAAGTATTTTTTTGGAAAATGAAATAAAACACAATGATATTTTAAACTTATATTATTTACTGAGGAAATCACATATTTTGGGGAATTATTACGTTAAACAAACAAATTATATAATGAAAATTATTATTTATGTTCAATATTATAACATTCTAGACAAAAATGAGGTTCATTTGGGCATTGAGGGCAGTAAGTTACAACTTGCTTGGTCTTTTTTCTGGCAAATATCCTATCAACTGTTTGTACATTTATCTTATAACATCTAGAGCAGTATTTCCGAATTTTCTTCACAGCCCCTTCTTTTCTTGCTAACATATGCTTTTTCCTTGTATTTCTTGTAAATAACAGCTCTGGTTCGCAGTTTTCTTTTCCTGATTCTGTTAGGTATTTGCACAAATCCTTTCTGTAATCTACTATCCCCCTCTTAGACTTAGTAGTTTCTTTATACATTATATAAGAATTGAGCAAAGCTGTATTCAGTAGTAATTCCACAGCCAGTTTTCTGTGCCATTTTACAGACTTTCGTAGGGGTGTTGAGTAGGCGATCATTTGATCCGACAGGTCTACAGCTGCTTTTGCATTATTGTAATCGGTCACAATTTTAGGTTTTATTATCTCCTTGCCTCTTTTTAGTGTCCTGGAAAATCCAATTGAATGTTTCGTCGAGAGTAAATAAACATCTCGTTTATCTTTCCACTTCATACACGTCATACCGTCTTCATTCTCTTTTGCTCGAAATTCTCCCTTTTTTAGGCTTCCTGTTATAACATTTTTGGGCAAATGTCTTCTATTTTTGCGCAACGTACCAACGAGATGAGTGTCTTCTTCTAGAAGCTTTTTACCTAAATCAACACTAGTATACCAGTTGTCGGTATAGAGTGTATGACCCCTTTTGAGATAGCTGGTCATAAGAGACATAACGACATTGCTAGGTGTTATAAATTCAGTCTCATCGCGTTTACCAGAGTAAACTTGAACCTTTAATGTATATCCTGGATTGGTACATATTTTAAATAGCTTAATACCGTATTTGTGTCTCTTTAATTTAATATATTGTCGGAAAATAACCCGCCCTCGAAATGGCACTAAAGACTCATCGATGCAGAGATTTTCCTGGGGGTAGTAATGTGCAGCAAAGTTGAGATTCAAAGTATCAAGCAAACAACGAATTTTAAACAAACGGTCGCCAGGAGGTTGATCTTCGTTATTAGAAAAGTGCACCATTCGTAACATAATCTCAAATCTGTTACGAGCCATTATTGTACGTGGAAAAGATTGGGAAATCAAGGGATCAGTTGACCAATAATCAGCTAGCTTTGGTAATTTGACAATTCCCATCCACAAAATTAGACCAAAAAATCTTTTGATCTCGTCCGTATTTGTCTTTGTCCAGCCAAGTAAGCGGGATCCTTTTTTCATTTGTTTTTTTGAATTTAGCTTTGTTATTGTTTGTTCGGCATAACGATTGGTTTCTATAGCTATATTTTCGAAAACAGTGTCCGGGACTAACAAAGTATAAAATGATTCCGGTTTTGAATGAGCCATCAAACTTCTCAAACTATAAGGTCTCAAACCAGGGCACTCAGTAAATGGAACAATTCGCCTTTGGTTCCGTAACGGTTCGGACCACAAATCAGTTTTATTTTCAATAATTAGTGATCTAACCTGCTGATCAGTACTTTCATCTTCGTCTCCACTTTCAATTATATATCTCCTCTTCCTGTTGTTACACAAACGCAAAGTCTCTTCTTCTTCAACACTTACTTCACCATTACTTAGAACATCTAATAACTCCAAATTACCTTGAGTTAGCTCTTTTTCTAATTCATCAATTTGATGCAAATCTAATAAAGAAATATCAAAGTCATCCATATTCGACATTATCATCTACAAATCAAAACATGGAGGCCACCACTAATTATTACGCGCACCCCGTCGCTTCCGTAATTCTAATTCAACTAAAATGCATGGAACTACAAATCAAAACATTAGTGCGGAGGTGGGCGGGGTAAAGGGGTAGGAAGCAAAGCGAATCGTGTCACACGGAATCACACGATCTAACACGACACCTGACCGATGATAGCCGAACGCAGCGAACGCAGGACGCTGGCGATTATTTCCCGCTAAAATGCAGAAGGAAGCGCGCTCAAACTCTTGAATTTTTACCTACGTGCCGGACAAAATGCCTGACACGGCGCACGGACTGCAATTTGTACCATTTGGGCCACGTCAGTCACGGGTGACTGACAGTTATTTTTTTTTCTTATTTTATTGATATAAAGAAAAGGGAACACTTTTTTATACATAATTATTCAATTTAAACCATTTGGAATCAATTCGCAAAAAAAAATAATTTGACGGATTTCAAAATATGGCTTGGCAGTTAACGTGTAACATCGTCCAATTCGGAAAGCATTTTTCCCGCTTGAAATCCAGCCATACACGCTTGAAAAACTGTAAATACGATTTGTCTCGCAACGCTCTTATAAACTTTCCGATTCATTAAGGTTACAAGATAAAAATCTCGAAATAACATAAAAAATACTAGATATGTTTACCAAACAAGCTACGACGTGACAGTTGAGGTACTCAGTTTGAGAGAAATTCGGTGTTGCCAATTTAATCAAAAGTATTAGTTCCCAAAACATTCTTTTCATGACTTTCTTGACGGACTGTAGTTCATTCCCAGAGCATTGATTTATATTCGAACGAACATCGAAAATCTCTCCTTCACTTGAACTATTGGAAGTTATCGGCAATCTGTGACGTCGGGTACCATGAGACGGTAATTCATTATGCGGGTCTAATACGCAGTCGTCTGAATTTTCTTCGAACACCTCGTAGTCGCTCTGAAAATCGTACGCCTCCCCCACCGGATCATTTCGCTCATTGCCAGAATTGTGACACGATCCCGACCTTATAGGTCGATTATTATCTTCATTTGACATCTTTTTATGCAATAAACACAGGCATAAACAAACTCACACACACAATCACGCGCAGCTTATTACGCGTCGCGTCGTCGTCGTGTTTTGGCGCGAAAAATGCACAAAATTCCTCGGGCGTTGTTACGTCAGCGCGGCACGCGCGTTTCTATCTGATGACACAAAAAAATTTACCTAATATTACGATTACTTACTTATTAGAAAGAGAGAGAAAGCATAATTCCTGTCCGTGTCCACACCGGTGGCGCACCCCGCCCGGCACGATTTTTGGTTCATGGGGCGGTGGTGTACCACCGGTGGCCATTTGGAGAATTGCGCCGTTGGATACCAAGTACCTACTTATGAGTGCCGGTCTGAACGTGTTAATACTATCTATTTAAGAGCTTATTTTAGAGTTTTTAGAGCTTTGTGCCTATTGGCCTTGTTTGTTCTGTCACCTGCTTGATATGTACGGAAGTGGAAATTTGTATAATTTTTTCCTGCTCCTCCGTTATTTTTTTCTGATTAATTTCGTTGCGGGATCCAAGACAGTTAAATTCTTTCTCCGGGACTTCGTCGAGCTCCATTGCCTCGGCGTTTTTCTGGTGGTCGCCACTGTTGATTCTGGCTTTCAGGAATGGCAGTGGTTTGGGAATAGTGCGGTGGGATAGCCCCTACAAGTTTACCAGTTATTTTTATATTCAACATATTCTTACGCGTAGACAAAGCTTTCTCACATGATAAAATTTCCTTTTTCCGCGTGGACAATAATTAAAAAAAAATACAAATACAATAAACTTAGAAAAACAGAATTGATGGCTTACTATACAATATGCCCATTTTTGCAGATTATTATTCGCCACCAGTAAGCTGAAAAAGAAATAGAAAACCTGCAGCCGAATTGCGTAATTATATTATCGAAAGCAAAAGAATCAATTCTTTCCCAAAACCGACTTTACGTATTGCATATTACACTCTGAAACGGAAAGGTTATGTTCCTTTCATTACCAACATTTTGACGTAGAATTGATTGTAAAAAATGAACGAAAGCGGCAGAATCGAGATTAAACTTCACATATTGGTATTGTGTAATGCAAATGTCAAATATGAATGGAAAAAACGCTTGTCATTCTCAAATATACTTGACATTGGCATTGATATGTCCAATATTTTTTGGCGCCGATTTGTCGTTGCACTTATCTAAGTGATTTTCTCGTATTAGTTTCAAAATTAATACGTAAAAGTGTAAGTCAACATCTTCTTGAATAATTGTGAAAGTGAATTAGTATGAAACCGCAATTATTAATCAATATTTGTGATATTTTAGATTCTGCCGAAATACTCGGGCGCTCCAAGTAAGTAGCGTGAAGTTGACCTCACTTTTAGCTATCTTCTAATTAGATTTTATTGTTTTTTCAGCATCCACAATGTCACGGGGTTATTTGTTGCATCTCGGGGAAGAGGAGCGCCTTAAAGCAATGCTTAAAATAAATCGTAGTCTTTTGAGAAGTGCCAGCAACCTCCTCGATTTGCCACACAATTACTTCGTGGCTAACTTTAGGCTCACCAAACCTCAATTCTTGATGCTTTGTGAGGAACTGTTTGCACTTCTACAAAGGCGTCGTAATTCCGCTGTTTGCCCTCAGCTTAAGGTAACTTTTGAACCTTTCTAAGTACTTATTGTTAAGTTTAAAGTAACCTTTACACACTTGCTAGACGTAGGTTGGCAAAGTTAAATTATTTATTTCTTTAGTCAAGCTGCCAGTCAATTAGTCACAAATTTGGAGCTAGTATTTCAAAACGTAGGTAACTTATGTGGGGCAGAAACTTAATGGCCAGTAAAACCCAGTTACCTATCAAAAAATCCAAGCACAATATGGTGCTTGGATATGATATAAGTGTGGAAAAAGGCCTTCAAAATAATTGCTTTAAGAAATAATATTTTATTGCAGGTTTTAGCAGCAGTTAGTTTTTATGCTAATGGGGCATAAAAAAAAAAATTGGTGCGTATTACCATCTGGAGCTATCACAAACAACAGTACATGATTGTCTGTGCGAGGTAAGTGCTACTTGAATTCTTTTGTATTTAAACACTGGTGTAAGTTTCTGACAAATATTCTTTTTATTTTAGGTTACTGAGGCTCTCAACAGCATTGAGATTCTTCGAAGATATATTAAATTTCCTATGACACAGGAAGAGAGGGGTGCTGTAAAAAGGAAGTGAGTATGAAATTAGATAACAATGAAAATCTATGACTATTATTTACCATTTATTTACCAGGTCTATTATTGACATTGTCGCACCTAGTTTAGCTATTATCTTTAATAATTGTATCGACTGTGGGGAGTTTCCTGACCTAATGAAAAATAGTAAAATAATACCTTTGTTTAAATCAGGTAGTACATCAGACCCTACAAATTATAGACCTATTTCAGTACTACCTACGTTTAGTAAAATATTTGAGAAATTAATGTTAGAGCAATTGCAAAGATTTTTTAATAAACATAAATTATTACATAGCAAACAGTTTGGTTTTACAAGGGGTCGTTCAACTACTGATGCCGGTGTTGAGCTTCTAGGACATATTTATAATGCATGGGAAGATAGGTGCGATGCCTTGGGAATCTTTTGTGTAGTAACACACCGTGTGAAGTAACACACCGTGATCTGTTGGCTTCTAGAGTGGATAGCTGTGATTGGCCGTCTTCTTTAGTTTCAGGCATATGACCTATGTATCCTTTCTCATGCAGACTATCCATGCAGTCACGAAAACCTCTATCTAGAATAAAAACATCATTTTCTCTATAAAAATCGTTGAATTCCATTTCATTTAATAAATCATTCATTATGGTTGCATCATTTGTTGTGGCACTATATGGTCCGCATACATCTATGATATATCCATTAGAGGCACAGAGGATAAACGGCTTTAATAAATGCCTGTATTTATGTAGGGAATATGTATCCTTTTAAAATAAGTAGTTACTGCTTTTTTGTGTATATATATGTTGCATCAGCTATTGTTACTGCGGGTTTTTGTTCAGCTGGTGCATCAGGCTCACCAAAAATGTGATTGGCAATGTAGGAATTTTTTGCTGCCACCTGCTCCCTTCGTAAATGAGGAAAACCAAGAAATTGTGGAACTTAGTCAGTTAACAAGATATTTCTTGCTACAGAGATTAAGGTCTCTAGGGTCCTTCTTGGAACTTGAAATAAGCACGACAATCTGTCGCCTGAATCTCCAGTCCTTAACTTGCACAATAAGGCTGTTAATGCAAAACCACCCCGATGCATATTCATAAGCCTGGGTGTTGCTTCTAATATTTGTTGATGTTATTGTTTACTTATGCCTATAAAGTACTGCACTTGGTTATCAGTGTAGTTTTGAATATTCTCATAAGAGATGTTACGAAGTCCTTCCATTAATATAAAAATAATCTCTTCTATGTGCATGGAAGTAAAGTTATTAAGGCTATACTCAGCAGCATAGAGATTTTCATAATTTGCCTCCTGTCTATGCAGAGAACAAATACGAGCACCTCTTGGTATATAATATTGTTACCTAATTAATACTTCTTGCCTGGTTTCTTCGGGCACAACATTTCGCTCTGGTTCCAAACATTCTTGGAAAATGCAATGCCTTGGTGTTTCAGCCGCTCTTCGTATATTGGGCAACACAATAAGCTGGGGTATTTCTTGTGGTTCTTCTGGAACATTTAAGTTCAAATCTCGAGCATGGTCCCAGCAAACTCTACAAACTTCATTCATGGATGACATCTGTAAATAATTCATTTGATGAGATGGCCATAGATATCAAAATAATATTGATGAAATACACATTAAACACTAAGATCAATAGAAACACAAACAAACAGAACAAGATGCCTGATTGAATTTGAGCAACCCAAAAGCTGGAGAATGGTTCTTGAGATACAATAATTTATTTCCTTCACCTTATAGAAAACCTCTAACAAATAGCTTTGTTGTGTTACTAGTGATTAAGTTTATTGCTCATTGGAGTAGAGGAGGGCTCATTTGTCAATGGAAAGACCAGTATCCTTTTGTTGTTAGTAGAGCCAACCTCATGAGTTTCCCAGAGTTAGCAACATACGTGGGACACTCAGAAAGTTTTGCGAAACTAAAAAAAATTGTTCTATACGTACATATATTTTTATTAAATCTTTTCAAAGTACTTTCCACCAGCCTCTATACAAAGATTCATGCGCCTAAACCAGTTTTCAAAACACTTTTTCCAGTCCGCCGCAGACACCTCGTTTACAGCCTGCTCGAACGCAGCCAGCGCATCTTCCGGCGACGAAAATTGTATCCCTTTGAGCTGATTTTTTATTTTTGGGAATAAAAAGAAGTCACACGGTGCTAGATCAGGGCTGTAAGGAGGGTGACCCAGGAGTTTGACTGGCGTGCTGTCCAGGAAGTCCCTCGTTTTGAGTGCGGTGTGCGCAGGTGCATTGTCGTGGTGGAGCAGTAGCCCGCGGAGCCCTGTGTTTGGTCGCTTGTTGCTTATAACAGAGAAAACTTCTGGCAAACATTTGGTAGTATACCATTCGGCATTAATGCTTCTTTGATCCCGTAAGGGAATTGATACCAAGTGGCCAGTCAAATTAAAAAAGCTAGCGATCAAAATCTTACCCCCGCTTCTAGATCGCTTCACTTTGGTAGGCGTTGGCTCATTTTGAAACACCCAAACAGTCGACTGGCGCTTGGTTTCTGGGTCGTATTGATAAATCCAGGACTCATCACCTGTAACGATGTCGTAAACACGCCGAGACGAGCCTGCTTCAAATTTGTTAAGCATATCACGGCACCATTCCACCCGGGCCTGCTTCTGAGCATCGGTGAGGTTGTGCGGCACCCAGCGTGATACTATCCTCCTCACGCGAAGATGGCTGTGTAGAATCTCGTGAACGCTTCCCGATCCAATCTTCAATATGTGTTGAATCTCCTGATATGTAATTAGCCTATTGTCTTGGATTAAATTTTTCACTGCTAGCACGTTTTCTTCGGTAACAGCCGTCAAAGGGCGACCGCTTCTTTCGTCATCCCCCAAAGTTGGTCGACCGCGCTTGAATTCGTTATACCAACGATACACGGTTGCCTTGGAAGGGCCTTCATCCATGAATGCCATTTGAAGTCTATCGTACGATTCATCCGGTTTCAGGCGACACTTGAAATCGTATAAAATCATAGCTCTAAAATGTTCCCGGCGCAGATCCATATTTCAGTGAGACACAATACTTTGAATTAACTCGCAAAAAATGTGGAGGGAAATTTTGAAATTGGAACTTACTTATTTTTACTTATAAATAATCATATTTTCGAAAAACATTATAACTGGCCAGTCTCCCATATATAAAAACTTTTTTTCGCAATACTTTCTGAGGGGCCTGGTCTAAGAGTAAGAGCCCTCGCAGACCACAGACTTTTTATCGGCCGATAGTTTAGTCGGGTTGGCCTGCTAGTACGCACACCGAGCCAACTAAACAGTTCAGTCGGTGATGAGTGCGCAAACTATCCAACAGTCTGCCGACTATTCTCTATTTGCTAGTTTCTAACCAACTGGTGAAATCTACCGCACAATGAAAATTAATAAAACATTGTATAGAATTGTTATTATTGCTCTCATACACCGGAGGAGGAAAATTAAAAAGAGAGCCCGAGAGTATTGGGTGCATCCTATCTTTAGTGATAGATTATTAAATGGAAAATTTTACACTATGCATTCCAAATTACTCGATTACCCGAAAAAATTTTTCGCCTTTTATCGAATGAGCATAACTAGCTTCAACCAACTTGTCAAATTAATTGGACCAGGAATAGCGAAGGAGGATACAAATTTAAGACTATCTATACCTGTGGAGGAGAGATTGAGCGTTACGATAAGGTAAGATAAACCACAAAACATACTTTAAATTTTTTATTATAATTCAAATGCCAAGTTTACAAGTCGTATATTTGGGAATCTTCTGAAAAATTTGAATAATATGACTGGGTTGACATGTTGGAATCAGCTGGTGATGAAACATTTTGAATGGTTGTTTGTGGTAAAGTGGGGGATGGTGTAGAACCGGATGTATAAGCCTGTGATTGTTGTTGTGGCGGCAAGATGTTAGTCCCTCGTTGGTAAACAGGAAAAGAGTTCATGGGTTGTTGCAGTATGGTGTATGTTGGTTGAGAATGAGGCTGAACACTCCTACCAAGTCTTATCTGTTTAAATACGTTAAGAATACTAATCTTAGCATCGAGTTTTTCATCTGCGGTTAAATTTTTGAGTGATGGGACAAGAGACAATGCAAAGTTTACATCTTCATCAACATTAGTCTCATTTAATGCTTTTAATATTGCTTCATCCAAATCCGTATTCTTCGAAACACGAGTTTTCTTCTGGCGAGGAGGTGCGGAAGCGGATGGAGCAGTTTCTTCATCATCTTCCTCATTTTCTGTAGTATCCTGGGCCAGGTTCAGGTTACCTTCCGTTTGACGATTTTCCATGCATGGAAGTAAAAATAATAATTGTTCAAAGTATACGTATTTACGCCTCTTGACCGAAGCCTGCCCCGACTTTGTGTTCTTTTGTGCATTTAATTCTCGGCGAAAGCAAGTCCGTAAATTGGCCCATTTTTTTTGTATATCGCGGCCTGAAAAATAATAAAATATAATTAATTCATTACAGGTATCTGGCTACTGGAGCTAGTTTCAATTCATTATCTTTTGATTATCTGATGGGAGCTTCTACAATACGAGATATTACAAAAAGTACATGTGAGCAAATATGGAATATGCTTCAACCGTTATATATGCCAACCAAACAAGAAGATGACTGGATTGAAATAGCAGACGAATTCTACAGTCGCACAAATTTTCCAAACATCATTGGAGCGATCGATGGCAAACATATACGAATGATACAGCCAGAACATTCCGGTTCATCATATTTTAACTACAAAAAGTTCTTCTCCTGCGTTTTGATGGCTTGGACAGATGCCGATTATAAATTTGTGTACATTGATGTTGGTTCTTATGGAACAGCTAGTGATTCGGAAATATTTAAAACATCAGAAATGGGTAAACGGCTTTCCGAGAATCGACTAAATATTCCTTCTGGAAGGCAATTGCCTAATGATGATGTTGGAGATGTTATTCCATTCTCTGTCGTAGGCGATGAAGCGTTTGGACTTGGAAATAATATATTACGCCCTTATGCAAAAAGAAATTTAAACTACACCAAGCGAATTTTCAACTATAGACATACAAGAGCTCGACGCATGGTTGAATGTACTTTCGGGATTCTAGCTAACAAATGGCGCATTTTTCACCGTCCAATTGACGTAAATATTAATTTTTGTGTTAAAATTATTAAAGCTTGCTGTGTCCTACACAATTATGTACGAATCAAAGATGGAATACATTTTAAAGACACTCTCTACAGTTGTACCATGAATAACTTCAATACAAATGGAAATAACCGAGGAAGAAATAATATGAATAATGTGCGGCAATACATGTCGTCATACTTTATATCTCCTGCAGGCTCAATTCCGTGTCAATATAATAAAGTGTAATGTAAATAAATAAAAATGTATCGTACCTTGATTTGTTTTTTCTTGGGCACTAAGCTCATTCCAATCAGGAACAACAGCTTCACAAACTTCCTCCCACAGTTTTTTCTTCACATTTACGTCAGAGTACTCTTTTAAGTTTTTCTTATAAAGTGCAGGGCGTTTTTCGACTTCCTCGATCAAGTTTACGATCAAAGATTCCGAAATAAGCGACTGAGAATTGGGCGACGCCATTTTACAAAACACGCGCGGCCGACCATTCGCTGTCAAAGCTCGGAGCGAACTGAACTATCGGCTTAGTCGGCCGACTAAAAAAACGTCGTGTGTGCGCGTGTGGTAGGGAGCCAATACTGATTATACGGTCGGCCGATAGTTTGCCGACAGTATAGTTTGAATTGAATCGGGAAGCCCATCAAACTTGTTTATCGGCCGATACCAAATCGTCATAGTGTGCGCACTTGCTTACATCTGCGTACTGATTAAGAGCCCGACCAAACTATCGGCCGATAAAAAGTCTGTGGTCTGCGAGGGCTCTAATGGCACTTTGCATGACAAGTGTTTGTTAGCTAGTTATTATAAATATATTATCTCATATATACCTGCTGGTTCTCCAACAAGCGAGCCATGTTGTCGGGATTCCACTCTTCATCTGATTTTGTGTTGGACAGACTCTGACCACATACAGCACACATTAAAAGAGAATGATCACCATCCACATGATCAGGTGAAGGGGGTTGAATGTCTTAAACTGGTGGAGCAATCCTAGTTCTTCTAGCTCTTAGCCAACATGGCACACAAGCTTCATCTTCAGGACGAAGCTAAAAAAAAAAAAAAAAGCTTGCATTCAAATATGCATGGTAATAGTGAGTAATAATTTATATTAATTCATTTCTTAGTTTAAATCAAATAAAGATAATCAATAATAGTTTTAGTAGGTACATGTTTTTATACCTCTCGTGGTTGGATCCAAGTAGAAATTGAAAAAAAAAAACCATAGACGCATTTTCTAAAGTGTCCTTTAGGCCCGGCGCCCATTATCGGCATCGGCAAGGAAAAGGATCCTTCGGCATCCTACATGCAAGCGCACACTATCGGCAATTATGCTTTGGCATGCTGTAACGTTCTTAGGGATGACGAGGCGTCCTTAAGGATGCCGCACCGTCCTGCAGCTTGCCGAAGCGTCTCAATATCGTATTTCTCATCATAACAGTCTCAGAGTTGTTACAAGCTAGTTGTCTGAATTGTATTTAATATGGTGGACTGGTATCTAGTGTTCATAGCAACTCTTGCTGAAGAAGAAGAGAAATCTAATCAATCAAGAAGATTTTGGGTGAACAACCTTTGGAAGCAACGATATATGTCCGGTGAATTCAACAATTTATTCAATGAATTGCGTTATGACGTTCGAAAATTTTATGATTATTATAGAATGAGTTATGAAAATTTTGAAAGTCTGGTTCATTTGCTTCGACCTTACATGGAGAAAAAACAATCAAGATTTCGCTCACCTATACCTGTTGAAGAAAGATTGTCTGTGTGCTTGAGGTGAGTAATAAAAAATACTTTAATAAGTTAAATCCTATTTATTATTTTTTAATTCACATATACTCGTACAGGTATGATTCGAATGGTGACTTCAGATCGTAGACTGCATTACTATTTCGTCTGAATCTATATTTCTTGCTGCGCCGGTCATAGGACTGTCGTCGTGGAGCGATTGTTGATGTCATTCGAATCATATCTTTATTTTTAATCACATTAGCTTTGCTGCAGGTAAAAAATAAAATGTAAAAAAAAAATACAAATTCTGGTAATCATTGGTTTCAATATTCTGGTAATCACTGGTTTCAATGTTTTCATCTTGGCATCTAAGTATGGGTGTCGGAGTATATGTCAATGTTGATTGTATGTTGTCCTCGTTATTTACGGATGTTGCTTGGGGTGTGTAATAAGAAAAATCGTCCATGGTGTAGTTTGATTGATTCATAGGAGGATTTTGTTTCGATGTGGATGGGTCATAAATAGATCTTGTAGTTTCAATATTCTGTGGTGCTTCTGATAGTTCTGAATATTTGATTTCTGCCTTATTGACAAGAAGCAATACATCTCTTTTTACTTGAAGTTGCAACTTTTTCGGTAAAGATTTTACCGTAGCAGACATTCATTTAAAAAATATATCTATAGGATGTTCATCTTCGTTATTCTTAGAATCTATATATTCTTTTAATATCTCAGCTGTGGTTTATGTTTTGTGATCGAGGACGCGACTTTTGAGAATCTGAATGTGACATTTGTGATTGTGGCCGTGATTGAGGAGAATCCAAGAAAGAATCTTGTGTCTCCTCGGAAGAAGAATCTAAATTAGATACCTGCGCTCTATTTTGTAAAAATGTATTCAAGAATTGGAGTTCTCTTTCGTGTTTTATAGGCCTTTGTGGCTTTGCAGAATCACCACTTTTGCTTATTCTATTTTTCATCGCTTTTCGATAGTTGTTTCTGATATTCGTCCACATCTTGAGAAATTCTTGAGCTGAAAATAATATAATAAACATATAAATGAATGGTTTGTCAGTTAATCGTATGTGTCCGGCACCCGCAACACAGGTGATATTATGTATAATGTTTCGTAATCGTATTTTGTATGATTTAAAATATGATTATCAAAAGTGCCTAGGTATATTTATTCAAAATTTTCAAAATTATAATATTTTTTTAAAATTGGTATTATTTAAATATGTTTCATAATATTAATAGGTACCTAAGCTATATTTAAAATATGTTTCTTTTCAGGTTTTTAATAACAGGAGTCAGTTTCAAAACTTTAGCATTCAATTACCGAATGTGATTAAGTACAGTTCGTTGTATAGTCCATGAAACCTGCCGTGTAATCTGGAATATTCTTGGCCGTGTCGTTCTGCCAAAACCAACAACAGCACAATAGAAGATAATTGCTAAAGACTTTGATGAAATATGGAATTTTTCAAATTGTATTGGTGCCATGGATGGCAAGCACTTCAAGATACGAGCTCCAAATAATAGTGGAAGTATGTATTTTAATTAAAATTATTTTTTAGTATCGTTCTGCTGGCTGTAGCAGATGCTAAATACAGATTTGTCATTGTCGATGTAGGTGCTTATGGTAGAAATAGCGACGGTGGTATATTAGATCATTCAAAATTGGGTTTAAAATTGCAAAACACATTAAATATTCCTCAAAATGTGAGCTTACGAGGAAGAACTGAAGAATTACCCTATGTTTTTGTTGCTGATGAAGCATTTCCACTAACGAAAAATATAATGAGACCGTACCCTGCGAATCAATTGGCAAATATAGAGAAAAGAGTTTTGGCATTCTTCAATCAAGGTTTGAAATATTTCAGAGGAGAATGCAAGTACAAGCAAAATATATAGATAACATCATTTTAGCCTGCTGTTCTTTACATAATTATATCATTAACAATGCAACGACGGAACTTCCAAACCCACTACAGGAAAGCGATATTTTAGAAGGTTCCGTGGATAACAATGTAGTAGGCGATAACAATATTATTATGTGCGAGGGTATGGTCGTTAGAGATCAATTCAAACAATATTTTAACTCTGAACATGGGTCAGTTAGTTGGCAGAATAATATTGTCAATAGATCATAAAATACTAACGATCTATAAGTCAATGTAATTACCATAACCATTACCATTTGTATTATTATGTAAGTAATTAGATTAATTAATCATTATCATAATGATGGTACTTATTATAACTCAATAATAATAAAATGTTTAAGATGCTTACTTACGTGTTTTATTGAGTTCTTTGGCGATTTGCTCCCACGCATTATGTTTCATGTGTTGGTCACTGTAGTGACGCGATTTTATATTGTATAAACACTCATGTAGACCAACTAAATTAATAAGCTTTTCTTCCGCCATGACATTCGATGTGACAGCAAACAACCGGTACATACAGCGATTACCTCGATTGTGTTGTGTGAGTCAAATGATGCAAATGGCGGATGCCTCCCCTCGCCCCGCAGGGCAAACTATCCCCCGAGTGTTGCCTCGGCGCCGGCGGCGTACCGAAGGTTGCCGAAGGATGCCGAAGCATCCCGAAGCATTCTCAAGGCTGCCGATACACCAGCCTCAAGCATACCGAAGCGGTATTTTTGTTATTACGACCACATATCACGGAAATTTCTACTTTATTGCCATTATGTTATAGTATATTGCTATTTGCCACCTAAAATCCTCAGTCGTACCGATGCCGATAATGGGCTCCGGGCCCTAGACTAGAGTCAAGAGCAAACCCATTACAAATAAAATAATAAAAAAACCATGGTTATTGTGCATAGAGGTTTGCACCGGAGCAGTGAGTACCGGAGAATAACCGGTGATTTACCGGTAACAGTACTCGATTGAAATAATCGGTAATTAACCGATTGATCTCCGGTGTTCGTCGCATCTTATTTTTTTATATAATAAAGTTACACAAATAAAAGACACATTCAATAATATTTTTTTTTTATAATTATTTAACATTCATGACAATTATTTACTTACTTGTTTCTTTCGAATTAGATTAATTATTTCAGTCATTAGTTCATAGCGGTCTTGGCCGTTTATGTGATTCATTTCACTAGCAACTAACTGGCCAAATAATTTGTTACAATGTTCGTGGTTATTTTCGTAATTTTCTGTTTGCGTTCCGTTTTCATTGCTCATTACTATGGGTTGCTTTTTTGAAATATTTCTAGCACAATCACCTTCTGGTTCTTCGTCAGAAAATGTCATCCTTTACGCATATTCTTCAAATAGATCTAAATAGAAAAAAAAAATTGGTAAATAAAAAACATGTATTGATTTATCTTGCATACGTTTAAAACAAAATCGTGAACAAATTTAGCTTACCTTGAGTTTCCATTTTAAAAGATAAATTCTTCTTAAGTTAACTGTTTAATTTATATCTACTATGTATTAATGATGAATAACGGACGAACGAATGATCACTCAACGATTAAGTGAGAAATATAAAAAATATTAGTCTGAGTGAGACATAGGGCGCATAGATTTGGAGATTCTTTCATAGAATATTATTAATAGTGAGGAGTCCTAGACAAACATATTTTTTAAGTCTTTGGTAAAGGGGATTTCCCCAAAGCTTTTATTTGTTTTTTTTAAGAAAGATTTTTATTTGTAAAACATACTCATTCACTCGTTCAAATTACATTTTGTATTGTAGAATTTCGTTCGATAGGTCGAGGTTGTTAATCAATAAACTAACTTTGATGTTAGCTACAGATTTCCAACCTTTTTCTTTGGTTAATGATAAAGGCTTTAAGAACTTTGTTCATAACATTAACCCAAACTACAAAATTCCAGATAAAAGAACAATACGTTATGAATTAATGCCGAAAATATTTTATGAAGCTAAGACAAAGCTAAAAAAAATCTTATCTGAAGATGGTAACTTGTCACTGACCACAGATATTTGGACGAGTCATTCCATGGAGTCCTACATCACAATCACTGTGCACTTTTTCTTTTCAAATGGCCTTAAAAGTTGTGTACTAACCACTACGCCTTTGACAGAGTCGCACACTGCAGATCATTTAAAAGATGTGGTCCATAAAATATTGACGGAGTGGGCAATCCGTGATAAAGTTGTGTGCATCACAACAGATCATGGAGCCAACGTAGTAAAAATGGCTCGACTGTTAGGAGTACGTAGCATGCCTTGTTTTGCACACACTTTAAATTTGGTTGTAAATGATTCCTTGAAAATTCCCGAATTAATTAACTTGGTAGAGAAGTGTAAAAAAATTGTTAAATATTTAAAAAAATCTAATTTTGCTACACTAACACTCCACAGAGAACAAAAGGAGAGAAATCCTGATGTAGAACCTTTACAATTACTGCAGGAAGTTCCAACTCGTTGGAATAGCCTTTATTACATGATAAAGAGAATTTTAAAATTAATTGATAGTATAACCGCCGCACAGAGAAAACTGCCTCAAGCACCTCAAATAATTAGCCCAGAAGAAAAAAAAATATTACAAGATATGGTGCTTTTTTGCTGCATATATTTGAGCAAGCAATCCAAATGATAAGCGGAGACCAGTATCCAACCTCTAGTTTGATTATACCTATTATTTACGGGCTATTCGATAACATTCAAAGTTTGGGGCCCAGAATTTCTACACCGGTAGGTGAAATATTTTTACAAACATTGAAAAACTGTATGAATGATCGCTTATTGGAATACGAATCTCGAATTGTTTGTCGAATTTCTACTATACTGCATCCCGTTTTTAGAAACAGCTTTAGACAATTGCAAAATAAATTGGCTGCTAAAGATGCTGTAAAGGCAGAAATAAATAATATTTTCCGGATCCGAAACATATCTCAAAGCGCAGAAGAAATAGCCACGTCAAGTGAAAATAGTACTAGAGAAACTGGTCGCTCGGATTTGCTTGGATTTCTAAAAAGAAATACCAGTAATGCAGATATGACATCCGCTACGGCAATGAATTTATTCAAAATGTATACCGAAACACAGTATCCTGAAAAAAGTCACAATTGGGATGAAGTTGTGCAATTCTGGAAATTCAATAAACATTTAAAGCCTTTAGGCCGGGCGCATACATACTGATTCCGGATCAGAAATCCTGATCAGGTTTCCTAATCAAGAATTCCGTGTAGAGAGCGCACACATTCTGTTTTTTGCATTCGGAATTTAAACGATCAGTTCGATCATAGACGCTTCTGATAACGCACGAGTATGGACGACGAAGACGAATTGGTGCTCATTGCTCTTTTATTGGCGCTAGACAAAAAGGACATAAAACGTCGTTATTGGGTGCATCCACTGAATACCCAAAGATTAACTGAGAGTCAATTCTATGTCAAAAGAGCAAAGTTACGGGCATACCCAGAAGAATTCTTCAAATATTACAGGATGTCAATGAAATCCTTTGATGAGCTTCATAATAGCATACGAGATAAAATAAAAAAGCAAAATACGCACATGAGATTGTGTTTGGATACAGAAGAAAAATTGACCATAACATTAAGGTATGTACGTATTTATTGTAATAAAAATTAAGATATTGTACAAACATTACGCTTTAAATTTACTTAAAGTTTAAGAATTCTTGCATTGTTTCCTCCTGTGAATCTTGAGGCTGGAGAACTATAAACTGTGTAGCCTCATTGTCTTCAACACTAGTATTTGGTAAAGATATCTCAACAGGATAATCTTGCTTGGGGCTTTGTTGGGTAGTTGATTGGGGAGGTGTCACACTAGAAATTGAGTGGATAATAATAGGCTTCCTGGTATTCTTACGGGGCACATTTTGCTGCTGCGAAGGTGGATAAAAAGTTGGTGGTGATGGAGTTGGACTCTGCAAATATATTGGTGATACTTTGGGCACGTGTATATTTTGATAAGATGGAACGTAAGTCGGTGATGGAGATAAGTTATTTCCAGCCATTGGAAACGACCCTGAAGAATCGTCACTTTGTTGGTAATAGTTAGTGTACCGGGACGTTGATGGTGATGGTTCGTTTCCCATGGTAATCTTTTTTACCAATTGAAGCATACCGACTTTAAAATCAATTTTTTGATGAGCATTCATTGCTTTCATATAGCTTCTGAAACTAAGAAGATATTTCGTGTCGTCATCTTCGTCAATATTAGCAGAAGGTTTTTTCTGTTTTTGTTGCAACATACTTAGTATTTGATTGGGGACATCTTTCTTTTTTTTCTGACTGACTATAGGTAAAGTAGGTACGGGTGACTCCATACGATTGATATCTTCCGGTTCAATATTTTGTTCTTCAGTTTCTGATTGTTGTTGTGGTTGAGTAGATTCTGCATCTTCGGTCGGATAGTTCCCTTCTGATTTTCTACTAGCAAACACTGGTGTAAGGAAGTAAAGCAAGGAACTATAAACATAAGTTTTGGGCTTTTTAGCAGCACTGCCAGTAGGAAGATTTTTGGTTTTCTGAATTTCTTTGCGATAAAAGTCTCTAATGTTGTTCCATTTATTCTTCAATTCGCACCTGAAATAAGTTAAAAATGAAACTATAATGCTTTTTGTTTCAGATTTCTGGCAACTGGTTGCAATTTTGAAGAAATGTAAACAGATTTTCTGGTGGGAAGCCGAACTGTGTCTGCACTAGTTAATGAAACATGTGAAGCTATTTGGGAGGTGCACCAACGTTCAGAAATGAGGCCACCGTCATCAAAAGAACGTTGGATTACAATTGCGGACAGTTATTATAGAAATGCCAACTTCCCAAATTGTGTAGGGGCATTTGATGGGAAACATATTCGTTTGATTTCTCCCCAGCGCAGTGGGTCTGCTTTTTATAACTATAAAAACTATTTCTCTATTGTTTTGATGGCAGTAGTAGACGCAGACCTACGGTTCATAGCTATTGACGTGGGTGCTTTTGGCAGAGACAGTGACAGTAATATCTTTAAAAATTGGGCTTTTGGGAAAATGTTACAAGAAAATCGCCTTAATTTGCCAGAAGCCAAACCTCTGCCAGGAAGTAATGGCCCACCTCTACCATTTGTGTTTTTAGGTGATGAGGCCTTTCCACTGAACAATAATTTTTTGAAACCTTATCCAAGGCAGAACCTCAATAATCAACGTCGAATCTTTAACTATCGATTGAGTCGAGCTCGACGAATAGTTGAATGTGCTTTCGGCATTCTTTCAAACAAGTGGAGGATTTTTCATACAAGTATGACAATTCCACCAGATTTTGCTGTTCTAATAACGAAGACAGCATGCGTATTGCATAATTTTGTACGCAGACGAGATGGTTATAATTTTAAAGATACATTAGCACATTACTTCGAGGATTTTCCATTCCGTTCTGCACGACAATCTACAAACCGAGGCAGAGCTATACGAGATAATTTCGCCGAGTATTTCGTCTCGCCGGAAGGAGAACTGTCATACCAATACAATGAAAGTATTATTAATCCAAATTGATTCAACAATAAAGAAATATTAAAATACTTACATTTGTTTACTTTATCTGTGCACGTTTCCCAATCCTGAATAAGATCTTTACATATCTGTTCCCAGGCCAAATCTTTCATATCACGGTTATGATAATCTGCGTGATTTATGTCCCATATGCATGGGTGTTTTTCAACACTCATTATTAAATTCTCGGCATCGCACATTTTTTTTTACAGCTGACGGAGAGCGTTACACGTCGTACGTCTACTCGGCACAGCGCCAACGCGATTCTGAATGATTCTGAATGAAAATTTCCGTACGTGTGCGGCGATCGAGCCAAAATGTACGCGAATGCTGCGTTCGGGATGACGTCATCAGGTTTTTTTCCGTTCTTCCAAAACGAACGCACGGAGAAATTCCGAACCGAACGTCAGGTTTTTTTCTGTCCGGAAAAAGTAAGAACGGTGTGCGCCTTGTCGAACATTTTGTATGCACGCGGACCATTCAGGTTTCCGAATCTGAAACCCTAATACGGAAACCTGATCCGGAATTAGTATGTATGCGCCCGGCCTTAGACGAAATAGCCTCTAAATACCTAGCTGTGCCTGCTACTTCTGTAAGGTCAGAGAGAGTATTTTCGGCGACAGGACAAATACTTAATGATAGAAGAAACATGTTACGCTATGACGCTGTTGACATGTTGTGTTTCTTAAATCAAAATCAGCATTTGTTATCTTTATAAAACGTTTTTTTTTTTAATAAATGATTATATAAAGTATGTCAATTGATTATTCTTATTTCTTCATTTTTAATGTATAAATAAAAAAAAAGAAACAAATTTTCTTTATTCTCCGGTGACCTCCGGTTTTTCACCGGAGATTGCCCAATCACCGGTGAATTCAATCGTTTGTGCACATTAATCACACACCAAATTAAAAATGTGAGAAGTGAAAATAAAAATATATTTAAATAAAAAAATATGACTTCAAATTGAATAAAATGCACCTCTACGTCAACGGAACGTGAAATGTGAACTTTGACGTTTACCATGACAATTTATCTAACCTAAAAATTTGCACAAAACAAAATTGTTGTATGGATTTTTTTTTATCGTAAACCGTGATGCTCCGAGTTTTGAAACTTTGTAAAAAGCTTTCTATTTATGAGTACTATCTAAAAAAAAATGAACTTCCAAATCAGCGGCCCATATTGGAAATTTTAGGCGAAAGATGCGCCGACAGACGAAATTATCTTGATATTTGAAACACTTTAAAATAATCTAACTCTGCTTTGTGCCCAATATGAACAAAACTAACAAAATTATTGTTGGTTCATATAAACAATAATTTTGATCATTCACACAACGAATGAATCGTTTTTGTTCGTATATAACACCACAGCATCTGTGTTCAGAGTTCTACGAAAACCTATGCTCTTTCAGCCCAAAACCGTGGAGACTATAGTCATGGCTATTGCACACTTGCATAATTTTTTGAGAAACACGGATTCATCTAAAAACTTGTATGCACCCCCTGGCTCACTTGACAGCGACCAAAACGGAAGATTATGTGAAGGTAGTTGGCGGAGAGATTCTGAAATGTCATCTTTACTTCCATTGAATAATGTACCTAGAAGAGCTGCCTCAACGGCAAAACAAATTAGGGATGAGTTTAGTAACTATTTTATGAACGAGGGTACAGTTTCTTGGCAGAATACATATTGTTAAGTTTTTTTAATCAAGTCGAAGGAAACTAGTTCAATGCAGTTACCTCTGTGTTGCGTCGTTTCCTTGGATTATTTCGATCTCCTAAAAATGCCAGCGCCTCGTAAGCAAACCATGTACTTTAGTACGTTTCATCCCAACCTGTAAAATAAATTACAATAAATAAACAATACAATAGAATATAGTACATATATGTATAGTAAAATATAGTAGAATATAGTAATATAGTGGGTATACAATAGAAGTAATAATTGTACTAATAGCAAGTAAGTGATAATACCTAAGTAAAAACTAAATAAATTAATAAAAGTGTGTAATATGTAAAGCAACAGAAATTTATAATAAAACATACCTTTTCCGGAACTATGGCTCTTCTTTACTTTTCCTTTTTCTCTTCGATGTGAAGCAAGCAAACTAATCATTTTGTTTTTGCATTCTTCTACATCTCTTTCCAATGAATGAGCAATATCACTCCAAGCATCGTGTTTCAGATTTTTTTTAAAGTATTGCGGGTTTTTTGGATCCCAAATAATAGGTTTTTCTTGATACAAACTAATGAGTTCAAGCGATTGTTCGTCACTCCACATCATGAACGTACATACGACACAACCGTCACGAACGCCGTCCAAACGAGCACTGCGAGCATCTTTGTGTTCGCGCGAAAAACCGACAGCCGATGGATCAACCCCGAGCGCCGCGCGAGCGTTACATGTAATGCTCGTAGTGCCGTCCACACGTAGAATTCGTGTTACATTACACGGTGGATTACATTACACGTTACACTCGTCTGGACCCGGCTTTAGGTGGTGACGGTTGTACAGTTGCTTCTAAATACCCCGGGTGCACCGCAACTATAACAAGAAAATTTTGGTTGAGACGGAGATGGTGCCTGCGTCGACTTCAGCAACATCTTTCGCCGCCACTGTGCCTTCAACACGCTTCTTCTTTCGGCATACGTCCACCGTGTGTCCCGGGTTTTTACAAAAAGTGCATCGGCGATGTGTTGGCGTTAAGGAAAAAAAAAGTCTCCAGACCTCGATGCAAAATTCGCTAGATATTGATAAAAATTTAACTAAAAAATCCGCTAGAAGTCGCTAAATATTTCAAAATTTTCCATGGTAAAAAAAATGGTGTAAATAAAAGCAAGTTTGTATAATCAAGCATTTAATCATAATAAATCAAATCTCTACAGATTTAAACAAACATAGATTTCGTTGTCTATTGCGTCATTTTCGACTTCGACAACTTCTAATGGCGCTGAAGTAGCAGAAGTTGATGGTTCCACTGTAGAAGTACTTGGTTTTTTAATAGTTGTAGTAATTTTTGCCAGGACATCATCGGGCAAGACATAGCTGTGGCAATTTTGTTTTAAAATCTTTAACTGATTCCTTACAAGAAGTTATGGAGTTTAAAGTGGATGAAGCCAGTCTGTTCCTCAGTTTGTTCTTTATAATATTCATTTGACTGAACATTCGTTCCACTTCTGCGTTGGAATGTAGCAACGATAAGACTGTTATGGCTAAATCTGCTATGTCTTTGTAAGTATTAAAACCTGCAGCGTCCTTGTATTTAAATACATGAGCCCAAAATTGTACAGTATCTGTATTCATGATGTCCCATTTCACAAAATTAATACTGTGCCATTGTTTTAAAATGTTTTCAATTTTGTCCTCCTCAAATCCTAATTCCACAGCAAGTTCAGCGATTGAGTTATCTTTTAACTGTTTTAAAGTATTATCTACAGATAATTGTGTCATTTTTTGTAAGGCCATGTAATTGCTGGGTAAACGGTTTTGAATTTCTTTTGCCAAACGCACGGTAAAATCAATACAACTTTTTCTAACTGTTGCAACTGTTTGGGATGGTAAATTTACTTAAGCAACGTGGGACTCAAACATGTATCCGAGATGAGGTACTAGGGGCTTAGGTGGTTATCAATTTTAATGGTTAAATAATCATTTACAGTTGTGGCGGAGTTCGGTATCAATATCCTGTTACAGACAGATCGCAATAAATTCATCAATGAGAATAATAATTTTACAGTATCTGTGTTCTCTCCTTCGAAAATCTTGATTCCCATTTGCACATCATTCAGAACACTTTTCAAGTATGTGAAATGTAAGCGATTAGCTTCGTCTTTGTACATTCCACTCAATAAATCTGCAGTGTGGCATTTATCTTTAGTAAGTGAAAAATGTAACTTCCCACTGTGTCAAAATTCTGACAACAGTTGGTTCTATGGACAGCCAGCGAGTATCACAAACTTTGAGAATTTTAAGAGGTTCGTCGCCACAGTTAATGAGACTGCACAGCTCCTTGTATTCATGCTGGCGCTTTGATTAGATTGAAAACCACTTAAAGGTTTCTCTTATCATAAATTCAATATGTTGTGGAATAGAGTGCTGTGACGCGTGACTGACGGCTAGTTGTAGGGAATGCCAGATGCTTCTTATTAGGATTAAATTGGGTAGATTGTATTGCCACTTGAGTATTTCGTATACGCTGTTGTGACACCCTGTCATTACTGCAGCGTTATCAGTCCCAATTCCTACCAAATTTTGAAGCGATAAATTGTGTGATTGTACACAATTTACTAATGATGAGACAAGGCCGTTGGCATCAGCTCGCTCTATTGGCTCCAGCGACAGAAAAGCAGATATAACAGAATTTTGTGACACGCTAAAATATCTCACGATTACGCCCATGAATTTGGTCACACTAACGTCTGTAGATTCATCCAAAATAAGGCTATATTTTTGGCTTTTAACAAGGTTTTCTCTGAAATGTGGTGCTAGTACCTGGTTGATAATCTGAGTGCACTTCGTCCTATGTATTTTTAAGTCAGCACATTTTGAATCTGCGAACACATCTTTGCATAATTCTGTCAGATGGTCTATTTGAGAAATTGCACTGTGCTCCGTTATAAATAAAGCAAGCTTACCTTCGGCTTTTTGGGTACATCTATTCGCTTTAGGAGCTGTAGTAAAACATATTTGCTGATTTTTTGAAATAGCGTTACATTTTTCTTGTGTTTTTTTGTATCGGCGTGTTTCCTTAAATCATTTAATTTTGTTCGATCAGAGTCATAACAGGTTTTAGCCACATTTTGAACTCTTCTTGTTGTTCCCATTCTGGTCTATACTTTTGAGCATAAGTCTTCTTTTTTAAAGGAATTTCCATTTCCACAATTATTAGATAATGTTAAAAATAACGACAATTGAACAAATACACTGCTATTCACACTTTGAAAAACAGGTTTGTTCTGCGAAAACGTAACATAGAAACAGCTTCCTTCCTTTCTCTAAACGGTGGTGATGAATGAATGAAATGAAAGAGAAAGAGACGGCGACATCTGAAGCATCGTTTAATAGAGTGAGAGGCATCAAAGTGGTTATACCTCAAGATCGAATGTCATTGTGGTAGGGGATTTCCCGAAAGACCAATAGCAATATTCGTAGTGTTGCTTGTAACTACATTTAAATTTGTATTAAAATATTTCTGTATTTTCAATATAAAAAAAATCGTTCTTCTTCTAATTTTACTACTCTACTGGAGGTTGGTTAGCTTTGCATACAAAAAGTCCCTCAAAGTCGCTAAATTATTTCTTGTCGCTAGATCAAAAAAAAAGTCGCTAGGCACATCCAAAATCCGCTAGATCTAGCGACAAAGTCGCTAAAACGGCAACACTGGTCGCTGCTTTCCTTTTCGCATCTGAGCTGTAGATGTTTCGGTATATTTAGCTCCATGTGCTTATTCCTGTAGAGTTTCTTCGATACCGCGTGCCGTTTCTGGAAGTTTATCGATAGTTGGTACCGTATCTCGCGGCATGCGGTTTCGTACTTCTAGCCGTATCAGCGCGAACACCAAATCTATTTGTTGGGTTTCAGTCAGTGCTGGAGGAGAAAGCGATGCAAATAATGCCCGCTTCTTGGCAATTAATGCTTCCGTGGTAACATCAGACTCCTGGAACTCGTGTGTGATCTGGTGATAAATCATATACGCTGGTTTCCGGGGAGCGAACGTATGGCTCAGTTTTACTCACAAAAGTGTTCCCACTTTTTTACACTGTTTTTCACGCCTTGCCACCATACCGCTGCTTCATCAGGTAGAAGGAGTGGAAGCCCTAGGAGCGCATCTGAGTCACTAAGCTTTTCCACTCTTTTGTAGGTGGTCGCTGCTGCTAAAAAAGCCTCGACTGCATCCGTGTCCTTTTGCCCACTGTAGGTGATGTAGCACGATGCAAAAGTTCCCTGCTTGGAAGCTGTGATGGTCTGTAGGAACAACTGGAACTGTTCGTCGGACATAGCCATCTTCAAAGACCGATGAGGGAGTCTTCGTAGATTTTCTAACTTGATCCCTGGATTCGGCCTCACGTTGTGCGCCAGATTGTAACGGAGTTAAACTCAGTATATGGTTTCCGACTATATTTACGTCACTTTTTACAGTACAAGTTGATCACATACAAACAAACACTTAACGAGACTGGTAAAATGCGTAACTAGTTCTCAGAGCTGTCCGACCAGTGAGGCTGAAGGAGTTCGAGAGCGTAGTAAGCACACTTTGAGCCGAATGTTCTCGCGGTCGTCTTATATAGCGGCCGGCGCGTAGCGGGGACTCGGGAGCTACACTTCGCCCGTCTGACGTCTACTGCTGCGTCATGGTGTTTACTTAGTTGTTACAGGATCTTTCACAAATTATTTGACCCGCTTTCGAAAATATTCGTTCGCAAGGAACTGACGTTGCTGCCACTGCCACGCATAATCTTTTTTCATTAAATAATAAATGTGCGGATACATTGATTTTCTCTGCTCCCACCATTCTAGCGGATCTTTCGAGCGGTGCAGATAATCTTCCTGCAGGTATTTTTGCAACTCTCTGATGCCAGCGGCTGTAGGATTTTCCGGAACTAAATTTGCAATTTATGTGTCAAAATCATCCCATATTGATGGCACTCTTTGCTGGATGGATGTGGATACGCTTGTAGATGGTTGTTCTATTGTTGTAACTGAATTATCCTGCGTTTATCTTCTTATTAAAGCAGTCAGTTTTCTCTTCAAAGATCTACAGCACGATAATTGTGTGGGATCTTAAAACCCTTCTTTTTGAATCGTGTATCTAAAACCATTGCCTCAGATACTGTTATATCTGTTTCCAGACCTTGGAATCGTCCATTAAGCCCTTCTTTCAGATTTTCTATTAACTGAATAATTTCAATAGGTATATCAGTGTTCTCCAGTAGATTTAATTCTTGTTTAAGAATGTGATCTTTCATTATTCTGTAGTATAATGGTACTTTAGATAGGGTGACGTATTTTTCCCGACAAACCTTGTTGTCACCTCATAGAAAATTTGTAGTATAGGTACTGCGCATTCTATTATTGCCCAATCATGCTGAGATGACGATAAGTCAGCTCTTATTATTGCCAAAGTTGAAATTAGGCATTCCTTTACTTTGAGGACTCTATCTAACATTTCATAAGTGCTGTTCCGCATGGTAGGTGTGTCTTGTTTTAATTTAAGTTCTGGTATACCTATATTTTTTGCCATTTCTATATATTTGGCCTTTGCTTGAGAACTTTTTTTAAAATATTGCACTATATATAATAGTGCCCATGGCATCCTTAAATATAAGATTAATCTTATGGGCAAAACAGCCAATTGATTGCCAATATCCATTCCTTACAGCTGCTAATATATTCGCGGCGTTGTCGCTGACGATAGCTACAATGTTGTCTTCTATATTCTATTCTTGGAAAACAGATTTGAAAAAAGATGTCAAATTACTGGCCGTGTGATTATCTGAGTATTGCACACAGTCAAAAAGATAATTTTCCAAAATTGTATTCTCATCAATATAATGGGCTGTAACCGCAACAAACGAATCATTATTCATAGAAGTCCACTATCTGAGTATTGCACACAGTCAAAAAGATCATCATCATCTGCCTAGCCTTTTTCCAACTATATTGGGGTCGGCTTCCAGTCTTACCGGATTCAGCTAAGTACCAGTGTTTTACATTGAGCGACTGCCTATCTGACCTCACAGTCAAAAAGATAATTTTCCTAAATTGTATTCTCATCAATAAAATGGGTTGTAACCGCAACAAACGAATTATTATTCATAGAAGTCCACCCATCTTTTGTAATGCACACTGCTTCTGCCTTTAAAATATCCTCTTTTACATATGATTGCATTTCGCAATAATATTTAGTCAAGAGACTGTTTGATAGTGTTTTTCTTGTAGGCAGGCTGTAATTTGGGTTCAACATTTCTACATTTTTTTTACATATTATTATCTAGTTACTTCTTCAACAAGTCTAAAAGTTTGATACTTTTGAGATAATTTTAACAAGCTGGCGATCAAGTTCAGCTGATTTTCTTACACTTAACGGCTTTTTTTGAATAAAATAATCTGTTATCGTCGGGGCATTATTAAAATGAGCAGAGACAGTCGGCGACGCGTCAACTTGAGCTGATGTGCTTGGGACTGGAGCCGTACTGTCAGTGTGGGTTTGTTCCCTGCTCATACATTCAGGATTTCTTACTGTAGACGCTGAAGTAGGTTGTCTCATTCAGTTTTGTTTGGAAATTGGCAGAGATGTACAAAATGGTTTTAAAAAAACATTTAAATACAAAATGCAAAATACTTTTCAGATTTACTATTTCAAATGCAAAATACCAAATAGTTTTGCGTTTTGTATTTGAAATGCTAAATGCAAAATAGGTATTTTCAAAATACTTTTTCAAAATAAAATACCTTTTGACCAAATCTCAGATATTTTTATTTATTTTAGGTATTTATCATGAGAAATAGAGACACAATGCCGAGCCGAACAAAAACGTCTAATAACATGGCACCTTATGCATGACATTTTGGTCATATTTATCAGTACGCGTATCAATAAATTCTGGTATGTTATTAATAATAATAATGCTCACTTAAAATAATGTAAAAAACTAGACTAACGAAAAGAGAGCCATGACTCCATTTTGTGAACTGTGTGGCCATTTATTTCGGTTGATTGTGCATCTAGTTCTTATTTTATTATTGTTACAGTTTTCTTTTATTAAAAACAGCTGGACTGGTATTGTTGAAAAGTTAAAATAAACATCGATTTTTATTTATTACGCTTTTTAACAATACCAGTTGTTCGAATACATCATCACTCATTTTTCATCTGTGAGGTCTCATAATCATCCCACCGTACGAAAAAAGTCTTTCTACTGGTGCTGAACTTGGTAAGGATGTGTTTTATTTTAAAAATACTTTTTTATTGTAAGATAAGCGTTAAGCATCTCCAGACTTGTGCACTCATCCTTTAAATATTGTAGGGTTTCCAGGTCTATTGTAGTATTGGCACTACCACCCTCACTGGTTGCAGAGGAGTCTGAATCCTGCAACATATAGTAAGACTCGCTTTTTCTTTCTGATGTCTGTGATTGGCGGCCACTTTTTAAATATTCATTTTTAAATTGCCTGACTTCTGTGATAAACAGCTCCTAGAATTGTTAGACACCAGCACCACACACCAAATCCACCACGTCATGTCTATTTACATTATCTAAATTATCTTGTTGTAATACAGTACTTAGCCGTTCCAGTATTGTAGGGATAACAACAACACTTCAATATCATAAACGTAGGTAATCAAATCAAATCAGTAACCACTTCACCAGCAACAACAAACAATAAATCCGTGAAATCGAATCGTCGGCGTCAGTGGCGTTGCGTTTCATAGCCATAGATAATGTTCGTCGTTTTCGTTTGACATTGACACTAGTCAGACATAAGGCGCGCACTCTGACCAAAGAAGAAAAAAGGGCGCGCATGGCTAGGAGGCGCCTCTATCGGTCAAATTCGGTAATACAAGCGTCATTTGTTCATTTCATTTTGTTTGACTGGTAATGTTGGCTAAACTTAATCACAAAGTATTTTGCATTTTGAAATGAATATTAAAAATGCAAAATACATCTTGAAAGGCATTTCAAATAAAATACAAAATGTTTTTTACTAAAAGGCATTTAAATGCAAAACACAAAATAGGTATTTTGTATTTGCATTTTAAATAGAAGTATTTCAAATAAATCGCATCTCTGGTATTTGGCCATACACTTCATGTAATATTAGCATTGATATAAATGAATGTGATCAAACTTACCTTGGTACAGTCTGCAATGTAAAGGCGGGTACAGACTGCTGCAACGCAACATGCAATGCAACACGAAACGAGCATTGCATCAGTGTAGACGCGGGGCGCGCACAACGTGCGCACGAACCGCGCATGTACCTACTCACATCTGTTTCCGAGATGCGCGCGAACGGATCGCTCAGTCTGCAAAAGAACACGCAAAGGAATGGATCGTGACGACCAATTGCGGGCTCTGATGATAGTCAGTGCTTCATTATTAATAGTGAATCATGTGATAAAACGCAGAAGACATCGACGTTGGTGGCGTACAGAGTTGTATAGTCAGAGAGCTGGTGCAAAACTAATGGCCGATATGAGATTAACTGGACAATTTCAAAATTTCTTAAGGATGAGTCCAACGACATTTGAAGATCTACTCAGATTAGTCGGACCAAGAATTTTTCGGAATCGCACACAGTTAAGGGCTCCAATTTCAATCCAAGACAGACTGGCAATAACACTTCGTTTTTTAGCTAGTGGTGACTCTTACACAAGTTTACAGTATACCTTCAGAGTATCAAAACAAGCCATAAGTGGCATTATTACAGAAGTATGCTCCGCCATAATTGAGGAATTAAAAGATTATATCAAGGTAAGTTTTATTCTTAATAAGTCAATTAAAGAACAGTATTATCACATCATTAAAGTCGTCATAGGATTGGTTAGATTCTAGTGACGTTACAGACGATGGCTGTTGGTTCATATATTCTTCGTTCCTTGCCGTGGTATAGCCATAGCGTCCGGCTTGATTTGTATCTGGAGTTTGCGCGGAAGGCGAGGGACGATTAAATTCGGAAGTTCCAGGACGATTAACATATCCGGTCAGATCCACATAATCTTGTCCTTTCTTCTGTGATGCATATTTGGATTCTTGGTATGAACTGGGGTAGTTATCCTGCTGTCGATATGATGATTCATAATAACCTCTGTCAGCCTTCATCAAAATTTCAAAAATTCCATGTTCGACCGAATTCCTGGTTTGAAGGGAATAAGTATTCATTTTAGCTGATATATAAGAAGCGAAAGTTGTAGTTAAATCTGGAGCGCCTGAATTTCCCAACTTATTGGCAGTAGTTTGTAATATGCCCACTACATCGGTCAGTACACTGCTGCTTTCATCTTTTTTTGCTTGTTTAGCTCGCGTAGGTTCATACCGTGTACGTGGAGTAGCAAATTCGTTCTGCAGATTTTCTTCATTAATCGGTTGTTGAACCGCCTCCTGAAAAACATAAAAATAATTTATAACTGTAGGTCCCATCTCTTGATATAAACTACTAGATAGTAGATATAACTCTCCAGGAAGGTAGGTATCGTGGCACCGATGGACAAATGTCGAAACGACTAAATATTTAGTTCGTTTTTTAGTCTAGTTCAATATAGCTAGCAATAAAATCAAGAGATGCTCACTATAATGGCACCTCAAAAATTGTCACCAGCGAGTGTTGGGCTACTAAGTACAATGACTGTCTCGTAGCCATAAATTAAATAAAAGTTTTTTGTTTTAGCTTCCAACGACAGAAGAAACTTGGTTGAACATAAGCAAACAGTTTGAAGAGAAGTGGAATTTTCCACACTGTTTAGGGGCACTGGACGGAAAACATGTTGTGCTTGAGGCACCTATCAAAAGTGGAACTGAATTCTACAACTATAAAAACTTCTTTAGCATCGTTCTTTTTGCTTTGGTTGACGCCGATTATAATTTTCTATTTGTAGATGTGGGATGCCAAGGAAGGATTTCAGATGGTGGCATCTTTAAAGATACAAAACTCTGTGAAATGATAGAAGATCGTACAATAAACCTTCCATCACCTGATTCACTCCCACGGAGACATATTCCAATACCATATTTCTTTGTGGGTGATAGTGCCTTTGCTTTAAGTGAAAATCTGATGAAACCATATGCTGGGGTACATCCAAAAGGCACTTCAAAGAGAGTATTCAACTACAGGCTAAGCAGAGCCAGAAGAACTGTTGAAAATGCATTTGGTATCATATCGTCTGTCTTTAGAGTTCTCAGAAAACCAATGCTTTTACAGCCTGATAAAGCTGAGCTAGTGGTTATGGCAATTGTCCTTTTACATAATTATTTGAGACGTCACTCTAGAAATACATATATGAATGACACTGAAGATGAAGTTACGAATGAAGACACACGTAGGCAAAATAATGAAGATATGAGATCACTACTACCTATGAGAAATATTCCTCGACGATCGCCTGCACATTTGAATGCGTTAAGAGATGAGCTCTCCGATTATTTTATGAAAGAAGGGAAGGTTCATTGGCAAGACAGATGTTCGTAAAAGAATCAATCCAGTTTTACTTACCGTGTTCGTTCTCTTTCTCGGTTTGTTACGGTTGTCCAAGAACTTCAAAGAATCAAAGGCAAACCATCGACTTTTGTATGTCTCCGAGGCACCTGAAAAAATAAAATAATAATCATGAAAAAAATTAAATAAAAAACATAATTCAGTCAGTTTTAAACATAGTTGTTTTTAAGTAAACTTGACTAATAATAATTAATAACATTTAATAATTAATTTGTGATTTCAATCCATTAAAATATTGTAGTTGTTGTCAAAGTTGTCATTTTGTAGAGAAAAAAGCCAATTTCAATATTAGTCGGCTATGCCAATTTACATTTCAATACACAAACATTTTTGCGGTTTCCAACCTACGATTGTACTAAGAATAAAGTATATGAATAAATAATAAATAGTAAATTATTATTATTTATTTACCTTTTCCTGTTCCTTTCGATTTCTTTTCCTTCGCTTTTTCACGACGGTAGGATGATAAAATACTAATCATTTTACTGTAACATTTTTCTTGTGTTGTTTCCATCAAATTAGCAATTTCCATCCATGCATCCTCTTTAAAATGTTTTTTATAAAAATTCTCATGTTGTGGATTCCACAAAATTTCCTTTGATCTGTACACTTCAATTAATTGAAGCACTTTTTCTTCACTCCACGTAAATGTAACCGCCTCCTCCGCCGCAGTAGCGTCGTCTTGTTCCATGTTCGCGCGCGTCTAGCCGTACACACCACACAACCTGTCCACACTGACGCTCCGCGCATACTGCGCGCCTCTTTGTGTTCGGGGAAAAAACCGACAAATTTCGGGTCGCTACGCGCAAGAGTTGCAACAATCTGTTCGTGCGCGTAGTAGACGCGGTTCGTGCGCGCAAGGCGTCTACACTATGGGAATTCTGTTACTTTACATGATACATTGCAGCAATGTGGACGTCAAATTCTTGCATTGCATGTTGCATTACATGTTACATTGCACCAATGTGTACCCGGCTTTATGACCGATAAACACAGCACGTGCACTCGTCTCACTATACACACACAGACTGATCGAAAAGCAAAGTGGCGGCAGAGTGGCATAGTAGTGTGACAAGGATCTAAATTAACATGGCCGAAATAGGATCAAACGCCGCCGCCTCGCCATGCTGACCACGTTTGTCAGTGTTAAATTTAATTTTTTGTTTGCGAAAATTAAAGTATTATTAAATCAATATAAAAGAAATGTAACCGAAAAACCCGGTTTTTCTATAAAAAAAAACCCGGGTTTCAAATCAGTCGGCTATCCGGTTTTTTCGGTTATCCGGGTATCCGGTTTGCATTCCCTAGTACCGCGGTGCGGGGAAGGATTGTGAGGAATAAATAAGGTTTACGGAACCGCGTTCGGAACCGGCACCTTTGAATCAGTAACTCCGGCGTTACCCACCGCTATCATGGATCATTTTATGCACATCTTTGCTGTAAATTTTACTATGATGGGTGCATATCAAAGATTTCCGGAAAACCTTTTCTCATAATTTACTAATAAATAAACATATTAGAACTCCTATACCTTTGCATTTTTTGTTATGGGACCTTTTAGTGCTGACAAACAATCTTCAAATGCCAGTGTTTTGATATTTTTTACCACAAACATAACATACCTTTGGTAGATTTTTTTTATGGGACTAATATGTTTTACTACAAACCCCGATATGTAATAAATAACCTCCTCAGCATATTCTGTATGTTGGCTTGGGTCACTCATATAATTATGATCATACTTGTGTTTTTTTGTTTCTTTTACTTCTTCTAAATTATACAACATTCTATGATTTGTGATGAATTATAAATAATTCATCACAAATCATAGAATGTTCATATCAATAAACTGTGATTTGTTTTGTAATATTTAAAATGGGATTATGCTTTAAAGGAATACAATTACCTACTGCAGCTGTGAACTCAGCATGGACCAAACATTTTTTATATGCCGCCCTAAACTGCTTTGCCGAAGGATTATTATTAAATCTCCCCATAGATCTAATTGCTCCAAATAACAGCTTCATGTGGTCTTGTGAAAACTTGTATCTACATTTCCTTTGCCACGCTTTCAGTTCCTTTGTGACACACATTTTAGGTCCTTGAGATCATAGGAGAATCTAAAATTAAGTATACATATGCATTCCACATCCTTCTTCAAAATAGTAGTTTATGATACTGTTGCATAATAAGGGGTATTAAAATATGAGTGTGCGTTTAAGTAGGCGAGGTTTTTAATAGTGTTCACACGAATGTTTTAATACCTAGTTATGTGCAGTTTCATACACTACTTTATCTACACTCATACATTTTGGGATTGAACCTACTAAATACCTATTTTTTTCATTTTCCATGCCATAAAGTCGTGATAAATGCATCATATAATAATCTCGACTTTGCTGGTAAGAGATTATGAGTAATTAACTTCGCCGCATATAAAATATTTGGCGGAGTCAAATTTTCTTCACATTCACTATGAAGTGGACTGTATTTGGTTGTTCGTTGGGGTCTTATTGGAAGAATGAAAATACTGTCGTGATTCGTATCTTCAATTTTATTCCTTATTGTTATTACAACTGTATGTTGTTACAATTGTAGAGCTGAAGACTGACTGTGTCCGACTGTGTCTCAGCCTCCAAACGGTCCGACCTTTATACTAAGACCGCTAGGCGCGAACAATGGCGCCCCTCTCTCTCAATGGCGCTCGGGTATGGCGCCATAGAAATGCCGTTATTATCAAAATTATCTTACTTAAATCTACACAGATTACACATTTCCTTAATCTACATACTTAATTCTACCTAGGAAACATATAAAGCTGTAAAAAGGTCAACACAAAAATCTTATTTAACCTAGATTCCTCCCTACTTATGAGCTATCAAAACATGCATAATCTTACCTAATTATCTACTTTTTCTCTAGTTCTTATATGTATTACAAGTATACGTAGTCTTACTTTAAAACTCACATGGAACCTACATCAATTATATTTAAAACATCCACGTGGGATTTTTATAACACTAAAAGAGAAATTTACAGATAATTCTAACGGGTATCCTATTTTCTCACGCCGAACCCCGGTAATTACATAATGTGTTTTGGGATACAACAATAGGCCATTCAATGTTTTAGTACGGTTGCGTATGGTTGTAAGCATTTATTGTTGCTTATTTTTACAAAGCGGCATCTTTGACAACAGTTCTATGACAAACAAGGCGTTCACCGTTCTGAAGCCATTAAACATTGATTGTCACTTTATTTTTACAAAACGCCGACAATATTGCTTACCACCGTTAAAAAGGCCAAAACACATGTATGCTTTAAACAACAGTTAAAGGTACACCGTGGGAATTGTCCTTACGCTAAAATCACCATGCAACGTACACAGTCATGTGTCCGTTACACACTAATATCAGACATTTTAAGCAAGAATTTAAAAAACCTCATGAAATTCATTACAGCTAAACCTGCAAAACAAAACGTATGAATGGCGCCAAAACCCAGCACATCACCGCATTATCCGCGCATGCGCTAAGGCTTAGCACACGCACTGCGATATTTATCGGCGAGTTTTTCCCGCCCATTCTGCGACCTATGGACTTGTATGAAGCTGCTCGCATTGCGGTAAAAAAAAAATCGTGCGGCAATAATACCGCATGAAAGCCGTGTTTTGCAACAGAATCCACCGCACCGCAACGCAAATTTAATTCGCGCGAATATTTTGAGCTCTATTTATTTATTTATTTATATATGCTTTTTTGTAGGTACACCAAGTTAAAACATAGAAAAGGAAACTTAAAACTAAAATACATACAACGGGCGGCCTTATCGCTTACAGCGATCTCTTCCAGGCAACCTGGAATGGACAGTGATAGCCTGGACATGAAATGGGGTTGACATTGGTGTAACACATAACATTACGAATATTTACTTTAAATATAGAATAATATTATAATAGATACCCAAATTCATACATATGTTATATTAATAGATACATAAATATATACATACTCAATATATATATAGGCAATGAAAGTAAATGTTGACTAACGACAATCACAGTGACAGGTAATAGTCTTTCACGAGTCTTTTAAATACAGGCAATGACTGGGCGCGTTTTATTGGGTCAGGCAATGCATTCCAAAGACGAGCAGCTTGGACAGTAAAAGATTTATCCAAGAAAGTGGTGGAGTGCATTGGCATTCTAAGTCGCAAGTTATCCGATGACCTAAATGATTTCGTGTGGGAATCGCAGATAAACTGAAAACGATCCTTGAGGTAAAGAGGGGTGGAAGGAGTAAAGAGCACATTATATAGAAGAGAAAGAATATGAGCATTCCGGCGAAGACGAATTGGCAACCACTTGAGCTTCAAACGGAAATCGGAAACATGGTCATATTTCCGCAAACCAAATATGAACCTTATACAAAAATTTTGAAGCCGCTCAAGTTTATCGAGTTGTTCTTGAGTAAGGTCAAGATAGCTGGCATCAGTATGAATAGGTAGAAAGAGACAAAATTCACGCGAATAAAAATCGCAGTGCGTGCTAAGCCTAAAGCGGGCATTGTCACAGACAATTTAAAATTGGAATCAGATCTTTTTATAATAGGTACTAAAATGGCATTCCAAAATAGTACATTGTGATACAAGGGTGGGAAGTAGGTTATTGCAAACGAGTGCCATTAACAAGCCCGAGCCGAAGGCGAGGGTTTTTAATGACACGAGTTTGCAATAACCTACACACCCGTGTATCACACGGCGTTTTTCAATACAGTTGTGAGAAACAGTAAAAACAAATCAAAGAATTAGATTTGTTTATTCACAAAAAATAAAATTTTCAACATGGCGCGTTTTTGCAACTGGACATATTTTTTTACAAAGAAAACAGCCTATACAGCCTATTCGATTTTTGACAAACGTTGATGTGAAAATAATTAACTTAAAACTGGTAATTAAATATACTGTACAACTATTTAAAAAAAAATGAGAATTCAATGCTAAAACGTACGGAATCATTAATTTTTCCTCGTATAAAATCGTATCCCATTTTATTCTATGTATGAAAACTCATTGCTACTAAACTTTTTTAAATTGACATAAGGCGCGTTTTTGCAACTGGACATTTTTTTTTCAACTAAAACAGCCTATACAGCCTATTCGTTTTTTGACAAATGTTGACGTGAAAATAATTAATTAAAACTGGTAATTAAATATATTAAACAACCATTTAAAAGACTTTTGAGAATTCAATGCTAAAACGTACAGAATCATTCATTTTTCCTCGTAGAAAATCTTTCCCATTTTATTCTATGTTTGAAAACTCCTTGCTACTAAACTTTTTTAAATTGACTTATAAATTTAAAACTAAACTGCAAACATAATGATCGAGCTCGTAAACAAAAGTCACGACCGCGTAACAGAAAGATGCCTATGCGTAAGATTTAACTTTCGAATCATAATTATAGCCTCTGAAAGTACGCCATGTTTAACAACTGTATTGAAAAAAATATTGATGGCAATTCCTTAGTGATTAACTTCTTGAATTTGTCCTGTATCGTAATAGAAAAAAAAATGTTCTATAGCATTATTTTGTTAGAGAAATAGTGTTATAATGAGATTCTATTTTTAAATTTCGGTATTGTGTTTATAAAGTATGTCAATATAAACTCGTTTTGAAGTTTATAATTCGAATATTACGATATGAGAGTAGATAAAATCCTTTACAGTTCAAGCAGCTCGTTTGTGGAATGCATAACCTATTGCAGTGAGGCGTGCTCAATCCTTACCAACATTCAAAACAATGGTGAAGGAGCATTTCCTTTCACTATGATTAGTATTCTCCTTTCTCTGTGATATTTTTGTTATTTATTAGTATATTAAGTATTATTGTATGTATGCATTTTCTGTTATTATGTCTAAGTATTATTATTTAAGATATATTGTACACTTACATTACAACCCTAAATTCCGTTCCTCTCGTTCAGTCCATCCAAAGGTTGTCTGTAAGAGATTGTGGTTTATAATAAAGAATATAATAAATAAATTGAAATCATTCAACGATAATGTTAACTTCATTGCATAGTTCTATTGCTTGTTTAAGTAGGAAAACTTTTTGGTCAGCTGTTATACTATTAATTAGAAAATACCCTATAAGTACCTTCTGGCTTTCATCCTCGGCCCACTTTGGATTCGTTGTGAACTTTATAAAAAGGCTGGCCGTATTTATGGACGTAACAAAAGGCGGGTTATTGTACATTCGCCACAAAGTAAATTCGCCACGAAAAAAAGTATGTGTAAACTCGCCACAAATCTATTTCTATGAAAGAAAATCCGCCATATTGTTTATTTCCGTACAGACAGCAGAAAAATCAAACAATAAAGTATAAAACGTTATTTCTTTACTTTTCATAATCACAGAAATTCACATAAAAATCACAGTTCTACTTAGGTAGGTACAGCTAAAATATTCGGTAATATTGTCTCATTTTTAAGCCCGCGTTGTCAAGAACAGCGTGACCTGCGTGACACGCCTAATCCTTGATAAACATGTATTGCAAGTGATGAGCTGATTTGCTTAAAATATTACAATTATAAGAAAAATAGTAAAAATATAATTAAATCACAGTAATAATCACATTTTTTTTTGGTAATTTACATCTACATGAAAATCACAGTTTTACTTACAACTATATATATTTATTTATTGCAATAGGCTGATTTGCCTGCAACATAACAATTATAACAAAACAATAGAAATATAATTAAATCACAGTAATAATGACTTCTTTTTTTGGTAATTTACGTGTTACAAGTCTTTAAAATGCTGCATATAAGAAAGTTTTTTAAGAACTTCAGCCAGGGACATGTTATCGTAATTGTCCAAAATAGTTTTCAATTCTTTGTCATATGCAATAGATCGACGTGTTCTCAACTTAAGTGGTATATTAAATTTAAAATGCTTCAATTTCCAATTTACATGATCAGCCTCATTTTTAAGAGTATCAAGAAACTGAAGCATTTTCGGTTTTCTTTTACCCATTTTATTGTTCAAACGTTTATGCCATGCCTCTGCTAGATTTATTGTTCTATGGCGAGCCCCATGTACATTCCAAATAAACTCTATACTAGTATTTTCTAACCACTGGGCTACAAAATAGTCGTTGAATTTAGTGACTGCATCGTTCTGTGGAGCATTTTCCATGATGTGCAACCAAGCGTCTTCAATGTCCTGTTTCTTTATATGTGCCAATGCAGCACACATGGCTAAGTGTCTCTTCTCTTCAATGTCATTCAATTGTAAGGCATGAGCTTTTTTGGCCAGTGCTTGTTTGAAGTGGAAATTACATCCAAGTAGTTTAACATCAGGAAATCTTTTTTTTATGACATTTATCACAGCAATTTCAAAGTCAACAATCATTGTAAGCGGTGTCCAAGTAGGTAAATTTTGCATCAGTGATGTAAAAAGTCGTTCATAAGACCGTTCCTGCTTATTAGGCATAAGAACGTAGATGAGTGGGACTATGTTCGAATTATTATCATCGCTATTCACGTCTCCATGTATACAATACAGCTGATAAAATGGTTTACAGCAGCTTGAAAATGTGCCATCCAAAAAGAATGTTTGTATATTTGTTATGGTTTCACGAGCTGTCTCAGTGCAGAAAGCTATTATTCTATTTTCAGGCTCACTGTCATCATCGAATAATAAAAAATAATGTTTATATTTTTGTGGAATAATAACATCTTCGCATCTTGAAAAATGTGTTTTGGGCACGTTTAGTTCACGATTCCTCACATTGTATAGTGTTCGCGAAATGTTCGAAAATTTCGGTATGGCATTTAATATCTCATAACCCGCATCCTTGGTTGCTTGAAAAGCTTCTTCATACACTTGAGGCATAGGTGTACTTGTGTTCGCTGCTGCTTCCTTACAAAGATTTACTATCTTTTTAACTTCAATTTTTTCTATATTTGGTTGACACTTGTGGGCCGCTTCATGCAAAATTCTGATGTCAATATTCTCCGAAATTTTGATAGTTGCGCTGCACGAACGATTAGAACATCTCCATACACTTCCAGATTTATTTTCCCGATGCAAATTGTACATGTAACCATGTCTCACAAGCATTCGCCGTCCTCTTTCGGATTTCGTAAATGTGATCTGAAAAGATTATAATGATTGTATTCATGTTTTAATTTAAGTGCGAAATAAATAAGTTAGATAAAAATTAAATTGATCAAGCTCAAAAATCGATGCAAATACTCGATTATATTTCAAAATATGGCAACATTATCCTTAGACATATGATCATCTGTCAAATTTGCATTAAAGTATAGTATACTTACACCATGTCCACCCAAGCTTGTGCCAGGCTGATTATGATCCATTTTTTCAGATATGCACCAATCTAACTAACTACCGTCGATCTAATATATTATGCGCTATAACTATAGGGTAACTACAATATTAAGCAGATCACATTTGCAAAACTATAATATTATTATAGAGAACACCACACGCGCATCTACAAGGTCATGTTAGTCACTGGATGACTGGACTGATGCATTGACCGATACGGCTAGAAAGAGATAGATACAGCGAGCGAGCGAGCGAGCGCGTGATAGCATGTGCAGGAAGCGCAGGAGCGCAGGAGAGGATTAAAAAAAAAAACATTTTCATTTCGAGCGCTAAAAATCAATAACTTTGTTTTCTACCAGTACTTTATGCAAAAAATATGTACCTATGCAGACTTGTGACGAATTTACACATATTTTTTATGCATGTGACGAATACACTTTTAATGTATGGAGTTTCCAAAATGTGACGAATTTACTTTGTGGCGAATGTACAATAACCCCAAAAGGCTTCTTGCGTTCTTTCGTGCATATATCACGGACCGCCTTTAAAACTGGATGGCTAAATGACTAACCGCCCTTAGCTTTCGACGCTTTTATCTGATTGCGTGGCGTCCCGCAAGTACACGTATTCTTCAACGCATAAACGTCGCTGATTAGTCCGAGTGCACTGATGATTATTTTGAAGTCATAACTTTATTCCTTGCGTAGCGCAGATTTGAAAGGATGTTTATATTATGTCGCATATAAGTAGTTTAAATTCCTCGAAGCGCACCTATTATTAACTTTCGAATAGAGATAGGATACTAACTGAAACTATCGATAAAAAGTAAAACACGTTATTTTATACAATTTGCAAAAACTCTATACTCCTAGACCAAAGATTGGTTTAAAAAAAAAAAAAGTTATCCTAGTTAGTATGGACAAAGACAACTGTATCAATCAGTACGTACTTTAACCTCTGGCGATGCGGCGCGGGAGCACTGCACACATAAGCCGCAGCCCCGTCTCCCCATTGTATCCTAGATAGTCGCGTCAAAGGCGCGTTCGCCGAGTTCACACGAATCCAGCCGAGCATTTCCGGAACTTGTTTACTTAAAATTGCATAGTTTTGTTTTGTTGTGTTTAATAGTGCTAACACACGTTCGAATTTGGTACGGCCGGACAGACTCCGCCCACAATTGCTTTCTCGCTTACACACGCTTGTGTGGAGCGTGACGGACTCAACTGTGTAGGACATTATTATTATTAATTTTATTCCGTCTCAGTCCAAACAAGCGTGTGTAAGCGAGAAAGCATTTGGGAGCGGAGTCTGTCCGGCCGAAACAAATCCAGACGTGTGTGTTAGCACTATAACTCACAAGTTGCGCGAATGTGTCACGTAGGCTCAAGTGAAGCTATGAACTGAAGAAAGTTTGTTTATTTAAGAAAGTTTGTGCAAGGCAGTTTTGTGAGCATGGAACCAATTGCTGGATCAAGTAATAGAAACGCGCTAATTAAATATGTACAAAGCAGAAGCGGCAAGAAAGTTTTATTATATGATAATAACACGTACAGACCGATAAAAGTAAATAAACATGGGATCACTTTGTGGCGGTGTACGATAAAGACGTGTGGAGCCTTCCTTACTCTCAACAGATACGAAGATATTTTAAAGAAGAACGAGCATTCTTGTCGGCGTAATGAGGCATCACAATTTGTACGGAAAGTAGTGGATGATATTCATCAAGAAGCCATGTCCACCTTGGACCCTCTTCCTGAAGTTTACAAAAGAAAACTTAATGGTTTACTAGACCAGGGAATTAATTTGACACGCGAAATACCAGAATTTGAAAATATTAAAACTGGACTCTATAACAAAAGGAATAAAAGTCTTGGAGTTAAGCGTTTGTTTGGGAAATATCCAACAGATGTGCAAGTAAGTAATTAATATAATAATATATTTTATTTGATGCCTTGCCGTTTAGAGTCACATTAATCTATGCTCTATACTATTTACTATTTCATTTAAGAACTAAGTGGCTCTGTGAGCTTTAGACCTAGCTAGTCTATCACAAACACTCAATAGTTATATGTGCCATAAACCTTAAAGGTTAGACCCATCTTGTCAACATCGTTATTTTCGTCAACGTTTTTGTAAATAACCGATCACTGTCAATGATCATAAATAAAAAGCATTTTCTTGTTTTAGGTTCCAAAATCATTTTACAACTTCATCCTTGCGGATTATAATGACGGTAAAATGAGGATCATTTTGTTTGCTACCCAGAAGAGTAGAGAGGAACTAGGAAGGTGTCGTCATTTATATTGCGACGGGACTTTCAAAAGTGTGCCAAAACCATTCAAACAACTCTACAGCATCCACGGAGACATTGATGGCGTTGTGAAACCATTAGCGTATGCTTTATTGTGTGATAAAAAGAAATCAACATACAAGTTATTATTTCAATTGTTGAAAACAACAGTATCCAATATGCAAGCAGATTTTTTTAAAAGCGACTTTGAGGTAGCCGCAATCAGCGGTTTTCTAGCAGTGTTTCCAAATGCAGTTGCAAGTGGGTGTTTTTTTCATTATAAACAAGCGCTACAAAGAAAATCTCGGGATCTAGGTCTGTCCAAAAACAGTATTTTTAGGAAACATGTTGCTTTATGCACTTTATTACCTCATATACCGGTCACCAATTTAGATGAGGCATGGCTTTATATAATGAGTCAGTCTCCACAGGACAAAAATATCACAAAATTTAACGATTATGTGGTTTCTCAATGGTTAGAACACCGATTTTGGAAAACCAAATTTACATGTTACGGTGAAAAGAATAAAACAAATAATTTTGTGGAATCACATTATTCAGAAATTAATAAAAAAATCAACCATAAGCGCGGTGTAAATTTAGCCAAACTGTTAAGATACTTGCAAAACTACTGTAATAATTTTGCTGAAATAAGATTGAAAATGAACATTTCTGAAAATCAAAAACACGCCCAAGAAAGAAACAATATAATTGAAAATATATTATATCAATACGTGACTGGCTCTATCTCTATAGGACATTGTCTGGAGATGTTAAGATTTTAATATTTTTATACCTTGTAAGTAATGATTAATTAGTCAGTACTAATTGAGATAAAAACGATCTGTGATTTTTAATATTAAAGCCTATTTCTTTTTTATATACTTACTCTTAGTGTCAATATTGTTTTTAATGTGATTATAACTGGGAATATGATTTTATGTATCCTATTTGTAATTGTTAAACATAGGCATATGAAAATGAACCATCTGTGATTTTTTATTATTTAAGACAACGAAACAATCTGTGATTTTTTTGTAAATTTAGTATTTACAATTAGATAATAATAACTTTTCAACTGTTTCTCCCCACTAGTAGTACTTAATGTGATTGTTACCCGTTCTAATTATTATGAATCTGTTATTATTTATATAATTAAACAATACCAAACAAAAAAACTAATATTAGGTTTTTTTTTAAAAAAAATGAGTGAGAATCGTTAAAGAAAATGTATGATTTAATATATAATAGTTACCAGTTTAACACTGGTTGTAAAAATTCAAATTAATAATCAGCAACAAAGTCTTATATAGATTCATTGACTAAGCAGGCTAGATGTCACCTTACATTATGTAATGGGCCTTCTCGCTTACTCACTCGTGTTGACGGCTGTTTTTGCTATGTCATATTACATTTTCGTAACTTTAAATTCATTTATATATTTTTTTAATGAGTAATCTTGTAATATTATTATGTAGGTCCTGCTGTAATGTGATTATTATACGCATATCATTTAAATTATATCTGTGCTTTTTATTTATTAATAACATCCTCTTTGAATACACTTTACTCTTTGAATGCACAATAACATTGGTCTTTGAATACACATTATAGTGCCGAAAGCAAAAACACATTTTTCTCTCAATTTCGTACTTTTGGTTAAGCAACTTCGATGATGATGATGCACAAATGAGTATTTAAAAATTATCGATATAATTTATTACGTTTACTTCATGCTCTTCCCTATTTTTAAACGTAGGTGCGCTTCGAGGAATAAAAATTTAATATTTTTAATTGTTATCGGGAGCGCTACAAAAAGGTGCGCTCCGAGGAATAAAAATGGTGCGCCTCAAAACTGTGGCGCTTCGAGGAATACCTCAATATTTCACGCTATCGTAACGGTGTTCATATAGGAAAATGGAAGGACAAAAGAGAACTAAATTATATCTCATCGCAATTCGCGGATCAAATGCAGGAAATTACCAACAAACGCGGCATTGTTGTATTAAAACCATTAGCTGTCCTACAATATAATCAAAACATGTCAGGCGTAGACTTACAAGATCAAATGCTCAGCTATTACCCCTGTGAAAGAAAAACTCTAAGGTGGTATGTGAAAATTTTCATACATGGTATAATGATGAGCATGATAAATGCTCGACAACTCTACAACAAATTCTCAGGCAAGCCTAGCTTATCGTTATATGATTTTAGAGAAAAAGTCATTGAGTCATTTTTGCCTGAACGTCAAGTTGAGCCACAAGTGTCGCAAGCGTCGCAGCAATCTATATACCACAGATTGACTAAAATAGAGAAATCTAAAGAGCGTCTTTTCAGTACTGGTAGAAAAGCTACTGTAACGGCCAGAAAGGATTGTCGAAATTGTTATTCGAATAAAAAAAGGGTAAATACTACTATGGAATGTAAGCAATGCCCTGATTCCCCCCCGTTTTGTATTGATTGTTTTTTTGACCTGCACAAGTTTACTGGTTTTTCTAATAATAAAATCACCTACCAAAGTGTAATTTTTGTTTTTCTTAGTCTATCTATAAGTTCATTGTTACCTATAAGTTACATGTTTCTACATTATTATAAGAAGTGATTTTGATCTCTAATAAAAGTTTATTACAAAATGCATTTGAATGTTTTTTTTACTAATAAAAGCCTATTTTGCCATGTAAATACAAATCACGAATTCGCGTTACCGGCCATGTGGGCAATATGTATATAATAAATGCGTCCCGTATGGCCGGTCACACGTCTTCGCGTGATAAAAATATACACATATATTTATGAACTTATATATTATACTGGGTGGCGCAAAAGTACTGGCACTAAAGAAAATACTTTTTTTTTTTTTATATGACATTTTCTGTCATTCTGTTGTTGAAAATTGTGTAGTGAACAAATGTAAAATACACTGAAAATAAACATGGACCGTTTTACTCCCCAAGAACGTGGAATAATTGTGTCAATGTTCTTACGGAATAATTCATCAGTGATAAGAACACAACGTGAATTTCGTCGACGATTTCCCCACCGTCCGGCACCGATTGGTCGCACAATTCGACGCTTTGCCACACGCCTTGAAGCAACTGGCTCAACATTGGATAGACCTAAGTCTGGGAGACCAAGAACAGGCCGTTCAGCTGAAAATATCGATGCTGTGCGCGAAGATGTGGAAGAGTGTCCAGAAACATCAACGAGGCGACGTGCCACGCAATTGGGCATTTCCAGACGGACCCTGCAGCGTATTTTGGTGAAAGACTTAAAGATGTTCCCGTATAAAACTCAAATGACTCATCAGCTGCTGCCTGCTGACCACCGAGCTCGTCTAGATTACTGCCAGCGCGTCATAAACCTCAACCTTGAAGAGGATGATTTTCCTTCAAAATTGGTTATGAGTGACGAAGCGCATTTCCATCTCTCAGGGCATGTCAATAAGCAGAATACTCGGTTCTGGGGCACTGATAATCCGCGCATTATTCAAGAAACACCTCTACACCCACTAAAAGTTACTGTATGGTGTGGCATCTGTGTTGACAGAGTGATCGGACCCTATTTTTTCGAAGACGCTGGAGGCAATGCGATAACTGTCACTGGAGAACGCTACAGAACCATGTTACGTGAGCTTTTGATACCCAGTTTGGACGAATTGGGGCTGGAGCACATCTGGTTTCAACAAGACGGCGCTACGGCACACACAGCGCGCGACACTATGGACTTAGTGAGGGACGCTTTTCCAGGCCGAGTTATCTCTCGTTTTGGCGATTTGCCTTGGCCTGCAAGATCACCCGATCTGACCAGTCCAGACTTCTTTCTTTGGGTTTTTTTGAAATCTCGGGTGTATGTGAACAAGCCACAGACTCTCGCAGCTCTAAAAGAAAACATTCGTCAAGAAATAACGAACATATCGCAGGAAGTGTTACGGCAAGTTATGCAAAATGTCATAAATAGGGCTCAAATGTGTATCAACTCTGGAGGTCACCATTTAAAAGACATCATCTTTAAATCCTAATGGTACGAAATTTAATGGCACAAATATACATTTAAAAAAATCTAAATCTAGTTTTCTAATTTAGAAAAAATGTTATAGCTGAACCAAATAGGGTCTTTACTTTTGCGCCACCCAGTATAATGGTAGATTCCTTATATAAAAGCATTACTGGCACAATAAAATCCACATCCAACGATTTTTTTTAATTTGGCCATCTATGTAAGTTCAGCATTTTGGCTTGGCAATGAACGTGTTAAATTTGTTTTTGTCCTGAGCTCCTGGCAAAGGAATTTATATGCCTCTTTGCTCAGTCTGTACCGGTGTCTGAACTCCACGTCAGTTATGTTCATTGGATCCGTCAAGTGTCTCAACCGGTTTCTTTGCGTTATCAAACTGTAATAAGAGTTAGAGGATTGGCATCCGTAGCAAAGCGTTGCAGTTGCGGTGCTGCGCAGCGTATGTTCCTCCTACCTCTGCGTTTTGCCGTCAAGTTGAACGAAATCTTCAAATAAAATGTAGAGCAAAAGATACGAATAAAAGTGTAAATTACAAGGTGTTACCGCAAACCAACACAGCAGGCGGCGAGACGCCGTGGCAAGTAACGTCGGCGCTGTCCTGCAGGACAGGAGTGCGTTATCGCCCCACAAAAAAAGTATAAATTTGTGCGGCACAAAAGAAAAAAATTAACAACCTCGTTGCCCGGCTTCTTCTAGGATCATCGAGTAGACGGTAGGCAAAATAGTGGAAGCCAACAATTTAGAGAAGTGCGTCTAGTTGGAGACCCAGTGTTTAATATACAAAGATTGAGGTTATCTACAATATCTATTAAAGTGCTACCATAGTTATTTGTTGACGAACTGCCCCAGACTTCATTCTGGGAGTTAAAATCTCCTAAAACTATAAATGGCTTAGGAAGAATAGAAAAAATATTTACAATTTCATTAAAAATTACAGAAGATGGACGGGGTATATATACAGAAACAAAACAAATATTATCTACAACTGCTGCAATAACAGAAAAATCATTATTATGAGGTAGAATTGTGAATAGTGAAAATGAATGATGATGTTTGATGAGTAAAGCGACGCCGCCATACCCATCAGAGCGGTCTTCTCTAAGACAAGCATAACCAGGGATCTTGAACAAAGACCCTGGTTTAAGCCATGTCTCTTGAAGAGCAAAAACAAAAGGTTTATATTTATTTACAAGATATATTATATCAGATTTTTTACTTATTGCGCTTCGGCAATTCCATTGGAATACTTTGGCTTTGTTGTCCATTATTAATATTTGTTTCATTAACTGTGTTCAATACAGTGGCAGCGATGGACGGTGAGAGATGATGAGTTTGAGTTAGTGATTTTATTAAAGCAATGATTAATTCACTTACAGATACAGCAGACAAGTCATCTCTAGGGATGAGAGCACAGCCATCTTTTGATTGAGGCAAGCCCTTGACAAGTTCCTGATGGAATTGCTGATGACCTTTAGAAAAGTGAGATGGGGAGCGAGGTTTAATAAAAACTGTTTTCTTATGTGATGAAGTTTTATTTTGTTTTGAAGGAGAGTAATCCTGAGGAACAGAAGCATTTATATGGCTTGAAATTGAGGGTGGGGATAGTAAGGCATCAGCATATGAAATTTTTGAAATTGTGGGATGTAGCTTTGAAGCTTCAGCATATGAGATGCAAGATTTGGCCATTGATTCCTTAATGTTCTTCTGCCTTACTCTAAACATTTTTTACTTGTAGCCTCATGGAATACTTTGCAAAGACAACAAGATAAATTGGCCCCAGAGACAGTACACCCATCCCCAGAGTGATCTTGTCCACACCTAAAGCATCTAGGTTTAGACCTACACTGATTTTTCATGTGGCCATATCTGCAACAATTAAAGCACTTGATTGTTGGGTAAATATAGAGATCCACAGAAAGTGCTGTATAGCACATAAAGACGCGCTTAGGAAGAATTTGCCCATCAAATGTCAAAATTACAGTTTCAGTATTTTTAAACTGAGGCTTATCCTCCACTAAAGTTTTCCTTTTAATTCTCCTCAACTTCAATATCCTCCCACAACCAATTGGGATAGAGATGTTATCCATGATTTCATCATCCGCCCACTCCATGGGTACACCTCTGACGACACCCATGCGAGGAAAATGATGGAATAAAAACTTTGTACTTTTCTTTTTCCAAAAACTTGTTAGTAATAAAAGAGTTGGCATCTTGATACTTAGAGAAAGACATTACAAGTCTGTTACGGCCTATTTTCTTAAGACTACCATTAACAATATTATTAAAAGAATTCCTTTATAAAAATCGCCCAAAAGAAATCGGATTTAAATATGTATTTTCATTGGAAGCGGTTTGTTCTCTTTGAATATGGACTTAAAACGGAGCCGCATCCGAGGAATTATATAAAACTCTAGAAACTGGTTGATGCGGTGACCCGTTCATCCCATCAACTCCAACCCTCAATGGAGAAGTAAGTGGAAGATCCTTGGTTTCAGCCTCCATTTCCACCTCGCCACAGTCACAATCATTATGGCGTTTCCCGCCACTTTTACGCCTTTTTTTGTTGCAATGTTTGCAAATTGTGGGCCGAGCAGAAACCCTTTTACGTTTAGAATTATTGGCTAAACTTACTGAACCATCAGTATCAACACTAGTATCATTATTAGAAATTGTAATATAATGACCAATCTCTGAAGGTGGTGTTCCTCCGGGGTCGTCCGGAGGATCCATGGCTAACAACTATAAATACAAATAAAAACACTTACCAAATAAAATAACAACACTAAAACTAACTAAAGTACTAAATAATAAGATAAAATACATACAAAAACTTAATCCAATCCAATAGTATTAATTAATTTAAGAAACAATAAAAAAACCACGTCCGCCTAATTTGAGGTTTCCCGCGTTTTTCGCCACAAAGGTTAAGAATTCTACAAAAAGTGGATGTTCTCCTGACGAAATCTATGTACCTAAAATATTTTGGTATAATCAAGCCGATGAGTTTTTGAATGGAACATGCAACCACCGAAATAGTACATCAAATCTCGTAAGTACTTACCTACCTATCTGACTTATAAGATATTTTTGCAGAGAAAATATTTAGGGTTTCTATGTAAAACATGAAAACAAAAATACAACATACTAGTAATCATTATATATTTATTTTATATCATGTTCCATTGCCAAGGTACAGAACCAGTTATGGTAAACTTTTCTGCATAGATATTTCGTAGCCTGTGAGCAATGTCACTATGGCTTGTAGTACTAGGATGCAAATTACTGAATGCATCAGCTTGTACGTCACGCCATTCTCCTGGAATTATGTTTCCCATTTCCCAGTCTTCTCTTTCAAAGGAGAATTGGCGTAGATAACGTCGATTACTTTTTCTGAGCCAATTATGTAAAGCACAAGTCGCTTTAACTATATTCTCAACCTTTTGCACAGATAATGGAATAGGTTTTTCATAAATTCTGAATCTGGACACCAATATTCCGAATGCGTTTTCAACTACACGGCGAGCTCTTGACAATCTATAGTTGAATATCTTTTCTCTTTCATTGAAATCTCGGTTCCTATTATAAGGCTTCATAATTGTTGTTGTCAATGGAAATGCATCATCTGCCACGAGTACACCTTCTTCTGGAAAATTCAACATATTCATAGACAAAGCTTCCTTAAATGTGGATTTTTCATAAACAGATGCATCATTAGCTCTTCCATTTGTTCCAACATCTATGTATATGAAATTGTAATTAGCATCGACTATCGCAAGTAATATTATACTGAAATTCTTTTTGTAATCATAAAAATCAGAACCACTATTTGGTGGGCATCGAATGTTAACTAGCTTGCCATCCATAGCACCGCAACAAGGAAAGTTCCACATCTTATAGTATTCACTCATTATTTTTCGTTCCTCCATTCTTCTTCGCTTTGAGGTACCTGAAACATAATATGTTTTTTTATTATTATTTCAGAACAATATCAGGCCAAGCAACCAACTATCGGAAGAGGGTGAAAATGAACAGTCCCAGGTAGAAGGCGCAGGCAATATTGACACTAATATGAACACTGATGGTGTAAGTTCTCAAGTAGCCGGTAGTTCTCAAGTACAATCAATCCCTGCAACCCCAAATACCCAAAGAGAAGTAGCAGAAAGTTCTCAAGCAACTGGCCGCAGTCAGTCGATTCCTACAAGCCACAATACCCAAGAAGTTGCCGAAACTTCTCGAGCAACTGGTGGCAGACAACCCACGTTTAAAGGCCCAAATAGTAGAAAAAGACTAAATGTTACTTCTATTGACACAGCTATTAAAGAATTAAGAGCAATAAACGAAGAAAATCAAGAAAACGAATTTGATGTGTTTTGTAGGAGTTTGGCAATTCAATTGAAAAGAATGCCTTTGGCTAGAGCTTTGATGTGTCAAGAAAAATTACAGTCTGTAATGGTGCAGGAACGCCTTGCTTCTTTGGTTCAATCGCCTACATCTGCAAGCAATTGTTCCACTTCTTCTTATGGTAGTCATAGCAACGACTCTAACTATAGTATTCAGATGTCGCCATCGCTAACTCCCCAGATCAACATGCACAAGTCATGGATAACTCGCTTCAAAACTATGAAGTAGTGCAAGATACGGGGGACTCTCTTCAAAATTATGTAGTGCAACATACAGGGCATTCGCTTCAAAATTATGAAGTAGTGCTAGATACGGGGGACTCGCTTCCAAATGAAGATGTACAAGAAGAAGAAGAGCTTCCAAATGTAGATGTACAACAAGAAGTTGAAATTTCTCAGACCATGCTTGACGTAGCTATTAGAAGCATAATTTGAAAAATCTACCTACTTAAGGATAAGTTCTGACCGACTAACTCTGTAGTTTTTTTTTTCATTTCTAATAAATAAATATTGAAGATCAAATTGTTTTATTAGAATAAAAATTTAAAAAAAGTAATAAAAAAAGCGATAAGGCCGCCTTTCCTCACAATAGTTTTAAGTGTTTCCTGTTTATCTGTAAAGCCGGGTATTCATTAGGCAACATTTGTTTATAAACACTGTTTATAAACAGTTTATAAACAGTGTTTCACAATGTTTCATCATCTCTGTAAACAGTTTATATACAAAGGTGATGCAACATTGTTTATTAAACATGTTGCCATGCTCCCCACTTCGAGTGGAGAGCAAGACGAAACGTCTAGTTTATAAGCAAAAGTCAATAGGTGTGGACGTGTGTTGCGCGAGTTTATAAACATGGAAGTAGTGTGGTCCAACAACCAGGTTTCGATGCTCATAGAGCTTTACCAACAGCGTAATATACTTTGGGATGCTTCAAATAAAGATTATAAAGATAAATTAAAAAAAAATGATGCTTGGGCCGACATTGCTGCAGAATTGAATATGTCGCAAACGGAAGTGGAAACAAAGATGCATATTCTACGCTCACAATTTTCTCGTGAAAAGAAAAATTTAAGTCATCAAAAAGAACTGGAAGCGGTGCCGAGGAAGTGATTAAAAGCAGATGGCAGTGGTATGATCCGCTACAATTTTTATTACGTGGTGCAACGACATCTGGAACATCGGATACAATGGGAACGGTGAGTACCTACATTTTTATATTATTTGCTAAGTTGATAATATTCATGTAATTTTTTCATCTTTTCAAGGTAACGGGTTAGTAAATTTTAAATCAAATACAAAACTCTAAATTATAATCAGAACTTTATTTGGAAAAAAACAGGTAGGTACATAGGTACCTACTATTTTAAGTATTATGCATGAGAATTTTTCCACGGCACACTACCTTCTGGACTAATGAAATATTCAGCAAATTGATCTCTTACAACCGTAGCAGCTAGTGGGGGATGTCTTGCAATAGGTTGTAAATCCAACATGCTGTTGTGAGGGCCGATTTCTCTTCGCCAAAAACCTTCTATAATGTTATATTCTGAGTCTTCATAATCGAATGTTCCTGGTGGAGTATATATAGCCCGAGACTGTTTATTGCGCCTCAAAAAGTTATGCAAATATACACATGTCATTGTTACAATTTCACAAGTAGCAGGCTTAAGAGGTATGGCTTTTCTGAAAACGCGAAAGACAGCACATAATATGCCAAACACATTTTCTACTATCCTTCTTGATCTGGAAAGACGGTAGTTGTAAATGCGCTTTATAGTTCCACGATTGTGAATACCAGGATAAGGCTTCATAATATTTTCGGATAAGGCAAATGCGCTGTCCCCTACTATTACATAAGGTAGATTCGGACCATTTGGTAAAATTGGTTGTGGCTGTGGAATATTCAAATTGTTTTGAGTAATTGCATCGTAAAATGGAGTTTCTTGAAATACTCCACTGTCGGAAGATCTGCCTTTAGCACCACAATTCGCATATATAAAGTTGTAATCTGCATCAACTATTGCCAGTAGTACAACGCTGAATTGTTCTTTATAGTTGAAAAAATCACTGCCAGAGTTAAATGGTGCTTCAATAACAATATGTTTTCCATCAATGGAGCCGATACAATGAGGGAAATTCCATAATAATTCGAACTGGCGAGCCTTGTTTTTCCATTCTTGTTCAGTACTTGGAACCTGTAACCAATTTAAAACAATGATTTACAGGATGGCAGTGCCTCAACGCAGCCGTCAAATACACCGCCAACTGTGCCGCCGCCACCGCCAACATCACAACTGCCACTGCCACCGCCGCCACCGCCACCGCCACTTCCACAGTCAAACAACTCCAAAAAGAGGAAGTGTGACGAGAATCTCAATGAAATGTATGAAATTATGAAAAGTGCCAAAAAGAAGATGGAGGAACCTAAAGACGAATTTGAAATTTATGGCCAGTATGTGGCATCTGAATTGAAAAATGTGAAAAACCAAAGAGCACTGTTACAGGCCAAGTATAACATAAATAATATATTGCTACAAGCGAGAATGGGCAATTTCGATAGTAATTATTTTGGTGGATATCAAGGCTATGGAGATGGATGGCTCGGCTACCGCACCACATCATCAACGTCGACATATGCTGATGCATCTACACCAACGCAGACACCAGAACCCCAAGTCCATACTGCTACTGGTGACGAGTTGCGCTATAGTAATCTTGACGAAATAGTTTCCCAGTTGGAAGATGACACACAATAAATAAATTGATGTGATTTGATTTAAATATTTGATAAATACCTACTTGAGTGATTTGAATTTATTTTATTTTACTCACCTTTACATAGTCCTTTAAAACTTTTGTCAATTCCTGACAAACTTCTCGTATAATCTTGCTGATTAATTGTTTTGATACTTTAAAAGTATATGACAGTGAGCCATATGAGTCACCTGTTGCAAGAAACCTTAAAGTTATAGCTAGTCTTCTCTGGGGCTCAATAGGATGCCGAAATTTCGTTTCCTGTTTTGTTATGGCTGGTCCAATCAATCTCAGTAAAATTTCAAAATCTGATGTTGACATTCTCGTGAAATTTTGAAAAGACCCATCAAATCCACGAAGGTCATGAAATACATAACTTCTATTTAAAAGATAATTTCGAATCCACCACCTTTTCTTCTTTTTTTTTCTAGTAGCACTCTTATGTAATATTATATAAGCAGCACAGAGCATCACTACCTCCTCGGGCGACATCCTGGCAACAACTGAGAAGTGTGGACTGCCAAGTTTCAGAAACAGTGTTTACGGTAAACTTGTTAATAAACCCGTCATAAACAGTTTATTAACAAATGTTGCCTAATGAATACCCGGCTTAATTATCTATCTGGTTTTCGAACACAGCCTTAGTTTAACTATACTTATCATAAAAACAGAACATGTAATTTCATGAAATAAATAATGACTTGGGTACCTTAATAAAATCTTGTAATGCAATCCAAATAGCTTCACACACTTCTTCAAAAAAGTATGATATAGTACATCGCGGTACTCTGTACAAATATTCCAAGGAGCCAAAAGAATCTCCAGTAGCGAGAACCCTCAGTACAATTTGCAGCTTTACTCGTGCTGGCAAAGCGTCTCGCATCAAAGTATTCATAAAATATAAACATCCTTTCAATCTAATAATACTTATATACTATATTTTTAATATTTTTAATTTTTATCGGGAGCGCTACAAAAAGGTGCGCTCCGAGGAATAAAAATGGTGCGCCTCATTAGGTGCGCCTCAAAACTGTAGCGCTTCGAGGAATACTTCACCTTTTTTTAGTTTTTTGGAAATCACTTCTGATGGATTATCTTTGCGTTTCTTGTTCAATGTGCCAGTGCAGTAGGTATTCCTGTTTAATAATTTGGTAGCTAAGCTATAGCTGTTATAGAAATTGTCCATAAAGACAGCGTGGCCGGAATCTAAATTATTTTGCAATAACTTTTCTACAATTTTTTCTGTGTGTCCTGTGCCAGAAGTTTCGTCCATTGTACTGGCAAAAACATGAACTCTTATAATAGTTCCATTTGGTTCTGCCAATATATAAAGTTTTATTCCGTATTTGTGTCTTTTTCCTTTTATGTATTGCCGAAATATCAGGCGGCCACGAAATAAAACCATAGATTCGTCCAAGGACAAATTTCTACCGGGATAATAAATCCTGTCCATTGTTTCATTGAAAGTATTTATTATCATTTTGCATTTATTCATGCGGGCAGGATCTTCACCTTCTTCAACAAAATGTAGGCATCGCAAAATAAGTTGGAACCTGTTTCTCGACATATGTTCAGAGAAAACTGACTTATACAATCGATGCGATTTCCAGTAATCAACCAAGCGGTTCATTTTCGCTGTGCCAGTGTGATAAAGTAAACCAATAAATATTCTCAATTCTTCTATAGTTAGTGGTTTCCAATTCGTAATACGAGGCCTGCGAAACTGCGTAGAATTCCTTATGTTTTCTGCATTTCTATTAGTACAATCGACGATTTTTTGTAGATAGTCATCAGTAAGAAATAAATCAACATACCCTCTAGGACTGTCTGGCGGTGGCACAAGCAGTTCATTTGTCTTCGTGAAAGAAATATCTCTCATCGAACTAGAATCGGTGGTCCAACGTGTCGTAGATGCTGTTCTGGATGGCTGCTGAAGGTCAGTCGGTAGCGACGATGGAGTCTGATCACTAGAGGTATCGAAACGTTGTTCAGGCACAGCCTCCACGTTTTCCTCCTCCTCCTCGTTTCCTGCAGATTCTGAACTTGCATCACCTTCGTCGGCTATGTAGTCTAAATCATCTACATCACTCCCTGCATAAACATCTTCGTCTGAGTCCCGTAAAAGTTCTTCCATTTCCGAACTTTTGAGTCGTTTTCTTCTTGCAACTCGCGATGTACTAGGCTCTGATGACCTTTTTGTCGCATTATTACTCATTATAAATACAAAGTTTTGATGTAAACAAAACGAAAACAGCCGAGAAATAACAAAAACACTCCTGCCCACGTGGCTGCACAGAGCAAACTAGTGCGCGGCTAGCTGCACGCGAAACAAAAAATTCAAGATGGCTGACCGCAGGCCACGCCCACAAATAGATAGGTAATTTCCTTCCCTAGTGGCCAAAACAAATACCAGAATCCAATACGCTGCGGCCGCTATTTTGTGGCTCATATACAATTGTAAGGCACCATCACGCGACGTCGCGTGAACAGCCACAGCGTAATAGGCCGCTTCGCGCGACGTCGCGTGATGTGGCAATGACCGTGTTAAAGTCTATTCAAAGGATTAGTTTGGAACTTAAGGTACCTATTATATTCCTCAGTTGCTCATTATTAGTTACATATGTACCGAATCTAAGCATGGTTAAATCACCTAAATAATTGCAGGTTTTGTGCGCACTTTCATTTTTTGCCACTGGTTCATACCAACGCATAGTTGGTATGAGCAAAAACTTGGGCCAAACTACAGTAAGTAAATTTGTAGGCGAAGTAACCGAAGCGCTGTCACACCCAGCGTTGGCTAACTCATTTATAAAATTTCCCGCGTCAAGGTCGGAAAGAGACGCTATTAAGCAAAGGTAATAAATATGCCGTACTATTCAAAAATATTTTATAATCGTTTAATTTCTCTACATAGTTTGGACACCCTTGCAGTTATAATAACCTGATAAAAAAATTGAAAATTTCAGATTTTTCAGAAAATTTGGCATTCCTGGAGTATGTGGTGCCATAGACGGTTCCCATTTCCACAGAATCGATTATTTGAGAAACCCCATAAGTCAACAGACCCTAACTTTACAGGAAACGAAAAAAACCTCTACGTGAAAAAAATATATATGGAAGTGGATGTGTTTTGTATTTAGTTTAAATGGTTGAAGTAATATCTATATAAATTGATGCTTTTTTCTTAAAATTTTGTCCATATCATGGAATAAATAGCGCCGGAATGTCGTTGACTTAAGGGCTTTCTCCAATAAACAAAATGAAACACGTTTCATAGGTTTAAATATCATGAAATTTTAATCAGACAACATTATAAAGCAATAATTATCTTCTGAATAATTGAATTATTAATTGCTTAGGCCAAAGTCTCATCTGTATCGCGATCTGTGACCGGCCATGCGTATATTTTTTCGTAAAAGTCCTGTACTTCTTTATCTTGAGGCAAGTAACTTTTAAGTTTATTTAAGTCTTCCATTTTCTTTTTGTTAATTGGTATTTGACCCTCTGGATACGCTTTGTTGGTTGGCAAAACAAGTCTCTCTTTATTTGCATTCCTAAGATTGAAAGAATGTTCAATCAGACCATCAATAAAGTCCCTTACGACCACTACTCCATCTCTTTCGTGAAAATAGCGAAAGTAGCAATATTGGCTGATCTTGAATGACACTTTCTGTTCTTTGGGTATGTGTCTACCAGCTGATTCAACCGCGAGCATATTCTTTTTGTAAAATTTTGGCCACCACTTTTTGTAGTCTATTATATCATGGGACGAAGGCAATGAGACCAAGAAAATGTTTTTCGCCGTTGAACTTAGAATCAATGCTGCAACTTCCTTCACTGTGTAGATCCGATCAGTTCGTCTTATTTTTCTTTTCAAGACGGCGAAGTCTCGATCGCAAGGTAAAAACGAGTGACCTCGAATCGGAAAATACTGCTCGATGGTCTTAAACATTCCGAGCGACACCAACGCCGATAAAACTCTTACGATCGTGTGGTTTTTATTTTGTCCACCACAGCCATCAGTAAACACATGCAAGTGCTCAACATCACCCATATTTTCTTTCAAATATTGATGAAGAAATGTGCTTACTTCGTTAGGCCCTTTACCTCCAACTCCTTCGTGATACACTATGAAGTGGGCACTGTTATCTTTTAGGTTGTGAATGCAGCAAACACTTACAGTTAGTTGCCTTAGGTAAAAGGTCTCTTGCACTGGTATAAAGGGAAGGCTAATATTTTGCATGTAATCTATGCAAATGGCTCCATTCTTTCCGGATTCATTTCGTACTAGCTCCGTAACAGATTTAATTTTTTTATAAAATTTGTTTGCACGTCGTAAATGTACCATTTTTTCTGCCACTGCCACACGTTTAGCAGAGTCATTTAAAAATTTACTTTTTATTTTCACTTCCAACTCTTCACAAGTACAGCAGGTATCTACTTGGGGTCGCCCAAAACGAAGCGAAAATTGTTCCTTAAAAATTTTTATGTAAAAGGAATATTTTACATCCAAATATGGATGTTTCGCTCGAAACATTGAGTGCATAATTTTAACATTAAGTCTAGCATCCAAATAATGGCACTCTTGACTAGCGTAATGTGATATCTTTTGGGGAAATGACTCAATATGTTGCTTCACAGCTTGTATTAGGGCTCCGTCTTTCGCGTTCCCGGGTGTATTCAGTCCTCGTTTATCAATAGGTGCCTTTCCTTGTGACAGTAGGGAGCATAATCGTCTTATACGGTCGATGGTAATGCCGTGAATATTAGCAAATGCTAATTTGCAAACTTGATATTTACCAGAACATGTCGATATATTATACTCGTAACTTGAACCACGTGACGGCCTTGTAGTATCCGACACAGGCCTTCGTGGTCTTCTCTGTTTTATTTTAACAACTGAAATTTGGCCCTGTAGGTAACCATCTTGTTCGTTTTTTGTGTTAAAACTGATAAATTTATTAAAAATTAATAACCGTTCTTCTTCACTGATTTTATCGTAACACTTTCTTTTGCAACTGGAACAAACGTAGAAAATCTTGTACCTAATGAAATTAGAATTAATATTCGCTAATATGTATAAACTGAACCTTACCGGCAATCTTCCTTGGGTGTTAAAGGGTTAACAATTCGCCCCTTCGAGTTTGTGTATTGAAGTCCTTTTACTCGAGCATGTTTTATTATTTCCGATTTATAGGCAGATTTATTGATAACGCCTCTTTTTCTCTTCTTCGTACTGTCACAATAACTGCTTGAATCACTACTATCGGCCATTCTTACACTTTTTTAATTTTAACAAAATCAACAACGACTAGAAGCCGTTACAAATACCTAATTAAAACAAAACAACGAGTGACACACAGACTATATTATAAAGATTGACTGACAGTGACAGTTGACGACAGTTGATTCGGTGTTGCCACTCATTTGTTTGAGAAACACCATTAGTCACTGACTTAAGGGGTTACTCAAATAAACCAAATATTCAGCATGTTATAATTTCCATACTAATGCATTGACTTGTGGGATTTCTCTCTGTAATGTGTATTTACTGCCAAAGAATGCATATTACAAAAAAAGTAATTTTGCCAAAAAAGCTGACTTATGGGGTTTCTCAAATAATCGATTCAATGTAAACCTGAAAGGGCAGTAGAACATTTGTTTTACTGTCGAAAACATTTCCACTCCCTGAATGTGCAAATAGTAAATTTATAATAATGCAAGCATAGCACTTAGCTGGACTATTCACAATGATAATTATTATGGATAAAAAAACATCTACTTCAACAGGTTTGTGACAGTGATTGCAACATTTTAAGCGTAAATCCCAAGTATGGCGGGGCAACTCACGACGCATTTATCTGGGAAAACAGCTTGGTAAACACATTTATGCAAGAATTGCACAGGAATAACGAGCAAGTGTGTTTACTAGGTATGTACACCTACGAGGGATGATCTAAAAGTACTTAATAATAATCTGGTATTTCTAATACTCCAAACTAACTTTTCGCCTCAAAGGCACTTCAGGGGAAATCATTCTGCATTCAACGATAGTGGAGATGGGTGCTTTTTAGGCATTTTTAGAGAAGATAGTAAAGATTTATTATTTGGATCACCGCTATAAAGTTAGTTTCTAACATAAAGTTAACCTTGTTAAAATACATCTTAGATGCGGTCGAGGGAAGCCTTGAAGCCAGATACACAGTCGTTCATGGCAAAGCACGGGTTGTGATCGAGAACACATTTGGAAGACTTAAAAATCGGTGGCGGTGCCTTAATAAAGACCGCACCCTGCATTACAAGCCAGAAAAATGTGCAAAGATTATAGTAGCTTGTTGTGTGTTGCACAACCTGGCGTTTAAGTTTGCCATACCCGACCCAGAAGGATACTCGTATGACCCTGCCCATACCGATTTAGAGTCTGAAATAGCCCAAGACTCTCTCGATGCACGTTTTGATGGTGGTGATGACCTAGTGAGAGGCCGAGCACTCAGATCTTTACTTGTGTCTAGGATTAGGAATTAGAGTTTGCGTTTTTTTTTATTTATACCAAACCAATATTATAAAGAGGAAAAATTTTTTTGTTTGTGTGTTTTTTTGTACCGAATAGGCTCCGAAACAAATGGAACGATTTTAAAAATTATTTCACGTATGGAAAGCTACATTATTTCCGAGTAACATAGGCTATAATTAATTTATTGAGATCCTATTGAAAAATACAATAATATAACTCAAACTAACAAAATTCTGCCTAAAAAATTATGTGCTACATGATTAAAGTACTCATACCTACAAAAAAGTCTGCAAGAAAATATGTCTCACTATCATAGTTAAGTCAGAATAGCAGCTTTGTGTTGTAAAAATTAATTAGATCGCCGGTAGAAACAGAAGTTGGTCACATTCGTATTCGTAACTTTATTTTTGGAAGTCGGTGTCCATAAATAAAAATGGTACCTACGAAAAACACCGACTTCCAAAAATAAAGTTATTTTACACTTTGTAGTTTTCTTATTTGGAAGTCGGTAGTATTTTTTTGTAAAAAAGTTTTTTTTATTTTTCACTTTTTAATTGTACCTACCTAATAGGCAAGTTGTTTAGTAAGTTTCCTATAACGCCAGAATAGATTGATGAAACATGAAACTTGAACAAAACCGATCAAATGAGAGATCTGCTTACCCCTTAAGAGCGTACTGGCGTGATGTTATGTTGTCAAATGGTATAAACAATAAAAAACATGCGATTGCAGCAGTCCCGAGCGATTTGCCATTATCTATTGAAGAGTTCTGTTGTATATCTTCGTAGTTCTTCATCAGATCTTCACCAAATTAAAATGGGACCAATTTCGAAACATACTCTTTCAAACAAAAAAATATTTTTTTAAATCGGCCCACAATTGACGGAGATATCGGTGAACATACATAAAAAAGCATACAAGAAGTCGAACATAGAACCTCCTCCTTTTTCGAAAGTCGGTTAAAAATTGAGTTTGAGTGTTTTATTTATGTATCTAGGTACATGTTACTAGGATAAGCAAATAATTAAAAATACAGATTTTCTTTAAAACATATTTTTATTTAACGTATTAAATATAAATGTTGTGAATTTTCCTTTGTGTTTTATTTGGCACAGAAAAAAAAAAGTATTGATAAATGAAAATCATATAGAGGCTTAACACAACTAGAATACATTGTTTTATTACGGAGTACCTTCCGGCTTCATTATTCAGAGTTCGGTGATACCAATATAATTTATCCAAAACCATTTATTTATATTTGTACCAATGATACGTCTGAATGCAAATGCATGCAATGCAATTGCCATGATGTGGGGAATAACAAAATCGCTATACATATGCCTATAATATTTGAGAAGTTCCCTCGATTTCAATGAGATAACCTCATTCGTTTCTTACTTGGTCACAATTGACAAAAATTACAATTGACGGACAAATCAGTGAATATACACAAAAAAAAAACAATATACCACAGCACACTAACCTTGACAGCCTACCAGTAACAACTAGCAGCACCGTTCATGCGCATTTAAAAGCATTCACTCCCCTTTTATTTTTTTACCCCATTTGTACATTTTAAACACAGAAATCAAGCCACTCTTCTCACGAAATCAAGAACAAATCAAAATCATCATTTCAGACAAAAGGCTCATCTGGACTCACTGCTGGACATATGACTCCCCCAAGCGTTGCCACACTGATCGGTCCTGTGTGTCTCGTGTCCACCGGTTTTCGAGCTTTTTCAGCGACCCTGGTTCTCCTGCTGATATCCTCATTTCTGATTCTACCACGCAAAGAAATGCCGAGCATAGCCCTCTCCATAGCCCTTTGCGTGATTTTAAGCCTTCTGATAAGGCCCATTGTGAGCGACTAAGAAAAAATGTCATTAAATAAATTTACTTAATTACCTACATCAAACACATTCACACATCACTATTTAAAAATCTGTCTAAAACACGCAAAGCCTCTCTCATAAAAGCCAGATATTGAGCCTTAAGCTCAAGCTCATCTCGCCTTATTTGAAGCTCAATCTCTCTCAAGCGAATCCTCTCTCTTTCGATCTCCATTTGAGCCCTATCACGCTGTCTATTTTCCTCTCTGGCATTACTCTCCATCCTCAAAAATATCTCCTCCACATTCGTCACTCTTTTATCCCGCTGCTTATGTTGTGGCTGGGTAGTCTGCCTAGGAGTAGGTGGCCTAGTCGGTGATGTAGATGATGATGATGGTGATGTAGATCTTGGAGACGAGACACGAGCACGGAATTGTGATTGTTGTTGTTGTTGTGATTGTGAAGGGCCGGGCATATTCCAATCTTCATCTCCTGTTGGGATAAAATATTGTATGTGAATTTGTAACAATATTGTAAACGAGAATACGTAAAATAATACAGTCTACAAAAAGTAGGTAAATAGGTACTTACCAATAACAATAATCCCGTTAGAGCCTGTGGGTGTCTCCGTGGCCCCAGCAGCAGTAGCTATGGTTGTCTCCAGCTAAGCATAGAAAATGTAAAAATTATAATAAATACTTTTTAGCGGACGGGAACTTTTCAGTAACAGCTCGGATATATGTCCTGTTTCCTATTTCATGACACTTAAACAAAGATACAAAACGTGGATATTTAGCACTATATATAACTCTAAATGGTTCTGCTTTAAGGATCTTGAAGCGCTCTAACAGGCAGCTAGAGATACGCAATCAGTTATATTATGTAAGTATAAATACTGACAAAATATTCAACTATAATAATATGGTATGATTCACTATCATCATCATCATTATTTCAGCCAAAATACGTACACTGCCGAACGCCTCCAAGTGTCGCCACATTGACCGGTCCTGTGCGTCTTTGTGATTCAATATACAGTTAATTAATTAAACAAACCTCTCCATCAATTTCATTGAGACCAAGCTCTCGCACTTCCTTCATCCCTGTAGCTGCTTGCTCACCGCGAATGGCTAAAACCCGATGCTCCAGGTCGGTGAGTGTCATTTTTAAGGCATGACCGCCGCCTGTCCTATTGACTGCCCTTTTAATTTTAGCCCATTTTTTTTCGTATTATTTTTTAGGTCGCTCCAAACCTTAAACAAAATTAATGATTGGCAAATTAAGAAATGCTATGTTGGGACAGGCAATATAATGAGATAATCATGCAATATAGCAAAATATAGTTTCTTTTAGGGAAATGCATAGAAATGCAGGGAGGCAGGTTATGTAATATGTATTGTTTAGTAATAGTACTGTCAACGAAGTTCTCACTTTCCGCCACTTTTCTTCAGATGCAGTCTTGCCCGTTCCCTCGCTGTTAAGTTTGGTAACGAGATCTCGCCATTTTTCATAGCACCATTGGCGCCCTCGTGCTCCCCCAGGGAATTTCGTCAAATCTCCATGTCTAAAACAAAACATCTTCTGCAGTGACTATATTTGAGTAGGTAACACGCGTAGATTTTTTGTCTAGAATAGTGGATATCTAAATCTCTTTTCTATGATTATATTTATTGAGGCACCTACCTTTCCATGTATTCCACCATGATGGAAAATTGGGTGAAGCTGGTTCTTTGTGACATTGCTTCTTCTTCCATGAAAGTATCTCCACAAATAAACCGTCTTCAAAAGACCGTTAAGCCGTTGTTACATTGACGCAAACAACATGCGCGAATTATATTTCTATAGTTGCATCCTTGTAGATTCGCAGATAGCTGCGAATATACTCTAATGTATAAATATTTGTAACGAAACCCGTGCTTTCAGACAGCGAATAGGTTTTCTTAATACATTTTCGTAATATTAAGACTTATTCTTCATAAAAATACATAATTAAGAGTATTCTATTCTATTCTATTCTATAATTAAATATCAAAGATTCTCTCGTTTTCGAGAGATTATTGTTACATAATCTCTAAACGATGACAAAATCCTAATGAATTTAATTCTATGACTGATAAAATAATTAAAGCCACCGTGCGGCAGATGCTTTTTTGAACAATGCGAACTCAAAATTCGCAACAATTTCGCGTTTGTATCAGTATGTTCACGGTTTTATAATTTTGTAATTTGAAGGAAACCGTCAAACATTAAGTGACAATTGTCAAACGTCATGTACGGGACCGTTCGAAACCGAACAATTTATCATAAATGAAAACTTCAATAAACTGAAATTTTCAATGACTTATTAAAAAAAAAAAAAAAAAAAAATGTTAAATATGTTTTAACATTTGTTTATAACAAAAAAAAAAACAGTATTAGTCTCTAAATTATTTAAGACAAAGTTACCCGTTTAATGTCTTCTATTTTCAGAACGCACTTTCACTACAAACCAATCCAAACGCTATTGGGTTCTCGGCCTTAACTAACCATCGTTCAATTACTACTTCCGAGTTGTCGCAAGACATTTTTTTGAACTCGTGCTACCATGTTAATTGACGCAGTATCGAGTACGTTAACGTCTGGTGAAAACGTCACGATGACGATACGAAAACGTCAGAAACTTGTGCTAGGGGCTCAGAGTTCGATGCATAGAGTATAGTAACTATTAAAAAGGAATAGAGAGGCAAGTCGACCATAAAGAACGGCCACGAAGAAAGTGCTGCCGTCTATGAAACTTTATCAGAACTAAACGCCAAAGCAGTGGTTATATAGGTACCCGTTTACGTATAGATATGCATACCTACAGTATGTATACGTACTACCGCCGTATTTGAAAATTAAAAGGGAGTGTACTGGGAAGGCGACCTTTACACCGCAGCCCCAGTCAGATTTGCATTTAACAAAGAAAATAAATACCATAAAAAGAACAATTAAATACAAATAGGGCTGCTGGTGTACGACCGCCTATAAATAATAAAACCAAATCATTATGACATAGTTTTTTAATCACATATTTAGCTTTCATTTAAATACATCAATCATTGCCTTAAATCGTAATGGAAACATGAACACCAAATTATATACTACAATTATAAAAATATAAAATCATTAAGTAACCAAGATGCCATTTACTTTTTTGGTTTGGTTTTATGTTTTATGAAGTATGAAAGGGCTGCTAATTTAATTTGGTCTTCACCATTGTAATTACATTTACCTGTCAAAATTCTATTTATGCTTTTGCACCAACTATACACTAACAGATTTGTTGAAACATCTGTAAAGTATTTGATAACAATTTCCTTATGCTTATTACAATCGTGATACGAAAAGTCAGATGTTATTTCTACAAGAGATTTAATTCTTTCTTTTAAACCTGGTAAGTGCATATCGTGTGTTAAAAAATTGGATACCACAGATTGGATATGGCTAAAAGATAATGATACATTTTGTGATGGATATACTAGCCAAGTTTTGTTTTTATTATATTCCTTTAATTTTATAAAATCGTTTCCTGGTTCATTTTGACTGCCACAAAGAGAAAGCTTACATTTTTTGCACCCTTTTACAGCTTTTAACAGCTTTGTTAATACCCATCCACAAACATAATTTCTTTGGAAGATGCCAGGAGTTTCGGTGTCGTCTATCCTAAACAGTTCAAGTGGCTCACCAATGTGCACATTTCCATATTTAGCCGTTTCTTCCTGGATTATTTCTTTTTCATTAATAAAAAACTGCAGTGACTGTAGGCAAGAATTTGTGTCCTCTTCACAATTTGCACGAGGTGAATGGTGAGCACTAAAATTGTTTAGTAGCAATGTTTTATATGCTCCCTCAAACCCTACACAATTTGGCGACACATTGCGTGCACCCATACGCCTGACATTGCCGAAGAAATTTTCCAGAGGATCCTGATTGCAATTTCGAGTCAGGAAACAATCTTGGGAGTATTTCTCGTTTAGGGTTTTCCATAAAAGTTGGAATCCCTCTATGGTTTTTATCCAATTATTTATAGTTGGCACTCGTTTTTCTATTTTGCTTACTCTATCTACATAGGACACAGAATTAAAAAAACTTTTAGCCTCATTCCACAGTTTGTGATGTGGAGAGTTTTTTTTTACAGCTCCTGTATAAATTTTGCCATTTTTAACGTTGAAGGTGCCACCATTTAGGCTATCAAATAACTTATCAATTATTTGTATAAATGGTATTATTTTTTCCATATCTTTTGGAACTTCATTCCTAATTGATAAATGTTTTATGCCAACAGCTACGCTGTGACTAAATAGTTGTGCAGCTGGCTTGACCCGCATTTTATTAATTTTTTCGGGCAGTACGTGCTCCTCTGTGAGCTTGTGCTTCAACCGGAGCTCACCATAACATTTGTCAGCCTCATATAGCATGTTAAAATATTCCCATTTCACAGTTACTTTCTCTTTTGAAGTTGGATCAACAAATATTAAATCTTTATTTAATAAATTATTCCTCAAACCCTTTAAGAGGTGTGGCATATCATATACGGGTATTATTTCCGTTGCACCAACAATGAAAATATTGTTTTTTAAAATTTGCTCCTTCCTTAAATACTGTCGTTTAGCATCCGATATTAGGCTGTTGATAGTGGCAGTATTTATCCCACTTTGGTCACAAACAGTCGCTAACACCTTAAGTCCAGTGGATTGAATATTTTTTATTACATTTATTAGAATTTTTTTTAAGTCTGCAGACTTCATATTTTGGCTAAAGTAATAGGCAACTGGCTGCTTAAAATTTTTTTTTAGTCCTTTAAAACCGTGACATGGTCAGCAAACTTATGGGTCTTGTGAGTTCCAAGATTCTCGAAACCAATAATTTCGTCCCTTGATTTGTCATAGTAGACGTGCGGCGTTATAGACATTTCGTCAAAAATCAGGCTACACACACGGTCTTCGGCATTCATTTTTGAAACAGTATCTTTTAACTTTTCAAAAATTATTTTGTTTATGCCGGGAACAATTTTTACGGCTTTTAATACATTTAACAGAGTCTTCTTAGATGGCAAACAAAAATACTTGCTGAGAAGGCTATAGCTTTTCGGACTCCTTTTCAGTAAGGAAAGCGAAAGTACTTTTTCTTCCTCAGTAAATCTTCGACCTAGTGAGCTTTTTCCTGACTCCCTGCATTGTAAACCAGTAAAAATTCTGGCCGCCTTGGACATACTACTTGTTACTTTAAGAGACGATCGTGCAATTCTTTCTGCCTTTGCCAGTCGGGTTTTGAACGACTCTTCTTTATTTTTCATCCGATTAACCATTTTCTTCAGGTTTGTGATTTGTCTCTGGTAGTCTTTGATCTGCTTGGTTCTAGTTTGGGGAATACTTCTTTTTCCTGAAAAATTAAGAATTACTGTTATATTATAAGATTCAATAAAAACATTTGGCCTATTGATATAATAGAAAATGGGCAATTTTTTGAAGATGTTTATGTTATTATAATTTTCACTCAATCACACAGGAATGGCTGAATGGATTTGTGTGAAACTTTTGTTAAATTAAATGTAGAGGCATGTTTCATCTATTTAGAATCTTAGAAATATTTATTAAGTTTAGTTGAGCTACCACTTATTTATTTTGCCCAAACCATATATCAATTATATCTTATATTATATTCTCCTACATAGATAAATCACTAACTTACCTTTGCATAGTGGTGTTTGCGATTTAGAAGTTTCTTTCTCACTATGCGGCATACAAGCTTCTACTGATGCTTGCGTATGCACATGGCTCGTCAATGCAATGTCTATAAGAAAAAAAAAGAAATACTCATTACAAGGCACAATTTTATCCAGTATTATGATATTTAAAACAATTATATAAATCTTAAATTAAGTTGGCTTCTAGTCAAACTGGATTCAGCTGAATATCAGTATTTTACGTGGAGCGGCTGCCTACCAGACCTCCACAAACATCATCAAATTAACTTAAGTTTCTTCTCAGGACCAAAACAAGTAAAGATAATGTGACAACCAATTTATTTGTGGGTGGTTAAAGTGACACCTATTTTTAGTCATATTAAGAGAGGCCTGTATTTGTCTTCTGTCATAGATATAAAGCGGTCATAAACAGTTTTGATCACACTCCATGCTAGTCCCGCAAACATGATAAATATTATGTGTGACAATAATTATTTACCGGTATTCTGTATCACACCAGATGTTGATGGTGTAGCCATTTCAATAATGTTTGCTGAGGAAACAGCTAGCTTCATCCTTGGTAAGCAATAATTATGTTCTGTATCCAGATCAGTTATTATTCTTGGCACACCTGAAACATAATTTAGTATTAGGTCATTTCTGGTTAACAGTATGAGCATTAAGAGGCAGATTTTTACAGTTTAAATATGGCCCCTGCATATGCATACATTTGTAATGACAAGGGATACAGGTAAGAACCATCTACCTAAAAGCTAATCACCTACCCCTTTAAGCACACATTTGTCTAGTCAGGTGTAAACTGAAGAATTGGGTCATATTTTTAATCTTACTTCCGAGCAATATAATGTGGAACACAACTTGTGAAAACCCCGTAGTAAGATAAATAGTAGGTATTGTAGTAGTGTCCGGCTAAAAGTTCAAGTGAAAAGTTGAAGTTGTTTGGATGCATGATACTCAATTATGCCTAGACAGACAAAAACATTTCAATGAAATTTGGCACACAGGTAGACCATGTCATGCATTAACTCGTAAAGTTTTTATCCCACAGTTTTCCTAGGTTAAAGTGCATGCAGCAACTGGTTATCAAATAATTAAAATAAAAGAATCATTCAAATGTATGCCTATTAAGTATAAAAAGGTGGTGGAAAATTTAACTAATAATCAAAATACATTTTACCTTCTAAATACAGACAAGGTACAGCTGTTTTAGTAATGCCATGGCCTCGTGTCCTGTGTTCTGGTTTAAAATGGTAGTCACACACTTTTATTGATTTTGCAACCTGCTCAGGATCTATATGAGCTACATTTTCGGGTATGACTGATACCCATGCTTCAAAGAGGGCAGGGTATTTAGTTTTATTCGGAAAACCATGCATTGACACACCTGGAAATAAGTTATAGGTAGTATTTAATTATGATAGTTACAAAAAGAAATTACAAAGAAAACAAAGTACTTAGTAAGAAGCTACAAAGAGAATTTCTACAGAGGGCCAATTCTACTAATTTTTAAACAACATTCGCATTCGCATCTCCGTCGCAATCTGTAAATAGTTCAAATCAATCGAACTTTGCTTAAAAAATTGTAGAATTGGCCTTCAGGTATGTATTTTCAGAGCTTTAATGATCAACATTACAACTGAAAACATAATACTAATTGTAAAAGTACTATTTTATAGTAGATATTACGCTTAAGACAGCTTAAATCTTTTTAATTTCGACCTTAGAAGTCACGGAATCTAAACTTAACTTAGCGTTGATCGTGAAAATACTATGTTGTTGAAGAAGACAAACAATGTGTTCACAGAGTACTAGCTTTAATACAATGTATTTTAACATTACAGAATAGCCTTATGAACTACATTAATAAGTGCAATACTTACCAAAAGTGTCGCAACCAAAAATGCAACGAGCTTGGCGAGAACTCATTGCGAGAATTGCAATGAAAAAGTCGTAAACAAACACTTATACCAATTAATAACAAAAACTTAACAGCAAAGAAACACACAGTATTAATTACAACACAATAAACAACAAAAATAACACTTCGATAACGCAGAAAAACGAAAGTTTTAACACGAAAACCAAAACTTTTCAAGTTTGAATTCATTCAAAGTTTTCAAACATCGCCGGGATGCCGGCACTGACACTTGACAGTTGTGGTAATAAAACAGTTGCTCAAGCAAATAAGGCGCCATCTGGCGAGACTAAAATCACTTAAAACGGTTTTATCGACATTTAGTTCTGAAAAACTTTTTAAGACGGCAGCACTAGTCTGTCATTAAGGTCGAAAATCGCAATAGTTCTAAGTTTCACGCCCCTGGTTCGATGCGCGAACGTTGGCACACTACACCGTCGGCATCGTATTAAAACAATTAAAAATAATGTGTGATGACGGTGACAGTTAAATCAGTGGCGGTTCGTTTTTGAAGTGCGTCAAATGTATACGATAAATAATGCACTTGTTGAGTAGTGCTGTGGAATTCAACCTCGTAAAACCAGAGTTCGATGCGCGAACGTTGGCACACTACACCGTCGGCATCGTATTGTTTTGGTCCCACCATAACTGAATGCAGAAGAAGTAAGCCCTTCAGCTTCGCGTCTACATGGCACGAACAATGTGGGACAAATTTTAGGAGTCGTCGACTTTTCTGCGACTACCCTACGAATCTTGAATAATGAAAAACCAGTCCGGAGCGGAGCAGCAAGGAAGCTAGCAACAATCAAGGAGCTGGACAGGTCGAGGAGGAGCGTGTGGATATGCGGTTCCATACACGTATCTTTATGCCAATCTAGTGAGTCTTTTTCATTTTGTTATGGCTCAGGACAAGTGTTTATTATTCTAACTTCTGGTTTTGTATACAGTATGGGTCATGTCAGGTCATAATCCATGTTGTCTATCACTGGTCAAGTTTTAGTGTTATTGAAGAATATCACTGTTGGCCATTAGCCTTAGCTGACTATTTTGTTTGGACATTAGAGCAATATAGTAACAATGCCGTACTTCAACTTCATGAAAATAAAATATCCAAAAGAAATGATAAGTTTTGAGTTAATTGTGTTTGATCATTGAATTGGTAGTGGTTATATCTAGCACTATCACTAGTTAATTGAGACATACCTAGTACAAAGCCAGTACGTAATAAAGGAGAATGACCAAAATCAGTATCGCTTTATAATATGAAAGAGTATAGCCACAAAAATATAGTCATAAATTATACTTTTTTTCTAAGTTTTCTTATTTAACTTGATCGAAATCGTATGTGGGGTTAATATTTTGTGTTTAATTAGTTATTTATTCGATTTTATATTAATGGCGTACTTTAGTGAAAACAGTGTTGCCATTTTATGAACCTCCCCATAATCGGTGTTATTAATAGTGTAAGGAAAGACGCTGAGTTTTAAAAATCATTTCAATCATGACATTGCCCGCTTTATTAATATTTTTATTTATATTATTTATATATAACATAATTAAAATGATATTACTTTACTAATTAAAAATCTTTCTCTAATAACAAATCACTTATGGTCAGGGTGATTTAGATTAATTGTTGGTAACACTACCACAGGCGATGTAAATGAAAGGTGAACTGTCAACTATCAAAAATGTCAGTGTTAAAAATGTCAATGTCAAATGTCAAGTCAAACTAGGTGCCAAACAAAGCATCCTGTTGGCGCGGCAGCGAACTTTTGTTTTTGCGTTGATATTTGTTGAGTTTGTTGTGCTAATTAGTATCTTATCATTGCGTTGAGTTCGTGTTCAGTAGTCTTCGGATTCCTGCACGCTCAAGTAATCTTTTTGAAGACTATAGTACTGTTTCTGTGCTGGTGGTGTGGATTGTGTAGAACGAACAGAAAATCAAAGAAAAATAAAAACCCCACAAAATAAATGGATAATTTTATTTCCTTTCTTTCAAAGGAAATAAAAATTATCCATTTATTTTATGACCTCTCCCCTCTTTTATATCCAATTTACGCTATCATACAATTTTTTTTATGCGCAACGGCGGTCCATAGAAGGATGGGCAATCTCCTTAAAGACCGTAATAGTATCAACATTTTGTTCAGTAAGGATGAGATATCCCTTGTGAAGGACTGCACAACTGTCATTTTAAGTGTCAGAGCGAGTTAGTATTGTAGGTGCCAAAACTGCCCATTGGTCAATTACATGTATTCAGAACAGATCGTATGTCGCGGGACGATTTACAACGATCTCGATCGATCGATTTTCATCTTCAGATATTAATTCACTTGCTTACTTTCAAAGTATCATTATGAGAGAGACTACCAGAGAAAAACCGACACTTAACACAGAGAGACATAAACGTAGTACACTGCGGCGAACCGACTGTCTGCTAATAAGACAAGGTCGCAAGCGCTGGAGCGCGGGTCGGGGTGTGGCGTATTTTGTAACCGCTTATCTTAACGTGCATGGCGCCGCCCCTTTGCACTAATGAATAGATAAATGATTAGGTATTTTACAATTACTCGTCAATAATACGTAAACGAAATATTTGTAAAAACATTAGATACTATGAGAACCTGCTGCATTTAGGCAACGTCCCCATAGTAACAAATTTTTATCTTGTCTAGATATCTCAATTAAGCTACATTTCATTTTTGTTGATTGGTGGGGGGGGGGGGAAATCCGCCCATTGTCCTTACGAACGTACTGATTAGAAATTCAGGGCGGCCAAGAAGTTTTGTGAGAACTATACTTGATGCAGCATGTTTTGTAGTTCTCATATAAGGTCACCATTTAACTGGGGAAAATGGCGATTTCTTACATTAAATTGCTCCTTGTAATCAGACAAATACTTGATGCAGCATGTTTTGTGGTTCTGATATAAGGTCACCATTTAACTGGAAAAATGGCGATTATTTTCATTATTACATTGAACTGCTCCGTGTAATCAGACAAATAATAAATTTGGGCTCATTTTCTAGCAGTAAAGATTCGATGAGGCGGTAAACTTGACCTGGCACTTTGAAGGTTGAAAAGGTGATTCATAAAAAAACTCTATGATGATACTCGTATACAAAGCAACCACAGAAATCTTAATAATAAGGCAATAGAAATGCTATAGTACTAAATTTTATATCGGGACGAGTGTCGCCGGATCACAGCTACTACTACATAAACAAAAAATAGATACACAATTACACCTACAAATGCACTTTGCATTACTGCTACAAAATTAAACTTTATGCGATGACATTACGCAATATTTTTTTATAAACGCATAATGTCAGGGGGCGCGACTCCTGCAGCCAATAAGAAACGTGTGCGAAAAGCAAAAAATTATATTGCGTGCTCACTCTCACTTAAGAATAGTGCAGTGCAAACTATTACGAGATCATATCGATAAATTATATTTTTCCGTTGAGTGTTAATAATCTCCAAGGAGTCCAGCAACAATACATAATTAATTTTATTGAAAGTATTTCTTTCGTCAACGCCCTTTTAGACGATTTATTTATGAGGAAATGGAATACAATAAAACAATAAGTGTACGTACATTTAGTTTATTATATAATTATACAAATCTTAAAGGCGCTCCAATACTTCACCTTACAGTAAAAAACAGTCGTGTAAAAACAATGACCAAATCAAATAGGATGGATTGTGTATGAACTTAGAATAAAAGGGGGAGGTAGTTAGTGTAGTGGTGGAATATAAATACTTAATAAACTAAACTAATTTTAAAATAACACAAATTAAATTGTTTAGGTTTCATATAAATAACAATACATAAATATTTAAGTATAATATATATACTATAAATAAATAATTATACTTTCAGTTTTTTTTTCGCAATTGGTCGTTTCCTATGGAGAAGAACCGGCAAGAAACTCCATGGTTACTCTTTTAAAAAGAAGATTGTTTTTTTTTTTTTTTTATTTTTTTTTAAACTTTGCCCCACACTAGGAATTTCTCCTGTATCGTGGGTGCGTTTACAAACATATAAACTCGCATACACAAACACCCAGAGCCGGAACAGCTATTTGTAATCATACAAATATTTGTTCCGTGCGGGAATCGAACCCGCGACACGCAGCGCAGCAGTCAATCGCTCAACCACTGCGCCAACCGTGCGCCCGCCGTGCGTGCGTGCTGTTTGTACAATATTTCCATATTACAATAATAATATATATGAGAGGACAGTGCAGACCAGTCAGTTTTATACCTAAAAGCACAATAAAAATTGTAATTCATGAATTTGCGAAGTCTACAGTGTTCTCTCATTCACATTATTAAAGGAAGCTATACAAAAATAAACCTATTATTAAGGGATAGATATATACAATAGTAAATAGCTAATTAAAACAATGATGGAGCAGTTAATAGATGGCCATACGACAACGCAGTTAATGAGCTGCCAGGGAAGCCACATGTGCAGAAGCAGTCATTGCCAAACAAGCTTGTCTTCAACATAGTCCTTAACCTTGTAATATGCTTTTTTGGCTTTTGAATTTTCCCTCGCTAAGCTCGGTAACCGACTCAGGTAACTTGTTATAAAAACGTATGCTGTCAATGACAAACGACTTGCTTGTCTTAGCTAACCTCCATTTGGGTGTTACAATTTCATGCTTATTACGTGTATTAATATTAATGTAAATCGCTTCTAACTAACTATTTGTTAAAATGAAAATGTATGGGATTTCTATATTATTTTGATCAAACAACTCGCCTATAGAATTTACTGTCCTGAAAAATGTAAGAATTTATTTAAAAGTTGTCTTTTTGGGATTAGTTGGATAGCATTTTTAGCAAAATGATTGAGGCGAATATCCATATATTTTTCTAAAACACATTTAATATATTGAATGACATGATTGTCTATTGGAGACTGGTCATATTGGTGAAAATCAATATCTTCAAATAATTTTAGTCCAACAAAATGACGCATGGTCTTCGTAACAAATTCACTTTTAAACCTTTTATTCGCTATTACTTTGTTGTGAAAGACACTACTTTTTAGCAGAACTTCTGTCTTTTTGCAAATCATTATCACGTCTTTACTAGGTATAATGAGACCTCCGTTGTCTTTCAGTTTAATAAATTGTGTATGTTCATTTGAATTCTCAGGCTCTATTAATGCAGAAATACAAGTTTCACATTTTTTTTTTTGTTAAGTAATGGATCACTGATCCAGCTATATATGTGATGACTTCTGATGCAAAATCAGACAAATCACTGATGTTGTAATGTTCATCCTCATCGTCAACAATGTCTTCATCATGCTCATTGTCTGAAAATGGCACCAATGTTGTTAAATTTATTTTGTCAATTGCTGACGTACAGCTCAAAATCGAAACATTTTCTAGTGCCATACAGTTACCACTATCAAAGTCTTTTAGCTCAACGTGTGCAATAAGTTTCTTATATATTGACATAAATTGACGAGCTGTGGGATTATTATTACAACCACCGTGAGCCCTTATGTGGCCAAAAGTGAGGTCTAAGTGGTCTTGTGAAAATTTATATGCAGGTAAATACTTTTTTTTTTTTCATTTTCTACAAGCCTTATATAAATCTGTTTAAAACTTTCAATGCAAACTAAGAAACCGACAAATCCCGTTTTTTTAACAGACTTCACCACTTCCTGACCGTCGATAAACTTTATTTTTTTTATATAGCTTGCTACTTTGTCGAGAAATAAATATATGGTATCTTTGTTTCTAAAATAAATACGTTTTTTAAAATACAATTGATTCATATTTCGCGAGTTTAAAATGTCAAACAGTTTATTGAAATTTCTTAAAAAGGTTGATGTGCCATTAACGTCAGTAAAGTCCGGATGTTTTATTTGAGAGCAAAAATCTAAAGCGGAAGCAACACTATCACTCATAAGTTGAGTCGCTAATCGCACTTTCATTTTTTGGTTTTGAAAAAAAATGTGTCTGCGTCTTAATTTATTTGCCAAATGTAAGTGAATTACGATGGGTGCAACCGGAGGATCCAAAAAAATGCAAATTTATTTTAATAAACTAATTTATTACTGTATTACAAAGTATTGAAATTACGACTATATAATATGGACCTTTTAAGTATTAATTTTAATAAATATAATCTATGAATGTCAAATAAACTAATTGTAATAAATACAAAAATGTTATCGAATAAACAACTAAGTAAAAATAACACATAATTTAACATACACACAGAATGACACATACATATTAGTATATTTAACCCATACTTGAATGTTAATTATATAGGAAAATTATTAAGCATTATTCCTCTCTCCTAGACACTGACTGTATCTAGATTGTTGCTGTGCCCGACAGGGTCCATAATTGTTTCTGTAACTTATATTTACCACCTGTATGTACATTATGGATGCAATAAACTTAATTTGAATTTGAATTTGACTAATTATACTAAAGTGTCAATTGGTCGATGTCAGATCCAAAAGTGCCGCTCCACGTTTTTATGTTTCTATGGAAAGGTTCGATTGACGTCAATTGGTCACGTTATGCTGAGCTTGCGTTTCGTGCCCGTAGGTGCCGTGTGCAATGTATATGCAGGTATGCCGATGCAGCGATCTATTAAGGTTGACCATGCGTAACACCTCCCCCCGTAGAACAGCGAGTATCGATGGACTTGTTCAAGATGGTCGCTGGTAGACATCCAGGGTCAATCCTTATTTGGCTTGGGTTGATAGTGCGTGGTGGTGGGATTGCGTAGACGACTTCAGGGTTGCTGTTGAAGTTTTCTGTGATTTCTCTGGATGCTTTTCTTATGCGTAGCCGACGATAGATTAGAGTGGCGATGAGTGCGCATGTACCGGATAGTGCGAGGTACATGGGTATAGTAGTGTGGTAAATGACGGGATCGGTGACGTCATCTAAATGTACAGGCAGTTGCGTCGCTATCTCGTTGCTAAGCGTGTGAAGTTTTTGTAGATTTGGCGAATTTAGGATGAGCTTCGGATAATTTTCAGGCCTCGACTCGTTGTATAGGGGCATCTCAGTGATCTTCACGACATGTCCTTTGATGTGGTCGTCAGTGTTGGAGATGGTGAAGGCGGGTGTTCTCAGGTTACAGTTGTGGGGAATGATTGCCAAATAGCTGCCTCGTAGGGTCCGGTACTGTTCTTGACCGCAAGACATCTTCACTTTTGTTGGTACAGGAAAACTTAAGGTATAATGCTTGTCGTCCAGGGTTTCCAGGGCTTCGGTGGTGAGAGCTACGGGTGTCAGCTTGCAGCTGGGTTGAAGTTCTTGATGGACTATGAGATGCTGGATACAATCTGGTTTGCTCTGGATTTGTAGGTTGGCTGTTGACTCACAGAGATATATGGAGTTTACCTTCGGACATTCTGTCTCTATGTACCTAGAGTCTGAGCTAGAGAGTGCTACGAAAGGTGAGGGTGGTATAAGGGTGGTTTCTGTTAGGAACAAGGGAAAGTTTGTACAAATTATATGTGGAGGAAACAACTATCGGGACTTTTATAACTACTACTATCTGCTTATTAGAATAGAAGTAACCTAGTTTAATTATTTCATAAAAATGCCTAATTTCTACGTCAAGGATTTCGTCATTAGCATATAAAATCCTTAATTTACCTAACATATACTTAATTTCATCTAAATTAAATAAAGAGTACGGGGTACTCGACGCACGAATAAATGTTAGGGTGTTCTCTAAACTTCGTAATTCTTCATAAAGATCTTCTACATTATCTCCTAAGATTAACAGATGTTGGGCCAGATGGGCGTATTTAATTAAATCTGTATCCCTATTAGCGTTACTTTCCAAAATTAAGTTTAGTGCTTTACTCATCTTATCTTGATTTGAAATTATACTATCTATTATTTGAGAGCTACGTGAAATAAATTTACTATTTAAACTAACATGGTTATTAATTTCTAATTCTAATTTATGCTCATTATTACGTAAGGTGTTTATGGCGTTTTCGTATTTAAGTGCATCGGTGTAGTCTAAATTACCAGAAATTGATTTTATTACAGAACCCAAACCGTCGATAAGGCCTCTTTTACTACGAGTTGATTCAAACATACTTATTTTACTAGTAATTAAATTGATTTTACTATTGAGATGTTTCAGATGAGGGTCGAATAGGAATAAGGTTTTATTGTTAACTAAGGGACTTAATTCAGCCATCTGTGTTTTTACCACTTCAATTTGAAGATGGATATTCTCTAAATCTATATGACTTAGGAAAGAATGGAAATGGGAAACGATCTTTGCCGCTCCTAATTTGAAGGGAAGTAGTCCTGGTCCATTGTCAAGTGATTCAACTGTTATCTCTTGTCCTTGGGCCGGATGTAGGGTCATCAGCCATAGTATTATCCTGTAACAAAGTGGGATCTTTAGGACTTCGCTTAAGGCGAGATTTTGCTACTGGACCGCGTTTCTTCTTCGTATAGATGTGGATTAGAAGATCTGCGAGTACAGTATCTTGCGTATAACGCGGGGCTAACTTCTGTCGAGACGCCATGGGATTGCGTACAAAGATTTGCTGGTCAGGGGTATAGTCCTTCTCGGGTTCTCTGTCCCTGTTACGGGTTTCAGTCAGTTGTGTCCTGTCATGTAAGGATGTCTGGTTAATAAGGTCGTATACTTGACCCATTCGTTTCCTATGGTCTTGTGAGTACTGTTGCAGTAAGTGTTCAGATAGGTCAATATCTATTGGGTCTCGAGGGTCAAAGTGTCCAGTTATCAAGTCCAAGGGTCTACATTTTGTGAAGCTATGGATCGAACTATTGTACGCTAAGATGGCATAAGGCATAAGATTAACGACTGGTTCATTTCGTCTCTCTAATTTCATTAACCTAAGATGTTCTAAAATGGTAGAATGGAATCTTTCTACTATGCCATTGTCGTTAGGGGAATGCGCTAATATTTTATGGTGAATAATTTTATGAGTTCGGTTGAATTCTAAGAAAATCTGATTTGTGAATTCAGGGCCTCCGTCCGTGACAATAGTCAATGGGACCCCATGGTGGGTGCAAAATACAAGTAGAGCTTGTACTACACTTAAAGCGGTGCTATCTCTAAGGTGATAAGCTTGTGCATACTTAGAGAAAGCGTCTACAATGGTAAGGAATTTCTCTGTTTGAGCTGTGAACAGATCTAGATGGATAATTTCAAAAGGTTTACTAGGGGGTGAGTAGTGTATTATTGGGCATTCTATGCCACTGTCGGCAAGTAGCTCGGCCAGTGCGCCTCGCTACGCGACAGTGGCATAGAATACCCAATAATAAACGTTCGACTCGACTGTGTAGTATATTAGTGTACTCACCTGAAGATCTTGTAAGAAATACCACTGGCTACCAGTAGCTGGGGCGAGTACGCATTACTACATAAAGTAACGCTGAATAATGTAAGTACGATCGCTTCTCAAACGATCACTCTATCGCGAAAAAGGTTGCACTACTATTTCAATTTATAAATATTAATGTATCAGATACATTTTACTCATTACCAATCAGATTGTTTCCAAGTGTAATCATGAAGTTTGTAAAGCAGACACAATCACTGCATGTTACAACAATCTGCGAGGATGTTAGTAAGACTAGTTTTCGTCACGGAGAATTGTTACCTGACTCAGTTCGATGTATCATATGCGGACCGTCTAACTGTGGAAAACCAATTTATTGATTGGTCTTCTCATACACGAAAATGGATTAAGATTTAAAAATGTTTATGTTTATTCGAAAACTCTGTATCAACCCAAATACATGTTTTTAGAAAAAGTTTTACAACGAGTGCCAGGTACTTTACTCCAGAAATATAATGGAAATGAGGAAGTGATAAGAGTTCAAGACGCAAAACCTAACTCTGTGATAATATTTGATGATGTGGCTTGCGAAAATCAAGATAGCATGCGTGATTATTTTGCAATGGGAAGACACAAGTTCATCGATTGTTTTTATCTAAATCAAACTTATAGTAAAATCCCTAAGCAGTTAGTAAGAGACAACGCGAACTTAATCATACTTTTCAAACAAGATGACATTAATTTGCGTCATATTTATGAAGAACATGTCAACACTGATATGACATGGAATGAATTTCGTGAAATGTGTTCAAAAATATGGAACGAGCCCTTCAGTTATGTAGTAATTAATAAAGATTGTTTAAAAAATAAAGGATGTTACAGAAACAAATTTGACACCTTTGTAGTCTTTGATTAAGAATAGGGTTATTTAAGTCCGTTACCTTCGTGATATTATTATTATTCTTCAGACATCGTTTCATCAATCACTATCAGCTCATTTTTTTCGCAATGGAAAATTCTTTAAAAAGACAAATAGTAGTTGCAGCTGAAGCTGTTAAGAAAAAAGTAAGAAAAATGAGAGATGTCGAGAATAACAATCAGCAAACACTGGAATCAGTTTTCAAGCCTGTAACAGAACCACTCAACCAGATTGCTAATGCCAGTAAGCAGACTTCTTACCTGTGTCCTACAAAAAAAGAAGAACTTCCGTTTATTGATAAAGCTTTGCAGAACGAAGAAGTCAATGTTAGAAAAGAAAATTCAAATGAATATGAATCTGATATCGAAAGTGACTCTTCATATAAATCATTAGTTGAAAACAACCCCGCTCGTGACACGTCATCCTGGTCAGTATCCTCAGAAGCTCTTTCAGATGTTCCATTCGGTGTCAGAGTAGAAAATGGGAGATTGATGTTAGGTTCTGCTCGTATAACGATCGGCGATGAATTTATCACAGTAGCTGGACACAATTATAGAAATACGTCTGGTTTGAAACAGTTGTTACTGAAAAAGAACGTAGATTTAAACATGGTTACAGAAAGTGATATGCAGCATTATAAGTCAATGCTACTTGATACAAACGCACATCGACGAGACTATGAGCCGGATAAACCAATAAAAAGCAATAAAGGTCAAAAGTATATGCAAGTTATCAAGCCTATTTTCAAAATACAAAACACTGTTCAGACTCCTCAATCGAAGGGAAAAGGACTACCCTTAACCAAAATGTGGAAGAAAAAGGTTGATTTTGTATATTGGAATGATCCAAATGAACTGGTGGATAGGTTAAAATTATTAATCGCATCTCGAGATGCTGGTAACACAGGATTAGATAATGAAATTATATCTATCATTGAAGAATTACGTGAAAGTAAAATTATAAATAAATAATACATCTACGTTTTCTAAAAGATGTGTTCATTTTATTATAAACCTCACAACACAATACACCTTAAACATGAACGTAGATAAATTCGGACATCATATTCATAAAAGAATGCGATTATCAGAGTTATTTGAGATTAATGAAAATACATTATTAAAATCAAAAAACGGAGATTTTGATTTAAAAACATCAAGACTGAGAGGAATCAAAAATCCAGTAGAAGCTGACGATGCAGTGAACAAGGATTATGTAGATCGAATGACTGCTAATATGATAAAAGAATTTAATACACTTATAGGGACATTGCGTTCACAAAGTATTATAGACGCACGGGAAACATTTCAGGTTTCTTTAAAAGCCAAGATGCCTGCAATTGTAAGTCATTTGCAAGATAAGTTTTATACTAAAGAAGAGGTTGATAAATTAATTCAAAAAAATCAGTAATGGCAAAACAGCAAATTGTTAATGAAATACACAGAGCAGCACGAAGAAATTTCCTTAGACGTCATGTCATTCTAAAGGGAATCGATGACTTGTGGCAAGCTGATCTGATGGATATGCAAAATCTAAGGAAATATAACAAAGGCTACAATTACATTTTAATAGTGATCGATTGCTTCTCAAAATATGCTTGGACGCAGCCGTTAAAATCAAAAAATAAACTTGATGTCACTCATGCATTTGAACGAATATTACTTGACAGTAATCGAAAACCTGATAATTTACAAACGGATATGGGAACAGAGTTTTATAATAACACATTTCAAGCGCTTATGAAAACATACAAAATTAACCATTACTCATCGTTTTCTACCAAAAAAGCATCAATTGTTGAACGACTAATAAAAACCATAAAAAATAAATTGTACAAATATTTTAGCCTTAATGGAAACTATAAGTGGCTAGGTAAACCATTAGAAGTTACACTGGAATCGTATAACAACACAAAACATCGAACTATTAAATTAAAACCAATCGATGTAAACAAATCTAATGAGCAAGTAATAAAAGAAAGTATTTTAAAAGTACATAAACCTGTATCTATTCCATATAAACCTAAGTTTCAAATTGGCGATAATGTTCGTATCAGTAAATACAAACACAATTTTGAGAAAGGTTATACTCCAAATTGGTCAACAGAAATTTTTACTGTAAAGAAGATTAATAATACAATACCAGTGACATACCATGTACAAGATCAACGAAAACAAACTATATTAGGAACCTTTTATGAACAAGAACTTCAAAAATCAAACTACCCTGGTGTTTATTTGATAGAGAAAGTTTTAAAAAAGAAAGGAACTAAAATTTACGTGAAATGGTTGGGTCTTAGTAATAACGAAAATAGTTGGATTGACAAAGCTGCATTAGTGGATTGAGTTAATAAGTATAAAGTCATTTTTTTTTTAAATATTTTTCCATTGCGCTTTGTACAATGCAAGGTGGTGGACTAGTTAATAGTATAATAGAAAATCTACCATTCGAGCTTCATTTGCCTGGATATAATTATTGCGGACCAGGAACAAAACTCCAGAAACGTTTATTACGTGGTGACCGAGGTATTAATAAGTTGGATGAAGCTTGTATGCACCACGACATTGCATACGCTAACCACACAGACTTATCACATCGTCACAAAGCTGATTTACAATTAATGAATATGGCAAAACAAAGACTTAAATCAAAAGATGCTGCTAAAGGTGAAAAATTTAGCTCATGGCTAGTGAGCAAAGTTATGAAAGCCAAATTAAAGTCTGGTGCCGGAATTAAAACGTTTCAAAATTTTGTATCAAAGATAAAATCAAAAATTAAGAAAATTAAACATAAAGATAGTAAAGCTTTAATTAATGCTGCTTACTTAGCAGCAAAAAAGATATTTCCAAAAATTCAGAAAATTCGGGTACCTCGAATCATACCCATACCAAAGACTGGAGGTATTTTGCCTTTAATTCCAATTTTTGCTGGCTTATCAGCTTTAGGCACTTTGGCTGGTGGTGCAGCGGGTATTGCAAAAACCGTTAATGATTACAAATCAGCTCAACAAAATTTGCGAGAAACAGAACGTCATAATAAGACTATGGAGGCTTTAGCGTTGGGTAAGGGTTTATACATTAAACCGCATAAAAATGGTAAAGGGTTATTTATTGAACATCCAAAAAACTGATGAAGAAGCTACCTAATCGCCCACTGACTAATATCGACATCCAAGAACATGCACGAGACATCCCACACTTTCGAGGAGTGTACATGAAGGATCTATTGCCAAGAAAGCCAAAACAGATTGAATGTGGTATTGTTAACTTGGACGATTCTAAAAATGAAGGAACGCATTGGGTAGCTTATGTTAAAGTAGCCGACTATTGTGAATACTTTGATAGTTATGGAGACTTGAAACCTCCAATGGAATTAATGCGATATTTTAAGAATTGTACTGTTTATTACAACTACACAAGATATCAAAAGTTTAACACAGTAAATTGTGGTCACCTATGTTTAGAATATCTGTGGCAATTTTGGAATAAAGATGTATAAAATTAATGTGTGTCTTTCATTTCAATCATTTGCAAAATGTCACTCACTTTATCGATAACCGGAAACTCGCCTACCTTATCCACGTACTATCCTAATACGTTACAACTAAATGGACAGTATGAGTGTGCATTATTGCATTTCTCAACATTTAATTCTATTCCAAACATTGATGAAACGAATAACAAGTTTTACTATGGTTCCGAAATCATTGAAATACCGGATGGAACCTATGAATTGCAAGATATCAGTGATTATTTAAAATCGGAGATAAAAGGAGCATCAATAAAACTAGATTGCAATAACAATACTTTAAAAACTACTATACACTGTACGAAAGACATCAATTTTGAAAAAGAAAACACCTTTAGACGTCTGCTAGGGTTTGATAAGCAGATATTAAAAGGTAATAAATGGCATGTATCACAGTTTCCTGTCAACATTTTACCTACGACCGTGATCAGGATTGAATGTGATATTATAAGCGGATCCTACATAAACGGAGATCCGAGTCACATTATCCACGAATTTGCACTCAATGTGCCGCCTGGATATAGGATCATAGAAATCCCGAAGAACGCAATATACTTTCCAATCAATCAAAACAACATAAGCTGTATACATATCAGACTGTTAGATATTAACAATCGTCTAATAAATTTACGTGGTGAAGAAGTACAACTATATTTACATCTCAGACGAAAAAATGATTGACTATAATAAATATGAGCAGCCCCAGGTCAAAAATATCAGTGCTAATTTAGCAACCAAGAAAATAAGAGCGCGCTCTAATAAAAAAATAAAATTAACCAATAATAATAAGGCATTCCTGAAAGCTATCGGTTTGTTAAAATGAATATTTTAGACGTTTTATCCGCTCCGACTTACGACAATACAGTTGAAGGAATCGAATTTCATTCCTACAAGCCCTACGTTACAAGTTTTAATAGAAATGATGAAATTCGCATACCCATCAACCAACAGGACCTATATGTACTACCATCAGCTAGCACTCTTTATTTGGAAGGAACTGTAATTGTTAGCAAAAAGGACTCAAAAGACAAGGCTTCTAGCATTCATTTTACGAATAATGCTCTCCTTTACTTGTTCCAAGATATAAGGTATGAGTTGAATGGAGTAGAGATTGATAAAATAAAAAATGCTGGCGTTACTACCACCATGAAATCTTTAATATCAATGAATGAGAACGAATCAAAGACATCGAATTCATGGGGCTGGAATATCGATGGCACAAAAAACATTCACGGAGGTAATTTTTCTGCTTCTATACCCCTCTGTAATATCATTGGTTTCGCAGAGGATTTCAAGAAAGTCGTGATAAATTGTAAGCATGAATTGATATTGCTACGAAGTAACACTAACCTGAATGCTGTAAAACTAAACACCGGTGAAATTGTGGAAGACGTTCAGAGAAATAAAATCATTTGGCGCGTACCGCACGTTAAAGTGTCTGACAAAGAGAAAATAAGTTTATTGAAACTATTAGAAAAAGATCGACCACTGCAGATGGTATTCAGAAATTGGGATCTGTACGAATATCCGGCTTTACCTAAAACTACAAAACATACCTGGTCAATCAAAACATCCTCGCAAATAGAGAAACCAAGATACATTATTATGGGACTACAGACAAATAGAAAAAACAATGCCAGTTCTGATATGTCTCAGTTCGATCATTGTCATGTTCGTGATGTAAAAGTGTACCTCAACTCTACTTATTTCCCGTATGAAAACCTAAATGTGAGTTTCGCGAATAACAGAATCGCTTTATTATATGAGCAATACGTTAGATTTCAGCAGTCTTATTACGGGCGTCGACCGCAGCCCTTACTAAGCGAAAAACAATTTAAAGATTTAGCGCCACTATTTGTTATCGATTGCTCTAGGCAAGCTGACAATTTAAAGACTGGGCCCGTTGTAGACGTAAGACTGGAAATTGAGAGTGATACGGAAATACCAGATCAAACTTCTGCGTATTGTCTTATATTGAACGATTGTATTATTGAATATAAACCTTTAAGTAATACAGTCAGGAAAATATCATGAATCCTAATATTGTTATATTAGATGTTCAAGGGTTTAAAGACCTGTACAATAATTTTATAATAAAAGAGTTGGCTTTTGCTACCCGTGATTATACGCAAACATTTTTGATAAAACCACCATACTTGTTTAAATACTTAACAAGTGAAGAAAAGAGGCAAGTTAAGTGGCTGGAAAGAAACAGAGGTATTTATTGGAATGAAGGGTATATCGACTATAAAGAATTTCGTCGTATAATTGTTCCCTATCTAGAAAATAATGAAATCGTTGTTAATGGTTTGGAGAAAGTAAAGTGGATAAAGGAACTTTGTGAGAATTGTAAAGTATCAGACCTTGGTACTGAAGGATGTCCTAATTTCTTAATTTTACATAAAAAATACTGTGAAGGAAGAACTAATTTAAATTGTGTAAAACATTTAAAACATTGTGCTCTTAAAAATGTGTTATGTATTAGAAAGTATTTAGAGTTATAAATGTGTACCTGGTTAAAGTTTATTGGTTTCATAAATAAAAAATTATATGTATTGTAAAACTGCTTTTATTTCAAACACCTAAACTTCTACAAATAAAACAATCTTCTTTAAAATTAAACAAAACAACACAAATAAGTACTCAACTTCTTAGACAAACAAGTACTAAAAATCACTATCTATCAAAGATTTAGATATTTTTTTAACTAAAGATTCAGTTTCGTCCATAACATTGTCGATAGCGTCTTTAACGATATATTGAGCACTTATAATAACGTTTTCACTGTCACTGTCACTTTCACTGGTTTGCGGATTGTTATTGCATAGATCTAGGACCGATATTTTAATTAATTTGATGCCTCGTCGCTGTAATCGGCTCATCACAAAGGATTTAGTTGGATTGTGCTTCTTCGACTTTTCCCTGCTTCGTTGTTTTGATTTTTTTTCTTTCATCACTTGTTTGCTGGGCCCGGGTTCGTCATGGAGCATTTCGGAGAATCCTTCATAAGGATTTTGAGCGTACTGGCTAAACATAACCTCTGATTCCGTAATCTGGAACAAAAATAGACACCTATGAAATTTAAACTAAAAAGAAAACTTTGAAAACTTTTTTTTACAAAAAAAATACAACCGACTTCACCAAAAAGTGCAAAATAACTTTAATTTCGGCAGTCGGTGTTTCTATTAAAGTTTTTTTTCTCTTCGTTATTTAACACAAACATCCGAATTGAGAACCTCCTCCTTTTTGTAAAGTCGGTTAAAAATAGTGATGCATACACGAATTGTCAGCAGATTACACTATTCACACTACATAAATCGCTAGTTTATAAATAATATAAAAAAAAAATTGAGAAACTTACCGATGACATGATCGCAAGACACTGTGTGCGTGATACAAGTACTCAAGACGAATTTTATTTCGTAAATTGAAAAATTATATATATTGCGATGGCGAAACATGTTCCAATTTAGATTAAAATGCTAACTAAGCTTTTATGAGGGTAATGCACTGCTATGTCTTTGTAATAGTTATTTTGCATGATCAGCGTTATGCAATTGATGCAACTATTCATTATTTGAAATTTGTATAATCAGTCTTATTGTATAGCGTACAAAATACATTTTACGTAAAATGAACGATTCATGTTTCAACATGCATATCATGTTGCAAATTAGGAGCGCTACACATGGCTACGATACTATAATATTTTATCTTAAGATACAATATTGCTCGCCATACAATTCACCTATTAACGAAAATATTAAATAAATATCTTCGTCGTGTGTAATGGTGCATTGAATTGTATGACGAGTGATATTGTATCTTAAGACATTTTTTTTATAAACCAGTGCTTGACTGCGATTCCACCTCATGTTAAGCAGTAATGCAATCGTTGAAGATGAGGTGCACTAGTTTATTAAAAAAATCAAATAAAATAATAATTATAGTACCTTAGTCGTGTGTGGCAGCCTTAAATCTTAGTCGGGTTTCATTTTATTTAACCAACTACAAAAAAGGAGGATGATGTCTTAAAATATAAATTAAACAAGTAGTCATAATCATTCACATTTTATTAAATTAATATCTTTACATAAACTTAGCTTTTTAAAACTATGAATTATATTTATCATACATTAAAGATCAAGAACTATGTTACATAGGTTACATAAATCATATTCTAACTCTATTACTAATTACATTCAAATTAATTTTAGCGTTTTAAAATAAGCGAGTGACCCCAGGCTCGCGTTGATATTCGATCTACAGATATTAAGCGTTTATCGTCATTTCGAGATAAGGCAATTTTGTTGACACTCTTAGTAAATATTTCGTGCTTTATAGATTGAAACATAATATTTTTTCCACGAATAATTCCCCCATTTAATAAAATATTTTCGTAATCTGTTATATTTAAGTCTTTTATTACACTTGATTTTACTCCTTTTGCTTTTTTAATGACTTTATCGACTGTTTTTATTGAGTAAAGTTTCGATCTCAAACCAACAAAATCTGATATATATTTTCCTCCCATTTCGTCTTTGAACAAACCTGGAACTTTTTTGTTAATAATTGGTATTTTAAAATTATTTTTGTCATCATAGTTACTGGTGTCGAAATATTGTAAAAAATTATACTTTAAGTCACTATAAAAATCAAACGTGAATATTTTATAGACAAACGAATCGGTATCTGTATAACACAGCTGCACTCGATCTTCATAAAAAGGTTTTACAATGTTATAATGAAAGTCATACATATGTGTCTTAGAAAGTTCTAATACAGTGAATCCAATATAAATAGGCTTATCTAAAATAATTTGGTCAGGTTTCATTTGTATAGCAACTAAATTTTCAGTTAGAATTGAAGCGCTATGGAAATAGGGGTTGGCTACAAGTCTCTCGGAGGATATAAATTTCTTAGTTCGATTAGTTTGATCACACCATTGATTAACTAAGTGTACGGTTACTCTATTTTCAGTATTTTCCAATGTCTTGCCAAAAACACTGTTGTTTAACAATTTAAAAAAGTCTTGTTCGAAAGAACTTTTTGCCTTTTGTCTTAACCGAGTGTTTAATTCTATGTACTGTTTTAAATAAGGACTTTGTCTAAAAGTAATAGCTTTATGAACTTTACGTAATGTTAAGCCATGTTCTAAACACTTTTTTAAATGAATATAATGTATTACGTAGTTGTACTTATTATGTAAATTTGCAACTAGTTTCTTTGTTTTACCTCCTGGAGGTATACATTTTTCGGGACAAAATGGTAAATCATTATGGCATTTGTGTAAATGTTCAGGATAAAAAAGATCGACTTCTAATATAAATCCCCACTCAGAGTTATCCTCGACATTTTCTACACAAAAATTAGTTAATTCACTTTCATCAAGGAATCTAAAATTAGAATAAGGTATATACTGACACATGCTAAAACCGTACAAATTATTACAATCTAGATATACTATGAAACTCTGAGGCTGTGATGCATCATATTCTGGCATGTATTTGTGATTTGCTTTTGCATACCGATGGGAACACATGCACAAGCCGCCTCGTATACCGCTTTGAATCATTCTGATGATAGCTAAATCCGAAATCAGTTCTAACTGAACACCTGTTTTTAGCAACATTGCATCGAACGATAAACTAGGTGCAGTTATGTAAAAGGCGGGATCGAGTTTGTAATAATGTTTACATGTTTTCCGAAAATTTTGAAATATGTCTGTCAACAAAAGCACGTCTGTTTTTAAGTATAGATCTGTATATTCGCCCAGATCAGCAATACTGAATTCAGCCCAAACATTTTGTGCATGACTATAATCTTCATCGCTAATACCTTCGTTAGTCAAAGAATTATGGAAATAATATTTAGAAGGTAACGACTTTTGTTCGTAACATTTCCAATCTTTAATATAGTCATACGGGTACACACCTTTACGAATCAGCAAACTAAATTGTGTTTCATCAGAAAAATTTGATTTAAGATTAACAAAATCATCTGTTTGCAATGTTTTAGCAAGTTTGTCTAAACTAGTTCCTAGAAAGTTGAAGGAATCTAAAAACCTTATTTGTATAAACTCGTTATCAGCAATAGGAATAAACTTTGTAAATGATATATATTTTTCTTTAGTCTTGGGTATTATTTTAATTTGTCCAGGTATTTCGCCTAACTTTTTAATAAATAAATGACAATCGTATCCGGATAAGTTATGAAAAAATATTGGGATGAATTTTGGTACTTTGAGTTGTAGGTTGCAGTGTCGATGTGCTGCACCCCGGTACCGGCCTGTCATATGACAGTGATCCCTAACTCTATCTTTCAACAGTAAATTTTCACAAACGTAGCACTTAACAGCGCGTTTGAAATCAAGAGCATCTATATCTGTGAATATCATAGGCTCGTTTTGAGTGAGAATTCTGTGTATTGCTTTAGCATCTTCAGTCAGTAAATGTATAAATTTTGAAACACAATCTTTTCCGCGATAACTTCTATAGTCACCAACCGTATCGTTAAATGATGACACTATATTATAGGCGAACGCAGTCGGCACGTGTCGGTGAGAATATGACGTGTTAGCGGTGTTGAAATCTTCGCCGGAAATCGGTTCAAGTATCGTTTCGAAATCAGCATATATGACGTAAGGAACATTTTGTTTTCTATCGTAATTTTTGAACTTTAAAAATGTTCCTTTTTCTGGTAATACCGTGGCAATCCCTCCACATAGGTGTGAATCAATTTGGGTGCGCGTTGGAAAAAACAATAAGCACGTTTCGCAGAAGTACAGTTTACCATGGTGTTTGGTTATCTGATTTCTGACTAGACGAGGTAAATCAATGATAAGACAATAATGAGTATTAGTATTATTTTCCAAGAACAATAGATGGATGCTCTTAGATTTATGATTCGATGTAGAATACAAAGGTCCAACGATAGTTTTATTATTTTTTAAACCATACACGTAAATATTCAAAAACGGATTATTTTTCTCAAAGACAGCTATGTCTGAAAATGTTATCGGAAATGTCAAACCATCAACGTTCAAAACATCCTGAAAGTAAGGATAAGATGAAACTCTGTCAGGATGTTGGCTAGTAGGGCTAGGGTACAGAGCCGCTACTACGCACCATAAAAAGCAATACTCATCATTGTTACGAATATTCAAGCAAGCTTTTTTATTTTTTATACATTTCGGTAAAGTTATAAATTTAGATCCGCCGAGAGGTTGATATTTATTAATATTTATTTCTACATGGGAATTGCTTAAAAATGTCCAACCGCTATCTCTCTCCTGAAACTCTTCAATTTTCTTTAACAATAAATCAATCACTGCTTTATAAATTGAATCAAAGTCGTAATTAAAATTAACAATAATGTTTTTTGTGGCGAATGATTTTATTTCTTTTTGATCATTTTTAAACATTAGAAAAAAAGAAAAAAGTTCAAAATTTATTTTCAGAGCTGTATGTTTCAATAATGATTGATTTATTAAAGTTTTAACTTGTCTACTAATATTAATGAGAAACATTTCAGGAAAATTATTTATTTGTTCACCAGTTGCGGTGATCTTGTAACTAACGATTCGTTTTTTAAATGCAGAATTAATTATTGCGACATTGTCAAAAACAGTGGTCGCACTATTGGTTTTATGATTATTACTACGTAAATGACCAGACCATCGACTATTATCTACCAATATATTACAAACTGAACAATGAGGCATTATTGATTAATTTAATATAACTTATCGTTACTATAACGTACTTAACGTTTGACTAAAAGATTAGAGTTTCTAAGTATAATATGTATAACAAGAATAATACTAAGAACTAAAATTAGTGATCTTGTGAAAGTAATCAAACAAAAAAAGTAGAAAAAAACTAAAGAAATAAAGCCTATTATTGACATCCAAATAAAAATAAGTTCTGAAAAGAGAAAAGCATAATATTAATTAGGCGCACAGTTCAAATAATTGTTCAATTGGCCGGCCTGTTGGTCTAGTGATTAGTGACGGAGGTCGTGGGTTCGATTCCCACCCAGGACAAATGTTTGTGTGATGAGCACGATCATTTGTTCTGTGTCTAGGTGTAATTTATCTATAATATGTATGTATTTAGAAATATATAAGTATGTTTATTAGTTGTCTAGTACCCATAACACAAGCTCTGCTAGTTTAGGACTAGAAGGCGTTGTGTGAAAGTTTTGGAATGTTATTATTATTATTAATTATAGTAAATATAGTATACAAAATTACCTTCAATAAAATGGATAGTCAAGTCATCCAGATTAGAAAGTTTGCTGTTAGTCCTCTAGTTTAATAATCTCTTCTTTATAAAATATTCGAGAAGCTTGTCAAATTAATTGTTTCTGGAAAGAGAAATGCACAATAATTATAATTTGCCCTTCAGATTTAAGAATTAAAAAAAAAATACAAAAAAGTGCATAAAATTATCTGCAAAATATAAATATTTATACCTAGGCATGATCCAGAGGTCAATAATTTGCTGTAGTTATTTATTTAGCGAGATTCGAGTCGCTTGACAAAATAGTCCTGAAAAGAGAAAAGCATATTATTAATTAGGCGCCCAGTTCAAATAATTATAGTAAATATAGTATACAAAATTACCTTCAATAAAATGGATAGTCTAGTCATCCAGATTAGAAAGTTTGCTGCTAGTCCTCTAGTTTAATAATCTCTTCTTTATAAAATATTCGAGAAGCTTGTTGAAATAATTGTTTCTGGAAAGAGAAATGCACAATAATAATAATAATAATTCGTCCCTCAGATAGTAGAATAAAAAAAATACAAAAAAAGTGTATAAAATTACCTGCAAAATGTTTATACCTAAGAATGATCCAGATGTCAATTGTCCAAATTCTTAGGTAAATAATTAATTTAATACAAAAATATTTAACCATAAGTAACGTCTTTTGAGCAGGCTTCCGTCGTTGATTTTAGGTAATAAATTTAAAAGATGTATAAGTATCATATTTTGTATTATAATACTTATTGCGCAAGTATTTGTTTTTTTGGGTCAACTAAGTCGTTTTGTGTCGTTTGCATCAATCATCTATTTTAGGTAGGGTTGACACGCATTCAACATTATGTTACCTATTCAGATAATTACGTTGTTATTGTTCCGTTCAACCAAAGGATATCTAAGAATCTCATTGCTAAGTCGCCCGATCTATGCTCCTTTGGTTTTTTTAATAATTTGACAGTTTTCAGTTGAAATAGAACTCCTAGGGATAAAAAGTATAGCTTTCATCCCGCTCCATAGGCAACTTTAGACCTACTTTCAGAGAATGAAAAATATGAAAAAACTCTTTTTTACTAATAAACTTAGTTGCTATGCATTTTTACAATAAACTAAAGGTCACATTTAAGTCACTTGATTACTTTTTTATTTGTTACAAAAGTTTTTTTTTTTTTTTTATTTTTTTTTTTTTTTTCTTTTTTTAATGCTCTACAAAAAATCATGCATTGACGAAAGGGGCGCGCCGTTGACGACTTGGGCTCGGTTCAGACGGATTCTGAACGGTCGGACAGCGAGCTGCCCATAGCTCACCGTCCGATTTGTTACTAAAGTACTGTTTCGTTTCGTCAACCCTACGTTATTTCGCTGCATCGCCAAATCGTCATCCGCTACTAGGTATACGAATAATAACTGCTTAGTCTTTATTTTTGAACTGGTATTATACGTCCGAGGAAAAAAGACGATTTATAGTATCACATTTGATTGAATGAGGTAATTTTTGAAACAATTAATTATAATGCGTTATCGATTTTATAAGCTACGTGTTTTTGGAGTACATTAAACAATCTAATTGCAGTTTGCAAGTGTGGAAGTCGTCTATAAGAAGTTCTGTACCATCAGTTATAATTAGATAGTGTAAATCTCGAGTTGTTGTCAATACCAGTATTAATATTCATCAAATCAATTCAGTGAAATTCTAACTGCAGATTGGCAAAATGTAAGTATAATATAACCCTCCTTCTAGCGCAGTCGGGTAAAAATATTTTAAGTGTTTACTGAGACCCGTGATCTGTTTGTATATTTATAGCATGATTTAAACAAAACATTTCATATCTTTGTTTCAGGTCTGATTCTGAGTGTGAATATAGTCAACCAGCTCTAACACTTGATCAGAAAACTAAACCAACTCGCAAACCAACAAAAGTCAGTGGGAAACGCAAGTCGGATTCACCATCGACTCATGCAATTCGAACGAGGTAAACGATTTTTTATTTTGAATTAACTCTATTAATGCTGCTTTCTATTAATTAAGTCTTATGTCTTATAGATTTTACAAATAATTCGTTTGTTATTTTTGTGTATTTTTTATGTGATCTTAATATTCTATCCTAATCTAACGCCCTGCTCTGGATTTGCACAGGTGTAATTCTAAACAAAATACAGTTTTTGTCACTCAGGAAATATAATGTAGCTTTCTAGTAGAGAAACTATTTTCAATTCAGTAGTTCCAGAGATTACCCTAATTAGTATAAATGACAAATATATAAATTGTTTAATAGGATAACATATTAACATCAGTTTTATTTTTCAGCAAATTATCAAATACCAGCACTGATATATTTGGTATCAGTCGCAACCATGAAAATGACGCATCGAACCCAGAGGATCTGGAGACAATCATTTCAAATTATACTCAGAACATCCACCACTCATGCGAGGAAGCGATTCCAAAACTGGGGTCGCCCAAACACAACGCCAAGCCCCCATGGTGGACCCCTTCTCTAGACCGTCTCAAAAAAGACGCCATGACAAAGAAGAGAAGGATCCGGAACGCAGCCGCAAGCCGGAGACACTTCACCATCCAAGAGTACGTGCTGGCCAAACAAACTTACACGACAGCAGCAACGGAAGCAGCCACAGCCAACTGGAAGGCGTTCTGCACGAAGCAGGACCGAGAGAGCATGTGGGACGGCATCTACAGGGTAATAAGGAAGACAGCCAGAAGAAAGGACGACGCGCTCCTGAGAAACACCGCAGGCGAGACGCTCAGTCCAGAGCAATCTGCGGATCTTCTGGCAAAAACCTTTTACCCCGACGACTCAACGGATGCCGAACAGCCCTACCACACTGCGCTAAGGAGGCTAGCGGAGGAGAAGAACCCCCAAGGTCTGTCTGCAGACGATCCGCCCTTCACGACCGCGGAGCTGGAAATGGTTCTCCAGAGTCAAAATCCGAAAAAAGCCCCCGGTCCCGACGGATTAACAGCAGACATCTGCACAGCGGCAATAAACTGCGATAGGGAGGTGTTTTTAGCGATAGCAAACAAGTGTCTGTCGCTGTCACACTTCCCGAAGCAGTGGAAGGTCGCCCACGTGTGCATTCTCCGCAAGCCAGGAAAGGACGACTACACCAGCCCCAAGTCGTACAGGCCTATAGGTCTGCTCTCGGTCCTAGGAAAAATCGTCGAGAAACTTCTAGTAGGCCGACTACAGTGGCACTTCCTCCCAACACTACACAAAAACCAATACGGCTTCATGCCACAGCGCGGAACCGAGGACGCTCTCTATGCTCTAGTGGGCCACTTACGAGCCGAAATCGAAGCCAAAAAGATCGTGCTTTTGATATCACTGGACATAGAGGGAGCCTTTGACAACGCGTGGTGGCCCGCACTCAAGAAGCAGATGGTAGCCAAGAATTGTCCAGCAAATATCTACGCTCTCGTCGCCTCATACCTGGAAGACCGGAATATCAGGGTCAACTACGCCAGAGCGACTAGCGAGAAGGGAACCACGAAAGGATGCGTCCAGGGCTCAATTGCCGGACCGACATTTTGGAACCTTATCCTAGATTCTCTCCTACACAAAATGGCTAGTATGGGTGTATACTGCCAAGCCTTCGCGGACGACGTTGTCCTGGTTTTCTCTGACTTTACAGCTGGTCCCCTGCAGCAATCAGCCAACAGCACGCTAGCCAAAGTGTCGGAATGGGGCGTCCAAAATAAGCTACGTTTCGCCGCGCACAAGACCAATGCGATGGTGTTAACGAGGAAGCGAAAGTACGACGTTCCGGTACTTCACATGTCAGGCACGCGACTAAACCTGGTTGAGGAAGTGAAGCTGTTAGGTCTCACGATAGACTCCAAACTCACCTTCAATGCGCACGTGTCTGCGACCTGTAGAAAGGCCACAGACATCTATAAGCAGTTGGCATGTGCGGCGAGGGTGACTTGGGGTCTGAACGGGGAGATAATCAGGACGATATACGTGTCGGTGATAGAGCCCATCGTGATGTATGCAGCGAGTGCGTGGGCCCCCGCAGCTGAGAAACTGATGACAAGGAAAAAGTTTGACTCACTGCAGAGGGGCTTCGCGCAGAAGATCTGCAAGGCATACCGCACGGTGTCTCTGACATCGGCACTTATCCTGTCAGGCCAACTCCCCCTAGACCTCCGGGTAATCGAAGCGGCAACTCTTTTCAAGATCAAAAAGGGACATTCCCGACAGTTCATACCGCTGGGCCGCGTGCTGGAGTGCAACGTGCACCACTCCAAAAATCCCCACCCAGCGCAACTCACAACAACCGAGTATGAATGCCTAGAGAAATTGACTCCCGAAACCCTGGCAACCCACCAAGTAATCGGCCCCCAAATATACACCGATGGTAGCAAGATAGAGGGGAAAGTCGGAGCTGCCCTAACTTGGTGGGAAAACGGGACGGAGTCAAGGTTCAGCACCTTCGGTTTGGAGCCTCACAACACAGTCTTCCAATCGGAAATGTACGCTCTCTTCAGAGCTGTCAGGATGGCAAGAGAATCCAAGGCGGCCTCCGTAAGCATATTAAGTGACTCGAGATCGTCACTTGACCTGCTGAGGAGGCCGTCTGTCACTCACCACCTGGCACTCCAAATCAAGAGAAGCGTCCGTGAAATCAGAGAGGAGGGCAGAGAAGTGAGGCTCTTTTGGCTCAAGGCCCATGTGGGAACTGCCGGGAATGAGAGAGCGGACGAGCTGGCCAAGGAGGCAGCCCTAACAAAGCTCACATCAGACTACAGCAAGGTCCCCGTTACGTTCGTGAGGAGGAAGATACGGGAGGGGACTATAAGGAAGTGGCAAGCGCGGTACGAGTCCTCAAGTACAGGATCGGTCACGAAAGTGTTCTTTCCAGACGTCCTTGCGGCGAAAAGGACACTCAGAGACGCAGTGCTCTCACCGGTCCACGTACAAGTCCTTACAGGACACGGCGGATTCTCAGCGTACCTCCACCGCTTCCATCTCAAAGATAGTCCCTCGTGCGTCTGTGACCCGAGTTGCGAAGAGACAGTCTGGCACCTGCTCTTCGAATGCCCAAGGTTCAGCCAAGACAGAATGGAGCTCGAAGTTAAATTCGAAACCCAGCTTAGCCAGTCCACACTCCACACCATCATGGGGAGACCGGCTACTAGGATTCCATTCTTGGTATTCGCGAGCAAAGTCGCCACAATCGCAGCAAGGGCCAACAAAACGGACGTAACCTTGCGAAGTCGACCACACATTCGAACATACACAACCACAACAACAACCACAACTACACAAACAACAACAAGCACACCATTGACTGATACACAAGTTACACACTCACACTCTAACCAACAGCCATTACCAACGGTAGCAGCAGCGGTAGCAGCAACAGCCAGCCTACAACCAGCCCCTAGCATGACTACCACACAATTCCTGGCATGCGGAGAAGACGGAGTCCCTGGCATTAGACTGCGAGGCGTCGCTCTGTTCATGAACAGGGAACAGGAGAAGTTAGGCATAGGTTTCTGCATGGGCTCAAGTCGAGCTGCGGCCCGAATACACCTTTCACCGGGCCTTGCCGCCCTGATTAACGGAAGCACCACCAAAACGAGCATAAAAGGCGGCAAGTATGCTGCACTACCTCAAGTGGAAGTGGCCACTCACCGATGCCGTCTAATGCGATTTAAAGGGAAAACAATCGCATTACTCGAGTGGGGAGAGGCTACTGCATTTGCCCAGGCAAACTCATTGCTTCAGAAGATCGGGGAGGCAGGAGACTACACGTCAGCCGCAGCCCGAACCATAAGTGTGGACGCAATGGTGGTGGGAGGAGAGAGAGGAGACGTCGCAGACCGCTTTGGCTGTCTAAAGGCCTCAGAACATCATGAGGTCGTTGTATACGAGGACAGAGGGGAAACTCTAAGTTTCCTCAAAGCCCCCAGACAACCAGCAGCCAGCGCGACGAGCCCATCAACAAGTCCCACCACTCAAAGCGGATCGGAAAGGGCCCAGCAGAAGGCAGCAGCCGAAAAAGCCGCAAAGGAACAGTGCAATACCATAAACCCGAAGGACCGGGCCCGGTCGAGGAGTCGCCTGAAAGCGTTTGGCACTTTCCTCAGTGCACTGCTCCCAAGCACCAGCCACGCATCACCATCTCACAAGCAGGAGACGGCACTGGAGAGGTTCTTCAGAAAAACACCAAAGGAACCATCCCAGCAAAAGCCTAAGTCAACACGAGCTGACAAAGGGCAAGTCAGCCCGCCGACCCTCGCAGTAAAGTCAGGTACCACGGACCACGTAAAGAGCGCGTTCCTCGAGTATGTAGCAATCGTAAGAGCGACCAGAGAGGTCAATCTTACGACATGCCGGAAGATCCTGCAGACCTTCCAGAGAGACACAGAGGGTCTGTTAAGGGTACTGCTCGAGGAAGCAGGGGCAGCGGTGTACGACAACATCACATCCCAAGTCATCAAAGGGGAAATGACGGGGTCGTATATGGCAGCCTACAGCGCGAGGAGTGGTTTTGTGGCCCTGGACAAGGAGGAGACGGAGCGCTCGGGCAAACTCAAGTTCAGTGTGCCAAATGACGACCCGATAGTGGTTACCGCCAAATGTACCAAAATTATGCCGGATGATAAGATCCTGGAAATGGCACAGTCCATTTCGGGGACCTCAGGTATTACGGCATCGCAGGAAAGTTGGGCGGTACCCAGTATCAGGTGGATTAACGGAGTTCCGGGTTGCGGTAAGACAACCTGGCTGGTAAAGCACTTCGACGAGAACAGGGACGTGATAGCCACCACGACAACAGAAGCTGCCAAAGATCTCAGGGAAAAGCTTGCGCGACGCTTGGGAGACCGAGCAAAGACCAAAGTGCGCACTATGGCCTCAATCCTAGCAAACGGTTTCAAGAGCCAAGACAAATGCTACCGTCTTACGGTAGACGAGGCTCTTATGAACCACTTTGGGGCCATAGTCATGGCAGTAAAGTTGTCTGGAGCAAGCGAGCTTGTCCTCGTCGGAGACGTTAACCAGCTTCCATTTTTAGACAGAGAGAACCTTTTCGAGCTTAGGTATACCCGTCCAGACCTGGTGGCTGGTATCACCCAGGAGTTTCTCTGCACACACCGCAACCCAATGGACGTGGCGTTTGCACTGAGTGAGATATACCCCGGTATATACTCCTCCAAGTCATCGCTGTCGCGGGTCCACTCCCTGAAGGTGAAAAGTTACACAGGGGCGCAAATACCGAGCACTGCCCAAAACACCCTGTTCCTGGTTCATACGCAGGGGGAGAAAGCTTCTCTTGCGAGCCAGGGATTTGGGTCCGGCGAAGGTTCGCGCCTGCTAACCATACACGAGGCTCAGGGGTCAACCTACGACAGCGTCATCATCATCAACACCAAGTCCAGGAGGCTTCAGATTCACGACAGCATCTCCCACGCGGTAGTGGCTGTGTCCAGACATACAGTCAGTTGCGTCTATTACACCGACGATGCCGATGACGCCGCGGGCCGCCTTGCTAAGAGGGCGATGGATGCGCCGACTAAAACGGTCGTCAACTACAATCTTAAGACGGCCATGCAGCATCGAGACGTAGTCGTCATAGAGGCCTTGCTCACGCTAGCGAAGTCCCTGGTCAGCAGACATCACCATAACACCACCTAACAAGTCCCATCCATAAACTCCAACCCAAACACATACCCAAACCATCACCCTGCCTGCATGGTGGAGCGAGTCAGTCATACTCACCTTAATGTCCTAATGACGGGGTTCTATAACCGGAATCGTCAGCCGGGACTGGTCTGCTCGCACTGCCATGCATATTCACGGAAAGTGTATAATATAACGTAACGTAAGTGTATGATATAATATAAGCAATGTAAATAAGAAAAAATAAAAATGTTAATAACATAAAAACATAAAATTGTAATGCCGGTGTGTAATATATATATATAGTATTTAGTGAGGGATGAACTCACGTAGACTTAAGTTAGTTAAGTAAGCCTAAAAATAATGTCTGACGTAGGAGTCAAACAATTGTCACTATTATGAAAGAAAAAAAAAAACAAACAAAATATAATAACTATAAAAAAGAGCGCGGACTGCCACATGTCCGCGGTAGAATATTTATAAAAAAAAAAAAAAAAAAAAAAAAAAAAAAAAAAACCATGAAAATGACACAGAGCACAGCACGGGTTCATCTGGTCTGCCATCGTACTTCGTAAGCCGTGTGGCCAACGGTTGCGAGCGTCGAACAGCAAGTACGGTCGGTGAATACTACATAGACTGCAAGGTCTACAAGGCTAGCGACGCGCGCCTCACCGACTCTCAAGAGCTATGGAAGAAGGCGCTCGTTCGTGTTAAGTTCCAGAGCAACGCGGATTCGTGTCAGTGGCGAAAACTGCAAGAGTTCGTCCGTTCGGCTGACACATTGTTTCCAGAACAACCAAAATTTTACGATAACTGACTGTTGTTACACACATGAGAAAACTTGTAACGTTATTGGATGCAATTAAAGTATAATGAATAGACTGTTGTTTTACTTACATACTTCAAACATTCTGTTGCGATGAAGTATTAGGCCCAGCTACTGGCAGCCAGTGGTATTTCTTACAAGATATTCAGGTAAGTACACTAATATACTACACAGTCGTGTTTTTCGCGATAGAGTGATCGTTTGAGAAGCGATCGTACTTACATTATTCAGCGTTACTTTATGTAGTAATGTGTACTCACCCAGCTACTGGCAGCCAGTGGTATTTCTTACAAGATCTTCAGGTGAGTACACTAATATACTACACAGTCATGTTTTTCACGATAGAGTGATCGTTTGAGAAGCGATCGTACTTACATTATTCAGCGTTACTTTATGTAGTAATGCGTACTCGCCCAGCTACTGGTAGCCAGTGGTATTTCTTACAAGATCTTCAGGTGAGTACACTAATATACTACACAGTCGAGTCGATCGTTTATTATTGGGTATTCTATGCCACTGTCGCGTAGCGAGGCGCACTGGCCGAGCTACTTGCCGACAGTGGCATAGAATGCCCAATAATACACTACTGGGGTGGTACAATGTTAAATCTTTGCTTGATGGGGTGACGGTCGTACTTAGCCTGACCACAGATAGTACACTCATTTATGTACTTGGAGATGTGTTCTTTCATCTTAGGCCAGTAGAATTTAGAAGATAAGGCTAAGTAACATTCAGTGATACCGCGATGATTTGTTTTACCTTCGTGGTATTTCTTTATGATGTCTTGTTGACGCAGGTAGTCTTTAACATTCTCTAATTCAACTTTAGTTAGAACCATGTTCATTGAAGAGCTTTTGAAGTTGTCTTGAATTATGGGGATTATTTTATACATGGCAAGAGGAGGATGGATGATTAAACCGGTTTTGACTTTAGGGTTCACATATTCTTTAACTGCATTAATAACGTCGTTAGTCAGGTTAGACTCAGATAGTTGAATGGTAGTTCGGGTATGCGTTTCAAATGGCTTACTCACTGTCGGTCGTTTTTTAATATCGCCTACAAGTACAAAACAGATTTGTCTACTGAATTTATTTAAGGGTTCGTCTGATATTGGCACTTCTAGAATAGGGGCTTCGTTACTAGTGTGAACAGTTGCTGTGTCAGAGTTGTCGAGTATGTCAGGGTTGTTTGTAGGGGCTGTCAGTGTTTCAGAACCTACTGTTGAGTGAGGCTTTTCAGATACATTTACCGCTATAGACATAGCGTCCTCGTTGTTGATTTCAATGCGGGACAATGCGTCGGCGTTAGTGTTCTTTTTGCCTTGCTTGTATACTGTAGTAAAATTGTATTCACTCAACTTAAGTCTCCAACGTGTGAGTCTGGAGCCTGGTTCTTTAAGGCTCATAACCCATTGTAAGGGTTTATGGTCTGTAACTATCTTAAACTTTCTCCCAAACAAGTATGGACGAAAGTATTTAGTAGCCCAAACTATGGCTAATAACTCCTTCTCGATTACACTATAGTTAATCTCACTGGAGTTTAATGTCCTGGACGCGTATGCTAAGGGCTTATCTTGTCCTATAGGTCCTTGAGAAAGGACAGCTCCTATGGCAAAGTTAGATGCGTCAGTCGTAAGCACAAATTCCTTAGAAAAGTCAGGGTACTGCAGTATAGGGTCGTTAGTCAGTAGTAATTTGCACTTTTCAAAACAGTCGATGTAGTTAGGGTCATTGAAGGTGATCTTAGAACCTTTCTTGAGACATTGCGTCATGGGTTTCGTAATGCGCGCAAAGTCGGGAATAAATTTCCTATAGTATCCTAACAGGCCTAAAAAGCGTTTGATCTCGGTAGCTGTCTTAGGAATAGGGAATTTCTGGATGGCGATGATCTTATCGGGGTTAGGCTTAATACCGTCCTTACTTATTACGTGACCTAAGTATGAAGTTTCAAGCTTTAAAAATTCCGACTTATCCATCTGGATCTTAAAGTTTGATTCCCTTAATCTCTTGAATACTTTTTCTAAATTTACCATGTGTTCCTGTAAGGAAACACTAAAAACGACTATGTCATCGAGATATACGAGACATATGACATTTTGGAGGTCCCTGAGGACATTATCCATCACGCGTTGAAACGTGGATGGAGAATTTTTGAGACCCATGGGCATGCGTAAAAATTCAAAGTGCCCATGTTCTACATTGAAGGCCGTTTTGTGAATGTACGGTGAAACCATACAGTAATAATAATGCACTAATGCTTATTCGTGCATTTTACCATATTTCACTAATTGATATTAGTAGAGCAGTCAGTACTCGATTAGCGGTCATCGCGTGTGCTCCCTCGCTCCTTTGTATTACTAAACCTTTGGTCCGCATAATATATTTAATTTTACTTTATAAGCAGCAGTATCATTTAGCCATCTTCCTAACTTTCACATTGGTCCTTCGAGCTATCGGGCGGGGCCTCGCGAGTGTTAGTATTCGTTTTTCTTTGGGGAGTAACGTGTATTAAGTAACTTGTGAGTGAACTCGTCCAGAAACCAGCATATTGGATTGCAGTGATACGTGTGAACTGTGGACATACTTTCGTAACCGCAGTAATTTAGCAAAGCATTTGTAGCAAAGCCCTAGCAGCACTGGGTGGCGTTGCAAAATTAGTTAGCAAGAGCACCGTCCTTAAGCATACCAAGCAGTGGGACATCAGCGCCTCTAAGAAGGGGCAATCAGCATCTTGAGCAGCAAGCAGCACATCGGTATTCAAGCAGTAGCAGCACTCGGTATCTTCAGCAGCAGGGCGACATAGCCCAGCTACATCAGAGCAGCAGCGTTTGGAGTGCAACAGCAAACCAGCGGCAGTCGAAAGCCAGTTTCGAACAAGTAAGATCTTTCCTTTTTATCATCATAAACAAACTAGCAGCATAATGGAGGAGCTTTACTACCAGCAACTTGAACTTAGCGAGTCAATCAAGAAAATACCGATAAATATAAAAAAGGATAGCGCCGATAGGAAATCGGATGACTATTTTCAAAGGCGACTAGAGTTGTTAGAGAGGTATTGGTCAGATTTTCAGAACAATCATTTAGCGATCTGTCAACATGGGAAAAAAAACCACTCATATTTTATAAATTCCGAGCATGAACAAGTTAGCAAGCTTTATACAGCAGCCAAGTCTCTCATCAATGAACAACGCCAACAGTTGTCAAGCAAGCTAACGCCTATGAAATCCGTTAGGGGTACTCAACCAATACAGGAGCAGCAAGAGGACGCCGAACTAGCAGCAGCAGGACCAAAGGGTTATAAGCAGCCAGCAAAAGCCAGCATGTTACGTACAATGGAGTCAAAAGGCTCTACCAGCAAATTAGATGACATGCTGCGTAAGCAAACAGCAAATTTCAAAGCATTCAAGAGATCAGCAGGGTTTATTGACCTAGACTCCATGTCCGAAAAATGGGAGATGGAGGACGCCTTGAGAACACTTCAAGCGCGCTGGTCGCAAATTGATTCCCTCCATTGGGAGATAGATAGCGAGACAGGTGGAGATGAAGAGGATTACGAAGAAGTGTATACTCAGCATGAGCGATCATATATTCTGTTAAAGAAAATGATCAATAAAAAGCTATGGAGTGTATCGCATAGAGAGCACTCCACACCAAAAATGGATATACCAGTATTTTCAGGTAGCTACCAACATTGGACGTCATTTAAGGACCTCTTTAGCGAAGCTATTCATAACAACCCTACCTTGTCGCCAGCGCAAAAAATGCAATTTCTAAAAGGGAAGGTCAGGGGTGAAGCAGAAAAACTTATTCAGCATCTATCAATAAGTTCCGATAACTATCATACCTGTTGGGAAATCTTAAACAATCGGTATAATAATAAAAAGCTTATATTTACGTATGTTATAAATACTTTACTAGGCCTACCGAGTACGCAGCATCAAACGCTAGGTCATATTAAGAAACTGCATGACGTAGCACTAGAAAGCTTGCATGCCATACGGAACTTAGGAATCGACATCAGCACCTGGGATCCGCTTCTTGTGCATTTATTAGCGCAGAAGCTGGATAGCGAAACGTACGGAGATTATATAGACTCCCTTAAAAACTCCAGGGAGCTACCGGTACTGCAGGAATTCTTAGACTACTTAGAAAGCAAGTTTACGAGCCTGGAAACTTCTCGCAGGAAGCTAGATCATGCAACACCGAAATCCACTAATCATACAAATAGCGGTGTTCCTGAAAACCAAATGGCAAGACGACATGGCCCGAATTATGCTAGTAAATACAATAAGCTACAGCCATATTCAAAGACCTTACACGTGTCTACCACAAAATGTCAATTTTGCGGTCAACAACATGCCATGTTTAATTGCGTAAAGTTTTTGCAATTACCTAATGAAGCAAAATTGAAATCAGTTGAAAAATAGAAATTATGTCGAAATTGTTTATTTAATCATAATGGCCAGCAATGCATTTCCGTTAGGCGATGTCGCAAATGTGACGGAAATCACCACTCCGTTTTACATGACGCTTGCTCAAAAAATATATCGCAATCGAGCAACGTAGCAACGACAACAAATAACCCAAATCCAAAAGACAATGTCGCAATGACAGCGCATGTGTCTCAGAATGATCCAGGGATGAATGAAGTATTGTTAGCTACAGCCTTAATAAGGGTCGCGACGATGGATGGATCGTGTCACATTTTAAGGGCTCTCATTGATCCTGGATCACAAGTGTCGATAATAAAAGAAAGTACAGCAAAGAAATTAGGATTACGTAGATCTAAATTCAATGGATTGATATGCGGAGTAGGTGAAGTCGAACATAATTGTAAGGGTATGGTCACACTAAGCTGTTTCTCAACTTACAACGACTTTTCGTTTACAACCGACGTAATTGTCATGAACAACATACTTAAGGATATTCCGTATAAATCCTTTGACACATCAAAGTGGTCCTACATCGAAAATCTTAAATTAGCAGATCCATATTTTAACATTAGCCGTCCAGTGGACTTATTACTAAGCGCCCAAGTCAATGGCTTGATTTTAATGGGAGGATTGATCAAAGGAGAGAGTGTATCACAGCCAGTGTTGCAAGAAACACAGCTTGGGTGGATCATATATGGTGGTGGCCAATTAGCATCACTACAGTGTAACGTGATCATGAATAATATCCACGATATTCAGCAGTTCTGGGACATCGAGGATATCAGCGACAAATCAAACCTATCATTGGAAGATCAAGAATGTATCGATTATTATTCATCAACTACAAAACGTCAAGAAGACGGCCGGTATGTAGTAAAATTGCCACTAAAAGCAGACATCAATGAAAAACTAGGTTCATCTAAAGAGATGGCAATAGCACAGTTCCAAAATCTGGAACGTAAATTTAGCAAACAACCTGTTCTAGCAGAACAATATAAAACATTCATTAGTGAGTACATAGCCTTAGGACATATGGTGCCTAGTTACAGCAATAAAAACAAACAAGCGCTATCGTGTTACTTGCCGCACCATGCCGTCCAACGAGCAGAATCAGCTACTACAAAGCCACGTGTGGTGTTTAACGCGTCAGCAAGGACGTCAAGCGGTTATAGCGTGAATGACCTGATGTATAAGGGCCCTAATTTACAACAGGATCTACAGGCACTGATACTGAAGTGGCGGCAATATCGTTATGCTTACACATCAGATATCGAGAAAATGTATAGGCAGATAATGGTGGACGAAGCAGATCAGCAATATCAGCAAGTTATCTGGAGGTATGCGCCAGATCAACCACTACAAACGTACAAGCTTACTACCGTCACATACGGTACAAAATCAGCCCTATTCCTAGCGATGATGACTTTAAAACGTTTAGCTTCGGATGCACGAAGTGCATTTCCGGAAGCAGCAAAGATTCTAGAAGAATCATTTTATATGGATGATCTGGTCCATGGTTCTCACTCTATCGAAAGAGGAAAGCAGCTCATCGAAGATCTCAACAGATTATTAAAATCAGGTGGTTTTACACTGAGAAAATGGTCCGCAAATCATCCGGAACTTCTTGAAAATATAGAGCAGAGCAGCAGCAATGGCGAAATCATTTTTAACTTCAAATCAGAAAGTACGTCAAAAACATTAGGCCTTCGATGGAACTCTTGTGATGACATGTTTACTTTCAAATACAGCATAGCTAATCCAAACGCCAAAATTACTAAACGATTTCTTTTGTCAGAGATATCAAAAGTATTCGACCAGTTGGGGTGGTTGTCCCCACTTACAACAAAATTAAAGCTGATATTCCAAAAGCTGTGGTTAAATAAAATGCATTGGGATGAAGAAGTTCCTGTAAACATCAAAGATGAATGGGAAACGATAAAAATAGACATGGAATATTTGAATCAATGCAAAATACCACGTTGGATCGGGTATCAATCTAATAACGTCATAGAACTACACGGTTATTCTGACGCATCTACTAAAGCCTACGCGGCAGTTATTTACGCGCGATTTCAGAAAAATGATGAGTCATCTGTGGTACTAGTAGTTGCTAAGACTAGACTAGTACCCATTTCTAAAAGCGTCTCTTTACCAAGATTAGAATTAAGTGGAGCGTATTTACTAGCCAAGTTAATGAATAAAGTTATTAGCTGTTATAGCGAAATGGACACTCGGATATATGGGTGGACGGATTCCATGGTGGTCTTAGGGTGGCTACAAGGCGATTACAGCCGATGGAAACCTTTCGTTGCGAACATGACTAAAGTTATCGCAGCAACAATGAAACCAAGCTGTTGGCGATATGTTAAGTCGGAGGATAATCCGGCAGATGCAGCCAGTAGAGGCATCTCAACCTCACAACTGAAAAATCAAACCCTGTGGTGGCATGGACCGCAGTCATTGAGAACGTTTGATGAAAAATTCTGTAAACTGGATAGCAATTTAAAACAATGCATTGTAATTAAATCCCCTTGTCAAGACAGCTGGCTCGAATTAAATGAGCCAGCTAGGTTCATGTACTTTTGCTGCAATACATACGCAGTGAGGATTATATGTCAAGATCAAGTTGCCTTGAAACAGGTGACAGGAGTCGGTATCATTGACCTAGATTCGAAATGCATAATAAAAAGTAACGAGTTTACTTTGTATCCTCATGCCCATGCATCAGCTAATACAATTAAATCTAAATCTGAAATTGTGACCCCTCAGATAGCAGAATTAAATCATATCGTAAATATATCGTTATCCCATTACACAGCATACGAAGATCCAATCAACAGCACATTAGTCGATCTGGGAGAACGGATCAAACAACTGAAATCTGCCAATACTAACTCGCCAGATTACACTCTGTCTACGCATGACATTCATCAGTACACTATTTGTTACTGCCTGCTGGGTGTAGCCGTTTTGGTGGCAGCGTACTTCATATGGAGGAGGTGTCGAGCAGTTTCTTCAGTGGAACTATCCCAAAGTGTAGCAAATAGTGTTGTGTTTTCGCGAAAGCAGAGTACGGCTGACCGTCAGCCAAGTGAAGTGAATATAACAAGTGCGAACACTGTTTGTAAACGGGACATAGCTACGTCACCTATTTCTAAAACGTGTCGCTTTAGATTAGAAGACGTGTAACATTTTTGTATCTTTTTGGCCCGGGAGCATGTACGGTGAAACCATACAGTAATAATAATGCACTAATGCTTATTCGTGCATTTTACCATATTTCACTAATTGATATTAGTAGAGCAGTCAGTACTCGATTAGCGGTCATCGCGTGTGCTCCCTCGCTCCTTTGTATTACTAAACCTTTGGTCCGCATAATATATTTAATTTTACTTTATAAGCAGCAGTATCATTTAGCCATCTTCCTAACTTTCACAGTGAATATCGGCTGGGTCCATTTCTACCTGGTAAAATCCACTTGCAAGGTCTAGAGTTGTGAAGTAATGACAGTTACCAAGTTTATCTAAGATGTCATTAATATTGGGGATTGGGTACTTGTCATCGAGGGTTTTCTCGTTGACCTTACGAAAATCAATGACTATGCGCCATTTAGTCTTTCCGGACGCATCAGATTTTTTTGGAACTACCCAGATGGGTGAGCTCCAGGCTGACTGCGAGGGACGGATTATCCCTTGGTCTAACATTTTGCTAATCTGATCCTGAACTTCCTGTCTGTGAACAAAGGGATATCTATAGGTCTTAGTATAGACAGGTAATTCGTCGGTGGTATGAATACTATGCTTTATCTTATTGGTGAAAGTTAGAGGTTCACCATCGATATAGAAAACGTCAGCATATTGTGCACAAAGAGATTCTAGGTTGGCTCGTTCTTCAGGATTCAGATGGTCAGTGCGTAGTTTTGATAATACCTCGGATACGCGATCGCTAGGCTGATAGATAGTCGCGCTTTGCTCGTTAAAAAGTTCCGCGGTAACTGGCCTGTCCATTGAGAAAACTACATCATGTTTAGTTGGATTAGTTATTTCTATGATGCCACGGTTATTTTTAACAGAAGTAACACAGTCGCGAATAGTGCAATTGGAAATAGTCTGCTCTGATATTATTACGTCACCATCATGAAGATTAATGGGGACTCTAGCTAACTTGGATGAATTAGCGGGTACTATGTCCTCGTAAAGATTACAATTACGTGAATCATACATTCGCAAGGGATTAGATGAATTACGTGTAACAAGAACCTTATTCTTTAAATCTATATTAGACTCTAACTTTTCTAGTAAGTCTAAGCCTATTAAGCCGTCAAAATAATTGTGGAACTTGTAAATGTATAGGGTAATGTCACAGGTTTCTCCAAATTCCGGGAAGCACGGTATAGTAATGGAATAATTATTACGAGTTGTCGCGTGGATGTTAGTGACTTCGAAAGGCTCATAATTACACTGGATATGATGATAAAATCTTTCTACAACGTTCGGGCTAATAAAAGATAGGTTCGCACCGGTATCTACTAATAGTTTAATGGGTGGATTAGCAATCTGAATGAATGGAAGTTGTCTCTGGGTTTGTAAGTTAATCTCTATTTTGGTTTGTCTGATTTCGGGGCTGTATGAAAATCCTGGCCTTCAGCAGACGTTCCTTGGGCAGATGTTCCTTCAGGCACATTCTGATGTTCCTCTACGTGCACAGGAACATAATCACTATGAGCTAGTGGCTCATACACAGGTTCGTAATTGTAAGGTACAGGGTAGAACTGGTCGTAATAGTCATTATAGGCATAGTCGGGGTATTCATAATAGTCGTAAAAGTCTACTTCGTTAACATTCATCTCACGAGTCTTAAAGTAGTTACTGGGAGGTGGATTTCCTTGTTGAGTCCAGTCATGTCCTGTCGAAGGTCTCGGCATAGGTTTAGGAACAAAGTGGCTTACACCACTCATGGGCTTAGGGCCATTATTAATGGGCGTGTAACTAGGCCTTTGTTGAGGCAATCGGAACACGTTGCTCTGGGGCCTATGGTTAGGCGGGGGTGCGCTTAACATTTGTTGGGTTCGCGTGGGACCGCGATTGAAAGGCACTTGGGGTCCCCAAGCTTGCATTGGCCTTGGCGGTTGTGGCTGATAAAAACTTTTGGAGGGACCGGGCTGATTAAACGGCGCTGAAAAAGTGACTGGCTGTGGAGTATGCAAATTAAATGGCTTAATCTGATACGTACTGGGATTAAATGAAGACGTAGACTGCACAGGTCTCCGCTCCGGCAAAAGGTCATTACGCTGCTGTAAGTACATGGTGTTAATTTCCTCGTGCACAAACTCGAGGGCCTTTTCGATGGTGTCGGGTCGCATGCACCTAATACGCGAGCCTAAAGGTTCTTTTAGGCCACGAACGAATGCCTGTAGGGTTAATTTTTTATATAGTGCCCGTTTGGCCTCGATGGTAGTAGATATGGGCTCATGCAAGGTCACATACGTCATAATTGTACTAAATAAAGTTTGGCACTTTTCGTAAAATTCCGGTGGTGATAAATTCTTTTGCGTTAACAGGGCCAAATCATTGTATAAGGCAGTCTCGTCCCGCTGGTCCGAGAAGTTATTAATCAGGGCGTTTCTAATACCCTGCCAGGTTTCGGGAATGCCGTTTGAATTTATTGTGCGGGCGGCATTTCCGGTAACTTTATTAAGTATGCCGTTCAACAAGGATAAATTACTTAGTTCGTAACCTGGCTCTGCCTTAACAAATTGCGCGACAAGTTGGTCACATAAACGTACAAACCGCGTGAGCACGTTCGGGTTCCCGTCGAATTCGGGAACGAGGCGTAAGGCCTTGTAAACTTGATCTACCAAATCGGTACTCATTTTGTTAGTTAAATTATTCTCTATGATTGAGTAAGATTCTACACTTTCACTATCTTCTAATATAGTATCTAAATTCCTATTCGCATCGATTTGCGAGTTCCTATTAGAAATACTCGACTTAGGAGTCCGTGATATACGTGGGTGAAAAATTTTGAAAGTTTAATAGAAACACTTAAGGAAATTAACACACAGGAAACACAGAAGAAAAAAAAGGAAATTACACAAAGGATACTAAAATATAGGAAGGCGAGCAACTCTAGTAGATCTAGGTACTTACCAAATCTGCATCTCTCTGTGGTATCGATATTCGAATACTCCTCCGTAGCCGCACACCCGTAGGTTCGAATAGCCCGTTGTCGGTGATCGATTCACTGAATTTACTGGACTATCCTACCGACTGCGCCAATTACGATGGGTGCAACCGGAGGATCCAATAAAATGCCAATTTATTTTAATAAACTAATTTTTTACTGTATTACAAAGTATTGAAATTACGACTAATTATACTAAAGTGTCAATTGGTCGATGTCAGATCCAAAAGTGCCGCTCCACGTTTTTATGTTTCTATGGAAAGGTTCGATTGACGTCAATTGGTTACGTTATGCTGAGCTTGCGTTTCGTGCCCGTAGGTGCCGTGTGCAATGTATATGCAGGTATGCCGATGCAGCGATCTATTAAGGTTGACCATGCGTAACAAGTGTTCTTTTTCTTGTAATTTATTAAGTATTACCAAATTTGACCACTTCACCATTTTTTTTTCATCGTCTTTAAATACCTTGCTAGATTCGAATGAATTTCTTACTAGCTTCATCATATGGCAAACGTCTAGAAAGATAAAAACTGGATTTTTTGTTACCGGGTGCGGAAAGTGGGTAACCTTTAATTTTACATTGTTGGGATTTGAACCCAACACTCGCGGCCAGCGCGCGCCGTCTGCAGTTGGCACACTCGCGCGCGGCCCACGCGGCATCGATGTGTGGGTGAGCGGCGCGACATCAACGCAGCACGGCGCGGGTCGAGGACACTCGCTACCACGGACTCCACCGCGACAGTCGACACCTCTCTCTTAAAACCCATACAATTGTTTGACCGGGACATTAATTTGTAATTAACGGCAATAAACCATTCGCCTTTTTATACAGTCCACTCTCATTTTCATCCACGAGCTAACATTGGTCCTTCAAGGATCTCGCCGTTTATTTTAAATTCAACGGTCACCGAAAAAATTTCGACTACCTCGAAGCAGCGGTCTACAGTTGCGGTCTACAGCAGCGGCAGTTCCAGCAGGAGTCAACATCTTGCTCAGGAGACTTCGCCAAGCACCCGCACACGCCCAGAGGAGAAGAAAGCACCAGAGGTCGACCAACAACGGACTTCGAAACATCGTCGAACGGTCCAGTCATTGCAACTTCGCAACGGACACAGAACTTGGCGATTATCGTCAGTCCAGTGGAGGGTGTAGACATTCAGTGAGTTCGTTCCAATTCATCCCTTATTTTCTCAATTCATATGTTTAAACAGCTATATTTAAGTGAGTGCTATCATCTACCTTCATCTCAGCCTGTAAAGGGAAATCACTATTTCGCAGCCTAATATTTCTCCGTCATCACCATCTCTGTTAAAAAGCAATAACAACCAGCATCTAAAACTAAAAGATTGTTTACGTAAAACATTACTACATATGTTTATCAGCTGATCGCGCGGCGACATACCTAGTACAGCTGTTCCTTTGTTCGCACTTCGCACCGTCGCTCGTCATAGGTACCTACATAACTCATTAGTCATTTTTTCTTTCTATTCGCAACATCGGGTAAACAAGTTTATATTCACCGTTAATATTTGCGTGTTAGTATAACGTAGTTTGATATCTCTGTGCGCGCTAGCTTCTAGCAATTAGAACGTCATGGCAGAAGAAAAAGTGGAGAAACTAATTAAAAAACGCAGCTGCATGAAAGCCAAGCTCACAATTTTTAGCAACTACCTACAAATGCAAAAAAGTTGCAGCGAGCTCGGCAGTCTGCAATTATTAGATTTAGAGACCAGATACAGGAAATTTGATAGCTTATACGAGGTCTTCGACAAATTGCAGGGTGACATCGAGCTGTTGTCGGACAGCCCTGATGACGAAAGCGAGGAACGAGAACAGTTCGAAAATCAATATTACAAACTGGTGGCGACGGCAAAGAGTATGCTCGGTGCTCGTCCACCTCAGTCAAGCAGCTTTCGGGACGGTGCCGTGACAGGTGACGGGGATTCACAGGCAGGTGGTTTTTTGAATAACTATGTAAGGTTGCCAAAAATAAATTTACCGGTTTTCCAAGGTCATTATACACACTGGCTCGAGTTTAGAGACACTTATATCTCTCTTATTCACTCGCGAACGGACATCGATAACATAAATAAATTGCACTACCTACGTGCGTCGTTAAGGGGTAGTGCGTTGCTAGTAATCGACAATTTAGACTTTAAGGCTCAGAACTATGAGTCTGCGTGGAACTTATTGTGCAGTAGATACGACAACAGGAGGCTGCTAGTAAACAACCATGTCCATGCATTGTTTAATGTTAGAGTAATGGAAACAGAATCGTGTTCGGCCATTCGAAACCTGATAGATACGACAAATAAAAATCTTAGAGCCCTGTCAACTTTAGGACAGCCAACTGAGCACGGGGGTCTAGGGGAGACCTTGATCATACACATGATGGCAGAAAAACTCGACAGTATTACACGCAGACAATGGGAAGAAAACAGAAACACACTTATAAATCCACCCTCACTTGATATTTTCATAAACTTTCTCAGCAACAGAGCAGATTTACTAGAAACACTTCAAGCACATAAAATACAAACCAACAATACACAAAAACCAGACACTTACAAACATAAAACAAATCTACCCACATATACAAAAACAAAAGGAAAACCAGATAATACAATCACATGGAAAAAAAAAACAGGTAACAACAATAACGAACTATTTACATGCCCGATGTGCAGTCAGCCTCATTACCTATATAGTTGCGAATCATTTAGAGCCCTGTCCATTGAAGTACGCATTCAAACGGTCAAGGAAGCAAAGGTCTGCTTTAATTGTTTACGACCAGGGCACTCAGGACAAATGTGCACCTTTGGTCATTGCAAATACTGCAAACAAAAACACAACACTTTGCTTCATTCACATGAGGCAGAAGTAACATCAAATCCAGAACCAGCACTTCCCGTCAGTAGTTTTACGGGATCAACCAACGTTAAGCAGTATACTACTCCTCCGAATGTTTTGCTTTCCACAGCGATCGTGAGCGTGACGGACAGCAAGGGCGCCGTGCACGCAGCACGAGTGCTGCTGGACAACGGAAGCACGGGCAACTTCGTGTCTGAGGAACTTTGTGGTAAGCTGGGTTTGTCGCGACGTAATGCGAGCGCCACCGTGACAGGTATAAACAATAATACATCACTTAGTACACAATCTTGCAGCCTTACCTTCAGGTCCACTTATGACGACGAATGTAAAATCACAGTAGATTGTCATATTTTACCACAAGTTACCAAAAATTTACCATCATCATTCATAGACATAGATGGAATACCCCTTCCTAGGGGAATAACTTTGGCTGACCCATCATTCAATATACCGTCAACAATTGACATATTGGTGGGTGCCGAGGTATTTTGGTCCGTGTTAGGCCGGGACTCCATCGACTTGGGCAAAAATCAGCCCAAGTTGTATGAGACGAGGTTGGGTTGGTTAGTGTCAGGGTACGTCGCCCATCATAAGACACACACTTCTCCACCCATCTGTCATTTCGTGAACGAGAATGCCGAACCAGAATTGTCTCGTTTCTGGGAACTAGATACCATTGCTGCCAAGCACCTCCTATCTCCGGAGGAGCGTGCCTGTGAGCAGAGCTTTGAGAAGCACACAATACGAAAAGACGACGGGCGTTTTGTGGTAACTATGCCACTGAAGAAAGATCCTTCAGTCTTAGGCGAATCTTTTCGCAAAGCAAAATGTCGGTTTATGTCACTTGAGCGTAAATTTCACCGAGATCCTGTCTTTAAAAACAGGTATGTCGAATTCATGACTGAGTACGAACGGCTAGGTCACATGACAGAAAATAGGGAGCGGTCGGCAAACTGCAGCTATTTTTTACCTCATCACGGCGTCATTCGTGAGTCAAGCACAACCACTAAGCTTCGTACAGTATTTGACGCGTCAGCCACCACTAGTACTGGGTTGTCGTTAAATGACATCCAAATGGTCGGCCCAACTGTACAAGAAGACATAATATCAATTCTACTACGTTTCCGACAGCATAAATACGTCGTAACAGGTGACGTAGAGAAAATGTACAGAGCGATTGAACTACATCCTTCTCAACGCTCTCTTCAACAAATTATATTTCGCTCAGATGCGACAGAGCCCCTAAAAACATACACACTCAATACCGTCACTTATGGCACAGCGAGTGCACCTTATCTAGCCACCAAATGTTTAGTTAGCTTAGCTTCCTATGCTCCTAATGATGACGTCAGGCAGTCAATAAAGAGAGATTTTTACGTAGACGATTATCTGGGAGGCTGTGACACAATAGATAAGACAATTAATATAGCCAAAGGAATTATATCAACTTTAAAATCAGCACAATTCAATTTAAGAAAATTAAAATCAAATAGTAAATACATTTTACAACAAATTTGCTCATCAAACAAAAATACAGACAACGAAACATTAGAATTGTCCGAAACAAACCCAAATATTTCTGCTAAAACTCTTGGACTCAACTGGATCTGTGATTCTGATACATTGTCATTCACAATAAATATAAACTTAAATAAAAAGGTCACAAAACGGCACATACTATCAGTAATAAGTCAGATCTTCGACCCACTGGGACTTGTAGGCCCGTGTATTGTAGATGCAAAAATTATCATGCAAAAACTCTGGATTGAACAATACGCATGGGACGATGAAGTCACACAAGAAATAAAAAAGTTATGGTTCACATTTGCTGAGACTTTACCACTCCTGAATTATCTGAGAATTCCACGATGGATTCTCAGCGAAAATTCAGAAAGACATGAAATACATGTTTTCTCAGATGCATCAGAGCGAGCGTACGGTGCTTGTTTGTACATTCGATCTGAGGATCAAACAGGTTCAGTAAAGGTAAACCTCTTAACCTCGAAAAGTAGGGTAGCGCCGATAAAGCCAACGACAATTCCTCGTCTGGAGCTTTGCGGAGCCTTGTTGGCTGCAAGGTTGTGTACTAAAGTATTAACCTCTCTTACCTTAAACGTAAGCAAATGTAAATTTTGGTGTGACTCAACTATAGTTCTAGGGTGGCTAAACACACCCCCATTGCAACTAAAAAAATTCGTTCGCAATCGCATTCACGAAATACAAGAGAGCACAGAGGGTCACGCGTGGAGCTACGTACCGTCGAAAGACAATCCGGCGGATCTTGTTTCCCGCGGCCTAAAGGCTGACTCCATCAGAGATTCATCCTTGTGGTGGTCTGGTCCCGCTTTCTTAGAGAAAGATGAACGGGAATGGCCAAAAATGCCCAATCATACGAAGAAACACGATCTACCAAAATTGGTCTCTTGTTCTGTTGTAGTGACTAACAATAGTTCTAATGTAGACTCAATTAGTAGCTTAATTAACAATAGATCTAACTTAACTTATTTACAAAAATCAATAGCATACTTACTAAGGTTTGTTCACAATTGTCGGCACAAAACCAATGCATTATCGGGTCATCTTTCAGTTGATGAACTCAAAAGGTCATTAAACCTAATCTTGCACAAAGCACAGTTAGAAATGTTTCCTGACGAACACAAAACTCTAAAAGCGGGAAAGGCTCTTAATAGAAAAAACAGACTGGTGGCTTTATCCCCATTTCTGGACCCCAACGGCCTGTTGCGTGTTGGTGGCAGACTGGACAACTTCCCATATGCCTTCGACACGAAACATCCAATCCTATTGTGCAGCAAACATCATATAACAAAAATTATATTTATCCAAACTCATTTGAAATATTTGCATGCTGGACCCCAGCTCTTACTGGCAAACGTAAGACAAAACTATTGGCCTTTGGGTGGCAGAAATTTAGCCAAGGCTACAGTAGGTAGATGTGTCAGATGTTGCAGGTACAAAGCGGAATCAGCACAACCCATAATGGGGCAGCTACCCGAAAACAGAACAAGCCTAGAATACCCATTTTTACATTGTAGTGTTGACTACGCCGGGCCAGTGATGATAGCGGACAGGAAGGGTAGAGGCTGCAGACTCCTCAAGTCATTCTTGGCAATCTTCATATGTAATTCCACGAAGGCCTGTCATATCGAACTCGTCACTGCACTATCCAGCGAAGCTTTTTTGGCTGCACTTAACCGCTTTGTGTCGCGTCGAGGTAAACCACAACGCATCACGTCCGACAACGGCACAAATTTCGTCGGTGCCTACAATGAGCTATCAAAGTTTCTTATACAGTCAGACCTCGAAGGTCAAGTAGCTCAAGAAGGCATTGAATTTAAATTTATACCCGCCTATAGTCCCCACTTCAACGGCTTAGCTGAGGCGGCTGTTCGTTCCACCAAATATCACCTTAAAAGGCTCCTCCAAACCACTCACCTGACCTACGAGGAAATGGCTACTTGCCTCACTCAAATTGAAGCAGTTTTAAACTCCCGTCCCCTTACTCCTCTTTCCACAGAACCCCATGACTTCTCCGCTCTAACACCTTCTCACTTTTTAATTGGACGACCACTGAATGCTATTCCTCATCCACAGGTTTCTGACAGCAACATTAATCACCTGGAGCGCTTCAAGAGGATAGAACACATCAAACAACACTTTTGGCAACGGTTTTCCCTTGACTACGTAACACTACTGCAGCAGAAGGTGAAGTGGCAGTCACCAAAGACAGATCTAAGGATGGGCTCCCTGGTCATCGTCAAAGACCGAGCTCTTCCTCCACTTCTCTGGTCCTTGGGAAGGGTCGTGCATGTCTACCCTGGCGGCGACGGAATCACCAGAGTCGCGGAGGTAAAGACAAAGAGAGGCACCATACGAAGAGCCTTCAATAATATATGTCCCCTTCCAGACTTTTGAAGCCATCGCTTCAACCCGGGCAGTATGTTGGGATTTGAACCCAACACTCGCGGCCAGCGCGCGCCGTCTGCAGTTGGCACACTCGCGCGCGGCCCACGCGGCATCGATGTGTGGGTGAGCGGCGCGACATCAACGCAGCACGGCGCGGGTCGAGGACACTCGCTACCACGGACTCCACCGCGACAGTCGACACCTCTCTCTTAAAACCCATACAATTGTTTGACCGGGACATTAATTTGTAATTAACGGCAATAAACCATTCGCCTTTTTATACAGTCCACTCTCATTTTCATCCACGAGCTAACAACATCAAATGAACAGCCTAGCTTTTTGACCATGGCAATGTGAGCTGGACAACCATCAAACGTCAAAGATATGATTGTTATTCCTGTATTGTGGAGTAACTCTAGACACTGCAAAACTAAATTAGATTTTTGCTCTCCTGATAACCCATCCATAAGAAAATAGCCAACAGGAATTTTTCAGGATCCATTGATGGCAGTTACTTAGAATACAAGCGCCTCTTTAGCAATCATCATGCTCTCATTATTGTTGTTGCCTATATCAACATATCCGTGCATACGTCTACCATCCCACTCGACACGTTGCCGTATGGCCATCTCATCTAATACAAAATTTCCAATAAGGCCGTATTTACTCGCTGCATCCTTAGCTTTGATGGCAGAAAGAGATTCTGTAGTAAAACCGGGTTCAGCATTAATGGATTGATACCATTTTTTTATTGTTCTAACATGAGGCAAACATGTGTTAAATTTTTGTCGCACAAACTCATAGGCTTTAGGCGAATAAAAATGTAACGTCATAGCGAAGCTTCTTAAGCTTGGCGAATATTTGGTACGCGTAATTTTATCGGACTTCAATTTTTGACTGTATTTTCTTAATAAATCTTGCATTGTAATATTCATATTTTCTAAGCAGCACCCTTGATCTCCTGTAATTAATATTTTATCTTCTAAATTTTTTATGAGGTCTTTCAGTTTCAAATTTTTTTTGCTATATCGTCTGGCTTTACATTGTAAACGTTTTATTTTTAAACGCTGATCTGCAATGACGACGCGACTTCTAATAATTTCAGAGCGTAATTTTTTTTTTCTCGGGGTATCAGCTTGAACAGAATCACTTATTGGGGCCGCCAATTGCTGGTTATCTGCGGCCTAAAAACATGTTTTCTAATGTACATGGAAAATGAACATTAAAAAATCAGTCATAAAATAAATTAAATTATATGTAGGATTTGGGCTTGATGAGAGAAACACTTTTTTGGTTATCTTCGTTTATTTTGGCTCGTTAAACGCTCAATACAAATTTTCTTCTTAAACGTCGTCGTTAGATTTTCAATCGTCCGCCATTCATTCTTTTTCTCGCTCTCTCACACTCCCCCCTCTCATTCATCCATCTTACGTTCCATTCTACTATTGAATTTAAATGTTTCGTTTCACGGTTAACTTTAATTGTTTTAATTTAAAAGAAAATAAGCCCACAGTTCGGCCATTCTGACTTATAGTCTGTCCTCAGACTATACTATGTTAAACTAAACTACTTACAATGCTTACAATACTATGGTTCAAATTTTGTATTTACTTCTGAGAACCCTCTTATACAACAACTGTTTAGATTCTAAGTTTTGGTAACAATAATACAACATATTTGTGAAAGAAACAAAATAAACTTACTTCTCAAAAATTTTACAATGAATTTTACTTAACTAATTCCTACCTTCTATCATCCTTACCACCTTACATACTTCATCATCTTTAACTTGAACTTAAATTTAATTACTTATACAGCACAACTTACAAATCTTTATTAATTTAATTTTAACATAATTTTTTAAGTGCGTTAATTTGTAAAGTGTATGTCACTTTACCTATTTAAATTAAAGGAAAAGAAATAGACTTTGTTATGCAACAACACAATGTGTTACATCTCATTATGGGAATAATATTATCATGTTTACATGACAGATTTATGTTAACATTTGTTTGTGTGACATTAGTCATTAATAAAGAACTACAACAAAATTTGTTGTATTACAACAACAATGATGAGCTACTTCTTATAAGTAACTGATAAATCTTACACACCTTAAAATCTTAACTCTTAATTTTTACAGTGACTCCAAGTTAGATAAGTACATACTTCTTATAGCAACAAAATTTCAAAGATATACCGACATATCAAAGATTAAGTTATACCACATCATTAAGAAAAGATTTAATGAAGGTTATGCCCCTAATATAGTTAGCATCTACCTATCACATTCTATTAGTCAAAATAGGATGAGTAAGAGATTAACTAGTCTGACAAGAGTACAGAATAAGCTCATGGCCACAACTTCATACAGTCTGTACCTGTTGAAGTCTTAATAGGTCCTTCCGCATTAAGGTCTACCTTTTGCACATGATATCTTCCTTTACCTACTTTCTTGACAACTTTATATGGTCCTAAAAATTTTGGTTTTAGTTTCATTACATTTCCAAATTGTGTTCTGCGAATGGCAACTATGTCACCTTCTTTATATGCTTGTTCTTCTTTCCTTCTTTGATTAAATGACTTGATATTTTCCTCTTGAACTTTTAGAATGTGTGCTTTAGCTTCCTGTCTTAAATTATGTCGTCTTTCAATAAAATCTTGCCTGCATTCTTCTTCTATTAATTCCAAAATTGGCATATCTTCTTTCTGCTTCATTTTTGTTCCAATAAACAAATAAAAAGGTGAGGTATTTATTGATCTTTGATAGGTACTATTGATAGCCCTTTGAACATGACTTACATACTTATACCAGTGAGTTGGTTCTTGTACACACATCTTAGTTAACACAGAGATAATTACCCTATGGATACGCTCCACTTGCCCGTTGCCTCTTGGGATGCCTGTAGTGACAGTGTGATGCTGAATAACCTCTTGGTTACAGTAATCTTGAAAATCCTTTCCTGTAAAGGCTGTCCCTTTATCAGTGATCATTCTTGATGGATTTCCATAATCTTTTTGATGAATTTTCAGTTTGTCTACTGTCTCTTTAGATGTTAAAGTCTTCGTGGGATATATCCAAACGAATTTGGTATAGGCATCAACAACAGTCAAAATGTAATTATATAATTTCTTCGTAGCATCCAATGGCCCAAGATGATCACAGTGTAGCGTCTCTAATGGAAGTTCTCTTTTTTATATTGGGTTGAGGAAGCCTTCTTGTTTTCCCTCCTTCTTACTGGCTAAAATACATGGAACACATCCAAATATTATCTTATCTATCTTCTTAGTTAAATCTTTTATGTAATAATCTTTTTCTATCATATCAATAGTTTTCTTCTTTCCAAAATGTCCAACTTCATGTGCTCTTCTTATAATTTCGGTGTCCATGACTTCTGGTATAACTAATTTCTTCTCTATTCCTTTGTAAACTAAATCATTTTCAATATAAAAATCTTTGTATTCTTTCTCCTTCAAAATATCTCTTATCAAATTTAAATTTTCATCTTCTTTCTGGGCTTTACATATTCTTGCATGCAATTCTGACTGGATAAGGTAAACATGTGGGTTTCTGCTTAGTGCATCTGCATTTGACATCTTCTTTCCTGAGCGATGAACTATTTCATAATCAAAATCTTGAAGGAACAAAACCCATCTAGCCACCTTGGTAGATATTTCATTCTTATACAATGTCTTCTGGAATGCTGAACAGTCAGTCACAATCTTAAAGTGAATCCCAAATAAATACTTTCTAAACTTCTTAATGCCTTCAACCACTGCTAAAGCTTCCAGCTCATAGCTATGATAATTTTGTTCGGTAACACTAGTCTTCTTACTCATGTAATGAATAGGGTGTAACTTCCCATCTTGACTATCTTTCTGCAAAAGAATAGCTCCAAATCCATACTTTGACGCATCTGTATGCACCTCTGTATCCAAGCCAACTTCAAATATTTTCAACACAGGTACACTGCAAAGTTTAGATTTTAAAATTTCAAATGCTCTTCTTTCTTCTTCTCCAAAGTAAAATGCCTTATCTTTCTTTAGTAATTCAGTTAGTGGTCTAGCTATTATTGCATAACTTTCAATATACTTGCGAAAGTATGATGTTAACCCCACAAAACTATGAACCTGCTTGGTTGACTTTGGTTCTGGAAAACGAGCAACTGCATCAGTCTTACCAGGTGATGGTTTGACAGTTCCATTTTCAATTACATGACCTAAATATTCTACTTTTCTTTGTAATAGCTGACACTTTTTACAATTAATTTCTAACCCATATTCAGAAGATACCTTTAAAACTAGACTGAGATGATCTAGAGCCTCTTTTTCATCTTTAGCAAGTACTACAATATCATCGATAAAAATTAAAACTATTCCCCGACCAACTAAATCTCTAAAAATGATATTAATGAACCTACTGAAGTAGTTTGGACATATAGACAGACCAAAAGGTGCCCGCAAAAACTCGTATTGCCCTTCTGGCCTGCTAGTCACAAATGAAGTGTACTTCACCGAGTCCTCATCTACTGGCAAATGAAAAAAACCATTTTTTAAATCAAGTGTACTAAAAACTTTTGACTTACTCAATTTATCAATATGGTCATCTATGACTGGCAAGGGAAACTCATCTTTAACCATCTTTTGATTTACTTTTCTGTAATCTACGCAAACTCTATAGCTACCATCTTTCTTCTTGACCAATACTAATGGACTTGCATACTCCGAATAGCTAGGTCTTATTATTCCCTTCTTCAACCACTCTTTAACCTGTTGCTTAACTACTTCTTCTTCTTTGATAGCTAATCTTCTTGGACGCTGAGCAACTGGGATATCATCTTTCATAATAATCTTTAATTTGATAGGTGCCTCCTTGACCTTTAATGGCTTATAGTTGTCAATGAGCTCTTGAACCGCAGGGATCTGAGAAATTTGCTCCTCAGATTCGCTAGGTAAACTTAACAAACACAGACTGTAATCATCTTGTCGTGGCATAAGCTTGACTGCACCTTTGTCTAATAAGATAGTTGCATTTACTAAGAAAGATTGACCTAATATGACCTGATAGGGAATAACACCTGATGGAACAATATAAAAACAGGTTTCAAAACTTTTATTGTCAACTTCTAATAATGTTTTGAACTTACCCAGAGTACCTACACACCTTCGCCGATCCTAATCCTGTTAGTATAACTTTATCTTTGACGTATGCGACGTCACTTAACCCGAAAAATAATTCAGACGTTATTAAATTATAGTCACAGCCCGTATCTATTAACGTATCAACCGTAACACCGCACATTTTAACACTTTTCACAGACATGTTCGTTTTGTTGTTGTTTACGTTCAAAACGTCAAACTGATTTTGACAGCTACGGCATCTTTGACCACTGTCAACAGAAGTACCAACATCACAAATGTCTCTGGTCGATCCATTCGGTCTGTCGTCATATCGTTCGGTGTTGTCACTACCACCAACATTATCGGTCACACACATCGAATTTCCAGTTCCGCTTGCTTTCTTTGTGTTTGATTTTGATGCATCATTAGGAATAACATGGCCGCTGCAATCTTTGCTTAGGTGACCGAACTTATTGCACCGAAAACATTTCACACCATTCGGACACTGACTGGCCAGATGATCCTTTTCACCACACTTAAAACACACACGACCGGATGGTGATGACCGCTTTTCACCTGATGTTTTCTGCATACTGTCACCGCCTTGTTTACTCGCACTGGCCGCACTATTTTTGCTTTCGTTGCTTCTTTTCATCTTTGATTTCATGGTCTCGTATATTGAGAATTTTTCTTTCAGCACGCTGTACGATGTGATTCCGTATAATATCGCCTTATTACTTTCGTAATCAGATATGCCGTCTACGATGTATTGTATAGCGATGTAATCGGGTAATTTTGCCCTTTTTCCCAACTCCTTCATAATAAGCATGTACTGATACACAGTTTCGTCTTTTCTTTTCTTGCGACTTGCCATGAATTCATGCATTTCTTTAGAATTTAGTGCGTCTGGAAATTCCTTGAGAACCGCCGTCTTTAACTCATCATATTACGTCTTATACGTCTTTTCGGATTTAAGCCACAATTCCGCAGTACCCACGAGCGATCGTCGAGCGATAATAAGCTTCTGCTGGGCGGTCCACCCAAATATCTCAGCATTATCGTCGATGTCGGCAGCCCATTTTGACGAAGAATAGGTTTTGTCCTCGCCACTGAACTTAATTATGCCGTAGGTAGCATCCAGCGACATCATGGCCGACGCCCCCGCCGCCGCGGCAGTACCGATGCCGGTAGGTATTCCGGTATCGACACCCCTTATTTCCTTATCCATAGGCATCTTCTTGTGGAGATCTTCGTTTGTAGTGAATAGTAGCAGCCACCTCGCCGCTTATTACCCAGCTATTTCCTCGTTCGTCTTTCTTCTTTTGCGTACCGCGTATCGCGTGGCACACGCCGGCGATCCGCTGCAGCCAAATGTTTCCAGTCAATCCCGGACGAGCCCCCAATTGTAGGATTTGGGCTTGATGAGAGAAACACTTTTTTGGTTATCTTCGTTTATTTTGGCTCGTTAAACACTCAATACAAATTTTCTTCTTAAACGTCGTCGTTAGATTTTCAATCGTCCGCCATTCATTCTTTTTCTCGCTCTCTCACACTCCCCCCTCTCATTCATCCATCTTACGTTCCATTCTACTATTGAATTTAAATGTTTCGTTTCACGGTTAACTTTAATTGTTTTAATTTAAAAGAAAATAAGCCTACATATATATAAAATCAATACACACACCTATACACATCATATATTTGTTTATACTTACATCAATTATCTCTGAAATTTTACGTTTACGTGAAGAAGTTGATGGCGTTACCGTCAGCTGCGAATCATCCGTTACCTGAAATTTTTGTTTATTAGTACGCCCCGTTTTTATGAACTTTTCTGCCCAAAATTGATAGGACCTAGGTATAATACGTTTTTATTCTTACCGTAATGAATTGCCATACGTCAACTGTTGGTACAGCTGATTTAACCAAAGTCCGTCTTTTTGTCGACGAGTTAAATTGTTCATTTATGAAATGATCTGCTATTGTTTGTCGGGAACCAATTTCTTTTTCCAGTAGCAGATATCCATTTGTCTTTAATATCTGGATCTTTTGGGAACCTGTAATAAAAGCATTGGATAAAGTAAACAGATGCATACAAATTATGTACATTCTGTAATGATTATCTTTACAATATAAAACTTTGTATACTTAATTATTTTGACATGAAAAAAGTATTTGATAAATCTTGAAAACGTCCTTGTATTATATAAAAGGATACTCAACGCAGACTGCTTTTTAACTTACCCACGTACATAACAATAATAAGCCTTCCTCCTATTAATTTTCTGAATGAGAAAGTAGTTTAAAAATACGAATTAATAGTTAATCGTTACAAAAATTGGTTTGTAAACTATTTATGGTGCGTTTGTTTAGGTGACTAAAAAAAGGTAAACAATCTTGGTATGGCTTTTTATATTAAAGTAGTCGTATAAAATACATACGAAGGATAATTAAATTTAGTTTATTACCTAATATTAATTTAGGTAAATACCTAATTGTAAACATTTGTAGATACAATTTTTAAACAACTTTTAGTTAAAAAGACATACCAAGATTGTTTACCTTTTTTTAATCACCTAAACAAACGCACCATAGATAGAAAGAAAACAAACACAGTGAAAACTGAAAATGAAAAAGGTTACATCTCATATTTAAATATTAAAAAAAAACATGATACATTCCAATTTGGTAAAACGAAGTATTAAGCTGAACGTAAATAATTATCGATACAGAATAGTAGTAGCACGTCACTAAATTGCGGCCAACTCATGCGGCTTGTACCTAGAATTTACGCAAACGGCGATTTTTGTTTATCGCGTATGACTATAATTTCATTGCTGCTTTTAGCAGTAGTAATAGTAGACATGAATAAGCTTAAGCGTTAATGGTTATTGATTTGACAAAAAAAAACGTTTTTTGTGATAAATCGTGGTAGTGATAGTGAAAATATTTGATTTGTCTATATTTGCTAAAAAACGACAATATTTCAAAAATTAAGTACTTACATATGAAATGTTATTCCTTTATTTGTTAAGTTACAAGTTTTGGACGAGTTTCCGCAGTTGGATATGCTGCAAAACACCATGTTTACCTCTCCGCGTCTCAAATAACACAAGAAACCGCAACAAACGCTCCGCGTGCACTTGTGTACTCCAACACATAAGCGCGGCGACAAGGTCACGCGTCTATGCGACTTCTATTGCCTTATTATTAAGATTTCTGTGAAAGCAACCAATCACCTGTATATTAAATTTTGTGTAACATTGAAATAAAATGTTATATCCATTATTTTCTCAATCATTAATCATATTTTAGTCTTAAATATTTATATGGCAAAGTCAAAGTCACTTATGGTAAGATTGCCTTACCAAAATGTTGGATAAAATTAACCGAATCGTGATAAAGTCATGTGGTAAAGCGATCCATGCTTGGTCACAGTTGTATAAAATTGTATAACATTTTTCACTAGCAATAGAAATTTCCACAATGTGGCAAATTCTCTCGCCAAATTCACTTCTTTAATTTGTACTGCCAAAACCCTTTTGGTGTACTCCCTGAGCAAAACGAGTAATAGATGGGCTGTTTATATTTTTTTTTGTTATAAATCATAAAAACCAGCACATGATCTGCTATTTTCCTAGCAGATTTACCAGTTTAGTTTACAAAACCTGTTGCTCTATCTTTTTTTTTATTGTAGTCAAAATGTGGAGTGATTGCCATTTCATCGAAAATTAAGGTACACAACCTGTCATCGTATTTAATTTTCTCGACTTTTCTTTTTAATTGTTCGAAAATATTTTCATTGATGCCTGCCTGGTTTAAGAGCTCTTGAAATCATTCTGCTTAGTGTGACAGGAGATGGCAATACAAATATTTATCTTAACCATCTGTAAGCTTTTGGTCCTACTTTGTACATACTGAGGGCCATAATTTGCTCCTCTTTTGAGAATCGTCGTGGCATTTTCACATTAAATACACAGAAAATTTGAACTAACTACCCTCATTGTAAAGGGTATTAAATAACGTTTTAGGCGATATTATTTCGAATCGATGCGTTCCATAATACTAAAAATAATAACCATAATGCGTGAAAAAAGGAAGTGGCTCGATTTATTTGCTCCCAAGTTGTACGAGTATATAAAACAATTACACCCACATTCAGAATTAATTGTTCATCGTAATCTCTCCAAACAATGACCTATACTTATTTTACGATTAAGTAAGTCTCTAAGAGTACCATTTTTTTTTTCATCTTTTCTATCGTTGAATGCTTCCTCTTTGATATTTGGATGCTGTCAGGATTTTTAATGCTTCAGAATAATATTTCGTATCTTTTTGGAGTCCGCCCAGTAATTGGGAATTGTTTGGTTTTGGTTTGATATACTTTCTAAAGTGACTGTTCCATTGCTCGACAGCATTATTTGTTTTTTGTAGTTCCCCATAAGTAGTAAAAGTACCTGCGAGTACCGAATTTTCAAGCCATGTTCGGACAAAGTAGTCATTAAACTTTGTAACTTCTGCACTAATAGGTGACTCTTCCATGACATATAACCAGTCATCATCGACCATATCCAGTGGGAGATGAGAAAGAGCCGAACAAAGCTGAATGTGTTCTCTTCCTGTTTGAGTAGCACACCGGGAAATTTAGCCTAGTACGTTCTAATGGGCTTTGCATAGGACATTCTATGCCGCAAGGTAGTGTTGTCGGGTGCTTGTTGTTTTTAATTTACATCAACGATCTCCCTAAAATTATGACGGAAACCTGCGTACTCTTTGCCGACGACATCTCTTTATTGACTGCCTGTATTGACTCCCAACACCTACACGTAAACTTAAATAATATAATGCTAAACGTACAAACTCTGGAAATGTGGTGCTGGAGAAAAATGCTTGGAGTGTCGTGGACTGAGTTTCGCACTAACATATCCATCCTTCAAGAACTCGGTATCAGGCAGCGTCTATCGGCTATAGTCCAAGCTCGAGTACTCCAGTTCTTTGGACACGTGTCCCGACGAGGCAACGACTCTATCGAGCGGCTTGTAGTTCAGGGTAGAGTGGAAGGAACGAGAGCGCTTGGCAGGTCGCCCATGCGATAAACCGACCAGATTAAGTCTGCAGTGGGTGGCCCATTGCATGAGTGCACACGAATAACAGCCGATAGAGAGGGATGGCGTCGCATCGTTAAACATATTATGGCAACCCGAAGTCTCACTGCAACATGATGACCACGACCGCTCTGCCAAGAGTGTACCGACGAAGAAGAAAAGTACAAAACTGGATGAAGGATCATAATCTGGAAATTAACTTTTCAAAAATCAAAACTATGCACTTAGGCCATTCGTAGAAAAACCGTTAGCGATTAATTTTACGTTTAACGGTATAAAGGAGATTGCCCATTCTTCTATGGACCGCCGTTGCGCATGAAAAAAATTGTATGATAGCGTAAATTGGATATAAAAGAGGGGAGAGGTCATACTTTCAAAGGAAATACAAATTATCCATTTATTTTGTGGGGTTTTTGCTTTTCTTTGATTTTCTGTTCGTTCTACACAATCCACACCACCAGCACAGAAACAGTACAATAGTCTTCAAAAAGATTTCTTGAGCGTGCAGGAATCCGTAGATTACTGAACACGAACTCAACGCAATGATAAGTTATTAATTAGCACAACAAACTCAACAAATATCAACGCAAAAACAAAAGTTCGCTGCCGCGCCGACACAATGCTTTGTTTGTTTGGCACCTAGTTTGACTTGACATTTGACAATTACATTTTTGACAGTGACATTTTTGATAGTTGACAGTTCACCTTTCATTTACATCGCCTGTGGTAGTGTTACCAACAATTAATCTATATCATCCTGACCATAAGTGATTTGTTAATTAGAGATAGATTTTTAATTAGTAAAGTAATATCATTTTAATTATGTTATATATGAATAAAAATATTAATAAAGCGGAAATGTAATAATTGAAATGATTTTTAAAACTCAGCATCTGCCCTTACACGATTAGTAACACCGATTACGGGGAGGTTCATAAAATGGCAACACTATTTTCACTAAAGTACGCCATTAAAATAAAATCGAATAAATAACTAATTAAACACCAAATATTAACCCCACATACGATTTCGATCAAGTTAAATAAGAAAACTTAAAAAAAATAAAATAATTTATGAGTATATTTTTGTGGCTATACTCTTTTATTATAAAGCGATACTGATTTTGGTCATTGTCCTTTAAAGCGTTGAAAGTTTTAACGCTTTTTTTTACCTTGTTGGGTCTGGACTTAGGCGCTGTCTCGCGAATCGCGACGAGTCCGCCCTTATATCGTCGGATAATCGCCACGAACGAGCGATAATTCCGCCGCGTATCGTCGCGAGTCGTAACGGAATCGCAGCGTTTCCGCGGCGACTCGTAACGGTATCGCCGCGACTCGTAACGGTATCGCCGCGTTTCCTTGACGACGCGTTGCGAAAGAAATAATTCAGTTACGTGCCAGACGAGAGTGAAATAAATAGTGTCTCAGTCGATAAAATAATTCTTTATTAGCGTACTTGCAGAAGCACCCCACAACACTATAGTGTTGTGGGGTGCTTCTGCAAGTACGCTAGTGAATATGCAGTTATTGTTATTGTTAAGAAGGGAAAAAAAGCGCCGTTGGTGGACACATCCCATGTTGTTACGTCGTGAAAGTCATGGACATTTCCATGTGAATTATGAAGAATATCGAAATCATCCAGAATGGTTTGAAGATGAATATTTAATGCCAATTCCTGTTTTCGATGAACTGTTAAGTTTACTATCAAGACACTTATCAAAGCAAGATACTAATATGAAGAAAAGTATCGGGCCATGTGAAAGATTAGCAGTAACACTACAGTAAGTTTAAAGCAGATTTATTTTACTTAAACGCTTACATCAAATTAAAACTTAAAGTTTACATTCCATCAAAGTGTTCTAACATTTGAGCAATATCGTCCTCGCTTGTTGGTGTGGATGTACGAGAATAAGAGTCTAGCAATGTATGTGATGATGGTGTGTATTTCTTAATTACGGCCATAATCTCAGTTCTGGCATCAATTAAATAGTCTTCTTTTATTTTGTCCATAAGTGGTAGCAACGAACGGAAAAATGCCTCATTTCCACGCTCGTCGCGATACTGTGGTTGAACATTATTTCTTTGTATATCTATACTCTCGCGCATAACATTCAATATCTCTTTATTAGATTCCAGAAACATTTTGACTAATGTTTTCTTTTTATTAGACGTGGATGGTTCCGTAACACTAGGGGTGGTATTAACCGAACTGTCGTCATCCTCAAAAACATCTTGACTGTCCTCATTGAACATGTTTGACGATGTTGAAGCGTGTTCTGTGTGTTTCTTTAAAAAAAGTAATGCATCATAATGAATATACTTTCGTCGTTTTGAGGCAGCTTGACCGGATTTTGAACATTGCTGCAACTTTAACTCCTTACGAAATTGATCCCTTAAAGATTTCCATTTTGTCATTAACTCAAGTCCTGAAGCAAAGAGATAACTTTTAATTTAAATATTATAATAATATTTAAGTATACATATGTCGGGTTTAGTCAATAGTACGGACGTCAAAACAAATGACAAGCACGCCCCTAGCGGCAATCAAGAGCAAATACGCATTGGCGCGCTTTTATAAGCACTTGCACAGCGAAATAGAGCAGTGTAGTACTGACAGCCGTAGAGCTAAGACGTCGTAGAATCAGTGTCGATCCGTAATATTAGTAAGCAGGAGTGTAACTTGTGTCTATTTGAATATACTCAGTGTATCGAATAATCTGTGTGATTTCATTTTCACGATTCACCCACCGACCTGCCCACACACGATGTCTTAACCTAAGGGAATATTTCCTGACTTCCCGATGGTTTGCATCTATCGGCCAGCCTTGATGCGACATCAGAATTGGGATTCGATCGTGCTAATGAGATCACACGTAAAAACAATGCTAGTGATAACGGTTACATTCTTGCAAAAAAAAAATACGGTGTCAGTTGCGACTACCCTCGAAAATAAAATAATGTAAAAACCAGTCCGTAAGGGAGCAGCAAGGAGGCTAGCAACAACCAAGGAGCTGGACAGGTCAAGGAGGAGCGTGTAGACGTGTGGATAGATCCATACACACTGATCTTTATGCCAATCTGGTGAGTCGTTTTCATTTTGTTATGACTATGGCCAAGAGTAATCATTATTCAAAATTCTGATTTAGTGTACGGTATGGCGGTCAGTGGATCGTCAGGGTGGCCCGTGTCCGGTCGTAATTTCATGTTAGTTATCACCGATCAAGTTTTAGTGTTGCTGAAGAGTTATTATTCTACTATCACTGGTAATGGTCCTTAGCTGAATATTATTGTTCAGACTTAAGAGCCATATAGTAGCAATGCCGTACCGAACACATCATTCTGGAAATTATGATAATACCAAATGAAATATTTTGATTAGTTTTGATACTGTGACAGTTTTATGCAGTGAGGGTTAAGTTTGAGGAGAAGCATAGTATTCTTCTTTTCGAGCCAGGAAGCCAAACTATCTGGAACGTAGTAAACCCTACAAGGCCTCGTTAATTGCGACTTAAAATTCCACTGACGCTATGGCATTCATTGGATTCTCTAAAGCCCATATACCTACCTTAACACTTGGGTCCTGTACTGTGTGGTCAGTGCGGTTCATGTTTTGAGCAGGGACTCTGTACCTGCATTCGGTGTCCACAATAACCCATTTTGCTGTGCCAGTTTAGTTTACTACACCGCTGCACCGATTAATTTTCATCTGCTGTGTATGGTTAAAATAACTATGTGAACATGTAATCTCGTAGTGTTTTTCATGTTTCAGAAACAATATTGCGTCGCAATGGAGCCTCTGCTGCAGGCTAGCGGTTCAAATGCTGAATGCGAAAGTTGACGTGTCAACATCTAAGAGGTTGAGACCGACGGCAGGCTAGCAGTTCGCAGTTGGTAGCCGAACGTTTACGAACGCTCGCAAGTTTGGAATGGAATACTCGGTGAGTCGCTTCCATTTTATTTCGATAGTGAGGTCGAATGTTCTCTAGTGAAGAGATGCTAGTTAGAGCTTTAAGAGTGTTCATGTTTGACCACTGAGTTGGTCGTGGTTATATCTGGCTCTATCACTAGGTAATTAAGACACACTTATAAGCAAGTAGTTAATGAGTTTCCTATTGGCGGTAGTTTCAACATTTGGTTCAGTACGAACTTTAGGATTTAATATCCCATAAGAAGATGAGCTCGTGGCTAAATAATAGCGGCCGCACGGGTCGATCATCAAGGTTAAGCAACGCTTGGCGAGGTCGGTCCGTGGATGGGTGACCATTTCAACATACTGAGTTTCCTCCGTGCCTCGGAAAGCACGTTAAGCCGTTGGTCCCGGCTGTCATTTGAGGATCTTTGACAGTCGTTACGGGTGGTCGGAGGCTTGGGATCTGACACCAGTCTTGCCAAGGGGTACCGTGTTACCCAGTTACTGGGTTGTGGAGGTCAGATAGGCAGTCGCTCCATGTAAAACACTGGCACTTAGCTGAATCCGGTAAGACTGGCAGCCGATCCCAATATAGTTGGGAAAAGGCTAGGCAGATGATGAAGAAGATGAGCTATCCAAAGTGACCTAACAACTAGTCATTTTCAGTGGCAAAGCGAGTTAGTAGAGTTGTTGGGCGAAGGCAATTGTATCGAGTAAGTAACGGTACTGGTCATTTGCGTGTATTCGGAACAGATCTTGTGTTGCGTAACGATTTACAACCACCGTCTTTAGATCTGAATTCTCTTGCTTACTTTGAAAGTAATATTATGATAGCAGTGGATCTCGCGATCGTTTTCCTTACATAAAGACTGAGTTAGTGTGCGATAGTAAAGGGTTACTGTTGATAATTTGACTTTAACGATATTGATCAGAGTTAATTCGTGAAGTTCCTTCACACGAGTTATTAACACGCAAATATTATCAGGCTTAATTGTATCCCTCATATTAACAGTTGGTATGCTCCAATATCTTTGAGTAAAAAGAGCGAATCTAGTACGAAGGATCCCCGATCACCAAGTTCCTTGAGAATTAGACGTCATAGTTGATGACAGTGGTAATGAAACTAAATCTGATTAAGAATGGCTTGCACACTCATACTCGAAACTTAGACCGCACCTCATGAGTAACATGTGGCGATGGGTCTACAAGGAATCGTTGGTGCGATTTCTGTCTGTGTTGGTGCACAGAGCGATTCATGTGTTGTAGCACATATTCGCTAGATTTTTGAGAATCGTTGGTGCGATTCCTGTCTGTGTTGGTGCACAGAGCGCTTATGTGTTGTAGCACATTCGCGCTAGATTTTTGTTAATCGTTTATACGATTTCTGTCTGTGTTGGTGCACAGAGCGCTTCATGTGTTGTAGCACATATTGCGCTAGATTTTTGAGAATCGTTGGTGCGATTCTTGTCTGTGTTGGTGCACAGAGCCCCTCATGTGTTGTAGCATATGTGGCGGCAGATATGTAAAGAATCGTTGGTAGATACGATTCTGGTTTGTGTTGGTGCACAGATCACAGTGAAAGTTTCATGAGTTGAGTATGCATTGCCTATGAATTATAACAAACCGTAACAGCATTGTTACAATTACTTTATTTAGTTGTTGAACTTGTTGACCGTCGGACCTTTTTCTAATGAATAGTGTTGTGTGGGAAACTCTAATACGAAAACTAAATAGGCCCTGTATTAAGTCCGCGATAGGTGATTATGACAGGACGGTGATCGTTATACACCGAAAGCTTTAAATAAGTACGCTTAGAACCTACAAGTAGGTACACTGTAGGTTAAGAAAGATGCCAGCGGGTTATAAACCAGTCGATGTTGATGTCAAAAGATTTTGATAACGATGAACAAGCTTAAGGTGTCGAGTAATTCAGCCTATTGAACGTATTATGTTTGACCGTACCAGTGGATTCTGGCGGAGGTTGGGGTCTAGAGAGAGACCGAGAGACCGTTGTGAGAGCAATATAATTGCTGTTCGGCTAGAGAGCCGTGGCGTTGGAGGTTTTACTCGAGGGTTTCTGTAGGCTTGGCAGTTGTTACTGCAGTAAAGTTTTAAAGTTTGTTTGGAGCGACTAGTGGTACATGGCCCAGGGTAATGATTTAGTTAAAGAGTAGGGTTCTAAAATTTCCCTATTTTCACGAACCCAATAATCTAGTTCGGTCAGGAGTAGCCGAGCGCTGTGTGGCAACTGTTGGCCTGTGTGGCAACTGTTGGCCTGTGTGGCAACTGTTGGCCTGTATGGCAACTGTTGGCCTGTATGGCAAGTGAAGGTCTTTATAGAAACTATAGGCCTGTATGACAACTGTAGCCCTTTATGGCAACTATAGGCCTGTATGGCAACTGGAAGTCTGTGTGACACTATGTCTGGTGTGAAAATTCATGTTTGTGTTAGGAACCTTACAGAAAGATTCTATTGAGTTATGAGGTTAAAAGAAAGTAAACTCACATAGTCATGCGAGAGGTGAGGTCACCATGTTAATGTTAATGACGTTCGAATCGTCAAGCCCTCATTACGAAAAATTGAAATAGTTTTGGTTTTCAAATTTTGATTACTATGCGTAGATCGTGTTGGTAAGACACACAGAGCTCAAGTACCAATTGAGATTGTAGATAAAGTAGTAAGTACTAAATCTCTGTGTGAACAAGGTTTAAGTTCAGAGAGTCGAGTTGACTCGACATCGTGGAGATGTGCGAGTAGAGCAATTGAGATAGCTAAGAGAGCTATGAAATAGCTAGTAGAGCTATGTGATGGCTAAAAAGTGTGAATAAGAAACCTGGTGTATTGTTTCTTTTGTTTGATTTAATGTGAGAGTAATGACTATCAGTGGTACTTGGACTTTGTAATCACGAAGATTGGGTGCTTTTAGGTACCAAATCGATGAGGTTGCTATTTTCTTTAAATTGGAAATAGAATTACTCGTTCCTTGCAATAGTGAACAGAGCGATTTGAATGATCATGTTTGATTGTCTCAAAATGATTCCTCACGAACAACGTAGTCACTCTAGAATATGAGTCAGGATTGGACGAGCAAATACTGTTTGAAAATTTAAGTGGACAAAGACGACGTGTGGTAACACGAGGTGACCATGAGATGGCATGGAGCAAGGACAAGAAGATGATGCCTGCGGGTGATAGATTTGGGGATCTGTCACCTGAGAGAGGCCCGAGAAGGTGACGTGTGTGTTTCACGTTCGTCTCTCAAGAGGAATTACGGACTAGAGAACACAATGTAGTTTTAGTCAGTAGGAGTCAGACAGACCCCTCAGCTTTCCCCAAGGGCTGAGGACATCCATTGAGGATTTCCACATGATTCGATACACTGTTAAAAACCTGACAATTAGGAACAGACGAGGACGCCTGTCTCGCAGGATGGCCGTGTCGGGTTTAGTCAATAGTACGGACGTCAAAACAAATGACAAGCACGCCCCTAGCGGCAATCAAGAGCAAATACGCATTGGCGCGCTTTTATAAGCACTTGCACAGCGAAATAGAGCAGTGTAGTACTGACAGCCGTAGAGCTAAGACGTCGTAGAATCAGTGTCGATCCGTAATATTAGTAAGCAGGAGTGTAACTTGTGTCTATTTGAATATACTCAGTGTATCGAATAATCTGTGTGATTTCATTTTCACGATTCACCCACCGACCTGCCCACACACGATGTCTTAACCTAAGGGAATATTTCCTGACTTCCCGATGGTTTGCATCTATCGGCCAGCCTTGATGCGACACATATATTAATTATTATGTATTTTAATAAAAAAAACAACACAGATTAATAAATCCGAACGCTTTGATGGAGTCCCATTAGAAAAAAAACTTTCCATCAGGTGTGATTGCAAACAAACGCGAGCCTATTTTATATTAAAAAAAATATATGATAAAGTATATTTTTTAAATAATAATGTCATTTTCCAGATATCTCGCTTCTGGAACAAGTTATAAACGCCTTCAGAATAAGTACAGAATTTCGAAAAAAATGTTGGCTAAATTAATAAAAGAAACATGTGGAATTATATGTGCTCGCACCTACAGAAATGGCAGCCCCGAACAAAGAATCATGGAAAATAATCTCAGAGGGATTTAAAGACAACGCGCATTGCCCACATTGCTTGAGAGCGCTAGACGGCAAACACATTCGAATTCAGTACCCCCGGAATTCAGGCTCTCTATACTTTAATTATAAAAAGTACAACTCAATCGTTTTATTGGCTTTGGTGGATTCGAATTATTTATTTACTGTGATTGACGTAGGTTCTTATGGCCGTGAAAATGATTCTACCATTTTTCAATCTTCAATTCTAGGCCAGAAGCTAAATAAAGAAGCCCTTGATTTGCCGGAAGAAGACGAACTGGTATTTGGCGGACCCAAAATGCCATATGTGATTGTAGCTGATGAGGCCTTCGGTATTCATCGAAATTTAATGCGACCGTATCCAGGTCGATGTCTTCCTACGGATTAAAAGATTTTCAACTACAGACTGTCTCGTGCGAGACGTTACGTGGAATGTGTCTTTGGACAAATCACCTCAAAATTTCGCATATTTCATAATACAATAAATCTTCAACCGGACAGTTTAATTCTTGTAATAAAAGCAGCTTGCGTTTTGCACAACTTCATAAAGCGTCGAGCATTAAATGCCACTGACGGGGAAAATGAAGACATACACAATCAACAAAATATGACACCCGTACTTCAAATAGAGATGTAAATTGAAAAAAAAAAACAAAATGGTTTTTTTCACAATCTTGAAAAAAAACTTGGCGCCGTTGTTTTTTTTCTACATTTGTTTTTTTTTCAGAAAAAGTGAAACACTATAACTAAAGTGGAATAAAACACTAAAATTGATTGTTTTGTTTTTATTCAAGTCAAATTATGTTTAAATCAATGGGTAACATAATTATGAACTTAAAAAATACTTAATGTGTTACACTCATCTGTATCAGTATCAGTAGCTACGGCTATGCTTGTTTTATCAGCATCGGAATGACGTTCTGTGTCTGTATTTGTTTCATCTGATTCTGAATCAACGACTATACTATCAGGGACTCTATTACTTTCTGCTTGTGTTAATATTGTTGATGATTGTACTGATTGCAATCTTAAATTGTGCGCAATGTACACTATTTTCCTAGCCCTGTCATTTGTCAGTCTATTACGTTTCTTGGTATGAATATCGCTGTACGTACTAAATGTTCTTTCGCACGCAGCTGATGTAATAGGAAGAGAGAGAAATTTGACGGCTACTTTAGACAAAGCAGTTGATTTGCAAATCAACTGATATTTTTTAACAATTAATTAAAATAATCTTTTGTCATTGCGGATAATGCTCAGATAAATTGTTATATTATTGTATTGACCTTATCTGTGACATTGATCAACAATTAACTTATAATTATTTATTTTGCATGCAATTGATACATATCCTGTGTAGCTAAACATGTGGACTTTAGATTAATACCTGACTGTAACAACTTTATACCATGTTTAAGGCAAAAAAAAACTTATCTTATCTTATCTAAAGTCCTGCCCACCAAGCAATGGAATTCAATTTGTTCACCGATGACCACAAAAAAGTCTTAGAAAAAAACTCTTGTTTTGCTATGTAATTTGCAAGCTCTGCCAGTACTATATCCTCTTCGATATCTGGTATCTTTATAGCAGCATTATAAATTTGTTCTATAGCAGCCGTTTCTTCTTCTGGAGTCAGATCGCATCCTTTAAAATGAGGATCCAATAGGTGCGCGATTTTATGAACGTCATATATAGAGAATGCCTTTCTATTTTTGAGTAATTCTCTGACTTTTTTTCCTCGGATTTTAACAGGGGGCTCTTGTCCAACATGTCTTCCACATTGACTTCAATTTTTTTATATAAACTTAAAACATGAGACATCTGTGGAGTGTCACTTTCTGCAATTGTAATAGTGTCTAATATTGGTTTCAATAAATTGTAGAATCGAGTAACATTATCCCAAAAGTCATCGCTCAACATATATATACTTTTAATGCTTCAACTTTATTTATAACATCTGAAAGACTCTCATCAATCGCCATGGTTTTAATAGTTTGTTTGTTTTCTTTTAAACTATCTAAGCAGGAGACTAGAGATCCCCAGCGCGTTTTAACTGGAAGGTTAAGACTTAATTTGACGCCGGTGGTCAACTGCTTTTCCATGAAAGCTGTGTTAAGCTTGTGAGAATTCTTTATAGCCTTGACACAAGCTGTTGCGTCGGCTATGAGGGTATTTAAAGTTGGCAAAGTATTCATATCAGTAAATATTAATTGGAGGGAGTGTGCTAGGCACCCGTAGGTAAATAAGTTTGTCCGTGCGTACTTCGTTTCGAGTAGTCTCCAAGCTGCCTTCATATTAGCAGCATTGCCAGTTACAACGCCACAATGACACAACTCATTTCTTGATCCATGAATTCTGCAGTGTGACCTGATCTTCCTGTCTGTAAAACCTTGTAAAGAAAAGCTTTCAGCGTCGTGACAACAAAATTTACGATAGGCTCATTTCTAATGTTGCTCCAGCCATCCACAGCCAATGCAACAAAATCAGCAGCGGCAATTGCTTCTGCTACCAACGCAGACACATTCTTGTGCTCATTTTCCAATAACTGGCCTGACAACATGTATCGAGAAGGTAGTTTATATGCTGGCCGAAGAAACGAAAACAATGTCCTCCAATGAGAATTTTCCACCACACTGAGAGGTGATCTGCTCGCAAAAATTGCCCTGCTGAGAAGCTCATCTGCCTTGTCTTGATCTTCTGGATTCATGTTGTCTATAAAAGCTGCAATACCTGGTGTCTTTAACTTTTTTTCAAGCATAGATGTACTGGCAATGCTGGATACTTCTAAAAAGAAAAGACAGTGCGGTAAGGTAAGGAACACTATAAATCACTACAACATAGTTATTTGATAATAAATACATACATGGACTACGAAGCGGCAGTTTTTTTAATAATATTATTTTTAAGTTTCAACAAATGCAGCTCGGACTTTTAACACGGAGTTCCGTAGTTTGAGTCAAGAAGCCAGTACAATCAAAAGAGTTGATCATGTGCGGATTAATTTGAATTTAATCATCATCACAAAAAAAAAACGCGAGAAAACAGAAAAATACAAAAAAAAATGTACTTACGCTGTGGAACTTGTGTGGTTGTCTTCATATATTTAACTTTTACAGAGTCTGGGCATTTTTTACAGAGTTCTAGATGCTTTGACATTCTTGTGCCGTTTTTTGTAAGACGTTTTGAGCAGAATGTGCATTCTACTTTAGGTACTTTGGAAGTGGAAACAACATTGTTAAAAAGATTTGCCACGACTGATGTCTTTCGACCTGAACCAACTCGTTTCGGCATATTTACAAATATAACCAAAAACTACTACTATAAAACTACTCAATACGATTTTAATATTTACTTAACACTCACACAGAACACTCAACAAAAACGAACTCTCACTGTCTCAAGCTTTCTGCAGTCTGCACGCAAATCAACCAAAACGTAAACCAATAACCGCCTTACCATATTTTTATTTTCCTACTCATAAAAAAAAACCTGCTCCAGAAAAAATACTGTTTTTTTTCATGTTTTTTTTAAATGTTTTTTTTCATCTCAGAAAAAAAGCCGTTTTTTTACAACTAACTTCAAAGGACAAGGAATTCGGGGTTGCAAATTCGAAACTTATTTAAAGATTATTTAAACACAGTGAGCGCGGTTCTTTGGCAAAATGACTACATCGTTTAGTGAAAATTATCTTTCTTATAATTATTGTTGAAACAACGGTTTTGTACCGACGAATGTATATTACATATTTTGTTATACCATAGACAATAAAAACTAACAATTATAACAACAAAAAGTACCTGAATAAATAATATTGTACGCTTACCTTTTTCTTATTTTTCTTTAGAGGTTAGGTCATGCCACTCTGTGAACATAGCACTTCCCACATCATACCAATACTTTGCTTTAATTTCTCTGTTTCGATACTCGGCCAACTGAACATCGTAAAGGGCAGGTCTCTCTCTCACTTCAAGTATAAACTTTTCAATGTCAAACATTGTACTATTGTTTAAAAAGCTTCCCGAAACGTCCTTGCTTAACAAGAGGCAACGCTGAAATGACGCTGCGTTTGACAGCGCGTTCGTCGCGAGAGCGCCGGGTCCGCTGCGCGAGCGCGCGGCGGGCCCGCTGCTAGTCGCGGCGGGCTAGCGACGCTGAATGACGTTTCGCGCGCTCGTTGCCACTCGTCGCATCGCGGCGATAATATCGCCGTGTGGAGACGGTTCCATAGAGAGTGTATAGAAATACGTGGCACGACGATAATATCGCCGCGATTCTCTCGCTCGTGGAGACAGCGCCTTAGATATTCACATGACGTGGAAAGCATTTATACAGAAAGTAAAATCGAAATTATCCTGCTTTATTTATGCATTACGAGAGCTCAAAAAAACAACAGACTTGAAAACCGTTATAACAAATCGTTACTATCTATACTATTTCCCCAGAGAAGGGGAAATAGTGTAGATAGTAACGATTTGTTTATCCTTCAGAAAAAATGCGTCAGAATAATGGTTTACATTGATAATGATGAAACTTGTAGACCGCATTTTAGAAAACTAGAAATTCTAACGCTGATATCCATCTACATTCTAGAAAGCTGTAAATTGGTAAGACAGAACCCAAATTTTTACCAAAAAATTGATGACCAACCTCGCCGATACGCACCGCGTTCACGCTTTGAGAATACACTCGTAATACCATAGTCAAAGTTAAAATTACACAGCTCGAGCCCTCATGTCATGTCTGTTAAAATATATAACAAAATACACAACGACATTAAAATCGAGAAAAATTACAAAAACCGGCCAAGTGCGATTCGGACTCGCGCACGATGGGTTTTGTACCATTATCGCAAAAAACGGCAAAAAAATCACGTTTGTTGTATGGGAGCCCTACTTAAATATTTAATTTATTCTGTTTTTAGTATTTGTTGTTATAGCGGCAACAGAAATACATCATCTGTGAAAATTTCAACTGTCTAGCTATCACGGTTACAGGTTACGGTACAGCCTGGTGACAGACGGACAGACAGATAGTCACGGATCGCGGAGTCTTAGTAATAGGGTCCCGTTTTTACCCTTTGGGTACGGAACCCTAAAAATTTTCCTTAAACGTCTCAAGAAATTGTTGGTTGATAGATGCTATTATACATTGAATGATTTTTTCAATGATGACTTTCGAACGTGACTATCCGGAGACGTTAACATTTTGATTTGAAATGTCAGCTATGGGAAGGTATCTTGTTGAGGGAAAACTTCATAATTAAGGTTACCGACCAGTGTGACAAACAGGATTTTTTTTTCTCGTTTGTCACACCACTGATTTTTGCACACCATTTATTCGTTACTAGTGCTGTCCTAGTTATACTACGTTTCAACCTTGCCGATTCGTAGTCACACCAGATTGTCACACCAGTATGACAAACAGGATTTTTATTCTCGTTTCGTTTTTCTTTCAATAAGGGCGGGTAGATGTTGAAATGAAATAAAAGAAGCTGTGAGTAAGGTATTAACAAAATTCTTTTTTATTTAGAATAGAATAGAATAGAATAGAAAAATATTTATTCGACACAGGCACAACACAACAGCAACAAACAAACAAAAAAAACAAACAAATTTGAAAGGCCCACTTGTGCCATTAAGTATGGAACATGTTATGACTCTTCTGCATAGATCCGACTGAATTTGAGCGATGGCCTGTGTGTGTTCACCTTTAGGGTCGGTTCATATCTGACGGATGATGCGTCGAGCGTATCATCGGTCGCGTCTATTCGGTCGAATGGGTCGGTTCATATCAAACGGAAAATGCGTCGAGCGTCTAGTCAGTTTCTACGTTTAGCATCTACAGAGTGGTTGTGTTGTGTGATATTGAATTTTAAAATGAAGCCTATCGAAATAATTGCTATTTGGGAGGCTTTAGAACAAGACCGAAAAAGGAAACGTCGATATTGGGTGCATCCTTTAAATACTAAAAGAATATCAAGTGGCCAATTTAATTGTCTATATGCAACGTTAAGAAACTATCCTACAAAATTTATTCAGTATTACCGCATGTCCATAGAATCTTTTGATGAACTCCTTACGATTGTGAAATGTTTTATAACTAAATATGATACGAAATTTCGATGTGCCATTACTCCTGAAGAAAGACTGACTATTACATTGAGGTAAGATATTATAGGTAGATACAGGTAAGTTGTATAATAATAACTGCTTTTGTTCTTGACATTAGTATTTTAATATTATTGACATGTATATTAAAATGATACAAAAATCCAAAATCAACCAATTTTTAAATAAACGTAACGGATTAACTCTGCATTAATGCTTCAATATCTTCTTCAATTGAAACCTGCGAGGTCGCTGATTGTGGTGAGTCCGTATAGTAGTCAGTTGTATAGTAACCGGTGTGTTCAAACTGAGAAGTCTGCGGCAATGACAGACGACCTTGTTCGTAATTACCTTGATCGGACTGGATGTTACATTGTTGCACTGTACTTGTTGTAGCAAATCTATATTTTTTTACCAAATTCATAATATCTAAACGGAAGTCAAAATTTTGTGCTTCAGACATTTTTTTCATCTGTGGAAGTAACGACAGCAAAAACTGTTTATCTGAATCACTATCATCTTGTGAAGATTTCTCCATACTGTTAATTAATGACCTCTGAAACATTGTCATACTCTGGTCTTTGCGACTGGCACGCTTGGAACTGAAATTTGACGATTCGCTTCCAGTCTCTTGTAGTTGGTTCTCTTCACCACTTGTTTCATAAAATTCAGCTTCTATATTACTAGTTGTAGGGCGCATTTCTCTTAACACATCTAAGAAACGAAGCATTTCTACGTATGGCGTTTTCCTCTTCTTTGCAGCAGCAGAACTTCCACTGCGAACATTGTTCTCTTTTTTTTTCTCTCTAACATAGTAGTCACGGAGATGTTTCCATTTTTTCTGGAGGTCAATAACTGAAATAGAAATGGTACATGATTATTAAAAAACGGAATAATTATTTAATTTAGTAGGTTATAGATTAGTTAATGATTAATTAAGTTTAATTTATTTTCAGATATTTATCAACTGGAATGAGTTTTAAAACATTATCCCTGGACTTCCTGACGGGAGTATCTACAATATCCGGAATAATTAAAGAATGTTGCAAAGTGATATGGATGATGCTGCGAGAAACAGAAATGCCTTGCCCGAATGAAGAAATGTGGTTAAATATAGCTGATCAATTTTATGAAAAAACAAATTTCCCAAACTGTGTTGGAGCAGTAGATGGGAAACATATTCGCATAAGAGCTCCGAATCTTAGTGGTTCCCAATATTTTAACTATAAAAAATTCTTTTCTATTGTCCTTATGGCTATTTCAGATGCAAATTACTATTTTGTAGCCATTGACGTTGGTGCTTATGGCAAAGAAGCTGATAGCAACGTTTTTAAACAATCAATTATGGGTAAAAAACTTTTAGAAAATGACTTCAATATTCCAGGAAACAAAACTTTACCAAATTCTAATGGACCCCCAAAACCATTTGTATTAGTTGGAGATGAAGCGTTTCCTTTACAGAAAAATATAATGCGGCCGTATCCTAGTGGCAATATTGATAGAGAAAAACGAATTTTTAATTATAGACTCAGTCGAGCGCGTAGATGTGTTGAGTGTTCATTTGGATTATTGTGCAATAAGTGGAGAGTACTTCACACTGCCATTCTTACCGAACCCGATTTCGCTATGGAGATAGTGAAGGCTGCTTGTATACTTCATAATTTTGTTCTTCGACGAAGAGACAGCTATCTTAATGAAATTCAAATATGCCACTTACAGACTTTACCCACAGCAACATCAACTAGAATAACGACTGCCACCGATAATAGGGATTTTTTTAAACAATATTTTTGTAACGAAGGAATATTGCAGTACCAAGACCAATATATATAAGAATACTAATAATAAAATAAACATTAACTTACGTGATTCATTTTTCTTTTTTGTATCATAATTGTCTCCCACTCAACTATTAATATTTCTCCAATTTCCTCCCAAGCCCGTCTCTTAGCTTGTCGGTCGCTATAAGATTTTTCTTTTATGTTCCATAGACATATTCTATTTTGCACTTCCGTGATAAATCGTTCTGTATCAAACATTTTCAAAAAAACTTGGAACGGCCTGTACACAAACGATCTCTGCTGATGTTACGCCTAGTCAGAATGCATCAATCAAAATACACGTAGCGCGTGGCGCGCGCGACGTTGCCGCTCTTACGTCGACCGATAATGCGTTGACGGAAACGGAATAGACGCTGTACGCTCGACGCACTAACGTATCATCGGTTGAGTGTGAACGGTCGAGTGTTTTTCTATACATTTGTCTGTTCTGGCGTTACGCGACCGATAATACGCGACGCATGTTCCGTCAGATATGAACCGACCCTTAGGGCATCGGTCAGTTGTAGTTTGTTTGCATAGACCTGCCACTTCCAAAAACCCTACAAGAAAAGATCTAGCGGCGTCAAATCGCATGATCTTGGTGGCCAATTCACATGACCCCTGCGAGAGATAACCATACGCTCAAATCGCTCATGCAGAATTTTTATCATTTGAACGTGCTGTTCAATCGTGTAACTTGTCAAAAAAAAAAGAAGGGTCGACCATTTCCTTGAAACATTGCGTTAAAAACGGAATTAGAAAAAAAAACCCCGCGCCTATTAAAAAACCCTTTATAACTAAGTTAAGGGTTTTTCATTGGCGCGGGTAGATTTTTGGGAGGGCGGGCGAATTAAAAACCTTCAAATTACGTTTTTAACGCATTGTTTCAAGGAAATGTCCCAATGATATTTCACCATTTAAAAGTTTTAATTGGCAGGAAATGATAAAATTATCTTTATCAGTTTGGTCGACCCTTCTTTTATTTTCGATATCAATTTTCTTTTGATTGAATAATACTGTTAATAATTTTAGTATGGTTACGTAGTTTTTATTTATATTTTTATTTAATTGGGAGTGCCAACTTTCACAAACATTGTTGGTTCTGTGCCTTTGACCAACTATATTCCAGTCGGCGATATATTGTGCATCATTTAGCCATTGTCGGGCCATGTATGTTATGAACTGTTTCATCATTTTCCCCCTAAATTCACTAGATTCTGTTTTTATGTACTCCCATCCGTTTCTAACAAGTTCTAATGGAGTTAGCGGCAATGCCGTACATAGTCCTACAATTCTTTTATGTATTTTATTTTTCAAACCAATTGATTTCGCTTTTCGCCATAAGCTCTGACAATAATGAAAATAACACTTTTTTACCGATATATGTGGGAAAAAACATCTTAGGGCATTTGCTACGGCAATCTCGAAGTCTGCGCGGAATACAGTGGGACACCAATCGGGAAATTTTGTTTTCAGGATGTCAAACAATGCAGCATATGTCGACTCTTTTTTATCGCTCATAAGCATATGTATTAGCGGTATCACTGAAGTTTTTTGAGACGTGCTCTCCAAGTCGCCGAGGATAGAAAGTAATTGTGGAAAAGGTCATTGTTGTCATAAAAAGGGATATTGTTGCGAGTCGGTAAGGTACGACTTAGAATAAGTTGATTAATATTAAATGAAAAAATAAGAAATGAGATAAAAAATTAAGTACCTACATAGGTAGGTATATGGTACTTACGTTTATTGTGATCGAACCTGAGCACTTTATACTGTTACGACGGTTACGACAAAACCATATTTGAGATATTTTTTTATAGACTTTCTGTTTATAGTATTGGTGTTGATTAAATAACAACACTTGTCCACGTTTTCTATTAATAATACAAAAATCCATGGTACAAAGCGAATGTGAAACCAATGCACGATTTGCAAAATCGTTGATGTTTAAATGTGCATGTCGCCGCGGAGGCGTGGTTCTGCTAATTCGTTATCCAATTAACACAAACTCTATAATCCTGTCATCTCTGAGATTTCGCTAGAACTATTAAATGTCTGTTTATGTTGGTTTTATAGTTCAGCGCCATCTATTGGCTTATTGTGGAATTAGTTATTGGTTTGTTTGAATGAAGATCATTTGATAAGCTAATTTTCATTGTTTAATTAAAACGAGATGTTTAAATAAAACGGGAACACTTATTGTGGGACTTTTAGATTTGTTCTCATTTTAACAACGCACATTTGACGAAGTAAATATGTTTGAATATGACCTTACGAAAAGTTGTCAACAATGGCGGATGTTATAATTTTAATGACCAATAACTAGATTTAATAATTTAATACGAGAACTAAACAAATTTGAGTAATTGATTAAATACTATAAAGTAATAAGACTATTTTACACATCCATGTAATAATGAGAAACCTTCTGGTTAGTAAGATATTCAGATCACCGGAAACTTGGATAGTTTTGTGTTAAGGTAATTATTTTAGTAATAATCTAAAAACAACTTTGTATTTGTGAGTATTGAGATTGTTTAATGTTAAAATAATTAACTGAGCAGCATTTTAGTATTGTTTGTTAGCTTTATTCAACTATCCAAGTAATTAGTGTCTAAACAAAAACAATATGGAAGTCCCGCACACTCGCAACGCGCATCACGCTATGCCGTGTGTAAAATAATAACTGTTTAATAAATCTGATTGATTAGATGTTTGAAAACCTAATAAACATGTAACACCAATTGTCTTGAAGTGATTGTGTAAACTATAAAAAGATTTAAAAGAGTATCCTAGAGTTTCTTGCTAGGTCTTCTCTAGAGATCGACGAGGGATTGTGACCTAGCGAGCCACCATGTGGTTTTAACTTCAAGTTCGAATGAAAACTCAAAGTGCCTGTAACAAAGTCAAATAAATACTTTCGAGTTTCAATCCAGTGATGTGTGTTATTGAAATTTACCCGTTCCTATGAAGAATGAAGGAATTGCCTCTAGAATTGGAGTTGATGATGGTGGTCCTATAATTCATAGGTACCTCGACGTGACATCAGAATTGAGATCAGCTCCCGCCTTCTGCCCATGCTATGAAAGCCATCCGAAGAATTTCGTACATCACCGCCACCGCCGAGAGCATGGCAAAATATTTTCCTATGATAATTTCCAAGAACGCATAGAACTTTATTGAAACGTCAGAAGAAGCTAAGAATTGGCTATGGTCTCGTCTAAGCTGCTGATGAAGAAAGAAAGAAAGAAAAATTGTTTATTTGTGCCAGGCACGACGCATACCATAAAAAAAAAAAAAAAAAACAAAAGTAAATAAATAATAATAATAAGATCATTACAAAGTATGCGTCACAACTACGCAAAACGTTCATCGCTCAGCATATCATCAGTGCAGTGCGATCAGCCGTTGCAATCGGACGCGACTACACTGAACGCGAAAATTATTTAATTATTGCCGAGCGCGGCAAGTGCCGCTGCCACCATGCGTTCGGAAGAACTTGTGGCGAACGAGGTCCTGGCATTCCTGCAGTATCAGCTGGATTTCATGGACGAGGTCAGTGTGATACAGATCTGCACGTCCAACTTCAATGAAGAGGAGATACGCAGGGCAAAAACACTGCTGTACGAGTCGCTACATATGGCTGACCGAATACCGTCCCGTAGGAGGGATGAAAAAAGGAGAGAGGAGTCTCCAGGACGTTATTAAAGTGTTAAAGGAGACCGACCCGGACGACGTGCCGACTTTCGTGGCGAAGGATTTGCGCAAGCTACCTCCTGTCACATTCGACCACGTCGACGTCACCAGGCTACTGCGGGACATCACAACCCTCAGGTCAAGCCTGGTTGAAATGCAGTTGAAGTTGGAAGCATCTCAATCTACCATCAGTGATCTAAGTACCGAGATGGCAGTTTTACGCAACACGGTATGTAGGTCACACGAGCCAGCTAACAACGAAAACACACGTCACGGCGCATTCAATGCATCGCAGCTGAGTTTCGAGTCAGCAAAATTTGATTCGTCGCCGGCCGCCGTCACTGCAAGCGATGCAAAAGCGTGCACCGCCCTCCCCGCGTCTCCCAACGTTGGGGCGCCGACCAATAATAGCACGTCAACACCGGGACGTGCTTACTCGGCTGCCGTTATTGCTGCTCCTACAAAAGATCAGCGGCAACCTAAGCAAGCAAGGGGTGTCCATGGGCCCTCTGATCAAGTTCGAAGCTCGTTGCCAGCGGTAACAAGACCAGGACAGACCGATGAAGAAGGCTTCGTTCGAGTGGTGAAGAAGAAGAAGAAGAAGTCTGCTTGTCGCAATCAGTGCGGTTCCGCACTGACAGGGCCGAACATGTTGCTGCGTCCCGCTATTCCGTCGACGCAGCTGTACGTGTCACGTCTGCATCACTCCACGAAGGCAGAAGAGGTCGTGGAGTACATAAAGATCAAGACTAAATTCTCCCTGAGAGTCGAGCAGTTGGAGTCGCGTCACAAGATTAATTTCAAATCTTTTGTGGTGCGGGTTCCGACTCATCATTTAGAGACCTTCATGAAGGAAGAATTTTGGCCGAAGGGTGTCGTGTATCGGCGTTTCCGCGGTAGGTTACATGACACCACGACTCAGCGCAATACGTCGCCGACCCAACGTACTAAATAGATACTTTGTTATTAATTATGTATTAGTTTGTTTTTGTATGTTTAGTTTGTGTATTTTATCTATGGGCCTTAGTTGCCTGAAAAAAATAAATAATAAAAAAAAAAATAAAAAAAAAATAATGCTGGGAGGATGCTGACCTACATCATTATGATCATAACTAGCTGGAGACAATATCATCGAAGTGAACCAAAACTTTGTACAGTACAGAATGACCGAAGCAGCTAGATAAACAAAGACTTGGTCTGTCCATTGATAGATGCCATCATCATTAAGGGGAGTATTCTGTTTTATTTATTTATGTAACCTAACATTCTTAATTATTTTCATCATACAAGGCAAGGTCAGTGACCTTTTGTGTGACAATTTTAATCAATCTGCCTAGACTTTTCCCAACTAAGTCGGGGTCGGCTTCTTGTCTAACCTGATGGGGTTCAGCTGAGTACCAGTGTTTTACATGGGGTCACCATAACCCAGTAACTGGGTAACAAGATACCCCTTTGCAAGACTAGTGCCTGCTGGTATTTGTGTGACAATTTTTGGAAATAAAATGAATGAAAACAGCCTAATTTACTTCATAAAATAAGACGGCTTACTAGTAACTCAATGTTATTGCTTAAATATGGTTCTTTCTTTTCTCTTAAGAATTACAATGGCTCAGTTATTATTTGAGAAACTTAATTTTATTTGAGGAGTATGTAAGGATCGTAGCAAGTGGCGATCTGTGGTTGCTGCCTATCCCCATGGGGACAAGGTGTGAGTGTATGAATGATAAACAATTCAAAGTACTTAATTTGAGTTTAGTGCCGGACAAAAGGTAATTTAACTTATTTTTATAGCATTTGTTACATTTAGGTAGCTTACACAAAACAATAGTTTAGTAGGTAGCTACGTTAAGTAAGTAACAGAATGTATGTGCAACAGAATTAGTAAACATTTGGCAAAAAGTGCCATGACATGTTCATGTTGATGCTGTAGTTGTTATTTTTACAATGAGTTATGGTTTTTACCCAACTGCCAACAAGGCTTATTATTGAATAATGTGGAACCTGTTGCATGTCATACTTACTAAATAAAGTAAGATAAGAAAATGTATTAACACATTCCTGAAAACATGAAAAGCACAACAAATAAAATTAAAATTATTACATGCTTAAGAAAATACCTAGGTACAATGATTTGCATTTAAGTAGCCCCACACTAGGATACCCTGTGTCGTGATCTAGTTTTTAAGTGCACTTAGGGGTGAGACAAATAGTTTAGTTACAAGACTTAACAACATTTTAAATATTATTAAGAGGTTTGTTTAGAGTGTAGTGTGCATCTAGTATAAATGTGTTTGTATGAATGAAAGGGATGTGATACACCTGGGTGACTCATTACAAGGACTTTATAATAATTATCAGGAGAGCTTAGGTCCGTGCATGGTCATAAGCTGATAGCCACTTGGTAACCTTTAATTTACAAGTACCTAAGCTTTGAGTAACCAATTATGTATGGACCTTGTGAATTCTTGGTAAATTAATGGTCATGTGTATGTAAGACATCTTTGAGTGAATTTAATGTGATTACTGTGTTCCATCTTATCTGTCTACATGATCTGGTAGCTTTGTTTTGAGTATGGAGATCTTGTCAGTGATAGCGCTATAAGTTAGACCTAATGATAAATTGTCTGACCCTACATTCTTGGTACAGACTGTCAGTTGGATACTGATAGGAGGGCCTCCTATAAGCTCTTAAGTTTAAACTTATTCAAGTTAAGTTTGTTATAACAAAGTTTCTTTAATCATTCAATATTTGAGAACCTTCCTGATGAATTAAATCTCACAATGTGTTTAGTTGAATTTTACTTGTTATGGTGGTACATGGGTGTAAATAGATTAGTCATTTCTGACAGATTTCAAAGCTTGTTATTGGGTGCATTTGCACAGAATAAAAACAATCAAAAGACAGGTTTGTTTTACGATAATTTGTCACAGACATTATTATTTAGCTGCATATCTTCTCACATTCCAGATTCCTGTTAATTGTCATATCAAAAATCAAAATGGTTACCTACGATATGGCAACAAAACTAAAAATACCTGGTGGTGCAAGTGACCGTGTCGCCGGGTCAGGACCTTATATGCTACCAACATACATGCCACCAAATAGAGGTCAGCTAGTAAAGACTTCAAGCACAACATAACAAAAGTAAAAGGTGAGATGTTTTCAAACTATCTTCTACTCACCTCGCTAACTGATACAGTGCTGTTGTATCAGAAGGCTCAACTCAATAGCCATGCCAAATAACTCTACATGATGCTTGTGCATGGTACTACCAAGCAACAAAGTACTTTTAAATTATTATCCCTGGGTTCAATTCCTAGGTCGGGCAAAATGTGTTTATGGGATTTTTCCAATAGGAATTCCTCTGTGACAGTCTAGAGTTTTGAAATTGGTGAACCCCATGCTTCGGAAAGCATGTTAAGCCATTGCCCTTGTGCGCTATAGTATCTTCCTATATAGATGGCTCATCAGATTGGCTGTCATGGCCGAATTCAATCAGGAGGATTACTGTTATCATTATATTTTTGTAACTCGTAACAGTTCATGGTATTCTATTGTCAAATTTAGGCAATTATAAAAATGAATAATAAAACAAGCTCTAATTATAGAGGTGTCCCATAACCTAGAGCTCGGGAGGCAGTTAATAACACAATCATTTATATCAACACCATTCTATCAGCATCCATGGAGGTGCATTTGAGGTAATAATGAGAACACAATAAACTTTCCTGTTGTATGCTGTGGAAGCAACTAATAATGATAACACAATAAACTATACTGTTGGTATGCTGTGGAAGCAACTAATAATGATAACACAATAAACTATACTGTTGGTATGCTGTGGAAGCAACTAATAATGATAACACAATAAGCTGTCTGTTAGTAATCCGTGGAGGAAACTAATAGTGATAATACAACAAACAATCTCTTAGTTTGCTGTGGAAGCAACTAAGAATGATTTAAAATCCATTGGTTAGGCGTGGAGGCCGCTAATGAACAATCTCTCATGTTATCCTGCTGGGTCCACGGTGTACAAGACCACCCAGAGCCTGGTTCCTTATATCCTGTCAAATCAAAGACTTCGTGCCTGTCACGGAGCAATGGTCCTAAACTCCTTAACCTTTAATCCTGTCAAATCAAAGACTTTGTGTCTATCACAGAGCGGTGTTCCTGATCCTATCCTTTAATCCTGTCAAATCAAAGACTTTGTGTCTATCACAGAGCATTACCATCCCGTGAGAATGAAACTAAACAAAAAACAGCTGATCACAATACTCCTACACTACCTACACTATACTTACCAAATACAAGAGTGCTGTGTTAGCCTTATAAGTAGGTGTGTGCTCATTAATGCATCAAATATTTTCATTTAAGATAAACTTTGTAGTTACCTAATCTAATAAGTATTCAGTGATAAACTGATAACTTAAACTGACTCATACCTATTACAAATCAATGAATATTGTAAGATAATACAAACAACAACATTCTGCAAACAAGATTCAAAATGGACTATTAAGCTAGCAACTGACTATTCAATAACAAAAATCTGAAATACAAATTGTATGCCTTCATTGGCATGACATGTAGCAATTCGTTGTTTTATAACAACATTGATCTTTACCATATTGCAAGTTGAATACCTAAAGCATATAGCTGTGGGTGTTAAAATGCATTCAATATTTCAAAAATAAGGCATACTAAGCATAGATTTATTACAAGCTGTCAATGATGATTAAAACTAGTTGTTATCAGATCCCAAATTTAATTTATATTGTAGGATGATAAACAACAATAATCTGCCGACAAATTTCTGTCTGCTATTACAGATAACAACCAAGAAACAGGGACTGAGGACACCAGCACCCGCAGAGCACGCGGTTGATTTTCAGAATGGCCGTGTCGCCGCGGAGGCGTGGTTCTGCTAATTTGTTATCCAATTAACACAAACTCTATAATCCTGTCATCTCTGAGATTTCGCTAGAACTATTAAATGTCTGTTTATGTTGGTTTTATAGTTCAGCGCCATCTATTGGCTTATTGTGGAATTAGTTATTGGTTTGTTTGAATGAAGATCATTTGATAAGCTAATTTTCATTGTTTAATTAAAACGAGATGTTTAAATAAAACGGGAACACTTCGTCGGGTCAGAAGTCAACTGGCCAATCTGCAAATGTCAAATTGTTGAGGAGGTGGTTATTAGTAAAAACAATGTTGCCACAAATCAGTGATTTCTTAAAATCAATTCAAGTTAATGAATTTAATTAATATTTATGACCTTCTTTGAATGCAGTAAAACAAAATAATGTTATTATTAACGGATATGAAGATATAGCAGATTGGTTAGTTTGCTATAGCAATGAAAATAACAGTTACTGATTTTGTACATTATGAAAGTTGCCAATGTGGTAGATTGGCAAGTAGATTGATGTGTGCCAAATCACATCAGAATGAAATCAATAATTTAAACTCACTTAACTGCAATATAAGTTATAATGTTAAGTTTTATTTTCTATTTATTCTAAAATATAGGTAGGTAGATAATGATAAAAAATGAAAGTCTGTGCATGTAAAAATAATAATTATAATATAAAGTGTTACGCTTAAAATTAAATGAATTAAACAAAAAGAAATTGACACAGAAATTTTAACGAAGTCAGCTGACAGTTTGGAAGAATAGCGTAATCACCGGAGCTATTCGCTATCTTCATTTATATCGGGTTCTGGGAGGCAGTCTCTTGTCGTATCAGAACAAGGAAGGTCTTGGTAATAGTTATGATACATTCTTGGTATTTGGTGGTCAGTGCACAATTTTAAAAGATCTTTTTTCTTCGCAGCTGATATTTGAAATTTACCTGTATAGGCTGCTATAGGATAATTTAATGCTTTACCTCGTTTTTTCTTTAACTCTAATGCTGTAAATGGTTCATTACTGTCAAAGTTTTGTTTTAGAAATATTGTATTAGGTACCTCTTTTCGATATTGTATCCATACAGCGTCATTGATACCAATTTTATGCCCTTCATTCGAAGCCTTGTATTGGTTTAACATACCAAAGTCCTTAAAATAATCATGAAGTAATGTATTTACATTGTATGGCCGAGGATTAGTACGTGCTAATCGAACAACCTGTGCCCAACCATCAGGAGTATACACAGGTATATTTTTTGATTTCAATTCAATCTTTGAATGAATTGAATCACATTCCATATGAGTGTGTCCGGTTTCAAAGAATTTGTGATCAATTATCTTTAATGTCGAATGTTCCTTTAATGTGAGCAAGCACATGGACGAAAAATGATAGTTTTTCTGTTGACCGCCGCATCCATCTGACATCATTTTAACTGCCTGGATGTTTTTATCTGCTGCAATAAATGCATTTATACACGTTGAAATTTCAATAGTCCCACGTTTTCCTTCAGTTTCATCCCACATGTAGCATTCAACGTTTTGGTTTCCTAGATTATAAATAGTTAAGCTATAAACGGCTAACTTTCGTACGTAGAAAAATGGGCCACTTGCACCTTTAGGTGTATTTAGTACTGCTTCCAAGTCAAAGTTAAATGCAAGAACTGTTTCATTATTTTGTGCTTCCAGCTTATCTTCATCTCTACATTTGCGTGCTTCATCTCTTCTTGATAGATGCCGTGTGTAATCTTCAATTTTTTTGGCTCTTTCTTCATCATTCATTTCTCTAAATGCTAAACAGTGCTTGCATAAATCCTTTTTTGGCTTGTGAAAACTCAGTTTGTATTCTCTGAAAACTTTGCGGTATTTTTCAAAGGATACAACTTTTACTGCTTTAATTAAACATAGTTTTTTATATTCGTTATACATTGTTGTTATGTTAAGAGTTGAATCTAAATATTTTACCGTACTATCACGTCTACAGTAATGCGATTCTACAGCAGGAAAGGAAAGTATGTGGTCCCTAAGAAATTTTTCTTCATCTGGTTTTAATTTATTTGGAGGTGTCTTTTTCCCTCTTTCGTCTGGTTGTAAGAGGCCGTGCTCATTAAGTTTTTTTAAAGCTCCTTTTACAAAACCGCCGGTAATATTGAGAGTATCTAAAAAGAACTCCCGACACACCACTTTCTTTTCATTACCAACAGTTAATGTATAAGCTAGGGTAAAATTCCGCCTGGAAAGACCGTTGGTAGTGGTCCGATTTTTTTTATTCTTAGTCACATGCTTCACAACAAAATGACGCTGTTCCATAAGATTTGGCATATTTCGGAATTGAGAATAAATTTTTTCTCTCTCATCTTGAGGGACATCCAAAATACACTTGTGTTTAGGAGTATTTAAACATTTTGCTGGTTTTATTGGTCTGGCTTGTATTATTCTTCCTTTCCTTGTTTTATATGATTCACCTTTTAAACGCTTACTTTTTTCTATGTTCATTTTCCACGTGTTAGGGTCCTTTACTTTTCTCTTTTTCGGATTATTTTGACTATCGTTTTGCTCGTCTGTATTTTCTACATCAAATTCTTCAATTGTTAATATCGAAGGTGATTCATTGACTGTTCGGCTGGTTTTAGATGTTCCTTTACGTCTATGTTTCTCTACTCTATCTGTAGTATCTTCATCTGACGTAGTATCACTTGACTCATTGTGATTTTGTTCTAAATAATTAGGGTCTTGGACGGAATCATCACTATTAAGCTGTTCGTTACTCAAAATGTTAAAGCCTTTAAGCGTTTCCGGTGACATTAGTGGTAAAGGGGAAGAAGCTGGTGAAAGGGGCGGAATATTATTTTTAGTCATTAGTAGTGAACAGGCTTGAGCTTCTATGTTTGTTTCTCTAAGTTCGAGTGTAGTTTCGTGTGGTAGGGGTGAAATGTTCTTCTTGGCCATTTGAAATATTAAGGGAGTTAGTGGTGAAAAGGCAGGAGCTTCTATGCTTGTTTCTCCAAGTTCGTAAGTAGTTGTGTGTGGTAAAGGCAAAATATTTTTCTCAGAAATTTGAAATAATAAGGGAGTTAGTGGTGAAAAGGCAGGCGCTTCTATGCTTGTTTCTCCAAGTTCATGAGTATTTTTCGGTGTTAAAGGTGGAATAGTAGCTGTTGTTTCTTTCATTTCTTTAGAAAACTTCAGATCTGTGAAAAATAAAAACTTCTTAGTGTTCACCTAGAACACATAAGTACCATTGCAAATTTCTGATTCTCGACTAGAGATTAAACAGATATCCGGCAACTATCCGGTATCCGGCCTATCCGGCTCAAATTTTGTATCCGGCCGAATACCGAATAGGGAGCTAGTATCCGGCCGGGTAAAGGATTTCAAATAAAATCGTACGAGATAAAGATTGAAGGCATTTTAAAAAAACAAATAAATTAAAATTAAAGTTTTGGCTGTTTGCTGTTAGTCAGCAGAGCAAAAATGATATCCTATTTGTATTAATAAAAAACAAAAATACCTGAATGGGAATCGCTTTTACCGCAGTTGAATTCTGGACTAGCTGTAGGTGTATTTTCTATTATATCTGTAATGCAATAAAAGCAAGAGCAAGCTATAGATTAAACCCCGAAGTTAGTAGGTACCTATTCGATAAGCACCTTCATGCATTATAGTTATATTTATACATCAACACATCAATTTATTTTCAGGCTACTCTCGCCAATAGACACCGTGCAAACTAACATGCCATTATGATAAAATACAAATTGTGTTGGTAATTAGAACCACTTATTTCACATAATTCTGAATAAATAAAGCCCACCAACACCTCGCCCTTGTACTGCAAACTCACTATTTAGCAACGAATTAAGTAACCTTAGCAAAGATAGGTACTTGTTGTAAAACTAACTTTTATAGGTTATAATATAAAACACATACCTGTATTATCACTTTCATCGCCAGAACTGTTAATACCTGCGTTTTTAAGTATCTGACGCACACGATTATTTCTTCGAAGCATATTGTAGCATAAATTTACAATTCAATTAATATTTTAACAAATTGACAGACAGCAGCACGCTCGCCAGTAACAGTAACAGACAAACTTAAAAAACGTTATTTATGGTTTGCAAGACTTTTTTTTAATAATTTTATGGCATGGCTTTTTGGCTTTTGTGCCATGGTTTGAAAAACTCGTACGCGTCAGTGTTAACACCAAAATTTTCAAATGTGTAACAAATAACGAATAAGCTGGGTAAATAAAAATAATATTTGACGTTGACATCAACCCTCAACTTCGGTCCATTTATTGAGGCGAAAGCTCAGGTAGCTGCAAAAAAGTTGGGGATTCTTGCTAAGGTGAGACGGTACGTCACGCCTGAACAGCTGCTCAACTTGTATAAAGCGCAAGTTCGGTCATGCATGGAGTACTGCTCTCGCCTCTGGGATGGATCTGCCAAATACCAGCTTGATGCACTTGAGTCGATCGACAGACGGGCCAAAAGGCTTATTGGACACGATGCACTGGTCGCCTCAAAGCTCCAGAGCCTCGAACATCGACGCCGAGTTGCCAGCCTGTCGGTTTTTTATCGGTTACATTTCGGGGAGTGCGCGACGGAACTGCACAATTTGATTCCACCTAGCCCTTTCCATCATCGGACTACAAGACGTACGGCCATGCGCCATCGGTACATGGTGGACATCCCTCCCATACGCACAAAGCGTTTTGCTAATACTTTCATTGTGCGTACAGCTAAGGAGTGGAATTCCCTTCCGGGGTCTTTGTTCCCTGATAGCTACAACCTTGGGGTCTTTAAGTCAAGAGTGAATAGGTTTCTTCTAGGCAAGCGTGCTTCACCGTAGACCACGTCATCGCTTAACATCAGGCGAGATAGTGGTCAAACGCGAGCCTATAGACTATAAAAAAAAAAAAAAAAAAAAAAAAAAAAAAATATTTCTTTAAAATGCTATGAAATTATGTTTGTAAAACGTTAAGATTAGTAGACAAATATTTAAATTATTTCTGATCCAAGTTAATGAGTTCAATCTGCCAATTAGGGTAGTTCATTGCAGCACCTTCATATTTTAATAACTTTTAGAACCACTAATTGCCACATACACTGTTTGATCATGGTACTTTTTAAAAATTAAGTTACTTTTGACTTGAGGTGAAGTATCCAATCTGCCACATATGCCAGTTACACACTGTGGCTTTTGTTTTCTAGGTTATATTTCACTAAAGTAAAGTATTACATCTGCCACTTAGGCTAGTTGAGCATTTTGGATTTTGTTTGTAGGTTTTATTGCACATAAGTAAAGTATCCAATCTGCCAGTTAGGCTAATTGCGCATTGTGGCTTTTGTTTGTAGCTTTATATTGCACTAGAGTAAAGTATTCAATCTGCCAATTTGGCTAGTTGAGCATTTTGACTTTTGTTTGTAGGTTTTATTGCACATAAGTAAAGTATCCAATCTGCCAGTTAGGCTAATTGCGCATTGTGGCTTTTGTTTGTAGCTTTATATTGCACTAGAGTAAAATATTCAATCTGCCAATTTGGCTAGTTTTGCATTGTGGCCCAAATCACATAGATTAGTTTACCTCTGCTGAAATTGATTTTTTTGCAGTTACGTAGAAAACGATTTATCTGTATCTTGTGGATTTGAAGTGCCACAGATACAATATTTTGGCACAGTATTATGTCGTCAGAAAATAATAATGTCTATGTATTTAAGTCCAAACTGTCAAAATTACACTTTGGTTAGTTGACTATTGTACCGACGACTTATTGTAGGACTTTTAGATTTGTTCTCATTTTAACAACGCACATTTGACGAAGTAAATATGTTTGAATATGACCTTACGAAAAGTTGTCAACAATGGCGGATGTTATAATTTTAATGACCAATAACTAGATTTAATAATTTAATACGAGAACTAAACAAATTTGAGTAATTGATTAAATACTATAAAGTAATAAGACTATTTTACACATCCATGTAATAATGAGAAACCTTCTGGTTAGTAAGATATTCAGATCACCGGAAACTTGGATAGTTTTGTGTTAAGGTAATTATTTTAGTAATAATCTAAAAACAACTTTGTATTTGTGAGTATTGAGATTGTTTAATGTTAAAATAATTAACTGAGCAGCATTTTAGTATTGTTTGTTAGCTTTATTCAACTATCCAAGTAATTAGTGTCTAAACAAAAACAATATGGAAGTCCCGCACACTCGCAACGCGCATCACGCTATGCCGTGTGTAAAATAATAACTGTTTAATAAATCTGATTGATTAGATGTTTGAAAACCTAATAAACATGTAACACCAATTGTCTTGAAGTGATTGTGTAAACTATAAAAAGATTTAAAAGAGTATCCTAGAGTTTCTTGCTAGGTCTTCTCTAGAGATCGACGAGGGATTGTGACCTAGCGAGCCACCATGTGGTTTTAACTTCAAGTTCGAATGAAAACTCAAAGTGCCTGTAACAAAGTCAAATAAATACTTTCGAGTTTCAATCCAGTGATGTGTGTTATTGAAATTTACCCGTTCCTATGAAGAATGAAGGAATTGCCTCTAGAATTGGAGTTGATGATGGTGGTCCTATAATTCATAGGTACCTCGACGTGACATGCATAATTTTTCTATTGATGTTGGTCTGTCAATTGCATCTCCAACCGGCCAGTGCTAGATAAGGTTGCATTATCATATGAACCACTGGACATCCACAGCTGAACATAGGCTATAGCTTGCACTATTCTTTTTTTTTATACTAGCTGACCCGGCAAACTTTGTTTTGCTATAAAACACCAAACACTACCCTACTCTACCTACCCTACCCTACCCTACCTTTTGGTTTGGATAGGTGAGCCCGTTCTTGAGTTATTAAATTACAACGAAAAGTGGCATTGATTTTTATATATATAGATAATTCCATTTGGATTAGTTTTATTTTGTTTTTACTAAGAAATGAAAACACTATGTACCTTAATAAGAAAAAGTTGGCAGAAATATAACTAAAAGTAGAAAAATCTAAATAGTCGGCAAACGCCGATCAGCAGATCAACTTTACTAGAATATATAGGTACTGCACTAGCAATTATCGTATAAATGGTGTGCAAAAATCAGTGGTGTGACAAACGAGAAAAAAAATCCTGTTTGTCACACTGGTGTGATAATCTGGTGTGACTACGAGTCGGTAACGATAATTAATTGTATTGTATTTAATTTTGTTGACATTGCCATTTTTATTTTGATGTTTTTTTTCGACCTGTTCGTTGTAGGGAACAAACCTTAAATAAAAGGCTTGGAACTTGTTAGCTTGGATTATAATTGAGTGTTTAAAACATACAATCGACACGTAGTATTACAGTTAATAATTACAGAGAAATACATCAAAATTAGGATGCACAGAAACGTTGAATGGTGGCGTTCGAAACGTAATGGCTGGTTTACACAGTGCGTGCTGCTGCCTGGCCAGTAGACAGCTACTCGGTTTGTCTACTCGTACGCCAGTAGCTAGGCTCGCCTTTGCTGTCCACACCACACCTAGCTACTGCTCAGTCCGAGTCGTGTCGCAATGTCGAGTGAACTTGTTTTAATAAAAAAAACGGTGATACGCTCTATGACAACAATTTTATGTCAGGAATTGGAAAATATCTATAACCATAGCCAATATAAGAAAAAAGAGCGAAAGAAAAGGATTTGGATTAGAGAATGGATGGCTAGAAGATCTTTAGGGGCAACACGTATGATTCTCAACGAGCTTTGAAGACCATGAAGACCCCCGAGAATATAAAGCAGTGATGAGAGTGACACCTGAACAAGTCGAAAGACTTTTAAAATTGATAAAAACAAAAATAGAACGTCAAGACACATTGATGAGAGATGCCATAGCAGAAAGGGTAAAGTTGGAAGGAACTCTGTGTTTCCTAAGCTCAGGAATATCATTCAGACTGCTATCAGTATTTTTCAGGATATCTAAAGCTTCTATATCAAAATTTATACCAGAAGTTTGTGACGCTATTTCTGAAGCTTTGGACGAATATTTTCAAGTAAGTAAAAGTTAATTAACTCAATAATACATGACGTGTGAGTCATTCATTTATTTTTCAAAGACAAATTAAACCATAACTAAAACATTATTGCATGTTGTTTACATTAGCATTTATCATCGCTTTGACTATTGGATCATTAAAGTCAAATGATTGTCCTGGTTGAACTGGCTGCTGCGCAGAAACCGTTTCTAAATTGGCTGCCTCGTATGATGAATGTGATGATTGGTGATCAACTGATTGAAGTGGCTGATGCACGAAAACTGTTTCTGTAGGCTGATAAGTTGTGCCTGGGAAGGACACACTGGGTCCAGATGATGGTGACGCTATGTAGGACTGTGGTGACGAAGCACTGTATGAGGAAAGGGCAGATGCGTTCCGAGCGTATATAGCTCTTTTTCGGTATCGTGAAAGTACTTGTTGAATTTCATCTTTGGCATCTAAAAAATCTAGTAATGGGAGCTGCCTCTATTGAATAGCGACATGTTTTCCAACAACATCATACTCGTCTTCTTGTTGAGAAGAGCTGGAAGATTCTATAGTACTGTTTAGTTGTTTCAGCTCATCAATAGCTGCTGTAATTCCGCTCATTTCTTGGGCAGTATTATGTGATTTTTTAGCTTTACCCGGGTTTTTTTTCTTTGTCAATGTGCTGTCACTAGAGTAGATTGATCTATCATCAGATTTATCAAGAGTTTTATCACCCGTTTTATCATCAGTATTTTCATCAGTGTTATCCGCCATGTCTTGACTAACAGCATTTTCCAAATCCGCCGGTGTGTTGTCTTCCTGCAATTGGAATACAAAATTAATATTATATTTTTCAGGTACCAAGCAGAAAGGAATGGGAAGACATACAAGTAGGATTTCACCACAGGTGGAACTTTCCAGGATGTTGTGGAGCCATCGATGGCAAACATGTGGTGATTCAAGCTCCGCCCAATTGTGGTAGTGAATACTACAATTATAAAGGAACTAACAGCTTGGTGCTCCTAGCGATCGTGGATCATGACTACTACTTTAAATATGTGGACATAGGCTCATATGGGCGAAATTCTGACGGTGGTGTTTTCCAAGCTTCCTCATTGTATCCAGTGTTGGAAAATGGCACATTATTGCCAGAAGGCGGTATTGTAGTGGGAGATGATGCTTTTCCTCGTAAGACGTACTTATTGAAACGCTATCCCAATGAGACTACGACAGCTGAAAAAACTTACAATTACAGATTCTCTAGGGCAAGACGCATAGTAGAAAATGGATTCGGTATTTTAGCATCTCGCTTTCGCGTTTTGGGAAAACCTATCCAGTTGCAAGAGGAGACCATAATAAAAATTATTCGAACTACATGCGTACTGCACAACTGGTTACGGCAATCTTCACCACACATCTACACTCCTCCTGGTAGTGTAGATTATGAAGATATTACAAATTTCACTGTCAACCTTGGAACGTGGAGATCAGAAATAAATGCATTACCGAGTATCGCCCGATCGCGAACAAATAACAGATCAAAAGCAGTTGCCGAAAAATTGAGAGAAAAATATAAAAATTACTTCTGTAATGACGGTGCTGTCTCCTGGCAAAGTCGTATGATTAATATCTAGAAATGTAACCAACTACATTTATCAGTCAAATAAAGAATTAGGTACTCACCAGATTGGATGTTGTTTTCTTTTCTTTTAAATTAATTGTTTTCATTATATAATCCATTATATCAAACCATTTTATGGATGGTTTGTACACATCGTCTGCGCCAGCGCCACTCTTCTAGCTTTATTCGATTTTATTCACTTCTTGATTGTAGGTGGACCGTAATTTTTTTATTTTCTTGGTTACCTCACTGGTGTTACCTAGGTGCATTTCTTTTGCGATATGTTCCAAAGATTCTTTTCTCATATCTCTATTTCAATAGTTTTTATCGAAACAATTCCATAGGTTTTCTTGTTCTCTGTAGAGTTTCATGAATGAAATATTATTGTCAGAAGACCATCTATCCGTAGCCATTTCGAACTTGATTTAGTACATAGGCGTAGCACACAAAAAACACGACTTCCACTCACAACTGTCCGGCTGGCACTGGCGAGCTACTGCCGAACGCGTCCAAACGATGCGAGCGACGCACGAGCCGCTGTCATGTGTGAGTTGCTGTCGGGCGAGCAAGCGAGTGAAAACAAAAAATGTTGAAGTAACTCGGATGCGAGCTACTGACCAACTCGCACGTACGAGTTACTCGTAAGTTACGTCCAAACAGTGCGAGTAACTGCAGTGCAGCTACTCAGCTGCAGGAAGTCTTACTCGTACGCTAGCTCGCACTGTGTAAACCAGCCATAATGGCCGACGCGTCGCGTCGCTCTATCTCAGGCGGCGAGTATAGTGTGATGTCGCGGTCACGCCATTGGTTGAAGAACATTATCACGTTATGGCGATGGTCCGCGATTGGCAGCGGCAGTAGAATACTGTTTATGGTAATGTTAGCCACGGTTGACATGTTCGGATACACATACGGCGTCAACATCTTCCCGGCCGTTGAAAGCTTTAGAGCAGCTTTCAAGCTTCATTTATATCAGCAGTTGGAAGTAAAACCAGTCGAGGCGATTCGTACTGGCTTCCAGGTAGCTCGGTGAGGGAAGCGCTGTCATTTGTCTAGCGATCAAAAAGTGAGCTGGGGTAAGAGTCTGGAAATCGTTCGGGGACGGGCTCAAAGGACATAGGGGTCGGCTATTTAGGATAGCTTCTATCTGTGTAAATACAGAGGTCAGTACCTCTAATGTTAAGTGAGATTGACCTTTTGTTCTGTGCAGATGAAACTTCGCCGATTTGACGCCGCAAGACCATTGAAATGAGGAGCGTATAGAAGCGGAGAGAAGCGAAATTCAATGCTCCGGCTAGCAGCAAAGTCACATATAGAGTTAAGGCCATTGTCGCAGTAAATAATCTTATTCCTCTGCGAGCAATGAACCGTTTTAATGTTTGTATGAAAGCATCTTTGGATAATTCACTTACCACTTCTAGATGTAGGCACTTGTTTGAATGCGTGTTTGTGTGCGGGACGCAGCGGGTGCTCTTCAATGATATTTATATTTTTTTAAATACAATTACTTTAATAATCTTTAAGTAGGTACATTCAGTCGTGATGGTTGAAATATAATAAAAAGGTAAGAAAACGTATAAGGACGACGCCAACGCACGTTCGTCCAGAGGCTCTCAGCAGAAGAGTGAAGTGGCGGAAGCCGATGCTGAAGACGACACGGTGACCACAGGATATATGTTCTGAGGCGACGGCTAGAAGCGCGCGGGATTTGCATCCAAGCCAGAGTTGCCCGTCGCGCTGCAGAGATGGCGTCAGCAGTCAGTTCTTAACATGGCTGCGGCAGCCTTGGAAGAACCATTCCAACATGAAGACCAGGATCATTGAGTAGGTAGAGGGCAGATCTTAGAGAAAGCCCGCCGGATGATGCCAGTGGCCGTACGGATGTCAGCGACACGTGACACTCGGTCTTTCCCAGGGAATATTTGTGTTACTCTGCCCAGTTTCCATTTAAAGCCTTTCCTCTTTAATAAGAACTAGGCTGTCTTGAGCGATGTCTTCACTGTCGATCTTCCATATCGTACGTTGCTGGAGTTCGGATATGTACTCCTTGGACCAGCGTTGCCAGAAGTGTTGCCTCAGCAGTTCTACTCGATCGTAGCGCCCCAGTTGTGTAGGTGTGTTGGTCGTCAGGTCCTCGCAGGCGGGAGCAGTCAGCGGTAGGCCGATCAACAAGTGAGCTGGAGTCAGAGGGAGATAATCGGTCGGGTCGGAGGAGAGAGGGGACAAAGGACGGGAGTTCAGGACGGATTCAATTTGTGTTAACACAGTTTCAAATACCTCGCGTGTCAGCCGCGCGTCACCCAGTACACGTCGCAGGTGGTACTTGCAGGAATTGACTCCTGCCTCCCACAAACCGCCAAAATGAGGACTGTAAGGAGGTATGAACGTAAGACGAATTTGATTTTGTTTAATAAAATCAGAGATATCATTCGAATTTTCAAAAGTGACTGCTAATTCTTTTTCAGCGTCTACAAAATTCTTTCCATTGTCTGAAAAGATTTGATATGGCTTACCGCGACGTGATATAAAGCGTTTCAAAGCTAAGATATAATCCTGAGTGGATAGGCTATCAACTAACTCTAAATGTATGACTCGAGTCGTAAAGCAAATAAACAAACAAATGTATGCTTTTATTAACTTAGCACCTCTGTCTTTGCGGTCCGATATGAGCAATGGCCCTGCGTAGTGGACGCCACATTGCATGAAAGGAAAGCTTGGTTCTAATCTTTCGGATGGTAAATTACCCATAATCGGGGTCAATGTCCTACCTTTCATGCGTGTACATGTAACGCAGTTATGTACTACCTGCCTAGCCAAGTTTCGAGCACCCAGTACCCACCACCGTTCACGCATGGAATATACTAGAATACCTTTCATGCGTGTACATGTAACGCAGTTATGTACTACCTGCCTAGCCAAGTTTCGAGCGCCCAGTACCCACCACCGTTCACACATGGAATATACTAGAAGCTGAGGTCAAATGGGGGTCTTCGGGGTTCAAATGGTCTGTACGTAGATGGGACAAAACTTCGTTTACGCGATCGGACTGATAATCAGTGCGCATGCATTGCACGTTGAATATTTCCGCACCGACAGGGCGATCCATAGAAAAGACTACATCATGCCGTGAAGGATTAGTTACCTCTATTACACCCCTGTTATTTGCCTTTGCGTCTGTAAATTAATCTCTATTTTAACTTTTCTGATTTGGGGACCTTCTGAAAATCCTCCTTTTCAGCAGGCGGGATCGGATCTTTTACTTCCTCTACAATAACATATGAATCTGCAGGCTGTGGGTGCTCATACACGTATTCGTTCGGGTACGCGTAACCGGTATACTCAAAATATTCCTGGGGGTAGTAATCACCTTTAGTAAAATAATCGCTATAGTAGTCATACTGGAACTGGTCGCTAAAATCATTGTAATTGAATTCCCTTGTTCTAAAATAATTTGTGGGCGGCGGATTACCAGCCTTAGTCCAATCGTGGGATGCACGTGGGACAAATGGTTTAGCCACATAGTGACTTACACCACACATGGGTTGCGGGGAACACCCCATGGTTTTAGAATGCCTGGTTCCAGGCCAGCTACTAGTAACAACTAGTAGCTGGCCTGGAACCAGGCATTCTAAAAACATGACCCTGGGTGTATAATTAGGTGGCGGTGAACTAAACATCTGCTGCGTACGTGTGGGCCCACGGTATTGTTCCAAATCGGAATAGGTTGCTGCCCTTGATGCATAGACGGTCGCGAGGGTCCTGGCATATTGGAAGGCCTCAAGGGTGGCAAATTAAAAGAGCGCGGTGTAGGTGGTGCCGCGTGATTCGGTGGCATGAGGCCATAAGGAAATTTAGGACTGACCTGGTGCTGAGGCTGCGACCTCCTGTCAGGAGCATGGTCGTTACGCTGCTGCAGGTATAACGTATTCATCTCTTCGTGCACGAACTAAAGCTTTTTCAATCGTATCAGGCCAGGCACCGAATGCGAGAACCCAACGGGTCTCGTAGACCACGTAGGTACGACTGTAACGTGAGTTTCTTGTATAAGGTGCGTTTCGATTCAATGGTGCTCGCTATCGTTTCATGCGGGCTGATTATAAGTCATAATAGTATTAAAGAGATTTTGACACTGTTCATAAAATTCTTGTAGGGTTGCTGAACCTTGAGTTAAAAGCGCTAAGTCATTGTACAAGGATGTCTCATCGCGTTGATCAGCGAAATTATTAACTAAAACCTAATTTCCTCCCAGGTCTCCGGGATACCATTGGAATTAATCATACGCAATGCGGGTCCCACTATCTTATTTAAAATTCCGTTTAATAATGCCAAAATTATTGATAGGCTCGCGCTTGACAACTATCTCACCTGATGGTAAGTGATGATGTGGTCGACGATGTAGCGCGCTTACCTAGAAGAAACCTATTCACTCTTGACTTAAAGACTCCCAGGTTGTAACTCTCAGGAAATACAGACTCCGGCAGGGAATTCCACTCCTTAGCTGTACGCATAATGAAAGTATTCCCAAAATGTTTGGTGCGTATGGGTGTGATGTCCACCATGTACCGATGACAGATCGCCGTACGTCTTGTAGTCCGATGATGGAAAGGGCTAGGAGGAATTAGTTCATGCAATTCCAACGTACACTCCCCGAAATGTAACCGATAAAAAACCGACAGACTGGCAACTTGGCGCCGATGTTCAAGGCTCTGGAGCCTAGACTCGACCAATATCTCATTGCCGATGGCCCGCTTTTCGATCGACTCTAGTGCATCCAGCTGCTACTTGGCAGATCCGTCCCAGAGGTGAGAGCAGTACTCCATGCATGACCGAACTTGCGCTTGGTACAAGTTGAGCAACTGTTCTGGCGTGAAGTACCGTCTCACCTTTGCAAGGATCCCCAACTTTTTGGCAGCCAGTTGAGCTTTTGCCTCAATGAATGGGACAAAATTGAGGGTCGATGTCAACGTAACGCCAAGAAGCTCGAGATGGTCCGTTATCGGCACGGTCACACCACGGAAAGTAGGAGCCGGGTGGATTTTGCTTCTTTTAGTGGATAAAATACACGCCTGGGTTTAAGCAGCATTAAACCTGACCAGATTGGCATCGCCCCATTCGGAGACTGCCTGCAAGGACAAGTTCAAGCGCTCCACCATGGCCTCCCGGAGAGACCGGACCTGAGGCCCGGTAGCACGCGCGTTGGACAAGTATCTCTCAGCAACAGTGCTGTCGTCTGCATACCCAAAAGTGCCGGGTTTTAGCAGATCATTTATATAGATATGTACCGACCCCTGAGGGACCCCGGCGTTGATATCCAGTTGGTCAGACGAGCGGCCATCAATAACCACTCGTATAGACCGGTCCCTCAGGAAGTCTGCGATCCAATCGCACAGACCACCGAGCAGACCGAATGACGGAAGCTTACCAATAAGGCTCTCATGCCAGACCCTGTCAAAAGCCTTCGAGATGTCGAGGGAGACGGCAAGCGCCCCGTGAATGGCATACGCTAGAAAATCCCCAGTTGACCGATTTCGGCGGAAGCCATATTGGCGGTCACTGATGATGTCGTTAGCTTCTAGGTATGCCAGGAGCTTGGACTTGAGCACCCGTTCCATACTCTTAAAGGGGATGGACGTAACTGAGATGGGTCTATAGTTGGCCGGGTCAGCCCGACTGCCCTTCTTGGGCACAGGCTGAACGTTAGCTTGCTTCCAAGCATTCGGTACTTTTCCAGTCGAAACAGGCGAGTCAGGATCGGAACAATTGCCGGTAACCCATCGGGGCCACTAGCCTTGTTCACGTCAAGATTCCGCAGCACCCTACGGACGTCTTTTTGATGGATGCGGATGTCTGACATACTCGTCTCGCATCCATCAGGAGAAGGAGGAGGCCGCGCGTTAACAGAATCCAGGCGTGAGGATTCCGCAAAAAGAGAGGCAAACAAGTTTGCTTTCTCCTCAGCGGAGTGGGCCAGCGTTCCGTCGGGTTTCAGCAGTGGTGGTAGTGAGGGCCGGCAGAAGTTCGATTCGACCGACTTAGCCAGGGACCAGAACGCTTTACTACCGACTGGATAGGAAGCAAGTTTGGACCCAATACGGCTTATGTAGTCAAACCGAACCCTTCGCAATACCCTCTTGCAGGACTTGGCAGCCCTATTGAAGGCTCTCTTCCACTGGCTGAAGTTTCCGTCGAATTCAGGAACCAAACGTAGGACGTTGTAAACTTGATCCACTGAGTCAGCCATACTTGATGTAAACTTCTACAATCCCACGGTTCCGCCTCTAGATTTCTATTAGCGTCTAAAATACTAATTCTACGATTACTATCTAACCTAGGGGACCGAGATTTCCGTGGATGGAAAATCTCGGAACGATTAAAGGGTAAAACTTATGGATAAAAAGGAAGCGACTCTAGAGCGATTCTAAAGTACTTACTTGTAATGCTTTTGTATCTCTTCTGTATCGATGTCTGGATACTCCTCTGGACAGCAGCTCTCGTAGGTTCTGGATACTCGTTCGGTGCCCGACGGCCACCCGGGTGACTCGCGATCCTATCAATTTAATCTCGCGAACCGGCCCGCGAGTATCCTACCGACTGCGCCAATTACGAAGGCTGTAGCCGGAGGGTTTAAAAAAAAAATATTTAAGTTTAATTTACTTATTAAAATTACAACAAATTATATAAAATGGCTTAGAATAGACGACAGTTGACCGATGCTGTGCCAATAGTGACGATCCAACGAGGGCCTCGATGTCCGGTGTCGGGCTGCATCACGTTGTGCTGCGTCGGCATCTCGTATCCGCGGCTGTTGCGATGTGCGGTAATGAGGTAATCGCTTGTCAGCGGATTGGGTGCTGCGCGAGTACGTAACAGGCGTGTTTTTTATTTATTTATTTATTTAATATTAGGAGAACCAACAGCTATAACAGATGGATAACAATTGTATAAAAGACATAAATCCAATTACAGGTTCTCACGGATATAATCAGAAAAATTTGCAGAAAACTTAGGATCACTTACAAGCACGACTTATATGATTTAATAAAGAACAATAAGAACTAAACACTTTTAAAAAACTTAGCATTCACCCGAGTGCGTGCCGAATAAAATTTAGTGGTAAATGGGTCAAATGAGAACTCTTTACAAAGAATATTAAAGTCCCTACTCGCTCGCACCATGTATGAATTTTGCCTGTAGTTAGAATAAGAAGAAAGAATGGATATAGGCGGATTAAATCTAACCGATCTCCTGGGGACGTTGAAGCGCAGTTTATGCAGGAGATCAGGACGATCAATCTCGTTAGAAATAATTTTCAAAAGAAAGGTGCAATCTGCTAGTCGACGACGATTTATAAGTGGTTGCATATGAAATTTCTTGCAAAGATTCAAGTAATTATCAGAATGGTACGGTATACGTAGTCGAAAACATAGAAAGCGAATAAATTTGTGAATCGTTTATTTTTATATTTAGCTAAAATATAAAAATAAACGATTCACAAATCAAAATAACTTTGATATTTAGCTAAAACGTTCCAAACACATTGGAACATTATTTCCAAGAAAAACATAGATTAATTACATGGGTTTGATAAAACGTTCCAAATGTTTTAATCGTTTCTGCATCACTTTTGTTATTTAGCTAAAACGTTTCCAAGAAAAACATACATTACATGGGTTTGATAAAACGTTTCAAGATTATTGAATCATTTTATACAAATATTAATGTCTTTCTCTGTATGGTATTTATGTTAAATAATGAAACATTACTCAATGAAAACATTTGATTGGTAAAACTTGTGGGTTGGAACAGTGATAAATACTATTACATGAGGAATGGAATGTTTTTGCTAGAATGATGTAAGGTGTCAAAAATGCTATACCAGTCACTTTATCTCATTTCTAAGTGACTTGTGGGTTGGAATGTTTTCGCATAACTAACTACGTCCACTTATAAATTAAACGATTTCATCATCATCATCAGCCTTTTTAATTTTTCCTCTGATGGGACACAGGCCTCCTCTCTGTGAGGGGGAATGGGCTGTAATTCACCACGCTGGCCCAATGCGTGTTTGTGGATGTCACATGTATTCGAATTTTTGGTTCTAGGACATGCCGATTTCCTCACTATGTATTCCTTCACCGTTTTGAGAGCAGTGGTGGTGAAATAATTTACACAAACTAAAGCGCCTGCCTGGGTTGGAACCCACGACCTTATTATCGATATCACTAGGCCAACACTGCACTCCAATTAAACGATTTATGTACTCTTTATTTTATTTATCATATCATTAAAAAGTTAATGATAGTATTTTGAAAAGGTCCAGTTAATTTTATTTTGAATGTAAATGTACTTTGATGTTAAATTATTCATAAAACAGCTTTATTATTAGAAACAAGTTAACAGTTGTTTTTAATAAAACACTGATATATTTACAATTCACTCAATAATTGTATTGAGTGAATTGTAAATATATCAGTGTTTTATTTTTTTTAAATGTTGGTATTGCCTACATTTTGCAATTATCAAATACTTTACATAAAAATCAAATATCTACAGTTACTGTACATAATTTTGGTTTAATTCTTACATTTCAAAGTCTAAATTAAAATATGTTTTGTTTAATACTATAAAAATATCAATATACGAATTAAAATAAATAGAAATGATACATATTAAGTCATTACATATGAAATTGGCGTTTTGTAAGGGAGGAACATAAAGGCTTATTGTGGAATTAGTTATTGATTTTTTTGAATGAAAATCATTTGATAAGCTAATTTCACTTTTGCCATCTCATAGGTAGTTCATTGATCCCTTTACTTAAAAAAACCATTCGGATGGGAATTAATAAAATCTTTGAAGGCGCTTTGGACTGCCCTACCGGAGTTGATTTTTTTCCTTGCAAGAAGTTATCCAAATTTCGAAAAAAAATGTCATCTGTTGGAGCAAGATCCGGGGAGTACGGTGGATGCCTTAGACATTCCAATTGAAGCTCCTCTAATTTGGTAGTAATACAATATGTACACAAACATTTTAGAGAAGGGAAAAGTAAACTGGATTGGAATAGCACACAATTGAAATGAAAAATCGTTACTCTGATATTGTAAGCAATTTGTTATGTTCCAAGCCCATTGCTGAGACCACTATAATAACATTAGACAATGGCCTTAATGTAAATAACAGGACTGAGCTCTCGTACTAAAAACGCGAGCAGAGAGAGATGTGTACGTGGGACACTCAGAAAGTTTTGCGAAACTAAAAAAAATTGTTCTATACGTACATATATTTTTATTAAATCTTTTCAAAGTACTTTCCACCAGCCTCTATACAAAGATTCATGCGCCTAAACCAGTTTTCAAAACACTTTTTCCAGTCCGCCGCAGACACCTCGTTTACAGCCTGCTCGAACGCAGCCAGCGCATCTTCCGGCGACGAAAATTGTATCCCTTTGAGCTGATTTTTTATTTTTGGGAATAAAAAGAAGTCACACGGTGCTAGATCAGGGCTGTAAGGAGGGTGACCCAGGAGTTTGACTGGCGTGCTGTCCAGGAAGTCCCTCGTTTTGAGTGCGGTGTGCGCAGGTGCATTGTCGTGGTGGAGCAGTAGCCCGCGGAGCCCTGTGTTTGGTCGCTTGTTGCTTATAACAGAGAAAACTTCTGGCAAACATTTGGTAGTATACCATTCGGCATTAATGCTTCTTTGATCCCGTAAGGGAATTGATACCAAGTGGCCAGTCAAATTAAAAAAGCTAGCGATCAAAATCTTACCCCCGCTTCTAGATCGCTTCACTTTGGTAGGCGTTGGCTCATTTTGAAACACCCAAACAGTCGACTGGCGCTTGGTTTCTGGGTCGTATTGATAAATCCAGGACTCATCACCTGTAACGATGTCGTAAACACGCCGAGACGAGCCTGCTTCAAATTTGTTAAGCATATCACGGCACCATTCCACCCGGGCCTGCTTCTGAGCATCGGTGAGGTTGTGCGGCACCCAGCGTGATACTATCCTCCTCACGCGAAGATGGCTGTGTAGAATCTCGTGAACGCTTCCCGATCCAATCTTCAATATGTGTTGAATCTCCTGATATGTAATTCGCCTATTGTCTTGGATTAAATTTTTCACTGCTAGCACGTTTTCTTCGGTAACAGCCGTCAAAGGGCGACCGCTTCTTTCGTCATCCCCCAAAGTTGGTCGACCGCGCTTGAATTCGTTATACCAACGATACACGGTTGCCTTGGAAGGGCCTTCATCCATGAATGCCATTTGAAGTCTATCGTACGATTCATCCGGTTTCAGGCGACACTTGAAATCGTATAAAATCATAGCTCTAAAATGTTCCCGGCGCAGATCCATATTTCAGTGAGACACAATACTTTGAATTAACTCGCAAAAAATGTGGAGGGAAATTTTGAAATTGGAACTTACTTATTTTTACTTATAAATAATCATATTTTCGAAAAACATTATAACTGGCCAGTCTCCCATATATAAAAACTTTTTTTCGCAATACTTTCTGAGGGGCCTGGTACAGAGGCGTTCATCTCTTTCTAATATGGTGATCAAACATTCTTTTAACAAACGGGAAAGTTTTTTTGAAATAATTTATAGTAGGCTAAGGTGTATAAATTTTGTTCCGGGACCATGTCGCTATTGCTCTTGCTAGGGTTACGTATATCCGAATGAAAAAACGGAACTCTTATAGGTAGGATCCATCCAGGTAAAACTCCCATTAATGTGCGTACAACCTTACATTTGCAGTTAGAATGTATGGGAGAATATGTTTTTCAACTACAATGATAGGTTTGTTCTTGGGATTAATTCATCATAAGTACGGAACCCTTCATTTTGCGTGGTCCGACACGCATATGGCCGGTTTTTTTTCGTTTGCTCTACAGAGCTGCTGTATGGGTATTTAAATGAAGCAAAGGGAAATAAAAGTAAGTGTGTGAGACAAACATTTTATTCGGGTTTATGGGTACAGGTAGACAACAATGAAATACCGTTTTATAAGGGTTTCAATAATACAGTTTAATTACCCTTTATTTGAAGTTGCGTTTTAGTAATACTATGAGGATTGTGTTTTTGTGACCAGCTAAGCATTTCGGTCAAGTGGTTGAAACAGGGCTCTAGCCATAAATTATAACCTTTATAGTCACACAGGGAGACATATAGAGTATTGAAGTAGTTTTTAGACTTGTGCACGCCCCCTAAAAATAAATCCCTTTCTCTTTAATTACGACATACTAGTAATAATACCTATCTCATACCATCTAAGTAGCGAATGTTTGTCAAATAGATACGTTAGTAATAAATAATTATGATTTATTGTGGAACGAAAGGAGAGGCCCCAAAGGCAAATTATATTTTTGGAAATAAAATGAATGAAACTATTTTCTCATAGTGATGCAATTATTAATATTGTGCCTTACGAAAAATTGTGTGAAGCTTGTATTTATGGAAAACGAGCTTGTTGGGCGTTTTACAAATCGAAAACAAAAGTTTTGTAAATAAACTAACACTTCTTTGTCTATTGTAAACAAAAACCTGGCTTTATTTTTTTTGTGGACAGATCAGATGTTATTCGGGAAAGGTATGTTCTAAAAAAATGTAAAGCTCATTTTGGTCTGAGAATTGTTAACTTATGTTGTGATAATTCTGATAATGGAGTGGAAATTGTATCCAATTAAATGAAAAGTTCTAAATCTTTATGGTCAGACAGAGATAGACATAGAGTATTGAAGTAGTGTAGATTTATTTTGTTCAACTCCAACACATTTATTCAAATAAAAAAAGATAAAAAACATGTATTCTCCGACTGCACAGCATGATTTTCTTCTTGTTTACGTCTTTTTAGTTCACTTTTTAAGCAGTCGGGTTTTTTGATCTTTTTAATTAACTTTTTTTATAACTTTTTAGTTATTATTTTTTTAGAATTATGTACAATTAAACATACAAGTGTTATATATTTTTGAAATCACCCCTTAAAACCCTTTATTTTGATACCCCACACGATGGGTTTGGAATAAGAAAAAAATTATGTGCCCCACATTATGGCGCCCAAAATCCGCCATTTTTTTATTTTCCAATTTTAATGTAACCAGTGACACTCGCAGGGTTAAGAAGAATCGATTGACGTAAGATTATCAAAATCGGACATAGCGTTTGGTCTCTAGAATGCCACATAGGAACAAACATACATACATAGACACACTACGTTTTATGTAGTTTCTGCCTTAGGCCAATCGTAATGCCTAATTTTCTTAATGCATGGTGAAATAATCAACGTCTGTTAATGATTTAGAATCCCTTAATTGTGGATTAATCCTGTAAATCTAATATGATATTACGTAATTCAAAATTAACAACATCTTCATCATTATTTTGCTGAACACTGTCCTGGTTTGTGGTGCCATCATTACTTGCTGATGTGCCGGTTGTGTTTGTTTATATATTAAACCTTTTAGCTATTTTTGTAGTGACAATGTTTTTGGCATGTTTTATTTGTCAGGCTTTGGTGCCAGTCGATATTATATTTGATTTGAGTCTGCAACTATTATAAAATTAATAACGAGTAACTATATAAAGTGTTTTCATTTTACATTATTATACAGTCTACCAATCATCCGTAACAGATAATTATATTAAGCTCATGTATGAAACATTTCAGATTCCATCAAATGAAGAGGAATGGAAGGAAGACGCAAGAAAATTTAACATGTTGTGGAATTTTCCCCACTGTGTCGGTGCTATAGATGGTAAACATGTGCTTATTATAGCGCCACCAAACTCTAGCAGTGAATATTATAATTACAAGGAACAGTTTAGTGTAGTCCTTTTAGCTATTGTTGATGCTCAATATAATTTTCTTTATGCAAATGTCGGTGCTAAAGGTAAATCATCTGACGGAGGACTATTTCGAGAAACAGTATTCTATATAAAAATGACTGACAAAAAATATCGTTGCCACCAGTGGAAACTTTAGAATCAACTAATGTGCAATTACCCTATGTACTCGTTGGAGATAGTGCATTCGCATTGTCTGAAAATTTAATGAGACCTTACCCTGGAACAAACGGAAAAGGTAACATAAAACGAATTTTTTACTACAGACTCTCGCGGGCACGAAGAATCGTAGAAAATGTTTTTGGTGTGATGTCTGTTGTTTTTCGTATATTTCGGCGCCCAATTGGACTTAAATCTAATAATGCTAAACTTGTTACTACGACTTGTGCATAATTTCTTGAGTCGAAATAAGCGTTCCAGAGCCTTGTATACTCCACCAGGAACTTATGACTAAATTCAGAATCTTCTCTGATTCTGAATTTAATGTAATAAACGGCACTTGGCGTAATGAAGTAACAGGAAATAATCTACATCCTTTAGAAGATGAGAATGAAAATGTGGACACGTCTCTGGTACCATCCATTATTTTCCGGGGGGGCTCGGGCGTCCCCGCAGTCTCCAGACCAGTCCCCCAATGATGGCGTCCTGCCGGCGCGTGTCTGTGGGATGCCAGCGTGGAACCTCATCTCACTTCCTTCTCCTCTCCTATCCTCTCAACTATGACAATTAGGAACAAAAGAAAAAAAGCTGTACAGCGGCAGCACTCACTGTCTCATAAGGTTCACCTCTGTAACATCAGAGGTATACACTCTAACCTTGATGCAGTCCACTATCATCTGGAGACTGATAAACCAGCGCTTTTGTTCCTTTCGGAGACGCAGATCGGATGTCCGTCAGAGTTGGCGTATCTTTCTTACCCAGGGTTTACCCTGGAGCACAGGTTCAAGCCACGCGCGGGTGTATGCATGTACGCCCGTGACGACATCTGTTATCGGCGTCTCCGAAACCTTGAAGATTCCCGATACTCAGTGCTTTGGGTCCTGGTGGACACAGGTCTGGATAAAATTATCTATGCCTGTGTCTACAGGTCGCACAGCGGAGATCTGGAGACAACCGGGCTTACACAATACCTTAGTGAGGCGGCTGACGAGGCTCAGCAGCGGTACCCGTCCGCCCAACTGGTGATACTGGGGGACTTTAACGCCCACCACCAGGAGTGGCTCTTCCCGTACCAGTACACTGACCATGCTGGGCGAGAGACGCGAAAGCTTGCGCTAGCGTTAAATCTCACTCAGCTGGTCCAGGGGGCAACGAGGGTGCCGGATGTTGATTCGCATACGGCTAATTGCTTGGACCTTCTGCTGACCACAGATCCAGACCGTTACTCGGTGTCGGTATCTCCACCTTTGGGTAGTTCCGACCACTGTCTGGTGAAGTCTGTATCCGTCTACTCCCCTCCCGATCCCAGCCCAAGAGGCACCCGGCGGGTATGGCGGTACAAGTCAGCAGATTGGGATGGGATGCGATCTTTCTTCGCATCCTATCCTTGGCAGCCTACTTGCTTTTCTTCATCAGATCCTACGTCGTGCGCGGACGCCGTGACGGATTTGTTGCGTCGGGGAATGGAGTACTACATTCCGTTCTCTGACGTAACAATGTCTAGCCAAGACCGACCTTGGTTTGGCGCCGAGTGTAACCGCGCCGATGCGCGTAAACATGAAGCGTACCATGCCTGGGTCGACGCTCGAACGCGCAAGGCGAGTGACGTTGGTCAGAGGAAGAAAGCCTACAACAGGGCTGCCAAGTCCTGCAAGAAAGTGTTGCGAAGGGCTCGGTTCGACCACATTAGCCGGATAGGGATAAAACTTGCTTCCTACCCAGCAGGTAGTAAGGCGTTCTGGTCCCTGGCTAAATCGGTTGAATCGAACTTCTGCCGTCCCTCACTACCACCACTGCTGAAACCCGATGGGTCGCTGGCCCACTCCGCTGAGGAGAAAGCAAACTTGTTTGCCTCTCTTTTTGCGGAATCTTCGCGACTGAATCCTGGTGGCGCACGCCCCCCTCCTTCTCCTGATGGATGCGGAACGAGTATGTCGGACATTCGCATCCATCAAAAGGACGTACGTAGGGTGCTGCGCAACCTCGATGTGAATAAGGCTAGCGGACCCGACGGTATACCAGCAATTGTTCTCAGAACCTGTGCGCCTGAATTGTCTCCGATCTTGACACGCCTGTTTCGCCTTTCTTATCAGACTGGAAAAGTGCCGAATGCATGGAAGCAAGCCAACGTACAGCCCGTGCCCAAAAAGGGCAGTCGTGCTGACCCGGCCAACTACAGACCCATCTCTGTAACGTCCATACTCTGTAAGAGTATGGAACGCGTACTTAATAGTAAGCTCCTGGCATACCTAGAAGCCAACGACATCCTTAGCGACCGCCAATACGGCTTCCGCCGAAATCGGTCCACTGGGGATCTTCTAGCGTATGCCATTCACATCTGGAGTGAGGCCATCGAGAGACATGGGGAAGCGCTTGCCGTCTCCCTCGACATCTCACCCGGCTCCATCTTTCCGAGGTGTAACCGTACCGATAACGGACCATCTTGAGCTTCTTGGCGTAACGTTGACATCGACACTCAATTTTGGCCCATACATTGAGGCAAAGGCTCAACTGGCTGCCAAAAAGTTGGGGATCCTTACGAAGGTGGGACGGCTCTTCACGCCAGAGCAGCTGCTTAAGTTGTATCAAGCGCAAGTTCGATCTTGCATGGAATACTGTTCTCATCTCTGGGACGGATCTGCCAAATACCAGCTTGATGCACTAGAGTCGATCGAAAAACGGGCCAAGAGGCTCATCGGCAATGAGGCATTAGTCGAGTCAAAGCTCCAAAGCCTTGAACATCGTCGTCGAGTTGCCAGCTTGTCGGTTTTTTATCGGTTGCATTTCGGGGAGTGTGCGATGGAATTGCATGATCTAATTCCGCCTAGCCCGTTTCATCATCGAACTACAAGACGTACGGCGATGCGCCATCGGTACATGGTGGACATCCCACCCATACGCACTAAACGTTTTGGAAATACTTTCATTATGCGTACAGCTAAGGAGTGGAATTCCCTGCCGGAGTCTGTGTTTCCAGATAGCTACAACCTCGGGGTCTTTAAGTCAAGAGTGAATAGGTTACTTCTAGGCAAGCGTGTTACACCGTCGACCACATCATCGCTTACCATCAGGTGAGATAGTGGTCAAGCGCGAGCCTATCTAAAATAAAAAAAATAAAAAAAAAAAAAAAAAAATTATAAGAGATATTTTTCTAACTATTTCAGTAGCGAACAAGGGAGGGGGTATCTTGGCAAAATTATCGTGTTTACATAAAACAATTATGTAGCTTGGTTTGAATTTTATAATAATGAAAAACTTACATGATTCTCAATTGTGTCTTTATTTCCAGTTGTTGTTTCACCTTTTTTCAAAAACAGCAAAGGTTCATATGCAAACCATTTACTGCTAAAAAGATCTTCACTGCCACTTCCTGTTTTTTTTGAACATTTAAATTTCTTCCTCTCGCGAGTGAATTGCGATCGAAGAGTATGTACGTTGCTTTCAACCTCTTTCACAGACACATCTAGTGTTTTCGTTATTGAATCCCATGCATCTAGTATTTATTATAGTCTCTGTGAGCAGTATCCCATAAACATTCATAGTTTTGGTACAGTTCGATTAATTTGAGCACTCGTTCGTAACACCACACTACGGACATTGTTGCGCGTCATGTCTCCACTCGACAACAATTGATGCTCAACTAACGATGCTATTTAAACAAATAACAAGCCGCGCGTCATGTTGCGCGCCAGCTGGCAACGCCGCGCGCTGTTGTTGTTTGCAGCGTTGCCGTAGATGTTGAGCGTCACGTGTCGCGCGCCACGTTAAGATTCAATCTTGTGTGAAAAAATGTTTTAATTGCTTCAAAATTTTATGTTTACTGGTGTTTCGGAAAGAACCATAACTTAAATCCGATATAAAAAAAAAATCAGCACACTTTATTACCTCAAATGCAAATCTAGAAGCATATTTTAAACCACCTCTATCAAAAAAGGCGGTAAAGGACGAAAAATTAGTAACGTCCATAAAATAAGGATGAACTGAATGCTGTTTACGAGTAATAAGTATATTGCGACAATCTTCGCATGAAATTGTATTTAATAATTTATTGGCACAATGACCGGTTAAATAAAAGACTATATTCATTTTGTAGTCTGACAAATTCTTTATCTTTTACAAATTTTTTGACTTTATCCATGTAATTGATAAGGGTATCTGGTTGGTGCTCACATTAAGTTCAGAACCTTGTGTCTGAAGAAAAGCCCTTTCAGGAATTCTAAAACAGGGGAAAGTTCGAAATCGTCATCCGTACAGTTAGCATTAATACTTGGCTACTGTTGCGATAAAGAAGCTTACGCATAGTGTACCTAAACTGTAAAGCATTTGGATTATTATTTCCACCTCCTTGCGCACGTACACATGAAAAAAACATTTCTAATTGGTCCTGTGAAAATTTATAAGGCAAGTAATAATTTAAATTATGCCCAACTGGTTCTAGAAGGTCCAATGCTAAATTTTGTATACTAAGTGTATGTCGATACACTTAGTATACAAAATTTAGCATTTAGCAATTAAACCCAAAACTGCTATTTTTCGCCGGTGTGAAAGAATTATTTGGTTATTAACGTTGAGTGCTTCCAAATATTGTGTTTCCTTTAAAATACCCATCCAAAAATCTATGTTACTTAGCTGCAATGGCGACTTGAAACCCTACACCTAATGGAGATTTGGCATTTAATACATCAAAAGCTCTATCTACTATTCTTATATTTTCGGTTGTTGCTTGACTGTTCTAGAATTTATCACTACCAACAGCTCTTAAAAAATCAATGGCATCAGCTACTGGCAAACTCAAAGTTTGCGCAGCCAATTTAACGTTCATTTTTTTGACAAACAAATTAATGTGGCTGACATTTCATTTAATAGCTTGTATTAAACCCTCTTTATCTTAATAAATGCATTTCTTTAACATAATCAAAATCTATGTTTCCAGTTCTAGAACTCAAATTTGTTTGAGCAAAAACGTTCCTACATATTTTTAGCATGTGAGCTGGGTCCAAAATGCAGTGTACTTGAGTCTCTTTATTTGGATGTTAAAAATTTGTAACCATATTTGGTAAAACAAAGGTGCATCCCAAATGTTCGTTAGTGGAAAAGTTAACAGCAGTTCCGTTGCAAGTCAAACTTAAAACGGTAATTTGAATTTCAGATAACATGCGTATTGCTGTTATAATCAGTTGTGCTTGTACGGCAGCTGCAATTTTGTCTATTAAAAAGTAGGCCATAGGGCATTGAAATTTTCGTTTATACGACATAATTTGAAAAACCAGAACCTCAGTGGCTAAACGTATGTGACAATGCCTGCAAAGTCTACATAACCCCTCTTTATATCTTTATTTTTATCGTAAACTTCTGCCGATTTAATTGACATATTATCAAATATTAGAGCAACATCCTTTAACCCTTTATAGGGCATAGGGAACTGGCAGAGTTAAAGTAATTCTGTCAGTGGGTTTACCTATCATTATATGTCAAAAATCAAAATATGTAAAGAAAAAAATATTATTATTATTATTTTTATGGTGGGAATTTTTTCCCCTCTGCCTATGGCGACACCTGTATGTTTGCTAAGGGATGGTTGTTAGAACTAGTTGTTCATGTAAAATATGATAAGGTATGTACTAATAGGACATAATATAAGAAAAAACAAATATATAATTAAACGTTTTATTTAAAAAGTACAAAAAAACTATAAGAAATAATATTACTTCCTATGATAAGCATAAAAACATGGCACTATACATAGAGGCACTTCACATTTCTCGCACATTATCTTCGACCTCTTGTCGTGGGTTTTAGTGCTGCAGAGACGGCAACGTTTATAGTTTGGTAATGAGCAAGGCATATGATCACCAACATTGGTATAACGTATCTCGTCGGCAATATTACCGACAACTTTTTGGCGAGTATCAGCCTGTGCAACTTTTTTGCGTATTATGTAGTTTACCATGGCTGAACGCCTTTTACGACTCGTAAATCCACTTATCAGTCCTCTAGCTAGAGCAACGCGAAATTCAAAGTGCGTGAGATTAACTTTGCAACTCTGACTCAAAACAAAAGCGTTAGTAATGCTGGCATCTAGCAAGAAGTAAAAAATTCGTAGCCACCATCTCTTGCTCCTTCGTCCAACTGTGTAAGTAGATTTTAGACGATCAAACCGATCTACTCCACCCATTCTCTTTGTGTATTCCTTGATGATAAGGGGGCACCGAATATCTACTTTGGTCCCATCTTTTTGTGTCCTTGCCACCGTGGTTATCCCGACCGTAGGATGGAAGACATTTGACATTAATAACACTTCCTTGTTGTCTTGCCAAACAACGAATGCTACGTTCTCTTTCACCCTCCACTTGAAACTTCCTTTGGGTAACTTCAGATTCTTTCCACCAGGCCCTTTTATGAGTTTAGGCAGGTCTGCTCTTAGCCTTCGTACCGTGCCGGTCGCGTGTATACCATTGTCGTACAAGTACGCCAAAATCTTGTAGTCGCAAAAAAAGTTGTCAAAGGTTACGTGAACATTCTGCATTTTTGCTGCTATGAGTTTCTCTGTTAGGCTTTTGACAACTTTTGCGCCTAACCCTTCTTCAACAGTATTATCGGTCTTACCGGTATATATTTGAAATTCAAATAGGTACCCACTTTGGCTATCACACCGACACCAGACTTTGTACCCACGCTTGATCGGCTTCATCGGCATGTATTGTTTCAATGATGACCTCCCCTTGAATAAAATCATAGACTCATCTATGCTCTGAGAACCTGAATCCGTGCAATTATTTTGGCAACTTTCGTTTATGAGATCAATCAAAGGACGAAGTTTATATAATTTGTCATATCCGGGCATATTTTTTGCTGGTTGATGTTCATTATCATTCAAATGTAGGCAGCGTAAAATTTTTTTGAATCTTTTTATGGGCATCACATTAGCCACCTCATCCAGTCTGAAACCGGGGTCAGAAGACCAGTATAGGTCTATAGACGGCAGAACATGATAACCCATTATTATTAATATGCCCAAAAACGCTTTTAGTTCTTTCTGAGTCAGTGGAGTCCACGTTTCAATATTTCGCTGCTCAGCATACAAATTGGTTTGCAGAACAATGAGCTCGTAAACTTTGTCATTGAAAAAGCTTTCAAAAAAACGAATTGGTTTTGTTTTATTCGTGAATCGTCGCTTTGCCGATATAGGCTGCTCATCAAAAAATTGCGGTACAGGCCGGGATGTCCACTTTTCTTTTTTCCAGACCATCTCATCAGCATCAGATTTAGAGTCGGAATCAGAGCTCGAGCTCAAGTTGTCAATCACAGGACTATCAGGAGATAAAGGTCTTGTACCAGAACATCTGGGTAATACCGGAGGTTGAGGGTCGGGATTAGTTTCGGTATTCCCAGAGATACTAGGACATGGGCTACAATTCTCATTTTGTGGTTTATCTTGTAGTGCAGCCGATTCTGGGTTGTTAGGTATTGTAACTTCATCATCTATTCCTTGCAATATACTTTCGAGTCTAGCTGTACTATATTGTTCTTCACCCTCCGATTCGTTGTTATCGTCTGATTCTTCTGGATTTTCTGGCAAGCCAAATATTTCATCTAAAGCTTCTTCAATCTCTAAATCTTTCAATAGTTTTCGACTCATCTGCAATAAAAATGCAAAAATCCATAACCCATGCAAAAATCGATTTGTGCCTCTGTCGTCCCACTATCTTGTCCCACATTCCAAAGAATTCCTCGTTCGTCCCACTTGAGTTTTAAAGTCACCACTCGTCCCACATTCCTGACAAATTCAAAGTACAGTTGACAAAAAATATTGTACTATATCTTCCAATAAATTGAAATAATAGTTTTTTCTAATAACATAAAGATATTAAATACTTCCAGTTCTAGGTATGCATCCGCGATGCATGTTTTTAATTTTAATAATTAAAAGATCTATTGCAATTTAGGAAAATCTTTATTATTTAGTATCACAATCAAATCCAAATCACAGTACTATTAGTTACACCTATCAATATACACATTTGTATTTATCTTATAGAAGTACCACGTTAAGATATATATATATGTATTACACATGTAATATTTATCTGAGATACTTCAACATAATTAGAACTACTTATTTAGAAAAACCTTTATTACGTGACTAATATCACAATCAAATCACAATCACAGTATTTTAATTAACCTCCTATTTATGAAAAAGTGGTATTTTAACAATTAAATTTCCAAAAAATCAACATTTGTATATAAGTAACAGTCAAATAATTATAGACCGTATACACATTTGTATTTACCTATATGTACCTTATAGAAGTACCACGTTATGTTATTTATGTTAATGTGGTATTTTAACATAAATTGAAATATTTATATTTAAAAATCTTTATTACGTAACTAATATCACAATCAAATTACAATCACAGTATTTTAATCAACCTACTATTTATGAGAAAGTAGTATTTTAACAATTAAATCTCCAAAAAATCAACATTTTTAAACTTATCATTAATATAGACACATTAATATCATTAATAAACAAAAGGGCTGATTTTTTCCAGGCAATGGCCCAGTGATATAGTGCCATTCAACATTGCCGTTACAGAATCAAATATATATTTGTCATGAGCTATATCATCAGCACGCCGAGGTTTACCTTGGCGAGCTAAAGAAAGAACAGCGTCGTTTTTGATCACATTCAAAAAGCTAATGATGTTCAGCTTTCCCGAATATGTTCTGTTTAATTTAGCGTTACTGCCTTCCACTGGGTTATTTGTTCTGTAGATATCCCCCCAAAAATCCCATTTGCCTCGATAATATTCGTTGTCAAGCCATGCCGATACAAAATAGTCATTGTATTTCTCAATATTGAGAGTTTTCGGACAATCCTCCATTATATATAGCCATCCATCGCATTTAAGTTCAGGTGGTAGCAAAGCTAACGCTGTGCATAGAGCTATATGCTTTTTGAACATTCTCTTTTTATTTAACTTTAACGCCTTTGCTCTCTTCCAAAGTGCTTGACTAAAATGGAAGTAACAGCCTTTGCATATTACATCCGGAAAGATGTTACGGATTGCGTTCATGGCTGCTTTCTCATAATCAGTTCTGAATGTAATCGGATGCCATTCTGGAATTTGCGATTTGATAAGAGCAAACGCAGTCTCATATGTGAACTCTTTTTTGTCCATTAATAAGATGTATATTAAGGGCACGACGTGAATTTTCTCACTTGTGCTGCCAAGGTCACCGTAAATCACATATAATTGTCTGAATGGTTTCACTACACACTTAAATGTACCATCTGCAAGGTAATGTTTCACGTGTTGATGAAGTCCTTTACTATTTTTTCACTGAACTTTTTACTCCAACAAACATGGTGGTAAAAATATTCCCTTTATACCAAAAAGGGTTAAATAATTTTTATCTACGGATAATTTAAAAAAAGCTAACACTTCAGCCATAAATCGTACATTACAATCATGTGTTGCTAATATTTTACGCAAAGTTGCAGGATGTGGCTATGCTATATGGTTTCTAAGTAAGAAATATGCTTTGGACGAGTAATAGTGATAGAGCGAATTGTTTTACGTCCTCTGAATACCGTACATCTTTTATTATTTTTATCGGTGTTTAAATGATTGTGTATGTTAGAAAAGTAGTTTTCATCATATTTTAAACTTTATCATAATTTTACTTATGTGTTCTTATTATACTTAAAATAGATTCAAAATTTTTCAATTTAGATTCAACTTAAATCTATTCAACCTAAGAGTCAAAATTTTCACTTTACGCTTTAAGTCATCTTCTGCGGAGCTACTAATTAGCATTTCTGTCTGGACTCTGGACAACAATATCTTTGAAGCTCAAACAAATTTTCTTTGCTGGAGGTTGGTCTGAGTGGCTTGGTGTAGATAGATCGATTTTCATAGATTCCGAGAGTCCAGCTTGAGAGGTTGAAGGAATTGGTTCCACAACAGGTCGAGAAGGAAGTACTATGTCACTTAGTACCACTACTTGTTTATTTATCAAAAATTTCAACTGTTATAAATCAATCAATATTCTGTCTTCTTATGCGCCAACAACGGAGAAAAATCTAGGACACAGATAACAGCAAAAATCTACTATGTCTTATTTCTTGGTAGGTGACGGGTTAAGCATTCATAATGATAATGTCAAAGCTAAAAACCGTATCGCAATAAAAAAAAGTATCGAAAAAGTCGCCATGACACCACCAGATGTCAGATTTCAGTGATACCAGAGTAATTTTATGATACAACCAATCAAACCTTACCAAACAATCATATTATAATAGTTATTTTACTTAAATAAAATTACTTACTTTATGTAGAGATTGTAAAACTATAAATAAAACTAGCTGACCCGGCAAACTTTGTTTTGCCATAAAAACACCAAACATTCATTTATTTCAGTCATCGACGGACTACTATACGTGACGCACGCGTGGACGCTTAGCTAAGTTATACATATACCCCTCACCGATAAAAAAAAATGTCCAAGTGCGATATATGTAAAAAAAATATAACCAAAACTTTACCGGGATTAGAGTGCAGTAAGTGCGAGCGGATAGTGCATTTGAATCCAAAATGTACGGGATTGACTAATAAACAAATCGCTGCATTAAAAGCTTCACCCAGTCTGGAGTGGACATGCCACGAATGCCAGCAGGAATCCCCGAGGCGTAACTCATCCATCATTACACCTGAAGATGACGAGGAAGAGGACGATGCACCCGTTCAAATTAATGCAAAAAGTTTGTTAAGCAATATCACTAAAGAGGTTGAAAAAGCAATCAAAACCGAATTGTCACAACTAAGCGATGCCTTGCAGTTCCACAGCGACAAACTTGATGAAGCAATGGAGACTATGGAAGCTTTCAAGCAGACTATCAAGGCTCTCGAACGCAAGAATGCGGAACTAATAAATAAAAATAATAACATGCAAACCCGTGTAGGTGTCTTGGAACAACGTCTGCAAGAAATAGAGCAAGAGAAGCTTGCAAAGTACGTAGAGATCGCAAATGTGCCTAACCAAAATAATGAAGATGTCGGACTTCTGGTGGATAACATTGCACTTAAACTGAAGCAGCCCAAAGAAGACATCAAAAGTGCACGAAGACTCCATGGATGGAAGGAGCAGTCGGCCAACATACTAGTGGAGCTCAAAGACGAAGACGTACAAGAAAACTGGATTACTGCCGCCAAAAGTGTCAAGCCAACTGTTTCCGATGTTCTCCCTAGCGAAAAAAACAACACAAATGTCTTATATGTAAGAGAAGCTATGACAAAACATCACAAGCAACTATTCTGGCATGCCAAGCAGGAACTAAAAGTGAATAAAAACTACAAGTACGTTTGGTTTAAAAGAGGACTTGTCAAAGCTCGCAGGGAAGATGGTGAAAAAGTTAGTATCCTACGCACCATGAAGGATATAAATAGTCTGGCTATCACCAAGCAGTAAGTCGGCATGTCATCGCAATCAATATATGAAACAAACCATTAAACAAATGTCTTTATAAAAATGGCGAATTCTTTTGTTGATATTAATGAGATTAATAACTGTCTAAACGTTAAAGATTTTCTAAATTGTACCCCTAACCACCAATTTAACTTATTGTGCATGCATATTAATATTAGATCAATAATCAAAAACTTCTCCGCACTAGAACAAATGATACTTAGTTCAAAAAAATGTATTGATGTCATAATTTTAACTGAAAGTAATATATCAGAAAACAATAGTGTTCTGTATCAACTAAGCGGGTACCGAATGTACACAGCCTTGCGTGAGTCCCGAAGGGGTGGTGGCATTATAATGTATGTGAATAACAAACATAAATGTAGCATAATAAAAATGAATACTATACACTTTGAAAGTTTATTCTGTACCGTCACCACCAATTCGAACTATACTGCGAACCTGTGTGCGGTATACCGACCACCAAGCTCCAGTAAAATTCTATTTATTGACGAACTTAAAACTTCACTGCTCAACTTCACTAAAATCACAGAATTATTCTTATTGGGAGATACTAATATAGATATAAAAACGGATAATCCTGTAAGGCATAAATACAATAACATGTTATGTAGCATGGGCCTTTTGTGCGGGATCACTGAATACACGAGAATAGCAATATCTAACGGGAAAATAAGTAAATCCTGTATTGATCATATTTATGCGCGATCCCGTACACAAGACCTATTTACGGCGGCACTCGGTACCACACTGGCTGACCATCGCGCTGTGATGCTCGCATGTTCTGGCGCGCAAATACAGGATGTCCCTAAATACAAGACTTGCATAAATAATCAACACCTTATTAAATGTTTCGATGAAATCCAGTGGGAAAAAACACAAGATATAAAATGCCCTATAATCCTATATAACTTCATGCATACCCAGTTCAAAGAATGTTATAAAAAATCTGAATATAAAACCAAAGTTAAATGTAGCTCATTGCGTAGTAACAATGAATGGATGAATAAAAAAATTATCAAAGCCTGTGAACATCGGGATAAATTATTTATGAAGTGGATAAAAGACTCTAATAACGTAGTCCTAAAACAAGAATATAATAAATCAAGAAACTATGCAAACACTTTAATACATAAAACTAAAAACAATAAAATAAAGTCAGAAATTTTATCAAATAAGAACAATATTAGACAAATGTGGCAAATTCTTAATCGAATAACAGGCAGAATAAAACCTTCTATTGATGAGGCTATTCACAATTCATTTATTAAAACTAACTTAACGTCTACAGATATAGCTAATAACTTTGCGGACACTTTCGATAAAAGCGTGAAGCAAATTATTCCTAAGTGCTCGAAATCATTGTTAAATAAAACAAACTACACAACTCCAGCTAACGTGTCTATGCGTATAAAACCTGCGGATCCTAATGCAGTTAAAAAAATCATTATGTCTTTGAATAATAACAAAGCCCCAGGCATAGATGGAATTAGAGCCATGGATGTAAAAATGTTGTGTACCACAATTACTGCAGTGATTTCTAATCTAATTAATCTATGCATTCAAACATGCAAGTATCCATCGGCACTAAAAACCGGGATTGTCAGACCGATACATAAAAAAGGAAGCAGGCTGGATTATAATAACTACAGACCTATTACTATTTTGCCTACGATTGATAAAATAATAGAAAAATACATTTGTAAACAAATACACGAATTTTATGAAAAAAATAATATACTAACTGACAAACAATATGGCTTTCAACCAAAAAAGAATACCACACAACTGTTATCAACGTTCACAGATAGTATTCATAATCACTTAGATCAAAAACAGCACGTTTTAGTAGTATTTATAGACTACAGCAAGGCATTTGATACACTCAAACATGAGCGGTTACTGGAGTGTCTCCATGACAGCGGAATTAGAGGCAAACTACACGATTGGTGCGGAAACTATCTTGATGGCAGAAAATACATGGTCAGGTTCAGTGACGCGACTAGTGAACCAGTCATCGTAACGGAAGGAACGGCACAAGGCTCGGTCCTTGGACCGCTGCACTACCTTACTTATGTAAATAGTCTTGTTAACGTCATTAAAAATTGCGAGATCTATCAGTTCGCCGACGACACCTGCCTTATATCAGCTGGACGGAGTGTTAGCGATGCCCAAAGGCAACTACAAGAAGACTTCGACTTGTTGACTAAATGGTCTCATGACGCTGGTCTAGTATTAAACGCTAGTAAGACCAAATTAATGTATATCAGTTCCAGTCAAAATAGAAGCTCTTTATTGCCTAAACTAACAGCTCACTGTCATGAGTGTTTGCATGACAATTGCTCCAGTAAATTGGCCATCCCTTGCAGCTGTGACTCCATAGATCTCGTAGATAGCCAAACATACCTAGGACTTACCATTGATAGCCGACTTAATTGGAAGGAGCACATTAACGGGGTGTGTGATAAATTGAGATGCATGCTAGCTAAATTCTCTATTATTAAATGCAAAATTCCATATCAAACACTATTAATGCTTTACAAAGCCCTGGTCGAGTCTACTATATCCTATGGTCTGTCGAGCTATGGTAGGACATATAAGACACATCTTGATCAAATTTACGCAATCCAACTGCGTATATTGAAAGCAATTGTCCCTCACAACATTAAAAAGAAATACAAAAATGACTATCACAAATTATTTAAATTCTGTAACATAATACCTATACATGAACAAACTAAATTTGCACTGTTAAAAGAACAATTTTTTAATGAAAACCTAAAGAAAGCAAAAAGCGTAAATAGTAATGAAATTAGGACTCGTAGCGTCATCAATGCTCAGCTGTTACTACCAAAGTACACAAATTTACACGGCAAGAGATCGTTAAAGTATATAATACCTTACCTTATTAATGAACTACCCATATTATTGAGGGACAAACTAACTCAGAAAAACATAAAATACAAACTAAAGGAATACTTTTTACAAAATATAAATACCTAACATCTATAATTATATATATTCACTAGTAAAATATATTATTTAATTAACTATAAATACATTGTTTAAAGCAATAAAACATCAAAAATAATACCTAACAATAATATCAAAACAACGTTTGAAAACTAACAATTACTAAAAACAGTAGTTTTTTATTTTGGGAACAACCTGTATCAACTTAAAAACTCTCCACCACTTTTGTTTTAAGGATGGAAGGCCGGAGTGGTCACTGATGTGCGCTTGTTAGTATTAAGGAATTATTTCACAAATACCCGCTGTAATTTTTATTCTTTTTACTGTTACTTTTTACCTAAGTACCTACTTAAGTGGTTATGATTTTTTTGTTTATATTATGTAGTCGATGTTTTTGGTGCACGGTAAAACTCTAATGAGTTTATGTTGGCATCAACTTAAATATATTACATGTATGTGTTACTACTGATCAAATAAATAAATAAAAAAAAAAAAAAAAATTCAATCTACCCTACCCACCCTTCCCTACCCTACCCTACTTACCCAACCTACCCTACCCTACCTACATACCTACCCTACCATAAAAAGGTATATATATTTTTTTTCTTATTTTTTTTTTCATAAGACCCATCTCCTAACAGTAACAAACTCAACAAAAAAAGAATAAGCGAAATCGATCCAGCCGTTCACGCGTGATGCCGTGACCAAGGGAAATTCAAATTCAAAAGTCATTTATTCAAACTAGGCTGAGAATCAGCACTTTCCGAAAGGCCAAATTACATAAGACAGTCCCCCAAAAAGGCCCGCGCTTCAACACTTCCTAGTGCTTTTGCTGGGAAGAAGAAGTGGCGCAACAAACTCCCCAGCAGCACAGCTGTCTGTTCAGTTAGAAAAAAACAAAAACTTGATTCTATACAATAGTATGCAAATAATTTACATTACTCAAAACAAAAAATTAAAATAAAATATATTTGCCATAATGACAGCTAGCACACGCCAATATACCAACAAAAACATCGAAATCTAAAATAAAATCAAGCGAAAATAAAAACTAATAATAAAAACGTAAACGGAACTTAGTACCCGAATTATAAAGCCTCCAGGCATAAAGGGCGTGCCTACTATAGCTAATACAGCTGTAACTCGAAGTCACATAATTATGATAAACTAGGACCATCGAAGTAAAAAATAAATCAACAGTTAGGCAAGAATAATATATTATGATCCACTGTCGAGGTCGCTAGCTAACCACATATTGCAATACAACTCATTAAAAAACAAAAAAAACATTGTAGTGAGTCGATTATGTCAATAATATGACAATTAAATTAAAATAAATTGACTTATACTGTCAAAATAAAACAGTTATATAACTCATACTAGCTTTTGCCCGCGACTTCGTCCGCGAGTCTGCTGGATCCGAAGAGCAGAAGACTGGTCGGGTTTTTTGAGACGAATAATTTCGGGTGGACCAATTACTCTAGTATGAAAACTAATGCTGTGTAAATTACGCGACACAACACAAAAATCTAATACAGCGTAAACTGGTAATACGGGTAATTCCGAACTAATGATGCAATCCTTTATTATTATGCCAAAAGAATAAGATTTTTCATACAAATAAATGTCTCCCTTTTAACCCCTTAAAAAGTTGAATTTCCAAAAATCTCTCCTAAGTGCTCCCTTACATCATAAAAAAGAAGCTATGTGCAGTAAACGTAATCTAAAATCTTTACCACCCCGAAATCGTATTTTAAGGTCGTTTCGAAAAACTAATAATTAAAACTTTAATTGTTTATTTAGGTTGGTTTTTATGTCAAGTTTCATGTTTATTGACCCAAGAAATCAGATTCTTCCATAAAAACTTCAACACCCCCTAAATCATCATTTGGGGGAGTTTCGAAAAACTAATAACGACAACATTTATTGTTTACTTAGGATGGTTTTTATGTCAACTTTCAAATGTATTAACCCAAGAAATAAGATTCTTCAAAAACACTTTAATACCCCCTAAATCATCATTTGCGGGTAGCTGCAAAAAACTAATAATGACAACCTTTGTCATTCATTTAGTTTAGTATTTTTGCAAGTTTCAAGTTTATTGACCCAAGAAATCAGATTTACCATACAAACTTCAACACCCCCTAAATCATCATTTGGGGGTATTTTCGCAAAACTAATGATGTCAATCTTTATCATTTACTTAGAATACTATTTGTGCTAAGTTTCAAGAATTTTAGCCGAAGGAATTAGATTTTTCATACAAACTTTCAACCCCCTTTTTACCCCCTTAGGGGTAGAATTTCCAAAAATCCTTTCTTAGTGCACACTTACGTCACATGAGGAACCTTTCTGCCAAATTTCATGCTTCTAGGCTTAGCAGTTTTGGCTGTGCGTTGATTGATCAGTCAGTCAACGCACCTTTCGCACCTTTCGCTTTTATAGATATATAGATAACCTGTCAGTACTGCTAATTCTGGAGACTATAAGTAGTCGTTAATAGAATAGTATGCCTTTGAACAAAGGTTTGATTTTACTTTAACTTTAAACGCATTAAAAGGCAAATCTAGAAGAGCAGAGGGTAGCTTGTTATAAAAGGTTATACCAAGCCCAACAAATGAGTTATGAACCTTATGAAGCCGGTGAAAAGGAGCTCGTAATTTGTCCTTAATTCTGGTGTTAATATTGTGAATATCACTGTTTTTAGTGTAAAAGTGTATATTTTGCCTAATATACAAGATATTGGCGAATATGAATTGTGATGCCACTGTGAGAATACCAATACCTTTAAAAATATCTCTTAGAGATCTCTGGCACCTAGCTGGTAAATTGCTCGAACTGCTCGTTTTTGAAGAACAAATATATTTTGAATATCAGCGGCTTTGCCCCACAGCAGAATGCCATAGGACATAACGCTATGGAAATAACTAAAATAGACTAATCGAGCAGTATCAACGTCAGTGTATTGTCTTACTTTCCTGACAGCGTAGGCAGCCGAGCTAAGCCTTCCCGCTAGACTTGAAATATGTGGGCCCCACTGAAGTTTGGCATCTACTGTTATGCACAGAAAAACTGCCGAGCCCACAGTTTCAAGCACCTCTTTATCTAACACGATGTTGGGTCCTAGATTTCTAACATTCGGTAAAGCGAATTTTATACATTTCGTTTTCTTGGAATTGAGAACCAAGTTATTTGTTGTAAACCAATCCGTATCCATTGAGAGTGCACTGTTTACATCGTCAAAATCATGTCTATTCCTGTCAACTTTAAAAATAAGAGAGGTATCATCTGCAAATAGTACAACTTCACAGATACCCTTTAAAAAGAACGGTAAGTCATTGATATACACTAAGAACAAGAATGGACCCAGTATTGAGCCTTGAGGTACACCTAACTGAACTGGTAACCCGGAAGATTTCTCACCATTAACATCTACACATTGGGACCTATTATGTAAGTAAGAATTTATAACATCGAGAGCTTCGTTTTGCACACCGTAATGACGCAGTTTACGCAATAGCGTGTCATGGTGCACGCAGTCAAAAGCTTTGGAGAGATCACAGAAAACCCCAATAGCATTTTGCGAGTTCTCCCATGCGTTAAATATGTGTTTCAGCAGAGCAACACCCGCATCTGTAGTCGAACGACCTTTTGTAAAGCCATATTGTTCATTATGAAGGAGGCTATTTAAATTAAAATGTTTTAGCAACTGCTTGAGTATTAACTTTTCAAATATTTTACTAAATGCTGGCAAAATGGAAATAGGCCGGAAATTGCCAACCTCATTTTTATTACCTGATTTAAATAATGGTATGACTTTACTACTCTTCATGAGGTCAGGAAAAGTTCCTAAGTCAACACATTTATTAAAAGTAACAGCTAGATAGGGGGCTACGATGTCTATTATATTACTTAAAAGTTTAGTGGAGATGCCCCAGTAATCACCAGTGTTTTTGGATTTAAGTGTGTTAAAAAATATAAACTACATCACGAGGCGTTACATGTTCGAAGCTAAATAAGCGAATACAGACACACTACTAAGCAAAGATGAGGACGAATTTAAGGAGCGAGTCGTAGTTATGGGTATGTTGGCAAAAAACTCATTAAACGCTTCAGCTACGTCAGCTGCTTTAGTAACTAATTTATTGTCGACCATAATCTCAAATTCTTTATCTTGTTTAACCGACTTACCCGTTTCATTGTTAATAATTTTCCAAGTGGTTTTTACTTTATTATTGAATTTTTTTATTTTATCGCTTAAAAATTTTGATTTAGCATAAACACTAACCTTTTTAAATAATTTTGAATAATTTTTGACATACTCCAGGAAAGGAGTATCAAACCTGTATTTTTTCAAACCATATAACTCGTATAGTCTCGCTCTACTTTTATAAATACCTGGAGTGGCCCATTGGTTAATGCCAACGGTGGTGCCATTAATTTCAATAGTTTTGGTCTTGAAAGTAGATTGGTACTCTTTTTGCACGACATCAAATAGGGATTCATTTTTATATATATATAGATTTCTTTTAGCTAATAGTATATTATGCAACTAGTGAATAAAGGACGGATTTAAAGCGAGGGCCATAGATGAATCACGAACAAGTGAAGGATTCTAACAACTGAATCACGACCGTTGGGAGTGATTCATGATAGAAGTGTTAGAATCCTGAGCGACGCGAGTGATTCATGGCCCTCGAAATAAATCCGTTTTATTCAAGAGTTGCATACTTTATTTTATAACATGACTACGAGAAAAAGAAAGATTTAAGCGAAAAGCACAAGGAACAATATTAAATAAATGGTTTATTACCTTGAAAATTTACAAAAAGTTGAAACCTTAGGGTTTAAATTTTGAAGCTGAGTTAGTTAACAGCACCTGTGTTTTAGGGGCCAGTGATCACCTCTGTTGCGTTACATAATTATAATTTATTAAACACCAATGCAATTAATATTAGAATTACAATCCAAATAAGTATTCAGTAAACATCCTAGACTAAAATAAAAATCCTAAATATAAACAAACTCAAAATTAAATCGATGAAGGAGTTTGAAATTCGAATATTCTTTGCACAAGCAGTTTGTTGGAGTTTGAATCGAGTATTTTATGCGCAAAGAGGTTGTATAGCATTTAGATGGAGGAATATCACTGACCTCTAACATACTTGTATGATAGAGGTCAGTGAAGAATATATATTGGTGTGTTCTAAATTCAAACACCAAAACAGTGAGTAAAAGTGCTTTTTAGAGGGGGAATGGTATAAAAATATTTATATGTTACTAAATGTACTTGTACTTTGTGAGATATTTTCTATCCATGTTTACTACACATTTTTATCTTTTGGTAAGTGAGAAAAAGGGACAAATGCCTCTCTTCGAGCTACCTCTCTTGGTTCGTTTTGCCTCGGTTAAGATTACCTAACAAAAGTAAACCTGAGGTGCAGCATATATGGTTAATTTTTGTATGATACTGTGTTTGGAGTGCTCAGTCCTGTTATTTATATTAAGTCCATGCATTAGACATTTTAACGGATAATATCTGTCGAAGGTAATGATGATGGTCTCAACTGTGGTAAAACTTCTATCAAATTTTCTATAGCACCAGCCAAATGACATAAAATTAGATTTTGGTTTTCTTCCATTTCAATTCTTCTCGATTTCAATCGCAGCCTTTCCATCACCGTCTCGTGATATTTTTTTTCTCGGTCTGCCTCTTGTTGAATGAAGCCTACGGTGCTCGACAGCCACGAACTCGCTCGTGGCTCGTTCGAAGGACGTTTGTTTCCGGCGTTTGCGCGCTCGAAGCAGCCCGCGGCGCCATGGCTCTGGTGGTGGAGAATGGCATGGAAGTTCTCCAGAGGGTGGTGGCAGTGAAGAAGGGGCGGTAGATGTTGAGGCTGAGAATAAATAATTACAATCATATTATTAAAATGTGTTAAAATGAATTATTTATCCTTAACATTGTATCTTTAAAAAAAACTTAAAAGGTACCTTGTACCAACATAATTTCACAGGAACAGGCAGTATGCACAGTAGCCACAGTATATTCTTTGGTTGGTGGTGGTAGAGAGTTTATCTCTGATGGTGGGGCCTGAAAATATGAAGGAATCTAAATTAGAAAAATTATACTTTTTTATAAAAGAAAATATAGTAATAAGCAAATAAAAAAAACTAACATTAAAGCCTCTCTCTTCAATTCCAGCTTGGCCAGTGACAGCAGTCAAACACATTATGCCCAACACCCTCTTTTCTGAAGCAGTGAGAGTTTGTCTGCTGCTTGCACCATCACCAGTACCAGAAGCCTCATGACTTATTGCCAAGGATTTTTTCTTTGTCTTTGTTTTAAAGTCTGCCCACAGCTAAACATATTTGTCTGTTATTTTGGCCATGCATGCTTACTTCAATCATTTTCTGTCTTCTTTTTCTGTTGTATGTACTTCATCTTTTAGAATATGAAATGTTAGTAATAGGAAAACATAAAATAATATTTTTTCAGTGGCTTCATAAGAACCTTACTTTTTTCCATTTGTGCAATGGCCTTTTGAGACTAGAGATTCTGCCTACCTGTTGTTGACGTCACACAAAACTGCTACATTCCGTGGAAGTTTCAAATTCGCTGCCTCTCGTATCTGGAATGATCCTCCTCTGCCGTTACCCGCTATAAAAGCGATTGGAACATTTAGTACAAAATTCAAGCAGTACTTATTATTCAAGCAAAAATAATCCGGCGGATATACTTACCCGGGGTTTGCACGCAGTTAGTATTACTGCGCCTAATCCATTTTCTTTATTTTAAACTTTCTTGCGAACACCACACCACAAATAATAACATTCACACCACTCTGTTTTATCCAATACTAGCAAAACACTATTCAATGTATTATTTTCGCCTGGTTTATTTACACTTATTTATTTACACTATTTCATAACATATTTCTTTTGACAGCCGATAATAGATTTCTTCCGTATTTAATATTGTTACAAGATAGGGCAACGCCATCTAGTGACGAGTAGAATAACTAAGTAGTTACTGGTGGCGCCATCTAGTATCGAATAGCGGAACTAATTTCTTCGTGTCGAATGGAATTTTCCGGAATGTTCGAACCGAACATTCTGGAAGTTTCTAGTCGCTTCGAGAACAGTGAGTTCGAAAGTCGATTGTTCTGGAAGTTTCTCGAATTATCTAGAACAGTATGGAACGTTCTAGAAATATCTTCGGTGCTATATAAAGAGCGGTCGGGTTCGTCGTGAGTCAGTTTCGATTCGGAAGCGACACAGAGCGATCAGAAAAGGAAAATAGTGCGAAGTAATAGAATTGTTTAAGTAGTGTTTTTGTAATAAAGTGTGATTAATTGAAGTCTGCTGTTTAAATAATTTATCCCTGAGCCCCAGCTCGTAACAAATTGGTGTCAGAAGTGCGGGATAAATTATGCCGGTTCTACCAAAGGAAGAAACGGAAGGGGTACGCACTAGGAGTCAGCGCCAGCAAGATGTAGACCAGAGGCGCTTTGGAGACGCTCCCTCACCGTCATCAGGTGGACATCGAGACTCCACGGCTGCAGCGGAACCCGCTCAATCGTCGGCGTCGCCTGACCTAGCCGCCCTGATGGCATTCATGCAGGAGCAGGCTCGCCGTCAGGAGGAGCAGGCTCGCCGTCAGGAGGAGCAAGCTCGCCGCTTGGAAGAGCAGATGCAGCGCGACAAGGAGGAGCAGGCTCGCCGTCAAGAGGAGCAGGCTCGCCGCATAGAAGAGCAGCTACAGCGCGACAAGGAGGAGCAGGCTCGCCGTCAAGAGGAACAGGCTCGCCGTCAGGAGGAGCAGGCTCGCCGTCAGGAGGAGCAGCTGCAGCGCGACAAGGAGGAGCAGGCTCGCCGTCAGGAGGAGCAGCTCTTGGTGATAAAGGACCTCCGCGGAGCCATCGGGAAGGAGATGAAAGAGGTAAAAGACCAGGTCCAGCAACATGAGACCCGCATTGTCGAGATGGAAAAGACAATACGTGGGTTCAAGTCTGGAGACGGGACCGTGGCAGCTGCGGTAGTGGCACCTTCGCCTCGTGGTTTTAAAGTGCCACCATTCGATGGCTCTTCGTCATGGTCCGCCTACAAGATTCAGTTTGAGGCCGTGATGAAATCGAATGGGTGGACCAACGAACAGGCATTGACTGCTCTAACTTTGGGCCTCCGCGACCAGGCCTTGTCTGTATTAGAAGCGCTTGGACACGACGTCACCTTTGAGAAGCTTCTAGAAGCATTAGAAGCTAGATACGGCGACGCACACCTGGAACATGTGTTTCGGGCCCAGCTGAAAGACCGATCGCAACGGAGTGATGAAACTCTTCAGCAGTGGGCTCTTGATGTGGAAAAGCTGGTCCGAAAGGCCTACCAGTCATCACCGGTGCTGATCGACGGGAACCTCGTACAGGCGTTCACGGATGGGATCCGAGACTTGGAGGTTAGAGCTGCCGTAAGGCTAGGGCATTTCAAGAACCTTAAGGACGCCCTAGCCCACGCTTTGGAGGTGGAGGCAGTACGGCGGGACGAACGAAGTCACCGAATCAGGGAGATTGCGACTTCACCCCGGTGCTATGGCTGCGGAGAAAGAGGCCACATCCGATTGAGCTGCCCAAAGCGAAGGCCACCCCACGGCAATAAGCAGCCGCCAGCTAAAGAATCGCCAGACGTCCCTGCTGGGCAACAGCAGCAGGGAAACGAATAGACGCCAGGACTAAGGGGCGGGTGCTGGCTGGTGATGGAAGAGCCCCAAGGATCTCGATCTCACAATCCTGTGACGGGAACAGCCTGATCGTCGAGGGCGAAATTAACAGAACACCTTGCAAGCTGACATTGGATACTGGAGCTTCTCGGACGGTTGTCAGTTTCCAATTAGCAAGACGGTTTCTTGGGGACTTCTTCGGGAGCCATGAAGGTGTACATCTGAGAACAGCCACCGGTCAGCACATACCCGTCCGAGGTGACAAGGAGGTTGACATAAAGTTAGGGAACAAAGTTTATCGCCACAATGTTATCGTGGTCGACATAGTGGACGACTGCATTCTGGGTTTGGACTTCATGCGGAAACATCAGTGTGAGATTGATGTTCATCAAGGAGTGTTGAAGTGTGGCTCAGAGGAAGTCTTCATGGAAGGTGCATCATCGGGAAAGGTGTACTGCGTCAAGAAAGTTATTCTTCGTCCAAGGTCAGAAACAATCGTACCAGTTTGTCTACCAGGAAATTCTGGTCGGGAAAACCGATGTGTACTTATAGAAGGATTAGATAACGATGCTTCATGGAAGATTGCACGCACCTTGGTAAGGGGAACTAGAGTTTCATCCGTACGTGCACTCAACACAAGTGATCAGGACCTTGTACTCAAGAAAGGCACAATGTTAGGCACTTGTGAAGGAGTGGTTTGGATGCGTAGATGCCACGAAAACCCTACCAACGCCAAAGTTCAAAGTGCAAGATACGACGTGACTTCGCTTTTGAAGGACTCCCAAAATAACTTATCGGAAGAAGAAAAGAACAAGGCTAAGAAGATGTTGAACAAGTTCGCCGACATTTTCTCGACAAATGATGCCGACATAGGGAAGACTGCGTTAGTTCAACACAGAATAAATACAGGAAATGAGGCACCAATCCGCCAGCGACCAAGACGTGTGCCAGTGGCACGGGAACGTGAAGTTGACGCCATGATCAAGGGTATGGTGAAAGATGGCGTGATTGAACCTTCATCTAGTCCATGGTGTTCACCGGTAGTGTTGGTGAAGAAGAAGGACGGCAGCATGCGCTTCTGTGTTGACTATCGCCGACTAAACGACATCACTAAAAAAGACAGTTATCCGTTGCCAAGGATCGACGACACGCTGGATACGCTTACGGGAATGAAGTGGTTTTCTACCTTAGATCTGAAGAGTGGCTACTGGCAGGTCGAGATAGACCCTCGAGATAGAGAAAAGACAGCATTCTCCACAGGAAAAGGATTGTGGCAATTCAACGTCATGCCATTTGGTTTGTGTAATGCTCCTGCCACTTTTGAGAGATTGATGGAGCGGGTGCTTACTGGACTGATTGGAGATGCCTGCCTTGTCTACTTGGATGACATTATCATCGTGGGTAGGAACTTTGAAGATCACCTCCGCAATCTGGAGCAAGTGCTGTCGAAGATACGAGGAGCCAATCTAAAACTAAGCCCAAAGAAGTGCGCGTTGTTCAGGCGGCAAGTGAACTTTTTAGGACACGTGGTTTCCGAAAAAGGTATTCAAACGGACCCGGATAAGCTCTTTGCCGTCAAGGATTGGCCAGTTCCAGAGAACAAAACGCAAGTCAGGGCATTTCTCGGTTTGTGCTCCTACTATCGACGGTTTGTGAAGAGCTTTGCTGACATTGCCCGACCTCTTCATAAACTAACTGAAGACAAGATACAGTTCTGCTGGAATGAGAGCTGTGACGTCGCATTTCAGAAGCTAAAAGAACATCTGTGCAATGCTCCCATCCTAGGCTATCCTGACCATGAAAATGAATTCATAGTTGACACAGATGCCAGCAATACTGGAATCGGCGGGGTGTTGTCACAACGAAAAGGAGATCAGGAGGTTGTAATTGCGTACTTCAGCAAAGCCTTATCCAAACCTGAAAGGAACTACTGTGTCACTCGAAAGGAGCTTCTAGCTGTAGTAAAAACATTGCAGCATTTCAATAAATATTTGTTGGGGCGGAAATTTCTCCTGCGAACGGACCACGCTGCACTGAAATGGCTACTGCAATTTAAGAACCCAGAAGGACAAGTAGCAAGATGGATTGAATTATTGCAAGAGTTTGATTTCGTAATTCAACATCGTAGCGGAACGTCGCACGGTAATGCTGATGCTCTCTCGCGAAGACCATGTCCAGACCAATGTAAACATTGTGCGAGACAAGAAGCTAAGCAGGTAACACTAGTGCGGGTTTTGAGGACGGATCTTAGCGAAGAGTGGAAGGAAACCTTGCAGAGTGCTCAACAGGAAGACAGAGACATAAAACCGATCCTTGAATGGAAGAAATCAGGTGCTCCTAGGCCTCACTGGAGTGATGTCGCAGCAACCAGTTCCATCACCAAGAGTTATTGGGCACAGTGGGAAAGCTTGGTTATCCAGGATGGAGTTCTGTGCAGGAAATGGGAGAATGCTCGCGGTGACCAGTGTCATCTACAAATGGTCGTACCTAAAGTTAAGGTGCCGGAGGTCTTACAGCTCTATCACAATGAAAGTTCAGGGGGTCACATGGGAGTTAAGAGGACTTTAATCAAGATCCGAGAACGATTTTACTGGATCCATTGTCGAGAGGACGTTGAGGAATGGTGCCGCAAATGCACAAATTGTGCGGCTGTGAAAGGACCACAAACTCGAAGCAGGGGGGCACTAAAGGTTTACAATGTTGGTGCACCGTGGGAACGTATAGCATTAGATGTTGCGGGACCATTTCCGGAAAGCCAAAGCGGGAACAAGTACTTCTTGGTCGTCATGGACTACTTCACAAAATGGCCGGAAGTGTTCGCAATCCCTAATCAAGAAGCCGTTACGGTGGCTGATAAGTTAGTTCACGAAGTGTTTTGTCGGTTTGGGGTACCCTTGGAAATCCACAGTGATCAAGGCCGGAACTTCGAGTCAGAAGTGTTCAAGGAGACGTGTCGTGTGATGGGTGCTCACAAAACCAGAACTACTGCTTATCATCCACAATCAGACGGGATGGTTGAAAGATTCAACCAGTCACTAGAGAGATATCTTGCAAAGGTTGTGGAAAACAGACAGAAGGATTGGGACAAACACATTCAACCATATCTCATGGCATATCGCAGTGCTGTTCATGAAACCACAACAGTAACACCAGCTTTTGCTAATTTCGGCAGAGAACTACGATTACCTGCAGATCTCATCACTGGCATCCCACCTGAATCTCCACGCAGTATAACAGATTATGCAAACGAACTACGGAACAGGATGAATGATGTATATGAGCACATCAGAGAGACAGGTCAACAGACGTCTGAGAGGATGAAGACTCGCTACGATCGGAAGGCGAACAATAAGGGCTTCGATGAAGGATCACTAGTATGGTTACATAACCCGGTACGCAGCAAAGGAAAATCGCCTAAATTGCAAGCAAAATGGGATGGACCGTATCGCGTAGTTACCCAGATTAATGACGTCACCTACCGAATTCAGAAGGGACCCCGAGGTGCATCAAAGGTCGTTCATGTGGATCGGTTGGCCCGTTATCATGGGTCTAACGATGCTCGGGACGAGCATGTCTAAGAGGGAGGCAATGTTACAAGATAGGGCAACGCCATCTAGTGACGAGTAGAATAACTAAGTAGTTACTGGTGGCGCCATCTAGTATCGAATAGCGGAACTAATTTCTTCGTGTCGAATGGAATTTTCCGGAATGTTCGAACCGAACATTCTGGAAGTTTCTAGTCGCTTCGAGAACAGTGAGTTCGAAAGTCGATTGTTCTGGAAGTTTCTCGAATTATCTAGAACAGTATGGAACGTTCTAGAAATATCTTCGGTGCTATATAAAGAGCGGTCGGGTTCGTCGTGAGTCAGTTTCGATTCGGAAGCGACACAGAGCGATCAGAAAAGGAAAATAGTGCGAAGTAATAGAATTGTTTAAGTAGTGTTTTTGTAATAAAGTGTGATTAATTGAAGTCTGCTGTTTAAATAATTTATCCCTGAGCCCCAGCTCGTAACAATATATTACTCTTTGGTCCGCGCGCTCTGCCGTTTGTCTATGGTTTCGAAAAATTATCATTGAGCATCGCGGATGTCAGTCTACAAATGTTTAAGAAAGAAAGAAAGAAAGAAAGAAAACATTTATTGCCACTAAGAAAATATGTTACAGCATAAACAAAACACAAGATAGTTTCAAGGCCCAGTATTTTCAATATGGCAAAAGGAGCGGGCTCAGCCGATGCCGACCAGTGCGCAGAATGGATACTACGCAGGTCAACGCTGATTTTCAGCCCACCCCTTTTCTTACAGCACTTATCATAATAAATGACTTAATAAACATTCAGACCGGAGGGGTGGCCCTAATAAATACTAAATTATACATACCCACAATTGTAACAACATATACAATAATCTATTACATCAATTAAATTCCAATTAATTAAAAAACCCAAAAATAATAATCCATTAAAAGTACTAAAAATAATAATACCAAACATGTTGATGCATTAAAAAAATACCAAAAATAATAAATTTATTAAAAATTTATTACGCATACTATTACGATTAAATATTAAATACAGAATATCGTTTGTAGCCCTGCCGAATGAGACTTAGTGTATGTTAGTTTACCTACATTTAATATGTTTTATTTATATATTTGTATTGTACTTACACATAATTATACTTAGTTTGACCCACGTTCTGTGTTTATTCTATTTTGTTTGTTATTTATATATTCTATTTTAATTTATTTTATTTATTGTTTGTTTTCGTAAGTTTGTCCGTGACATCAACAGTGGGCCCTATCAGATTATCAGCGCAGCGTTATTTCTTTTTTGGATTTCGCTGCACATGCTGAGATAGGAGCCTTTTTGGTCTCGCACGGGGTTTTTATTATTTTTAATTTTTTGCTTATTTCTCGTGTACGGGTCACAAATAAATATTTTGTCTTTCTTTCTGCTTCTTTCTTGTTGACTCAGAGTTAAGTAACTTTCCCAGTTCCAGCTACAGTCTGTCAGCTTTTATTTGGACTTGAGGCCATTGCTGAGGCCTCATTAAGTATATCGCCATGGTTAGAACATAAGTTAAAACAATCTCAGAGGAACATAGGTTCTATTCCTATTGATTAATTAAAGGGTCAAACACAATTTTTTTGTTTGTATCGTAAGTAAAAATATTAGTTCATGTCGCGTATCACGTCATTGATGTTTTTAAACTTTCAAGTCCCGGGTATGATAGATTTTCAAATAACAAAGGAAGATATTTATACGAAATAACTAATTATTTCCGTTCCTTTCCATGAATTCCAATAAAGCTGCTAACAGCTCTGGGATTCTGGCTCGAGATCTAGCTTATATCCTATAAAAGGTATATTTCATTCATACAGGATCATGATATGATATCAAAACATTTCGAATGTTTAAAATTACATTCCAGAGTGATATTATAATAAACCAATTATAAGAAGAAGTTTACCTTATTTCAATTAATTTTATCTACTCTCATATCGTAATATTCGTATCATAAACTTCAAAACGAGTTTGTATTGACATACTTTATAAAAACAATACCGAAATTTAAAAATAGAATCTTATTATAACACTTTTTCTATAACAAAATAATGCTATAATAGTATATTATGCAACTAGTGACTAAAGGACGGATTTAAAGCGAGGGCCATAGATGAATCACGAGCAAGTGAAGTATTCTAACAACTGAATCACGACCGTAGGGAGTGATTCATGATGATTGAATCGCGAGCATAGCGAGTGATTCAAATGTTAGAATCCTGAGCGACGCGAGTGATTCATGGCCCTCGATATAAATCCGTTTTATTAAAGAGTTGCATACTATATTTTTTACCATGACTACGAGAAAAACAAAGATTTAAGCGAAAAGCACAAGGAATGATAATAAATAAATGTTTTATTACCTTCAAAATTTTCAAAAAATGTGAAAACTCAGGGTTTCACTTTTTTTGCAAATTGAAGCTGAGCTAGGTAACAGCATCTGTGTTTCAGGGGCCAGTGACCACCTCCGTTGCGTTACATAATTATAATTAATTAAACACCAATGCAATTAATATTAGAATTACAAACCAAATAAGTATTCACTAAACATCCCAGACCAAACTCAAAGTCATGAAAATCATTATTGAAATCCTAAATATTAACTAACTGAAAATTAAATAGATGAAGAATTTTCTAACTCGAATATTCTTTGCACAAGAAGAGGGAATGATATAGAAACATTGTTTTTCTATTACGTTACAGGAAAAATTCAAGAAGTTAATCTCTAAGGAGTTTCCATCAATAATTTTGTTTAATACCATTTTTATAGTACCTACTATAAAAAGATTTGATTCAAATTTTTACTTGTCTGTGACAATGCCCGCTTTAGGTTAGCACGCACTACAACTTTTATTTGCGCGAATTTTGTCTGATTCTACCTGTTCATACAGCTCAAAATATTCGCGCGAATTAAATTCACGCCGCGGTTTGGTGGATTCTGTGGCAAAACACGGATACCACAATACATGTTGGCCGAGCTTAGACCAACGCGAGCCTAGACAAATTGACACAAGGCAAGCGTTACTGTCTAGACATTCAGCAAGTTTGAAGGAAGCCAATGCAAATGGCCACTAAAGACGAGTTTTGAGGAGACGCCCACATGTTGGGCGCTTACAGTTTTTATTGTGCATGGAAACAATATGGACGACGATGTTGAAATTATCTCAGCCGCTGCTATTTATTTAATGAGCGCTTACAATTATGTCAGTGTATACCGCACTAAAGTTGTGTAAAAGAAACGACAAAAAAGAAGGTGGTGGATGTTAAGTATTCACAGAAATAGAACAAGGTATGAATAGTGTTTAACATTTTGCTTTGTTACCTTTTTTACATTTTTATTTTTGTATTAATTGTTGCAATTTTGTCGAATATACATTTCCTTTTTACAGAAAATTATGGAAAATCAGCTATCTGAGCTTCTTCAAGAACCTGAATCAAAGGAATTTTAAAACGTCGTTCGAATGTCGGATAGCTATTTTCAATATTTACTCAAGAAAATATCTCCAGTAATCAGCAAACAAGATACCGACTTCAGAGAGAGCATACCCGCTTAGATTCGACTTGCAGTGACAACTACAGAAGTTTACATTACATATTTAAAATATCCAGTCAATTAATATCTCAAATAAAGTCAAAGTCAAATGTATTTATTCAATTAGGCCATTAAGCGGCACTTTTGAACGTTAACAATTAAAATTTACAAGTTATAAAAATTGATTCTTGCTTGCTTTCGGAAAAGTAGCTTGTTATGAAGAAGAATACACAAGAAAATCCATACTTACTCTTTTAAAAAAGAAAAATGTTTTACAATACTAAAGTACATACATTAATAAATTCATGTACGTGAGGACGATGCACCTAGCACTATTATACTACATATAGGTATAAAGTATTACAAGCACTAACAGGTAAACCCTTGACTTGATAAATAGGAACATGGTTCTCACATACTTACAAATATTGCATACATAGGTAAATTACCTAATTCAACAACAACGGAACAGTGTGCGAGTCAAAATTTTTTAAACAAAAATAATAGAAAAATAACAAAAATCAAGCGTTACTATAATTATGAATATAATACAAATTAACCAGTTTGATTTTGTCTTCACTAAGGATTGCCCTATGGAGCAGGGCCAGCATGTTTCCAAGCATTTTTATCTTGAATATAATCATCTAATTTGTAATATGCTTGTTTACAAAGTGTGTTTTTAACTAAAGTTTTAAATTTACTTTCATTTAGTTTAATATATCACAAGGTATTTTGTGAAATTTAACACAGTACCCAATGAAAGATGAGTGTACTAAATGGGGCAAATCGTTAATGTAAACTAAAAAGAGGAAAGGACCCAATATAGAGCCTTGAGGAACGCCCATCGACATTTCAGACCCTAGTGAGTTTACGCCGTTTACCTGAACTTTATGTTGTCTGGCTTTCAAATATGACCTAAGTAATTCAAGGGCCATATGTCTAATCCTATAGTGCTCGAGTTTCAACAACAGTGTCTCATGGTTAACGCAATCGAACGCTTTCGAGAGGTCGCAAAAGATTCCAATGGCGTCTTTGCTTCTTCCCAGGCGTTAAAGATGTTCTTTATTAGGGTGACGCCAGCGTCAGTTGTGCAACGCCCGGTGAAACCGTAGATCATGAAAGATGGAATATTTGTTAAAGTGACGCAACAATTGGTTGAGCATTAACTTTTCGAAGACTTTACTGAGAACCGGCAGAATTGTTCCTGAAGTTTGCTAAGCCTTAAAGTAAGTTTAGCCTAAAAGTTTTTTAAAAAGAATTATGATTTATCACCCAACTGATCTAAAAAATCATTATCATCATTTCAGCCGAAAGACGTCCACTGCTGGACATAGGCCTTCCTCAGACGTCCCCACATTGACATTAAAAAATGCTTCACGCAAAATTGGATTGAGTTGTGTCGCATCAATGACTTCATCAGATAAAGTTTGGACTTGATTATTTGGTTGGTCAAATGTTGGTTGTTTTTGTTGTGTTTCTGTTGTGGTGAGGACAATATCATGTTTTGAGTAAATATATTATTTTGCTCTGGCATATTATGTGACATTGGATAACTATGAGACGAACATGGCGGCTGTGGTATTTCTACGGGTGAATCTGGAAAAACATACAAAGTTTGAGAGGAAGAAGGACGGCGCATTTCAGCCGGTGATGTACTATGAAAAGAACCACTAGAGCTCATCAAGCTAAATGATGAAGTGGGACGTTGTTCGAGGCGGTTTCTAATTCTTTTTGTCAATAATTCATCCAATTCAAACATGACTTCCTGCTGCTCGATATCAGGAAAATATTTCTTCAATTTGGAAGCTAATAATTTTCCATATAGATCATAAACATCTTCCTTTTGAGTAGATTTGTTTGTTAATACGGTATTGATAGTTTTTAATGCGTTTTGCATTTGTTCGCTTGCTTTTTGAAACGCAGGAGGGTTAGAAGAACGGCGCTTCAATGCAGTTCTATTCGAGGTAGGTGTAAGTCCTTCCTGCTTGGTAAGATTTGAAGAGCTTGAACGCTGTCCTTGATCATCTTCGGCCTGCGTAGCGTCAAACTGCCCGTCTGTCTAACTATTTTTGTCTTTTGCTTGTCTGAAAAAAAATCATTAAGCTAATATTTTTATGTTTTTCCAGATTCCTACATCTCCAGAAGAGTGGCTTACTATCGCAAGAAGAGCATTAGACGGGAAACATATTAAAATACAATGCTCTTCTGCAACTGGTTCAGAATATTACAATTACAAAGAAGACTTTAGTATTGTTCTATTATATCTAGTCGACAGTGATTACTGTTTTCTATTTGCTGATTTAGGTGCTCAAGGCTGTATTAGTGACGGTGGTGTTTTAAAGCAGACTTTATTATGGCAAAAAATGTAAGTATTAATTTTCCACCACCTTGCCCGCAACCAGAGACCGATATAGAATTTCCGTATGTTATATTGGGGTAGTATGGTGCATTTGCTCTTTATAAAAATATTTTGAAACCATAGCCTGGAAATTACGAGATAGGCACCCCTGAAATAATATTTAACCAAAAACTATCTAGCTCTCGCGTTGTCGTTGAAAACACGTTCGGTAGGTATTATGGCTAGCGTATTTAGAGTATTCAAAAAGCCAATAGCACTACATGTTGAAAAAGCATCTATTGTGACAATGACGTGCGTTCTACTGCATAATTTTATGAAGAAGAGCAGGATTTTTCGCAATATTCAGATATACATATACCCAGCAGCCTAATTGCGTATGTGAATTCTCCAAAGCAAGCAAGTCGATTCTTTCCCAAAAACGACTTTACGTATTGCATATTACACTCTGAAACGGATAGGTTATGCTCCTTTCCATTACCAATATTTTGACGTAGAATTGATTGTAAAGAATGAACGAAAGCGGCGAAATCGAGATTAAACTTCACTATTGGTATTGTGTAATGCAAATGTCAAGTACATATATTTCGTCCGTGAATAAAAATAAAAAAAACCGTGTATAAAAGTGGAATAAAGTGGCCCCGACGGGAAACGATCCATCCGAGTGATTATCAATGGATATCAATGGAATGGATTATCAATTTTACATACCGCCGAACTTAGATTATATTATAGTAAGCCGCCGAAATACTCGAGAGCTCCAAGTAAGTAGCGTGAAGTTAACCTCACCCTTAGCTACCTTCTAACTAGATTTTATTGTTTTTTCAGCATTAACAATGTCACGAGGTTATTTGGTGCATCTCGGATAAGAGGTTCCCCTCAAAGCAATGCTTAAAATAAATCGTAGTCTTTTGAGAATTGCCAGCAACCCTCTCGATTTCCCACACCACAATAACTTCTTGGCTAACTTTCGGGTCACCAAACTTCAATTCTTGAAGCTTTGTGAGAAAGTGTTTCCACTTCTAAAACGGTGGCGGCGTCGTAATGCCGCTGTTCGTCCTTAGCTTAAGGTAACTTTGAAACCTTTCTAAGTAGTAGTCGTTTATTTTTTATTAACAGTTGCGAAGTTAAATTATTTTTGTTATTAAACCATTTTTGCATTGTCAACCTGCCAGTCACAAAGTGAAGCTAGTATTTCAAAACATAGGTAATGTTTGGGAGGCAGAAACTCAATGGCCAGTAAAACCCAGTTACTTATTAAAAAATCCAAGCACAATATTGGCGCGTGTGGAAAAAAGTGTTTAAAATAATTGCTTAAAGTATGTAAGTAATAATTGCTTGCTTTGATTTCAGATTTGTGGATATGTTTCAATTGCCCGGTGTGTTGGGTTGCATTGATGGATCCCATGTTGATGTAATCCGACCTCATGAAAATGAGGAAGGTTATTTCAATAGAAAGGTTTATCAGGCTTAATGTATTAATTGTACGTAGGTATGTTTACTTTTTCGACGAATATTTTGTTGTAATTAAGTTGTAACCAAGTTTTTGTAATTAATTATATCCTTCTGATAATTTGAACATGAACAGAGTAAAAGAGACTCGATGACTAAAAGTTTAACCAATGTTATAAGTATATTAATAAAAAATTGACCCGCACTACTGGAACATACATATATACTATTTGTATAGTATATAAGGCAGGATATTTGATGAGATTTCAATGTTTCCTCAACTTTTAGATTTGTGATGCCGACCTACACATTCAATATAATGATGCGTCATTCGGGGGTGACTCCCTATTTGGAAGTATCCTGTATCCTGTCTGTGTGCAGGCGAAGTATAGTCTACTAGGTAACCAAAATATTCATTATAAAATATATTATGTTTTTGTTAAAAATAAAAGATAAAATTAAACAAGATTGCATATACTAACTTATTTTTTCAGGAGGCGCCGGATACGCGTAAAGATAGATCTTAAGACGCCGATGCTTCGTGCTGCCCCAAGGTCACCAGAGGAAAATCCATGTTCACACTCGCAATGTGGTCGAACGCTGCATTGGGGTTTTGAATAGTCGCTGGCGATGCTTACTAGCTCACAGGGTATTATATTATTCTCCTATTACAGCGATTGTGACCAGGAGTGCTATTCTCTAAAGATACAGCCTTGAGCGCAGTGCTGGTGCCAGCGACGAATCTAAGTTTGGTATTCGCTAAGCCGCTAATAGCTACACTAGCGCTCTAAGCTGTGACGGCCGTGAGTTAGAACTACTCAATGTCGAGCAAGTTGACAGTTCTTCATTCATTTTGGTACTCCGTAGGAAAAAACAGCGTCGAAGACGCTCGCAGACTGGTTTGCAGCCTCGTTTTTATTTTTCAAATCCAAAAGCCACTATTTTTGCGCGTAATGTAATTCTTCTTGGATTTTAATCTAACTAATTTTTTTAATTTTTTTTATATATGAGAATTTCGAATGTTGGTTAGAGTGCGTCCTCCAGTGAGAGCGTCTCCTCATCGTCTATCCTTCGATTATTTGTTCTATATGATGTCCTTCCGCTTGAGGCGCTTTATGTAGCTACTTATCGTAAGCTGTGTTGCCAATGTATTGGGGTGTTTCACTAGCCTCGCCCGGTATTTTAAGGTGACGTTTTGGATTTCGTTCTTTATCGTGGGCATATTCAGATGTTCATGAATTTCCTGGTTTGTGATGTACCATGGTACGTTGCTAATTGTTCGCAGTATTTTGTTTTGCATTCTCTGCAAGCATGAGATGGTTGAATTGCTGGCGCTACCCCAGAGTTGGACGCCGTACATCTATACCGGTTTCAGGATTACTTCATAGATGAGTAGCTTGTTATCCATCGACATTAGCTGTTTAGCTGTTTGCATTAGCTGTTACGACCCAGAAGCCAAAGTAGTTGCTTGAAGCGAATGTTAAGTTCATCTCTCTTTTTTTTCACATGTTGGTTCCATGTCAGGCGCCGATCGAGGTGCAGTCCAAGATATCGGACACTGTTCTGGTGTGGTAGGATGGTATCTTCCAGTTGGACAGGGCGGCAGTTGCCTTTTCGAAGAGAGAAGGTAACATGGACAGATTTTGAAGCATTTGCTTTGATACGCCAGTCCTGTAGCCACTTGGTTGTTTTATTTAGTGCATTTTGTAGGAACTTTGAAGCCGTGCTCGGATCTTTATCGCTAGCAAGGATGGCGGTATCGACCGCGAATGTTGCAACTGTGGTCTTTTCTACTTCAGGTAGGTCAGTTGTGTATATGGTATACAGCAGAGGTCCTAGAACAGAGCCCTGAGGAATACCAGCGCGTATATCTGCAAATTTAGATATTTTATCTCCTTCCTTAACCTGGAACAGTCGTTCAGTTAGGTATGAAGCTAGAATTTGATGATAGCTGTGTGGGAGCTATTTTTTTATTTTGCAGAGGAGGCCTTCATGCCACACTCTGTCAAAAGCTTACTAATATTATAAATGTGAAAGTTTGTATGGGAAGTTTTGTTGGTTTGAATGTTTGTGGATGTATGTTTGTTACTCAATCACGCCAGTGTTACATACTCTTTGAATCACGCCAGAACGGCACTGGATGAAATTTTGCATAGAGATAGATTATAGCTAGGTAAAGGAATAGCATAAAGGATACTTTTCTTCCCAATATAATGTACCCTTGGGATAAGAAAACAACACTTTTCACGTGTTTGAAGCCGCTGGCAGAAGCTAATAAAATATTGTATTAATAGTAGATTAGTAGCCAAGGGCTTTAAGGCATCAATTGCAGCCCGAGATATTTAGACGCAAGAGCGCTGCGAGGGCGCCTATAGTTCGAGGGTGCAATTGGTGCTTACACCCGAGCTAACTATTCTGCTTTACATCCCGATTGTGAGGTAAGTAGAAAAACACCGGCATTACAAGCATAAAATTGATGACTATTATACTCACACGAAGACAAGGCTGAACAGCAAAGCGACCTCTTTGGTCATTGGGCTGAATGCATGATGTCTATTGCCAGTATGATGGTTAGATGTACGCGAACTTTTTGAAAGAAAGAAGTGTTATTTTTTTAAATTACTTACCGCCCTAGGGCTTTTCTAGCTACATTATTACCCTAGAGCGCTAATTAGTCACCTACAAGCCCCATTTGGCGGTAATAAGAACCTACTTACCGAACATGAGAGATGTAATAGTACATTACTGCCGCGGTCTATAATGACTACTTTGCTGGTCGCGCTGATTATGGCCGACAGCGCAGCTCCAGGCCGACACAGTGTGGTCAGCGTGCAGCACTTGATGGACGAGCTGAGATAAAGGCGAGACCGTAGGTCGAGGCCTTTACAGCGAGGACAGCAAGGGCTGCAATGATGGCCAAGCTGAAAGGCCTAGAGCGTAGCTAGGCTAGCTCGAGGCAATCATTGCGTGACCAGCAAAACAGTCATTGTGGGCAAAGGTTTGTATAGTGCTTTACTCAAAAATGCAAGTACCTAATCTAAATAAAACCAGCAAGTAATTTAAATGAAAAATATTAATTAACTAGAATTTTAATTAAAATGACAATTATGAAAAGTACAGTTACTAAAATTCAACACCGACTTTCCCGGTTTGATATTACTAATAGTTTGCGATAATTCTAATGCGGTGTTTGACTGCTGTATTATTTCTTCATTTATTACTTTATTTATTTCATAATTTTTTTCTTCAGGTTCTTGAGCAGATGTTTGCTTTGAGAGCTCATTTTAGAGCAAAAACAAAATTTTCGCTGAACCGCGCTTTTGTTACTTTTTTGTTTTTTTTTTTGAGTTATGGTAGTTGGAACATTCAGCCTAATCTCTAGATACAAACAGCTGTGTTTTAAATAAAATCTTTTTGGATTTGATTTTTTAAAACGTTGAAACGTCAAAATAGCGGCCGGCAAAACATTGCCGGCCTGTTAGAGCGGCCAGCAAAACTTGGCTCCTTGAAACAGAACGGCAAGGTCGACTTTGCTCAAACAAGGTTGTCAAAATAATGACCACATTACCTACATGCATTTTTGAGTAAATTTAATTACTTACCGCCCTAGGGCTTTTCTAGCTACATTATTACCCTAGAGCGCTAATTAGTCACCTACAAGCCCCATTTGGAGGTAATAAGAACCTACTTACCGAACATGAGAGATGTAAAATAAGTTTTTACCAGCTTGCCAGCTTACCAGTTTGCCAGCTTGGTTAACTAAAGCTACATTTATTAAAACTAGCTAAGAAAATTAATGATTTTAACAGAGCTCGACAGGCGAGAGAATTAGCAACGTTGTTAACAATGTCCCGGGATAGAGACACTTTATCCATAGTTACCTTCAGGCTTTCTCAGGATTTAATAACATACCTAGGTATTGGAAAACGACTTAGCTCTTAGCGTACAGGCGCTTTAAATGTTAAATGTGAATTTTAATTTATATAATATTATCTAACTAGCTGTTGCCTGCAACTACGTCTGCGTAGCATTAGTATTTCGAATAGCCAATTTTTTATATCAGAAAATAATATTGTAGGTTTGTGGGCCGCAGAGTTACTTTCGCATTTATTATATTAGTATGGATTGCATAGGTTAATTAGTAGCTTCTTTAATTAAAATTATACGTCATAAATATATTTAAATAATATTTGTTGTGATGTGAATCATGTTTATTGGTCCGGCTTCATCATCATCATATGTGTCGAATGACGTCCACCGTTGGACATAGGGCTCCACCAAGCGTCGCCACATTGACCGGTCGCGTGCATCTCGCATCCAGCGGAACACCGCAACCTTCACAACCTGCCTTCTGGCTAGATACTCAATCTTAATAGGCCAAATTCTTGTCTGTACAAGCAAAATTGTGCACTAAGACTGTAAAACGGTTTAATATGTTTATTCCTGTTCTGTAGTTTTGGCGCGATAGCTAGATATGTTTGACGCTGTCCGATTGGAAATCTCATGTTTGTGTCTGTTTAGGAAATTGCGCGCCCAGTCTACACCGGGGATGTTGTCTGTTAGTCCATATATGGTTTTTCCAATTTTATTTAAGTATTTTTGTGCAAATACTCGTAGGTCAGTTGAATCAAAAGGAAACCCCCAGTGGCTCAGTAATTGAATATATTCTACATACGATTTCTCTTCTTCTTTCGAAAATAGGGTTGGGTGCGCCGCTTTTTCTTGCGTGCAATTTTTATATCTATATTTGCAGCTTAAAGTGCTAATCGGAATATTGTAATGTTCGGCAGCATCTTTCACTTTCAAATTACCATTCTGAACGGCTTCTATTTCTTTAGGTAAATCTTCTTCAGAATACCGCAGATATGGTGGATGAGTGCCATTGCGTGAGTTGGTATACTTCCTTTGATATGTTCGCACCATGATATCATCCCTAGTTTCATATTTTCTGTGGACAAAATAATAGGTAGGTAGGTACCTATGTTATTTTAACTTATTCAATTGAAGCGTGATAACTTATCCTTAAGTGAATTTTGTTGCACTCTTGGGGCTATTTGAAGCGACTACTTTAATCCATATTTTTTTTATTTTAACTACCGGAAAGCGTAAAACAAGTAAATACAACCAATGTATTTATAAATAAATTAAAACAATTCTTAATTAATAAAAGCTATTACACTATTGACGAATATCTGACGGATAAATTCAATAATAAATTAAAATAACTGATAACTCGATAAGTAAATGACATTAATTGACTCAAAATATAATATGGAAATGTTAATTATTAGTTTTAGTAAAAATAAAAACAATTGTTAGTTAGATAAGTAAAATAACATAAATAATTAATTGACTCAAAATATAATATGGACATCGTTATCAGATACTAAGTATTAAATTTATTAAAATTAATATAATTTTTAATTCGATAAGTAAAATAATATTAATGATTAATTGACTTAAAATATAACATGTGTAACACACCTCATTACTATATAATATGTATTACCAGTATAACACATATTACAAATAGCGCCATCTGCGTATAGAACTCCAAACTATCATTGATTACGATTCCTTTGAGGAACGTAAGTCACTTAGTCAACTTCATTGACTAAGTTGCAAGTGGTTCGCAGTAATGACCACTAGATTTCACTTTTTATTGGTGTTGGAATTCTGAATCGCGGTGTTAAGATTTACTCCCAAAGAATGACTACGACAGAGCATCGTCGTTCGTCAATACAAATCCCAGCTAGCAGAACGGTGCATCAGCGGATCCTCGTCCTAGTTGGAAAGGGTCACGCAGGACATCCCTGTCAGCTGGTCTTTTTAGATTAGAGGACTAAGTACCCCGCCTTCGTCCAAGCGGACTTGGTTGTGTGTACTACGTCCTATACTGTATAAATAGTGTTAACAGTCTGTAACTTTGCCTACTATAATAAATACCTACAAGTTCTCAAGTGTTTCCTTCGAACCTGTGACGTCAGCACGACCAACACCTACACATGGACATATTGAGAATTAATTTTATTAAATATAAACTATAAATAAACTAATTGGAATCCAAAAATTTCTATCAAATAAACTAACTGTGATACAAAAATTTAAGCAAATAAATTAATAAGCAATAATAATTCATAAAGTAACATGAACATAAAAAGGCACACACATTAGTATGTTAAATCAAATAAAAGCAGCTAGAAAAGAAATGGATAACTGAAATTTTAATTACAAAGAAAAATATTAAGATCTATTCCTCTCTCCTAGACACTAAATGTATCTAAAATGTTGCTGTGCCAGTATGTTAAACCAAATAAAAGCAGCTAGATAAGAAATGGATAACTGAAATTTTAATTACAAAGAAAAATATTAAGATCTATTCCTCTCTCCTAGACACTAAATGTATCTAAAATGTTGCTGTGCCCGACAGGGTCCATAATTGTTTCTGTAACTTATTTTTACCACATGTATGTACATTATGGTTGCAATAAATTTAATTTGAATTTGAACCCCAAAATCAATCTCAAAAATCTCCAATCACAAAAAATAGGTAGCTACAGTATATAGCTCGTTAGAGATAAAAAACCGCAATTAAAACCAATGAAATTGCGAAAAATACACGTACATAGTTTGATTAGCGTAGTACATACCTTTCTAGATTTTGTGTATCAGATGAAAGTTCCCCACGATAAAACATTTACTGCTCCACGTGAAATGCAAAACTAACCTCAAAAATTTCAATGTGACATAGACTATTAGTTGTTGTGTTGCCAGGTGGCATTCAAATATTCCTACCCTTGACAGATAAAAAAATACATGTGATCAAATCTTTTATTTTAGAAATTCCAAATAACCTCTCTATATCCAAAAAACCCCATTTTACGGTATAATAATTACGGTACCAAATAACCCCATAGGAGCGATATTTGGAACAGCGTATTTCAAAATATATATCTTCAAAACTTACTACGATAGACGTATGGTAGTATTTATTTATTTATTCGTTTACACATACATTTATTTTTACAGGTATAACCCAAGGTAATAAAAGTAGTCATACAATGCGACTGTTACATACAGTGACGACAAGTTACATAGAGGACAATACACTCACTGTCACCCTCTGAAATTCCGCCAAAGAGCACGAAAAAATGTCCAATCGCTGAGAGATGCAATTAATGATCGTAATTGCCCGACACACGGGCGCAAACTTTAATATGTTTGTACGGGCTACCGGAGTTTCAAAGAGACTGCCTCGGCCACAACCGTAGCCTACTGTTTGGAACGCGTAATCCCAACGATTCCAAGATTTGTGGATTGTTTAGCATCCCACGAAAAACCATAAATACATATTTGACCAGAGCAAGATTGCGCCTTACTTCCAACTTATAGTACCCAACCATCCCTATTACAAAGAGAGTTGGGTACATAAGCGGGTAAAACGGGTAGACACCAAATTGCCTCATATATAGGTAACGTGTAAACTTGTTCTGCATCTTTTCCACCATCTGAGAATATTTAGTCTCATAAGGATTCCAGATGATAGCACTAGTTTCCAAGTTGCTTCGCACCAAAGTAGTAGTGATCAAGAGGGCATTATAGGAACTACTCAAAAAGCCCCTTGTTGCGTTATTTCATTCACTGTTCTTTTATTAAACACATGTTTAAGCAAAAAGATGTTTCAAATAGCCCCGTTTTACGGTACTAGGTACCGTAAAACGGGGCTATTTGAAACATAGCTTAAGACTTTTCTAAATAACTTCATCACTTGTTTTGTGTTCAAGCTGGTTTTCCATTGTCATATTTTTCTTACGCCAAGATAGCCCTGGTTTTACATCCTGCAAATTTAATTCAACGCAGTACTATTATGTGATTAAACGAACTTACCTTAAGTGAAGTTCTATCATAATTATGAGTATTCATATATTACGAGTAGTAGCGTAGGATCGTACCAACGCCATCACAATTATTTTAAAGCTAAAACTTAAAAAAATATATTAGAAACTGTTATCTCATTAGGCAACACTAAACTGTCATTTCGTTTAAAGCCAGTAATGTTTAAACAACAAGAACTTCAGTAGGGATGGGATGGGAGACTTGTCTCGGAGAAGGAGCTGCGTATAATTATGATAGAACTTCACTTAAGGTAAGTTCGTTTAATCACATAATTATACTTACTCCTTCTCCGAGACATATTACGAGTAGATGTTTGAAGTCAGTCAGGGTTGTTTATGGGTTAGTAAATACTTGGTTGTAAAAACAGTAAGGTTTTTATTAAATTCACAAAAAAAAAAATGTTGTTTATCAATATCAATTCAGTAACTTAACAAATTTAAAATAATCAAATTATGAGATCAACACAATCAAGACATATTATTTACAGTGTTACATATTACATCACTTAACATAGTTGGTTCTTGAACCACCGGCCTGTTATAATGTCTGGCAAAGGTGGCCGAGTTCTGAGACCACCCAGCTGTTCTTTGTATTTGGTCTATACTGATCCCAAATCTTTGAGCAGCAGATGTAGAAGCATGTCTGGTGCTGTGTGCTGTGAAAGTATTTACATCAATTCCAGACTCTTGTAAGGTTATTTTAATCCAGCGGCTTATAGTTTGGGTTGAGGCATTATGATGTGGCTTTTTGAAGGTTAGTATGAGCTTGTCAGTACCTCTTCTCAGTGGTTTAGTTCTATTAATGTAACATTTCACAGTAGTGATTGGACACATCTCAATTCTATTATCAAAAGTTTTAAGGTGTAATAATGGCTGAAGGCTGCCTGTTTTTGAGGTTTTTATTATGTCTGGAATATAAATCTGAATTCCATCATTCAGGAATTTAATATTTTTAACATTAATTAAAGATAAAGTTTGTACTCTATGACCTGTGGTTAGGGCAAGAATAGTTACCACTTTTTTTGTTAGATTTTCTAAACTTATGTCTTCATTAGGGTAAAGATTTGATAAATATGTTAATACAACTCCGGGGTCCCAAGTAAGATTATACTTTGGGGCAGGTGGTTTTGTACGGTATACTCCTCGCATGAATCGTTTGATCCTGTCGTCAGATCCAATTTTAGAACTAATTAACAGAGATAGGGCTGATCTGGTAGTATTTATTGTACCATATGAGGCTCCGGATTCAAAGGATTCACTTAAAAATTTTAGAATATAGGGAATTGAAGCTTCAAAGATGTCTATGTTAAATTTTTTACAAAATAACCACCAAGATTTCAAAGATGAGTCATACTGTTTCATGGAACTATTAGACAGTGAATTTAACATAATTTGAAGGGCTGAATTTGGTGTGCCTCTTCTAATGTATGCCTCGCTGAGAGCAGCCCTGCAGCCAGGGTAAGTTGGTGGTGAAGGGGGTGGCTGTCTCTGAAAGGAGAGGATAACAACTTTATATTTGGTTCAAAAATTAATAATTTCGTACTTAACAATGAATCCAATAGTGGGAACCATGGTTGAGATGGCCAGTATGGGAAAACTAAGATACCTGTTGCCCTATCTGTCTTGAGTTTATGAAGGCATTTTAATATTAGTTAGAATGAGGGGAATGCGTAAAAGAAGTAGTTAGACCAGTCAAGAGTGAACGCATCCACTTGGAAGGCTTCAGGATCATGTTTCCAGGATACAAACTTATCACATTTACTGTTTATCCTAGAAGCAAACAAATCTATATCCGGTTCCCCAAAACAATTGACTATTTTACTATAAGCCGTTTGAGAGAGTTTCCATTCGATGTTGATTTTTCTTCATTCTCTGTCGGCTTCATAGTTATCTTTGGTATTAATATAAGATGTATAAAGCCAAATATTCCTTTCTTCGCACCATTGCCATATATCTCTAGTAATACTATTTAAATGGGGAAACTGAACCCCCCCCCATTTCATTAATATATGCAACTGCAGTAGTATTATCCACTCTTAATAACACCTCACAGTCATGCAACTCTTTAGCAAAACATTGGAGCCCTAAGAAGGCAGCTTTTAATTCTAGATAATTAATATGGCAGTTCTTTTCTAAATCTGACCATGAACCTGAAGCTTTACTTAGTTCACACATAGCTCCCCAACCAGTAGTTGATGCATCTGTTAGTATTTCTGTTTTAAATTTATGTTGCTTTATTATATTACATTTGTATACATTCTTACTCCACCATTCTAATTCTGGGTGAACTATATCTTTTAGGGGCATTATTGCATCATAACTATCATTTGCTTGTAGCAGATCTAAATATTTCTCTCTCTCTAAAATCTTGGTGTATAGCCAGCCATATGGAATGGCTGGACAAATTAAGCTTAATGTTCCTAGCAATTGAGAGAATTCTCTAATTTGACATTGACTTTTTCTTTAAAAGTTTAAATTTTCTCTAATATTGTAATTTGTTTTTGTTGGGGTACTGATAAAGCAAGATTTGTTGATTCTAAAATAAAGCCCAAGTACTGACATGATTGGCTAGGTTGAAGGTGACTCTTTTCATAATTGATGACAAACCCTAAATCTTGTAAAAGATCCACTGCAAATTTTACATTTTCCTCACATTTTCTTTTTGATTTATGAAAGTACAAACTGTCATCTAAATAATTTGTCATGATGATGTTATTGTTTCTAAGATAAGTACTAACTGGTTTTAGTAATTTTGTAAAAACAAAAGGTGCTGTACATAAACCATAAGGTAGAGCATTGAATTCAAATAATTTGCCATCAAAAGTAAATCTTAAATATTTTTTATAAGCATCTGCTATAGGTACCGAAAAATAGGCTTCTTTCAAATCAATAGACGCCATAAAGCAACGTTTTGATATAAGTTTGCAAGCTGTTCTAATATCTTCTAATTTGAAGTGTTCTGTGTCTATGAAACTATTGAGTTTTTTCAAATTCAATATAAATCTATATGTGCCATTTGGTTTGGGAACTAAAAATATTGGAGATGTAAACTGATTTGGACAGAAAGAACACTTTGAAACTGTACCTAAGGTAATTAGTTTTTCAATTTCTAATTTAATTAACTCTTTTTCTTTTTCTGACCACTGTTGTAGCATAGCTTGATTAGGAGGTGGAGTTTCCCTGAATGGAATCTCATAACCTTCAATCCATTTTAGAACTACTGACTCACTAGTCAGTTTACACCAGTTGTACCTATAGTACTTGAGTCTACCTGCATGTACCTGAGGGTCTATCTGCGGTATCTGGGCTTGGAACTGGATGGAGCTGGCTTCTGAGTCTTCCAGCGTGTTTGATCCGGTCGAGGTTGTCTCTGATGCTGGTGTTGTTGAGGCTGATGCCCGCCGCGAGCTCGTTGTTGTAGTTGGTAGCGCGGCGAGCCTCTCCAGTTTACCTGTTTTTTCTGCGTCCCTGATTTGAATGTCTCTTCTCTGTTGTTTTAATCAGGGAACCTGCTTTTTGGATAGCTTGTGCCGCCCTAATTTTTTCAGCACAGTCTATCCCAAATAACGTATCATCCGGTGTCGCTGTACGTATAGCATCTTGTACCACCTTGTTGACGCCAGCCAAAGCAAAAAATCTTCTTGAAGAAGAGTCCTGATAATACATTTCTGCAGCTAATTTTGCAGCATCACTTATTTCTTCAACAAGGACTTTACTGTTTATGTTACCCATTAGTACCTTGCTTAATGCCTTTCCCAGACAAGTCATGAGTTTCCCTGTTATATTCTGTCGATGGCTGATCCTTTTATCCCTTTTTAGGGTTGGATCTGAAAGTGAGACCGATATTTCCGCATTCATTAAGGGAGCCACTGCCCTTGCGAAATTGGTAGGCGTAGGGTATTTTTTAATGATGGCCTCTCGAGATTCTTTGCCAAGTCCTGTCTGTATTATTTTTGTCCAACGGAGGGCCAGTTCTGGTCGAATGGCTTCTCCAACTTCTCTAATATCTTCACCTTCATTTCCCAAGGCTTGCAGAGTTCCTCGGGTAGATTATCCTCTGAAAAGATGAACATAAAAGATATAGACATGTCTATCCGCTTTGTGATAGCGCTAAGTCAACAGTATTCCTGTGTGGAAATGAATTTTTTGGCATTGTCTATCCGCAGTGTGATAGCGCTTGCCATGTATTTTGTGAGATTTGACACAGTGTCCACCCGCTTGTGGTGGCGCTTAGGTGTCGATAACATATCCCTTTATTGAGATGACCCAGGCGTTTGAAGATGGACATTGTAGGTTTACTTTGTTAATTAAAATATGGATATCGTAAGTAACAATATCGTGTTTTACAGACCTGTATTTAGTTCTGTCTCCATCTCGCTTTGAGCAGGTGTATTTGGCACAGGTAACAACAGTTCTTCGGTCGGTTCAGTAACCGGAGGCAGCGACGTTGGTGAACATGGTGGCGATGAGACTTCCGAATCCACCTCAACTGGTAACTTCTCCAGTTTTCTTTCCAGTTTCCGTATCTTTTTCTTGAAATATTCTTGGTCTTTATGCTTCCGGCTACCCATTTTTCGTCCGTATAAGCGGAGACAAGACAAGAAATGAGTAATCCACACAACGAACCACGAAAAAAAAACCGTTAACATTAACTGAGTTTAGTCAATGACAACCGGAAATAGTCTTTTGACTTATGGAAAAATGAAATTAATGATTGTTTATGCTATCTTAGGATAGTATAACCTATAAGAATTCTTCGTAGAATTCGTATACAACTTTAAGTCTTACCTTACTGGTGCTTCAATAAAATGGTAATTCTCCACAACTTCAATAATAACATACCTTTGTCTTTCGTTCGTACACAAAACCAAATGTAAACAAACTCACGCCGGTACCTGAGTTCACTGCACTTGTTATTTCAATATATATTGGACTAAACACCTCATGTATCATGAATATAACCATGGTTATCGATTTTAATATGACTTAGTACATTATTGACTAAGAATCTTTAATAATATTTGTATTTTGTTGAGAGAACGTAGTGACGGCGCTAAGCACAAAAACACGTAATGACAGTTTAGTGTTGCCTAATGAGAGAACAGTTTCTAATATTTTTTTTTAAGTTTTAGCATTAAAATAATTGTGATGGCGTTGGTACGATCCCACGCTACTACTCGTAATATGTCTCGGAGAAGGAGTAAGTATAATTATATTTTATCTAAAGATAAACATATTATACTTCACTTTTTTGGAGAACAATAATGTTGTCACATTGTCACTGTACCTAAGTATATTAAAATTCTTACATTTCACACAGTCACACAACTATGTTAAAATCAATCGCTGTAAAAGCACTTAATTTTTTTTTAACTTGTAAATAGTTTTAAATAAAAACAAACAACAAATTTATCAAACAAAAAGAGTCGGTTGCGATTTTGCGTGTTTTGGCAGCGTCACATCGCGTTGCTTTTACTTACGAAATAGGCAAAGAAATAGTCATTCAGCCTTAAGATGCAATAATAAAAATACATTAGTTAAACTCTTATAACTACAAACGATTTCATTCGTTTGTAGTTTCACTCTATTACTTAAAATAATTAAAAAATAGACCTATATTATAAATTTAAAGCCCATAAAACTCTCAGTCGAGATTTATCGATTGTAATTTAAAGAATTTGTTTCAAGCCCTAATTCGTCTACGAAATTGTGACGGGAGATGTCAGTCTAGAGTTCGTCGATGACCATAACCGCGCTAGAGAATACCTTTTGAATCAGCGCTGCACGATCGGTCGATCTCGAGACTGTCTCGCTAACGAGCTCGTCGACGAGCACAGCCAAGAAACTGTCTCTTAGAGAATAGCATGGCAGCCAGTCCAAGTTCAAAAAGGTTCGACAACCTTTCCACAATAGTGTGCTGGTGCCTTCACTTATGTATGGAAGTGAAAGTTAGTTGTGCATGACTGCATAGGCATTTACAAATTTTCCTGCTTGCCCACCAAAAATGACATGAAAGTAGAATAAATGCTAAGGAAATGCGTGTTTGAATGATATTAGAGGAATGATGTAATTAGGCATCTTGTGGTTTAAAGAAGATATAGTGAGAGACATTGAAAAATATGCTTAGATGGTGAACACCCATGCTGGTAAGAGGATGAATAAAAGGAGCTTAATAATAGGTATTTACTAGGCAGATTTGAGTTCTCATAACTGGCGTGCGTGATGACTGGATCTATGAACGTAAATTAAGCAAAAGGAGCATGTAATCTGTGTGTATGTGTATACTTACAATTTTTTTTAAGTAAACAGGATCTCAGTTAAATAGATTGTGCAATGGGCTCACCGGGGAAACCTTGTGAAAAAAACGCGCCAAGTACACTATCTCACAGGAGGCGTGGGAACGTGTGCATATCATGAACTACAAAACTTTTTCAAATTCTTGAATTTAATCAGTTGCAAATAAATACAATATCACAATTTTTTGTTGTATTATTTTCTGTTCCTATCCATTCTATACATACACTAAGCTAGCTGCTGACAGCTTATAGGTACACTAACGACGTTAAAGTATATTCACAACAAATATTCTAAAATAGGAAATAATTAACCTAAGAAATAAGTGACAACATCGAAAATAACAAGGACAATAGATTGAGGGCCGATGTTTTAATCGTCAGATGACTTTTATCTGGGTTAGAATGGCAATTTGACAGCACAGCTTTTGCATTGAAAATGTTATACTGCTGATATTTATTCTTCAGGTAAACACGGTTATCGGAACATTGAAAATTCAATTACTATGGAATGTCTGACGTTTATAAATAGTTATCCAATATCAAATAAAACCAATATATTCTGAAAATACAATATTTATTTAAATAGTCACGATGTCATACATGAAATATTTTATCCATTATAGACAAAACAATGCCACCTACTAGTTACTAATTTAACTAACGTCATACATGGTAAAGTATAATTGTCATAATCAAATACAAAACATGTTAAAATCCAATAAGTTAAATATGTCCAGAATCAACGGGTTTGATTCCTAAATATCAAAAATTTAATAATGCAGTTATAGTTTTCATAAAAATCGGGCTTGAGACTCGACTCTGTTGAGGACTAGTGATAAACATTCAAGTATTTTATTAGACCTCGAGAGACATTGCAGGGCCTTAACAGAATTCAGCAGATGGCTGGGGTCAGGCAGAGCATGCAAAATTTTTTACACATATATACACTACTATCATATAGGGGAAAGATTTGATGTTTGTAATGGATGAACTCAAAATCTACTTAATCGATGAGTCAAACGGTCTTAAGTCAAGAGTGAATAGGTTACTTCTAGCAAGCGTGCTTCACTATCAACCGCATCATCACTTAACATCAGGCGAGATAGAGGCCGAAAATAGGTTACTTCTAGCAAGCGTGCTTCACTATTGTAATATGTTGATGAGGAGCTCTCGAAGAGAAGAGAAACTCAACGTGGAGTGTTGAATATGTTTATATTTAGGTAGTCTCCATAGTAAAAGTGACAAGTAAACACATTACACTGTCTTTTATATTGTAGCAAATGACCCCAATTCGTACGTCAATATGTTACGGTAATTACTATAAATGTAGCAGTGCAACAGTGAATTATGACATATACTACATCTCCCCCGAAAAGACACCCTTTACACCACCGGATTAAAAAAAAAAATGTATGACGTACGCACTTGAGTCTTACATTTTTATATGTTAAACTTAGACTAGGTAAAAATAACATTGGCATATTAGTAACTATACAATTTCTTTTGTTTTAATTAATGAAGTTATATAATAATAATTAATTAATAAAGTAAATAACACATTGACTAAGGTCATGGTTCACAAAACAATTTAGTATTATCTTTGTGGACAATATAGGATTTATTATTTTTCAATATTTCAACATTAGGTGATAAATCCTTAAGAACTTTGTATGGTCCTAAATAAATGTTGTCTAATTTATGTCCAGTTTGATTTTTCAAAAGTACAAAATCACCTGGCTTATAAGTTATCGAATTTAACTTCTTATCATATAATGATTTTCTCTTAAGTTTACTGATTATCAGATTATTCCTAGCATCTAATAATGCGCGCTGTAGCCTATATTTTAATTCCAAGGGGTAACTGTCAAAATTATAGAGTGGATCTACTCTGTCTAAAGTATAGTTGAGGTTACTAGGCAAGTTACATAATTTACCAAATACAAGCTCATGCGGTGTATATTTTGTCTCCGAGTGAACAGTGGTATTAAAAGAAAAACACCAATAACTTAACCAGCTACTCCAATCTGTTTTATTTTGGCTACATTGAATTCTAAGATATGCACCTAAACTCTTATGAGTGTTTTCTAATCCACCTATAGTCTGGTGGTGGTATGCAGTAGAATGTAATTTGGTTATTCCTAATAAGCTACATACATCTGACATAACACTTGACAAAAATTCTGTTCCCTGATCCGTTATGATCTCTTTGGGGATGCCATATCTTAAAATAAATTTATTTACAAATGTTCTACTTATGGATTCAGAGTCCTTATTAGTTAGAGGGTAAGCCTCTACAAATTTTGTCAAATGACATTGTAGGGTTAAAATGTATTTGTAGTTATAATTGTCTACATCTAGTGGTCCAACTATATCTAAGCTAACTCTCTCAAATCCTGTATTAGGGGTCGTAGTTACAGACATTGGTTGTTTAGTTTGTTTATTTGAGTGTTTTTTAATTTGACACTCTTTGCATTTATGCACATATTCAATCACATCATTACTTATGCCTGGCCAGAAGTAATATTTTTTAATATTATTCAACATCCTGTTTACTCCTGCATGTCCGCTAGTAGGTAACAGGTGGAAATCATTTAAGATAACTGTCTTTTCGTCTTTGTTACTTATTCTTATTAGATCTTTAATTACTAATATTCTTGGTAAATCAGATTGCAAACTTTTCATGCATCTTAAGAACTCGTTTATTATGTGTGAATTTTCTTTATTCTTGATCACAACAATTTCGTTAGTATTAAGTCTTTTACAAAATGACTCCAAGTCCCTCGCTAACACACTTACGGTAGGAAACGATCGGGATCGTTTCCTAAATATACCTAATATTGTTGACTCGTTTTCATTGAACTCAAAGTGACCACTGTCGCTAAGTAGGTGTGGTCTATTTGAACTGTTCTTTACTACTTTTCTTGAAGTTAGAATTAGTTCTATACTATTAATAGGTTTTTTAAAAATTTCTACAACTTTTGGGCTAGAGGTTCCAGAAGTTAAAGGGATTTCAGATGTCAAATCGGCAGTATCGGAGCCGCTTGCTTGTTTCTTTGTTGTTGTTGTTTGTTTCGGGGGAGATGTAGTTTCTTCTATAATATCATTATCGAGCATTTCTTGTATTTGTTTTTGTACATCATTACGCAAAGCGTACGGGATCCTGTAAGGCTTGCTATACGCAGGGCTCACGTCATTTTTCAGTGTTATTTATTATTTATCGCCTGGTAATTGGAAGACATCTGAGTATTTTGCACTAATCTTTTCAATGCTTATTTGCTCTTCTGTATTTAAGTATGTGTTCAATTTAAGTAGGCCAAATAGAGCTTTTACTCTATCTGAGTTTGATATCGTTTTCTCAAAGTTCAACACTTCGAAGCTGTTTGTGGAATTTATTTCTAACCCTGACAAGTCTAGTTCCACCTTGCTATTAGTTGTATTTAGAATTCGAATTGGGATTTCCCCATTTTTAGATTTCGAAATCAGTCCAGCAATGAAAACACCATCGCGTATTTCTTGTGCTAATGTAATACAATCCCCACGTATGGTGGTAGGTATGTACCGGATAACCTCGCATCGCGGCGGTATTGTAAACAAATATTTATTATTATTAGTCCTTAAAATAGGTATACTAATATGATCTCCATTATTTTCTAACGTTAAGGATTTTTTTTTATAACTTATGACAGCATTATATTTTATAAAGAAATTGTGCCCTAAAATGGCGTTAGCTGCACAAGATAAGGTTTGAAAAACGTAAAATTTTTCCTTGAATATCAGTTTGTTAAAATATAAATCTAAATAAATATATCCTAGAGAGGTTAGATTTCCACTTACACCCTTTATTGTTACCTTCTCCGGAACTATATTATTAATTTATTGGGTCTTAGATCTTAACCACTCGTGCTTTAAAACGCATAGGCTAGCTCCACTATCCACTAAAAGATCTAAGGCATATGTAGAATCTACAGTGCATTCAATTATGCTAGTATTATTATAATTCAAAATAGAGCATTCTAATTTAGGAACGAAAAAACTGATTATCCGTAATATTAGTGTCATGGATATTATTGGTCTCCGTGTCGACACTATTGTCTACACAGTCAGTGTCATTTTGCTGAGTGTGCTCGGTGTGTTGTACGTAAGGAGTACGTCTCGCATTCCATGCACCAGTTGCCTGAGTTCGTTTATCTCTTTGACCTGTATTTACAAACGTACGAGTTCGTGAATAATTATTATTTGATTTGTCGAACTGATTATTTTTATTATTACGACTGTTCGAGTTTTTGTAACCGATAGATGTATTATTCGGTCTGTACGCGTCTGAACGTCTAAAATTTAAAACTTCGTTATGCCTTGGTGATGAAGAATCTTCGTCTAAAGCGCTCCTAATCGCTTCTGGAAGTGATGAGAATTGCCTGGCAGCAATAATTGTGCTCAACCTCGCATCAGACAAACCATCCGCAAAACGTTTGATGGCAGTTTTTTCATTTATAGGACGTAATATTTCGTATTTGGTCGGATCATCGTCTGACTGAGAAATCGTCAGGTTAACAAAAAGTTCCTCTATCTCATTACCAAAAGACTCTATAGACCGACGTCCTTGAGAAGAATGATATAATTGAGATTGAATAGCTTCAGCCGACCTTTTAGGCAACAAATGCTTTCGCATATCATCAACTAATACTTTTACGCTATCATAAGATAACTTCATGCGAAGTTTAGCACTAGGAGTTAATCTAGTTTTGAGAATAAAATTCAATAAAAGTTTCTGAGAAGTGTTGTCTATCATGCTACTGTATAGTGAAATGGCATCAATGAGCTGTTTCGTAACTTGCTCTTGTCCTGTCATTACAGGTAACAAGGCTATCGCAGTCTTTAAATCAAACTGAGACATCTTGGTATCTGGTTCGTCTTGTGTTTGAGACACTGAATCTACGCTTGTTAGTAAACTTTGTATTTTCTGATAAACGGTCTTAATTTGTTCCACTAAGTTATTGATCAAATCAATGTCTTTGCTACTAAATTTTGACTGTTCAATCTGAGACAAAATATTTTGCGCTTGACTGTATATCGCTTTAGCTTCTTCCAATTTCTTATAAGCGATCTCTTTTTGCCTACGTTCTGGTCCTATTTTTACCAAATATTCCCTAATTTGATGTAATTGATCTCGACATGTTACTAGATTATCAGTCATACTAATTAATAATATACTGTTTAAGTGAAGTCCTATTAGACTTTTTAAAAAAATGTACTTAGCTAGGAAAGTGGGTCAATTGACTGCTGTTCATTTCTGCTGACGGTGCGGAGCTGCGAACGTTGACCGGGTAACTCGATGACGAAGTCACGAGGCGCTCTGCGTCGTTGCCGTGCGACTCGTTGTTCGATGACTGGACCGGGCTATACCCTGGATTCAATGGGCCGGGATTTCCCTGGACACCGCTCGTTCTGGCCGGGCTATACCCTGGACTCGTCTCCGTCTTCTTTCAGGAACTGGCAATGCATCTTCTATAAGTTTACAGAAAGTCTTCTATAGGGTTACAGGAACTCTTCTATAGGGTTACAGGAACTCTTCTATAAGGTTACAGGAACTCTTCTTTGATGATAGAACAAGTATTGATTCTTCTGGATGTGGTTTCTTAACGCCATTCCGTATCGACGTGGCAGGGTCGCCATGTAATATGTTGATGAGGAGCTCTCGAAGAGAAGAGAAACTCAACGTGGAGTGTTGAATATGTTTATATTTAGGTAGTCTCCATAGTAAAAGTGACAAGTAAACACATTACACTGTCTTTTATATTGTAGCAAATGACCCCAATTCGTACGTCAATATGTTACGGTAATTACTATAAATGTAGCAGTGCAACAGTGAATTATGACATATACTACACTATCAACCACATCATCACTTAACATCAGGCGAGATAGTGTCCAAAAGCGTGCTCTTCCGTCCTCAGAACATTCTACGGAGGCCCTTCAGGGATTCTGCCGTCATCTGCTTGCGTCTTTCCTCCATTTGAGTGACCCACTGGGATACAGGGCCATCCGATTGTCTGGAACAAAATTTAATTTTGATTCTGAGATATTTTGAAATACAAAACATAATTATGTATCAATAGATTCTAAATTTTTAGTCATATTTTAATACATACATGGTCTCCTCACCCTCGGCACGGACGCACATGCGTCAAGAGTTCCATAAAAAAAAATTGGTTGTCTGTAAAGTCGGTTTACGGACGATAGTTTAACGTGACAACGTCATAACAAAACATTGATGAAAAGATTGCATACATAACGATACAATTAACGTCATTGTAACGTTATAATCGTAACGTTACATTGAGTCATCCTTTTTCGTGCGCGCAGCCGGCGTTCATTGATTTATTAGACGTTGTCACGTCAAAAATAAAATAAAACAAATGTTTAATCCTCCAATAAGAATAAAGTCAAATATTAATTTCATAATAAAGGTTATTTATTACACATCATAGCCGATAGATAAACTGTGTTTTAAGCAAAGTCAAAGTCAAATATATTTATTTCAATTAGGCCAGTAAGCGGCACTTTTGAACGTCTTATTTAAAATTTACAATTATGCCCGGAGGGAATTATGACTATTTTAGAAACATGGTTAACAAGTTTGAAGAGTACCTCAAGTGATGAGCTTCTAAACTCTACCTGCCTGGTCAAAAGTAATGGTAAAAGTGGTAATTGTAGAATGTGATGTGCATTAGAAAGTTCAGATTAGCTAACATCCTGACTATGGGAAGTATCTACAGTAACTGGGTCACTTTGTTCTTATTATTATTTTATGATTGTGCTCTGTATTCAATTGGAAAAAATTACCACCCTTTTGTGGTTCTACTGCAGTCGGTTAAACAAAAATTATATTGTATAGCCAATGAACTTCTATTACACTACAATATACAATTTTTTTTGTCTGTTAAAAGAAAATAATGGAGGGTAAAGGTTGTTTCAAATTGTAGATAATTATGGTTGTCACAAAAGTCTTTTACTTTTGTGCCTTATGAAACATTCGTACACCTAGAAACAGCGATTAACTCAAAAAAACACTTTTTTCTGAAAAGTTGAAAAACTGATTACCATCTCCCTGTGCACTGCATGAGTTTGCTGTATTGATCAATACTTTTTAAATGCAGAAAGAACAATGATGTTATCAGAGTCGTGTGGTTTAATCGTATATTGGGGCTGAAAATTGAATTTTTGTAGTTATTTCCGTATTGCTTAACAATGTTTGTATATATTTTTATGTTATTTTGAGTTGAACCAACTAAAAACTAAATTCAGCAACACATGCTGAATTTAGTTTTTAGTTGGCTCTCTTTTGAAAATTCAATATTTAATTTAAATAAAACATCATTTTGAATTATTTTATAACAGTTCAATTCATAGACGGGTTTGTGACCAACAGTAGGAGTATATTGGTTGATAAACTAGCAAGAAAACACTGCATTACGTAAAAACTTAAATGAAATGAAACATTTTTATTTATTCATCATTACATAGATAATATTTAACGAATAAAAGCTTCTTATGTCTCGTAATTATGTAAATAGTATAAATAAAATTATCTTAAAACAGTAACACGACATAAACAAAATACTTAGTGTAAAGTGTAGAGTTCGTAGGTAGGTCGCTGGTGTGTTGGGAGGCCGGGGGATGAACGGAAACAACGGTTTTCATCGGTAAACAAACGGCGGGCGAGCGTCCTTCGCGTTGTGTCTGACTGCGGGGGCCAGAGGGCGCGATGGCGCGCCAACCCTTTCCGCGAATGATTGAATGTAGAAACGAATCGCGGACCGAATGAGCACAGGCGCGAATGGGACGCTCGCGCGGGCATTTCAATTTATTCATAACATCAATAGTTCCACACATAAATACATGAAATAGGCATGGGCAACATACAAGGTAAGTATTTAGTATTAAGACACATTTAGGTTATTTAGCTTTAAGTTATAGTTTTAGGATTAGTTATAAGTTTATTAGCTTAAGTAGGTACACATTACAGGTAAGTATGAATGTGTGATGCGTCGCCTACAATCTGCCTCCTTAGTGCTAACTAGTTAGCGCTATCACTAACCCTAGGTGTAAGTAGAGCGACGCGAGTTACAGGCCTGCGTAACAAGCCGGTGCGAGTGCGCACATCTACTACGCGGACGCGGCCATCTCTACCTGCATGGGTCTCACTTACCACTCCGTGTCGCCAGCAGCTGCGCTCCAAGTTGGGTTCGACGAGCACCACGTAATCGCCAACCTGTAAACCCTCAGACTCTGACGTCCATTTCTGACGAGGTATCAAAGTAGGTAGGTATTCTTTTACCCAACGTGACCAAAACATGTCGGCCAGTCGCTGTGCCACCCGCCAGCGCTTCCTAAGTAATAAGTCAGAATTATCATATTTACCAAACTGTGGGCTAGCGGATGACGAGCCGATCAAAAAATGATTGGGCGTGAGCGCCTCTGGGTAGGACGGGTCGTCAGAAACGTGCGTTATGGGGCGACTGTTAACCAGTGCTTCAACCTCAGCCATCAATGTCAACAACGTGTCATGATGCGGAGCACGCTCCTTCAAGATTACCTTTAGGGACGACTTGACGGTGCGGATCATGCGCTCCCAAGCACCACCCATCTCAGGTGTGCCAGGGGGGATAAATTTCCACTCTACTCCACGTATGGCTCCAGCCTCGCGCACTGCCTCCTGGTCTAGGTCAGCCATGCTACGCTTCAGCTCCGTGTCGGCGCCACGCAGGTTAGTACCATTGTCCGATATTATTACCTGGGGCATACCACGACGAGCGGCCATTCGCCTAAGCGCCATAATGGTGGAGTCTGTGGTGAGGTCCTCGGTCACCTCAATGTGTATCGCGCGTATGGTCAAACACGTGAAGAGCATACAATACCTCTTAGGTCTGCTGCGACCGATGGTTACCTCCAGCGGTCCAAAAAAGTCAACGCCTGTGTACGTAAAGGGACGCCTATTGTGCTGCAGCCGGTCCGGCGGCAGGTCCGCCATGCGCTGCGGCTGCGGCGCGGCGCGTCTGTGGCGGCAGAACAAGCAACGGGCCGCAACGCTGCGGACGGTCGGCCGCAGTCGCAGCACCCAATAGCGCTGCCGTAAATTATTCACGACCAGCTCGTTCGCACCATGTAGTGCTTGCCGGTGTGCGTATTCCACCAACAAACGGGTAATCCTGTGGTGTCCGTCTAAAATAGCTGGTCGCCGTACGTCATCAGGGACTCCTGCAACGGACTCGATACGACCACGAACACGTAAAATACCTGCGTCATCTAAGTACGGCGTAAGTTGACGCAAGCGGCAGCTAGGTGGCAGCTGTTTGTTCTGCTTCAAACATGCAATTTCCTTATTAAAACTGTCTAATTGTGATTTTCGAATCAGTAGGTCCTCTGCCTCCTTCATTAGAACAATGTCAAGCTCGCAGGTCTTACGCTGACATTTTCTAATGAACAACAAAACTCTAGCGGTGGCACGGACAAGAGTAATCCAATTAGAAATGTTACCTTCATCAGGCAAAACCGGTGACGAACAGCTGTCTGCAACAACTACATTTACCGCACGTACTTCACACTCGGCGTCCTCCTGCAAATTGGTAAACTTACGATCCTTAGGCCACTGATCTTCTGGCAGCCTCAAAAACGTAGGACCCTGGAACCAGGTACTGGAGTACGCCAGCGGCGGCGCGTCATCACGCGTGGCGATATCCGCCGCGTTGTGTGCCGTTGGGACGTGTCGCCATTCACACGACTTCGTCAACTCATCAATCTCACCCAGTCGGTGAGCCACATAAGGCTTATAATTACGTGGGTCGCTGCGGATCCATTGTAGGACCGTGCTAGAATCCGTCCAGTAATACCTCTTCCCAGGCTGAACATCTTTGTGCTCGCGCTGCGTCGCGGCGGCGAGCCGCGCTCCCAGTAGCGCGCCCTGCAGCTCCAACCTTGGAATAGACACGGGTCGTAACGGGCTTACCCTGCATTTACTGCTTACAAAACACACTAGTACACGGCCATCTGCACGTGTAAAACGAAAATATACTACCGTTGCATACGCTTTTGATGAAGCGTCGCAAAAAACATGCATTTGTACGTTAACAATATCATTTTGGTTCGAATCCGAAATGTTCGATGACCACTGCTCGCCAGTGTAACAATCAATCCACTCGTGTGCGCTGCCATAGTGCCGCGGAATACGAAGCCAACACAGCTGACGTAGGTCGGCGAGCCAACTTACCCAAAGAGTATGTTCCTCGGAATGGATGCGGCAATTCCAATCGACTCCGCTGCGATGAACGTTTTGGAAAATAATTTTACCTTTTATTGTAAACGGAGAAAGGAAACCGTGAATATCATACACTGACATTAAAATGCTTAACATTTGTGCTTTAGTAGGTGATTCGGAACCATCTAAAATAGTAGGAGGTATTCTATCTAACGCAATTTTAAAACCAAAACAGTCATCGCTCGGATACCACATCAAACCGAGCGTGCGCTCATGCGTATTCGTAGCTCCTTGTGTGAGCTCAATGGCGGCAGGCGCTAGAGCGGCGGGCGGGATTGCGTCGAGAACCGAGCGGCTGTTGCTCGACCAGCGCGTAATTTCAAATCCGCCTGATTTGTGTATGTCGGTTACTTCGCGCACTAATCGGATAGCCTGACTTTCGTCTTCACATGAGTGAAGACAATCGTCCATATAATGGTCTTTGATGATAACATCGACGGCTTCGGGGTACATATCCTGGTATTTAAGAGCATTTTTATTTTTAATGTATTGTGCGACAAAAGGAGAACAAGTGGCGCCAAAAAGTAAACTTTCCATTACACATTTTTTCAAAGGCATATCCGGGCTCTCTTGCCAAAGAAAGCGAAAAACATGTTTATCTTCATGGCGAATTTTAATTTGAACAAAGAAATCTTTAATGTCGGCTATTAATGCAATTTTATGCTCACGAAAACGTAACATAATTCCTAGTAAAGAATTATACAAATCGGGGCCGGTAAGTAAAAAATCATTTAGACAGACACCTTTAACTTTTCCCGCACAATCAAACACTAACCTTAATTTTTCGGGTTTGTTCGGGTTCTGGACTCCAAAGTGCGACAGGTACCATGTATGACTCGGCGAAAGTTCATTGTCCTCTAGTTCTCGCGCGTAGCCGTTGTCAAAGAGCCGCTTCATTTCCTGACAATATTTTTCAGCATACTTACCATCAGCCTGAAATTTCTTTAATAAACCCCTTAATCTAGAATGTGCATAATCAAAAGTGTCCGGGAGAGAAAGCTGGTCTTTAGTAAACGGTAAACCAACTTCCCATTGACCACCGATGTTTCGCGATGTTTCATCCAAAATCTTTACCGCTCTCAAATGTGCCGTATTCTCACGGCGTAAGGTCGAAATTCCAATGGAGTCAAGCTCGAACGACATTTTTACCAATTCGTTTAATTTACTTACGTCACAGCTAGCTTCCGGCTCCGGCTGCGCTTGCGGATGCGTCGAGTGAGCGATATGGAAGGCGTGCGCGTTCACGGGAGAGTGAGTGAGACCATAGCAGCCATGAATGCACCATCCTAACCTGCATCTCGTTGCATACGGTTCCTGCTTGTTACCATGCAGAATCTGTAGGGGGGCTAAAAGAAAGTAATTATCTTCCCCTATCAGTAAACGAGGCACCACACATTCGCTACAGACATAATCTTTGATACCTAACAAATGATTACACTGCAATTGTTTGACGCAAGATAAGTTTTGTTTAGGTAAATTCAAATTATCGACTTGACGTAAAGTTACATTGTAATTTTCAGCATTTTGCATACAACCAGAAATGTTAACAGAAACTTTAGGTACTTCTGACTGAAATATTTCGATGCCGAATGCATCTATGAACTTAATCGGACTACATTGTGACGTTTCTAAACCTAGCTCGTTAACTAGAGTCTTATCAGTCATAGAAATAGAAGCGCCATCGTCCAGTAACGCGTACGCACTAACGGTGCCCTTGGGGCCACTTAGATTCACTTTTATTACCTTTAGCATCACTTCACTAACCGCTGAAGTCGGGGCTGACGGGGCGCGCGCGCCAAGCGCGGCAGCGGAGCCCGAAACGGCGGGCGCGGGAGGGCGCGTCGCCGCGGCCGTAGTCGCGACGTGCGCCACGGTCTCGTCGCGTGATGGTGACGTAGGCGCAGGTATCGTACTCGTACTCCTTGGGTTGCTGGCGTTGTAGTGCAGAAGCGGATGGTGTGCCATCCCACAGCTATCGATGTCACATACGGGCGCCGGGCACGTGTCACGGCCGTGTCGTGATAACAGGCAGCAGTAGCATAGATTTTCTGATCTTACAAATCTCCATCTGTCCCTCTTCAGTTTGCGTTTGAAGGTACGGCACTCAGTAAGAACGTGAGGTTTCTTACAAAGCGGGCACGAAGTATTATTATTATTACTTCTACTCTCGGGCGTGGCTGTTGTTGCGAACACTGGTCGGCTCGTGAAGTGGCGCTGTCTTTCGTCGTGTTTACGGCTGGGGGGCCCGGGGTCGGGTTTTCTGTAATCCCGTGTCTGTGGTACACCAACAACAGACAACATCTTTGCTTCTCTTTTCAGGAACAATCCAAGTAGTTCAAGTTTAGGTATGTTGTTATGTACGACTTTATCGTGGGCGTAGTCCGTCCACCGGCTGAGTAGCACGCTAGGTAATTTCGATATTATGGTAGCGGCAATCTCGGGGCTTCGTAGATAGTCTCGTTGGTTTAGTGAGTCCAACGTAGCTATGCAGTTATTAACTTTGGTTGCAAAGTTAATTCATTCGTGATGATAATTAGTAGGTAAATGAGGTAATTTCCTTATCTGTGACAAGAGATGTTGAATAATAATATCAGCTTGCCCAAACCTCAATTCTAAGGCTTCCATCACGACGGCTGGTGACGTATTGCCGATGAGTAGGTCGGTGACCGCCTCCCTGGCTTCACCTTTCAATGCTCGGCGTAGTCGCCACAAGTTTTCAGACTCGGTGTAGTTGCAAATATGGGACGACTCTTCGAATGCACTTTTAAAGTGCAACCATTCTATGCAGTCGCCGGAAAAAGTAGGTAGCTCACGTGGGGTGGACAGGCGTGTCAGTAACCTATCCTCTCTTCTGGCAGACGAGGCGTCCATGGAGTCCCTGAGTGCGTAGGCTAGCTGGAGAATACTATCAGCGGGAACGGCGGGGGCGGGTGCGCGGCCATGTTTTTCATTTGGTGCCGGCGCGGCCTCCGTCGGCGCTGTCATCTTTGCTGCCGCGGCGGGCGTCGCCGGCGGCTCCAACATTGCTGCCGCGGCACGTGTCGCCGGCGGCTCTAACGTATGGTCCAGCCATTCATCAATAGTCACAAGCTCAGAGTTTCTCGAGTGAGTTCGAGACACGCGTTCACGTTCGTCTTCAATCAGAGCTAACTCGCATTTTAGCTTTTTATCGATGAGCTCCTTATCAATTGTTGCCTTCGCTTCAGCGGCGGCCAGCTCCAATTGCTGGCGTTTCAGGCGACATGAGATTGAGGCAGACGATGCCAGAGTCACTGCACTTTTTACACTTTTCACGGGCTCGGTAGCCATTTTGTCTTTTCACTCCCGTTTGCGATTTCGCGTCCCCGGCCTAGATCCGGCTCGAGGGACCAGATTGTAAAGTGTAGAGTTCGTAGGTAGGTCGCTGGTGTGTTGGGAGGCCGGGGGATGAACGGAAACAACGGTTTTCATCGGTAAACAAACGGCGGGCGAGCGTCCTTCGCGTTGTGTCGCGGTGCGTGTGCGCGTGTTGGAATCTAACGTCTGACTGCGGGGGCCAGGGGGCGCGATGGCGCGCCAACCCTTTCCGCGAATGATTGAATGTAGAAACGAATCGCGGACCGAATGAGCACAGGCGCGAATGGGACGCTCGCGCGGGCATTTCAATTTATTCATAACATCAATAGTTCCACACATAAATACATGAAATAGGCATGGGCAACATACAAGGTAAGTATTTAGTATTAAGACACATTTAGGTTATTTAGCTTTAAGTTATAGTTTTAGGATTAGTTATAAGTTTATTAGCTTAAGTAGGTACATATTACAGGTAAGTATGAATGTGTGATGCGTCGCCTACACTTAGAAAGAAAGAAAGAAAGAAAGAAAAAGTTTTTTTTTTTTTTTTTTTTTTTTTAGTTTTTTTTAGTTTTTTTTGTACTTATTGGTACCTTTCATGAAAAACAATTCAAAATGCACATCATGTGGATCAATAGTTGGTTGATGGCCGTGTTTTCCTCTCAAATCAGCTTGTATGACTCCTGATTCCGATTTCTTTGAAAGTGCCATTTGTATCGCTTTATAACTCAGTCAAGAGTGGATTTGAAAAAGGTTTTCATACCCTAATTTTGGATCCATCAACCTCAAAATAAAAGGCGGAGTTAAGAGCTCTAAAATCTTGTTTGCTTGAGTATCGATATTTGGGCTTTATTTTTTGGGAGTGTCGTACTACAAATTCTCTCTGCCTTTCAAGATTGCCGAGTCCCCAAAATGCATCCCTTGTTGCATCGATCTTATCTATACATTTCAGCCGACATTTCTTTCTGGCATTTGTATTTTCTATTTCGTCAAATCTTTTTAACCAAACTACCAAAAAGGAGGAGGTTCTCAATTCGGATGTTCAATATATATTTTTTTATATCTTTATTTTTGTATCTCTGTAATTCGCCATGAAATGCGCAATGACGTATCTACAAATTCACTTGCAAAAGGTCTTGTTAGTTTGAAACGAAACCAATTCATATATAAGCGGTGACCTTCCACTTCTTACACGACCTGGGGGGTGAGTAAGTGACAGATGTATACAAGTCACTTAATTTGTGAATACGAATATCTTTTTTTGATTTAAATATTTTAAATCTTAAAACTCTTTTTCTAATAATTATAGAATACATCTAGCGGCCGGATTCATTTGTAAGAAAGATTTAAGTTTAAGTAATTAGCTAATTGGGTCTTGCAACAAATGCATTGAATTTGAATGAGGCACAGACAATATAATACAACAGTAAATATGGGTAAACTTTTAACATTTATATCAAACTTGTTCTTATCTTCGGTATTATTACGAAAACTGAGGGTATATTTGAAACAATACGAATATCTTGTTAGTTTGACGTGGTTACAATAGTTGGTGAATTTTGATACGAGCGTTTGAGTTGTTTTGTTTGTGAATATCGAAATACAAGCAAAAAAAACCAGGGTACCACCAACACCGTGTAAAACCAGGGTAAACATAATTATGTAGCCTTGAATTGAATGGGCTAAATCTATATCAAATTTGTGATGAAACTGGATGATGTGTAAGTTATTTTTAAAACGTAAGTATTTTTTTGTGTTTGTTTTTAAAATATATTTCATGAAGAACATGAAGAGGAATAATTTATTAGGTTAGGTTAGGCCACGACCAAGCGCGTAAATGTGTATTTTTTTTAAAATAATTTATTAATGAAGATAATGTAATGATCTATTAAATAAAGTGCATGATTTCTCTTGTCAATTAGGTAAGCAAATTTATAACTTATTTCAAGTGTGTACTAATAAGTTTTCTTTATTTTTTTGAGAATAACCATGAGTCGTTAAATAACGAGATTTGAGAAAGAAAGAAGTGTCCAGGGAGGTGACCATAAGCTCTTAGTGCGTTATCAATTTGAGATCGAATAAGGGACAGAAGTATATGACTTGTATACATCTGTCACTTACTCGATCTCAAATTCATAATATCCATTTTCGGGTGAAAACAACAGAACACAATGAAAAATATGCTAACCTAAAAGAGAAGCTTTGACAGATACGATTTAGACCATCGTAAAACTAGGGGCCGGCGAGGTTTAGCGTTAGACCATGATTTGGTCTATGTATTATCGATAAACCACTATTTGTAATATAATTTTTGTCTAAACCGCAGTTTATCGAGATTTAAACCTGGGTTATTAGATAAACCACTTTTTGTAATAAGACTGTACTTGTTTTTAAGTCGACATCTTTTATATCTACAAGTGCCATAGACAAATCATAGCTTATATTCTACTTGTTTTATTAAATTAACCATAGATACTATATAAAGGAACACAAACTCTTACACACAAAATCTTCTCCCTAAAGATCGAGTCTTCTGGGTGGCCTAATAGTGCGACCACTTCGGGATATCTTCAGTGGAGTAGCACAGTTACTAGTGTCATGGCCGGTTTACATTATTCCAGTCCAGTGATCTAGCGAGATTCCAGTCCAGTGCTGGACTGGATCTGTAACATCTACATTATTCCAGTTATTTAGAAGCCGTTGAAGTGTGAACACTACGGTGACAATGATTTAAAGAAGAGATCAGTTTCGAAAATGTTTCAAACGTGCTCAATCACTCTTGCTACAAGAAGTTATTAATGAGGTTGATAAGGAACTAAAAAAAAGGAACGGATTTGGGTGAGAAAAAAATGTATGACAGGTCTAATCACGGACTTGTAGATTTTCCCCTTTAACTTGAGGGGCATCCGTGGGTGTCAAGTTGTTCCAGTGACCTGTCGCCATTTCATCAATCCTGAGTTGATCCAGTGCGTTACGTCTCGGTCTACCTCGCCATCCCAAGCAATGCAATACAAGCGACCCTAGGTACCGGAAGTCGGAGCAGATTGGTATGAGCGTTCCAGCGAGAGCTATGGGCACGGAACTGGAGAGACCGCCAAAATCGCAAAACAAGTATTCAGTTTTGCTTCTGCTCAATTTCAGGCCAACACTCTCCAATCTGCTCTGGACCTCTAGGCCACTCTCGGCAACCAGCACAATGTCATCGGCAAACAGCATACACCAGGGTGCCTCTTCCTGTAAAAAGACTGGTGACGACTCACTAATGTATTCTTTGTTCACAAGCGACAAACACCCATCAAGCCTCTGGACATACTGCCCAACGGTTATATAACACGTACGAAAATACAAACTTAGCTTACGCTACAACATGACACATCTTTAGTATACGCTATGCCGTTACACTACTCCCCCCCTTTTTAAAAGAAACACTTCGTTGACAAAACAACCCGGGAAATAAAAAAAAATTGTAACCGTCACATAACACAACATTACAACTGAAATTAATACAATACATTTATTATTTGGTTCACATTCGTTTTACAGTGGTTGGAAATTGGATAGTTTTTACACTAATGCACTCACTTAAATCACTATTAAACCTTGACTTTACACATCTTCGTTTTGGGAGGTTTCAACCGTTTGCTTCCGTCTAAAACTTTTACGAGCCGCTTCGAAAGCGGTCGACTGTAGAGATTGCATCTGCTGGGTCACCCAACTTTTCCATGTTCCGGTACACCGACGGATAAATAGACATAAACATCCTATACCTAAGAGTGCCAAAATCGAAGACCAACCAATGAAGGTTATCAAATTTGCATCGTAGCCTTCGGGCGTTTGGGGGGCGATAACGGCTACTGGTTTGACCTCGTCCTTCACAAAGTAATTTCCCATGATTAGGTATGATACGTTATATCAGACAGGAATCAGAATTAATAATAACTTATATCGATATACTTACTTATAATTTGAAACGTACGGGTCTTTTGCTGACTCGGCCGCTGCGCGTTGTATGTAAAGGTACGGTTTCATTAGCGGGCGCGGAGCGATCCTCGCTAACTGCTTTTGTCGGACCCGGACTTGCGTCTATATCCTTATTATCTAAGTTATTGCTATTACTTACCATATTGCTCGAAATCGATTCTTTACAAACATATGCGGGTTTTAGTCGATCAATCGATATGTATGCCGTCCGGCCCGGGAAACCTATCAAATACGTCTTATCTTTTCTGTCTAGGACTCTAAAGGGACCATCGTAGGGAGGTTCCAAAGGTCTCCTAACCCTATCAGTCCGTACAAATACGTGTGTGCACTTATCTAAATCCGCGTAAACGAATAATGAGCGAGCGTCCTTATGTCGCATTGGCTTCGGTTTCAAGTTCAATATAATGTTCCGTAATTTTTCTACATATTGACAATGATCTATAATTTTAGAGTTCGTGTCGCTACAAAAATCACCAGGTAAACGTAATGCCGTAGCGAAAGTTAATTCTGCAGCACTAACACCAGTATCATCTCGAATAGCGGCACGTAAGCCTAGCAAAACTATTGGTAGCTCGTCTACCCAAGTAGTTGAGTTTAGCCTTGCCATTAGAGCTGCTTTTAAAGAACGGTGCTAACGCTCGATCATCCCGTTCGACTGAGGATGATAAGGTGTAGTTCTCTTTTTGTCAATGCCTAAATATCGCATAAGTTCTTTAAAAATTCTACTCTCGAATTGTCTGCCCTGGTCGCTTGTCAGCTTAACAGGGCATCCAAAACGTGCAATCCACTCCTCTAATATCACTTTAGCCACAGTCTCTGCAAAAGTCCTAATTCTGTTTTTACATGCCTGGATACTTTAGCACGCTGACATTTAACGCAATTTTTTGTCCATTTGCCGATGTCACTATTCATCCCGTCCCAGAAAAATCTTTCCTTGACTAATTTTCGCAAAGTACGGATTCCTGGGTGACTTAAGTTATGTACTGATTCGAACGCCTGTCTCCTAAAGCTTAGCGGTATATACGGGCGAACCTTATCTGTTGACGTTTCACAAGTTACCGGGTGGTCGCTTCCAGGTATCGCTATGTCTTTGAATTTTTAATTATATTTGTTATTGTTACATTGATTGCGCATTAAGCCCAGGTTCACATCGTTAGTTTGAGCTTGGGCGATCGCGGCGTAATCTAATACTGTAGCACATGCTATTGTCTCTACCCGCGATAACGTATCTGCTACAACGTTCTTGTCACCATCTATATGCCTTATGTCAGTAGAGAATTCGCTTATGTAGAGAATTTGCCTAACGCGACGCGGTAATTCATTATCAGAATTGGATTTTTTGAACATGAATGTTAATGGTTTGTGATCCGTGTAAATAATCAAATGTCGTCCTTCTACCATGTTCTGAAAATATTTAATGGCTAAATAAATTGCTAGTAGTTCTCTATCGAAAGTACTGTATTTAGTTTGCGGAATTGACATTTTCTTTGAAAAATAGCCTAGAGGTAGGTATCCATTTATTGTTTACGAATTGTTGGAGAACGGCTCCCACGCAGGTGTTCGATGCATCAGTCATGAGCGCAAAAGGAGTATCGGGTTGCGGATACGATAACGTCACTGCACTTTGTAGCGCTGCCTTACACCGTGAGAATGCCTCGTTTGCACTTCCTGTCCATTCTATTTTTGTTCTATCTTTTTTCTTTGATTTTATTAAGTATTGATTTAAATGACCTTGATATTCCACTGCATGAGGTAAGTGTAAACGGTAGAAATTAACCATCCCTAAAAATCGTCTGAGCTGTTCGATAGTTACTGGTTTAGGAAAGTTATTTATAGCATCCGTTTTCTCCTGTAGAGGTCGAATGCCTTGCGCGGAAACTTCGTATCCTAAAAAATCTATCTTTGTTTTACCAAATTCACATTTTTCTAAATTAACAGTTAAGCCAAATTTACTTAAACGACTAAAAACTTCTCGTAAATGCTGCTCATGTTGAATTTCGTTTTTGCTAAATATTGCGACGTTATTGACATTCTAAGAAAATAAACAACGAGAAATAATCAATCCAACAAGGCTTTCTTTTGTACCTATAACGCCGCTCAAGTACTCCCGCCAGCGAACCCTATCAAGTCAACAGTAACATCCAGATCATCACAGTCATCAACACAAATGATGCAAATAGATTGTTGTCTGCTATGAATTCTACTGGAAACCCAAATCTAGTGAATACACTCTGCATTGCATTAATTAAACATTTTGTGGATTTATCTGACACAGGTAAAAGCTCAAGCCAATGTGAAAAGTACTCCACAAATACAAGAAAATATTTTCCAACTGCCAACTTCTTACGGATATGCTCGTGAACTTTAACTTTGAAGGTTAACCGGTTGGTTGCCATCCTGATTTTCTGGGGGAGCACATTTCACAGAGAAATAGAAAGAACGGTGAATAAAGTCAGTGCGGTGAGTGGGACTTTGAAGAAGGCGGTTTTTATGATGACCGTAGATTTTTACTGTGGTTGGCGCAAATATATTGAAAGTGAGGGGCCAGATAACTAGGGAAATTGGAAGAGTCATAATATACATTAAGATTATACATTAATAACTTTAACAGTAGGCGTTTTAACCTAGGAGATCCTAATTTACTGATATGTTTTGTCATGATAGAAACAATAGGTTTGTGAACAGTTCTAATGAAATTTTTTATTCCAAAGTAAATTGCTAAAAATTCTTTCTCTGTTTGACCATAATTTAACTCAGTGTAATTCATAGTTTGAGATACACAAGCTATCAATCTAGGAATATTATTCTTGAAATAGGCAACAAACCAGTCCATTTTTACTTGCATCATAGTGTAATATTTTGAATCAAATGGAGCGAGTGCTGGTGCAGTACAAGCTTTATTTTTATAGGAAGCCAAGTAAATTCAAGATAGTGTAATATTTTGAATCAAATGGAGTGAGTGCTGGTGCAGTACAAGCTCTATTTTTATAGGAAGCCAAGTAAATTCACAATCTTTCCTTAATAACTTACATAATGGGGACATAAGCTCAGCCATGTCAGGGACATATCTTATATAACTAAATGAACCTATCATACTTATTAACTGCTCTTTATTGGTAGGTGTTTCTAACATTAACAGTGATTCTACTCGTGATTTATCAATACTCATACCTTTTTCACTAAATATTTGTCCCACATACTTAACCTCTGTTTGTTAAATTGAAATTTGTCTTTATTAAAAACAATACCCAAACTTTTTGCTTTTTCTATTATACGTTTTAAAGTTCTATCATGCTCTTCAGTTTTACATCCCATAACTAAAATATCGTCAGCCCAAATTACTACATTTGGTATTGAGCCAAAGTGTGACTCGAGTACATTTTGGAAGAGCTCGGGTGCATTCATGAGACCGAAGGGCAAAACACAATATCTGTATACACCAAATGGTGTTGCAAAACAGCACTTCTATGATGCCTCATATGTTAGATTCAAATGATGAAATCCCTCTGTTAAATCTAGAACTGAGAAGTATTTCTTACATTTCAACTTACAAGCGAGTTCATCTAATGTTGCTAAAATTTTTGGCTTTTTAAAATATATTTATTAAGATCTGAGGGATCCAAACACAGTCTAATTTTGCCATTAGGACGTTTTACAATAACAATTCTGTTAACACAAGCTTGTTCACTAATATTTTCAACTTTTACAATTGCATTTCGTTTAAAAAGTCGTTCAAGTTCGCATTAAGGGCTCATATAAAGCATTTGGAAGCCTGGGTGATGGAAAACAAACCTGGCAATTTGCATACCCTGGAATACTTCAATATGTTTATTTATAAATTGTTGTTTTTCATCATCAAGATTTTCTTCATGCCTCACTTTATAGACTCTCTTTACCAGATTCAGCGCTACACAACCACTCTGCACCCTTCTCACTTCCAACTGAACTGGAATCTGACATATTAGAAACCGCCTTAATATTCTTCTTTAAGTCTACAACTGACTGTAAAGTGGTTTAATAATCCAAACTTATTGCATTTTTTCCAAAATGCAGGACACTGCCTCGTTCCATGTAAGGTTTGGCATCTTCTTCAATTAAAATGGTTTTCCTTTTGTTTATATTTATTATACTTGTTTGCTGCTTCAACTAGCAGTCCAGGTGTAGGCTTCATTTGCAACACTTGATTGTTAGCCTGCTCTTTGGTCTGACAGTATTTAATTACTTTATCTTAAGCTAAGTCATCAATACGAAGTAGTCCCTCCTGTAGAAATTTGTCGTACACAGTACAGTACAGGTTCCTTATTTTGATACGAACAAGATATATTGTATTTATTTATTATATAATTAGCTGTCGGCAATCGGTTAAATACTTGTCGAAGGGTTCACCATCTTGTTGACGTCGCTCGTTGAACTTAAAGCGCTCAATCACAACGTTTGTTCGAGGATTTACATAGAGTTCTATCGACTCAATAACTATGGCATAAACTTTGGGCTCCTGAATGGGCAAAGTACTTAATTTTTTTACGGCTTCAGGTCCCATCATGTTTCTTAGTAGCGATAGTTTCATATCATCCGTGACTTTGTCCTGTTTCGTGAGCGTTATGTAGTCCTCAAACAACGCTATCCAAAATCGCCATTCGGACGTGACATTTCTGTCAAATACATTTAAATTGGGTGGTAATTTTATCTGTAAAGCCTGTCTTTTATCAGACTGCGCCATGTATTTAAATTATATTAAACTTGAAACGGAACTTAATTTTTTTTAAGTCGACATCTTTTATATCTACAAGTACCATAGAATAATCATAACTTATATTTACTTTTTTATTAAATCAAATATTATATATATGATATAAAGGAACTAACTGATGAGGAGGGATGAAACGCATGTTACTAGAAGAGTTATGAATATAAATGTGGATGGATGGAGAGGGAAGGGACGGCCAAAGAAAAGATGGATGGACTGTGTGAGGAGTGATATGAAAGAAAAGGGAGTCAGTGATAGCGTGACGGGGGACAGGACGGTATGGAAGAAGAAAACGTGTTGCGCCGACCCCAAGTAACTTGGGACAAGGGCAGGAAGATGATGATGATGATAAAGGAACTAACTATACACACAACAATAGGAACCAAATAACTCATGCTACGAGATGTACATTACATGGTTGTGGTTCGGGGCAAAACTTGTTTGCCTTTGGCTCCAAATTAATGGCTTGCGTTATTTTGACACTGATTTTCGCCTTGTTATGAATAGTCTGTTTTCGGGTTTCTACATCCTTTGTTGTAATATTATAAAGCTATTTGTCGTCTACACGCACCAATAACACCGAATATTAAGACAACCTGCAACGAAATCAATTAATTAGTTCTAAGAAGTTATGCCAAGGTTACGCAATTATTTAGATACGTTTAAATTAATAATATTCAACGTACCTTTGTTGCTAGGTACTGACTATCCGGACCCTCTTTAAAAAAAAATCTACGTCGGCTGGTGACAAAACATTAGATTTCCGACCAAAATATATATGTCTGTGCCGTCTCTTCACAAATGCCATCAGTTTACAGTACGGTTTGACATCAACACCATGTTTGAGCACCACCAGGAATAGATACACCACAGGGAGCTGGGCTTTTATGTATTGGCGAGTTAAGAGATTTTGCGGGGATTAGGCTATCGCTTGCATTTTGTGCTTTATTTAGTTTTTGTGGCGAGGAACTCTATCAATTGTTCATCATCTGCACGAAAATTTGTTATTTTTAAAATAATTTACCACACAGCGACAAATACGATAAAAACGAAATATGAAAATAATGGGAAATGGCGCGCACTCTTTTTTTTCACGCGCCAAATGCAAGGTGAGTGAACATACAGCCTACTTCAAAATTGTAATTTTTAATGAATGATAAAATGAAAATATTAATATAATAAAAAATCATCACATCATCAGCCTATTAATGTTCCCACTGCTGGGACACCTCACTGTGAGAGGGAATGGGCCGTAATCCACCACGCGGGCCCAGTGCGGGTTGGTGGAGGTCACATGTCTTCGAATTTTTGGTTCTAGGACATGCCGGTTTCCTCACGATGTTTTCCTTCACCGTTTTGAGAGCAGTGGTGATCAAATAATTTACACAAAGTAAAGCGCCTACCTGGGCTCGAACCGGCGACCTACAACTTGTAAGTCGCGGTCGATACCACTGGGCCACCACTGCTCTAAATAAAAAATAATAAATATTATATTAATATTAATGATAATATATTATAATAACAAACATTGTAGGAGTAGGTCGTGCTGACGTCACAGGTTCGAAGAAAACACTTGAGCACTTGCAGGTATTTTATTTTAGTAGGCAAAGTTACAGATTTTGTTAACACTATTTATTTGTCGGGTTTAGTCAATAGTACGGACGTCAAAACAAACCACAAGCGCGCCCCTAGCGGCAATAAAGAGCAAATACGCATTGGCGCGCTTTTATAAGCACTTGCGTGGAGGAAATAGAGCAGTTGAGTACTGACAGCCGTAGAGCTAAGACGTCGTAGAATCAGTGTCGATCCGTAATATTAGTAAGCAGGAATGTAACTTGTGTCTATTTGAATAAACCCAGTGTATCGAATAACTTATGTGATTTCATTTGCACGATTATACCCACCGACCTGCCCACACACGATGTCTTATCCTAAGGGAATACATCCTGACTTCCCGATGGTTTGCATCTATCGGCCAGCCTTGATGCGACATATTTATACAGTACAGGGCGTAGTACACACAACCGAGTGCAGAACAGGGATTTCCTGCGTGACCCTTTCCAACTAGGACGAGGATCCGCTGATGCACCGTTCTGCTAGCTGGGATTTGTATTGACGAACGACGATACTCTGTCGAAGTCATTCATTGGGAGTAATTATTAACACCGCGTTTAATACTGCGGACCACTTACAACGCAGTCATTGAAGTTGACTAAGTGACTTACGTTCCTCAAAGGAATCGTAATCAATGATAGTTTCAAGTTTTATACGCAGATGGCGCTATTTGTAATATATATTATACTTAATATAGTAATGAGGTGTGTTACAACATTTATTTATTTTTATTTATTTTATTATTAATGTACACACAGAAAATACATACAGAAAACACATCATGACAATGGAGTACAAAGGTACTGCTTATTTTTTGAGAAATTTCTACCAGCAGACCTGCGAAAAGGAGAAATGAAGAAGAAATGTAGACAAATAGTGTGTGAGAGCAGGAAGAGAAGAAAAGTGAACGACTAACCTAAGATATAAAAACATATAAATATATGTAAACATACACAGTGTAAGTGATACTACATACTTAAATAAATACATAACTCTAAAATATATAGTAAATAAATATATGCTAAATTTATATAAATATGCTTAAGTATAAAGATCAGATTTGAGAGGAAAGATAATGCTCTTTTAATCGTTTTTTAAAAAGCGATATAGTGTCGAGATCTCTGATGCTAGGCGGAAGTGAGTTCCACAATCTTACAGCATGGACAGAGAAGGAATAGGAATAATAGCTGGTTTTATGAGGATGGGATTTAAGGAGAGATCTAAGATGTGACCTGCATAATGTATCTCAAGGGCGGGTGTAAGAAAATCGCTCACGCAGGTAGGAAGGATAAGACGGGTTGTGTAAGATGTTTTTTTTTTTTTTTTATACTTTATTAGTAAGAACAAAATTCTTAATAATTAATTACGATCTAGCCTAAAAGACTAATAAGCAATTTAACTCTAACTTAATATGTTACGTGATAGATTATGTTAAAACTAAGAATAGTGTCCATTTGCACTTTTACACAAGTCCGCAGCACTTTCTTAGAGTCTGATATAATTTAAAAACACTATGTTCATGTGTTATATGTATAGCACAGCATTGTCACTATTATCCATTCACTTTACACTACACTAATTCAAAAGGTTTAGTTCTTTTTAGTCTACGCACTAAGTCTGTATTGTCTAGCAGCTGGATAGCCTCAACATTCACGTGTCGATGAAGTCTGTGTTCGTGGGCTTCAGCAAATTTTTGGATGATGGTGGTGACGAATTCCGTTTTAAGGTCACGGTGAAGATCGTCATTCCTTATGTACCAGGGTGCATTTACAGCGTCCCTGAGCACTTTATTTTGGAATTGTTGGATTAGTTTGACGTTGCTTTGTTTAGTACAGCCCCAAAGTTGGATACCATACGTCCAAATTGGCATCAGTAAATGCTTATATATGGTTATTTTATTATGTATTGATATACAGGATTTCCTTCCGAGTAACCAATACATACTTTTATAACGTATGTCGAGTTCCTGTCTTTTCTTTTTGACATGAGCTTTCCAACGCAACTTGGCGTCGAGAGTTATGCCAAGGTATTTAGCTGTATTAGCATAAGGCACTTGCATGCCATTTATGTAGATTGGGTGATAGTCCAAGTGTTTGTTTGTGAAGTCAATGTGAATTGATTTTGACTCATTCAGTTTGATCTTCCATTTTTGTGTCCAATCATAAACTTTATTCACAGCTAGTTGAACTTTTTCTACTGCTTCTCTGTGGCTTGATCCAGTAGCCATAATTGCAGTATCATCTGCAAAGGTCGCAATGGTGTTATTTTCCAGTTCTGGGATGTCGCATGTGTATAACAAGTACAAAATTGGGCCTAGCACACTTCCTTGAGGTACGCCAGCTTTTATAGCTTTTAGCTCTGAATATGCGTCTTCTTGCCGTATTCTAAACATTCTATTAGTTATATACGACTCTAGAATATCTGCAAATTCTGGTAGCATGCGTCTGAGCTTGAATATTAGACCCTTATGCCAAACTTTGTCAAAAGCTTGCGCGACATCTAAAAACACGGTGGCGCAGACTTCCTTATTTTCAAGCGTTTTTTCAATAATGTTTGTTATTCTATGTACCTGGTCTATTGTTGAGTGTTTTTCCCTGAAGCCAAATTGATGATTTGGAATAAGGTCTTTATTTTCTATTATTGGTTTTAACCGTTTCAATAACAGTTTTTCGAAAAGCTTTGATAACACGGGCAACAGAGAAATAGGTCTATATGATGATGCTTCATTGGGTGGTTTCCCTGGCTTCGCAATCATAATGACTTCAGCAACCTTCCATGGCTCAGGTACATATTTTAGGATAAGTGCAGCATTGATAAGCTTGGTCAGCTTTACTATGGCTTTGCGTGGGAGATGTTTAAGAATTTCCCCTGTAATGAGGTCGTAACCCGGAGACTTTTTCGAACTAATGTTATTTTGAATTTCTCTCATTACTTCTTTAGGAGTCACAAGCTTAATTCTTTGGTTTTGTGACAATCTTTCACTCTCAAGTATTTCTATCGAGCTTTCATTGGGTTGAAAAGTTTCTTCTAAGTGTTGAGCAAACCTTAATGCTTTTTGGTCATTGCTTATGGCCCATTTTCCGTCGCTATCTCTGATGGGTGGTATTTGTTTCATTGGTTTTTTCAGATTTTTTGTAGCTTTCCAAAGGGAGTAATCCGTTGATTTGTCATTGCTTAGCTGCAAAAGTTTAGTATTCAGAGATTCCTCCTCAAACTGTAGAATTTTCCTCTTTAATCGTTTAGTTAGGTTATTTAGTGTTGTTTTATCTCGCGGGCACCTTGTTTGCTGCCACAGCTTCCTTTGTTTCCTTTTCTCAGATAGTAAATCTACAATTGCCTTAGGATAGTTAAATCCCTTATAATTACGTTTTAATTGCGGTGTGTTGTTCCACGCACATTGTTGGATATTAACAATATATTTGTTTACTTCTAAGTCAAGATGATCTTGCTTTTTTATCGGCGTTTTAAGGTCGATAATATTATCTAGATCAAGGGCAAAACTTTCCCAATCTGTAAACTTATTAACCAGGGTTAAGTGGCTTTCTTTGAGTAGGATTTTTTGACTAAGCATTAATATAATCGAGGAGTGGTCTGAGTTCATATGAAAACCTTCCTCCAAATGGATGTAGTTGGCGGATATATTTTTGCAAATGAAAAAATCTATAAGATCCGGTATTTTTTGGTGATCAGTGGGCCAGTACGTTGGTTTACCCGTGCTCATAACTTCTGAATTTATTTCTTTAACTGCACTTAAGAGCTGCCTTCCCTTAGTTGTAGTAAGTCTTGAACCCCAATGCGTGTTTTTAGCATTAAAATCACCGCCTAGGATAAATCTCTGGCCTAATAGTTCAAAGAGATGTAAATATCGTTCTTTTCTTATCATATGCCGTGGAGGACAGTATATGGCTGCAATAGACACGTGACAATATTTGGTTTTAACAGATACTGCCACAGCTTGAATGTCTTGTTCTTCATATTTACACTGCAAGTAGTGACTAATGTTATCTTTGATTATAACCGCGCTACCTCCTCTGGCAGAGTTGTCAGGGTGCAGCGAATTATATACCATGTATGAATCATTTGATAATAATAAATGTTTGTTTGACTTAATTAAGGATGTCTACATTGATTTATTCCAAAAATGTACATGTATTGTGTATTAAGGGCGTTAAGTATGAATTACGATCGAGGCACTAGTAGAAACCCGAAGTCGAAGACTGAGGGCTTTCTGAGTTGAGGTGCGTCATTCCCTTAGGTTCCGCCCGTGAAACATGCAATGTTTTTCATCACATTAGCGAGTAAATAAATAAAATTATAGGGCAGAACAAATTTATTTATTAAGATTTATAGTCACTGTACAATTAGTAAAATTAATTGACGTTTTTTTCGGGGAGTCTTATTGTTTGAGACAAATTATTAGTCATATTTTCTTCATTATTAGAAATTGTGATATTTTTCGATGTATCTGACGAACATGGGTCTGCTGGTCATAACTGTGTTACTACTAATGTGTGACCCGTGTTAGAGTTTGAGTCTGGGGAGGTTTAAATATTCAGCTATTTCTATCGGCATGTTTCCAAAGTTGTTTCTACCAATAATCTGAGCCGTTTCTGAATTGTTGAAAAAATCGGTTGCTGTTTGCTTTAGTACGTAAAATTTTGTACTTTACAATTTTGTAATATTTTCTATGTACTACGAAAGATCTAGGAATCTTATTTTTGGTGTGTGGGATTTTTATGAGCAGCATATCACCATGGTTTTCAATGTCATTGGTAGTTATTGCAGATAGTTCTTGGCGCCTACAAGCCCCAATGACTCCAAAAATAAGAGCGACCTGAATTTTTACGGTACTTTAATAGTGATGGTAGTATACCGTGGCAAAACAGTATGGTGTAACATAATAGGTATAATTTCATTGTCGAATTTAATAGTAACTTAAGTTCAAAATAGAAACGTAGACATGTTGCAAAACAGTATGGTGCAACATAATAGGTATACTTTCATTGTCGAATTTAACAGTAACTTAAAATAGAAACGTAACGTAATATTTAAAAATATGACACAGGTTTTACAAATTATTAACTGAGAAATATTTGTGAAACATGTACAAACGCCCGCGCTAGCACACGCGACAGCCGCGACTGTGCTATGTCTGACATTGCCTGAGAATCTCTGTAAAATCGTCGTGTCAAATGGCTCTTTGTTAGTAGTGGCTTCTTCGTCTGCGGCGCGCCGCCGCACGTAGGTCCTTTTTAGGGTTCCGTACCCAAAGGGTAAAAACGGGACCCTATTACTAAGACTCCGCGATCCGTCTGTCTGTCTGTCCGTCTGTCACCAGGCTGTATCTCATGAACCGTGATAGCTAGACAGCTGAAATTTTCACAGATCATGTATTTCTGTTGCCGCTATAACAATAAATACTAAAAACCGAATAAATAGTATATTAAGTGCAACTAGTGAATAAAGGATAGATTTAAAGCGAGGGCCATAGATGAATCACGAACAAGTGAAGGATTCTAACAACTGAATCACGACCGTAGGGAGTGATTCATCATGATTTAAGTGTTAGAATCCTGAGCGAAGCGAGTGGTTCATGGCCCTTGATATAAATCCGTTTTATTCAAGAGTTGCATACTACATTTTATACCATGACTACGAGAAAAAGAAAAATTTAAGCGAAAAGGACAAGGAATAATAGTAAATAAATGTTTATTATTACCTTCAAAATTTACAAAAAATGTGGTAACTCAGGGTTTCACATTTTTTGTAAATTGAAGCTGAGCTAGGTAACAGCATCTGTGTTCAGGGGCGAGTGACCACCTCCGTTACGTTACGTAATAATAATTATTTAAACACCAATGCAATTAATATTAGAATTACAATCCAAATAACTATTCACTAAAAGTCCCAGAATAAAATCAAAATCATGAAAAGCCTAAATATTAACATACTGAAAATTAAATTGATGAAGAAGTTTGATAGACGAATATTCTATGCACAAGGAGTTTGTATCGAGTATTTTATGCGCAAGGAGGTTGTATAGCATTGAGATGGACGTCGAATATATATTGGTGTGTTCTAAATTCAAACACCAAAAATATGAGTAAAAGTGCTTTTTATTCACTGTTTTCAGTGAATAAAATAAGCTTTATATAGGGGGAATGGTATAAATAAATATTTAAGTGGAGCTCCCATACAACAAACGCGATTTTTTGCCGTTTTTTGCGATAATGGTACGGAACCCTTCGTGCGCGAGTCCGACTCGCACTTGGCCAGTTTTTGCTAATCTTTGCGTGCAAAAGTACATCACTTTCTAATTGTGTAGTTAGTGTTTTAAAAAGCAATATTTTGAATCATATCTCGTACTAGTACGAGGTACAATGGTACTTGAGCGACATTTTGTGATTTGTGTTTTTCTAGAATAGTTATGTTAGAATACAAAAAAATGAGAAAAATACTAACCTTGCAATTTCTACGGAAATATGTGTGTGTGGTGTATGTATTTTTGATTATCTACACCCATAGCATATAGGTGTAGATGGGCATAAGTAGGTAGGTAGGTGTATTTATATAGAATAAAAAACAAAGATAAATAATAAATTGTTTAAACTTCTTCTGGTGCATTTAACAATAATAACACAGATTTTGGTAGGCTGCCACTAAATTTTGGCCTTAATCTCCGCAGGGATGATATAAGAGGGTCAGAAGATATTAGCAGTAGATGGAACATGTCCTCAATATTTTCTTTTCTCGAAAATTTGCGAGAGTGAAACTCTGAAATTTCTAATGTCTTTATTCCGATGTTCCTGCGCTTCTTCCAAAAGCTCGCCTATCGGTATGATTGCCTCATTTATGATAAGGCTTCCATGTATCAGATTTTATGGACACTTTGCGGCATGTAATACCAAGCATACTCCTGAACATACAAATTTGCCGTTTCTGCCGCAAAGAGTTCGAATGCTGTAATGTTGATGGCGAAACCCGAACAAATTGTACGAAGGATTGTAGCGTCCTTCAATCAGATCCTTGTTAATTCCGGTAGCTTCCGAAGACAGCTCAGGATTTTGGAAGAAGGTTCTAGCTATATTTCCAGTGTTACTGCTACCATAGCCTTGCTTGGGCAAGTCAACTAGAATGTTTAACTTCCTTCGCAAGTTTTCTTGAACTTCTTTTTTTCTTAGATCAGTTACTGTTTTCTGCTCTTTCCCGATTCTCCAACGCTTTATATCACGCCGGTATGCTATATTTAAAACACATTCCATGCATTTTATCCACGCATGTAGGCTTGACAACCCGAGTTGGAGCGAATTTTTAGTTACAAGCCTGGCTCGTACTGCTTCAAGATCATTCATTATTTTAGGTGATGCAGTCTGACGTTTCTTTGGGAAACATAATTTTTATAGGACGGCAATATTTCGTTGATGATGGTACAGGATTTTTCCACAGGATCAGTTCTCGATTCTCTGTTTTTGAGACAACTGTCATTCGAAGAGGAACCATAGATATAAAATATACACTCGCATCATCGCTAAAACTGTTCTCAAACGCTTGCAAGTATCGGCTGTGACCCGATGCTCCATCACACCCCAACTTGAAAGTATTTTTTATTGTAGTCGGGTCATACTCTTCGAGGCGTTCTTTTAGCACTTCTTCTTGTGCAGTGGCAAGTCTCCGTATCGTATGTTTTACTAGCGACTGTAATGCTACCTCTCCAGACACTTCTGTTATTGTAATATCATCAGGGTAGCAAATTTTTTTCGCATCTAGCAGCCGGTTGTATGTTGGATATATATTTGCATTGTGCGCTTTTGTAGTCTGTTGAATGTCAATATATTGCTCTTTGGTGAATTTATTATCCACAAAGAGAGCTAATGAGCTCTCTTTGTGGATAATAAATCTCATCTCTGTCTCTTTCAGGCGTTATTTTTGAGGGAACTTTTATGTGGGTAGAAATACGTTTTTTCACCTTATTTGCCCTTTTTGGTGAAACGGTTGGGGAAGACACCATCTTGATAACTTTGGCAATATCCCTCTTACCTTCGCGTCTTAGCTTCAACTGAGTAGCCAAAGCAAGTTCTTCAGAAGTACTTTCTTGGACGAGCCCTTGTACCCTCCTTTTTTTTGCTGAGTGACTGCAATCTTTAAAGCACTTGCTTGGACGTCCCGTTTTTCCAGTAATCTGGTATCTTAATTGAAACGATTGAACACATTTAAATGTCAAATAACTATCTAACCAGTCTTTGTTACGTAGCAAAAAAAAAATGTACGGTTACTTTTTCTCCATTTAAAAGCAACTGCCCACATAAGTTTTTTTATAATTTTCGAAAATTTTATTTTGGATGCCTCGTTAAACTCGTCATAATTTTTCGTGTTTTTTAAATATTTTAGTATTGCATCGATTTTTCGGCTAGCGATTTTTTTATCACACCAAATGTTAAAAACCTCAATACGTTTTACACCGTCTGCCATATCTAAAAAATAAAAATAAATACTTACGGCGGAATATGGCATACAAAAGTTGAAATCTTGGTAGCTTAGTTTACTAAAGTAATGGGCAAAAAACATTTCAAGACCAATCCGGTCCAATCAGGAAAAACAGATCCACGACATTAGCAATATTTAAGTATATCCAGGAAGCTTTAAATATAATTAATAACAAAAACTACGCAGTAGGGATTTTACTGGATATGAGCAAAGCCTACGACATTGTTTCATACGAAATATTACTTAGTAAATTATATGCAATAGGTGTTAGAGATACAGCAAACAAGTGGTACAGTTCGTACCTAGAAAATAGGGCGCAATTCGTAGAGGTAGAACATAGCGATCCACACACTGGCCAAATAACACGCGTAAGATCGAATAAAGCAAAAACAACAATGTCAATACCACAAGGCAGCGTTTTGGGATGCTTATTCTTTCTAGTTTACATTAATGACCTCCCTAAAGAAATTGACGCCCAAAGTATTTTATTTGCTGACGATATTTCTATATTTTTTCCTTATACCAATAGAGAAAACCTAAACTTAAGTCTGGACGATAAGCTCTCCAATATAATAGCATGGTTAAAAGATCATAACTTAATACTGTAATGCAATATAGACCATACCAGAAACGCAAATTAGATATAGATTACTCATACAACAACATAAAGCTGCAATGCATAAACGAGTTTAAACTGTTGGGTTTGACTATTGATACCAATATAAATTGGAAAGCCCATATAGATACATTGGCAAACAAACTAGTCAGCTTTATCTATGCCTTGGGGGAGCTTAAAAGAGCTACCGATTTTAAAACTGCTCTAACAGCATACTATGCCTACGCAAACTCCTGGCTAAATTATGGAATCATGGTGTGGGGAAATGGTTTAGACAGGGATAGACTTTTTATTCTACAAAAGAGGCGCATACGAATTCTTGCCAATATAGATAACGTAGAAAGCTGCAGGCCATTCTTTGTAAGATACAAAGTTCTTACACTAACTTGTATCTATATTTTAGAAGTTAGCAAATTTATAAGAAAACACCAGGCACTGTTCCCACTCACTAAGGACCTTCGCCCGCAACATCGCAGTATTAGACGCCAAAACAAGAATGAATTAGCCTTACCAAACTCAAAATTAAGTATATTCCATTCAGGCCCTTTAGCCATGTGCGTTAAAATATATAATAAACTTCCGAATTCAATTAAGGACATAGAATACGAACAAAAATTCAAAAACATTCTCCAAAAATACCTCGTAGTAAAATCGTATTTTCAAGGGATCTGGCTATTGGGCAAAGCCAGCTCACGAAACTGAAGAACGATGATGGCAGGATCGTATCCGCCAAACCAGAGCTTCTGAGGGAGATCGAGAGATTCTATGGGCAGTTGTACACATCAATCAGCAAGCCCGTTACGAATCTAGCAAACGACCCAAGAGCTAGATTGACCCGACACTATACCGAAGATATTCCGGACGTCAGCCTGTACGAGATTAGGATGGCTCTGAAACAGCTTAAAAACAACAAGGCGCCGGGTGATGACGGAATCACGGCTGAACTCCTGAAGGCGGGTGGAAAACCGGTCCTTAAGGCCCTTCAGAAGCTGTTTGATTCCGTCATACTCGAGGGCAAAACGCCACAGGCATGGTGCAGGGGTGTGGTGGTACTCTTCTTCAAGAAGGGCGACAATGCCCGGCTGAAGAACTATAGGCCCATCTCACTTCTTAGCCATGTCTACAAGTTGTTTTCAAGAGTCATCACGAATCGTCTCGCGCGCAGGTTTGACGACTTCCAGCCTCCCGAACAAGCCGGATTCCGAAAAGGCTTTAGCACCGTAGACCACATACATACGCTGCGGCAGGTTATACAGAAGACCGAAGAGTATAACCTGCCTCTCTGTTTAGCGTTTGTGGACTACGAGAAAGCCTTCGATTCGATCGAGACTTGGTCTGTACTGCAGTCTCTCCAACGGTGCCAGATCGACTACCGGTACATTGAAGTGTTGAAGTGTTTGTACAAGAACGCCACTATGTCAGTCCGTCTTCAGGATCAGAACTCGAAACCAATTCTTCTCCAGCGTGGCGTGAGACAGGGAGACGTCATTTCTCCGAAACTGTTCACTGCTGCGCTGGAGGATGTCTTCAAGGTTCTGGATTGGAGAGGGCTTGGCATCAACGTTAATGGCGAGTACATCACTCACTTTCGGTTTTCCGACGATATAGTGGTCATGGCTGAGACCATGGAGGACCTCAGTGCGATGCTCGATGACCTCAGTAGAGCTTCCGAAAGAGTGGGTCTTAAGATGAACATGGAAAAAACCAAGGTGATGTTGAATGGCCATGTTGCACCCACTCCTATCAAGGTCGGGGACTCTACACTCGAAGTTGTGGACGATTATGTCTACCTGGGCCAAACGATCCAATTGGGTAGGGCCAATTTCGAGAAAGAGGTCAACCGTCGAATCCGACTCGGCTGGGCAGCGTTCGGGAAGTTGCGCGGTATCTTCTCGTCCAACTTACCACAGTGTCTCAAGACGAAAGTCTATGACCAGTGTGTGTTGCCAGTGATGACATATGGCTCTTGAGACGTGGTCGCTTACAATGGGCTTTATCAGGAAGCTTGCAGTCACTCAAAAGGCAATGGAGAGGGCTATGCTCGGAGTTTCCTTGCGTGATCGAATCAGAAATGTGGAGATCCGCAAGAGAACCAGGGTTACCGACATAGCCCGAAGAATTGCCAAACTAAAGTGGCAGTGGGCAGGGCACATTGCTCGAAGAACGGATGGCCGATGGGGTCGAAAAGTTCTGGAATGGCGACCGCGAACCAGAAGACGATACGTTGGAAGGCCTCCCACCAGGTGGACCGATGACCTGGTTAAGGTTGCGGGAAGGCGCTGGATGCGAGACGCACGGGATCGGTCAATGTGGCGACGCCTGAGGGAGGCCTATGTCCAGCAGTGGACGTCTTTCGGCTGAAATGATGATGTATGATGAAAATCGTATTACACTCTAAAGGAATTCTTTGATGATAAGTGAATTTTGACATTGAAACTGTACACAATACACACAGCACTTACTGCAATTTTGACTTACGATCTACTTGTGTTATTTTATGATTATTATTGTTATCGGTGTTTGTTTTAATTTAATTTTTATCTTATTTTAATTTATGAATGGAAATGACGACCAAATTGTTTGTTTTAATTTAATTTATATCTTATTTTAATTTATGAATGGAAATGACGACCAAATTGCTTGTTTTAATTTAATTTTTATCTTATTTTTATTTATGAATGGAAATGATGACCAAATTGTTCTCACCTATCCTATATTTTAACATGACAGTTACTTATTTAAAAAACAAATGTTGAACACTGTAACGGGTAAAAATTGCCAGTGCATATATTAGCAACATCTGGCGTTGATGTATGTTTGACACTATTTAAAATGTTAATATAAAATATGTATTCTATTTGTGTGAAATCATTTAATTCAATAAGCACACAAATTCAACATACAAATTAATAAATTATTAAATTCTTTTCAAATTAGTTACATAAAAAATGATAATTTAGTAAAAGGCCTATGGCTTAAAAGTAAAGTGTTCAAGATCGGTATTTGCAATGACTTAGCCTTTACTACTAGTGAACTTGCGTTGGGAGGACGGTGTCAAAAATCCATAACCTCAAAGGCAAGGATCAAAAGAAAAGTTACGTAATGTTATATGGGGCAAGGCTGGCTAGCGTCAAGATGAAAAGCTCATCATAATCAATGATCCAGTAGGCGCTGTGAGTATTGGTTTGAATTTGTCTGAATGCCCATTTTCATGACACATGTGCGTTTGATCTTAACATGCAATTTTCTTCTCCTTGGCAGGGCTCCAAATGCTATCTTTAGGTATAATTTTATATAAGTAATAAAGCTAATGGTCAACTAGCTGTTCAAGCTACAGCAGTCTCCTCTTGCAAAAGGTTCCGAGCATAATTGACATCATCTGATATACAGCAAGCTTACGGACAGCTACACAGAGAACGATGCTGTTTGAGGACTCATATCTCCAGCATTGAACATTGTGGGTAATCTATATCCCTTCAGAAAGTGAGTGGTTTATACTTTGTAACCTCAATTTATTGTATTGATGGAACGTGTGCTTGAAGAATTAAATTAGTTGACCAAACTTAAGTGTGTTTTACTTCAGTCAGCTTCATGTGAGTTAATCCCTGCAATTGTCACAAGCTACTTACTACCAAAGAGTTAGCCGGTTGGGTAAGGAAAAGCTGCCTTACAACACTTGATAAACATGTAAAATTTGTGTTTGTTTAAGCACAGTAGTTTTGTTTATTACTGTGACACTGTAGCACTTTCTATTCATATTGCTGTGCCCTAGCAGGGTTCATGTACGAAACCTTTATACTTGTAACAACTTTATAAACTACATGAATGCAATAAATGATTATGATCATAGTAGTTCTAATGTGTTAATATTTAATTTAATTATCTATTTTAGTACTATTTACTCATGTCTCAGTGTCGGAAGACATATTTGGGCAAAGCCTTTACCATTTCTGATGTCAAAGAATCTGTCTGAGAGCCTTCAATGACCATAATCATCAGGTAACCCAATCAAGAGAATTTCTGCTATCTCATTATCATAAATTTTACAGCCAATCTCACATAATTCTTGTGTTGCCGATATTATCTCTCCGATATATACCTTCCTATATATCTGAAAAGGAAGCGAGCGTCCTTTTCAGATATAAACGCCGTCTAATTCCAGTATTATCATACGCCTTTTGTAAAGCAAGCTATGCTTTGCAGTCTTTGCATTGCGCACATGCGGGTAACATGCTTGACTAATATTTAGGCAAATCTTTGCGTAAGCTCGTTGGTTGTGATCATTATCATTGTGATCACCAGTCACATGTATCCAACTTCCTGCATCAATTAGCAAAAGCTTCATTTGAAACTTCCCTGCAGAATAATTTCGAGCAACTTCTAGTTTTTCAATAGATACCACGCGTGAGGATTTATCTGGATTGTCGTTTCAGAGATTGGTTTCGTCTGAGACGGTTAAAGTGCCTGGCGTGACAGCGATGACATTGCATCAATTTAATATAAAAACTTTATACCCAACTTGTTTTTGTTCACTAATTAACGTATATGGGCCCATAACCTGTTAAAGGTTTCAATAAATGCTCAAATCTGTTGGTATTACTCATTATTGAAAAAAAAAACCTATTGTCTTACATGACATTGTTACTCGTAGCATTACAAGTACTCTCACAGACAGAACTAATGTTAGTTATCATGGGAGACTTTACAGACCTACAGTCTGTCGTGCCAAAACGATCTAAGAACTTGTCAATCCGATTTGCCTGACTAAGTTTAATGGAAGTTGCATCACGTTCTACTTTAATACCTAACATATTTCGTACCGGTCCTAAGTCTTTAAGTTTAAAAACCTTTAACAAAGAACTTTTCAAAGTCTCAGCTAAACGTTTGTCGTTATAGACGACAAAAAAATCGTCAACATACAGAGCAATAAAAAACAATTGACTCACCAGATCTCTTAGTGAAGATGCAGTCCTCTTGTTTACATTGATCATATCCCAAAGAAAGTAACACATCTTTTACCTTTTGGTACTAGGATTGCGATGCTTGCTTCAACCCATAAACAACAGCCTTTCGTAGTCTATAAACTTTGTTTTCACTCCCAGGGCATATGAAACCTTCCGGTTGTTGCATAAAAATCTCATGTAAATCACCATTTAGGAATTCTGTTTGTACATCTAAATGATCAATCATAAGATTCATTTCCACAGCCTAACCTAACCTAACCAGATAATAACAATCTTATAGAACAATGACGAACGACCGGTGAAAAGGTTTCATGGAAATCTTCACCATATTTTTGGGTAAAACCCTTCGCTACCAACCTCGCCTTGTAAAGCGTAATGTTCCCTTCTGAGTCTCGTTTACTTGTTAAAATCCACTTATTTTTAACAATGTTCTTGTCAACTGGTTTATCAGTCAGCTTCCAAGCTCCATGTAAGAAAAAAGAATAAATTTCTTCATTCATGGCTTTCTGCCATAACTCTTTATCTTCACAACTCAAAGCTTCTTTGACATTACGTGGCTCTATAGGATTTCTCACATTACAAACGTTAGTCACGTTACAAGTTGGTCTAGGCTTACGTGGACGTAAGTTATAACGCTGATCAGTATACTCTGGTGCCAATCCAGGTGTTACTACTGAGTCTTCACTTGGCACGTGTTCACACTCCAACTCAACAGGATGACTTGGCGACTCAACAGGAAATGCATCCGTCTCCGCCTCAAGTGGATAATCTGATGACTCGAAGAAAATCTGTTCTGGCTCCGCCTCAACCGGCGTAGTATTTAATATCTCCTCCACGTCATCACCTCCTGTAAGATAAATAGGTTGAAACATACGTTTTAGACCTATTTCAGAGTTTCTACCTGGAAACACAGATTCGTTGAATATCACATAACGTGACACAACAATCTTATTGTCATCAGGGTTGAACACACGATATCCTTTGACGTTATCACAGTAACCATCTTAGAGTTTCTACCTGGAAACAGATTCGTTGAATATCACATAACGTGACACAACAATCTTATTGTAACCTATAAAAATTAGCCTCTTACTTTTTGGTTCTAACTTTTTCCGTTTACAGTCGTCTACATGTGCAAATGCCTCGCAACCAAAGACATTATTACCGCTCCATACCTCTTCTGGCAATCTACCAGAAAGTCTCGAACTAGGCGATCGGTTAATAAGAAATGCCGCTGCGTGTACAGCCTCTGCCCACATCTTGTCATCGAGATTCGCATTAAACAATAAACATCTGACTTTATCGAGTAAAGAACGATTCAATCTTTCTGCGGAAGAATTTTGCTGCGGGGAGTATGGTACCGTCAGCTGATGAACAATACCTTTCTTTTTAAGGTAATTTGTCAACTCAGCATTAACGTATTCAGAACCGTTATCTGAATGCAATACTTTCACCGTAGCACTGCATTGGTTTTCAACCAATCTAATAAAATCCATAGTGTACTTATACCCATCACTCTTCTTCGCAACAGGATATACGAACACCTTCCTCGAGTGATCATCTAGGAACGTGAGGACGTAGCGTTTGCCTCCGAGAGAAGTGGTCGGCATCGGCCTCATAACGTCACTGTGGATGAGCGCCAGCCGTGCGTCTGCCACCTGCTTATTACGATTAGTCACAAAGGGAGCGCGTGATTGCTTACCCTTAAGACGCACATCACAAACTTTCTTCTGAGTGGTAACCTGAAAATCAATGTCATTAGCAGCCTTCCTAAGTGATGCCAAGCTATCAAAATTAAGATGTCCTAATCGTTGATGCCATAACATCATGTCCTTAGACGTAGATGAAGTTGTCAGATTGACTCTACCGACAGTGTTAAGTCTTTAAACTCTCCCAACTTTTCTATCATTTAAAACTATCTTGCTAGCTTTGAGTATTTCACATCCAGTATTATTATAACTAAACTTAAAACCCTTAGCTGCAAGAGTAGATATATATATCAAGTTTACAGTAAGGTCAGGTACAAACATTACATCTTTTAAAGTTATGTCTATCGTATTGTCACGAAAGTTAACCGAAAAATGTACATCTCCTACACCACCTACTATTAACATCTTGCCGTTAGCAACCCACACCTCCTTCGTCGACGACTCATCGAGAGATTTGAACCATTCTCGACATCAGACATATTATCTGTCGCACCTGAATCGATACTCCATGAACTGTCAGTGTTAAGTGCAGACAAGACCAAAGAAGTCGATAGTCTTGGATCCAGTTGAGGGCAGTCCTTTTTGACATGGCCTTTTGACCGACACTTCCAACACCACAACTTGTTCGCATTTGACGAGGAACTAGCATGTTTCAATGTACTAGGCGCATTCTTCTTTGCACCTCGGGAACTGTTCTTATTTTCACCACGATTCCGCGTAAATAAGCAGCCATTGTTACCACCAGTACTCCCTGTCCATCGCTTGTCTTGAAGAAGTTTGTTTTTTACCATATCTGTTGTTATGTCCATGCTTGAGTGCTCCATAGCCATAACCATGGGCTCATACTCCTGAGGCAACCCTTGAAGCATAATAGCAGCTGGAAATTCATCGTCAAGAGGCTTTTTCATGCTACGCTAATTGATCAGCGAGTGACAAAATCATGTTAACGTAAATTTCCATGCTATCAAACTGTTCTAGCTTAATTGAACATAAAGTACTGTAACAATTATAAATGGCATAACATATATTAGCGACATCTGATGTCAGCAGTCAAACACAAGTTCAATTAGATGTGTCCCTAGTTGAGTGTTTTGTCGCTTTGGGTACTAGATGGCGTTGATGTGTGTATGGCATTGGTAAATGTTTATAGTAAAATATATCCTATTTGTGTGAAATAATTTAATTCAACAAACACACAAATTCAATACAAAATAAAAATTATTTAATTCTTTTCAAATTAGTTACATAAAGGATACTTTAGAAAATGCGTCTATGGGTTAAAAATAAAACGTTCAAGGTCTATGGTTGAGACGACTGTCAATTCTTTTACAAGAGGGCACTTGAGGTCGATAGCACCGAAGAAAGAAAAGTAACCTAAAATAAATAAATATCCTTAATGTGGGAAAGGCGAAAGCTGGCTGGCGTCAAAATGAAAGAACCAATGGTTAAGTAGGCGCTATGAGTATTAGTTTGAATTTGTCTAAATTTCCATGTTCGTAACACATTTACCAGTTTGATTTTACCATGCGTTTTTTTCTTTGGCAGGGCTCCAAATGTCTCCTAAGGAGTATTTTAGTTATTACCTTAGAATAAATAATTGTCAACAAGCAGACATAGCTACAGCAGGTTTCGAACACTCCTGATGATATAATTTACAAAAGTTTGAGGACAGCTACACAGGATAACGGTACTGTTTAGAAATCTAATACTACTAATCGAATACTTAAATCAACTTCATGTGAAATCATCCCTGCTATAGTTTCATGCAGAACATTTACCCCTGAGCACGCTGGTGAGTAAGGGTGAAAATTCTACCTTACAGTACGTAAACACGTCAATCTTTTATGTAAACCAGAGTCGTCGTATGCCTTCTTTAAGGCATCCCAAACATCTTTTGCAGTCTTCGCCTGCACAATGTGCGGGTAACATGACTTCTCAACGCTTAAACAAAGCCTCGCTCGAGCCTTCTCCTCTTTACGGGCCTGATCAACAGTGCTCTTACTCGTATTCGTACCTAGTTCTGCGGGTTCATCCTGTCCCATAATACAATGCCATAAGTTTTCAAATATGAGAACATTCTGCATTTGGAATACCCTGTCACGATAATTGATAGTACCTTTCAGCTTGTCCATCGTAACTGCCGAGTTAGAATACTTACCCATATTTGCACAAAATAATATTCGTTTCACACAATATTCACATTGCCGTGATAAGGCCCATAACCTATTACAGGTTATTAAAATAAGCAATACGTGTGCAGTGGAAATAATGTAAAATCATTTTAATATATTATTTTACAAACACATGACATATAGTTTTTTCTACAGATAGACAGAGACAACGCTGACAGAGAGTACTTAATTTAAAAGAAAGCCTTCATAAAAATGGCCAGCGTTATACTCCAACACTATGGCCGATTTTCGGGTGTCATTGTTCTTTACCGCCCTGATATGCTCTGAAATTCGACAAGCAACCGTACGCTTCGTCTGACTGATGTATGACTTACCACAACTACAATCTACTTTATAGACACCGGGCTTTTCCAGCGGAAAGTTGTCCTTCGGCGAACGCAGCATCTGTGACACTTTTCTGAAAGGAGTGAAGATAGTTTATTACGGCGTTTTATATCGGAAACTCGTAACAAACAGTAAACATGGTAAATATCCCGTTTCTAATGTTAATGTTAACAGTTGAATATGTAAAAAATATTTGTGTTTATTTGTTATGCGTTTAATATCATCACACCATCAGACCTATGTATTTCTTTACAATTTCACAAAATTTGCCATATATTGTGAAGGTCCGAAGAATATTATTTTTGCAAGTCCATATTATTAAAAAGGGTTCAAACCGGGTGTGGTGACATGGCTAAGACGAAAATGTAGAGTCGTTGTTCCTCAATAATAACATGCACGTTTTCATTACAATAAGAATTTCGAACATAATTATGTATTTCTATAAACCCTGTACCTATATTTTGTGGCTGACTGTCCAATGTTTGGGCGCACGGTTGGCGCAGTGGTTGAGCGATTGACTGCTGCGCTGCGTGTCGCGGGTTCGATTCCCGCACGGAACAATTATTTGTATGATCTACAAATAGTTGTTCCGGCTCTGGGTGTTTGTGCATGTGAGTTTATATGTTTGTAAACGCACCCACGATACAGGAGAAATTCCTAGTGTGGGGCATTCCTAGTCTAGGGGATCAGACCGGAATAGAAAATATTATTAAAAAAAACTGATCCCCCAGGGGTTCAGATCGAGGGGATCCGACCGGAACAAATCTAAAAAGCAAACAGTTATTAAATATTATACGAGGTGCTATCTGTTGGGCAACCATATTTCTAATAGCAGCTTCACGTATAGTGTTTGTGTTCAGTGTATGCGATCGTTTACTTAAAAGTGATGTACCAAAGCTGATACATACATTTACATGACCAACAATAGGCTCAGGTCTTGTTGGATGTCGTATCTCATCTCAAGCATTGGTCCAACATGCATGGCACACTAGACTATCACTGGAAACTTGTATCTAAAAAAAAGATGATTTTTAAAGTCAGCACTTAAAATACGTCTTAAATAGTATTGTTAAGTAAATAGTTCTAATAAATACGTATTATGATTTACCTGGCCAATCCATCGTTGTGGTATAAGACGTCGAACTTCAGCGATTTCCAAAGTATGTCTTCGCATTCTGGATACATTCAAACCGCAGTTTACACAACGTAGATCACCACTTCCAGCAGTAGATGATGACTGTTGTGAACAACTAGATCCAGAGTGAATGCCGGGGTCGTCATGAGTAGCTGGAGCGGAATCCATAATCAGGCCGTGGTCGTCAGGTATGGGAGAATCGTTGGAGTCAGTAGTATTCATGGGCAAAAGTAGTCAATTTAAACCGCAAAAAATAAAAACAAGTTGCCGCAATGGAGTTGCAAACAACCAATAATTTTGACATTTACGTTTGCCGGCAGCTGACAAGTTAGACTTGGTGTTGCCATAAAAAGTACAAAAAAATCAATAGAACGATAAGTTTTTTTTTAATTTATCAGTAAAATCTTCAAAAATAGAAATGATAATAACTATCTAAGAGGATTTCTGTGATTTATAATGTATATATGTTTGCTACGAACAAAATAAACGGTGAACAAAATGATCACTGATTATTCCAATTACACATATAAATTTTTTTTTGCAAAGGCAACATTTAGAAATTAATTTTTATTTAAGTTCAGTTTTGTCGTTTTTACATTTAATACTTTCACTAAAATGTTGCTGACTTGCACAGGCTTATGAATATGTGGAAGACGTGGGAAAAATATTAACATAATTTTTTAGGGGTACCAATACTATGTGCAACTCTGTGCCTAAAATTGGTATTCCCCTTTATTCGTTACAAACAAAAATATAAATCTTTCCTCTATATAATATTAGTATAGATAAAAATACATACATAATAATATATAATAATTACAATATGGTTGAGAGGTAATACTCTTTGACTTGTTTCTTGAATAGATATAAATAAATCAATAAAAATACATAAAAAGTTTTTATTTTTTCTCATACCTACCATTGTTCTACAGCACGAAATTGAGGCAGCCCCGGTAAGTTATAAGGATACTTGTAATGGTACTTGATATACATTTTTACGCACGAACATTATATAATCACGTATTTTAGGTGGAAGTGAGTTCCACAGTCGTACTGCATGAACAGAGAAGGAGTGAGAATATAAATTGGTACTATGGAATGAGAAGTTTAATTGATGCTTATGGTGGGATCTACACGGGACATGGGCAGGACGAGTGAAGGAGAAGTGATCGTGCAGATATTCAGGATACGTAGAGTTAAACAGGATTTTGAAGAGGAGACATAATACTCGAGTGTACCGCGAAGGTAGATAGGGAACCACTTGAGATCCTTGCGGAACTGAGTCACATGGTCGTATTTCCTCAGACCAAAAACGAAACGGATGCACAGTTTTGCAAGCGCTCAAGCTTATTTAAGAACTCCTCCGTGGCATCCAAATAGCAGGCATCAGCGTAATCGATGAACGCCTGAATTAGAGTTTGAGCTAGATAGATTTTAGTTTTAAAGGGCAAGAGGCTTTGAAAGGATTTTAACGAGTGAAAGGAATAGTATAGTGCACCTTACGACTTACCTCATTTACTTGAGCTCACCAAGTATCTTAGCATTTTCGGTGTAAGGCGATGGTCGAGCCGTCAAGAGATAAAGGCATCAAAGTGGATATGCGTAGTCCGATAATATCGACTGCCTATCATCATAGCCTGAGACATGGATCGGTTGATTTGTAATCCGTAGAACCTGGAGACTATAAGTAAATGGGCTAAGCCATTTACTTATAGTCTCCAGGTCACGATCCATGGCGTTGATCGCCAAAACCATGTTCGCAAGCAAAAAGTGTCGGTAAATCTGCAAATCGACTGCGTAAAGATGGAAGTTAGAGGTGATACCTTGGTAACAGTGTTTATGAAGATATAATAAAAAGAGGAGAGATCCTGAGGAACATCACAAGTGAGATCACACCAATTAGAGAACATCTCTTCAAAAAGATCGAAGGCACGAAGCACCTCAGGGGCCTCGCCTCGAGCAGGACAACTCTCGCCGTGACCCAACCCACCCTAAGGCGGTCGGCGCCAACCACGGTCTTGGCGGCGGCCACCGGGCAGCCAAGCCGCATCGTGGCCCGATCGCTGATGACTCCGGGCCTGAAGTCTTCTTCATGGCACGCCCCTTGCGTAGCGAAAGCCGCGACCACTTCTGCGGCGGTTACGGAGTCGTCGAGCCCCGACACCACCACGTCCACTCTTTTTGTGGGGCGGGAGACCCTGACCACGTCTGCGCTGAGGACCTCTCTGAGCTTGGCAGCCAGAGAGTCGGCCTTCTCAGCGCCCCCATCCCCGTAAATTTCGAGAATGCGGGCGCCGGTGACCGTGGTCCTGCAGCGCATCTCCTCAATGCCGAGGCTCGCCTTGTCTATGCGAGATCGGGCCTCCCGCTAAATAGTGCCGTAGCTCGCGCCATGCTCCGCCGCGCCCGGCTGCAGTGTGAGTGTTACTGCAGCCGTTTTTGGCTCACGCAGCTTAGCCACCGCCGCCGCCTTTTTGCTCTGGGTACCTTGGGTGCTCGTCTGCTTCCCAGAGCTTTTTGCACCCCGAGCAGCAACCAAATTCCATTGCTCCGTCAGCGGGGGCGGTGGGGGAGCGTCCTGCACTGGGGTCCCTTACAGGGGCTGGGGCCGACTTTTTGTCCTTGCCCTTGCCTTTAGCCTGGGCTGCGGGCACAGGCAGAGGCGCAGGGGGTGAAAAAAAAAAAAAAAAAGGGTTTGTTGTTGGGTCCCCTTCTCTGGGGCAGGGGCCTTTGCCCCCGCCGACTTGGATGACTCGGGTCCAGGGGCTATCACTGCCGCGGCCACATCCTCCGCCTTTTTCTTGTCAGCCAGTGGCGGCCGCAATCTCGGATCTGGTAGGAGGCGACACTCGAGCCCTTCGAGTCGTGCATTCAGCATATTGCCGAATTGCCGACGCTTAGGCGAGTTATCTCCTCCATCAGCTCCCGGGTGGCGTCGGGTACTACCGCCGCCGGCCGGCTGTTCGCCTCTGCCAGCTGAGCCGAAAGCCGCAAGTTTTCGGCCTCTAACATCTTCGGGCACTGTGCGGGCCCTTATGCCCACCGCGGCCTCCTTGGTGATGGAGGCCGCATCCTTCAGTGCCTTGACACTTGTCCCCTTGAGTTTGTTGGACGTGGTGGCCACCTTCTCCACGAGTTTCGCAGCCTCTAGCAGCAGAAGGTTTAGTGCTGCCAGAGACTGCTCCGTGCCCTCCTCTGGTGTTGGCGGGTTGAGGCCGCTGCGGCAGGCGTGCCTGGATTCACTTAGGATTTTGGCCATGCCCGTTATTTCCTCCTCGCTTTGGCCGCGACTAGGCCCACGTACTCGCCCGTGGTGGGTGGTCTCCCGCGTTTCGATTTATGTGCCGCCCCTTTGGGTAGCGACGTCATCTCCTCTTCTTCTACTGGTCTTTTCCAAAAGCGGCGGGCCTCCTCGTTTCCACGAGCCTCCTCGTTTCCACTCTCGGATCCGACCGTCATCAGACTAGCGTCCGAGTCGGAGTCCGAGAGACGCATCAGGGAGACGTGAAGTTCTCTTCGAGCCACCACCTGCTCCTTCTCTCTCTCGTTCTCTCTTTCCTCCTGAAAGGAAGGTTCTTCTTTTTGTTAGTTTTTTTTTTCAGTTTCCATATTTGTTCCCACGATTATGGGACGATATAACTGACGGAGCCACTGCGTTATGTGGGGTTTGCACCCACTAAAACCCTGGAGTGTTCCTTCTCTCGCCTATGGGGCTGCGGGACCCACTAGGCACACAACCGCGTGTCCCGCTGGCGTTGCTCCGCAACGGAGCCCTTCTCTGCGGGGCGGGGCTGAATCCCTTAACTTGAGATTCAGCCCCGCCTTGCTCCACCTCCGTCTATATCCTCCTAGCACCGAGGCACCCGGGAACACCTGGGGGTCTCGGTGCGCGGGACCTTTGTACGGACGACGGACCCCGATCCGCCGCCCACGGTCCCCGGTGTTATGGCGAATGTTGATATTTAGGTGGAAATAAATAAAAAGATTACTATGAAAAAATGCAACGAACGTATATTGTAAAAAGCACAGAGGGTTACAAGCTATCGAGACAATCTTAGATCCTACACAGATTAAAATAAATGTTGCCAACTTATGGGATATATATGGTTGCGTTCTTACTTGCCAACACTCCCCACAGAACGCAGACCCATTTTACTAATACAGAACAAATGTTTTTCATAAGTAGTACCTTTAGTTAAGTTATCAGCTACCATGTTGCAACCATTTACAAATTTAAATTTAACTTTAGAATTAACAACGTTTTCTCTAAGAAAATGTAAACGAATATCTATATGTTTAGTTTTTGGTTTACAACAGTCAGTTGATGCCAATCTTATTGCACTTTGGTTGTCACAGTGGATGAGTAGCGCGCTGTCCTCGCCTTGAACGAGCTCGGCCTGCAGTTGCCGCAGCCACAGGGCCTCCTGGGTCGCCGCTGCCATTGCCATGTATTCGGCCTCCGCTGTAGAGAGTGCCACGGTTTGCTGTTTGCACGAATTCCAAGATAAACAAGCATTCTGAAACAGAAAAGTATAACCCGTGCACGATCGTCTATCCACTGGGTCGCTAGCCCAGTCAGCATCACAATATCCAGTTATTTTCTTTGAGTCATCTTTGACATAGCACAGCTTTAGGTTCCTGGTTCCTTGAAGATACCTCATAATCCTTTTTATTCCAAGCCAGTGTTGATTTCCTGGACTATTACAGTACTGACTCAACTTGTTGACTGCATAGGTAATATCAGGTCTTGTGACATGTGCCAGATATATCAGACATCCCACTGCTTCCCTGTATGGGATATTTTTGTTTTCATCTTCAGGATTTTTCTCAAATTTTGCATTTACCTCTATCGGGGTGCAAACTGGTTTACATTCAGACATATTAAAGCGGTCTAATACTAGGTTAATGTATTTTTCTTGATCTAACATCATAATCATACCTATCTCTCAGTTCCTATTGATGTTTATGCCAATACAATTCTTCATTTCACCTAGGTCTTTCATACTGCATTCTCCTTTTAACTTGTTTTTAATCTCTGTTGTTTTGTCTTTATTATTAGTGAATATCAAAAGATCATCCACCCACACTGCAATTAATATAGTTGTAGACTCATTTACCAAATAATAAATACAGGGATCCACACAATATGTGATCTTTGCAAACCAATTTTTAATAAAATATTGTTCAATTTAAGATTCCACTGCCGGCTAGCTTGTTTGAGTCCATAAATTGATTTATGTAAAAAACACACTTGATCGTTTTCTTTGTAGTATTCTGGTTGTGACATGTATATCTCAGTATCAATGTTACCCTGAAGAAAAGCACTTATGGCATCCATCTGAAACATTTCTAAATCATACTTCGCAGCCAGTGAAAGTAAGAATCGAACAGATGTATATCTTACAACAGGAGCATATGTCTCATCATAGTCACTTCCTTTTCTCTGAGCATACCCTTTGATAACCAATCTTGCTTTAAAACGGATAATCTCACCTTTTTCATTTGTTTTAGTTTTATAGACCCATTTACACGGTAAGACTCTTTTCCCAGATGATACATCAACCAGGGACCAAGTTTTGTTTTTGATTAAAGAGTCATACTCTTCTTGCATAGCCTTTTTCCATTGATCAGCATGAGATGATGATAATGCTTTATCTACTGTTTGTGGATCATTTAAATTAAGTATTGGACAGAAGTAACTTACATCTTGGTCATCTGTTTCTGCATGCTGAACAGCTCTCCGTGGACGTAAATTTATGTTTCTTGTTGGTGACTCAAGATCAATCGATTGCTCTGGTATGTAAGATGAATCGTCATTCTCGCCAGACTGGTAGTCCTCGCTTGACTCACCAGTTTAATGGTCTGTGCTGTCCTCTAATTCTTCTTTACAGGTTTCTTCGAGTGGCTGTATCTCTGGGTTGCTGCGCCCAAAGATTCTTGCTCCATTGGTCCACATAAATCAGTGTGGACCAGCTGCAGTGGTTGTGAAGATCTTGAACCAATGTTGTTAAAGGGCAATCTGGTCTGTTTACCCGAGAGACAGGTAGTACAAGTAATAGAACCTTTATTTTTGTCTGAGAATGGCTGAACTCCCTCAGCACATTCCGGCAGCTTGTTAACATCTGAAAATTTCAGGTGTCCCATGCGTCTGGATTTTACTTTTTTTATTACCATTTAACAATAAATTTACCTTTCCCATACTTTCCACAGGTAGCGGTGTCTTACTGGCAACAGTTATGGTGGGTATCGGTGGACTTGTAACATCATACATCCAGTCACATCTATTTGTCATATGAATGGAGGCACCCGAGTCCACATACCACAGGTCCGGATTCATTGTTTGAGGAGATGCTGAAAAAGCTGCAACAAAACCTTTATTTCCTTCTGTATTTTCTACATTCTACTTTTTCGGAGCACGACAATTCTTAGCAAAGTGTCCATGCTTGTTACAATTATAACATCGGGGTCCTTTGTAGACCAGACCTTTGTTGAATCATGTTGATTTCTTTGAATGACCTTTTTCCTTGTGAAGAATGCTGAATTATCGGAGCATTGAACTTCCTGCAGGAGTTTAGATTTAATAGAATCAGCACTTATCTTTATGCCAGAGCTCTCCAGTCCCATTATCATGGGCTTATATGCTCCCGGGAGGCCGGCTAACATTAGTGTACCAAGCCATTCATCATCAATGTCAAACTTAATATTCCTGAGCTTGTGGGCGGTCGACATTATTTTATTCACATAATCATCTACGCTTTGGGAAGATTCCAATGTAGTTGTTATCAGGTTTCTCAACAAGGCTACTCTCCTGTACAACCCGCTGTCATCAAAAGCCTGTTCCAAACTCTCCCAGACTTCTTTACAAGTAGTTGCATTCTGAACATGTACGTAAATGATAGGGTCCAGTAATAAAATCAACTTTGATTTCGCCTTGGTTTCCTTATTTTTTACCGGTGACATAACTTCATAAATCGTCGAGTTCGAAATATGCTTGGACTGCAAACTTCCAACTGGCATAGTTATCTCTTCCAACTAGTCTGTCGATATGAAATGGATTGTAACCTGAATTCGACATCTTCTATGCGTATTTAGGGTTTTTTTTTTTTTCTGCCCGAGCACGCCGCCCCGGTTAACCTCAAAATGGTATCCTCATATATAACGGACAAAAAACACGCCGTCCGGTTTTCTTAGTTTTAACCTTTCTTTTTCCTTTACTTTTTCCACAAGTAACAATCAACCACGCACTGCTACCATGTTGATATTTAGGTGGAAATAAATAAAAAGATTACTATGAAAAAATGCAACGAACGTATATTGTAAAAAGAACAGAGGGTTACAAGCTATCGAGACAATCTTAGATCCTACACAGATTAAAATAAATGTTGCCAACTTATGGGATATATATGGTTGCGTTCTTACTTGCCAACAGCGAAGGCCAGACGCCGCCTTCCGTGTCTGCGGCGGCGCATCGGGGCCGAGTCGACGTTGCCTTCTCGGTCCCGCTCCGCCGCCTCCCTCACAACGCCTCTCAACACTCGCCGCACAATGGTGGCACTCCACCGAGGGCTCCCTGCCTGCCACCCGGCACAGGTATCTCCCAAAGCATCCATGCCGGGTGATTATCTGTGTCAGGTGGAAGGAGAGAGCTCCGTGCCGCCGCTCGAGCCACTCGTGAAGAATGGGCCGAACGGCGGCCACCAACTCTCGACTCACGACCGAACCCTCTAGGCGGGCCGCCCACTTCCGGAGGAAGGTGTCACGCCCCTCCTCTCGCCAGCGTTGAATCTCCCGCGGATAGGGATGGCCACCACCCGCAATCTCCTCTTTTATTCGCCAGTACACCGCGACGAGTACCTCAGCGTCGAGGTCTCACGGCGGTGTACCGGCGAGCACACACGCGCCGACGCACGACACGGTGCGGTACGCCCGGGCCACCCTGAGCGCCATGTCGCGCTGCGGTCTCCGCAGCTTTGCCAGATTCTGGTTGCTCATGGCTCCTGCCCATATTGGCGCCCCGTAGAGCGCCATGGAGCGCACGACACCTGTGTACAGGCGTCGGCAAACTCCACCAGGCCCCCCAACGTTTGGGAGGATCCGTCCCAAGGCCCCAGCGGTGGCCACACACAACTTTGGGGCCAACCGTCGGAAGTGCTCCTCGAACCTCCATCGAGCCCTCCGGCGGCGGCCTGTTACCGGGCCCATGAAATAAGAGGGCCTCGGATTTTTCCAGGGCCACCTCGAGCCCCAGGGCACGGATCCTCCCCACGACCTGAGCCACACCCGCAGTGGCGAGCAGGGATGCCTCCCTGTAGGTGCGCCCGCGGGCCAGCACGAGGGTATCGTCGGTGTAAGAAATAACACCGACCCCCCGCAGAGTGGCCCCGCGCAGCACCCAGTCGTAGCCGATGTTCCACAGGGGTGGGCCTAAAACAGACCCATGTGGAACACCGCACGACATTTCCCTCCTAACCTCGTCGGGAAGACGACGGCTCCGCCGGCGAAGTAATCGGCGACGATCCTCTGGAGGTACTGCGGTACGCCGTGGTACCGCAGCGCCGCCCTGACCGGTTCCCAGGGCAGCGTGTTGAATGCATTGCGGATGTCCAATGACACCGCAAGCATCACGCCACCCCGGGAGTCCGCCTCCTCGGCGAGGTCCCTCACCTGATCAACGGCATCCAGGGTCGACCGACCCCGGCGGAAACCGAACTGCGCGTCGTCCAGATCTGGATCCATGCACTCGGCCAGGCGAGCAGCGAGCAACCGCTCGAAGAGCTTACTCACCTCGTCGAGTAGCACGATCGGACGGTAGGACGACGGCCCGACCTTCGGCAGGAGGAGCTTGCCCGTCTTCCATTGTTGCGGGAAACGACCCTGCGCCACGCATGCCGTGAAGAGGGACCTCACCCTCTCACCAATCTCCTCCAGCGCGATCGCCAAGGCCGTCCCCGAGACACCGTCCGGGCCTGGGGCGGTCCTCTTCATTTTCAGTCTCAGGACGGCCGCTCCGAATTCAGCCTCCGATACCGGCGTTGCGGGGACATTGTCGTCGGCAGTTCGCGCATTATTGTGTCGGGCACCCACTCGTCTCGCTGCGGGAAGAGGGTGCCCACCACCTCTCCAAGGAAACCCTCGTCAACGCTGGACGTGACAGGGGGAGCCCAGGGCCGCAGCTTTTTACTCACCACTTTGTACGACCTACCCCACGCCCACTTTGTCGCCCTCGAGGGTCCGCAGCCAGTCCACCCACGCCGCCTCCTTGGCCCGCGCGATTGCCACCTGAAAGGACTCGCGTGGAGCCCTGTAGGAGGCAAACTCCTCCTGGGTGTCCCGAAGCCGCCTCCGCGTACACCGGGTGTATCGGCGGCGAGCCCTACCGCAATCGATTCGCATGCGGTGGAGCTCGTCGCTTCACCAATACACCCGAAGCCGCGGAGGGAGGAGCCTCGCCCTGGGCATCGCCGCGTCGCATATGCGGCCTAGCGAGGCCCCAAGGCGCCCCGCCTCCACGTCTACGTCCTGGTCAATATCGGGCCCGGACACCCAGTCCTCAATTACTGGGGCCTCTCTGGCGACCTCTCTGTCGAGCCGCCCCAGCACCCAGCGCGGACCGCCCCCAACGACGGCCGGTGGGGAGCGCGGAGACATCAAATCGGATGTAGTGGTGGTCTGACAGTGTCTCCACGCCCACCACCACCTTCCAATCCTGAACACGGCGCGCCAGGGCAGTCGATGCCAAAGTTACGTCGACCCACCCTGTTGCCGAACGCACTTGTCCTCCGACCCCGTTTTGAGGACGGCCAAGCCCATGGAAACTGCCCACTCCTCCAGACACTCACCCCGCGCATCCATTGCAGGGGATCCCCACGCCATAGATTTGGCGTTGAAATCCCCAGCGACTAGCACGGGGCTAGGGGTGGCCTGCCCCACCAGAGATTCCACCTCCACGATCATTTGCTCTAAGTCGGCGAGACCCCGGTTGGGCGAAATGTACACCCCTATGAATGTAACGCCACCCACGGCAGCCAGCACATATCCCCTACCTCTCGACACGTGGTCAATGGGCGGGGCGCCAGCGGCAGCGCCCGGTCCCCGACCCAGTCATCCCGCGTGGGGACAAAATAGGGCTCGGCGACCACAGCCACTTTAATTCGCCACTCTGCCAGGGACTGGGACAATAGATCCTGGGCCATGGCAGAGTTGTTAATGTTCGCCTGCAATATGGGTAGTCCGGGCATTTATGGGGCGGTCTCCATTGGCCCCTCCGTTGATCCGCTGCTGCGCAGATCGCGGTGGGCTCTGCCTTGCACTCACGCGCCTGGTGGCTCGACTTTCCGCAGCGGAAACAGAGACCGCTGCGGTCCTCATCCGACGGACACTTACTGGCAATGTGGCCCAGGTTGAGGCACCTGAAGCACCTCAGGGCCTCGCCTCCAACAAAGTGACTCTTGCCGTGATCCAGCCCACTTTGAATCGGCCGACGCCGACCATGGTCTTGGCGGCGGCCACCGGGCAGCCGAGCCACATCGTGACCCGGTCGCTGATGACACCGGGCTTCATGTCATCTTCATGGCAACCCCCCTGCGCAGCTAAAGCCGCCACCACCTCTGCGGCGGTGACGGAGTCATCCAGGCCCGACAACAGCACGTCCACTCTTTTTTGGGGCGGGTGACCCTGACCACGTCTGCGCTGAGGACCTCTCTGAGCTTGGAAGCTAGAGAGTCGGCCTTCTCAGCGCTCCCATCCCCGAAGATTTCAAGGATACGGGCGCCGGTGACCGTAGTCCTGCAGCGCATCTCTTCAATGCCGAGACTCGTCTTGTCTATACAGGTTCAATATTAGTAAAGTAGAAGCATTATCATACATACTGATTAGAGTTATCATAGTAAGAAACGTAAATTCATGTCTCCATAATAAGTGCGCTCAGTACGGTGGTCTAATTCAAAATAAGCCACCAGACATCTCCTAGAAGTCGCGTCGCCCCCGTTAGGGGGCGAGGCGAGCGGTCACAGAGCCCTGCTCTCTGGCCGCGGGTGCATTGCCGGGGCCCACAAATATGAGCCCGTCTCTATGTTGTCCTCTGGACCTAGCATGTTGCTAGCGCGGTCATTCACCTATGCGGGTCAATGATTCGCGCTAGCTATGTGCGCCACCAGATGGCAGAGGTTGTTATTTATAGTTTGCGCACGTAAAGAAAAAGTCAGTACAAAATTGTTGTAATTAAAATCATGTTTTAAGGGCTTATCTTATGTACTAGACATGGATTCAGTACATAACAATGTTATTATGTGAAAACTACATAGTTTCCACTATAGATATGTGAATATAGACCGAGACGGGCAACCTATACAGCTCATAGTTAGCACAGTCTTCAATATAAAGCTCATTTACTTGGCTGTTTGTTAGAATTTCGGCAAAGCTAATATTTTTAGACCAGGGTAGATAATTTTTGAAACCAAAAAAAATTACAGTAGGATGAAACCCATTTGAAAAGGAGGGGAATATGATCAAATTGAAAGGAAAAATAAATTACGGTCGATCCGAGTTCGGGAAGTGGGAGGGGGTGAGTTTTTAAGGGTAAAAAATGGTTTATCTTGATTTCCGGCAAAACTACAAGTCCTATGGAAAAAAGTTAAATGGCAAAGTTGTAGGCAATAAAAAGATCTACAACTTTTGTATTTGCAGATTTTTCACATAACCTCAAAATTTAGGTGAAAAATTCAAAAAACCAAGTTTTTGGTTTTTTATTTATATCTATTTCAAAAAAAAAATTTTTTCTACGAAATTTGGTGAAAACTTACCTTATTATGTCCCAAATACACTGTAATTTATTTGATTAAAAATATTTATTTTTTCGCTTCATTTTAATTTAATATCAAAAAAGCACCCTAATTTTCAATCGAAAATTCTGACGTCAAAATATCAGCTTTTTTCAAAAAGTTTGGGGGCTTTTTGTTCGTTGAAATATCTACTTTCTGATGGTGTAAAGAAAAATATACATTACTATAGGAAACATTCTTAGAAAATGCAAAAAATTGAAAAAACCTCAAATTCGAAATTTTTTTTTAATCATTATGTACAATTTCATCAAAAAAATGTGATTGCTGCAATATTTTTTAGTTAAAAAGTTTATTTATTTTACTCGAATTACATTAATGTCATAGAAAATCTCATACAAAATAAATATACATGTAAATCGTACTATTGAATTTAGAAACTTAATTCTGATTACGCTATTCATTAATGTTTTTAAAAAAAACGTTAATCTTATTATTTATAAATACGTTATTTGAAATTCTAATCAGTTACTCATTCGTTTTTGTCTCTTTGGAGTCATTTCTTCATCGTCAGATTCGACAAATCTTTCCAACTCTAGTTGATCGTCGAAATCTTCAAGACCATCATCTTCGTCTCCAATGTTATTTCCAGTCTGCATTGGTTCTTCATCCATAATTTCATCTGAATCATTTACTTCCTCGTAGATTTTTTCTTCCATATTGGAACAATTTTCAGAACCATGACAATTAGTGCATAAATTTGTGCATTTTAAACCATGTTTTCGGCAGCCACATTTTAAACTGTTACATCCAGTTTCACAGCTGCAGCAAATAGTTTTGAGCAATACTTCCGGAATTAAATCCTTTTCTGTAAATTTGGGCATAATGCCATGCTGATGTTGCTTCCAGCCCCAATCTGTTGCTGTCAATTCGTTACCCAACCAAGTTTGAAGCTGATAATATGCTCTGTAACAATGTTGTTCTGCTGCTCCTTCTGTGGGTGGGAGGTTTGCCAAAATGAAGGCTGATTTAATTTTTGCCAATTGATATTTTTGAAACCTTAATTGATTCAGTGTTATTTTTTCTTTTTTACATTTATAAATAGATTTGATTAATTGTAATCCATTTTTTTTATATTTTCTTTACTTTCATCTTTTTTGTAAAAAACATTGGCCAAATTTGACAAATTTTTCGCGTCTAATATAGAATTAACGATACTTTTCTTTCCTTTTCCGGCAAATCCAGATGTTGTATCGCAACCAGAAAAACAATGCAGAAATGCAACAACATTTTTGAAGGATTCGTGTTTGAAACTATTAGACGTGAAAAATAGATCCTTTCCATTTCCAGAGCCTGGTTTGAGAAAATAAATGTCATGATTATTTGAATTTAATTGATTTAAAAGAACCAAAAGATCAATATCTTGACCCACAACTATAACAGTTTTATTAGTATCTCTGGCAACTTCTATCGAGGTCTTAATTATGTCGGCATCAGCATCTTCTTCAACTTGTTTACAGGAAAATCCTTGTGACTGTAATGTTTTCATTAAACTTTTAATTATTTTGTCCTTGTTTTTCTCGTTAGATAAAAAATTTTCATGCGAAAATGGTATTTTTGTATGGTTTTGATAATCGAACTCTGGAATATTGTCTGAGGTTTTTCTACGATTACGTTCTCCTCTTTTAGTTGAAGTAGCTGCTGGTACTGTTGTGACAGTAGCTGATTTCTTAATCTCGGGGTACCCATCAAAGACAATATAACTGCTTGCTGCGTAATGTTTTTCTACATAGCGCAAATATTTATTAATGATCTCTTCCACCGTTTCATTTTTCTGCCAAATTACTTTGTGCAGTAAAAATCCACCGTCGACGACATGCATTATGCTGTCAGAATGCGTTGGTCGATTCACACTCACAAATAATTCGTAGAGTTGAGATTTTACATTTTTCCTGAGGCCATTTTCTGTAAAAAGTGACAATGGAAAAGGTGCAAGCTCGTATTGTAAGTAAGTTTCCATATCTTTTTTACTGTCGATCGTTAACGATATCCTTTGAAATAGCAATAATGGATCGATGGCTATAATATCTTCATTTACTTTAACGGAAGATTGAACTGTTTTGAGAGACAAGACTTTGTTTTTCCTTTTAAATTTTACACTGCCAAAATTCATTCCAACAATAGCTTGCAAAGATTTTTTTCCTTCTTCATACGCTTCATGGCAATTTACAGAATCATTGCCAATAATTCCAGAAAAAATGGACATAATGTTATCAGTCTGTGGAAAAGGATCATACCTGTTAATTTTTTTTTGTAATATTTGTAAATCAGCTACATATCTTTTTATTCGATATTCCCTTGAATCAATGTGTTGCTCTGTACTTGTAAAAGAAACATTACAAAAATCTTCCATTTCATTGCAAATTTCGACAAGTATGGTCATTGTTAATACGAATTTTGTTAAAACACTTTCAGACATACCACGACCATGTGTAAGTCCACCCTGAGTTTTCATAGATCTCATCAAAACTTGTTCGATGGTCATATCCGACCAAACTCCCGACCAAAACTTGTGAGTACGTCTAATAGTGAAGAATCCTTCGGTGAATCTAGTAAATTCATAATCATCATTTATTGTGTCTTTAAGTTTACGCATATCTTGGAGATAAAGATGGGCAGATTTTGCGTATAAAAAGTGCCCACTTGCATGAAAATAGGGAAGCATTCTTTCCACGCATTTTAAATGTAATTCCCAATTACCTGCACGTTCAGCCCGTATGAAATCTTTAACCAATGAGATCATTTGCCAGTACTGCATCCAAAGTTTTGCGGTAGGACCTTTTTTTTGTACTAATTTTAGATGCTCAATCAATTTTTCTTTTATGATCTTAAAATCTTCGTGATGCAAATTGTCTTCAAAATTTTCTGTTCCTAAATCCTGCAAAAATTTATCCATTAGTCCCTTTTCTGTGTCCGATAACTCCATCGATGAAAAAATTAATTCAGACAAGGCGAGCTGTACTAGAAAATGTCCTCGGATAGCTCGTGCATATGCGTGCCCGGAAAGAGCTTTGTCGGATGAATTTTCAGCATATATTTCACAAAAAGCCTCCTTAAGTCCACTACTAAGAAATTTCATAGTTGTCCGTAACATCTAAAATATCTTCTATCAGGGGGGTGACCATAAGCTCTTAGTGCGGTATCAATTTGAGATCGAATAAGGGACAGATGTATATGACTTGTATACATCTGTCACTTACTCGATCTCAAATTGATACCGCTCTAAGAGCTTATGGTCACCCCCCTGAACTGTTTTCAATCCATCGGAACTTTTGTTTTCATAACGCTTCAAATTCACAAATCCAATTTCGCCTATCTCTTCAGAAGATGGAATCTGTTTTAATCTAGAGATGGTTTTCTTTGAAGTAACATTTGACGCCGGTGTAACAACCATTATTCTACCCATTGCATGGAAAGTATTCTTGCCATCAATCGTGCATGTATTATGATCCGCATTGTCATAAATAAATTGAACGTATGAATCTGGAGAAAACGTATGATTAGCAGGGTCCTTGATGATCGACGCTTCAAAGCGCAAAGTTTCTTTATATGAGTGACACAAACCTAAATTAGATAATGAGTCGATCAATCCTTTGGAGGCGTATTTTTTGTGAATCTTCGACGACAACCCAAGTAAAATTGGAGATAAAAAAGAACGTGGCCTTACAGATGTGATGATGCAATGAGACAATGTGGCCACTTTTTTATCCATTCTACGAACGTTATTTGTACTTTTTTCTTTATTACTTGTACACACAATATTTAAAAAAAAACTTTCAAAGTTTCAGGAACGTCCTTAAAAAGATTGCCTTCATTAAAATCTGGAATCTCGTAGTAATTCATATCGTATACTTTTGAACGTATATCTTCTAAAACAATTTCAGCAGCCATTTGAACAATTCTACTTCGTTCGTCTTCTTTACTTTTTAATCTTTTTTCATACCAGTATTTGCAGAGTTTCTTACTTGCGGTACTATTTTTGTACAAAATTATCATGTCTCTTTTATTTAAATGACAATCGATATCGTTCTGAAAATGCTCTTTCAATTTATTTTTAATAGTTGTGTAGTCTGGGAGATCTCCTGAAAATCCCTCTTTTATTTCATTGACAGAAAATTGACATTCTGTTTCGTTGTCAACGATATAATTAATAAGATAATTAATAAAACTCTTAGTGTTTTCACATGCTGAGCGACCTCTTTTCCTTTCTGTCCTATCGTTATAAAAATTAGCCAGACAAACAGTGTGATAATGAGCTTCTACTGCGACTTAATCAGGCACATTTCTTAAACGAGCTGAAATGTTTTTATCGAAATCATTAATTGTGTTTTGTTTTTTAATATGCTGTAATATATTTTCTCTTGTATCGTTATTTTGAACTGATGAAATTTTATCTTTAGAAATATTACCGAAAAACCCACCGCAGAGAAAGCAATGAGATTGAAAATTAAATATAAGAGCGTCCTTATTTATTTGTTTTCCTTCCTGTGATTTCTTACGTCTTGAGCTACAGAATGCAGCTATTGCAGTCTCATCATTATAGTGACTTTGACAAGTTCGATGAATAAGAGCTGATGTTAAAGTTTCAAATTTTTTGTATTTATTGTCGATTCTCTTCTTGCTAGACGCCACTAAACGATTCAAAGCTGTTTTTTTTATTTCATACACTTGCTTGTCGTCTGACTTATTGCAGATTATACAAACAGATTCTTCCATACTGGTAATCTGAAAGGACAAAATCAAATTAATAATGCCTTCAAAGTTTTATCATGAGTATAACTAAATCTGTTTGTATAAAATAAACGAAATTACTATTTTTTTATTCTTGGACTAAAATATCATTCAATTTAAATTTTTAGGTTATGTTACGTTAAACATACTATTTATAAAAAAAAAATTACTATTTTTATTTTGAAGCTGATTAATATAGATTAAAATACAGATAGTATTTACCTTGCTATGTAGATTCCAAACGATTCTTTGAATAAAGTAAATTTCTCACAAATCACTTAGAGTAACTCAGCCTGCACGTGTATTTTTAAAAACGATGTTGTACACTACTCTGTATCTCGAATACTGGCTAACGGTATTTACAGCTGCTACGAAATAGCAGGTATGTAGTAAGGCCCAGACCCTCCTAGGTCCGTCCCCACTTCTCAATGAAATAACTTACAATGGGCTTAAATTCACCGAAGGTCACTCAGGTATATAAATTATCTTAAAACAGCAATAAATAGGCATCTACAAATATTATTTAAAGAAGATTCTACAACTTTTTCAAAATATTGTAGATGTCTTATTAAATATTAACTTTATTAACTTATTTGTTTGTTAATTATAGAAGTATATTTTAATTTGTAATTTTTTCGTTTATCAATAAAACATGAAATCTTACGTTTTTTGAGTAATTAAAGTGTAAATTTTAATAAATTCCTCTAAATTGTACATAATGATTACAAAAAAATTTTCGAATTTGAGGTTTTTTCAATTTTTTGCATTTTCTAAGAATATTTCCTATAGTAATGTATATTTTTCTTTACACCATCAGAAAGTAGATATTTCAACGAACAAAAAGCCCCCAAACTTTTTGAAAAAAGCTGATATTTTGACGACAGAATTTTCGATTGAAAATTAGGGTGCTTTTTTGATATTAAATTAAAATGAAGCGAAAAAATAAATATTTTTAATCAAATAAATTACAGTGTATTTGGGACATAATAAGGTAAGTTTTCACCAAATTTCGTAGATTTTTTTTTTTTTTAAAAGATATAAATAAAAAACGAAAAACTTGGTTTTTTGAATTTTTTACCTAAATTTTGAGGTTATGTGAAAAATCTGCAAATACAAAAGTTGTAGATCTTTTTATTGCCTACAACTTTGCCATTTATTTTTTTTCCATAGGACTTGTAGTTTTGCCGGAAATCAAGATATACCATTTTTTACCCTTAAAAACTCACCCCCTCCCACTTCCCGAACTCGGATCGACCGTAATTTATTTTTCCTCTCATTTTGATCATATTCCCCTGCTTTTCTAATGGGTTTCATCCTACTGTAATTTTTTTTAATTTTTTACCATTTTTGTAGGCTTTGACCTGGTCTATTTAGGTGGGCACCTAGAAAATACATAGATGTACTGATAACAGTAAATTATCAGTACATCGAATTAAACAGCATAACAAAATGTAAACAACGAAAAAACGTTGAAATTTGTAGGCCCTTCAGGTGGAATAACTCCCTGAAGGGAATAGTTGTACTTACAGTGAAAGTACTTTCGGATGTCTTGTTGGACTAGCTACCAAGCCATCACTTTGGAGTGATAATCGCTCAAGTAGTTTGAGTACAATTTCAGAAAATAGATATCTGTTTTGTATTTTTTAGTCCGTTTCTGGCATTCCCCGGGACTATGCACCACTGGGATATCCAAAAATAAGGAATAGTCGGGGACCTCCCGATAGCCCGATAAACGCGCTATCGCGTCGTCCCAAAATTATTAGAATTGTGTGAATAGTTCCTGCGATAGTTAGCCACAAATAAAGTGACTAGCTGTCGGCTTGACACCTTTCGAGGCACAATATGTGCAAGAAATCTAGATAGACTCATGGAAGCACTAGAAATGTAAAGTGCAGTCTATCGGCTACCAGGACACCCATAATAGGCGGTGGTCACCTAGCATGAGTAGGAATGCCTTTAGTCAATGGAATGACTTAGGAATTTATGGATTACGAGTATACACACACGGGATGATATCCTGTAGAAATATTCCGAAAATAAGCTTTTTTAAAACGTCGATAGACAGCCTGCTGGAAGCATCAGCAGGTCATCCCGACTTATAGAATATCCTTCGGCTAGATTAGAAGTTATTCAACTTTCAATAGGAAAACAAAGGAAAGTGTCCCTTTGTTTGATAGATCTAGCCTAGGGAAGCTATCAATGCCTAGATATATAGGTATATGGATTAGATCATAGATAGGGGGCGCTACTGAGCCACAGTACGAAGAAATCTAGGTATTGATAGCACCATGGGAGGGATGTGATAGCCCAATTACCTAATGTTTGGGAAGGGCTTTTTTGGGTGAAATAAAATTATTTTCGGCGTAAAATTGCGGGGCTCTCAATAATGGAAAGGACCGAGGGTATATAGCACCCCCAGTTATAATTAGAAATTGTAGTCATCCAAAGCTAGTCGCTTGTACTTGTCTTAATAGATAAGAAATAATTTCTTACGAATTGAATCTCAGTAACTGTTGAGAGCCCTAAGATCATGCCGTGTGTTAAATAATCTGTTTTATTTGATTCGATCATATCGACTCTTTGGATCCATGCATAATTAAATCTTAAGTCGTCGCTGCAGCCAGGTTGCCAAGAACCTTATTATCGTATGTGATCGGGACGTTCAGCGGCGCCGATCAGAAGATTTACGCCCTTCCTTCTCGGGGTCAGCGATTACGCTACGTCCAGCACAGTATGGGAGAAAGTAAAGAAGACAATATTCATTTATTGGTAGATATTTTCAGGTCTTTTATATGCCTACCCTTAACTCTTACCTGATATATCCTCTAAGATATACACGAGTGGTGATAGTTTTTGGATGACCTGGCACTTAATGTATTTGGGAGCAAATTTCTTGCTGAAGTGCTTCTTGCGTAAGCACGGTTGTATACGATATCACTGGTATTAAACTCAAAAGCTTTACGTCTTAAATTTTAATATGATGTGTTATTTACATGGGCTTGATACAAGGTTTATTGGACTTGGCCAAAGATAGAACTTAGGCAACCAAGGTTCTCCGCATACACATCGCGAGGGAGAAACAAAACCTCATTTCCTAAGTCTGTATCGGCGTAATGTTGACCACATTGTACTATTTCCCGTCCAAAAACTAGAAAATAAGTTGTAAATCCGGTAGCTTCATTAACTGAATTATTTATCGCAAATTGTACTTTTGGAATAAATAAGTCCCATGATCGATGACCACGAAATTAGCATTACAAGTTGTACGGGTAAGGTACATTTAAATGATAAACTGATTTAATTGCAAATGATGTATTGATTAAAAAAACACCCGAAAACTGATATATGATCGACCCGCGGCGAATGAGTCAACCCAACAACGATGCTATGCAACTACTACCTTTTACTCTAATGTGTGATATTTAGTCATTCGCTGCGCGTTGATGTCAGCTTAAAAATGATACTATTGATTTGTACGGGTTTGCTCGTACATGCTCCCCGAGGAAAAGATATAAAGACAATGTGAGAAGAAACAACTAATTATAACAAATGATTTGATATTAATCTAATTTCCTAGTGTCTCTATCGTTAACACACTGTTCACAAATTTGAAATGCTTATATAAGAACCTAACATAGGGGAGATGGCTTTATCTAACACTCGCGCACTACCACCTTCGCCCTTTCATTGTCACACTGATACACTACACTATCTGCAACACACGCACGTTGCGTGGCCGGGCAGGCGCCGCCGCCGGGCAAGCTCGCTGCTGCGGGCATCGCCGGCGCAGAAGCGGGGGCGCAGCGTGTCGCGCCTCCACGCGACCATTCCGAGACATGCTACTACCACGCCGATCGTAGAGTAGATCGCGGTGTAATGATGAATGTCATGTGATAACAGATTGTCAAATAACAATCCTCTCTCTTGCATGATTCTGATTTTTCCTCAATCGTTTTAAGCTCCCGATCGCTCTCTATGCTGGAGTCGTTAAAGACATCTTGAGGTATTTGCTTGCTTGATTTGCGAGGTTTCATTGTTAACTGGGAGTTTTGATAATTTTGTGATAGGACGTTTAAATGTTACCGTCGGAACCGGGATTTAGTTCGATGACTCTGCCCATCAGCCATTTTCCCGGCGGAAGATTGTCATCATGAATCATGACAATATCATCAACATTGAGGTTGCTTGTAGCTTGTCTCCACTTACTTCTTTCTTTAAATTATACTAGGTACTCATTCCTCCATCTTTTCCAGAGATCATGAAAAAAATTTTGTGTCAACTGCCATCGGGTTCTAAATCTGTTTCAGTCTCATGTATGGAAACCTTTGATACATCTGTCAGAAAGTGAGCAGGCGTTAAAAACTCCACATCGTCTGGATCTTCAGATATAGCACATAATGGTATCGTGTTGAGACAAGCTTCAATCTGTGTGAGCACCGTATATAGTTCCTCAAATGTAAGAATCTGGTCACCAATAACCCTCTTGAAATTATATTTGAAGCTTTTAACTGCCGCCTCCCTTAGGCCTCCGGCAGATGGCCACGAGGGCGCATTAAAGCTCCACTCGATTTCCATATCTAATACTTCTGCTTTTAAATCTTTGTCTTGCATGATATTCATTAATGCTTGATATTCCTGTTGTAGTACCTTGTTGGCACCAACAAAATTTCGACCATTGTCACTATAAATATGACTAGGCGTCCCTCTGCGAGCCGCCATCCTTCTTAATGCTGCGATGAATGAAGTTGTGCTTAAATCACTAACTAGTTCTAAGTGCGCTGCCTTCGTGACCATACACACAAAGACAGCCACATATCCCTTTGTGCTCTTGATAACTCGTCCTTTGCTTGCTTTGACGTATATATGACCGGTAAAATCTACGCCTGTGTGTGTAAAGGGACGAGATGGATTACTTCTGGCCTCCGGCAAGTGCCCCATAAGTTGCTGTTGGCAGTGTGGATTTTGTTGTTTACATGTTACGCACCGACGAAGCTGCCTCTTTGTAGCGACGTTCCCTCCTAGAATCCAATATTTTTGTCTGATAAAACCCAATGTCAGCCGGGCTCCGGCATGTAACATGGTTAAATGGGCGTCCTCTATTATTAATTCTGTCAGACGTCCACTGTGCGGCAGAATAATAGGGTGCTGCATGTCATGGCTGATATGTGCCTTTTTTAGTCTCTCTCTGACTCTTAAGATATCATTTTGATCCAGATAAGGGTTTAATTTTAACAGTTTTCTTTTGGAATTTAGCTTTCCCTCTTGATTTAACTCATCCTGCTGTACTTGTTTGATAATTATTTGCTTAGCTTGACTGATTTCTGATAATGATAGATAATGCTTTTTTGCTTTTATTTTGTACGCCGTAATCTTCATCACTAATGCTAAAATACGGGCAATTTTGTTGATTGATTGATGTTTGTTTAACAGGTCTGTAATGATGCTTAATTCATGCTTTATAACAATATGAACGTCTTCTTGCTTCTTTATTTCCTCGTTTGTTGAATAGATTGCTTGATTTTCTTTCATCAGTCTTTCACAGTCATTAAATTTAAATCCTTTACAAAACCACAATGCTTTGTTGAAGTCAATGGCTTGGTAAATATGTCAGCTGTCACTTTTTCGGTAGGCATCTATTTTTATTTTTTTAGTATTTCTAGGTCCTTGAGAACATCGGAGAATCTAAAATTAAGTATACGTATGCATTCCACATCTTTCTTCGACAAATCCTTTACAGTTCAAGCAGCTCGTTTGTGGAATGCATTACCTATTGAAGTGAGGCGTGCTCAATCCTTACTACTACTCATCTGAAACGAGACACACACCACACTCCTTCAATGAGCGTAAACCTCTCATACTAAGATGCCCTAACCTGCGATGCCATAAATCAGCACTCACACTAACCTTGCAGTCTGTGATTCCTGCACTTGATGTAGGACAGCCATCGACTGCTCCTTTGCAAAAATACCATTCAACAAAGACAAAGATATTTTATTTCAAGTAGGCCACCAAGCGGCACTTTTGAACGTTACATTTTACAAATAATAATAGTTGATTCTACCTTGCATTCGGAAAGTAGCTTGTAATGGAGAAGAATGCACAAGAAACTCCATACTTACTCTTTTAAAAAAAAACTTTTTACAATATTTAGGTACATAAGTACATACCTTGATGAATGAAATTGAGTTTATACAATACAAATATATTTATACAGTCTTCAGAAGGTCCAACAATAATTCAAAACCATAATGTTCTGCATATCACTTGTTTTTGCGCCCTAGTGGCTGTGGAGCAGGACTAGCATTTAGCCAAGCATTTTTATCATTGATGTAATCCCCCAACTTATAAAATGCCAGCCTGCATAGTGTGCGTTTTATACAAGTTTTAAATTTCGTCTCATTCAGTTCAAGAATGTGGGGAGGAATTTTATTGTAACATTTTGTACAGTACCCCATGAAAGATGAGGCTGCTTTAGCCAGTCTGAAACCTGGTTGAACTAATTGGTCCCTATTTCTAGTAACATAATTATGTCTGTCGCCGTTTTACCTAAAAAGATGTAAATTCTTTCTCACGTACATGATGTTTTCATAAATATATTGACAAGGAACCGTCATGATGTTAATGTCCTTAAACAGTTCCCTTAGAGAATCGCGCCGGCGAAGATTGTATATCGCTCTGATGGCTCGTTTTTGCAGAATAAAAATTGACTCAATGTCTGCAGCCCTTCCCCATAGTAAGATACCGTAAGACATTGTACTATGAAAATAACTAAAATAGACCAGTCTGGCGGTATCCACATCCGTTAACCGACGAATCTTTCCAACAGCATAAGCCGCCGAACTCAGCCGCCCCGCAAGGGATACCAAATGAGGACCCCATTGCAACCCTGAGTCTAGCGTGATCCCCAGGAAAACCGTTTTATCGACGAATTCTAGCTTCTCCTTGTTTAATATAATGTCACAATCAGTACTTTTGACATTCGGCAAGGAAAATTTTACGCACTTGGTTTTTTTACCATTTAAAACTAAATTATTGGCAGTGAACCAATCCTGAACCTGCCGTAGCGCGTTATTTACGTCGTCAACCTAACAAGTACGTCTATTTATTTTAAAAATTAAAGATGTGTCATCAGCAAATAACACCATGTTAAGTTTGTTTTCCAATAAACGGGGTAAATCGTTTATGTATACTAAAAATAAGAAAGGACCTAAAATTGAGCCCTGGGGTACCCCCATTTTAACGTTTAACCCGGACGAATTCACACCGTTTATTTGAACTAATTGCTGTCTATCATTCAAATAAGATTTAACCAAACTTAACGCTGATTGACCTAGCCCGTAATGCTCAAGTTTCAGAAGTAATGTTTCATGATTAACGCAATCAAACGCCTTCGACTGCGTTAATCATGAAACATTACTTCAACCTATATACACCCTTACATAAATTAGCAGACATACCTGACGTGGCTAAAACAGTACAACTGTCATAACTAAAACAACCATCAGCATTGAAAACAACAGATTTTCCCTTCTCGCACATCTTACTCACCGACAGTAAATTTTCAGACAATTGTGGTACATACATAACATCTTTCACAACTTTACATAAACTATTTATGCTTACTTGTACATCCCCATAACCAGATGTAATGTAATAATTTCGATACTATGTTATATTTGGATTAACAAACAAAATATGTGTTCTCCCAAAATGAAATTAAATAATTAGAAAATAAATTCGGGTGCCTGGGAGGTTCACACAGTAAAGGTTGCCGAAAAGAACTAATCGGAAGAGTCAGACTTTTAATCTGCCGGTGGGAGGCTAAATAAAGAATATTAAAACCAGATGTTTAACTTTTCTCTATTTAATTGCCCGTAGTTTCACATCCACTAACCAGTATAGTTAAAATACAACAATTCTTATACTTATTAACTTGACTAAATTAATGGCTATATTATAACTAAAGGGTGATATTACTGCATCTTGCACCAATTTAAGTTTTAATAATAATATAAAGGAAAATTCCTACCAGATTGCTGGCTTTAAGAATAAGTTTAACATAACCATAGAAGCGATGATTGCTGAAGGATTCCCGTAGTGCAGTCCAATAAAAGGATATTATTTTGGATGTAAAAGAAAAATCCAAATTTTAAGAAAGTAAATATCTAAAGAAAACCGCCAACAATGGGCTGGAACAAAAATTTAAAATGTTAGGAAAAGTCAGTATAATTTAAACACGTGGAAGCGTGCGTTTGAACAAGAAAACCTTACCGTTTTTCTTCTTTAAATTAATATTGATGCGCTACGCAGCCAATAACATCCAACTGTTTGCGAGCGAAAATCATCATAATCTGAAATTAACAATCCGTCTATTGAAATACCAACACGAGATAAACTCAGACATTACAAGTCTAGAAGAATTCCAACTTACCGAAAATTAAGGTCAATCCTTTTCACAACATCGTTCTAATGGAGTTTGCACGTATTTACTCCATTAAGAAGGCAAAAATATCCGAGATTACTACGGATAAAATATACTATTGGCGAAACGTTTAAAATTAACGACCAGCCATTATAGAAAGAAAATCGCGGAGTGTCAAAATGACAGCTCACAGCACAGATCTAAAGCACTGTCGTTCGGAAATCGACTAAATTTAAAAACCATGTGACGAGGTTAAAATAACTCGTTACACAGAGCTCTCTAACTTTGTTTTCTTATCAGCACAATTTATCATTATCTTACTTTTCTTAAAATTACTTAGCCATTTATCATTATTTATCATATGAGAAGTTGATCCACTATCAACGATGAAGTCCGTGCTATCAGATCCGGGTCTAGAAGCAGCAGCTAGGTAAGCAGAACCCACCAGTGTATGTTATTCTGTATCGGATTGTTTCTGCTCCCTCGCCCTCATCTGTCGTTTCCTTTTGAAACAAGTTGACATCATATGTCCCGGCTTCTTACAGAAATGGCAAATAATCTTCTTGTTTCTTGAGTTCTTAGCAATAAATGCATTGTTGTTTCCTTTTGAAGTAAGATCTGAATTGTTCTTAAGAAATTCTTCTTGTAACAATCGTGCCCGCACTAGCTCTGAAGTAACCTGACTTGTGAAAGATGCAGGCATCTAAAACTGATGCCAAAGTGACATATTCTTGAGGTAGGCCACTCAACATGATCTCTTTGACTTCAGCGTCTTCTATAACTTTGCCAATATCAGCTAACTGTTGTGTTAGAGTAAATATTGTATAAATGTAAGAAGTCATATTTTTACACTGAGTATAGTCTATGCGGTGAAGCTGACGCAATAAACCAACACGACGAAACAAGCCTTTGTCCTCAAAAACTAAACCCAACTTGGTCAAAGCATCTTTAACTGTGGTGACTCCAAATAATAATTGAAACAGCGTCGCATCGAAATCCTGGCCAAAGCCCACTGTGTTCTTGTGTTGTCAATATCATCACTAGGGATGAGATATACCTGCAAAATTCTATACCCAGCCTCATAGGTATAGGTACATATACCCAGTACTAAAACCCAGTATCAAAATACCTATGGGTATGTTCAGACCTGGCCTTAGCGGTCGAGACTCGATCGAACGACCATTGGATGATTGGAACAATTTAGATGACTTTTTTTTTTTAAGAACGTGAACCTTTCGAAGTTTTTATTATGAAGAAAAGCAAAATCGAACTTAACCTGTCGTAAAACGTAATTTTAATTGTTTTTTACCCCACTGCTCCAGGAGGATAATGTTTTTTGATTTTGAGTTATGTTTCGTATTTTTATTTTGTAAGAAACGAAATCTTTCCTTCCTACTTTACCAGGCTTAGGACTGTCAACTAAGAGTTTTTGTTTTAAATAAATAAATGATACGGCACAACTTTATCGTCTAAAATAATATGCTTTTTAATAAATTACTCCTAGCAGGCGTAGTTAAAAGATTTTTTTTCTTTTTTTTTTTCTTTAATGTTTTATATATTTAGAAGTATTGTACTGTTTGTCATTTATTTTTTGTTTTGCTGCAGAAATAGCAGTTGTTGTAATTTTCGACTACCGAGTCGCGATCTTCTTTCGGTCAATATGTTACCGGCTACGGAAAATAGCCGTTCACATGGAACGCTAGTAGCCATAGCGTTCAATTTTAACTTAGCTAGTTTAGCTAAGTTAGGGTAAATACCTTGGTTAGCCCTCCACCATTCTAAGGGATCCATGTTTGGGGACAATACGCTGTCATCTATATATTTTTGGACTTCGATGATAGCCCTGCTGTTAGCCGTGCCAGCTGGTCGTACATCTGACATTTTCTTCATATAGTGTTTCCAAATAAAAATTTTGTCGGTTGTTCTTGGACACTTGGTGCTGCAGAATCTGAAGTTACAGTTAAACTTCTTCTTTCTTCTTCATGTAGCATGGCAGTAACTAAACCGATGACGTAATGTTTTGTGCTCTCGGCGACATTCGCATTATTGAAATATAATTTATATCTCGGATCTAAAAAAGTTGCAGTAACGAGTGTTCTACTGCTTTCTAAATTACCTAGACAGTTGCTTATTTCTGACAACAAATCCTGTCGGCACATTTCTATCTCGTCGGGAAAAACACTTATATTATTTTCACTCTGGTAAGCGAGATTAACAATTTCTTCCAGAGCGTTAGTGAGCCCTGTTGTCAAGGGAATTACAGAGCTTCCAGTGACATATTTTTGGCCACTCATTTCCCTGGTTATTTCCTCGCATGGCCGCAATACCCATACTAACGACTGGCATATATCCCACTCATAGCTATTCATCGTTGTGCAATTGGCGGGATTTAAATTTATTAGAGCACAGTTTATTTCATCTTTCAATTCTAGAAATCTTTCCAACATATAAAATGTCGAGTTCCACCGCGTTGCAACGTCTTGAACAGGCCTCTTAAGCACCTTATTGGCCTGCTCCTGATATGTTTTCAATTTTAACCAGGCCACGTTGCTCCGTTTAAAATACGACACTATTGACTTTACTTTATTTAAAGTGTTAACAATATTGGCACCATTCAGCACTTTTTGGACTGCTAAGTTAATAGTATGTGCGTAGCAGCCGAAATGCTTCCACCATAGTATCTGTTTAACAGCATTGGTGATATTCGCACCGTTATCGGATACTACTAGGACCACCTTATCCGCTGGAATGGACCACTCTTGTATGATATTTGTCAATTCTTCTGCCAAATTTATGCCAGTATGGCTTTTTTCCAGTACTTTGCATTCCAGAAGAACTGATTGCAGCTTAAAATACTTGTCAATATAATGCCCCGTCACAGCAAGATAGGAGTCATTATTCCTAGACGTCCAAATGTCGGTTGTTAGGCAAATGCTGTTGACATCTTCATTTAGAGCCGTTTTAGTGGCAGTTTTCACTTCTTCATAGAGCCCTGGTAATAAATTATTTGCAAAATATTTTCTTGATGGTGTGGTATAATTTGGGAATGCGAACTTAATTAACTGCCGAAATCATCGGTCTTCAACAATAGAAAATGGTTGCATATCGTATATAAATAAGTTCATGAGATGATCATCAATATCTTTTTTATTTTATTACAATCGCGGCGGAGAAACGCCGATATGCTGGACGGATTAATTCTCATCGTAGGTGTAAGATGGGGACAGTACCGGCAACGGTACTCGTGCTAGCTTGAGGTACTTCTGGTGCATGCACTTGTGCTTCTTCAGCTGGATTTTCCCCTCGATCCACACCTTGTTACCTTCTTACTAAATTGACAGCCAGATGTTTCCGCTGAATGTGTTTTGTTACGTTTGTCGCTCCTGACTTATACGAGAAAACCGCTTTACACATTTTACATTCGGCTTTGTAGTCACCCTTATCAATAAAGTGATCCCAGGCAACACTTTTTTTAGGAGGCATCTTTAAAAGTCTATATTTACAATAACACCAATCAGCTAATATTTACACACGAACTTTACAAAACTATATTTAAGTACCCTTATCAATTACTTTATACACAGACAACGAATGAAAACTAACAACACAACAAGCAAAACACCAACAACACAGCAACACGATAACTTCTAAAACGCGCCAAAAATTCAAGGCCAACAGTTCAATTCGCCATCACAAGTGAAAGTAAACTGACATAAAATTAAAAATAATTGAAAATAATAATATTATTATTGTCGACTCAAGTATATTATACCTAATTTTTTTTTAAAATATTTTCACATTTTCTAAAATCACCTTTATCTTTATTAGCGTAAAGAACCCTTTTTTTGGAAAAAAGTAATTCAAAATAAATAATATTCTTCAACATTAATACGCAATTAACTTCCTAATTTAAATAGAGATAAAGAACAAATTTGCATCAACGAATTAAGTTTCAATACGGGCTCGATCGGGAGTATTCGGGAAGCGCCGTTACCTTCGGGTAACTTCGTATTCTCTATGGCGGGCGGCCGAGCGCGAGCGTTAGTCCGTCCAGCGAAAGAAGTTCCGTAGACGCGGCGCTGGTTTCTATGCGACTGTATGCTATCCTCTAACAAATCTTGTTAGTTCCATGTATTTCCGCGGGACTTTTTTCGTTGGGCGGACTCTATGAACTACTGCGTCGCCGCACCCGCCGCACTGGGTATGACGTCATACCCGATGCATACCCGATGCGACAAGTGTTCTGTGGGCGGGTGAGTGGTGTAAGTTCGGCGCGTAGCTCGACATCATACCTATCGGGTACGGACCGGGTGTCTGTTGTACATACCCGGTCTGCGTACTGGTAAACACATACTGGGTTTATATACCTGTACCAATATATACGTACCATCCCTAATCATCACCGGTTACGCAGTTCCATAAACCTTCTAAAATGAGCGAGTTTTTCATGGAAAATTTCCATGATGTGAAATTGGAAACCCCTTCCAATGTATAAAACGCATTCCTGCATCGCTCATAACATATCCCGGTGCGTGTGATGGCAATCTCGCTATCAACGGCAAACTTGTACCGCCGTTTTATCTTAGGCCAAATTGACAACAAAATAACGCCGGGGCAGGGCTGGGGTGGAGCAGCAGCAGCGATTGGTAGATCCAAAGATCGTGGTTAGAAAACAAAGGTGTTGACGAATCGTTAAATAAAAGATGCACATCCAATGCACAATTATATATTACACAGAATATCAAAAGTACATACTAGTTATGTCAGCATGAAATGTAAAATATACTCTTTGGAAAAAGTACATGTATTTATTTAAGCGACTTTTTCGTGTATCAAAAGGTCGTCATCAACAACCAAGCTATATTATTTTTAGACTTGGATACTAGTCTATTTGCCTATCATTAATTGAACGTAAGTAATTTATTTGCTCAGTTTTATTATAATAACAAATACAATAATGATATACTTACTACAGTCACTACTTGTCACTTGGCAGAATAAGTGTGAAATGGCAACACTAATCTAATTATAGTTAACGACACAATCAAATAACTTGCATTTATAATGTTTTTTTACTTTGAAAAAACGTAATCAATTAATGGAATTTCTTTCGCATATAACCCACTTTCAGTCGCTCAAATTTAAGTCAGCTAAGATTTCGCCATTGTTCTTTGGCATTTTATTCTTTTTGCCAAAACGTGGACGATGTAGCCTGCTATCTATTCAACCACTTTTGGGCTAAATTCTGTGAAACCAATCTCTTCTTGCAATTCAACATCAAAATCGCCACTGGTCTCTGATACAGTATTTTGATCCTTGCGCCGTGTAGTAATATTAATACGATCTAAAGCGGTTGTACATTGTTAAATCAAAATTTGCTCCAACAATATGTGTTCCACAATTACCGGTGCCCGTGTTCTTGATTTGGGCATATGTTAGTATTTTTATAGATGTTCTCAAATACCCGAGCGGTTGGGGTGTTGTTCGATCCACCGTGGCTTCTGATACTGCCAAATAAGTGCCTAAGGTGGTCCTGACTTATTTTGTGCAGTGGCATCCCTTATTAAGAACCAACTTCTGAATCAAATGTTTGGGGCAGACACAAAATCCCAAAAATCCGGTATGTTGAGATGAATCAATAACAGTTTTTTGCCTTTCACCATGTCTAATTTATGCGTAACGGTCAAATTTTCTTCATTTGAAGCAGTATTTTCTTCATTTGCTGCTCTCTGGAAGTCATAACCATGAACATGCGAGTCTAAAATATCAAAGAGATCATTAATCATTTAAAAAAAATCTATTGTACCCGTAGTTGTCTGAAATTGTGCTAAGTGAAGTTGGTTTATACAAAAAATTCATGCATCTGCGACACCCTTGCTGCAAATCTGAGTTGCTAGGACTCACTTTCATTATTTGCCATTAAAAAAAAATATATGAATAGCCCTCAACCGATTCGCTTAATAGATATGTTCCTCTGTCTGAAAATTATGTAAATTTACTAGATGTTGCCAAGCTATGATTAGACCATCTTTACCCGAAAAGCTTCCGTAAAATTCAAGAGCATTCCTTACATGTTTAATCATGTTTAGGATCTAAAAAAACTGCTACTTGCGTATTGCATGTATGCATATATTACATGGTTTTTTGAATTTAGTAATTAAATTATTCGGATCTAAAGAACAGCCTAGAATTTTAGCCATAGATAAATTCGCAGAGCAACCATTAAAAGTTACGGCTACTACTCGGATACCAATTTCTTCAATCAAATATGAGGAGGGAAGCTTTTTTATTACTACTGATCCCTTTGATCAAGAAACAGCCAATGGGCATTTTAGAAGAAGCATTTACCGGAACCAGACGAAAAACAAGCGCTCCTTTAGCTTAAAGTTGATAATCTGATTCCAAAGCCTCTATAGTGTAAACATGACCATAAAATCTTTTTGATGAGTATGGTAATCAATGCAGCTTTTAATTGCCATTTCGTCAAATATTATAGTGACATAGATCTGGGTCCCTTGTTTTGCTGCTTGTACGGCACTCGACAACTGCCCGAGGACTTGAGCGTAAATGAAACAACTTCTTTCCAAAGCGAGTACAAAAAAATTATTTCGTTCTAAACATTATAAGAAATGCGCGGCGAATCTTAACAGCGCGATTCAAAAAAATACAGAAATGGTACAACGCTATCTGTCGAGCGTAGTGTAAAGCTCGCGATCGAACATCCCGCCCACCATGGACAGAATGTCCAGAACTTGGTTTAAATAAAACAATAAAAATCGACCGCCCACCATGACACAAAACACAAGATTTGGTGGGAAGTTAAAACAATAGTGGACTGTATGTGAACAATAAAAATAAGAACTAACCTAAAAAATAAACATAAGATCTTAATGTTAAACTTAAATGGTAACTTAACTAACAATGAATAAATTCTTAACATTACTTCAAATTAAAACTGAACAAGAAAATACTAAATATTTATGAGGTGATAGGAAGTACAATTAACTTCGACACAGGTCTTTTAATCATAGAACCTTTACAGCGCAACGTAACCACTCTTGTGATTTTGTCCGAGCCAGTATGCATTTGTTCCTCTGGTGAAATTGAACCAGATATTCACGCGACCACCTACGCCAGAAATCCTGAACCATGCGTTGAGTCAACTGCCATCTTCTCAAGGTACTAATATTAGAATTCTCAAAATTAATTTCGGGTACGAGAAGCAACGGCTCGCCTACTAGAAAATGACCCGGTGTTAATGGGCATGGATCTTCTGGGTTAGTGCTGATAGTGGAAATAGGCCTGGAGTTTAAACAGGCTTCTATTTGGGCAAGCACTGTAGTCAGTTCCTCAAAAGTGAGTGTGCTTGTACCAACAACTCTTTTAAGATGGTGTTTGGTTGACTTCACTCCAGCCTTCCAAAGCCCACCGAAGTTCGGGGAGTGAGGTGGAATGAAGCTCCACGTTGTTCCGTTGGTTTCCAACCACTCGGTAATATCAGTTGCAGGCACAACGCCATCAATTCTTTGTGAGCTCCAACAAAGGTAGTGCCGTTATCACTCCACATCTCACCACAATGGCCTCTCCTCGCTGTAAAGCGCTTAAAAGCTGCTAAAAAGGCTTGGGATGTCATGTCACTGACAACTTCTAAATGTATGGCCCGAGTGGCCATACACACGAACAAACATATGTAACCTTTGGTGGAGTGATAACCGCGACCCTTGGTGGGACGGATGCTAATGGGACCTGCATAGTCCACGCCACTTCTAAAAAAAGGTCGGCTGGCATTGACCCTAGCAAAGGGCAATGACCCCATTAAAGGATGTACAGACCGAGCGGAATGACGGATGCAAACAACACATTTGCGAACGTATTGTCTATCGACACTCTTTGCATTTATTAACCAATATTTCGATCGTAAATAATTAAGAACTAACTGAGGCCCACCGTGCAACGTGCGTTCATGAGCGTCAGCTATCAGGAGGTGGGTTAAATGTGATTTACGAGGAAGAATTATAGGATGCTTAGATGGATTAAGCGAGGTAAGTACACCTTTTTTATTTATTTTTCCCCTTAATTTTAAACTATCCATCTCCGATCCAAAATGTTCCTCTTGACATAATTTAATGCAGGTAAGTAAAGCCCCTTGAATTTCAGAATGTTTTAGAAATCTATCGAATTTAGTAGTATAATTTTTATTTTTAAACCTTAAGAACCTTTTACAATAAGCTACTACTCTGGTAAGTTTTCGAAGAGAAGAATATTTTGAAATTATAAAATCCTCACTTGTTTATTTCACTACTCTGTTGCATGCTACTACAGATTTTCTCTCCTCTAGGTTAGTTTCTTTAATTTCCCTTCTACTATAATTTATTCCTTTATTTTTGAGCCAACTAGGTCCCTGTGTCCACAACTCTAGGTCAGCGCACTCGGAAGGATTCACGCCGCGCGATGCGATGTCTGCGGGATTATCACTAGACTGGACGTGCGACCACTGACTATTCTCCATAACGGTAAGTATTTCAGACACTCTGTTGCCTACGAACGTCTTCCAGCGGCTGGGGTGCTGCTCAACCAGGCGAGAACCACTGTCGAGTCAGTCCAGGCATGTATATTTTCTTTACAGATACCCAAGGTGTCGGCAACTTCACGCAGAAGTTTTGAAAGCAGCAAGGCGCCACATAACTCCAAACGAGGTATGGATACCTGTTTGACAGGGGCCACCTTGGTCTTAGCTGCAACTAGACTAACATGAACTCGACCATTAGCATCAATACACCGAACATAGACAGCGGCTGCGTAAGCGACATTAGATGCGTCAGAAAACCCGTGCAACTCTAGCAAGACGTCATGTTGACTCGTGTGATTCCACCGTGGCAGACAGAAGTCCCTAAGATGGTTTAGGTTGTTTCTATAATTAAGCCATTCCTTTAGCAGATGATCTGGAAGTACATCGTCCCATTCGGATCCTGCTAACCACAGGCGTTGAATAAATACCTTAGATGTTTCTATCACCGGTGCAAGCCAGCCGAGCGGGTCAAATAAGCGAGCGATGTCAGAGATCACCTTTCGCTTGGTTATGGGAGTTTCGGGCGGGGGAAGTTGCACAGTGTATCTAAACTCATCTAACTTTCTCTGATAAGTTAATCCTAAAATTTTTGTGAGTGTATCCATCTTAAGCTCCAGATTGTCCTGCCTAGCAGTATTCTCGTTCATTCTGGTTAACAATTCGTCACTGCTGCTGGACCACTTTTGAAGCTTGAAGCCTCCACGAGCTAACAATTCATTCAGCTGGTGATAAATAAGTTCCCCTTCAGCGACAGACTGACAACCTGTCAACAGATCGTCGACATAGAACGATGTAAGGACTATGTGTGCCACTAGAGGAAAATCACTTCCTTCATCTCGAGCTAGTTGCTGTAAAGACCGGACCGCCAGGTATGGCGCAGAGGACGTTCCAAAAGTAACACGCAATAACCGAATATGCTTCAGTTCGTCGCTTGGACTATCACGCCACAAAATGCGCTGATAGTCAGCGTCCTCATCTGCAACCTTGACCTGACGGTACATTTTCTCGATGTCTGCAACCAAACTTATGGGGTGACAGCGCCAACGCATAATGGTTTGACGCAGATCAGGTTGTAGGGTTGGGCCAACCATTAATTCTGTATTTAATGCTACACTATTGTGGCCTAAACATGAAGCGTCGAAGACGACCCTAACCTTAGTGCTGCTTTTATCCTCGCGCACCACCGCGTGATGGGGTAGGTAGAACGCATCCTTACCTAATTCTAATTGAGGGACAACTTCAGCATGTCCCAGTTGAATGTATTCATTTATAACTGCACTATACTGTGTTCTAAATTCTGGTTCCTTTAATAATCTTTTCTCTAGGCTGATAAAACGCCTACGGGCAATGACATCTGATCCCCCAAACGTGCAACTGGGTGAATCGGTTTTGAATGGTAGCTTTACAACATACCTCCCGGTTGCATCGCGCTTGGTGGTTTTAGAGTAGAAATCCTCGCATTTTTGTTCTTCTTCAGTCAAGATCACACAACGAACTGAGGGCTCAGACTCCAACTCCCAAAACTTACGCAAAAGGTCATTGACATCCGCTGACTGTACTACAGTGTGATAACACACTGGCCTAGAGATGGCCGACGATGGGATTTCACCAGACAAGATCCAGCCCAATTTAGTCTTCTGGGGGATTGGTGATCCCGGCGGACCCTTGACTACACCATCCAATAAAATATCTCCTAACACACGCGTACTCAACAGTAAATAAATTTTTCTAGGCGTATCAAAGGTCGGATCAGCTAATTTTAAGGACGAGAACGAAGCCGATACCTGAATGATCTTCTTCTCAGGAAGATGGGATGTGAGTTTATTCAAAACATAAGCATCGACATACAAAATAAAGGTAGGATCTAGACGTGATTGCAGTTTGAATCTAACTATCCACTTAGAGGGCATTGAGTTTCCCTCGTCATCGCCTAATCGAAATATGTCGGTGCGAGCAGGTGTTTTCCTTAGTCCGAGCAACTGTACTGCGGCCTCTGTGATGAAAGAGCCTTGAGAGCCCTGGTCCATCAGAGCTCTTAAAACAACAGCAGTCCCAGTTCTTGACTCAACGTTGACCAAGGCTGTGGCTAACAGACCGTGGTTGTGAACATCCGCAAAACAACAAATGGGTTTGGTATCGCTTTGACTAGTATGTTGACCTTGGGTGAAGTAGTGTGTGGTGCTTCTTCTTACAAACGTGACATTTAGTATGCTGACGACAAGAATAGAAGGAATGGTTTGTTCCTAGACAGTTGTAACAGAGCTTACTGACTCTTGCAAACTCCCGGCGTTCGTCACAATTCTTCGTAGCAAATGTTTTACAATGACACAATTTATGATCTCCAGAACATAATATAGAATACAATAGAATAGAATATACTTTATTGTACACCATCAAATTATACACATTTTCAAGAAAAACTTATTTCTACGGGTACAAAGGCGGTCTTATCGCTGACAGCGATATCTAACAGACAACCTTTGGATGGACTAAAAAAAACTTAGAATAAAAAAGGGGGTAGTCTGCGGTGTACTGTTATTAGATTAAAACATAAATATATACAAGATTATATTACTATAATAAATACTATACATAAACCTATATATATAAACATACATACATAATATGATATGAAATTTATATGAAGAGAGAGACAAAAAGAAAAAGGGTTAAATAATGATGACAGAGATTATATCTAAATAGAAAAGCGTTAGAGAGAAAGGAAATGGTTTTTAACCAGGTTTTTAAAAGAAACCAGTGACTGGGCTTGTCTAACTGACAACGGTAACTCATTCCACAATCGCACAGCCTGGACTGTAAACGATTTGTCGTAAAACTTAGTGGAATGAGCAGGCATCAAAAGTTTCAAATTCTCCGATGATCTCAAGTGTCTAGAATGTGTGTCATGAAGGAACTTAAAGCGTTCTTTAAGATAAGTGGGGGTTGTAGGAATAAACAGAATACTGTAGAGTAATGATAAAATATGGGCATTCCGGCGAAAGCGGATTGGCAGCCACTTGAGCTTAATTCGAAATTCGGAAACATGGTCATATTTGCGTAAACCAAATATGAATCTAATACAAAAGTTCTGGAGTCGCTCAAGCTTATCTAGCTGCACTTCAGTTAGGTTTAAATAGCTGACATCGGCATAATCGAGGATTGGGAGAAGGAGGGATTGGGCGAGCGCAGTTTTGGTGGCAGGCGGAAGGAAATTGCGCAGTCTGCGCAAAGACCCCGCAGATGCAAACATCTTGCGGCTAACTTCCTGCAGCTGAGGACCCCACGAAAAGTCTTTGTCAACTAAAATACCCAGATCTTTCACTGAGTCGCTGTACGGAATAGCTGAGCCATCAAAGACAATCCGGGGGAGCTGCGACCAGTTAATTTTCAAGCGCAACCTAGGACTACCGACAACAATGACTTGAGTCTTCGTGGGATTTATCTTCAGACCATGAGCCAAACTCCACTCACAAATACGAGCCAAATCTTTATTTACCATATTAACCGCCTCAGATAATTCTTCTACCGGAGCTTGAGAATATATTTGCAGATCGTCAGCGTAAAGGTGGTAGGATGAGAGAAGTGCATTGGAAATAGAATTAATATAAATAGCGAAGAGAAGAGGAGATAGAACGCCCCCCTGTGGTACACCTGCAGAAGTATTGCGCCAAGACGAAGAAGAACCTTCAATGCAAATACGTTGTCGGCGGCCACACAGGTAACTACGAAACCAATCAATTGCCGTTGGAGATATGTTAAGAGAGCCAAGTATGCCGAGTAAGATATCAAAATCGACGGTGTTAAAAGCATTGCTAAAGTCTAATAAGGAAAGAACCGTCAGATTTCCAATATACAACTTTGAGAAGCGACATGAAAAGATTTGGCATTGTTATCACGATCACTATTCGGCTTATTTGCTTTAGGATCTAAATACTCTAAGGCTCTAAACCTAGACTCCATAAAAGTTTTGAACTCATCAAACGTAGGTAAGTCATCATTAGGACTTGAACTAATTCTTAATTCCCACAATTTACGCGACTCGGTATCTAATTTTTCGGAGCCTAAGTATACAACAATTGCATCCCATAAGCTGACATCAATCCCTAGACTGCGTAAACCATGCAAACAATCAACCGTCGTGTCTAACAGCGTTTTAACATTTGCTGACGGTTCCTTAGTAATCGACGATTTATGGACAAGCCGCTTGAGCATACAGTTAGCTAATAGTACATTATTGCAAAGGCCGGGAAATAGACAATTGCAGGTCGAGTATGAGTTTGAAGGCCGAGCCGTAGGCGAGGACTTCACTAATACGAGACAGGCAATTGCCATTTCCGCCGAGGCATATATAATGCTTTTCTCAAAAGAATGCAGGGAAATAAAAAAGTAGTTAAATTTCCTTAATTTTTAAAGTTAATGCCATTTTTAACATGAACTGTACATTTCAGCATGGAATAAATTGCCCATAATGTAGATGACTTTTTAGTTTTAGAAATCTCATTAAAATACGCCAAAAATACTGTTTCGGAGAAAGTGTTCATTTTTTTATCGTTTTTCCAAATCATAAAATGTTCATATACTTTCATGTATTTTTCTTTTGACTTCGCTGGAAGCAGGTTTTCCATTGCCAATTTGGCTTCTGATCTTAAATCTGGTAGACCGTGAACCGTTGGACCCATTTTAATTATTAAATTTATATTTATTAAATCATCAAGACGAATTTTCAGCTTTGCCGCCGATTTTCTATTTATCATCTGTGCCGAAAGGCAAACGCATTTATGGCTATACAGCCACGTGAACGCAATTTGTACTAAGCAAAACTTACTTTACGCCAAGAATGATAAAAGAGATCCAATCAAAGAGTATCTAATAACCCCAGCACGCCGTTACATACAACATTGCTGGAGCGTTGAAATGTTTCAAATTCAAAAAACGCTCCAGCAATGGATTTGATTTTCATTGTCCGTAAATTCAGTACTTCGCGTGTTCTTTTTTCTAAAATAATGACAATATTTCCATGCATGTTTGAGAATAGTACATTGTGATACAAGGGTGGAAAGTAGGTTATTGCAAACGAGCTGTCATTAACAAGCCCGAGCCGAAGGCGAGGGTTTTTAATGACACGAGTTTGCAATAACCTACACACCCGTGTATCACACGACGTTTTTCAATACAGTTGTGAGAAACAGTAAAAACGAATCAAAGAATTAGATTTGTTTATTCACAAAAAATAAAATTTTCAATATGGCGCGTTTTTGCAACTGGATATATTTTTTTACAAAGAAAACAGCCTATACAGCCTATGAAGCCTATTCGATTTTTGACAAATGTTGATGTGAAAATAATTGAATTAAAACTGGTAATTAAATATATTAAACAACCATTCAAAAGACTTTTGAGAATTCAATGCTAAAACGTACGGAATCATTCACTTTTCCTCGTAGAAAATCTATCCCATTTTATTCTATGTTTGAAAACTCCTTGCTACTAAACTTTTCTAAATTGACTTATAAATTTAAAACTAAACTGCAAAACTAATGATCGAGCTCGTAAACAAAAGTCGCGACCGCGTAACAGAAAGATGCCTATGCGTAAGATTTAACTTTCGAATCATAATTATAGACTCTGAAAGTACGCCATGTTTAACAACTGTATTGAAAAAAACCTTTTATTGTCAAATCGTTTGTTTAGAATCGACCAACACTCATTATAATTAGACGCAGTCAAAGGAATATGTCGAAGCAACTGTTCTGCTTCACCTGAGAGATGACTCTTTAAATAGTGGAGTTTTTGAACGTCATCCAGTGTATAATTTTTATGAATTAGTGACGTAAATAAATCGCGAAATGTGACCCATTCAGAATAGAGCCCCGCAAAAGTAGGCAAACTGATTTGTGGCAATTTCACATTCGAACTATTTTGATTAGAATGTTTATTATTACTGTGATTAGCACTTTTTCGCGGACTAGTTTGAAGTAAGTGCTCTTTTAATTCAGACTTATAGTTTATGTACATCTCTTCAGTTACATCATATGTTTCTGCCGTAAAATAAACATTCTTTTGTAATTCTTCGTCGGTTGCCTTTTCTATGATGCGCCCATGCGTTTCAACAAATTGTTTCCACTGTACTTCTAATGATTCTACTCTCGTTTCAATGTAACTTTGTGTGAGACGATCCTTAGGTGATTTTTTAAAGTTAACTCTAGCTTTTTCTATGATTGATTTGTTATTTAATTGCAATTTACTTAAGGATTCCATTATGTACAAAGGCTACAGAATTTTAACTATTAATAAAATCAATTCAATGCAACCGACGAAAAAATTACAAGTCAATAAACAAAACCGGTAAATTCTTACGAAAAGTTGCAAGTCAATAAGTAACACCAGTATTTTTTTACGAAAAATTGCAAGTCAATAAACAACACCAGTAAATTTTTACGAAAAATTGCAAGTCAATAAACAACACCAGTAAATTTTTACAAGTGTTTAGAACACGTTAGAAAAAAGGAAAAATCGGGCATAGATTTCCCGTTACAACACCTTATCTCTAATTATTCTAAGTCTAAACTACTAAATCTTAAAAGTCTCTAACACTTTCACTAAATTTTCAAAATTCACAAGTCTACCAAATAATAAAACACTGGGATTGTAACTCACTGTTTAGTCTGCCAAACCTCTCCAGACACGTCGCTGCTGCGAGTGCGTCGTCGTGACTCGTGATGTCACTGCTGGTACCCGCTGACGTCACTCTTGATGACGTTGCTGTTGTCTCGTCGTTCTGCTGTTGTCGCCGTTGCCGCATGAAGTGAGCCTCAATACTGGTGGCGCCCCCTGGTGGAGCCGGCCGCAACCTCGCTGCGCTGCTGAACACCACTGATCACCACACACCGGGGATTTACAGGCACTTCGATCGGGCGATCCACCACTGGTTTCTATGCCTCACCAGACGTCACAAAACTGTCACTTCACTTGTCGACGCGATTTCACTTTTCGCGATCCGACTCGAATAGGACCAAATGTACGGCATTCGACAACTGCCCGAGGACTTGAGTGTAAATGAAACAACTTCTTTCCAAAGCGAGTACAAAAAAATTATTTCGTTCTAAACCTTATAAGAAATGCGCGGCGAAACTTAACAGCGCGATTCAGAAAAATACAGAAATGGTACAACGCCATCTGTCGAGCGTAGTGTAAAGCTCGCGATCGAACACTGCTACTTTAAGAGCATTGAGAGCTTAAAATCCGGTATGTCCATCACAAGGTGTTCATGTAATAAAAGTTTTCCTTACAAAATCATAAGCCTTGGGGGAGTAAAAATGTAATGTTATTGCAAACGCTCAAATCTCAGGCGAATGCTAGGCATTTGTTGTGATCATGTGAATATCCACAATTTCTATTTTTTTTTGTCTTATCATGAACAGCACTTCATTTGCTGTTTGGGTTTCTTCTATATACTTTCTGGAAGCTTCCGCGCTCAGTAAGTACTCCATAGTATAATCCAGTCCTGTAAGTTTATTGTCGTCTTTTGCCATTAGCTTACTTTTCAGGTTATTGTATTTATGGTCTAAGCCTGCGATAATTTTTCCTACCGTTAAACTCTCTCTCAGCTCTCCTAATTCGCACTGCATGCCAATTTTTATTACCTTCTGAAAATATTCTTCAAATCTGGCTTCATTTTGAGTCATCGTAAAGAATTCATTTCTATGTATAGTCAAGCTATTCTTTGGCGCGAAATAGGTCTCAAACCTTATTATAACAACTTATATTGTTTCGCTTCCTGTTAGGTATGCTGGTATGGACAAGTGAAACGCTGAGCTGCTAATTACACACTGGTTTATTTTCATATGACACTTGAGAGGTGCCGACACACAGGAGGGGCGCGGGGGAGGGACGCGCGCCTTGCTAACATATACAACACTTCCCGAACAATTAGAAGAATTGCATATTTGTATTCCTTTTATTCCAATGAAAATTGACAATATGCTTATCTGTCTGCTAATAGCTTGTGTTTTCTAGTCCATTTGTAGACAAATAAATGCGAAAACGTTGGCGAAAACGTTCCATACTTTGAAATGTTCGTCTAGGTTACCGGTGAAATTCATCTCTTGGAGCGGAGGTAGGTACCCACCTGACACCATGTTTGGTTCGTTGGCTTCCTTGTCAGCCATTGCTTCTTTGTCTGTAGGTTCCAGATAAAACACAACAAGTAACTTTCTTCATTGCATTAATTTAAAAGCTGACATCTTAAAACAGTCCCTTGACAAGCCGGGAAAATGCGTCAATTCCTCTTTGTGTTGCCACCTCTCAACAGTCCTACTTTTATTTTTTGTAGTATTTTATTTTGTATTTTTGTAACGTCACATTGCTCGCAGAACGGATGGCCGATAGATCAGTAAGGTTATGGAGTGGCGACCGCGAACCGCAAAACGTCGCGTTGGAAGGTCTCCCACCAGGTAGACCGTAGACCTGTTGAAGGTTGCGGGGATCCGCTGGATGCGAGACGCACGGGACCAATCAGTACGGCGACGCTTGGGGAAGGCCTATGTCCAGCTGTGGACGTCTTTCGGTTTCGGCTGATGAAATAGGTTTACTTAAACAATTCACAACAATAAGTATTTATAAAAATCACAGTTCCAATTGCAGATATGAATATAAAACTAAAGCTAAAAACAAACATCTTTCTTTCTTCATCAACTATTTGTTGGAGAATTTGTATCTGAAAATTAAGAAGAAAGATACTTCATTTTGAAGGGCAATACCACCAGAAGAAATGCTAGTATGACGTTGAGGTACGTTTTTTTTCATAGCGGGACTAATCTATAATCGCAATTGAACAATTATTATGATAAATGTATGAGATTAACCTCACCAACTGCCTCACATTTTACCTTTGGCTATTTAAGTTTACAAGTTCAATTGCGATCGTAGAGTATCGTTAAGTCGCTTGGTTATCTAAACTGTATTTATTTTATATGCTCAGCTTTTGTCGTGTCCCTCACCATAGAATCCTCACCTTCGTGGAATTTATCTGTCATCAAAAACAACTACCATCATAAATGAAACACTATAATTATAAATGAAACATTTATTTTATTTAAAAAAAATGATCAAGTATGTTATAATAATCCTTTCTATACTTAATCGAATTTACTCCTTGTTTTATATAAATTAGAATTTACTCTTCAGTACTAAACTGTTGTGAGGTAACTGTTGGCTAAGTAACAGCTGTTGGTAAAAACGAAAGCTGGGATAGATATACGTTATTAGAACTAGATGCACTGCTTGCTGGTGATGGTGATTTTGAGAAGATGCAAAAATTCAGAGTTCGTTTTTGGTTTATCTTCCGAATTGATGTTAGAAGCTAAGGAGTGGAATTCTCTGCCGGGGTAATTGTTTCCTGATAGCTACAGCCTTGGGGTATTTATGTCAAGAGTGAATAGGTTACTTCTAGGCAAGCGTGCTTCACCGTCGACCATATCATCGCTTACCATCAGGCGAGATAGTGGTCAAACGCGAGCCTATAAATAAATAAAAAAAAATAAAAAAATCCATATGCAAATCTATCATTTCAGTTTCATTCATATCCTTTATGTAAGGTAAATATTACAGCAGCATAGATTCTTTTTCATTCATCCTTGAAGTAAGTGGAGCAGGAATGTTATCTTTATCAGCCTGTTTTTTTAATTCGGCCAAAATTTCTCTTTCTAACACATATAACTCCCTTGTTTTCATCTTCCGTGCCGGCAACGTTGGAGGTGGTAATTCATTAGGCTCTGGTGTAAGCGGAGAAAGTTCTGGTGTATTTGATTAATTATTTGATGATGATGAAACTGGTCTTGACGTCAAATAATTTTCTGTGTCATTTAAATTAGAATCTGTGTCTGCTTTTTCTACAACTTTCAAAAGAAAATTTGATTGTTCTGCGCCTGGCCAGTTAGCGGTACTTTTGAACGTCATACATATATGAATTTACAACATCATCATCTGAAAAAAATTAATTGTTTCATCAACTTTTTTTTTTCAGGTACCTCGCATCAGGAAACACCATGACCTATATGTATTACTGCTATAGACTTGGGATAACAACTTTAAGCAACATTATACACTGCGTGCGCCACGAAATATGGGTTACTTTTCGAAATTGACATCTTAAAGTGTTGACAGTAAAATACTGGGAAGAAATTAGCAATGGATTTGAAAAACAAGCAAATTTTCCTATGTGTCTCGGTGTTATCGACGGGAAACATATACTGCATTGAAAATTTCCCCCATGCAAGATCAATGAATTATGACTATAATAATTTTTACTCTATAGTTCTGCTGGCTGTAGTTGATGCGGACTACAAATTTTTGTACGTCGACATTGGTGCGTATGGACGACTGTGACTCGTCCATTTTACAAAAAACTGAGTTTTGGAAAAGGATGAAAAGCGGGAATCTGAATATTCCACAACCGAGACGCTTGCCAGGATTAGATATAAAAGTAGCGTATGTTTTCATCGGATGTTCAAAATGAAATGCGTTAATTTTTGTAGGAAAACCATATATTTTCACAATTTTTAAAACACACAACGTGCGCCATGACACAGACAATTTTTCTCAGTAAAATACAGGAAATGGCAAATAGTGTTGCCAGGTTTCTAATCTAGAGATGTACAACACAAATATTGCTATAGTTACTAAATTAAACTTCTTACAAGATTTTAAACTAAGTAAAAATATATGTTCATAGGCATGGACTTGAACATAGTTGGGCCAGGCCAAGAAGCAGAAATACAGAACAAAAAAATAGGAAGTTTTTGATTAATTGACAGATGTTATAACATGACATATTTTTAATCAATAGGTAGCGGACACAATTTTGACACACTCCTTCTATAAATTTTATTATTAAACTAGCTGTCCCGCGCGGCTTCTCTCCCGTCAACTGGCTACTTACCTACCCATCTACCCTACCTACATTACCCTACCTACACTACCCTACCTACACTACACTACCTACACTACACTACCTACCCTACACTACCTACCCTACCTACCCTACCATATCTACCCTAACTACCATACCCAACCTACTCTACCCTACCTACCCTTAGTTCTATACGAATGTAACCTGTAAACTTTTGTTTCTACCGGCGGCGGCGATCTAATTAAAATTTAGAACATAAAAGCTGCTATTGTGAGTCAATCTTAAAAAATAGACATAATGCTGTCGCGGACTTTTTTTTAGAACTTTTAAAGAAGAACAATTCCATCATACATTATATTTGCGTAACTTAAACCGTTTACGCAGCGCACGCAGTGAAAGCTCTCAAAAAGGAATATTTTTTCCCGTTTTTGCAACATTTTTCATTTAGGCTCCGCTCCTATTGGTCGTAGCGTGATGAAATACAGCCTATAACCTTCCACAATAAATGGACTATCGAACACAAAAATAATTTTTCAATTCCAACCAGTAGTTCCTGAGATTAACGCGTTCAAACAAACAAACTCTTCAGCTTTATAATATTAAGTATAGAATTAAATTTTACATCAGCCACTCTTACACATTTATCATTCATTACCTGGATAAACCTTTATAATTCTAGCAATAGGCCACACTAATGGTGATGTATTCAAATGCTTTACCAGGACAAGATCACCTTCCTTCATGTTTGGTGATTCATGTTTCCACTTGGGACGACTTTGCAGCTGAGTCAAGTAATCATTTGACCAGGTTTTCCAGAAGTCTTGCTTGAGCTTAGTTACTACCTGTTGGGAAGAGTATTTAAACGCACGTATTCAATGAACACTTTAATAAAGATCTGCGTTGACAAGAAAATGGCGGACTCACAATAACGTTTTACTAGGTTAGTTAAATCTACACCCATGAGGTTTATTGATCCTTTTGTCACTGTGACCCGCTTGTAACGTACCAAACAATAGTTGTTTACTGCTGCTACGATTTTATGCTACTACTTGTTGCGAGCGCCGCGATGCGCGTTATATACCTACGCGTTAGTGTTGTGCGCATGGTTACTAAATCTTAGTGTTGGGATTCCAACATGCTCCGGCCTTACGAGAGGAACAAGAGGATCAATGGAATCGAATTGTTATAGCTACCTTAAGCTAGTAAATTAAAATATCAATAAACTAAACATTATCTGTATTGGTGGCTAATAAAAGATTATTTGAAGGCACACAAATATTATAATCATCTTAGACGATCTTACATCTTTTCTGGCTCAATCGGAAGTCCGTTCCCGTGTTACCAGCTAACAATAAATCTATATTATTGCCATAATAAATCAACTAATACTATTTTTTATATAATGCAACTCTGCTACATCTATCCCTTTTACAAACAAAAAATTAAAATTAAATGTTATGACTTAAGTTTTTTTTTTAGTTTTTTTTTATAAATTCTCGGCTTACCTATTCCTTCTATCCCTTTACACAAACAAATTGGAACAATAAATGTAACTGTTTAGATAAAGATACACAATAACAATCTTTTCTTTATTTAAAACTCTGCTACATAACCGTTTTTACACAAAAAGATATAATGATAAGCGAAATCATAAATATGTATCTATGTATGTTGTTACTTCCTAAACATACTTAAAATATGTTTAAATACCCTAGTTACAAAGAAATAATAATAATATATAAATATAGTTATATTCAATATTTTTATGAACTCACACCCAGCCCTTGTTCATCAGAAAATTATTGAGGTCTTATGTGACATGAAGTTCTAGTGTAAGTGCAACCTTCTTTACTGTCTAGTACTTTGTATGATCTAAAATTATTGTCTTGAACAATTTTTCCTTGCATCCATTTATTACTCTTAGGATCTTTTTTGTACCATACATCTTGCCCTATTTTTAATTTTGGTTTCACTTTTACATTTTCATTATATTTATTTTCATTTCTACATTTAACCCTAATAAACTGTGAATCTACATTCACATTTAATTTTGGTTTTAAGTGTTGATAGGTAACTGGTATTTTAGTCTTTAAATTTCTACTCATCATCAACTGGGCTGGTGAAAAATGTGTTCCTGAAACTGGTGTAGCTCTATACTGCAGCAATGCTAATCTAAAATCCGAATTGTCCTCACTGCATTTAGTAAGCATCCGCTTAGCAATTTGTACTCCCCTTTCAGCCATTCCATTTGACTGTGGGTATCGGGGACTTGAGAAATTAAACTGAAAACAAACTCAAGCGCCAGCGCACGCTTGTCCATGTAATCTAAGAAGGCTTCTATAGTCGGCTCTTCATCGGCGTTCCTCTCGAGTTGAAATGCACGGGAGGTGTACGCATCTAATTTTCGATATAAAATACACAAAATTACAGCATCCCAAAATTTTACACTAGGCTCCAGGTTACTAAGTGCGGCAAGCATTTGTTTTACATAAGACACAAATTCTCGTAGGTTAGACGCCGTAGATTTTGATAGCGGCTTAATGTCTAGCAACAAATTGATGTGCTCATTAATTAATCTATGCCTATTATTATATCTTTTATTTATTATTTGTAAGGCCTTTACATAACTTTCACCAGTTAAGGGTAAGTTTTTAATTAAATCATAAGGCTCGTTTTTTAGGTATGAGCGTAAATAATATAGTTTCTGAACATTGTCCAGGCACTTATTCTTATCAATTAAAGAGTTAAATAGGTTAATAAATGGTACAAACTCTGTGAACTTACCACTAAATATTTGTATGTCAATCGGAGGTAAGTTAACTTTAGGCACTGACTTAGGAGCTGAAAGATTTTCGCTAACATTAGCACTGTTACGGCGATTGAGTTCCTCATCGATTGCAGTGATGATGAAATAATAACTGTTTTCTACTTGCTCGATATCCTCCTTGTCTTCTGGATGGAGTAACGAGATTTTTATGTTATGAGATTCATATTGCGTAAACGTATCTATCAATTTTTGTCTTTTAGCTAATAAGGTTTCTTTAGAAATATTAATTTAAAACTGGGAACATGCGGATTGTAATCTCGTAATCGTACCTTTCAAGTAACCACGTGTGGCGATCAGATCCTTCAGCTCCATGGTCGTAATATAATACTAACTTATACTTATTGGCTAATTATAATAACTTATTTATAAGAGAATAAAAACACTGCTTCTTTCCGATCACAATATTTTTACGCGAAGACAAGACTAACGAAGTCAGTAGTACTCTCCGAGACGCTTGCGCTGGAAATGGCCGCACGGCCCGCTGTGTCGCTGGCTATATACCGAAGATCGCCCGGCACCAACGCCCACTTCGTGATGTATATTTGTGGCAGACGCCGTGTTCCCGCTCCGCGCCTTGCCCCCCCGCCGCCCGACGGGTGATAACTGGATTAGGCTGACGTGTAATGTTTAGGCATACATAATGTATATCTCTTTATCACTGCACTGATGCGCAATTTAGGTATGGAGGGATGCTGCACTGTTGGTAGGTATGTAAATTTTTGATTGTTGAAACTGTAGGTATTACATCTGCAGTGCCGACGTGAATACCTGTAAGCCAGCTTGAATATCTTCTTACGTCTGCGCTGCACAGCCACGCCGACGGGAAGACTGGCCGGACTTGTGTGGCCAGTCTGGCACCGCCGACGGAAAATACAATATAGAACCACCGAAACTAGTTCGCCTCTCGAAGGACCATGTTGGGAAGAGTATTTAAACGCACGTATTCAATGAACACTTTAATAAAGATCTGCGTTTACATGAAAATGGCGGACTCACAATAACGTTACTAGGATAGTTAAATCTACACCCATGAGGTTTATTGATCCTTTTGTCACTGTGACCCGCTTGTAACGTACCAAACAATAGTTGTTTACTGCTGCTACGATTTTATGCTACTACTTGTTGCGAGCGCCGCGATGCGCGTTATATACCTACGCGTTAGTGTTGTGCGCATGGTTACTAAATCTTAGTGTTGGGATTCCAACACTACCTTCCAAAATCGTAAACGATTTATAGGCACTTCTGTTAAATCAACTTCAGGATAACTGCACAAAGCCGTGCCAATCAAAAAATGACCAGGAGTCAAATACGTTCCTTCATTTGGGTTTAGTGAGAGCAGAGGTCGAGAATTCAAAACACCTTCTATTTGCACCGCAACTGTGTTAAATTCCTCATAGGTGAAACTTAAGATGCCTACTACTCTTTTAAGGTGGTGTTTTACACTCTTCACCCCTGCTTCCCACAGTCCCCCAAACTCCGGTGAGTAACTAGGAATAAATATAAATCTAATATAATTATTTTTACAAAAATGATGCACTGAGTCTTTATGAGACTTTGAGTTTTGTAACTCACATAAATCTTTAAGTTGATTTTGTGCATCCTTAAAAGTCTTTGCGTTGTCGCAAAAAACCTTTGTAGGCATGCCTTTTCTAGAGATAAAACGATTGAAACATTCCAAAAAATTCTCAGTGGAGAGGTCTGATACTACCTCCACATGGATAGCCTTAGTGGCAAAGCAAACAAAGCAAGGCAAAGCAAGATTTTTGTAGCTGGATGTCAGACTTCCTTAGCGAACGGTCGATCCGAGTAGTCATTGACGGCTGCTCCTCAGACCTTATGGCTATTGATGCCGGAGTTCCTCAGGGGTATGTTCTCTCTGCAACTCTTTTCCTGCTGCACATCAATGACCTACTTCAGCCTGGTATTGTTGGGTACGCAGATGACAGTATTGTTTCAGAGAGATACTTGTCCAACGCAAAAACCAGCGTGGATGAAGTTCGTTCCTTGAGGTAGGCTATGGTTGAGCGGACAAATTTGACCTTAAGCCTTGTCTCCCAGTGGGGTGATGACAATCTGGTCTCTTTTAACGCCACCAAAACACAGGCATGTCTTTTTACCGCTAAAAGGAGTCTGTTCGATCAAACGCCTACTTTTCGGGGTGCGTCTGTTCCTGTGACTGATCGGCTCGAGCTCCTAGGCATGGAGTTGACATCCAGTCTCAACTTCGGCTCCTCCATTGAGAACAAAGCCCAAATCGCGGCCAAAAAACTGGACATCCTAAATAAAGTGAAGCGATACTTTACGCCTGGACAGCTTTTAACCCTATACAAAGCACAAGTCCGATCCTGCATGGAGTATTGCAGCCACCTTTGGGATGGTTCAGCTAAGTATCAGCTTGCCGCGCTTGACTCAGTGGAACGCAGAGCCAAGAGGCTCATTGGCGACGTTGAACTGGTGGACGCCAAGCTTCACAGCTTGGCTCATCGCCGCAAAGTTGCCTGCTTGTCGGTCTTCTACATACTGTACTTCGGTGAGTGTGCTCAAGAACTCCACGACCTCATCCCACCAGCCCCCTTCTACCATCGGACATCTAGACGCACTGCAAGTTATCATCCTTACCTTGTTGCCATTCCACCAATTCGAACCAAGCGCTTCCAAACATCCTTTATAATGCGCACAGCGAATGAATGGAACTCACTACCTGCGTCTGTGTTTCCGAACGCATTCAACCCGAATCTCTTCAAAGTTAGAGTGAACAGGCTTCTTCTGGGTACGCTCACTCCATCGTAGACTCTGTCTCTGTCACCTATGACCTTGACTAGAGTCAAGAGCAAACCCATTACAAATATCCCAATCTGCTGACCTGTACCGCCAAACCCGCCGAGTGCCTCTTGGGCTGGGATCGGGCGGGGAGTAGACGGATACAGATTTCACCAGACAATGGTCGGAGCTACCTAAAGGTGAAGTAACGACACAGAGTAGCGGTCTGGTGTTGTCAGCAGAAGGTCCAAGCAATTGGCAGTGTGCGAATCAACATCCGGCACCCTCGTTGCTCCCTGAACCAGCTGGGCGAGATTTAACGCAAGCGCAAGCTTTCGCGTCTCTCGCCCAGCATGATCAGTGCTCTGGTATGGGAAGAGCCACTCCTGGTGGTGGGCATTGAAATCCCCCAGTATCACTAATTGGGCAGAAGGGTACCGCTGCTGTGCCGTATCAGCCGCCTCACACAGATGTTTCGTAAGCCTGGTTGTCTCCTGATCTCCACTGTGCGATCGGTAGACACAGGCGTAAATAATTTTATCCAGGCCTGTGTCCACCAGTGCCCAGAGCACGGAAAACCTAGAGTCCTCAAGGTTTCGGAGACGCCGATAACAGATGTCGTCTCGGGCGTACATGCATACACCCGCGCGTGGTTTAAAATTGTGCTCCAGGGTAAACCCTGGGTATGATAAGTACGACACGTCTGACGGACATCCGATCTGCGTCTCCGAAAGGAAAAGAAGAGCTGGTCTATCAGTCTCCAGATGGTGATAGACTGCTTCGAGATTAGAGTGCAGCCCTCTAATGTTGCTCAGGAGCACTTTGTGTGACAGGGAGTGCTGCCGCTGTACAGCTTTTCCTTTATTATTCTTCATTTCATTATACAGAGTACTACTAGAGACCAGACCACCAGAGAGACCACCGGAGTAGTAGTAGAGTAGACTTGGCTAGATCCAGATTGTACATTCAATTTAAGTGACTGTAACATATACAGAAAGGATCGTGATGATGGGTATGGGGGTCTAGCAATCATTGTGCACAAATCAATTCAGTCGTACGTTCGTCCAATCGGTCTTACCAATACAGGTATTGAAGTGATATGCGTTAAAATCCTAAACTGTAAGTATTTACAAAATATTATTGCTATATATTGTACGTCCCCTGTTCGTACTTCGCAATCTGACTGGGATTCTTTATTCTCTTAATTTCCACATGATACAATGATAGTTGGTGATTTTAATGCCCACCACACGACCTGGTCGTGCAGAACTAATACACGGGGCAATCAGCTGTTTGATAGTTCAATGGAGAATGGTTTTGTATCCGTAAACGATGGTAGCACAACAAGAAGTAAATACGTAGATGGTGTACTCCAAGAAACATCACCAGATGTCACTTTTGTTTCTACGGACTTAGTTATGCACTTTCATTGGCGGGTTTTGAATGAGAACTTGAGGAGTGATCATCTAATTATTAAAATCACTTATAAATATCATGATAATATTAAACTTTGTCCTAAACGTAATTTTAAGAGAGCTGACTGGCCAATGTATAAAAAAGAAATCTTAAAGCGTTTTGATTTGTTACCAAACTCTGATGAGGTTCAGATCATGTATAATTCTTTTGTTAGTACAATCAACGAAGCGGCTGATAAGAGTATTCCTAAAATTAAAGTCTGTACAAATCCATCGCAAAACTTCACACCTAAACCGTACTGGCAACCTGAATTATCTAAAATTGTAGCAGAAAGACGGTTGGCTTTAAAAGAATTTAGAAGGAATCCCACACCTCAGAATTTAAATAAACTAGAAAGTAAATATGTTGAATCAAAATCAAAAATTAGTAAAGCTCGATCAAAAAATTGGCAGAAGTTTTGCGATGGACTGGATGATGCATCTTCTAGCTCTGAGGTTTGGAGAAAAATGAGATGGGTAAAAGGACGTCAATATAATAGAATCACTTCATCTATTGAAGATAAATTAGATTTGCTTTGTAACCTGGCTCCTGATTCTGTAACTACGCGTCAACCTCTATTTACATCGTCGAACACGCTATTGGAAGGTGAATTCCTTATGCAGGAACTTCTCTGTTGTCTTAAAAGAAAAGATACAGCTCCAGGTGCCGATGAAATAACATACTCCATGGTATATAACTTACCTTTTTCAGCGAAAGTATACGTTCTCAAAATATACAATCTAATATTCGAGCAATCAATTGTACCCATGCAATGGCGAGATATCTTAATTATACCGATTCCTAAAACTATATCTAATACTCATAATTCCACACACAAATTGAGGCCAATATCTTTAATATCATGCCTTTGTAAGATTTTTAATTCAATGATCACTAAACGTCTTGAATGGTTTGTTGAAAAAAACAACATTTTAGCTCCAGTAACAGTAGGTTTTAGAAGAAGTCACTCCTCTTTAGATGCTCTCACTAGATTAGTGACATACATACAGATTGGTTTTTCAAAAAATTGTGACACGCTGGCCTGTTTTTTGGACATAGAAAGTGCCTACAATAATGTTTTGGTAAAGTTGTCACAATACTTGATCATTTGTCGGTGGGAACTCGGGTCTGTAAGTATTTATGGGAATTTCTCAGTGAAAGGAGACTTAAAATTAAATGTGAAAATGATAATACTTTTATTGAAAGGTATACAAACAGAGGCCTAGCACAAGGTGATCCTATGTCACCATTACTGTTTAATATTATAACACATGACATTTGTAAAGTTATTAGCAATGTAACTATTTCACAATATGCCGACGATTTTGTATTGTATTGTAAAAATGAAAAACTTAACGATAGTGTTATTCAACTGCAAGAGTCGGTTAATCTTATTGTTAATCTGTTGGAAAAATTAGGATTGAATATTTCGGTAAATAAAACTAAAATTTGTTTATTCACTAGAGGCAGAAAAGATAAAGACTTAAACATTAAAGCAGAGGGTTCTTCCTTAGGGTTAGTTAAAAATTACAAATATCTAGGTATGTGGTTGGACACTAAATTACTTTTCCATAAACACTTAAGTGAACTACATGCAAAAGCGTTATATTTTTTAAATTTATTGAAGATATTAGCCGGACCCACTTGGAGAGTACATCCAAAACATTTACGTAGATTCGTAGCAGGATAGATTATGCATGTTATTTATACGACAATAGCGCCGAAAGCCAAATTTCAAAGTTAAACTTGCTACAAAACCAAGCTCTAAGAATTATTGGGGGCTTTATCAAAACAACTCCTATAAACGTCATGGAGTCTGAGATCTGTATACCACCATTGTTATTGAGAAGGCAGTATATTGCCTATAAATATTGTCTGAAAGCTCACTCTTTTTCAAAGAATCCCACCATCGTTTTGTTAGAAGAACTTGCAGCCTTATGTGGTTATAGATATTGGGAAAAGAAAAAGAAACCATTGTTACCTATTGTAAATACAGAAGTTAAACACGAGAAGGTCTTTGCCTCTTTTCCTCTATTAATGTATAATTTAGATATATGGCCTTCTAAAATAAAAATAGGTGAGGTAATTGTAACTAGTCTGGATTGAATTAAAGCGTCTAAAAATTCGTATAATTTTAATCTTCTGTTAAATAATGTTCTAGATGAACTTAATATTAAATATGCAGGATGGCAAAAAATTTATACTGACGGATCTAAGACAAAGGATGGCATTGGTGCCGCCTATGTTAGTAATAGTTTTAGAGTAAATGCGGGTTATAAAATTGTTTCTGATGTTAACATTATGTGCGCAGAGCTATTTGCAATTTCAGAGGCTATATCCTTTTTAAAAAGTAATTTAAAATAAAAAAATGTAGTTATTTTTTCAGACAGCAAAAGTGCTTTAGAACACATAGCTCGCTCCGCCTCTGGTTGCAGAGGAACAGCGTTAGCTTATGTTATCCTTAATAAAATTTATACCATGCCTAATGATGTAACTCTGAGATTGCAATGGATCCCATCACATCTTGGTTTGAGAGGCAACGAGGAGGCTGATGTTTTGGCTAAAAGATCTTGTACAGACGGAAGTGAAGTATTCATAACACCTGATTACTCAGAATATTTTTCACGTTACACGAAAATATGGCAAAAGAAGTGGAATGCATATTTTGACGCCAGATCTCGTGAAAAAGGAATCTGGTACAAAACTATGCAATGTGAGCCTCCTCGAATTCCGTGGTTTTCTGAAGTTAAATTAGGTAGGCAATTACTTAAAATGGTTTTTAGGATACGGTCGGGACATATGCCATTAAAGAAGTTTGCCTTTTTAATGAAAAAATCCCTTTCCCCTAATTGTGATGCCTGCAATAAACCAGAAGATGTACAACACCTCCTTCTGGATTGTACTCGAAATAATTTTGAAAGAAAACATTTATGTAGGCAATTAAAATTAAATTTGTTAGATGTAGGCAAATTTCAATCTGAGTTAGCTGTGCCTGCGAGTATTAAATCTAAGTTTATTTATAAGTTTATACTAAATAGTCTTAAGAAGTGTGTATAACTAGGTTAATGATTAGATGGGGCTGACATAACCTGTTGTTGGTTACAAGTCCCTAATAAATAAAGAGAAAAAAAAAAAAATATACAGAGTGAAAAGGGTAGGAGACGGCAGTGAGATGAGGTTCCACGCTGGCAACCCACAGACACGCACTGACAGGACGCAATCAGTGGGGGACTGATCTGGAGACTGCGGGGACGCCCGAGCCCCCCCGGGAATGTCCATCAAGCCCTGTCTTCTGGTCGCCAACCAGCACGATGGTGCATTCCGGGATTTTTCGACAGTTGGCGGGGCAGCCTTTCATGTGTGGCTGGCACACTACTTGGTCCCCCAACTACCTGCGGTCGGCCAGCGGTGCACCGTGCCTCGGATCCCGCTACCCTCCACGACCCGTCTCCCGATACGCCCATAACAGCGCGCGTCAGACCGGTCCGCCTGCAGTGGAACAGCTATCTCGACCCAACTCCTCTAGTTGGCTACACCGAGTATCGTACCGGAACACGGCTAGGCCGCTTGGCGGTACGTCTTTGCCCGGTGTGTGGTCGCAAGCCTTCGGCCGTAGCCTTCCACCAGTTAATGTCACCTGTTTAGCACCACCCAGGGGCCACGTGTAGGGGATCGTATGGGGTGCTCTCCTACGGACGAGGGTGACTCAGCCCCCGGTGCCCGAGGGTGACTTGAATTGTATATAATAAAAAATCTACAATAGTAAAAATAAACGACATAGTCAACTTCTTAGAATACATACTTTTTGACACAGTAGGTACAAGCTAAGTATTATTGCATATAAATTACAGATCAATTGTATAATATTATCAAGATGCTATTATAACAGGTACTTTTTTTTATCTAGCCTATTACAGTGTCCCACTGCTGGGCAAAGGCCTCCCCTTTGATTTTTCACTCTGCTCTGTTTATAGCCACCTCTTCTCTTTTTACACGAAATAAATGAAAAAGAAATACTTATAATTTACTCGCGGTTAGATATTCCAAAATAAGTGTAATTTTTAATTAAAAAGTACAAAACTAAAAACGTGCAAACTATGCTATGGAGTACACCGGGGGGTGTACTAACCCTTCGTCCCGTGCGTGACCACAACTGTGCTCGATGTTCTCTCTTCCTATCTAACGATGATAGCGCCGCCGCCGCATGCATGATGAACCATTGTTTACAATAATCTATATCTACATATTTATAGATCAGTTCGTTGCATAACTTTGACCTTGAAAACAGTTGGTAATAATATAATAGGTACGTACCCTACCTTAGTATCAAATTCATTTATCGATTTAGTTATTCTTATAATATCTACTGTTGGTTATCCAAACTAAAATATTAAAAACTTAAGGAATACCTAAGTAAATAAAAATAAGTTGGTTATTGGCAATAATTTGTTAAAGGATTTTTTTTTCTTTATTTAAGCAAAGATACGGGCCCATATTACATATAGGTACTTAATCTAACGATACCATGTATCGTTATTATGTAGTATTAAAATATAATAATAAATGCCTTTACCTAAATGCATAATATAAAATTAACTAAAAACTAATTTGGCGCAATTTCTACCTTGTAAATAGTAAGTAGGTACCTACCTATCTCAATGACAGAATGGTTAAACGTACGTAGGTATATATATGAAGAATGGCACAGTGGACACTTACTTTGAGCAGTTTAAAATTTATTTAAACATTTACTATGGTAGGTTTAATTTTTCAATCAACTGCATTTTTCATCAAGCATGACGTCGTTGACACCTGACTGCGCGACTTCATACTCCCGTCAAACACTACACGGAGTCGGGTAGTCTTACTTGCCTCATTGATAACAGCTTGATGTGCTAGAAAGTAGACAGGATCTTAATCAATATCATAATTCGCAAAAGCCACCTTTTTAGCATGTCCCAGCTCTACATACTGATCTATGAACAATTTATACTGTTCTAATAACAAAGGATTTCATTTGAATCGTTTCTCTAACATTAGAAATCTTTGATAGGCAACTGAAAAAGAATCACCAAGCTGCAGTTCTTCCATAGGAGTGATGAGAGGCATGTCAACATAAAAACGACTGTCTTTAAGACTCATTGATTTCAGAAAAAAATCTTCAGCCTTTTGAAACTCATCACAACACTTCCCTGCAGGCTCTAGTAACTTTTCAGTCAACCAAAACTTTGCCATTAAATTTTCTAACTTTTCTCATCATGGATAGCAAAATTAGAAACAATATCAAAGGTTACATTACTTACTTCACTATTTGTAGACACTTTTCCTTGAACATTGCCACCAACTACATACCCAAATAGGGTATTTTGTAAAACCAGTTCATTTTGGTATTTTATGCAGCTGGGATATTGAAATCATCATCTGCAAGATTTACATTTTTAGGCAAATTCCAGCCAGATACATTTATAAATTGTTGGGCAACCTTGAGGTTATTCTGTCAACTATGTGACATTTTAAGTTTAATTTTACATTATTGTGGCATGGATGCTTCCATATCCACAACTTATGATTACAAGTTTGTCAATTTGAGTTGGTTTATTACCTATACCTATAATATTATGGTGCTGATTTATAGCAATCAGCCCAAGTTTGTTTACAAGGCTTGTTGTAACAAAAGATGCCTGGCTGCCTGTGTCAAGCAGTGCTCGGACAGAAATTTTTCATCATTTTGATTTAGCGAGGTAACTTTTACAGTCGGTAGCAAAACATTATTGGTTACAGGATTTGATACTAATGAAGCTGCAGGCTCAATAGGGCTGGCCGATTCTTTATGTAGCAATGTGTTATGTCCTTGTTTACATATTTTACATTTAAAAGTAAACATACATTTGCCGCTGTGTGTCTTTAGACATGTAGTGCATAAATCATTGTCCCGCACAAATGCTTGGCGGTTCGCTAATGCTGCCGTTTTGAATGCCGGACAACTGAGAAGAGGACGGTCAGTTTTATTACAACATTTACACAATTTTTTGACTTGTGAGGCAACATTGGTCATCTTTGATTGTAATGATTTATTAAATCTATTAGTACTTTCATAGCAAGAAACTTTAGGTGTTGAACTATCTTCTAGTACTATAACGCGCTTTTGAAGAAAGTTCAAATTTAATTGATAAACTCTGTTAGTGATTTGATCTAATTTTCTAGTTAAAATGGAAATCAGTAACATGTCCATGTCACATGTCATGTGACTTCTTATTGATGGCTGTTCAAGGTTCTTCAATACATGCAATTGTTGCTGAACTTCGGACACAAAAGACCTTATAGAGGCTGGAGTAGGCAAATCTAACAAAATACCTATATGATTTCCTATTAACCGCGATTTGTTCTCAAAACGCTTATCCAATAATTCTGCCTCCTTGTATGATTGATTCACTAGTGGCAAATTGACAATGACTGCCAATGCATTATCTGTTACATACTTTCTTAAATAGAACAACTTCTGGCCATCGGACAATGAACTGTTATTATCGATAACAGCTATAAACAAATCATAAAATGGTTTAAATTTTGTAAAATCTTACCCATTATAGGGAGTTATGTCGATGTTTGGTAGTTTACAAGTTGAAACATTATGTCATTCTGAGACAGATTTTTTGCCTATTAGCTTCAAAGAAACATTGATTTTAGCAAGCACAGAATAATATTTTACTTCGACTTGACCAATCTTTTCGGAGTCACTTTCGCCAATACTTAGGATTTCCAACTGCACCGCTTCATAACTCTAGAGTGCACAGATTAGTTTTTCTCTGCGCGCCTTCAATGTGTCTGCAGTTGCAGACGCAAAACTTATGGGGTCGTCCGCAAACGCTTCGATGCGTGTTATTGTAGCTTTGCACAGTCCACAAACTATGCGATGTTTACGCAATGTTTCCTTTAATTCCGCCATGGTAGTACGGTATGTAAACGAGGAAATACTTATAACTACGATAGAATACTCTGCGCACTACCTGCTGAATGATTGACTGACACTGACAGCATGACTTGAAGTTTGCAAACTCGTACGCAGGAATATAGTACCAACCTCAAAGACCAACCTTCAATTTTAGATTTTGAAAAGTGGGTATCGGAATAATAAAAAATGGCGAATGTTTCGTCCACAAAATCACAATCTCAGGACTTTTTGATGATAATACGATGCTGTATCCTGATGTTGCTTGTTTATTTTCGTTCTATTATAGAATAGAACAAAGTTGCAGGCCTCATACAACCGGCACAATAGCCCGGCAATGGCGACTTCTTATAGCAAGCCGACCACGACGAACACAAAACTTCACGATATTGCTCGCGAAAACTGCTCGCACTGATTTTAAAACTCCTCGAAGGACCACCGCACGCATTTATGGAATAAAATGCGTGTAAATTTTGGAAAACTTGGAAATTTATTTTTACAGTACAGAACACAGCCGCTCGTAACAATCGTTGTAACAGGAAGAGAAAGACTTGCCACAATACAAAAATAAATATAAATTTCGTTTAGTGTTGCAAGTTTATACATTATTTTATACATTTATAATTGTCTATGTTTAAATTTTTCTAAGCAAAAATGTAATAATAAAATAATAGATATATTTTTTTTATAAAAATGTTTGAATGTTACGCGAGCTCGATAGAAACCGAAGACTGACGTACTTGCGTACGTGCCGATACTACATTCTATAAATTATCAAAATTTGCAGTATTCTGACTAGGCCAAAGTACAATATGCGGTTGCTAACCGTACACGAACCAATATCTCATGCACATTTGTACCATGCAATAACCTAGCAAATCTTGCACTCGTTCTCTTATTCTCTTCATGTTTTCAGTATAGCTATTGGTTTCCTCGACAATATGACTTAAGTTGTCATCATCCCAAGAGGATCTAAACACTTCAAAGAGATCAACAAATTGTCGAAAGGGGCCAACGGTATCGCGCACGAAGCGCTCTTTCTCATTATGCCAACCATCCATCACCTTTCACTAAAATTCTTCCCTGCTCGGCATTGATTTTAAAACTCCTCGAAGGACCACCGCAAGCATTTATTCCCTATCTATTTCATAAAAAAGCGCTTCGTCCTCACTCATATTTTCTCTTGCTGTCTTCATATTATCAGATCTTCTCAAATTCCTATCATGCCTGGCCTGAATAAGGCCTATTTCCTCAGTCAAGCTAGGAGGGCAGTCGTGTGTTGATGAATGATTTTCGTCGAGGACTTTGGTCTTGAGGATAAATTGCAACCGAGCTTAAATTATTGGGGCGCACAAAGTTATTTGCTCCCTTTTTTACCATTTCGGCAAAAGAAACATTTCCCGCAGTACCTGAGTCCTGTATCATCTTCCTGAGGTCAATGATGTGGTCGGACAGGTCTCGTTTTTCAGTAAGGGATTCAACCATACTGTACGTTAATAGGGATCTAGCTTTTAGCGACTGGTATAGTACAGCCATTTGTGAGGTACCGGATCCTATTTTACGGCAAAGGTTTTCTATTTTCATTTTCTGCTCCGAATTGAGTTTTCCATCCGCGGCAATAGAGCAGACTTCATTCAGATGCAGCTCAATAGACGACATCCATTTTTGAATCTCGGGCGTGGTGATGATCTCAGGAGGTTCCGCCACAGGCGAGGCAAAGGAGAGCACTGGCCCCCTTGATATTCATAGTACAAATTTTGTGGGTACTCATAGTAATCGTAATTAGTTCCAATATCATAATCGGAAAAGAAATCATTGAACGAAGGATCAATAAAACAATAATAAAAATGCATATCCCGAGTTTAGAAATAATTATTAGATGGTGAATTTTCTGATCTGTTCCAATCAAGCCTAGATAAAGAGTTAGTAGGTGGTAATTGTCTGCTCACGAATTGGATAACACCACTCATTGAGCGTGGCTGCGCTGACCCGCTAGGCTGGTTAGGAGAATTGTGCTGGTTCTGTGCTTCTTGAAATGGATTATTCTGACGGATATAGTTCGGTGGGGATGCCCTGAACACTTGCTGAGTTCGGGTCGGACCATACTGGCGGGGTTGGAAATAAATCGGTTTCCACTGCGGTGGTTGCTGGACTGGAAATTGGAACCGTGCAGGTCCTGGCATGCTATATAAGGCTTTGATCGCCTTCATATTAAACGGTTGAGAGGGCCATTTTAAAATGATTACCGGGTTGGTTATTGCTATTATTTTATCAGGCAAACGGTCATTACGATTTTGCAGATACATGGTATTAGTTTCTTCATGAACAAATTCTAGTGCTTGTTCTATCCCATGCCCATACAACGAACACGTGATCCTGAAGGATCTTTCAATCTGCGCATGAACGCCTGGAGCGTTAATTTCTTATATAAACCCCTTTTAGCGTCTAAAGTAGTTTTTAAGATGTCGTGTAAGGAAACATATGTCATAATTGTACTAAAAAGATTCTGGCAACGCTCATAGAACTCTTGCGGAGTGTTAGAACCCTGTGTTCAAAGATATAAATCTCTATAAAGAGCGGTCTTATCCCCTTGGTCAGCAAAATTATTTATTAATGCCTTACGGATGCCATTCCAATCATTTGTATAGCAAAAACATTTCAGTTGATTAAGCGAGTAGCAGACCCTACGATTTTATTTAATACTAGCTGTTGCCCGCGGCTTCGCTCCCGTGGACCACCCCACAGGGCACATTTTCGGGATTAAAAAATAGCCTATGTCACCCAGGAATAATGTAGCTTTATATTGGTGAAAGAATTTTTAAATCGGTCCAATGTTTCGGAGCCTATTCGGTACAAATAAACAAACAAACAAATAATAACATCTGCTCTTTATAATATTAGTATAGATAGTATAGAGCACACTAATAATTATTATAAAAGCGAAAGTTTTTGAGTGTGTGTTTGTTACTTCTTCACGCTCAAACGGCTGGACGGATCTGGATGAAATTTGGCACAGAGAAATATTATAGTCTGGAATAACACATGGGCTATTTTTAGACCAAAAATATACGGTTCTCATGGGTCAACTTCCGACTTTCAGACGGGCGAAGCCGCTGGCAGTAGATAGTTTGAAATAAAGAATTTGGAATTCCTAACCAAACGCCAGATATTTGAGATCAAAGTGGCCAGTTTGACAAAACGCCAATTTCATTATGTAAGGACCTAATAATCACACCACTTAGGTCTATTTTGTAACAAATTTAAATAATATTAATACATCACTTTCCAAAAGGACTGTTTTAGAGGAGTACACAGTTTCCAAAACGTAAGCCTATTTTGTGGAAGGTTACATACATTATTTTCAGGATACGCGCACGGGCTGTATGTGTTTTATTATGCGCCGTACTTAAAAAAACTGGTCATTGGATGCCACTGACACTGACACAGACAATGAGGAAGTTGTAGGGGGTTGTTCAGTTTCAGTAGTAGATATAGGGTTGCCTTTAGTTATATGATTTAAGGTGTTTTGTTTCTTTTTTCACTGACGACAAACTGCTCTCAACTGACATTGAAAAGCATTGTGATCACTGTGCAAGCAATTTTTACATAACTTTAACTTGTTCACTTCATGTAGTCGCTCGTCTACATTCATATTTCTAAATTTTAAACATTCATGCAAATGATGATTTTCATTGCATAAAACACAACAATTCTTGTTTTCCTTTTTATCAATGGATACAATTAGGTTTTTAGATTAGTTGGCTACCCTAGGCTTAGAATCCACTTGTCTCTCTATCTTGTCATCTATTATTAAAATAGGCAGTCTCAAATATGTCAGCTCGACTGCGTAGGAAAGAATAAACTTCATTAAGTGAAGGTGAATCTGCTAGATTGCACTTGTATTCTTCCCACTTTCTACTTTTGTAGATATCTAATTTAGCTGAGACCGTAAAAATAATAAGAACATGCCTCATGTTGGTAGGCTGGCCAAGAGTTTCAACCCGCAAATGCCCGCAAATATTTTGTCACATGGTCAACGATAAACCGCAATAATTTATAAGATTCCCTTTGAATCGACTCTATCTATGTCTATGACAATGCCTTTAAGTGATTATTTATTAATAGGTTTTTGTTATCAAATCTCTGAGATAACAGATCCCATGCGACCTTGTAATTTTTTTAAACAAAATTCTATTGATTTAATAAGAACAGCTGCACTTCCTTCAAGTGAAGATCGTAGATAGTGGAATTTATTAATTGGTGCAATAATTTCATTGCCGTCATCACTGACTGAAATGTGTCTTTAAATTCCAACCAGTTAAGGTCCCATCAAATGTAGGAAGTTTGGTTGTGAGTAATTTTATGTCATTACATGCACGGCAGCTACTATTTTTTTTTTATTGTTTTTTATAAACTTACATATTTTTATAATTTAAAATTTACTCGCCAAACTTTTAAGTTTGATGGCGAGAAGCGATACAAATGTTATACAATTATACCATTAACAACTGACCTTAAAACTACCGAGCAACTGTTACCACTTTAGGATACAAGATATGAATTCATTTCTCGGCAGCGGCTAAATCCTCGTTACCGAGAAATAAACTCCTCAATCTTGATTTTAATATACCTTTGCTTAATTTAGGGCTGCGTCTTAGCATATCTATTTTATTCAGTACTTCTGGCACTAAATACCTTGAAATTCTTTCTCCATAATAATTATTTATTTTCGGTTGCACTAGTCTTTTCTCCCTTACACTTCTTGTATTATATTTATTTTCAATAGGAACTTTAAATTCATCACTTAATTAGTGTTCTTGGCTTATTAAATAATCAACCTTCTTATCTATAGGCAGGATTTTACAAATAGGGAATAATTTTTCATATTCTTGATTACATTTTTTCTTAACCTTTTTGCTAACTAGGAACTTGGTTAGTCTTACCTGTAATTTTTGTATGTCTTGTAAATAAGTTTTAAACGTTCGCCCATATACAATAAGTCCATAACTAACTAATGAGTCAGCAAGTGCATAATATACAATCAATAGCGTCTGTTTCTTCACCACATTGTTTAACCGATAGAACTGCTCCAATACAGATCTCAACTTCTTACAAATGTCAGCCACATGCGTTTTCCAATTAAAGTTTGAATCAATACTAGTAGGGTAGAATTGGGGGTTCTGAATCACTTGCTCTCGCTTTGCTCGAGCGCATGATCCAGAACCCCCAATTCTCCACACATAAACACAATATAATTTTAAGCTTAAACATTTTTAGTAGTAATAGGACAGTTATTTATCATTTATATAATTAATTAAAGAAGGTATTTCATCTTCTGGCAGTATCTGGTCGCATAGAATGTCTTCTGAATCAGGAAACACTATATCACGCACTATACTTCTTGTTACTAATTTAGTGTCAGGCACAGCATTTGGTGACCTTGCAGCCAGTTTTTCAGGACCAGGATGTATGTTGCCAACTCGACCAAATGTAAGGAGCTCATTGCGACCTCTCTTGAGTGTTAGATATGTCGTATTTTCAATGGTGGATTTTACTGAGTTTTGCTCTGTCTTGCTTGTATTGTCCTGAAGTTTTGATGAACTGGTGTTCATTATTTTTTGGTCACTCATGTCTTGAGTAAATAGAATCTCACCACTAGTATTCTTGAAAATAACTTTAGAAATGCCTTCCAAATCAAATTTCGATGAATGAAACATTGTGAATAATATTAATTTATTCTTCATATAACAAGCGTTGATTAAGATGGAACCATCACATTGCAATGCTAAGAGGTTAATGCTGTGTGGAGATATGCATATTTCATTATGTATTCTCTCCCGTTCACAGCGTTCAAATAAACACAATCAGGATAATGTATAGCATGTTGCATACAATGATCGTCATAAATCTCCCAATCTTCGATAACACCTTCGCATGAGAAACATGCTGCAATATAATTTATACTATTTCCATAATAAAAGAATCCCGCGTCAGCCATTTCCATCACTAATCTTTTCTTTTTATTAAACACCCCCCAGTAATAATTAAATGAAAATTCACGCATTTTAAACTTGTTAGACATGTCATATCGAGGTTTGTATTCATTTTGAGACATGTTCATCATCATCATCATCACATTCACTTTCTAATTCAATTATAAACGTATAATGATATCATCTACCTTTTGTCAACAACTTATAAAGACTGGAAACTAAGATGCGTTTTACCTAACTATAGAAATAAAAAAAAGGCGTGTGGCACTCGGGGACTGCCGCGGTAAAGCTATTGCATAGCATTTTTTTATCAACTTATGCAATTATAATTATTTATTTATGCAGTATTTTTTTGTCAATATCGTATTTTTAAGCAAAATTGAACTTCCAACTTAGAAAAACTCAAATAACTCCGAAACGGAGCGAGATAGCCCGATTTTGAGGCCGACCTACATATACTAGTTTAAATAGTAATTAAATAAATTAAAAATATTATTATTAAATCAACTTCCAAAACACATACGCCCCACGTTGGGCGCCAATGTGGCGATTATGTGTTATGGAATTTAAAAATATAAATTAAACACTATTCGCTTACAATAATTTATTGGTCGTGGATCAAAGGCCCGTCATAAAAAGTTTTATGATAATGTGGAGGTAGGCGCGCCAAGTACTGTCCTGGCTTAGCAGCGTAGTAGACGCCGCTGGAGCCGAGGAGTTGACGCTGGGCAGATGGGGACCCGCCGTGCAGATCGATCAGCTGTTGACCCTGGTGCTGACCTCCAGACGATGCGGCGGCAGGGGTTCTCAACCCCAACTTGAAACCCTGGAATTTATGTCCAGGAAGTAAATTGGTGAGCTCTCTGCCAACCCTCTCCTGATGGTGACCACGGCAGCGTAAGCGTAAGCATAAGGCGGACGTAATTTTGCGCTTAAGGCGAATGTGTGTAAAGGTCACCTTCAGAATCGGAGTTTACAAAAGAAGAAGGGAAAGGATGATACTACGATTAACAAAAACATAGGATGACAGTTAAATAAATAATAAAATAAATAAAATAAAATATGTTTATTTCAGACCAATATTAGTCCATAAGTTGTTAGTGGTTAGTAACAGATTGTGCTTAACTGCTATGTTAGTGTTATTAGTAGGTACTTAACTCTATTTAACATAAACCTAAACCTATTTCCACACAGTGTCTTTGGATGGGGCAGTTCTCGGTCTGATACTTTTATATGTGGCACCCTCCACTGAACTCTTTGTACATCTATTTGAAAATTAACAATATCATCAGTAAAGGTGTGTCCAAACACGGCGTGCAAGGTGCGCGGCAGCTACGCGCGGCATTCGCGGGACACAAATTTGCCGCGCGCCTAGTTTAAACCTTCTGCGCGGCAGTGATGCGCGGCATGTCCGAGACACGCCGCGCTCTTTATTTCGTATTCAAACTACAATGAAAGCGGCCGCGTGTGTTGTTGCTGTGCTTATTATTCGTAAATTACGTAGAAGAAGGAATAAAAGAAAGTGTATTAAAAAAAGGCAGTGTTGGATGCGACCACTCTTTCAACAAAGGACAAAGAATCTGGAAGGGATCTATTACGAAATCAACTACCGAACGCCACAGTTTTTAAGATTATCTTTGGAAGAATTCGAACACATACATACATTGGTAGAACCATTTATTAAAAAAATGGATACTCACTGGCGAACGGCAATAACGTCGAAGGAGAGACTTGCAATAACGTTACGTTATTTGGCTACAGGAGACTCCTATTCCAGCCTACAATACACGTTTCACGTATCAAAGCAAACAATATCAACAATAATTCCAGAAGTGTGCGATGCCATAGTGAGAGCTCTTAAGGACATGGTACAGGTAAATTATTATGAACTTTATTACTTATATTATTTTTATTATTTGGTGAAATATTTTAAACTACAGATTTTTAATTTATATTTTTTATTTATTTATTTTCATAATTAAGTAGTAATTAAATACAACACAATCATCATACGTCAATCACAGTTGTTCTCAACTAATTCACAATATTAATCTACATCCGTGTCTAAATCGCGAATCAATTGTGTAAGGCCAGTACCCATGTTACTAGAAGATGATGAGTCAAGATCGGTAAACTGTGAAGTGAAATATCCTCGTCTGTTTTCAGCGTTATATTCTTGTGTTGATGATTGATTGAGGAGCTCCATATCAGCTTCGTATAGTATAGTATTTATTGAATGTTTGACTCTCGTAAACATAGTGGCATCATATTTTCTTAGTTCGGCTGCTATGTGCATGCCAAAAGCAACGTAAGGATCATTACTACTGTCATTTTGTTTTCGCATTACTTCTAATGCTTCTTCTATCATTTGATTTTCAGCATCATACTCTGACTCTTGATATGTCCTCTTGTTAGCGGGCATTTCTTTTCTTGGCTTCTTGGTATTTGTATCTTGGTCTCGAGTGCCTTGTTCCGAAGTTCCTGGTTCCGAAGTTCCTGGTTCTGAAGTGCCTTGTTCTGAAATGCCTTGTACCGGAATAGCTTGTTCTGTATTACCCGGCTCTGAGGGTGAACCACAATCCTGAAACAAAATAAATAAAACGTTATTAATTTTTTTTTCAGCTACCAGTGTCAGAGCAAGATTGGAAAGCAGTATCTAAAGACTTCGAGGAAAAATGGAATTTTCCGCACACTATTGGGGCGTTAGATGGAAAACACATAACTATTCAAGCTCCTTTTCGTAGCGGCACTGAATATTTTAATTATAAAAAGTTCTTTAGTATCGTGCTATTAGCATTAGTAGATGCAAACTACAATTTTATGTATGTTAACATAGGAAGCCAAGGTCGAATTTCAGATGGAGGAGTTTATAAACATTCCGAATTGTATCGAAAGGTAGAAAACAATCAACTTAATGTACCAGCGCCAGAAATTTTACAAATACCCTACATAACTAAAATACCATATGTAATATTAGGAGATCAAGCTTTTGCATTAAGCACACATTTGATGACACCATTTGCAGGAATTCATCCAAAAGGGTCAAAAGAAAGGATTTTCAACTATAGACTATCAAGAGCACGCCGAGTAGTAGAAAATGCTTTTGGAATCATGTCGGCAAAATTTAGAGTATTGAGAAGTACAATGATTTTAAGCCCAAAATCAGCCAAAACCATAGTTCTAGCTACTGTTCACTTGCATAACTTTCTTCGCAGAGACTCTTTATTAAAAAAAACAAATGATTCGACGATTGAAACAGCTACCTTTACTCCAAATCAATTTATTACCACTCCTTCTGATATTCGTATTTTTTTGTCAAGATATTTTATGACAAACGGATCAATTGATTGGCAAGAAAGATATTAAATAATTGCATAACCTTAGGTTAAAAATGGCCAAAATTAATAAACAGCCCCTTAGCATTATTTGATCTCATAGATTTTGCAGTATGCGGGCTGTATGTATAATATGGCCGTTACATCTAAAGTAATATTAAAAAGAGGAAAGATTTTTTTGTTTGTTACGATTTAACTCAAAAACTACTGGACCGATTTTGATTTTTTTTTTACTATTACAAAGCTACATCTTCACTGAGTAACATTAGGTTATAATTTATAAAAAACAACCAGACCACGCGGGCGAAGCCGCTGGCGGAAAGCTATAGTCTAATAAAAATATAAAAGAAATAGGTACTTACCACTGCATCAATAGGGTTATTCCTGTCATGTAAAAAACTAAATGCTTCATAAGCAAACCATTTAGATTTATAGGCCTTGTTTCTACCTGCAACAGAAAAAAGAACATTATAACAACTAAAACATAAGCTGATTTTGTGTCTTATTAAAGAATTGAATTACGCATTTCATACATGTTGGATAATCGCGAGGGTAACTTGAAAATTAGATTTTTTGTTTGTTGAGATATCTTAACGATTATGGTGTCAAATAAAAGGTCTAGGTCTAAAACCATTTTATCAGTTTGAATCATGTAACTCGGTCCACGCGTTTAGAGATAATTAAGAATTAGTATAGTGAAAATGTAAACAGCCAGAGATTTATTAATAAGTACCTACTGTTATAAAATGTAATAAGATTAAACTTACCACAACCGGTGACATTACTTGTTTTTTCTCTGTTTCTCTCCCTTCTATAAGAACTCAAAAGACTTTTCATTTTCAATTTTAAAGCTGCTTTTGGTTGTACGAATGTTTTTGCTATTTCATCCCATAGATCTTCTCTCACATTATTATTGTGATATTCTTTACGTCTAGTGTCCCATAATGGACTATGGGAGCCATAAATTTCAATAAGACGAATTGCTGTTTCATTATCCATTTTATTTGATAAAATACGTCCGTCCACACACAACCACTGGCGAACCAACACTAACACCGTTCGCGGCGATCGTCGCGCGCGGCAGGTAGCTCGCGGCTGCCGCGCGCGGCAATCGTCCAATCATAGCGCGGCAAGCCGCGCGCGGCAGCCGCGCTCGAATGCCGCTTTATGTTTGGACACACCTTAAAGGTGTGTTAGGATAACGCTATTTAAATTAGTGTTACTTTTGTTCAATATAAGTTCATGTTTACAATTTATCACTATTTTATTATAATCCTCTGCAAATCCTAATACCTTATTTAATGGTATCACGGCACTAAAATGCCCATCACTTTCAAATCCCTCTAAACTCCAACCCCATAGGGCAGAAACTTTATTTTCTGCTTCATTTAATGAAATGTATGATTTTATTGTTGATGTTATTCCAGAATTTTTTATGCGGTCTATTTCAATACCATTTATTTCGTATCTGATGTCTTGAAACAAAAACATAACAGGGTTATTAGTGAACGTAACATTTTTCTTGATTGGATTCCCATCTTTACCAAAGAGCTTCGCTTTTCCTTCGATGTAAATTGAACTGGCTGATGGTAGCACGTATATGTCTTGCTGGTGGATGGGAATTCTGATTTCATCGTTTTCTCTAAAGCTGTTATTGTAGGGATTGTATGAATGGACTTCATAACTTTCGATCGAAGTGTCGAAGTGTGGTAATTCAGTAATCTGTAGTATATTCATACTTTAAATCCTAGGGCTTTTAGAAAATCCTTATTTGCTTTAGTCAATTTCTTAACTTTTTCCTTGCGTCTTTGCACCTTAACAATCGCAGAAGAACTAAGACGTTTTTCATTCGCTCGAGTGTTTTTATGATGTACTATCATTTTGTTTTCCTTAAGGGAAGACGTAACTGAACTTGTTCCTCTCCAAAATTAATACAGTGTCCAAATTGATCTACAATCTTAACAGATACCGATGCAATTATATTTTTATTTACTGGAAAGTAAATAATATTTTGCGGTATTTCCATGCACTGTTGACCTGGAGTAGTATCAGACCCAAATTCATGAATAAAATGAGTTGGTAATCCGTTGCAGTACGAACCCTGAACAAGATCACATTCGATTCTGATTACAGACAGACCTCTGTTAATAATGGGAATATTTGGTCTTGATTTTAATACTGAAAAAAAGAATATCAAACCGTACTCATATTGATCTGACAAATGCAATGGTGGTTGAAAGTTTGAAACTAGTTCCGATTGTTTCCCAGAGATGGTAATCGTAGTAGACATACTTCTATACTGACAACTTTCGGCAGATCCTGCTTATTTTATTCCTTCACTACACCAAAAATTCTTCAAAAAGTTAAAACAAAGATGTCCACAATTAAAAGGATGATCACGCTGAATATTATCATAATTATAGTGAACTTTGGATCCCAAGTATTTTATAAATTCCTTAGGAGGCTTGAGATTTCCGTAACTATCAAAATACTCAATATAATCGTTGTATTTTGCATAGGCTACCCAATGAGAACCAGGATTTTTAGAGCTATCTAAATTTATTACTCCACATTCTTTTTTAAAAGGATGTTTAGGGAGCTTATCTCTCATAAAGACACCTCTGAAATAGGGAATATTATTTCCATACTTCAAAATGTCTAAATTACTCAAGGCTCGTTTGGGTAGCCAATATCTTAGTTTAATTCTTTTGATACAAAAATACCGAGTCCATCTTTATGCGGTTTAAGGCGTATTCCTTTACCGATGCAGAGAGCTTCCATCTTTTCATTGTGTCTCTTCGATTCAGCCCATAACTTTTTCGCCATCTTGAATTCATTTATGGTTTTAGCAATACCAGCTGCACCGCCTGCTAAAGCTCCCGCCGCAGATAATCCCGCAAAAATCGGAATCAGCGGCAATACTCCACCAGTTTTTGGTATAGGAATAACACGAGGAAGTTTAATGGATGAATCACCAGCCAATTCTCTGGCAGCGGCCATAGCTAATTCTATTGCCACTTTCTTGCATTTCGGTTTTAATTTTTTTATATGTTTCCCTGTTTTTCTAATAACATTTTTAAATTTATTTTTTAATTCTTTGCCACATTTAATTTTAGGAGAACTCTTTTTGTTGTCTTTTTTTAGACCAAATCCAGTTTTAATTTTTGCTGTCATAGCACTGCTTACTAAGCGTGCTGCCAGTTTTTCCCCTACACTCGCATCTGAGGCAAGTGCTCGCTCTTTAGCCATATTTAACAAAACTAAATCTGCCTTGTGGCGATCCTTTAAGTTTGAAGACTCGTGATAGGCAATGTCGTGTTGTTTGCAATATTCGTCTAACTTGTTAACACCTTTATCTCCACGTGTAAGCCTTTTAATTAATTTAGTGCCAGGCCCACAATAATTGTATCCCGGTAAATGTAATTCAAATGGTAAATGATTTATAATCCAATTGAGAAGACTACTCTCTTCAATACACATCATAAGACTGACACATTTGGACTGAACACTTAATAAATATTCGATTTATCAATCCAACTGTTTTCAGAAGAAGGCAAACCTAACCATTTTACCAAAACCCTGTTTCCTTTCCTACTAAGAACTTTTTCAACCAGATACATGTGAGGCTTTTTTGTCTTTTGAAGCTCTTGTACATAAAATGCTACTAAAATGGGTTGGCCTCTGATTGCATCTTCAATTAAGTAGGTGATAGGAGTTGTATTTTGTTTTTTTCGAATTTTAAATATTTCTGTCAACCAGTTGGGAGTATATCCTTTTTCAAATGTACCCTTATACTTACTAATGCGCACATAATCACCCTCTTTAAACTTGCTTTTTAGGCTAATAGTTTTTACCAGACTGAAATATCTTTGTAATATGTGTTTTTTATTAGTATTATCCACGTTTGCCGGGATTTCATCAATTGTACGATGATAGGTGTGAATGTATTCATAAATAACATTATTAAGAGTACTGTCTATCCAATTATAGTTACCTTTTAAACTAATTCCTTGTATAGTTTCGATTTCAATGTTCTAATAAATCGCTCAACTATTGACGCCTTTTTTGTTGAGAAGGTTGAATAATGGTTTATGTTATAAGATTTCATAAGGTTTTGGAATATGTTATTATAAAATTCTGTTCCATTATCCGTTTGCAGATTTTTGGAAACACGCCCACTAACCAACAAAATCTTGAAAGAATTGCATACACTATGCTTTGTCTTACTTTTCAAAGGAAAGGCCCAGGCGTATTTCGAAAATGTGTCAATAACAGCAAGAATAAACTTGTAATTTGTATTTTCTTTGGAAATTGATTGCATATCAATTAAGTCTGCTTGCCAAAGGTCATCTATATCTTTCATAATAACGTGTCTTCGTAGATAGTTTAGTCTTGCATTTTTATGAATTTCGTTGACTACGTCGGCTTTACTCATACTTTTAATTCAGTATATCAACATTTGTCTTGAACCCATCAATAATACTGAATGAAAAGCATACTATCTCCACTATTTATTCTCTAATTATATCAGCATCTTTTAATTCTTCAATTATCGATAAAATTTCATTATCATGATTTGTATTGCCAGCATCTCTTGAAGCGACTAATAACTTTAATCTCTCAACCAATTCATTGGGATCATCCCAATATTGTTTGAGCAAGTCGGTATTGTTTTTTACTTCTTTAACTTTGGCAAGTTGCCTCCAAATTTGGCGTGAATGTTATCATTGTGTCAGTAAAAAATGATCTGATTATTTCACGATATTTTATTCCTTTATCACCTTTTATTTGGCCTTTAGGATTAAAGTCTCTTATGTGAGCATTTTTGTAATGCAATATATCCTTGTAGACAAGTTTACCTTTAGGGGATACTAATTGTAAATCAGGTTTTTTTCGAAATAAAAGTTCTTTCAGGCCAGGAGTTAAATTGTAAGATTTATCACCGATTTTAATCAATCTGACGTTATCGTTGTTCAAACTATCAATTTTAGAAAATGATACTATCGAATTACCCATAAATAAAGTTTTGTTTTCACTTCTTATTCCAAACGGTATATTTACACCATCATAAATATCATAATCCTCTAATGAAATCTCTAAATCATCTTCCATTTTAGGAGACTTTTTAACCAAGTGTGTGGAATTTTGTTTTGGTTCGTAACAATCCTCAAACTTTGTAGTCGAGCAAGTATTAATTTCATCCAATTTAATATCTCCAGAACATGTGGGGGTTGTATTTTGTAACAAAAATATTTTTTCCATATTTGTGTTGGAATCAGCTAACGTTTTAAGAGGATCTGTGACAGGTTTAAGCATTTTATCGAGTGACAAGTTCATTGTGTGTTCCTGGTTCTTCATATGTTTTATTTTATTCTTTATGGAGTCTACGGACTTTATTCATTCTATCTTAATATTTTTCTCCATATTTAATTATCAACTGCGTTCAGCTAGTGAACAAATCATACTGAATTTGTTTTCGCATGTTAATTACTTATATGTATAAACAATAACATGGGGCTTAAACATAACTGGCTATATGTGGGTGTACTATTAGGGTATGCCTCTGCATAACCCTTCGAGGATTACAGACATGATGTATATAGGAACAATCAATCAAATTTAAAAAAAGTATCGAAGTTCTGCCTGTACCTTCCATTATTTAATGACGATTCTTTGTTAATAAGTAGAAAATTATAAGGTTTACTCCAAACAGTTTGACAAATATTTTTAAACTCTTTCCATTCTAAATCAGAACTTACATGCTCTTCATAAATATGCTTTAAATTCACATCGTCTTGTTTAAATATTATAAGAAAATTTACATTATCACGTAACAATTGTTTCGGAATTTTGGAATAGGTTTGTGATAGGTAGAAGCAATCGATTTGCTTATGTCTACCCATAGAAAAATAATTGCGGATATTAATTTGATTTTCACATGCTACATCATCAAAAATAAATACCGAGTTAGTTAAAGCTTCACTCGGAGATATTACATCTTTGTCATCATTAAACTCGTAGAACTTTATTTGAGGCACTCTTCTTAATACTTCGCTTAAAAAACGATATTTTGGCTGAAAACTTGTTTTTGAGTAAAGATAAAGATTCTGAAATTTTAGTCCATTTTCATGCAGAAGCAAACTGATCATTACGTTTGTTTTACCACAGTTCGAAGGGCCGCATATTATACAACGAATCGTATTAGGCAGTAAAATGCTGTGTTTGATTTGGTGAGCAGAGTCACTAAAATTTATATTATAATTAACGTTCAGAGTGTTGTGAAGAGATCCGTGGATGGAATAATATTTGTACTATTACTTATACTACTATTAATATAATACTTGAACTATTAGGGCGGCAGGTAAATAAAACACTGGAACTATTGAATATGCAACTGACTGTATTACTCAGCATACAGAAGCTGAATACAATAAGGATTAATCAGATAAACTAATATTATTATAAGGGCGCACCATTAAACCCGGAACAGGAAGGGAAGAGAGATAATTATTAGCTGTCAATCAAAATTGAAGATTACAATGCCGTTTATATGACAGTGACTTATTGCTAATGTTGCCACAGACCAACACATAGAAAATACGAAAGTTCAACACTTCCCCTTCGAATTTTCATGTCCCAAGTACAACTGCAGAGCTCTACATATTCATCTCTCCATGCTCCACATACACACACAAAGAACCGCTGAAGCTTAAAATGATCATGTCGAAGCTAAGTACATTATATATATATAACACTATTAATTATAATTATACCTATCTATTATAATATCATTATATAACAGCTAAGTATTTCAACAATGCTATACAAAACTATACCCAGCTAATGCTCCAACAAATTTAACTGTTTGACAAATTTTCCATACCAAATCTGATTAATAATTTTTTTATATCTTGTCATTGGTCAAGTTTTATAAAATTCTTACATCTATCTCTAGTTACATTTATTCCTAAACAAATTTTTAATGTTCCTAGGTTTTTAATCTCAAAATTGGTTTCACATTTAGATTGTAAATAGTCATTTTTAGTTAACAATTCATGTACTTTAACATTCCAAATTCTGCTAGCCTGCTTGAGTCCATAAATACCTTTAAGTAATAAACAGACTTTGTCACCATTATTATTATTACAAAAACCTTGAGGCTGTTCCATATAAATTCTTTCCTCCAATGTTACATTGAGAAAAGCTGTAGTGACATCTACATGATCCATATTAAGATTCATTTGAGCTGCTAATGAAAATAATATTCTCATTGTGGAGTGCCTAACTACTGGCGAAAACGTATCACAATAATCAATCCCCTCAAATTGAGTAAAACCTCTGGCAACCAGACGAGCTTTGCAGCGGTCAAACTTACCAGACGCATCATATTTGCGTTTAAATACCCATTTGCATTTGACTACATTCTCACCTTTTGGACGATCAACCATTTTCCAGACTTTATTCGCAATAAGTGAATCATATTCACACTGCATAGCGGCTCTCCACTGTTCACGGTCAGGACCAGTAACAGCATCCTCATATGAAAGAGGATCACCCGGTAGCATTGACTCATGCTGAACCAAAAAAGACGAATCAAGATCATAATCTTTGTACCTGACTGGCAGCTTAGAACGTGTACTACGTATTGGGCGTGGTGTATGACCTGGCGTCGAGTGCGCTACTTCCCCTCCAACCACCACCTCGGGCGATGAAGTCACATGCTCTGAGAGTGAATCAGCGACCGGAGATGCAGCAGCTCCCGCCTCGATCTCACCACTAGTACAGCATTCCTCCTCTCCTGAAATTGAGATACCGGACATATTAATATCCAAATTCAGTACAGTCTGCTCAGAATTAGGCCTGCTATTACCAGAGCTAAAATTCGATCTATCAGAAAGAAATTGACTAGAATTATTTACAATTGTACTGTCATTACAATCAATTTCTGTGACCTGACTAGTACTTAAACTATGACTAGACTTTGAATTAATTCCATTATCAATTTCATTATTATTATACAAATTATCATAAATTATCAATGTCTGTCAATTTATTAAAACTCTTCTGTTCCATTTCATAAAATTTATTCTCAATAAAGGCGACGTTTCGCGCAATAATGACTCTATTGGGATTTAAAGGGTCTGCTAACCTAAAGTCTTTAGAGGTGTCTGCATAACCGACAAAAATATACATTTTACTCTTCGCATCAAGCTTATGCCTCTTATGCGCTGGCAGGAGAGCATATGCAATGCAACCAAAAACATGCAAGTGACTAAGGTCCGGCCGTAACCCAGTCCACTTTTCCTCAGGCGTAACACCAGACAAAGCAGCAGTAGGCGACCTATTTTTTAAATAAATGGCAGTCATGACTGCCTCGCCCCAAAAACGCTTGCCTAAGCCTGCCCCCAACAGCATACATCTGGCTTTCTCTAGAATCGTTATGTTAAGACGTTCAGAAACACTGTTTTGCTGTGAGCAATAAGGAACTGATGTTTGATTCCCTCTTTCTTAAGAAAATCACTAAAAGGCTTGTTGCAATATTCTCCCCCATTATCAGAACGTAATGTTTTAATTGCCAGCCCCAGTTGTTTCTCAACCATACATTTAAAATGAACAAAAGTGGTAATTACCTCATTTTTCCTCTTGAGTAGGTAGCCAAAGGTTTTTCTTGAAAAATCATCAGTGTAGGTAACTAGGTATCTCGCTCCACCCCAACTTTCCACTGGTAGCGGACCGCACACGTCTGTGTGAATCAGCTCCAAGGGCCGAGTTGCTTGATGTTCAGTCTCGGCAGGATATGGCTTAGCTGCCATCTTCCCCTCCAGACATGGCATGCAATCCTTCAACTCTATACCCTGAAAACAAACACCACATGCACCCTGTAATGCTAGCATACCTGTTTTTCCCAAGTGGCCCTGCCTCCTGTGCCATATATCATACGGTACCTCGGCCAAGTTAGCACTCTGTGCATCTTGCGCAGGCAAGATAACAGAAGAGTGCGCCACAGTGCATGTAGGGGACATACTGTCGACTTTCAGTAACAACCCAGTGAATCAAAATTAATCATAAAACCCTTTGACACAAGTTTACTTACAGACAGAAGATTGGCAGAAAGCTGAGGTACTAGTAAGACATCATTTAAAAGTATTACTTCATTTTCATTGCCTATTCTCAACTTCACAGTGCCAGTACCAACACACTTAAGTATTGAGTTATCTGCTATTCTTATTTTACTATCACAAGGCACTAAACTTGTAAATTGAGTCTTGTCTAAACACATATGTTGAGTACAGCCGCTGTCAACAAACCACTCATTATTGACTGTTGCCATAAAAGCACTTGCAATGAATGTACTATTATCCTTTCCATTTTCTTCATTTTTAGTGGCTCGGTCTCTCTTTAGTTTAAAACATTTATTTTTATAGTGGCCAGTTTTTGAACAATAATGACATTTGATATTTTTCTTGTGCTTTTCTAATTTCTTAGACATAAAAGCAGTTTCTGGATTATGTCCATTTCTTCTGTATTCTTCTTGAAGAAGACGAGACCGTACAAGCTCACTAGATAAGGTTGACGTCATACAAGCTGTTTCCAAGTTAGATACCAGTGCATCATACTCTATAGGTAATCCTGATAACAGGATTTCTGCAACCTCGCTGTCCTCTATTACTTTATCTATGTCTGCAAGTTGTTGTACTAAACTCATAATCCTTTCAATATATTCCATCATCGATGAAAATTCCACACGATGTAGCTTCCTGAGTAATAATACACGCCGATAAAGACCTTTGTCTTCAAATATGTTGCATAGAGATTGCCAAGCATCCTTGCTGGTCTTTGCATCTCTCACATATTGATAACAATGCGGCCTGACCGCTAGGCAAATTCTTGCAAGTGCCCTTTGATCTCTGATAGGATCGGTATCCTTGCCGATCACACACTGCCACAAATTTTCTAACGTAAGTAGCATTTTCATGCAAAATTTCCAATTATTCCAGTTAGAGTTGCCGTCCAACCGCTCCAACTGCATTCCATGTGTTCCAAAACCATGATTGGATTGATTTGAATCAGTGCCGCCCTCACTAGGTATTGTTGGCGTAGACATGATCGTTGTTCCACAAAAAAAAAAAAACACGAGGACGAATTTCGTGACCACGCAATGGCGGCGATGTCCTGGGACATAACCTGTTGTGAAGAGATCCGTGGATGGATACTTGAACTATTAGGGCGGCAGGTAAATAAAACACTGGAACTATTGAATATGCAACTGACTGTATTACTCAGCATACAGAAGCTGAATACAATAAGGATTAATCAGATAAACTAATATTATTATAAGGGCGCACCATTAAACCCGGAACAGGAAGGGAAGAGAGATAATTATTAGCTGTCAATCAAAATTGAAGATTACAATGACGTTTATATGACAGTGACTTATTGCTAATGTTGCCACAGACCAACACATAGAAAATACGAAAGTTCAACACAGAGATATGGGTTGTTTAATCAACTTCATCTTGCTAATTACTTCAACTCTTTACAGACCTTCATATTTATATACACGACTTATATGGTAAGTAACTTTATCCCAATCCTACAACAAGTTTAGACTTTATTATTTGCATCGTAAAAGATAATGTTAAATATGGTAAGTGTAACTTAATTCCTGTACCAGTTTCAATATAGTGAAGCAACAAAGCTCATAATTCATTTTATTACTATTCTTCCAATAAGTAGGACCTATTCAGAATTAAATCTTCAAGGCAAGTATTTCTATAATTCTATATTTCTTATAATTATGATATATCAATAATTAATTATTAGAATTTATGTCTAACCTTTTTTTTTTCGTTTTTACAGAATTATGTCTGTCTCCCCATCGTATAGTCCTGTGGAGAGTGATTTTCTTGCGGTGCGTATTTAATTTCTCGTTATTTGAGCCATTTGTAATTTACTTATGTTATAATTATTTTATGTTATTACAGGGCCTGCAGTCTCGACATAGATAACGATCGTTAACTCGTAACGATCGGTCGATAAGTCCTAACGATCGTTAAATATGGATTTTTGGTAGTCTCGACTTTCAAAGCTATCGATTTTTGACGTTTGTCATCGTTAACTTAACGTATATTTACGATAAGTTAACGATTTATCGGTATGATATCGGATTTCCTAGCGAGCATTTTTGACAGCCCGATAAGTATTCGTAACGATCGTTATCATTGGTTTTTTGAGTTTACGCAACAATAAATAAATAATAATTAGAGAAATATAGCTCTAGAGTATTTAGTCGTGCTTCAACACAGACGCGATATAATAATGAGGTGGCAAATTGCACAAAATCGGCGTGAAAGTGAAAACCCTTTGGATTTAGAGGATGGCCAAATTCTCTATATTTACCGAATAAACGAGGACATGTTTCATGAACTTCGCCCATCTATTCATTCAAGTGAGTGTCTTTGCGTTGGGTAACTACCGTGCCAAAATAATATTTCTATTAATTTTTTCTAATATCCAAGATGTACATAAAATTTTCTTTTTATTAGATACTGACGGCACTCCGATTTTACGCAAGAGGGTGCTACCAACTACCAGTGCCATTACCAGTGATAGCTTGTAGTGGGCATGCAGCATAAGCCAAAATACATGCTATAACTTAAGCTATCAATGAAAACCTTTTATGAAGATACGTCAAATTTCCCATAACCCAAGAAGAACGGTGGGTAGTTAAAGAGAAGTTTAGAAATGCTGCAACACCCTGGGTACACCGGAGTATCAATAAACAAATGTTAATTGTTCAGCCATGAACGTCGTTGTAATATGCTTTGGTGTGCTAAATTCTGTTTTTAGGTATCTATCCCACCAACGCCAGTGGGTAGTGGTTTATGGCTCATACATCATATGAGCCATACACTGCTGGCCTAATAGTCAATGCATGTGCAGTGATACACAACATGCACATAAAATATAAATTACATGAACCGGAGGTCACTACACCTATGCAAATTGTGGACAATTATGGTAGAGTTCATGATGATGGCCTAGAAGTTACAGGTACCAAATCAATTGATTTATTTTAAGGTATTCATTTAATATTTTATTATATTTCCTTTATTCAATTAATGTATGTCGCCGCGGAGGCGTGGTTCTGCTAATTCGTTATCCAATTAACACAAACTCTATAATCCTGTCATCTCTGAGATTTCGCTAGAACTATTAAATGTCTGTTTATGTTGGTTTTATAGTTCAGCGCCATCTATTGCCTTATTGTGGAATTAGTTATTGGTTTGTTTGAATGAAGATCATTTGATAAGCTAATTTTCATTGTTTAATTAAAACGAGATGTTTAAATAAAACGGGAACACTTATTGTAGGACTTTTAGATTTGTTCTCATTTTAACAACGCACATTTGACGAAGTAAATATGTTTGAATATGACCTTACGAAAAGTTGTCAACAATGGCGGATGTTATAATTTTAATGACCAATAACTAGATTTAATAATTTAATACGAGAACTAAAGAAATTTGAGTAATTGATTAAATACTATAAAGTAATAAGACTATTTTACACATCCATGTAATAATGAGAAACCTTCTGGTTAGTAAGATATTCAGATCACCGGAAACTTGGATAGTTTTGTGTTAAGGTAATTATTTTAGTAATAATCTACAAACAACTTTGTATTTGTGAGTATTGAGATTGTTTAATGTTAAAATAATTAACTGAGCAGCATTTTAGTATTGTTTGTTAGCTTTATTCAACTATCCAAGTAATTAGTGTCTAAACAAAAAAAACAATATGGAAGTCCCGCACACTCGCAACGCGCATCACGCTATGCCGTGTGTAAAATAATAACTGTTTAATAAATCTGATTGATTAGATGTTTGAAAACCTAATAAACATGTAACACCAATTGTCTTAAAGTGATTGTGTAAACTATAAAAAGATTTAAAAGAGTATCCTAGAGTTTCTTGCTAGGTCTTCTCTAGAGATCGACGAGGGATTGTGACCTAGCGAGCCACCATGTGGTTTTAACTTCAAGTTCGAATGAAAACTCAAAGTGTCTGTAACAAAGTCAAATAAATACTTTCGAGTTTCAATCCAGTGATGTGTGTTATTGAAATTTACCCGTTCCTATGAAGAATGAAGGAATTGCCTCTAGAATTGGAGTTGATGATGGTGGTCCTATAATTCATAGGTACCTCGACGTGACATCAGAATTGAGATCAGCTCCCGCCTTCTGCCCATGCTATGAAAGCCATCCGAAGAATTTCGTACATCACCGCCACCGCCGAGACCATGGCAAAATAGTTTCCTATGATAATTTCCAAGAACGCATAGAACTTTATTGAAACGTCAGAAGAAGCTAAGAATTGGCTATGATCTCGTCTAAGCTGCTGATGAAGAAAGAAAGAAAGAAAGAAAGAAAAATTGTTTATTTGCGCCAGGCACGACGCATACCATCAAAAAAAAAAATAATAATAATAAAATCATTACAAAGTATGCGTCACAACTACGCAAAACGTTCATCGCTCAGCATAATGCTGGGAGGATGCTGACCTACATCATTATGATCATAACTAGCTGGAGACAATATCATTGAAGTGAACCAAAACTTTGTACAGTACAGAATGACCGAAGCAGCTAAATAAACAAAGACTTTGTCTGTCCATTGATAGATTCCATCATCATTAAGGGGAGTATTCTGTTTTATTTATTTATGTTACCTAACATTCTTAATTATTTTCATCATACAAGGCAAGGTCAGTGACCTTTTGTGTGACAATTTTAATCAATCTGCCTAGACTTTTCCCAACTAAGTCGGGGTCGGCTTCTTGTCTAACCTGATGGGGTTCAGCTGAGTGTTTTACATGGGGTCACCAAAACCCAGTAACTGGGTAACACGATACCCCTTTGCAAGACTAGTGCCTGCTGGTATTTGTGTGACAATTTTTGGAAATAAAATGAATGAAAACAGCCTAATTTACTTCATAAAATAAGACGGCTTACTAGTAACTCAATGTTATTGCTTAAATATGGTTCTTTCTTTTCTCTTAAGAATTACAATGGCTCAGTTATTATTTGAGAAACTTAATTTTATTTGAGGAGTATGTAAGGATCGTAGCAAGTGGCGATCCGTGGTTGCTGCCTATCCCCATGGGGACAAGGTGTGAGTGTATGAATGATAAACAATTCAAAGTACTTAATTTGAGTTTAGTGCCGGACAAAAGGTAATTTAACTTATTTTTATAGCATTTGTTACATTTAGGTAGCTTACACAAAACAATAGTTTAGTAGGTAGCTACGTTAAGTAAGTAACAGAATGTATGTGCAACAGAATTAGTAAACATTTGGCAAAAAGTGCCATGACATGTTCATGTTGACGCTGTAGTTGTTATTTTTACAATGAGTTATGGTTTTTACCCAACTGCCAACAAGGCTTATTATTGAATAATGTGGAACCTGTTGCATGTCATACTTACTAAATAAAGTAAGATAAGAAAATGTATTAACACATTCCTGAAAACATGAAAAGCACAACAAATAAAATTAAAATTATTACATGCTTAAGAAAATACCTAGGTACAATGATTTGCATTTAAGTAGCTCCACACTAGGATACCCTGTGTCGTGATCTAGTTTTCTTATCTTTAATGTCATAGTTTAAGTGCACTTAGGGGTGAGACAAATAGTTTAGTTACAAGACTTAACAACATTTAAAATATTATTAAGAGGTTTGTTTAGAGTGTAGTGTGCATCTAGTATAAATGTGTTTGTATGAATGAAAGGGATGTGATACACCTGGGTGACTCATTACGAGGACTTTATAATAATTATCAGGAGAGCTTAGGTCCGTGTATGGTCATAAGCTGATAGTCACTTGGTAACTTTTAATTTACAAGTACCTAAGCTTTGAGTAACCAATTATGTATGGAACTTGTGAATTCTTGGTAAATTAATGGTCATGTGTATGTAAGACATCTTTGAGTGAATTTAATGTGATTAATGTGTTCCATCTTATCTGTCTACATGATCTGGTAGATTTGTTTTGAGTATGGAGATCTTGTCAGGGATAGCGCTATAAGTTAGATCTAATGATAAATTGTCTGATCCTACATTCTTGGTACAGACTGTCAGTTGGATACTGATAGGAGGGCCTCCTATAAGCTCTTAAGTTTAAACTTATTCATGTTAAGTTTGTTATAACAAAGTTTCTTTAATCATTCAATATTTGATAAACTTCCTGATGAATTAAATCTCACAATGTGTTTAGTTGAATTTTACTCGTTATGGTGGTACATGGGTGTAAATAGATTAGTAATTTCTGACAGATTTCAAAGCTCGTTATTGGGTGCATTTGCACAAAATAAAAACAATCAAAAGACAGGTTTGTTTTACGGTAATTTGTCACATACATTATTATTTAGCTGCATATCTTCTCACATTCCAGATTCCTGGTAATTGTCATATCAAAAATCAAAATGGTTACCTACGATATGGAAACAAAAACTAAAAATACCTGGTGGTGCAAGTGACCGTGTCGCCGGGTCAGGACCTTATATGCTACCAACATACATGCCACCAAATAGAGGTCAGCTAGTAAAGACTTCAAGCACAACATAACAAAAGTAAAAGGTGAGATGTTTTCAAACTATCTTCTACTCACCTCGCTAACTGATACAGTGCTGTTGTATCAGAAGGCTCAACTCAATAGCCATGCCAAATAACTCTACATGATGCTTGTGCATGGTACTACCAAGCAACAAAGTACTATTAAATTATTATCCCTGGGTTCAATTCCTAGGTCAGGCAAAATGTGTTTATGGGATTTTTCCAATAGGAATTCCTCTGTGACAGCCTAGAGTTTTGAAATTGGTGAACCCCATGCTTCGGAAAGCATGTTAAGCCATTGGCCTTGTGCGCTATAGTATCTTCCTATGTAGATGGCTCATCAGATTGGCTGTCATGGCCGAATTCAATCAGGAGGATTACTGTTATTATTATATTTTTGTAACTCGTAACAGTTCATGGTATTCTATTGTCAAATTTAGGCAATTATAAAAATGAATAATGAAACAAGCTCTAATTATAGAGGTGTCCCATAACCTAGAGCTCTGGAGGCAGTTAATAACACAATCACTTATATCAACACCATTCTATCAGCATCCATGGAGGTGCATTTGAGGTAATAATGAGAACACAATAAACTTTCCTGTTGTATGCTGTGGAAGCAACTAATAATGATAACACAATAAACTATACTGTTGGTATGCTGTGGAAGCAACTAATAATGATAAACCAATAAACTATACTGTTGGTATGCTGTGGAAGCAACTAATAATGATAACACAATAAGCTGTCTGTTAGTAATCCGTGGAGGAAACTAATAGTGATAATACAACAAACAATCTCTTAGTTTGCTGTGGAAGCAACTAAGAATGATTTAATATCCATTGGTTAGGCGTGGAGGCCGCTAATGAACAATCTCTCATGTTATCCTGCTGGGTCCACGGTGTACAAGACCACCCAGAGCCTGGTTCCTTATATCCTGTCAAATCAAAGACTTCGTGCCTGTCACGGAGCAATGGTCCTAAACTCCTTAACCTTTAATCCTGTCAAATCAAAGACTTTGTGTCTATCACAGAGCGGTGTTCCTGATCCTATCCTTTAATCCTGTCAAATCAAAGACTTTGTGTCTATCACAGAGCATTACCATCCCGTGAGAATGAAACTAAACAAAAAACAGCTGATCACAATACTCCTACACTACCTACACTATACTTACCAAATACAAGAGTGCTGTGTTAGCCTTATAAGTAGGTGTGTGCTCATTAATGCATCAAATATTTTCATTTAAGATAAACTTTGTAGTTACCTAATCTAATAAGTATTCAGTGATAAACTGATAACTTAAACTGACTCATACCTATTACAAATCAATGAATATTGTAAGATAATACAAACAACAACATTCTGCAAACAAGATTCAAAATGGACTATTAAGCTAGCAACTGACTATTCAATAACAAAAATCTGAAATACAAATTGTATGCCTTCATTGGCATGACATGTAGCAATTCGTTGTTTTATAACAACATTGATCTTTACCATATTGCAAGTTGAATACCTAAAGCATATAGCTGTGGGTGTTAAAATGCATTCAATATTTCAAAAATAAGGCATACTAAGCATAGATTTATTACAAGCTGTCAATGATGATTAAAACTAGTTGTTATCAGATCCCAAATTTAATTTATATTGTAGGATGATAAACAACAATAATCTGCCGACAAATTTCTGTCTGCTATTACAGATAACAACCAAGAAACAGAGACTGAGGACACCAGCACCCGCAGAGCACGCGGTTGATTTTCAGAATGGCCGTGTCGCCGCGGAGGCGTGGTTCTGCTAATTCGTTATCCAATTAACACAAACTCTATAATCCTGTCATCTCTGAGATTTCGCTAGAACTATTAAATGTCTGTTTATGTTGGTTTTATAGTTCAGCGCCATCTATTGCCTTATTGTGGAATTAGTTATTGGTTTGTTTGAATGAAGATCATTTGATAAGCTAATTTTCATTGTTTAATTAAAACGAGATGTTTAAATAAAACGGGAACACTTATTGTAGGACTTTTAGATTTGTTCTCATTTTAACAACGCACATTTGACGAAGTAAATATGTTTGAATATGACCTTACGAAAAGTTGTCAACAATGGCGGATGTTATAATTTTAATGACCAATAACTAGATTTAATAATTTAATACGAGAACTAAAGAAATTTGAGTAATTGATTAAATACTATAAAGTAATAAGACTATTTTACACATCCATGTAATAATGAGAAACCTTCTGGTTAGTAAGATATTCAGATCACCGGAAACTTGGATAGTTTTGTGTTAAGGTAATTATTTTAGTAATAATCTACAAACAACTTTGTATTTGTGAGTATTGAGATTGTTTAATGTTAAAATAATTAACTGAGCAGCATTTTAGTATTGTTTGTTAGCTTTATTCAACTATCCAAGTAATTAGTGTCTAAACAAAAAAAACAATATGGAAGTCCCGCACACTCGCAACGCGCATCACGCTATGCCGTGTGTAAAATAATAACTGTTTAATAAATCTGATTGATTAGATGTTTGAAAACCTAATAAACATGTAACACCAATTGTCTTAAAGTGATTGTGTAAACTATAAAAAGATTTAAAAGAGTATCCTAGAGTTTCTTGCTAGGTCTTCTCTAGAGATCGACGAGGGATTGTGACCTAGCGAGCCACCATGTGGTTTTAACTTCAAGTTCGAATGAAAACTCAAAGTGTCTGTAACAAAGTCAAATAAATACTTTCGAGTTTCAATCCAGTGATGTGTGTTATTGAAATTTACCCGTTCCTATGAAGAATGAAGGAATTGCCTCTAGAATTGGAGTTGATGATGGTGGTCCTATAATTCATAGGTACCTCGACGTGACATGTACATACTAAAAACATTTTAAAATATTAGCTTATAAAAAAAACATGTAAAATAGTAGCCCACCGGTATCGGGTCCAAGCTACCGGTGAATATATTCTATTTATTAATTACCTATATTTGCAGAATATATAATTTTCCCCAGATCTTTATACCTATTTCATTGGAATCTCCATTTATTTGACCCAAAGGTGATAGATAATGACTTACAGCATCAAGTCCGCCTTATGTAACACCATTGTATGAATACTCCTAAAATCTTGTTTTTGTTATACAGAACTTGTATCGTGCACTGGGCGAGCTGTTGCAGAGTGTATAAGAAGAAGACTCATTAATACTAGATTTACATAATTTTATTTTATTGACCCTCTGTGATTTAAATAAAAAACATATAAATTCATTTAATATTTTTATTTACAAATGTTGTAAAAGCATCAGCTATTTTATTTGCAGCCTATGCAAATAGCATTCCCGCCTCGGCTTGTACCTTGGCTGCCTCAGCCTGCATCTTGGCAGCGTCTGCTTGCACTTGAGTTGCAGCTGCCAGCATCTGTAAAAAAGTTAGATGTACTAAAAATGTCTCCTAATACCCTCTAGCGTGCTTGTGATTCTAATAATAAAAAAGGGAAATAGCATAACAATATCAAAATATTTCTTTTTATTTTACATAGGCCTTCATGGGCACTTATAAAACGTCGACAAAAGGTGCACAGTTCGGGTTGGTCATTTCCTATGGAGAAGAACCTTCAAGAAGCTCCACGGTTACTCTTTTGAAACTTTTTAACGTCCGGGCAGTCGATGCCAAATGTGTACTCTACACCAATTAAGGATGTCATACATCTCTCCACCTCAGTCAAAGGAGCAGTGATGATGCCTCGGTTGCCAGACTGTATGATTTATTTATTTAATTTTGCTGCCTTAGTTCAAGCTGTAATTAGAATAGTGTATTTTACTAAATATAAATAAAACTGACGTGGATTGTACTTACAATTAAAAAGCAACTTGTGATTTAACGTCATGCACTGCTCGGGCTACTTGATGGATTCCTTGGCAACCTCCTTCCAGCCTGTTTCAAAATTTGCCCGTGTGGAGATATGGTCGGGCTTCTAAAGTCGCCAAAAGCGGCTCAATCTGCCCCGAAGTACGCCTGAAACATTTAAGATATTCATTAAGAAACATAAACACGAACTTCTTTGGAAATACGCAAAGTATTCTCAATTTAGTTTGTTGTAGGTTATATTTACCTCACGCTCACGCTGCTGGCACTCGGGCTCGAGCCTGCGCCTTTGACACTGTCCTCCACCATCAAAATACGGTTCTTTTCCAGTTTTTCTATTAATTCCAATTCTATCTCAATGTCATAATTTGTGTACAAACAAAGTTGACATTGACAGTTTGTTTCCCATTTTCAACGTCTGTGTTGCAAGGAAGCAAACTATTTTCTTCTTTGTTATGCGTATTCTTAAATACGGTATATGCTACTTACCCGTTTGTATGCAAAAAAGTGTAAACATGATAAGGTTTATCTATCTTCTTTAGAATTATCAAAGAAAAATAGTTTTTTTTTAATATCTTGTATACGAATTTTCCCTAAAATACAAGGATTTTTTTCAACTACCATAATTTTACAATAAAATCACCGCACTATGAATACGAACATCGTTATCGTACCGACAACGCTAAGTCAAATTAGTGACCGATTTTGCACGATAACTCGGCTGTCGAGACTTGCATTTAACGTTAGCGTCGTTACGGCAAGCGTATTTTATCGATAAAAGTTAACGATCGTTAGCTCACTTATCGATCGCTAACTAAGTCGAGACTGCAGGCCCAGTGCTAGCTTGCAGTGGGGCTGCAGCATAAGCCAAGATTCTAAGTAACTTAGGCTATCAATGAAAACGTTTTAAGAAGATATGTCAAATTTCCCATAACCCAAGAACGGTGGGCAGTTAAAGAGAAGTTTAGAAATGCTGCAACGCCCTGGGACACCGGAGTATCAATAAACAAAATGCACATTGTTCAGCCAGGAACCTCGTTGTAATTTGCTTTGGTGGGCTTAAGTCTGTTGTTAGGTATCTATCCCACCAACTCCAGTTGATGTATGAGCCATACACTGCTGGCCTAATAGTCAATGGATGTGCAGTGATACACAACATGCTCATAAAATATAAATTACATGAAGCGGAGTTCATGATGATGGCCTAGAAGTTACAGGTGCCAAATCAATTGATTTATTTTAAGGTATTCATTTAATATTTTATTATATTATATTTCCTTTATTCAATTAATGTACGTACTAATAACATTTTAAAATATTAGCTTATAAATAAAAAAACATAAAAATAGTAGCCCACCGGTATCGGGTCCAAGCTACCGGTGAATATATTATATTTATTCATTACCTATATTTGCAGAATATATAATTTTCCCCAGATCTTTATACCTATTTCATTGGAATATCCATTTATTTGACCCAAAGGTGATAGATAATGACTTACAGCATCAAGTCCGCCTTATGTAACACCATTGTATGAATACTCTTAAAATCTTGTTTATGTTATACAGGACTTGTATCGTGCACTGGGCGAGCTGTTGCAGAGTGCATAAGAAGAAGACTCATTAATACTAGATTTAAATAATTTTATTTTATTGACCCTCTGTGATTTAAATAAAAAACATATAAATTCATTTATTATTTTTATTTACAAATGTTGTAAAAGCATCAGCTATTTTATTTGCAGCCTATGCCAATAGCACCCATGCCTCGGCTTGTACCTTGGCTGCCTCAGCCTGCATCTTGGCAGCGTGTGCTTGAGTTGCAGCTCCCAGCATCTGTAAAAAAGTTAGATGTACTAAAAATGTCTCTTAATACCCTATAGCGTGCTTGTGATTCTAATAATAAAAAAGGAAATAGCATAACATAATCAAAATATTTTTTTTTATTTCACATAGGCCTTCATGGGCACTTATAAAACGTCGACAAAAGGTGCACAGTTCGGGTTGGTCATTTCCTATGGAGAAGAACCTATAAGAAACTCCACGGTTACTCTTTTGAAACTTTAGTCTTAACTAACTTAACGTCCCGGCAGTCGATGCCAAATGTGTACTCTACACCAATTAAGGATGTTATACATCTCTCCACCTCAGTCAAAGGCATCATCACTGCTGATGATGCCTCGGTTGCCATACTGTATGATTTATTTATTTAATTTTGCTGCCTTAGTTCAAGCTGTAATTAGAATAGTGTATTGTACTAAATATAAATAAAACTGACGTGGATTGTACTTACAATTAAAAAGCAACTTGTGATTTAACGTCATGCACTGCTCGGGCTACTTGATGGATTCGTTTGGGAGTTTGTTGAGCTCCTTGGCAACCTCCTAGCCTTTTTCAAAATTTGCCAGTGTGGAGATATGGACGGGCTTCTAAAGTCACCAAAAGCGCATCAATCTGCCCCGAAGTACGCCTGAAACATTTAAGATATTCATTAAGTAAACATAAACACAAACTACTTTGGACAAACCCAAAGAATTCAATTTAGTACCAAAAATAGGAAACGAAAATTGTTGTAGGTTGTATTTACCTGACGCTCACGCTGCTGGCACTCGGGCTCGGGCCTGCGCCTTTGTCACTGTTCTCCACCATCAAAATACGGTTCTTTTCCAGTTTTTCTATCAATTCCAATTCTATTTCAATGTCATAATTTGTGTACAAACAAAAAACAAACTTGACATTGACAGTTTGTTTCCCATATTCACGTCTGTGTTGCAAGGAAGCGAACTATTTTCTTCTTTGTTATGCGTATACATAAAAACGGCATAAGCTGCTTACTCGTTTTGATGCAAAAAATTGTTAATATGATAAGGTTTACCTATCTTCTGCACAATTTTCAAAGAAAAATAGTTTTTTTTGAATATCTTGTCTACCAATTTTCCCTAAAATACAAGGATTTTTTTCAACTACCATAATTTTACAATAAAATCACCGCACTATGAATACGAACATCGTTATCGTACCGACAACGCTAAGTCAAGATAGTGACCGATTTTGCACGATAACTCGGCTGTCGAGACTTGCATTTAACGTTAGCGTCGTTACGGCAAGCGTATTTTATCGGTAAGAGTTAACGATCGTTAGCTCACTTATCGATCGCTAACTAAGTCGAGACTGCAGGCCCAGGAAACGAATAATCTTTGTCCAGATGACACCTACTCTCTTGGAAATCCGTTTCTTTTTGCGCAAGACAGGGAAACTTTTTACAACACAGAAGCAGAACTAGCACATCCAGAGTATCTAAATGAAAACAAAGAAGAACAGAAATCTGTGGCAACTAAAGACCATAAAAGAAAGAAATCAAATATTAACAAGAAGGTCATGAAAAAGTATCCTACACAATCTTCATCTTACGTTATTCGGAAGGAGACAGGAATACCTCATCATTTGATTAAAATACTTATATATGATCTTACCAGATGTGTTAAAGACAATAAACAAAATTGTGAAATTGACTATGATGTGGGTGACAGCGCTGACGTAAACATCCAATACCTTGTAAAAGATGATTATGATGACATTTTAGATGAAACTGAACATCTAGTCGGCAAAGTAGTGAAAAAATTAAGTAATAAGCAGTTTTACATGTGTGTAATATAAAGAGTTTGTTTTGTAATTGTGAACATGTACCTAAGTGTGTGTGTTTTGATTCTTTGACTACGTTAAATTATGTATTTTGTTTTTGTAATATTTAAGTCTTTCTTTTTTCTCATGTAAATATATGAATCTGAAAGTTTAATAAATATTATGATTTCCAACTTAACTAGTTTCATTTTGTGTTAGACTGCATGGGTAGTAAAATAACATAATAAAACACATCACACAATACTCATTCATTCCTGGAGTTCATTCGTACATTCATCCTTTGTAAATGTCATTCGCATTGCGCCCATATTTTGAAGTTTTGGATGCAGACTCAGGTTAAAGTTACTTCTTTAGACAAATGAGTATATTTATTACATAAAATGAGAAATAAAACAATAAATATTATAATACATGAGATTTTATTGTTCATACAATGATATATTATTGTAACATTATAAAATAAAATAAAGTAAATAGTAGATAATAAAATTAAGCAGGTACATAGTCCAAAATAAACATCTTAGAACATAGTACGATGATGACCCCAAGGTACAGTATCATTTTTATTTTTTCTTATTTGACGTTTGTCATCATTTCCATTAAGTACTAATTTATTAATTTTCTGTGTATACAACTTATGATTTTTAGATCGAATGACATACATAGTATCTCTGAGATTTATGTCATTATTCAAAGTATTTTTATATTTCTCAATTGTGAGTTTATTAGAAACAGTTTTTTTAACTCCTTTAGCTTTTTTAATTGTGTTGTTTAAAATATTTATACAATATAGTTTAGCCCTCAAAGCAATAAACTCGTAATGACATCTCCACCCATCTCATCCTTAAAATAGCCAGGTATTTGTTTATTCACTTTCGGAATACCATAAATATTATATTCTTCAAAGTTGCTAGTATCAAAATATTTTATATTTTGTATCATGTCTTTATAAAAATCTTCTGTATATATTAAATACAAGAGACTATCAGTATCAGTATAACAAAGTTTTATGCCATCTTTATATATTTTCTTCATAACAGAATAGTGAAATTTATATAAATGACACTTTGCTAATTCCAGTATTGTAAAACCAATGTATATTGGTCTATCTAAAACAACTTTAACAGGCTCTAATTGAATAGCAACAAGGTTCTCTGAAATAATATCCATATTTTTTTAAATTAGGGGCACTCACATATTTTTCTGCCCCCTTTATTTTATTGGTCTTATTAAAGCTATCTTTCCACACATTAACTAATTTAACATCTACTTGTTTCCTTTTGTTTTCAATTGTTTTACCAAAAATTGAATTATTTTGCTTCTTGAAAAAATCTCTTTCGAAATCTGAGTTAGCTTTTTGTCTGAGTACTGTATTAAGATTTATGTATGGTTCTAAGATATTTTTTTGAGTAAATGCTAGAATTTTGTGGATATTTAATAATATAAGACCATTCTTTAAACATTCTTGTAAGTGAGCATAGTGGATGACATATCTATATTTTTCATACAGATTAGCAATTAGTTTTGTGTTTTTGCTACCAGATGGAATAGGAACGGATAATTTTTCTGGCGCAAATGGCAAATCAAAATGCGTGTCATGTATATCAGGAGGATAATGAATATCAACTTCAAGTATGTGCCCTTCGTCACTATCAGCAGAAACGGATGCAATTTCAAATAAAGCTATTTCAGATTTTGTTAAAAATCTAAAATTGCCAGTGGGAAGTCTTTGTTTCATAGCATGCCCATATAAATTGACACAATCTAAGTAAACTAAAAAAGTGCTTGATTCTTTTTCGTTATAGTCTGACAAATATTTATTATTAGCCTTTGCATACCGCAGCGAGCATTGAGCAAGACCTCCTCTGATACCGAGACCGAGACCGACCTGTTTCTAGCATTTGATATATTTCTATATCAGATATTAAATCTAATTCTACTTTAGTTAACAAGAGCATGGCGTCCCAGCTTAATGATGGTGATGAAACATAATGACAAGGGTCAAGCTCATAATGACGTAAACTCATAGATCGGAATTTCTCAAATATGTCACACAATAGTAAGACATCACATTTCAAATATAAATCAGTATATTCACCTAAATTCTTAATACCAAATTTAGACCACACATTTAAAGCGTGATTGTAATCGTCAGTAGACACTGTATCGGATGTGAGTTTATTAAAAAAAATTGAGCGATCTGGTAACCGAGTTTCCGCATATCGTTCCCAGGAGTCTATATAATCATAGCAATACACACCTTTCCTGAGGCATAGTCTAAATAAATTTTCATTAGACAAAAATTATCGTAAATGCTTTAATAATACTTCGCAAGCAAATCTCAAATGCTTAAGGTACTGCTATCTCTGTCCTAACATACACTATGTCTCATTCGGCAGGGCTACAAACGATATTCTGTATTTAATATTTGATCGTAATAGTATGCGTAATTAATTTTAATAAATTTATTATTTTTGGTATTTTTTTAATGAATCAACATTTTTGGTATTTTTAATGAATTATTATTTAATGAATTATTATTTAATGAATTATAATTTTTTGTACTTTTAATGGATTATTATTTTTGGTATTTTAATTAATTGGAATTTAATTGATGTAATAGATTATTGTATATGTTGTTATAATTGTGGGTATGTATAATTCAGTATTTATTAGGGGTGCGTCTGGATGTTTATTAAGTGATTTATTATGAAAAGTGCTGTAAGAAAGGGGGTGGGCTGAAAATCAGCGTTGAACTGCGTAGTATCCATTCTGCGCACTGGTCGGCATCGGCTGAGCCCGCTTCTTTTGCCATATTGAAAATACTGGGCCTTGAAACTATCTTGTGTTTTGTTTATGCTGTAACATATTTTCTTAGTGGCAATAAATGTTTTCTTTCTTTCTTTCTTTAAATCATTGGAGTCCAGCGTCTTTACTAAGTTGTCTAAACTCGAACTTAAGAAATTATAAGAATCTATAAATTTTAATTGTACTACTTTCTGAGGATTAAATGGGAAATTTTTTGTAAAAGAAATATATTTTTCCTTGGTTCTTGGAATTAAATTGATTCGACCGCAAACACTTGAAAGTTCTTTTATAAATAAATGGCAGTCATATCCTGAAATATTATGAAATATTATGGGAATAAACTTTTCAGACTTATTATTTAAGTTGCATGAATTATGAGCTGTACCACGATATTTACCGGTGAAATGATCATGGTCATGAACGATAAGATCATTACTAGAAAAATTTTCTTTACAAATATGACAAACTGCAGCAGTCTTAAATCTCTTAAAGCTCTTCATCATTCAACGGGGACATGTCCCTAGGCAAAGATAAAATATCATATAAACTTTCTAAATCCTTAGCAATAGATTCTACAATTTTTTTTTAACAATTTGGACCTCGATAAGATACTAAATTATTAAGTTCTGGATTAGTCTCACAGCATATATAATAGGCAAAACATGTTGCTTCATGAATTTGTATGTTTTCAACAAACTGACTTTTATTTTTATCTGAATATTCTCGAAGTAAGCTTTCAAAGTCTCCATAAATAACAATAGGAATTCTTTGAGTCCTTATATAATTAGAAAACCGAAGCTTGCTATATTTTCTGGGAGCACTATTTGCATTCGTGCACAATTATGATTATCTAATTTTGCCTCTGAATCAAAGTATATAAAACATTCGTCACATAAGTGAAATTTAGATTTGTGTTTTGTTAATTGATGATGAACTAGTCGCGCAAAATTCTTTATTAAACAGAAATGATTTTTGTCTCCTCTTTGAATTAATAATAAATTTACGTGAGCAAGTTTCCGCTGTAAAGTTTTGTATAATGGTCCAGTAATAGTGTTTTTTTTTTCTAAACCATAAACATTTACACTTATATGAGGATTTATTTTTTCGAATTGTTTTATGTCATCAAATGATGGTGGGTAAGATATACCATTTATATTTAATAATTTAGAGTAATGTGGATATGATGAAACTCTATTACTGTTATAGTGTGCTGGATACATATGAGCTACAATACATCAGAGAAAGCAATGTCTATCTTTATTGCAAATATTAAGACATGACTTTGTTTTAAGATTTTTTATCGGTAAAGATATGTAACTGCCAGCTTTTAAGGGATTATACTTTACAATATTCATTTCCAAATGATTAATCAACTCTATAGCCCAACCAGATTCTGATAATTCAAATTCTGTGCACTTACACAGTATTTTTTGCACACATTCTTCAAAAACTAATTTTATATTAGTATTCTGAATTATCACATAATACTTTGTATTGAAAGATTTCAAAGACTGTTTGCGCCGCAAGCCGGTTCCGGGCGCGGGGGGTGCCACCACACCGAGAGGGGATCGCCGTCGCCACAGAAGACCGGCGCGCGCCGGCGCGCGCGCCGGTAATCGGCCACCGACCGCCAGTGTGAACGACCAATGTACCTAGCTAAACTTTGTAAACCTATACCTAAACCTAAGCAAATATAAAAATAACTAACCAAATTCTGTGTTTGGACTTCGCCCGAACATAATTGGCGACCGTGACAGGACTTCGAGGGCGTGCAGAGCATCAGAGGTCAACACCAAAAGGGAGTAAGCCCGTTCCTTTATTCCTTCCAATATTTCCATATACCTACTTACTATTTTCCAACTTCTATTTGCTGTGCTAAGTGAATGCTAACCGATCAAAGTGCCAGAAGGTATCTAGCTTTTCGCGTATCTTCCTATTGTACTCGTTATGTAAACGGTAATTCACGCTTAATAGACAGCTATAGTAATATATTCTAGTTGAAAATTATTAATTATCAATACAGGCCGGCCGATTCACGTTCACACTCTATTTTCCATTTATTTGCAGCCTATTTTGCAAAAACCATTTTGTTGAAAGTACCTACCTAATTACATTACCAAGGTACTTTTCAACGCCTTTGCTGAAGCTAGCTTACCTAGTTTGCATCTAGCTTTTATTTATCCTATTGTATATTGTTTGGCGACTATTTCTTTCGCTATACATTTGTCAGTCAATAATTGTGTTGATAATAAACCCAATTCGTAAAATTACTTTATTTAAAAGTAAATTTCTTTTGTTAAAAGTAAATAAAATCACCTACCCCATTTAAAATACAAAATTTGTAAATAACCAACTTATTTCTTATGCAGTTTTAGAAAATTCTACGAACTTCTACCGACCCTGCCGACCCTACGTTCGTGCTCGAGCGGGTGTCGAGTGGTGCCCGCGCTGTGTCGGTGACGCCTCCGCGCTCTCGCGCGTGTGTCCCCCCAGCGCTGCCGGTGTGTTGGCGCGCTCGGCGCCTGGGCCTGTACTCAACCACCGCGCCGCGCCGGTTTTCTCGTGCGCTGCTCCCGGTTGACGGGCTCGGCAGCGGCTGTGTGGTTTGAGCTACTGTCGGTTGGATTGTTTGTTAATTTATTTGTGTTTATTCTTTATTTTGCCCCACTCCTTTATTAAAATGGCTGAAAGGGAATCGACCACGAAAATTAAAAGTCCGCTTCCACTATTAAAAATAGATTCGACCGGTAAACCCGATGTAAAAGATTATTTAAAATCATTAATTAAAAAGCGTGCCGGGTTTCGAAGTCGGCTAACAGTTTTGAAAAATTTTATGGAAAAATATAAAAGTTCTGACATTACTAGGGTATCGAACTTGGAGATAAAAGAAATTTCTTTAAGGTTAAATCAATTAAAAGAATTAATGTCTAACTTTGATCGCGTACAAGCAGACATTGAAGAATATTCTGATAATTTGGATGAACAGATTTCAGAACGAGATATTACCGAAACTGAGTTTTTTACACAAATAGCTTTTGCTCAAGATTTGGTCGATTTGTTTTCAACCAAAAATAAAGAAAGTCACGCGTCTAATGGAGCAACCACGGGCTGTTGTCATGGTCATAATAATGATTCAATTCGGCTTCCAATTATTAATCTACCCACTTTTGATGGTAGTTATGCAAAATGGCTTGAATTTAGGGAAACTTTTAAAACCCTTATCCATGACAACGACTCGATTGCGCCCATCAATAAATTTCACTATTTACGAAATTCTTTACAATCGGGTGCCAGTGTCGTAATTAGATCGTTGGAGTTTGTCGCGAGGAATTATGAGCTTGCTTGGGACACATTGTGCAATCGATACAACAATAAGAATATTCTAATCAATAATCACTTGAGTTCATTAGTTAACGGTAATATTATACAAAAAGAATCTTTCAAGTCTTTGCGGTATTTAATTGATCAGGTGTCTAAGAACTTAAATGCTTTAAATACGTTGGACGTTTCTACCGAGAATTGGGACCCGCTGGTGATATTCTTGGCGTCAGCGAAGCTAGATCCTAGGACTAGCAACAAGTGGGAAGAATACAAAGGCAGATTGTCTAACCTACCCACTTTAGATGATTTTAGAAGTTTTATAGAAAATAGGGCTAATGTTTTAGAAACTGCTAGCTGTCGCAATTTAGAAAACAAGTCTACCCAAGGTAATAATCATAACAAAGAAAGCAGGACCACTAAGTCTTTTGCTACCTTCACAAATGTCAAGGACTCGCAGCATTACAGAACCTGTCCCATTTGTGATCAGCCTCATCTCGTGCACCAATGCAAAAGGTTTAGAGCATTGAGTGTTGAGGATAGATTAGGCGAGGCTTCAAAACACAATTTGTGTACAAATTGTTTACGAGGTGGACATTTCAACGCCCAATGTAGTTTAAAGGGGTCTTGTCGTTCCTGTAAGAAAAAACATAACACATTATTACACAAAGGTGACACAAATAAAGTACTTACCGACAATTGCGAGTCTTCTAGTCTACCTGTTAGCTTAGCTGCGGTCTCCTCCGGACAAGTCCTCCTGTGTACTGCAAAAATAGAAGCCATTAATAAACAAAATAAAACTACTTACCTTGCTCGCGCCTTGCTAGATACTGGCAGCCAGTCGTCATTCATCACGAGGAACCTAAAAGAGAAATTAGGACTTTCAACTGAAAGTATAGATATATTAAACGTATCAGGCATTAACGGAGTTGCTTGTCCTATAACAGAGCGGTGTCAGGTGAACATTAAATCACGCACTAGCTCATTCACAAGAAATATCAATTGTTTTGTTATTCCGACGGTGACTGGCGACTTGCCTAATGTTCAGGTTGATGTTAAGAAATTAGGCCTACCCGATAATGTAACTTTAGCTGATCCGACGTTTTACAAACCTTCGGAGATAGATATGTTGCTCGGCGCTGATCATTTTTTCGACATTGTTTCATCTAATAAAATTGCACTAGGTCCAAATAACCCTATCTTGCTAGAAAGTGCCTTTGGATGGCTAGTAGCTGGTCCAACAGGCCATAGTCCCAACAACAAGATACAATGCAATTTTGTGCAAACCCAAACGTCACTTCAAGACATCCATAATTCTATACAAAAATTTTGGGAGGTAGAGGAGCTACCCTCAGGAAATATTCTATCTTCGATAGATGAAAAATTTTGTGAATCGCATTTTGTAGCCAATACCCATCGCTTACCTGATGGTCGGTTTTCAGTCATGATGCCACTTAAAGAGTCTGCTGAGGAGACTCTAGGTAGTTCATTTCCAATGGCTATGAAACGGTTTTTATCCCTAGAAAAGAAATTAGATAAAAATCCTACTTTAAAACAACAATATTCTGAATTTTTGAAGGAATATGAAGACTTAGGTCACTTAATAGAAATACACAGACCACCATTTGGCTGTTACTTACCCCATCACGGCGTAGTTCGAGAAAATCATGAAACTACTAAATTGAGAGTAGTTTTCGATGCGTCCGCTAAGACTAGTACATCAAAATCTTTAAATGACATTCAAGCTGTAGGCCCAGTAATACAAAGTGATTTGTTTTCTATTCTTATTCGCTTTCGTGTTTATCCGTTTGTACTGGTTGGAGATATTGAGAAAATGTACCGGCAGATATTTTTAAACGAATCGCAGCGCCATCTACAACTTATATTGTGGCGAGAACATGCTCATGAATCTATAAAAATAAAACAATTAAATACAGTCACTTATGGCATGGCATCTGCCCCGTTTTTAAGCACTAGGTGTCTTATCCAGCTTGCACTCGAATGTCAAGATCCAATTGTGGCCAATACTATCAGATATCATTTTTATATTGACGATCTAAACACCGGTAGTTTCACTGAGCAAGAACTAAAACATATTTACACAAATGTAACCAAAATCTTAGCCTCAGCAGGGTTTCCGTTGAGAAAGTTCAAGACGAACTGCCCACAAATATTTAATGCTTCAAATAGCCCCTTTGATTCTAAAACTAACCAATCGCCACTTGAGTTTAGTACTGAAGCTAATGTGTTGGGTTTGAAATGGGCACCTAAAGAAGACAGTCTTGAATTCCCTAGTATCATTGAGGTTAATCCTAACGTCACCAAAAGGATAATCATTTCTACTACATGCAAACTGTTCGATCCTTTAGGATTGGTGTCGTGCTGTATCATTCTAGCAAAAATTCTCATGCAAAGCTTATGGAATACAAAATTGGACTGGGATGATCCAGTTCCACAACCGTATGTAAAGCAATGGTTCAATTTTATAAACAATTTGCACCATATCTCACAATTATCCTTACCTCGTCATGTGTTAGGTGACTGCTCCGCGAAGCCCGTTGACTTACATATCTTTGTCGATGCGTCTCAAAACGCTTACGCTGCTTGTTGTTACGTGCGATCTCCCAATGCAGATAACAGCATTAATGTTACGTTGCTTTGTGCCAAAACAAGAGTAGCACCCATTAAAAGCCTAACCATTCCGCGCTTAGAGCTGTGTGCGGCGTTGCTTGGTAGTCAGCTATGCTCAAAGGTTTTAGAATCAATACCGTGCAGTGTCAGAGATACGTTCTTATGGTCCGATTCCACAGTAGTGCTATGCTGGCTAAAATCACAAAGCAAAACACTACCAGTTTTTGTACGCAATAGAGTACATAAAATTAACATGCTTACTAAGGGTTTTCAATGGAAGCATATTCCTACCAATTTAAATCCAGCCGATTTAGGGTCAAGGGGAGTTGAGCCACAACATCTGCGTTCATGCTTGTTGTGGTGGGAGGGTCCTTCCTTCTTAAAGAAAGGTACTTCGGATTGGCCTACCCAACCTCATCTCAGCCCTCATGACTTACCGGAAGCTGAAATTAAAGTTCATTTGACGGTTGATGAAACGTCTAGTAAACAGACTGTAGTCGCTTTCGAAGATCACTCCAATTATCTAAAATTAAAAAGAACATATGCATACGTTCTACGTTTTATCAACAACAGCACACCAAACACGGACAAGCTTAGCGGTCCCTTAACAACAGTCGAACTAGAATCCTCACTGAGGCTATTACTTAAGTTCAGTCAATTGGCATCTTTCTCAGCTGACATAGCATATCTCAAACAAGGTAAACCACTTCACAACAAAAGCCGACTGTTATCTTTAAATCCGTTTGTTGACGACAACGGTCTGGTTAGAGTAGGAGGTAGGTTGGAACAATCTGCTTTCGACTACAATAAGAAACACCCTATCATACTTGATGCGAAGCATAATCTTACTAAGTTAATGCTACAATATGAACATAACAAACTATTTTATGCGGGTCCCCAGCTCCTCCTGTCCACTTTTCGTGAGAATTTCTGGCCTTTAGGAGGCAGACAGTTGGTTCGTGCTATTAGCAAACAATGTACTATCTGTACTCGTATGAGAAACAAAACAATACAGCCTATGATGGGTAATTTACCGGATGTTAGAGTAAATGAGAATTTTCCCTTCAATGCCTGCGGGATCGATTTTGCGGGTCCTTTTATGATCTCGTCCAAAAAGGGTAAAGGAAACCGGGTCTCAAAAGCATATCTATGCATTTTTGTTTGTCTAGCCGTCAAAGCCTTGCATCTTGAGGTGGTCAGTGACCTTTCGACCGCGGCATTCATAATGTGTCTACGCAGGTTCACGTCACGTCGAGGCAAGCCTAACATTATCTATTGCGACAATGGCAAAAATTTTGTGGGCGCAAACAATGAGTTGGGCAAAATGTTGCGATCCAGTCGACAGTCAGTGTCGGACTTCGCAGCGAATGAAGGCATACAATTCAATTTTAGTCCGGCCTATTCACCCCACTTCGGAGGTATTTGGGAGAGCGGAGTCCGTTCCTCAAAGAATCTTTTAAAACGCGCAGCTGGCAATGCCTATCTGACCTTTGAGGAGTTGGCTACACTTTTCTCACAAATAGAAGCTATCCTCAATTCTCGTCCACTTATCCCACTTTCATCCCATCCCATGGACTTAAACCCTCTCACTCCAGGGCACTTCCTGATTGGTCGACCATTAATATCACTTCCATCACCGCCTATTAATAGCAAGAATCCCAACAGATACCAACGCATCGAACAAATTAGGCAGCAATTCTGGGAGCGATGGCGCAGGGAGTACATGGCTGAGCTCCAACAGCGAGGCAAATGGAAGCAGAACTGCCCGCCCCTGCAAGTAGGCGACCTGGTCGTCGTGAAAGAGGACAACCTCATGCCGCTGCAATGGAGAATGGGGAGAGTTTCCAAACTGTATCCAGGACAAGACGGCATTTCGAGAGTGGCGGATGTCTATGTCGCCAAAGGAACTATCAGGAGAGCTGTAAACAAGCTTTGTCTTTTGCCAATGTCTACCAACCAACCTCTGACTACTACTACGAGGGAAAATGACAACTAAAGAAGAAGAAGAGGGTTTTGAAGATTCCTTCAACGCCCTGGAGGATGTTTGCGCCGCAAGCCGGTTCCGGGCGCGGGGGGTGCCACCACACCGAGAGGGGATCGCCGTCGCCACAGCAGACCGGCGCGCGCCGGCGCGCGCGCCGGTAATCGGCCACCAACCGCCAGTGTGAACGACCAATGTACCTAGCTAAACTTTGTAAACCTATACCTAAACCTAAGCAAATATAAAAATAACTAACCAAATTCTGTGTTTGGACTTCGCCCGAACAAAGACAATTCGTCGTTTTTAGGTAACTTGTATAATACAAAAAGCTCAAATTGTATTTTAATCGCTCGATGTTTTAATCTCAATGTATCAATAATCTTGTAAATCATGCTAGAAATATCTGATAAAAATATCTCTGGTGATATGTTATCTAGACTTATTGGATTAAATCTGTAACTAGCAATTCTGTTTTTGAAAGCAGTAGCTATTATTTGTACATTATCAAAATCAGTACTCAACAAACAGTTTGACTGGGCAAAACTTCATGTTTGATTATATTGAATAAAAAAACAGTAAAGCAATAGTCCATTAATTTAACTTGAGTATATTCACCAAAATTAAAGTTGTTTCAAGTTTTGTTCTTCAAGGTCAAAATTACTAGTCTAGAATTTAAAACTTCTTCAAAATTAAGATTCAAGGTCACAATTACTGATCTGGATTTTTTAAATATTTAAAGCATCAGATTCAAGGCCATAATTACTGGTCTAGTATTTTAAGCTTTGGGATTAATTATTTCGAGTATATTGGCTTTTGGTTTTTAGTTTTTTGGCTTTTGGTTTTTAGTTTTTTGGTTTACTGAAAGAAAACATACATATAATGATATACAAGTAAGTACTTAAAGCATCAGATTCAAGGCCATAATTACTGGTCTAGTATTTTAAGCTTTGAGATTCATTATTTCGAGTTTATTGACTTTTGGTTTTTTGGCTTTTTAGTTTTTTGGTTTACTGAAAGAAAACATACAAAAAAAGATATACAAGTAAGTACTTATACTAATCTGCTTAATCTACGGCAAAAAAAAAACATTAAAAAGAAATATCAATTATAGACTTCATGGATATGTACTTACTTAAATTGTAAGTTTTGACTGTTTATTACTGTTTAATATTAGACTGATAAAGTGATCGTAACAACTTTTTCTGTCTTTAAAAATTGTGGTAAGAGACGCTTACCTACCTATTTTTTAAAATAAGTTAGACTGATAGAGTATCGGTTGTATCTTCCGATAATCTTCTTTAGCAGAATTCACAAGTTTTGTGACTGCTTTCCATACCGGACTGCTGTCATCAACAGCCGATTTGAAGGTAACTAGTGCTCGTTTCCAGCGGTCGGTGCCGAGCGCCTCCGCTTCCCGAGCGTTGTAAACACGCAGTTCCACGTAGTAGTTGCCCTGCCGGGTGGGATCCCGCTGGAATGTATAACCAGAACCGCTACGTCTTGACAAGAAGCTCCGCAGTGCAGCCGCGCGGATGGGTTCATCACCAAGTTCTTGTTCGTTCTGAAATTAAAAATGATTATCATTAGTGACCTAGTGGCAAAGACCTTGATTCTCATGCTTGAGGTCGTGGTTTCAAAAACGGGCAAGTTCCTATGCGAATTTATCAAATTCATTTGTATTTTCTAAGTTTATCTTGGATGGCACTGACAACGGTGAAGGAAAACATCGTGAGGAATACCGGGACTTTATAGTTAATACCTATAAGTTTGAAATCGCAAACCCGTCTTGAGCAAGCGCGGTGATCAATGCTCGGACCTTCTCTGTATGAGAAGAGGGGTTTGCCCTGCAGTGGGGGGTACATTTACAAAATAAATAAACTTTGGCATACCTCTGAATCCGACAGCTTCCTTTTTTTGGCCGATGTCGATGGCGCCGGCAAATCAACATCCGACTCCGTGTCGGACCCAAAAAAGCTAGATTTTACCACTGGAGCACTGGAAATCTTCATTATTGCAGGTTTATTTGTTTTGCCGGAAACCTTTTTCCTTGACTTCTTTTTCTCTACCGATGGTGCTGGCTGAGATGCTGATATTTCACAGTCAGAATCGAAGGGATTTGTATAAATAACGTCACTCATAAATTCAATTAACTATTACATATTATAATATATCGAATTTATTATTCGATATTAATATTAATTGAGTTATACGCACATACTTGAAGTTCTATTGATCACAATAATATTGAAAAAAGCAAAAACCACAAGTACTCGGGATGAGTGCTAATTAAAATGAAATTATTGAATGCAGTCATATTTATAGATTACACGATTTAAAGCATGTAACATATCTAATTACTACCACTAACGCCATCTGCGTATAAAGCTGTAAACTATTACCAACAAGTAAGCGTAACCAACCAACTGTGTTCATATCATTGATTGTCTTGTAAATAGTTAGCAAGATTAATACTAGATGTCGCTGTTCGCTCACCTCGGATTTATAAAACTCGGTGTTAAGATTTACTGCGAATTAGTGACCTTCGCTACAAACATTGTTTCATTGAAGAATTCTACTAACCAAGTGCACCAACCACTTCATCCTAATTGGAAAAGTGCGTAGGACGCTCTGGCTAGCTAGTTTTCGTGACATTTATTTACTTTTTGGGTGAGAGGTCATCTACCGCCTCCCTTGTCCAAGCGGGCGTGGTGAAGTTGGTGGAAGCCTATTATAAGTACTGTATAAAATCACTCTAAATTCGGTAATCATCCATACCTGTTGGAAATTACTAATAAATCGTCCTGCCGAAACCCTGGAGTTTTCCTGTCTGCCGGAACGAGTGACGTCCTCGACTTCCAGTCAACGCAACCCCCTTTACAAACTGGCGACCAACGGTGGGCACGACTGCAAGCCGAAATACAGAACCCGCTCCGGCCGTATCACTACGACTACAGTGAAAAGGAGGTAAGCAGAGATGTCTGTCAACCTGTCCGACACGCAGTTTGAAGCACTTCTGGCTAGACTGTCACCTGGAAGACACGGTTCCTTTGCTTCCTGTAACGCTCAATATGACGGAGTGAAGAATCCGGAAGTGGTGGAAGCATTTTTGGCAGCGACAAGTGTTTTCAAAAATATTGAAAACATAAGTGATTCAGAGGCACTTACTGGTGTACCACTTTTACTGAAGGGAGAAGCTGCAGTATGGTGGCAGGGAGTGAAACAGCAAGTCACTACCTGGGAGGACTTCAAGGAGCGCCTCTGTTACGCGTTTGCTCCAAAAAAGCCCGCGTACATAATTTATCAAGAGATAGTACAAGTCAGGCAGGATTTTGCAATGCCTACTGAGAACTTCATTGCTCATAAACGCATGTTGTTGGCTCAGCTCCCAGGTCCTGAACACACTGAGGCGCAACAGCTGGATATGGTGTACGGACAGCAGAAGCACAGAATCCAGGAGAAAATTCCACGACATTCCATAACCACTTTCGATGACCTACTTAAAGCAGCGCGAGCTTTTGAGCAATTAGGGTGTAGCATGTCAAAACAAGGAATTCCTGCAACGTTTACCAATATAGAAATAGGTTGTTTAGATATCGAACTAAATAAAGAGTACCAAGATGTTTTCATTGGTAATAACCAACCATCCTTGCTTGGGGAACACTGTTTTGTTACCAAAAGTGACGTTCCAATATCGGTGCCTCCTTATCGATTATCACCGACTAAGAAAGAAATTCTAAATAAGGAACAGGAAGATGCCTATTCTACACTGAAAACCTGTTTGTCTACAGCTCCTGTATTGCGACAAGCAGATGAAACCAAACCATATATTATAAAAACTGACGCCAGCAGTTACGCACTCGGAACTGTTCTCGTCCAGGGGGAGAAGGACGAGGAACATCCAGTAGAATATGCGAGCAGGCTGCTCACATCAGCAGAAAGAAACTACTCCACTACTGAGCGCGAAGCTTTAGCCGTCGTATGGGCGTCGAGCAAATTTCGAGCTTACATCGATGGTTCATCCGTGACTCTAGTAACGGACCACCAACGCCTTCGCAAAAGAGGACGACGCAAGAAGAAAGTGGTCGACAACAAGTCAACCTCAACTACACGAGGAGGACGTGGACGTCCTAGGAAACAATTACTCCTCTCAATCCAGTCCCTCTCGCCGAGACGTCTTCGGGGACTGAGGGGGAGACTGTAACATATCTAATTACTACCACTAACGCCATCTGCGTATAAAGCTGTAAACTATTACCCACAAGTAAGCGTAACCAACCAACTGTGTTCATATCATTGATTGTCTTGTAAATAGTTAGCAAGATTAATACTAGATGTCGCTGTTCGCTCACCTCGGATTTATAAAACTCGGTGTTAAGATTTACTGCGAATTAGTGACCTTCGCTACAAACATTGTTTCATTGAAGATTTCTACTTACCAAGTGCACCAACCACTTCATCCTAATTGGAAAAGTGCGTAGGACGCTCTGGCTAGCTAGTTTTCGTGACATTTATTTACTTTTTGGTTGAGAGGTCATCTACCGCCTCCCTTGTCCAAGCGGGCGTGGTGAAGTTGGTGGAAGCCTATTATAAGTACTGTATAAAATCACTCTAAATTCGGTAATTATCCATACCTGTTGGAAATTACTAATAAATCGTCCCGCCTAAACCCTGGAGTTCTCCTGTCTGCCGGAGCGAGTGACGTCCTCGACTTCCAGTCAACGCAACCCCCTTTACAAGCAGTGATTACAGTTACAAATCGCTAGCAAAGTGAGAAAGCGTTTCCGACATGTGTGCTAAACGATTAGTTCTATGTCATCAGCAAATAGGGTCTAAAATTAATTGATTGTTACTTACTCAATATGATCGCATCCTTACTTTCCCTATTTGTCGACGGCGCCGCTCTGTCGCGTATATCTGAGATGATTTTCTAAAAAGGAAGTGGTATGTACTCTCTCAGAACAATAAGATTGATACCTATCACTTGGTAATTTGTGTGGAGAAAGCGAGGAATATGTTTAGAATCGGGACTTCTCTCAGTTTTATAAATTGGTTGAAAATGGTATGAGAATTCTTGACACTCTTTTACGTGTAATAATTAACAAGAAATTAAGACAGTTATTATAATCTTATTTTTATTCGTACTGTGGTGAATAATAAAAAGTATAATATGACCAATAATTTTAAGCAGATAATATCACATAATTTTGTATAAAGTGAGCTAATTTTATATAACAGACATCAAACGAATAAGACACGTTCGACAATTGTCTCGATGCGACATTTATTATGATCAGTCGTTGTAAGCAAACACGCTTTGAACTATAACTGCTAACAATTAAATAATCATAACATCATCGCACATCTGAGTCGATGCAATCAGATTCAGATGTGCGATGATATTTGTTTATGTGTGGAGAATTGGGTGTTCTGGATCATGCGCTCGAGCAAAGCGAGAGCAAGTGTAAATAATCATAACATCATCGCGCATCTGCGTCGATGCAATCAGATTACTATACGCATTGTATTAATCATGTGTGGAGATTTGGGGCTTCTGGATCATGCGCTCGAGCAAAGCGAGAGCAAGTGTAAATAATCATAACATCATCGCGCATCTGCGTCGATGCAATCAGATTACTATACGCATTGTATTAATCATGTGTGGAGAATTGGGGCTTCTGGATCATGCGCTCGAGCAAAGCGAGAGCAAGTGGTCCAGAACCCCCAATTCTACCCTACTAATACTAAGGCCTAAATATTTAAATGTGCTAACATACTCCAGTTTCATACATACGCAGTTAACCTTGTCCCTATGCAGACACTCATATGTATGTCCTATTACATCAAGATCCTTTCTGCGTACATTTCTAGCTCGAAGATTATGTGGCGAGTATATATGCATGCATTTTGTCTTGGACAGATTTAATGTAATTCCGTTGTCGTGTGCCCATTTGGTGATAAAGTCAAAGTCAAAGCACTTTATTTCAAGTAGGCCAGTTACAGGCACTTTTGAATTGTCAAAAGACAAAATAAAATATTACAAAATTATGGTGCTACAGTCCCAGTCACAAGACATAATAACTGTGAAAGTACCGTAGATGCCCGTTCCAAGGCGTAGATCTCTATGGAGAAGAACGGGCAAGAAACTCCATGGACACTCTTTTTCAATTAGGTAATTATTACAAATCATTTGTTACATCATTTATGTTGAGATTACACATTATGTGAGAACGATGTAGAAAGTTAAAAGTGTCCATAGTAAATATAAAAAGACAATTCAGAAATAAAATTAGAATCAATTAAAATAAACCATGGCAGCTAAGAGATGACCAGTCCCAACCGACAGCGCCCGTTCACGAACATGACACATGTATCAGCACCATTCAGCTCAACCATTTTGAAGGGAGCTAAATGATCCGACACACGCGCCACCATCGGCGAGACATTTGAGTGAGCATGACATACTCTCAACCACCGGAGTCATTCAAGTCAATAGAAGACGTAGGTATCTAGACAATGATAGCTCTGAAGTACTTGGTACTCACACAATGCTGGCTATGCTGCTATGTAATACTAGAAAGATTGACTTTATATAATGCAAAGTTAGTAGCAATCTTCATCAACTCCGACAATAACAGTAAACGATACCTACGACAGTCTTACCAAAAAATAAAATCTAAAAAATACACATAAAAATGAAATTAAAAAATAATAATATTTAACACAGCAAGCTAATTTTGGTAAAAGAACACGAACATTGTCTTGAGTTCAACACAGCGACCAACTATGCTTATCATCTAAATAATCATTAATAGAATAGTATGCCTTAGAACAGAGATTAGTTTTTACTTTTGCTTTAAATGCGTTAAATGGCAAATCTAGAAAAGAAGACGGTAACTTGTTGTAAAAAGTTATACCAACCCCAACGAATGAACTATGCACCTTATGAAGTCGATGAAAGGGAGCTCGTAATTTGTCCTTATTTCTGGTGTTAAAGTTGTGAATATCACTATTGTTACTGTACAAATGAATGTTCTGCCTAATATATAAAATGTTGGCGAATATGTACTGTGAAGCCGCTGTGAGAATACCAATCTCTTTAAAAAAATCTCTTAGAGAAACACGCGCACCTAATTGGTAAATGGCACGAACAGCTCGTTTTTGAAGCACAAATATATTTTGAATATCAGCGGCTCTGCCCCACAGTAGAATACCGTAGGACATGATACTGTGAAAATAACTATACTAAGTAGACCAACCTTGCTGTATCAACGTCAGTGTATTGTCTAACCTTTCTGACGGCGTAGGCGGCCGAGCTAAGCCTACCCGCTAGGCTTGATATATGTGGCCCCCATTGAATTTTTGAGTCCACTGTTATACCCAGAAACACAGCTGAATCAACAGTTTCGAGCTTCTCATTGCCGAGCACAATGTTGGAACCCAGATTGCTAACATTGGGCAAAGCGAACTTTATGCATTTAGTCTTCTTGGCATTAAGAACAAGATTATTTGTTGTGAACCAATCTGTGACCATTGATAGTGCGTTATTCACGTCATCAAAAACTTGTCTATTCCTATCTACTTTAAAGATCAGAGAAGTATCATCTGCAAACAGCACAACGTCGCAAATATCCTTTAAATAGAATGGCAGATCGTTAATATAAACCAGGAATAATAACGGACCCAGTATTGAGCCTTGAGGTACACCCAGCTCAACAGGTAACCTGGAAGATTTAGCGCCATTAACGTCTACGCATTGGTATCTATTAAGTAAATATGACTCAATTATATTTAGGGCTTCGTTTTGTACACCGTAATGACGTAGTTTACGCAAAAGCGTATCATGGTGAACGCAATCGAAGGCTTTAGAAAGATCGCAGAAAACACCAATTGCATTTCGCGACTTCTCCCATGCGTCAAATATGTGTTTCAACAAAGTAACACCCGCATCTGTAGTCGAGCGACCCTTCGTAAACCCATAATGGTCATTGTGAAGGAGGCTATGTAAGTTGAAATGTCTGAGTAACTGCTTAAGTATTAACTTTTCAAATATTTTGCTGAATGCAGGCAAAATAGAGATTGGTCTGAAATTACCAATATCATTTCTGCTACCGGATTTAAATAGAGGGATGACTTTACTGCTCTTCATGAGATCAGGAAAAGTACCCAAATCAATGCATTTGTTAAACGTAACAGCAAGATAGGGGGCCACAATGTCTATTATATTGCCCAAAAGTTTGGTAGATATGCCCCAGTAATCACCCGTGTTTTTAGATTTAAGAGAATTAAAAACATTAACTACATCACGAGGCGCTACATGCTCGAATCTCAATACATAACTACATTTAGGGACGCTACTATGCAATAGGTTTTCAGCCTTAGACGGCGACGAACTTAAGGAGCAAGTCGTCGTTGCAGGTATGCTCGTAAAAAACTCATTAAACGCCTCAGCTACGTCAGCTGGTTTATTAACTAACTTGTTATCAACCATGATCTCGAGTTGATTTTATTTTTTAACCGATTTACCCGTTTCGTTGTTTATGATTTTCCAAGTGGCTTTTACTTTGTTATTAGAATTTTTAATAGTCTCACTTAGAAATTTTGATTTTGCAACACGACAAATCTTTTTAAATAATTTTGAATAATTTTTAACATATTCTAAAAAATTGTTATCAAACTTGTACTGTCTCAGACCATACAACTCATACAATCTCGCTCGGCTTTTATAAATGCCTGGTGTAGCCCATTGGTTGAAACCAGCGGAAGTCCCAGTAATGTTGATAGTTTTAGTTTTAAAAACGGATTTGTACTCATTTTGCACAACATCAAAAAGGGCCTCGTACATTTCATTTGGGTTCTCGTACTTTCACTTTGTTAAAGATCTTGTGATATGTGTGTGAATACAATCAATAAATAAATCGATAAGCTTGCAAATCATTTTCCAGATATATTACTTTTACAATAGATAAAACAACCCAATGAATCAAAATTAATCATAAAACCCTTTGATACAAGTTTGTTTACAGATAGAAGATTGGCCGAAAGCAGAGGTACTAGTAAGACATATTTTAAAATAGAACTTCATTTTCATTGCTCATTCTCAACTTCAAAGTGCCGACGCTCTTAAGTATTGAAGTATCTGCTATTCTTAATTTATTATCACAAGGCACTATAATTGTAAATTGAGTTTTGTTTAAACACATATGTTGAGTACAGCCGCTGTCGACAAACCACTCATTGTTGACTGTTGCCATAAAAGCACTTATAATTAATGTACTATTCTCCTTTCCATTTTCTTCATTTTTAGTGGCTCGGTCTCTCCTTAGTTTTAAACATTTATTTTTATAGTTGCCTGTTTTCGAACAATAATGACATTTGATATTTTTCTTGTGGATTGCAAATTTCTTAGACATAAAAGCAGTTTCTGGATTTTGTCCATTTCTTCTATATTCTTCTTGAAGAAGATGAGACCGCCAAGCTCACTAGATAAGGCTGACGTCAAACAAGGTGTTTCCAAATTAGATACCAGTGCATCATACTCTATAGGTAATCCTGATAACAATATTACTGCAACCTCGCTGTCCTCTATCACTTTATTTATGTCTACAAGTTGTTGTACTAAACTCATAATCTTCTCAATAAATTCCGTCATAGATGAAAATGCCACACGATGTAGCTTCCTGAGTAAATAGTACACGCCGATAAAGGCCATTCTCTTTAAATATGTTGCATAAGGATTTCCAAGCTTGCTAGTATATTTGCGTCTCTCACATTTTGATAACAATGCGGCCTGACCGCTAGGCAAACTCTTGCAAGTGCCCTCTGATCTCTGGTAGGATCGGTATCCACGCTGAACACACACTGCCACGAATTTTCTAACGTAAGTAGCATTCGCATGCAAAACTGCCAACTATTCTAGTTCGACTTGCCGTCCAACCACTCCAACTGCATTCCATGAAAATAATATAGTCTCAGGCATTTTCGTTGATTTGAAAAAGGCGTTTGACACAGTTTCTCACTCAAAACTATTACACAAATTAAGTGACTTGGGTATTAGTGAAACAGTTTACAGCATATTAAAAATCCTATTTATCTAACAGATGTCAAATTGTTAAAATAGATGGCTATGAGAGTATTTCCCAAAACATAACATGTGGAGTGCAAGGGTCTATTTTGGGACTACCATTATTCCTTATGTTGGGTGTAAGGGGCTCCGCTAAGACCTTGGAGCCCAAGCCAACCTCGCCTGCACGTGGCGCACCTGCTGGACAACGGAAAGGGCTCTGGCGATACCACTCCTTTGGGGTTCGTCCTAGGGGTACGGGGGTCAGACGGCAGTCGCCCCAGTAATTGGCACAAAGCCACTTAAAAATGGATAGGAAAAGAAAGAGATATACGTTTAGGGCTAGGGCGTCGCCGCATAACGACGCGCATGGGGATCGCCTTAACTCTGTGACAAGTATGCGAGGGCTACCGGGCCCCGTGCGAGCCCGGCTAAAGACGCTAGCACCAACTACGAAGATTCGCTTTGCAAACTGGAACATTGGCACGCTTACGGGACGATCCGCAGAACTTGCGGCCATACTTGCTAGGCGTAAAGTGGCAGTGGCATTCCTGCAGGAGACACGGTGGAAGGCCAACAGGAGCCGGAATATTGGGCACGGCTACAAGCTGATCTATACAGGCTCTTCTGGTGGGGAGAACGGTGTGGCAGTGGTGCTCGCCGAGCATTACCACGATAGCGTCTTGGAAGTTAGATGCATATGCGACCGACTTATGGTAGTAAGGTTGCTTATTGAGGGGGTCGTGACCCACTTAATAAGTGCCTACGCCCCGCATTTCGGTTGCGGCGACGCGGATAAGACGGTGTTTTGGGATCGGCTCGGAGATGTACTACGCGGCATACCGTTGTCCCACGATGTCGTTTTGGGTGGCGACCTGAACGGTCATGTGGGCGAGGTGCAGGGGGAGTATGAACGTGTCCACGGCGGCTATGGTTACGGCCGAAGAAACGCAGAGGGGGAAACCATTCTCAGAACCTGCACTGCAGCTGACCTGGCCGTGGTGAACACGTTCTTCAAAAAGAAAACCGAGCACACCTGATTACCTACAGGAGCGGTCGGCACGCCACTCAAATCGACTATTTACTGACCAGGAGAAGCCATATCAGTCGCGTGGCCAACTGTAAGGTCATACCCGGTGATTGTCTCACTGCCCAACACCGACTTCTTGTCATGGACCTCTGCGTAAAACCCCGTCGCAGACACGCCGAACGTTGCCGCCGTCAAATCAAGTGGTGGCTGCTGGATCAAACCAGATACTCAGAGTTTGACTCTGCCGCTGAGGATATTAGTCTCGACACAGCAGGCAAGTCCGTCCAAGAGTGCTGGAAAACGATTCAGACAGCAATCACAAAGACGGCAAAGCAAGTTCTCGGCGTGGCGAAAGGGGGCCGCAAAATCGACAAGGAGACCTGGTGGTGGGACGCCACAGTCCAGGGTTCATTACGGGAGAAGAAAGCGCTCTTCAAGACGTGGCAAGCGACCAAATCTCCTGAAGATCGCGCATCTTACAGGACAGCGAAAAGAGCTGCCAAGAAAGCTGTAGCCAGAGCCAGGCGTGACCACTTGCAACCATTATATGCTAAGTTGGACACTCCTGAGGGGCACAAGCTCATATATAAACTGGCGCGCTCTAGGGCCAAAGCAGCGCAAGATATTACTCGCTGCTGTAGCGTCAACGGCCCTAATGGCGAGCTCCTGTACGATGATCGTTCGGTGAAGGAGAGATGGCGCTCTTATTTCCACGTTTTGCTGAATACTCAGCACCGGGAAGTGCACCCTCCCGAACAACGCCCGAACAATGGACTCGTGCCACCGATTACACCTGACGAGGTCCTCGCATCTCTTCGTCACATGAAGAATCGGAAAGCTGTCGGACCAGACGAGGTGCCAATTGAAGCATGGAAAGCGCTGGGGGCTCGTGGTGTGTGCATTCTTACTAACCTTTACAATAGAATCCTGAGCGACCGAATAATGCCCGATCAGTGGCGGCTTAGTATAATAACGCCGGTCCACAAGGGTAAAGGGTCCGTTCAGGATTGCGGTAATTACCGCGGTATAAAGGTGATGTCACACACCATGAAGCTCTTCGAGCGCATTATTGACACCAGGATCCGACAGGAGTGTACAGTGTCGGACTCCCAGTACGGTTTCCAACCAGGACAGGGTACTATGGACCCTATATTCGCCCTAAGGATCCTCATGGAGAAGCACAGGGAAAAGAATATGCCTCTGCATTTTGTATTCCTAGACCTGCAGAAGGCCTTTGACTGTGTTCCCAGGGAGATGATCTGGTGGGCGTTGCGGTCGAAGTTGGTACCAGAGACCTACGTGGAAATGGTACGTGACATGTACCGCAACTCCGATTCAATAGTCAGGACCGCTGTTGGTGATACCACCCCCTTCCCCATAACCGTAGGCGTGCATCAGGGCTCCGTCTTGAGCCCCTATCTCTTGAGTGATATTAGACGAACTGTCAGCCAGCGTACAGAAACTACCGCAGCCTTGGCTGCTTATGTACGCTGATGATATCGCACTGGTAGATGGGGACAAAGGACGGCTCACCAGACGCGTGCACGCATGGAGGGAGGCGCTTGAGAACGGCGGGCTGAAGCTAAACGTGGCGAAGACGGAGTATATGGCCTGCAACAGCACAGATCTGACGTCTCTCCGTATAGGCGATGACACCGTCGAGCGCATGGACAACTTCAGGTACCTCGGATCTGTGCTTGATGCATCCGGGGACATCGATCGCGACATCAAGGCCCGTGTATCAGCGGCTTGGGCGAAATGGCGCGAGGTGACGGGTGTCATTTGTGACCCCAAAATGCCGGTCAAGCTGAAGGGACAGGTCTATAAGACCATCATAAGGCCTGTCCTTACGTACGGCAGTGAGGCGTGGCCGGTGCTGGAGCGACACCGACAGGTGTTGCATGTCACGGAGATGCTGCGGTGTGTGGCGTCACGCGGAAAGACCGTGTACGGAATACATACATCCGCGGCAGCCTCCATGTCCGTGACATTGCTGACAAGCTGCAGGAAAGTTGCCTCCGCTGGTACGGCCACGTCTTACGACGACCGGCAAGCCACGTGGGAAACAAATGCCTGGACATAACCCTACCAGAAACAGAGCAGCCAGGAACAGAGGACGGCCCAAGAAACGCTGGCTTGATTTCGCGCAGGATGACATGCGCGCCAATGGGCTAGTTGCGAGGGATGCCGAAGACCGGGCAAAGTGGAGGAGGAAGTGTAGGATAGCGGACCCTGGGTTCTTCCGCGCTGGGCGGGATGAGCAACCGGGATAAACGCTAGGTAGAAGAAGAAGAAGATTATTCCTTATGTAAATAACATTAGTCAGATAGGTTGACAGGATATTTAACACTTTATGCAGAGGACACAAGTTTATTTTACTTGGGTCAATCCATATATGATATTAAGTGAGGCAAAATGACTTAAACCTAATAGGCGAGAAGTTCCTACATAATTTACTTACCATTAAAATACCGATAATACCGATCTAGTAGTAGCATAATTAAATACGGAGTCCCCCAAGGCAGTGTGTTAGGACCTCCACTATTTTTAACATATATAAATGATCTACCTGGGGAAATAAAGCATCCTATGGTACTATTTGCTGATGACAGCACGGTAGTAATAAAATGTGACGATCCTAATACATACGAAGCAGAAATAAATTTGACATTAAATAAAATAATTACTTGGCTAAATAATAATAATCTAGTCATAAATCGAGAAAAGACTAAAATAATGCATTTTTATCAAAGAATTCCTAATATAAACGTTGACATTAACTATTTGGGGACCAAAATAGAGTCGGAAACTGTGACTAGATTCCTTGGTGTTATTATAGATAATAACTTGTCTGGAAACCGCAAACGGACGATATATGTAAGAAAGTTAATAAATTTGCATATGCTCTCTATAAATTGGCAAAAATTGTAAACGTAGAATCTCTTTTAATGGCCTACCATGGCTATGTTGCATCCGCACTAAGATATGGCATAATGTATTGGGGCAATTCAGTAAATAAAGAGTATGTTTTCAAAGCCCAAAAAAGATGCATCAGAGCTATGTGTGGTTTACAGAGTACTGACAGTTGTCAACCTCTATTTAAAACCCTCAAAATCCTAACCTTGCCTTCTCTGTATATATATGAAGTAAATGTATTTGTCAAAACAAACAACGCTCTATATGAATTAGCTTTTAAAAGTCATTACAGGAAACTTCGTGATAAAAATAAGTTAGAGCTTAAAGTACCTTGTGCAGGCACGGCTTTAATGAGTAAAAGCTTCTTCTGTATGGCCCAGAGAATATTTAATAAGTTGCCCTGCTCAATAAAAAGTCTCAATTTAGTCAATTTTAAGCATACATTACGTAATATATTAGTACGGAAATGTTACTATTGTCTCAGTGACTATTTTGAAGACAGCTCTTTGACATAATAATATTTGTATACCCATAGCATGTATAATGATGACTTTGCAATTCCGTGGACAATATCACTTAAACTTTTCTGTTAAAAATTACTAACCTATTGACATTATAACTATTTATTACTGACATGATCGAATTTATAATTAATTATTGACATCACTTGGCATATTAAATTACACAAATAATTGATATTGATTACGGAGTTATTATAAATTAATTTACCTAATTGGCAAAAGCCTCACAAAAATGCATATTTGTACGCCACATGGCAAAACATATAGAAACTCATATTATTGTAACATCTTGCACACTGCTGTAACCTACTTATGTTTACAAATAAAGACTGATTGACTGATTGATTGACTGATTGACATTAATACTTCAAAAACATCTTGCATGATATTTACTGCGAAAAACAAAAAGATCTCACCCTACGCTCCTTTGATCGTTAATAATTTGAAAATAAAAAAATCCAGTACTGAGAAATATCTCTAAAAACACAAAATGAAATTTTTGCAGCAGTTTTTTTTAAATAAAAATGTATAAAAAACGCAAAATTACTGTCAATTATAAAGTTTTTTTTGGTATTGAATAAATAATCAACAAAAATAATATACAAAATTTATCAATATTGACCATGCATGAACGTGTACCTGGTGGCGGTTCAGACACTGACGCCGATGTATATTTATTGGGCTGCATAAACATGCAGCCCAATACATTGACGTTGCAAGATAAGGCAAAAACGCCTTATCTTGCAATGTCAGATCTCTAATCTGTGTAACCTCGTTTGTGTCTGCTGTCCACTAGTTCTGGTAGCAAACAGTTCAAATAGAGTTGTCAGCTTTGGCTCCATTTTCTTTATCCAGAATTCGTTATCTTTTTCAATGCGCTCTATTTCTCTCTAACTCATTCTCTCCTGCCCAGATCCCAAAGAGGCACATATATGAAGTTGTCCTTGAATTTGGTAAAACCAATTGCTGTTTTTATTTATGGCTGTGGTATTTGTTTTTTTATTATATTTTATTATTTGAATTGTATTGTTTTCTATAGCTTTCGCCATTCCTTTGTTAGATGCTTTTATTGGACATTTAATTTTCTACAATTGTATCACTTTCAATCAACCCGTCAAGCGTAGCCCCCTAAAACAAAAACTTATGAAACTTTTATAAATTATAGCTAAAGCTTCCTTCAACTTTTGAATAATTTCTTTTTGCACTATTTAAAGTTCCAGATGCAAAACTTATGGGCTCTCCATCTTTTTTGTGACTAAGTACTGCCCCAACTCCATAGTCATTAGCATTAGTTGTTAAAAACAATTCTTTATTCACATCATATTGGACTAACAGCTGATTTTAAATCGATAATTGCTTACTATTTTTAAATACCTTTTCACATTCTTCAGACCACTTATACAGGGTGCTGTTTTTTTAATAGATAATGCAGGGGTGTAAGGTTTCTGACAACCTTGGCAAAAATTTACAAAATTCAAAAGTCCAAGATAAGCTTGTAATCGAATTACTGTTTTAGGAGCTGGAGCTCTTATGATGGCTTCTACTTTATCTGACAAGGGTTAATTCCTGTTTTATTTTTCAAAGTAAATTTTTCCAAATTAACTTTGAAATTATATTGAGATGTTCATATTGCATCTTTATTAGCTAATTGAAGCTTATACTTATGTTTACTACAATAATATTCTTGATTGTATAATGGTTCAACATCATTACATAATCTATAAGGAATATATCAAATATAAGTTCAAAAGGTTGATATTTTGTTGCTGAATGAACAGTGGAATTGTAACTAAACCACCAGTAATCTAACCAATGTGACCAAAGCTTTTGTGAGAATTTTCTAACGAACCGATAGATTGGTGATGGTACGCAGTTGATGACACTTTATCGATGTTTAAAAGCTTACAAACCTGTTCCAAATTATATTCTTGCTTACTAACATTACAGATAGACAACATTACGGATAGACACTGATTCTACGACGTCTTATTTCTACGGCGGTCAGTACTCAACTGCCATATTCCCACCACGCAAGTACTTATAAAAGTGCGCCAATGCGTAGTTGCTCTTGATTGCCGCCAAAAAAAAAAAAAAAAAAAAAAAAGGGCGTGCTTGTGTTCTGTTTTGACGTCCGTACTATTGACTAAACCCGACACGGCCATCCTGCAAGACTGGCGTCCTTGTCTGTTCCTCATTGTCAGGTTCTAACAGTGTATCGAATCATGTGGAAATCCTCAATGGATGTCCTCAGCTCTTGGGGAAAGCTGAGGGGTCTGTCAGACTCCTACTGACAGAAATCCACATGGTGTTCTGTAGGCCGTAGTTCCTCTTGAGAGGCGAGCGTGGTACACAGCACGTCGCCTTCTCGAGCCTCTCTCAGGTGACAGATCCCCAAATCTATCACCCGCAGGCATTATCTTCTTGTCCTTGCTACATGCCATCTCATGGTTACCTCGTGTTGCACCACACGTCATATTAGTCCACGCCAGCCTGGCAATCGCCCATCATACAAGGGATGTTTTTCTGAAACATACAAAATTTTCAAAAAGTACTTGCTCGTCCAATCCTGACTCATACTCTAGGGTGAGGAAACATTTTGAAACAATCAAACATGATCATTTAAATTTCTCTGTTCACTATTGCAAGGAACGAGTGATTCTATTTCCAATTTAAAGAAAATAGCCACTTAATCATCGATTTTTCACCTAAAAGCACCCAATCTTCGTGATTACAAAGTCCAAGTACCACGGATAGTCATTAATGTCACATTAAATGAAACTAAAGAAAATAAGAAACCAGGTATCTTATTTACGATATTTAGATAAGATAAGATATTTATTTTTGCAAAAACATGAGTATACAATATAATTGCATGGTCTTAAAATAACATTTCGTAATAGGTTTAGCAATCACATAGCTCTCCTAGCTATCTCATAACTCTCCTAGCCATATCATAGCTCTACTAGCTATGTCATAGATCTCCTAGCTATATCACAGTTCTCTTAGCAATCACAATTGCTCTACTCGCACATCTCCACGAAATCAAGTCAACTCAACTTTCTGAACTCAGAACCTGTTCACACAAGAGTTTTAGTCTGTCCTATGTTACGTCATTTCATTATCTACTTCATCTACTATCTCAATTGGTACTTGAGCTTTGTGTGTGTTACCAACACGATCTAAAAAAAGAAAAAAATAGATAACCAAAATTACGACGATTCGAACGTCATCAACATTAACATGGTGACCTCACCTCTCGCGTGACTATGTGAGTTTACTTTTTTAACTCATCAGGAACTTTCTTTAAGGTTCCTTACACAAACATGAATTTTCAAACCAGACAAAGTGTCACACAGAATTGCAGGTGCCATACAGGCCTACCGTTGCCATAAAGGCCAACAGTTGCCACACAGGTCAACAGTTGCCATACAGGCCAACAGTTGCCACACAGGCCAACAGTTGCCACTTAGGATCAAAGTTGCCACTTAGGCTCACAGTTGCCAATTAGGCTCACTGTTGCCTCTTAGGCTCACAGTTGCCACTTAGGCTCACAGTTGCCATTCAGGCTCACAGTTGTCACAAAACGCTCGGTTACTCCTGACCGAACTTGTTTATTCGGTTCGTGCAAATAGGGAAATTTTAGAATACTACTCTTTAACTAAATCATTACCCTGGGCCATGTACCACTAGTCGTTCCAAACAAACTTTAAGACTTCTGCTGCAGCAACAACTGCCAAGCTTATAGAATCCCTCGAGTAAAGCCTCTGAAACCACAGCTCTCTAGCCGACCAGCAATTGTATTGCTCTCACAACGGTCTCCAGACCCCGACCGCCGCCAGAATCCACAGGTACGGTCAAACATAATACGTTCGATAGCTTGTATCACTCGACACCTTAAGCTTGCTCATTATCATCAAAATCCTTTTGTCATCAACTTCGACTGGTACATACCCGCTGGCATCTTTCTTAACCTACAGTGTGCGTACTTGTAGATTCTATGCGTACCTATTTAAATCTTTCGGTGTATAACGATCACCGTCCTGTCATAATCACCTATCGTGGGCCTATTTATTTTTCGTACTAGTTTCCCACACAACACTTCATTACAAAAAGGTCCAACGATCAAAAAGTTCAACAACTAAACAAAGTAATTGTAACAATTCTGTTACTCTTTCTCAATTCTGTTCTCTGCATATATCCGACACCTAGTGGAGTTCGATTGTCCCGTGAATTCGGCAGAACAATGAAGCTTGTCTGTATCACGCACTCTTCCTACTTTACAGGAACGGTTATCTTCTTTACCCGCTGGGTGTTCCCTATGCCAACTGCCAAAGTGACTCTCACTGTTTCTTCGGAAAACTTGTGTCCTTTGCTCGTCAACTATGTATAAAGTTGGTACGATGCGATGCTCGTTTTAGCACAAGTGTCGATGTATGCTGTCCCTTTAATGCCATCTATATCAATAAACATTATAGGTCTGCTTCTTACATCCGAATGTACATTAACCGGGTAAGAAGCTAAGTTAGCCGATTGTAGTGCGCTTTGTTACTTGGCAGCTTCCAATAACTCGTCGTAACTTTTTATGGAGTTGCGTGGAATCTTTTCACGTATTTGGTGTTTCAGCTGACCGTATTTCATATGTAACTGATGGGATTCCGGTATTTCGGGTTGTGGAAGCTGAGGAAACAGCATTCGTTTATGTGCTACGAAGCTTTCAGTGGTCGTGCGAAAGTCTTGGTTTCCATAACTATCTCTCTGTCATAGTTGTTATTGTTGTGGAATATAGGCAGATTTCTTTGGAGCAAAAGCGTGACGTAAACGTTTCTTGAAAGTTGCCCATATGGAGACATGATTTTTAACTCCTTGCCACCACACTGCGCCATACGAGCAGACCTTAACACGCAATACAGTCAGAAACGCAAGGAAATCTATCGCAGTACCCGCTAAGATAGGAGACGGTGGGCTGATGGTATTGCTGATCGTGCTCAACAAGCTGCAAACTCCGGCAACTTGAAAGAGTTGTACAATGCTACCAAAACCTTGGCAGGTAACAGCAAGTCGAAGAAGAAGCCGCTGAAGTCCAAAGATGGTCAGCTCATTGTGACGTCAGAAGGGCAGCTACTTCGCTGGCGTGAACACTTTGAAGAGGTCTTCCGTTTGTCAGCTACATCGACGCCTGACGCGCTGCAAGTCAGTTCCCCACCATCCCAGCTTCTCAACATTAACACGGAACCACCGTCAGCCTCTGAAATTGCGGAGGCAGGCCGCTCTTTGAAGACAGGCAAAGCACCAGGACTCGACCTGATAACTGCGGCAATGCTACAAGCCGACTTACCCACCGCAGTCGATGTCCTGACACCGCTCATTGAAAAATCTGGATCGCCGAACTCCCGGACGAATGAAACGAATCTTAGCCAGTGCGATAACTGGAGAGGTATAACGTTGCTCTCGATTCCCTCTAAGGTTTTTTGCAAGATCATCCTGGATAGATTGTCGAAGGCCGTGGATCCTCTTCTACGCAAGGAGCAGGCTAGCTTCCGCTCGAACTGCTCCTGTACGGACCAGATCAACACTCTCCGTATCATACTGGAACAGGCATCAGAAATATTCCAGTAAGGTTACTCATACCGGCCTCATATCGTATGACGTAACAGTGCATGCGGGTGTCCGCCAAGGCTGCCTCTTGTCGCTGCTCCTCTTCCTAGTCGTTCTTGATGGAATTATGCTTCGCATTTATGATAACAGGCGCCGCGGCATAGAGTGGGATTATTTAACGTCTTAGAAGACTTGGATTACGCCGATGACCTATGCCTGCTGAGTCATATCCACGCCGATATGCAAGCAAAGCTAAATGATCGAAGTCAGGAAGCGGCAAAAACGGAGCTCAAAATAAACATCCGTAAGACCCAGGAAATGAGAACTGGTGTGGTCGCAAGTAGAGATGGATTGGCCACACGCTCCGAAGGGGTCCCGACCACATACCCAAGCAAGCTTTGGACTGGAATCCCCAAGGGAAAAGAAAGCGTGGCCGTCTCTGTCAAACCTGGCGTCGCACTGTATTGGCAGAAGCGACGAGCATTGTTATGACATGGAGAGAGGTGAAGCGTGAAGCTCAAGACCGATCGCGATGGAGGACATCTGTGGATGCCCTCTGCCCCATCTAGGGGTAATAGGGACATTAAGTCACCACACTGCAGCTTCATCCTTGAGGTACACCAGTGAGCGCGTCTGCGTCACTCACGTTTCCAATTTGCTTGAAAACTGAAACTGCCGCCAAAAATGCTTCAGTTGCTTCGGAGTCCTTGGTCCCGTCAAATTCAGCTTTGCAGGAGGTGAATGAACCATGTCTTGCTGATGAAAGTTTTGACAGCAGCGCCTCGAAGTCGAACTGAGCATCGGTCATGCTCACCGAAGTCTCTGCTTTCCTACTGACACTTGCTGTTGTGATTCGTCCAGAACGAGTGACGTACTTTGGTTCGACTTCATGCTTCACGTTGGTCGCCAATATGTAGGGGTAGATCGTGTTGACGTCACAGGTCCGAAGGAAATACTGAGATGAATTGCAGGTGTTTATTCGAAGTACTGAAGTTACTTACTACTTAGTACTTACGTACTTAAGTACTTATGTACTTAGTTTACACTATGTATTAAAATAAGGCGTAGTACACACAGCCAAGTCCGCTTGGACGAAGGCGGGGTAATTAGCCCTCTAATCCATAAAGTCCAACTGACAGAGATGTTCGACGTGACTTTTCCATGTAGGATGAGGATCCACAGATGCACCTTACTGCTAGCTGGGAATAGCATTGACGAAAGACAATAATCTATCAAAGTCATTAAATGGCGGTGATTTTTAACACCGCGATGCAGGATCAAGACACCAATAAACAGCGACGTCCAGTAGTAATACTGTGAACCACTTACAATGCAGTCAATGAAGTTGACTAAGTGAGTCCTCTACTACTTAGATTCCTCAAAGGAATCGTAATCGATAACAGTTAAAAGCTTTATACGCAGATGGCGCTAGTTGTAAGATATGTTATACATGAATATTATGGTTCATAGTAATGAGGTGTGTTACAGACTCTACGTCCAAATACAATTAAATCATCTAAATAAACGAAACATTTGTTTAAAGTTAAACCAGACATTGCTACCGTCATCACCCTACTAAAAGCACTTGGGGAAATTTTTAACCCCATCGGTAGACGTTTCATCTGAAATTGACCAGGATAAGTAATAAATGCTATGCATTTCCTGCTTTCTGATTTTAATGAAACTTTATAAAAACCAAAATGTAAATCTATATGGCTGAATAAAATAGTTCCTGTAAGAGAATCTAGAATTTCAGTAATATTTGGTAGTGGAAACCTGACGTCCTGAATTTTTTCATTTAGTTTTCGATAATCGACTACTAAACGCCACATCTTTTCATTATTATTGTCTCTTTTTTTGGGTACTAGTAGAACTGGATTAGACCATTCACTTTGTGCTTCGTCTATTTAATTCTTGTTATAATTGTTGTGGTAGTCTATATTGTTTTATATAAATTATTAATAATTAGACCATTCACTTTGTGCTTCGTCTATTTAATTCTTGTTATAATTGTTGTGGTAGTCTATATTGTTTTATATAAATTATTAATAGTAATAGTAATAATTTATTTGACAGAAAGTACAGAATTACACATGACACTTAACTTAGGATGTAATTTATTTATTTAAACTTTATGTACAATGGTGATACATAGGCGGACTTAATGCAGCAAGGCATTCTCTACCAGTCAACCTTTGGGTTAAAAAAGAACACAACAGTGGTAGGGGTAAAAAATATATATATATATGAACAATAATTAAGGCGGATATTAATAAACTATCTAACTAATAAAATACATAAATAATTTCTGAAACAATAGACTAATAAATATCCTATTCTAAATGAAACAGAAATTCAAATATTTTTAGCGACCAGGATGGAAAATCAAATAAAAATAACAATTCGGACAAACTAAAACGAATTTATTTCAGAATAGACTTTATTTTAACAATTGTTCAAGTAATCATTAAAATTCGAGCAATCACAAACGACCGTTTATATTCAAAACGAGTACCAATAACACAAAAACCCAAATAGCACAATATGGAACGAACTTACTGCAAAGTAGCGAAGGTACCGATAACCTTACCGTGCGACGACTCAGGAGAAAAAAGGGGCGATACTCGCTCGAGCGCACGCTTTTATATTAATCGGTAGGTACCACCACTACCACCAATAAGTTCTGCTTATACGGCCTCTCCTGATCTTGCACCGTCCTCGGCTGCACCATGTACTTCTTCGGAAGCACTGCCAGGTACAGCGAGAGCTTGATCGCCGCTTTCGTCCGACTTTGTCCCGTCCGTTGTCGAAGCACCAGTAGAACCAGCAGATGCACCTGAAGGCTCACCCACATCCTCCAGAGTCGTCATCCAGCAGAGGCATAGACGGGTCAGCCACGCCACACGCTGTGATCCGGCTGCAGGCACCGTCTCATCTGATTCCGCATGCTCACCTGGATACAAAATTACATTAAGAAGACAATTCAACAAGACTAAATGAACACATTTCACCATTCACAACTTTCTCTACATCATCTTTCAATTAATTCACATATCATCTATCAAAAGATTCACACAGCAACCTCACATTCATCTCTTAAAAATTCAAACCCGACTGAGCCCTTTATTTTGAAGGTCTCCGTTATCCTCGGGGCAGCTCCCTGCACCTCGTGCCGACTGTCCTTGACGACCAGTCTTAGTTATCTGAAACAATGCTTGACCCAGACCGTATTCATACGTCAAGCTGCTTGACACGCAGACCGTATTCATACGTGCAAGACTGTCCAACATGCAGGCCATGGTCCATACATGACAAAAGGACAACTTTGATCAAGTGCAGCGATAAACGCCAAGCGACGAACGCCCGAGTGACTAGTACCACAGCGACTAGCACTTACACTTAAAGCAAATGCCTGACACGTAGACCGTATTCATACGTGCAAGCCTGTCCAACATGCAGGCCATGTCCATACATGACAAAAGGACAAAAGGATCAAGTGTAGCGACAAACGCCAAGCGACGAACGCCTGAGTGACTAGTACCACAGCGACTAGCACTTACACTTACACACAGGCACTGAACAGGTGCAACAGCGCACAGGCACCGATCAGGTGCAACAGCGCACAGGCACCGATCAGGTGCAACAGCGCACAGGCACCGATCAGGTGCAACAGCGCACCGGCACCGATCAGGTGCAACAGCGCACACGCACCGACCAGGTGCAGCGTGCACTCGCACCGACCAGGTGCAACAACGCACATGCACCGACCAGGTGCGGCAGCGCACAGGCACCGATCAGGTGCGACAGCGCACAGGCACCGATCAGGTGCGGCAGCGCACACGCACCATGCAGGGGCAGCGGCGCTTAGGCACCGTGCAGGTGCAGCAGTGCACAGGCACCAACCAGCTGCAGTAGTGCACACGAACCATGCAGGGGCAGCGGCGCTTAGGCACCGTGCAGGTGCAGCAGTGCACAGGCACCAACCAGCTGCAGCAGTGCACAGGCACCAACCAGGTGCGGCAGAAGTTCATACGCAGCACATCTCTTCAATGCGTAGTGAAGGAGCCATACGGGCGGGCCCCGCAAGCTAGAACTTGCCCGTCGACTGAGCTTGTTTTCTGCAAAAACTTAGATCAAGGTTAAAAGTACGAGGAGGCTTATCGCCGCCCCGAAACTCTTCGTAGACTCATCTCAGATAGAGGATCAAGTAACACTTTTTCTTTATTACAGCTCGGTCTTACCTGACCACGACTAATATTACAATGTGAGGTGTGTTTATTATTGTCAGGTTCACACACACAACACAACATTCACAGCGTTTACTTTTAGTACCTTATCCGATACATGAGTCAAGTACTGTCCATGTTTTGTGCGAATAAACGTGACACCATCGCGATTTAGTACGGCAGTCCCTATGATAATGGGTTCATTCATACACGACGCGGGTACTATGACAAAATCTATTTCTTGCGCGATATTACTAACTCTTAGACTAAAACTGATGTATTCTCGAGCAACAAACTCTTTATCATTTAACAGGTTCAAAGAACACTTTATTTGTTTACGCGAACCGGAAAAGTAATTTACTACCGCTGATTCAAATTCAAAATTCAAATCTTTATTAGCCCTACCTTCTTACAGAAAGAATCAATCTGTCTAGCATTATTACTTCTACCGTCTTTATCATTGATATTACGCCTCTTGGTGCACTTCTCTTTATAATGCCCCGTTTGGCCGCAGTTAAAACATTTGTTTTCAGATTTACTAGGGCCGTTAGAATTATGCCTTTTACGCCCGATTTTTCTGGGTTACGATTATCAGACTTACGAATAGGCTTTACACAATTAGCTAAGAAGGAAACTAGGCATTCTGACGTTAGGTCAGCATTGATAGCGGCTGCACGTACCTGTACATAACTGATACCATGAACCACTGTTTGAACCATAAGTTCTTCGCTTAACACCATTACGTGAGCGACTGCGATGTGATCGTAAACGAGTTATGTCATTACGTGAACGCGAGTGAGTCCTGTCACGACGCGAATGCGAACGATTTCTACTATGGCGTGACCGTGATTGAGTTTTACCGTGAGGTGATCGTGGACCATGCTTATACTAGGCAGGACATAATGGAACTGTAATTTACCTAACATCTGTCTGTATAACCTATGCCCACAATAAAAAGATTTGATTTGATTTGATTTGATTTATGTTTCGCGATTCACTGCGACGGCTACGCCTACCCTCAGAGCGAAGCGGCGTTCTAACTAGCTCTTCAAGTGGCATTTTTATTTGAAATCAACGGTTGTTTGTGTAGGTAACAAGGCTAATAATTATGAGCAAATGAGCTGAATCCAACTTCTGATTTTAGCGACCAGGATCAAATAAAAATAACAATTCGGACAAACTAAAACGTATTTTATTTCAGAATAGACTTTATTTTAACAATTGTTCAAGTAATCATTAAAATTCGAGCAATCACAAACGACCGTTTATATTCAAAACGAGTACCAATAACACAAAAACCCAAATAGTAGCATGCAGAGGGATCTTAGGGATCTCCTCTGACGGATAGGCAGCCATTTAAGCTGAGAACGGAAGGAAGAAATGTGATCATATTTACGAAGCCCGAAAATAAAGCGAATACAGTTGTTAAGAAGTCGATCCATTTTGTTAAGAAGTTCTTGGGATAGATCAGAGTAACAAACATCAGCATAGTCGATTATAGGCAATACAAGAGCTTGAACCAAGGTAGTTTTAGTGCTAGACGGAAGAAAATGTTTGAATCTATAGAGAGACCGCAGTGAGAATGTGACTCTGGCTAATCTGAGCGACCTACTTATTCCAGCTTGACTTGTCATCAATGAATAGGCCTAAGTCTTTAACGTGAGGCGAGAGAGGGATAACGGTATTGCCGAAAATAAGCGACTTCAGAAGGCCAGTGTCCAAGGTTCGTAGAAAATACGAACTACCAATAATGATAGCCTGACATATACTGACATTGACAGTAACCCCAAATCTGTTAGACCAGTCAGCGATTGCTTGAAGGTCAGCATTCAACAGGGAGATGCAGTTATCCAGATTGAGAATGTCAGATTGCGCGTAGAGCTGCAGGTCATCAGCATACAGATGGTAGGAGCATTTGAGGATAGTAGTAATAGAGTTAATAAATAAAGAATATAAGAGTGGAGAGAGTATACCGCCTTGTGGAACGCGTTTCCAGAGCGCACCATTCGGAGAATTTCTGATCAGCACGTACCGCCTGCTGGCGACCACGAAGATATGATGAAAACCAATCCCGTGCCAACTAAGAAACCCCAATTTGAGACAGCATGGCCAGGAGAATGTCGTGATCGACGGTATTAAATGTATTGAAGAAATCTATTAAAACCAACACCGTCAACCTCGAACCCTCCAAGCCGGTCCTGATGTCTTCAGTAACTTTAAGCAAGGCTGTGGCTGTACTATGGCCGGGCCGAAAACCAGATTGGAAAGGGGACAATAGGTTATTGCGGGACACGAAGGAGGATATTTGGTTCAGAGCAACTGCTTCCAGGATCTTTGATAGGAAAGGGAGAATGGAGATTGGTCTGTAGTGATTAGGTAAGGTGGGGTTGGAAATTTATGGAAGAGGGATAATGAATGCCTTACGCCAGGTTGTAGGAAACTCACCAGCCTGCAGAGAGAAGTTGATTATGTGTGTGATAATAGGAAGGATACTTTAAAAAATGAGGGATAACATGGATCTGGTCACTCCATCACAGCCGACAGCCTTGGACTTAATTGCATTGAACGTTTTGAGGATCTCAGCGTCACCGGTCACCGGGGAAAAAGAAAAAGATTCGGGAGGTACAATTGGCATGGAAGTAATATCACGTATAGTATTATACTTAACAGCAGCCGTGAGCATAGTAGACGATGAAAAGTGATTATTCAAATCATTCAGAGACATGAGATGATACAGTATGAGAATGAGAGGATGATTGCGTGATTCCAATTGATTTGAGAAACTTCCATATGTCAGCCGGTGAAGAATTAAGGACATTTTCACAAATGTATCGGCGTTTAGAAGCTCTTACCATCTGATTACAGCGGTTTCTAGGCAACTTGTACAGGCTCCAGTTCTCCTCACTGCGATCCCTTCTATATCTCCGAAAAGCCCTGTCACGCCGTCTCATCGCCAAACGAACTCCAGGTGAGGTTAAGAAAATACACGATCAATGCTAGGACATTCCTGTGTTCCAGGGGCCCCCTAACCGCCCATTACATTATCGATAAAATACTCGTAGAAAAAATAACAATGCAGAGTATATTATATAAAAAATAAATCAATAAAATACGAATAAAATAATTAATTTAGCATAGTACAATTCCGGGATTTGGAAAGGGGAGAAAAGGGAAAGGGAATGTCTTTTCTGTGTCGGGTGTGTTGTGTGTGTGAGTTGTATGTGTTATGTATGTATGTGTTGTGAGTGTATGAGAGTGTCTGCTTGCCTTATGGTTTGAGTAATTCTTCTGTGTCATCATAGTTTAGGGTGAGAAGATACTCTTTTAACTTGGAGTTACATTTAAACTTATTCAATGTATGTATGTTCAGTTGATTGTGTAGCCTGTTGTAAAGTAATGCACTTAAGTAGCTGGTATGACGACGTGCGAAGGTAGTATTTTAGTACAGACTCTTGGACAAGCTGGTTTGGGTCTTCTTCTGATCGTAGGACTGTTTTCTCTTTTGGGAAGAGTAATTTTATGAGTTCGTGTTGTTACAAGAAACACATACATTTGCCGAACCGTTAGCACCTTAAATTCGGAATAAACTTTTTGAGTATCTAAACGGTTTGCTTGGGAGTACTTTTATTACCGCTCGTTGGGCTCTTTCCGCTTTTAAAATAATTGATTTTGCTGCACCACCCCATGCAACGATACAGTAACTTAGTCAGTACTAAGTTACTGTGTCGAATCAATATTCACACAGGGCGGTGTATAACTTTGTGGGCAGAAGTTCTTAGTTTTATAAAAAGGTAAAGGAGCTTTCTGGTGCGTGCAGACTGGGATTCGATATGGGTTTTCCAGCTGAGACAGGAATCTAAGTAAAGGCCAAGGTACTTTACGGACGAAGCTCTTGTCACAGTCTGACATGGGATTAGTATAGGGTTTCAGCTTTATTTTTGTTCATAAATATTTGTTTTTGATAGTTTATCATAAGATAAGTGAAAATATCTGAGTATTTTTTACAAATATCTTCAATTGATGTTTTCTCTTCAGAATTAAAATGTTGTAATTTCAAAAACGTACTTAGGCCTGAATTCCTCTGTCGCTGACGTCGGTCGCGTACCGTCAGTCGCGTATCGCGCTGGCCATCAGCGCCAATGAAAACATCCGTAGTGCGATACCGACCGCTCCACGGTATAGGCGTCTCCAAGTGGATTTAGTGTGAAGGATAATTATGAACCCGTTTATAAATTGATTAGTTGCTGCAGCACACTTACGCAAGTGGAGACGGCGTCAATGTAGAAAAAGATATCACATTCACCCAATTTTTGGTGACAGGGTGACGAATGGTGAATTTTCTACATTAATTGAAAAGCTACGTCAGGACGAGGAAATGTTATTTAATTATTTTAGAATGAAATTAAAAACTTTGATGAACTGTTTTCAAAGTTAGAAAATCACCTGAAACACTGCTCCATATATAAATTATACCTTCAGTGGAACGACTTGCTGTTACATTGAGGTGAGGTACATAATATCAATCTATTATTGGAACATAATAATAAAAAATTAAACAATACATTTTTATATAAGCTTTTTATTATTATTTGTAAAAAAGAATTAAGTAGTTATTTATTTTGTTGAAGGACACATTTTACTTGTCTTCGTTGGCTTTCCTAGTAATGCCATGGATGGTTTGGTATCCTTGAGAAATAATTTGGGATCTGGAGTTTGATGTATAAGAAGTAGTGGGACGTACTTCGTACATAACACATTCTTGTGAAACAGTATTTGATATATCAGGGAAAGTTTCATATTCGTGTACGTTGATCGGATCTTGACTGTGTAAAATCGATTCAGACTGTTGAGAAAAATACGAATCTGAAGAATTCGGTCTACTGGTTATTTTATATCGATTGTGCATATTACTAATTTCCATTGCTTTTTTGAGCATTTCTGTACGGAAAATTAATTTTGATGCCTTGTAAACTTTTCTGTTATTGGCAGGAGAGACATGAAAAAATTCATGTCATCATTTTTTTAAAGTTTGGCATTATCTTTGAACATCATTAGCATCTCTGTATCTAATTCATCAGTGTTGGTCTGTTTTCTTTTTCGCAGATTTTTATTAGAATGTTTATCACGAAAATTAGAGTCTGTAGAATTTTCTTGAGTAACACTTTTCTGTAATTCTGTATTTACTTCAAGTCCTGTGCTCCTTGGTATGTCCTGACTGGACGTACTTGGCACGTCTTGATTAGATATGCTTGGGATATCCTGATTAATTGCGCTCGGTGTATTGCTGATTACTTTCGATGGAGTCCTCAACTTCAGCTTGGTGTTTTTTGTCAAGAAATTTCATATCTTCAAAATATATGTACACCATTTTTTTACTTCCTCCTGATCCTGAGGGAGTATTTTTTAAGACATTTTTGCAACGCATATATGCATCTCTTGCAGTCTTCCATCGTTGCTGCACATTTTTTTCTGAAACAATAAAAAATAAGAAAAAAGAGTAAAATTAATACATATTACACTTTACAGATTCCTTGCGACCGGCAATACCTACATAGATCTACATTACCACTATCGGCTTGGAGAATCAACTATTGGCAAAATCGTTACAGAACTGTGTACGAAAATTTGGGATGATCTGCACGACGAAACTTAAAGACTGCCTTCGTCACATGAAGATTGGCTGAGAATCGCTGAGGGTTTCGAATCACGAGCAAATTTTCCGAATTGTGTTGGAGCGATAGATGGCAAGCACGTCCGTATTATTTGACCTGCATTCAGTGGAAGTTTATTCAGTATTTATAAAAAATATTATTCAATCCTTCTGTTGGCTATGTGTGACGCTAATTACTGTTTTAAGTATATTAATGTGGGTGCTTGTGGAACAGATTCTGACTCAATAATATTTAGGGACAGTAACTTGTATGCAAAATTACAAAGCGGCGAAATAAACCTATCAGAACCGAGACAAGTAGATAACAGCCGGACACCGTTTCCTTACATGATTGTAGGGGATGCAGCGTTTGGAATCACGTCATATTTTAAGACCTCGTAGTAATATGACTCACTAGAAAAAAATATTCAACTACCGTCTTAGTAGGGCAAGACGCTACATAGAATGTACTTTTGGTATTATGTCTAATAAATATTTCACAGGCCTATGAGGACTTTATTGATTAACAGTACGTGATGGATATAATGTTATTGATAGTATGTCAATTGTTGGTTTAGAAAATGTTTCTCTAAACAGCTATAACATTATGAATCGGACAGGCGATACTTTAAGAGACTTATTCGCTAACTACTTTATTTCACCGGAAGGTTCTTTGCCATGGCAAAACCAGTATATTTACTAAGAAATAGCATCTACACATCCCACGCTAATTGTGCATTCCCGCCAACGACGCACAGTGGGGCAAAATTATTAAAATGTGTCGTTAATTCATAATGATGATTTGGAGTGGATATTTTGATGTGACAAGATAGGTTTGACAAAAATAAAAACTAATTTATAATATATGTCACGTCGAGGTACCTATGAATTATAGGACCACCATCATCAACTCCAATTCTAGAGGCAATTCCTACATTCTTCATAGGAACGGGTAAACTTCAATAACACACATCACTGGATTGAAACTCGAAAGTATTTATTTGACTTAGTTACAGGCACTTTGAGTTTTCATTCGAACTTGAAGTTAAAACCACATGGTGGCTCGCTAGGTCGCAATCCCTCGTCGATCTCTAGAGAAGACCTAGCAAGAAACTCTAGGATACTCTTTTAAATCTTTTTATAGTTTACACAATCACTTTAAGACAATTGGCGTTACATGTTTATTAGGTTTTCAAACATCTAATCAATCAGATTTATTAAACAGTTATTATTTTACCCACGCCATACGCGCGATGCGCGTTGTAAGTGGGCGGGACTTTCATATTGTTTTTGTTTAGACACTAATTACTTGGATAGTTGAATAAAGCTAACAAACAATACTAAAATGCTGCTCAGTTAATTATTTTAACATTAAACAATCCCAATACTCACAAATACAAAGTTGTTCGTAGATTATTACTAAAATAATCACCTCAACTCAAAACTATCCAAGTTTCCGGTGATCTGAATATCTTACTAACCAGAAGGTTTCTCATTATTACATAGCTGTGTAAAATAGTCTTATTACTTTATAGTATTTAATCAATTACTCAAATTTGTTTAGTTCTCGTATTAAATCTAGTTATTGGTCATTAAAATTATAACATCCGCCATTGTTGACAACTTTTCGTAAGGTCATAATCAAACATATTTACTTCGTCAAATGTGCAATAGTTAAAATGAGAACAAATCTACAAGTCCTACAATAAGTGTTCCCGTTTTATTTAAACATCTCGTATTAATTAAACATTGAAAATTAGCTTAACAAATGATCTTCATTCAAACAAATCAATAACTAATTCCACAATAAGCCAAAAGATGGCGCTGAACCATAAAACCAACATAAACAGACATTTAATAGTTCCAGCGAAATCTCAGAGATGACAGGATTATAGAGTTTGTGTTAATTGACAATTAAAATTATTAATTTGGATAACGAATTAGCAAATCCACGCCTCCGCGGCGACATATATGTAGGGGTGGTGTGTGGATGACCAAAATAAAATCTTCTTAGCTTGGATAAACTTCTTTAATAATTTTAAAATTCTTACAAAATGTTTTTTTTTGTCTTAACATCGTAAAAGCTCGCACGCCATTTTTTCTCTTTCCTTCTCTCTCCCACATATACTCTTTCATTCATTCATCGTTGCATTCATGTTACTTACCTATTTCTTAAAATTATGAAGCGTTCCTAATAAACATCCTACAACTCGGCCATTCTGCTTTCAGTCTGCCCTTAGACTGACTCTAGTACAGTAAAACAAACTAAGCTGAAAATTTTTAACAGACTAATATAAAATAAAAATGTTACACAAACTTTAACAATCTATAAAGTTCACAACTAAAATTACAACAGATTTCTGAATAAATAAAATCTAAACATTATATCACTCACCACTTATAATACTCTCACACATCCTTTCACTCCGTCACAGATAATATAATACTAGCATACAGATGCCTCATCCCGTACAAAGAAACCGTGCCGACGTAACTAGCGTTATTCATCTGATTAATCTTGTTATTTTTTTGTACATCGAACGCGTTCGGTTCTGTTTAACGGTGATAGTTAGATGGTGTTAGCAGCGACTTGAAAGTAAAAGGATTTATTAGGTTCGTGAATATTTTTTTCTTTAAATACAGTGAAGGTTCGTTTCATAGTATTTTTTTGCACGTTTTTACAGTTTTTTTGCACCAAAATGTGTTATAATGCAAATTTTAACAATCTAGTGTAATGCCTCAGAAATTAAAAAATGCGCCATCTATTGGCATCAATTTTAAGTGATCCGTTGAATTAATCTTTAAAATGTGAATTAAGTGCTCAATATTCCATAATTTTGTACTTAGGAGAGTTGATTAAACAAGAACATACAATTTTTATGTTGTAATTCCAGAAAATGTTAATTTTACACACATTCAATATCAGACAGGTGCATATTGCGCCATCTAGTGAGATTTATTTGAACCACATTTTCTTTGTTAGCAATGAGACCCCGTGACTCCGTTAACAATATTCCAACATCTAATTATTATCTAGGTACAGTCTTACTTACTACTTAAATGTTTAGGTACATTTTTTTGCACGGAATTATTGCTATCATGGTTATTTACAAGGTATGTATTTTATTTCTTTATTTATTACTTTACAGCATATTATGTTACACTAACTAAGCAAATACTAAATTCTTTAACTTTATACAGATTTACAGACATTATGCAATTATTAGTACTCAATTACATCTTATAATGAAATAAAAAAAATGATACTATTTTTAGTTAGTTACAACAACCTTTCAACATTACTCACTCTAATAAATAAAATAGAATGGTAAGTTAGCTGTGTTCAACGGTAAGTATGAAATCTTAATAATTATTTTCTAATTTAAACATAAAGATACTGAAATGTTAACAAGACATCATTGAATTAAGGCCATCTTTTCATAAAATCTACTCCTGTATTGGTGTGTTAAGTCCCTCTTTACTGTTATCTAGTTTTCTAACTTCATACCTATCTTTTCCTAAATCTTTTACTACTTTATAAAGACCAAAGAATTTCTGTTTTAATATTAATGCATTTCCGAATTGATTTCTTTGTATTGCTATGATATCCCCAATTTTATATTTCTGTTCTTCCTTCCTCTTTCTATTGAAGTTTCTTCTGTTTTCTTCTTGAATTTTTAATATCTGAGCTTTTGCATCTTGCCTTAATTCATCTCTTTTGTCCATGAATTCTCTTCTATTCTGTTCTTCTAAAAATTCTAAAATCTTCATGTCTTCTTTAAGCCTAAGCTAGTCCCTGTTAATAATTCAAAAGGTGATGTTTGGATTGATCTTTGATATGAACTATTTATTACTCTGAACTTTACTGACATATTTGTACCACAGCGCAGGTTCTTCAATGCACATTTTGGCCAATACAGAGATAATGATTTGATTCATTATTTCGGCTTGACCATTTCCACGAGGTATTCCTGTTGCTATTGTAATATGCTCTAGGGTTTCCATAATCCTTTTGATGTAATTTTAATTTATCAACCGTTTCCTTCGCTGTAACAGTTTTAACTGGTTATATCCAAACAAACTTTGTGAATACATCTATGACAGTTAAAATGTAGTTGTTCATTTTCTTGGTAGCATCCAAAGGTCCTAAATGATCAATATGAAGTGTATCTAATGGTACTTCTCCTTTTGGTATTGGGTTTAAAAATCCTTCTTTCTTTCCTGCCTTCCTGCTAGCTAGCAAACAGGGCACACATGCAGAAATTACTTTTTCAATTTTATTATCTAACTTGGAAATGTAATAATCTTGTTCTATTATGTTTCTAATTTTCTTTTCCCAAAACGTCCAATACTGTGAGCTCTTCTAATAATCTCAAGATCCATTAATTCAGGAACAACTAGTTTCTTATCTTCCCCTTTATAAATAACTTCATTTTCAAGAACATAGTCTTCATACTCATTGTCCTTGAGAACTTCTTTTATTGCCTTCAAGCCTTCGTCTTCTTCTTGAGCCTTTTGTATACGAAAATGGAGTTCACTTTGAATAACACATATATTTCGACTTAAAGCGTCGGCATGTTGCATCTTCTCACCAGGTCTGTGTACAATAGTGTAGTTAAAATCTTGCAGGTACATGATCCATCGGGCTACTTTAGCTGAGACATCTCTTTTTGTTAAAGTCTTCTGGAAAGCTTCACAATCAGTGATTATAGTAAATGGAATCCCTATAAGGTATCTACGAAACTTTTTCACACCGTCTATCACTGCCAGTGCTTCCAGTTCTTAGCTGCACCACGTTTGCTGAGTTTCACCAGTCTTCCTGCTCATGTAATGAACTGGGTGCATACTATCATCTGCAGGATCCTTTTGCATCAGAACTGCAGCATATCCATACTTGCAGGCATCCGTATGTATTTCAGTCCTTAATTGTGGATCAAATATTTTTAATACAGGTTCACAACATAGAATTTTTATCAACTTCACAAATGCATTTCTTTGATCTTCTTCAAAATAAAATTCTTTCTTCTTTAATAGTTCACTTAGAGGTCGTGCTACCATAGCATAATTTGGAATGAATTTTCGAAAATATGAGGTCAATCCTATGAAACTTTGACCTTCTTTAAGATTTTTTGGCACCGGAAATTTATGCACTGCTTCGGTTTTCTCCTTTGATGGCTGGACAGTTCCGTTGTAGACCACATGACCTAGGTATTCCACTGATCTTTGTAGTAATTGTGTCTTCTTCCAATTTATCTCGAGACCATACTCCGCAGCTACCTTCAGTACCTCTTGTACTCTTTTAACTGCCTGGTGTTCGTCTTCCGCCAAGATAATCAGGTCATCGATGAAAATGAGTAGAACTCCTCTTCTTACGAAGTCAGTGAAAATAATGTTGATATATCTGGTAAAGAATTTGGAACAGATAGATAAACCAAACGGTGCCCGCAGGAATTCATACTGACCTTCTGGGTTGCTGGTCACAAACGCTGTATACTTAGAGTCCTCTTCTACTGGTAAATGGAAAAATCCATTCTTTAAATCTAAAGTGCTGAACACCCTAGCTGTACACAATTTATCTATGTGATCATTGATTACCGGCAAGGGATATTCATCCTTCACCATCCTCTGGTTTATCTTTCTGTAATCTACACAGATCCTCGTAGTTCCATCTTTCTCCTTTACCAAAATGAGGGGACTGGCATATTCTGTATAGCTAGGACGTATGATGCCATTAGCCAACCAATCTTCTATTTGCTGTTTCACAATCTCTTCTTCTTGCAAAGCTAGACGCCGTGGACGCTGTGCTATTGGTATGTCATCTTTTAATATTATTTTCAATTTAATTGGAGCTTCTCTTATTTTTAAAGGTTTGTAATTATCTATTATAGATTGAACTTGAATTGGTATTTTACTTAAATCAGTAAAACTGGAAAGAAAACACTGTATATACGAACTGTCATAACTTTGAGGCCTTATCTCAATGATACCTTTGTTAATCATAGTGACAGTATTAATTAGGAAAGTTTGCCCGAGAATTATGGTGGTGATATTGTAGGTAGCTCTATTTCACACCTACGGGATTCGCCACGGGAGTTACCACCACACGTGTTGTATTTAAATAAAAGGTTTTGATCACTGTAGTATTATTATTTTATTCCCGTAATTATCCCAAGTTGAACACAAACACGCGGACCGGCCAATGCGCAGTAACTGGCGATCGCCCATTCACACTTCTCTTTCATACAACAAAACGCTGACGCATAACATTCGTACTTACATTGTCCCTACATTACTCCCCCCAGATTTTACAAACATTTTTAGGTTTAAAAATCTTAACTCTAACATGTCCTTCTGAAATAATTGTACCATTTGGTCACATTATCATTTAATAAATCACAATATTCTTACTAAGTTGCACTGTTCACTGCCTTATCATGAGTCATGGAATTCTATTACACTGTTCCATGAATAACTGTCGGGAATCGGGTTACGCATAACTTGCTTGCTGTGGCTGCGTGCGTTGTGCTGCCTGCATGTTCCAAGTATTAAAATTTGTCGTCATCATTTTATTTATCCAATTTTTGATGCGATTACGACAGTAGATGACGGCCCCAAAAAATATTATAATTACCATGAAAACACCCATAAGTGTTATTGTCATGTTTTGTTTATACACTTGGGCTTCCACTGCGCCGTTTTGGGCAATTATCACTTCTTCCTTGCTGAATGTTTTTCCCATTTTGATGGTGATTATTTCAAAATGTGTACTTGTCACTACTGGGCTTGTGTTCTTATTAACTTTAATTTACTTGTACAACTACATGTAACCTATTGAACAGTGCATTTTGCATTACTTGCATTCTTATTTCTGTAAATTTTACTTTTACTTATTTGTACAAATTGACAAAATATGTTGGTCATTCTATTGCAATACCTATGTACTTAATTTCTATTGAACGCATTGTCAGCGTGTTCCGGTAATACATTGTGGTATCTATACTTGCTATCTATAATGCTGACTGAGGTTTCCACTCACTTATACTACATTGTTTGCGTACCCCTGTTTTTCAAGGGGCCGACTTGAAATTGTTTCTTTACAACAAAAAAAAACATAAAATATGTTAAAGGTAGTTGCCATAAGGATCTACTCTGCTATGAAAAACAATCGCCCCTTGGGGTCCACAGTATTCCTTATGACAACGCCATTAATAGATTACATACATACACAAAACAAAATATAAACAAAACAACACCCTAACAACAAAATCATTCAATAAATTTGTCGGTCTCACAGACCATCGTGCGAATGTAGGAAGGTTGATATTGTAACAATCAAAATACTTCCTTGTTGTAATGATGTTTCTCAAGGTGTACTAACTGGCATACTTATTTTTAACAATTAAATCGTACTGGTAATTTGATGGTACGACCGCTTCTAGTTTTTTTCTTGTCATTGCATTTTACATTTTGATATTCACTAATGATGCTTTTATTACTAACCGTGTTTGTTATTGGGGACTTCTTATTATCGTTTGGCTCGCATGCACTAGTGTCTGTAACCTCGGACTGGTTGTTTATGATAAACGCTGGTTTTAACCTGTCAATGGATATATTAACAGTTCTATTTGGCAACTGTATCTTAAAAACCTTCCCTTTTCTCTCAATGACACGGTAGGGTCCATCATACGGTGGTGTTAAAGGTCGGCGAACTGCATCGTTTCTAATGAATATATGATTGCACTTGTCTAGTTCGCTATGCACAAATAATTTTCTTGAGTCCCGTATTTGTTGACAAACTGGTTTTATATGTTTTATATTATTTTTTAAATTGTCTATATACGCATAATCCCCTGTCACTCGATTATCAGTGGTGTCATAGAAATCGCCTGGTAATCTGATTGTTTGTCCGTAAATATATTCTGCGGGACTCACGCCATTATCGCTTCTGCCCACACTACGTAACCCTAATAAAACTGTAGGCAGTTCGTCGTACCAACTTGTGTTTTCCGTGAGGCGTGCTGTTAATGCCTGTTTCATACTCCTATGCCAACGGTCGATATGGACTACTTCGACTTCTTTTGACACCTAAAGTTTTCAAAAGTTCGTTAAATAAATTGCTTTCAAATTGACGACCCTGATCGCTAGTTAATCTCTCGGGAGCTCCAAAACGTGTTATCCAATTATCATAAAATACTTTTGCAACCGTTTCTGCAGTAATATCGCTGACAGGGATGGCTTCTGGCCATCGTGTAAATCTATCTATCATTGTTATTAAGTATCTGTACCCTTCCTTTGTTATTGGTAACGGTCCTACAATGTCTATATGAACGTGTGAAAAGCGCGTTGCTTCTGTGAATGGTTGTAGTTCTGATACGGTGTGTCTCCCTATTTTTGCCTTTTGACATTGAATACAGGTTTTTGCCCATTGCCCTACATCACGATTTAACCCGGGCCAGAAATAACGTTGTGCTATTAATTTGCGAGTTGCTCTAACACCCGGGTGGCTATTCTCATGTACTGATTTGAAAATTTCCTTTCTATAACTTTCTGGTATATATGGTCTACATACACTAGTTGAGTTCTCACAGTATATAGCCTGTTCGCTGTTTGGAATGAATATTTTTTTTAGAATAATATTGTCATTCCTTACACTTAACAATTGCGTCAGCTCTGTATCGCATTCCTGTGCTATCGCTAGTTCCGAGTATTCAATTGACTTGGGGCATTGTATCGTTTCAATTCTAGACATTGTGTCAGCGATTTTGTTGGCGTCGCCTTTTACGTACCTTATATCCGTTGTGAATTCACTTATGAATAATAACTGCCTTGTACGTCTTGCCGTTTCGGAATTACTCTCTACTTTATGCATAGCGTATGTTAACGGTTTGTGGTCAGTATAAATGATCAATTCCCTGCCTTCAAAAAGATATCGGAAATGTTTTATAGCCATGAAAATTGCCGTTAATTCTCTATCATAGGTGGAATACTTCTTTTGCGCGGGAGTAAATTTTTTTGAACAATATCCTAATGGCAACCACGAATTTTTCACCCATTGTTGTAACACACCGCCCGCACATGTGTCTGATGCATCCGTCATTAACGCTAGGGGCACATCCGGCATCGGATGTGATAACATAACTGCGTTTTTTAAATTACTTTTGCATTGTTCGAATGCCTGGCTCGTTTCGTCTGTCCATATGATTTTTGTTTTGTCATTCTTTTTTGCACCCTTTAATAATTCATTTAATTTTATTTGGCACGTTGTTGCATTTGGAATATTTGCCCTGTAAAAATTGATCATTCCTAGAAATTTCCTAAGCTGTTCTATTGATGTCGGTCTAGGGTATTCTGCTATGGCTTTTATTTTATGTTCTAACGGTTGAATTCCTTCCGTTGAAACCTTATAACCTAAAAACTCTATTTCTGATTTTCCGAAATCACATTTGGACAAGTTAATCGTGATACCATACTTCCTGAATCGTTGAAATACCTGTTCTAGATGTATTTTATGTTGTTCCATATTATCACTTGCTATGATTACGTCATCTATAAAATTAAAGAGGAAATCTAGATTTTTTAGTACGTCATTGTTCATGTATCTTTGAAATGTTTGACTTGCATTTCTTAACCCGAAATTCATACGGGTGAATTCAAATAATCCAAATGGCGTAATCACTGCAGTTTTATCTACGTCTTCTGGTGCAATTTTTACGAAATGGTACGCTCTGTTAATATCTATTTTGCTAAATACTTTCTTACCTGCTAGTATATATGTGAAATCGTGAAGTCGGGGCACGGGGTAACGGTCTGGTTTGGTTATCGCATTCAGACGCCGGTAATCTCCTACCGGCCTAATGTTTCCATCCTTATTTTTTACAATATGTAACGGACTGGCCCACTCGCTTTTTGACGGTCTACATATCCCCATTTCTTGCATTAAACTAAATTCTTTTTTTACCTTATGATATCTATCCGGTGGCAGGGCCCTCGCTCGTGCGTGAACCGGCTTGCCCGTTGTTTCGATGTGGTGATACACATCGTTTGTTGACTCCCGATCTAGATTCGCGAAAGATACTGGCTTGGTGATGTCTGGAAATTGTGATAATAACTCAAGAAATGGATGGTTACTATCCACTGTGTTTACAGAAGGTTCATTACTAGATACAATTCTGCCAAACGTTAATAAGTTAGTCACCTTATCTATTAGCTTACGTTCATTTAAATCTACCAACAAATTATGATGCTCTAGGAAATCTGCACCTAATATTGCTTGATTGACGTCCGCGATAATGAAAGTCCAACGATACGGTCGGCGGAGTCCCAAATTTAAATTGCAGGTTTTAGTTCCGTAAGTTTTAATTTCACTGTTATTTGCCGCAAATAGCTTATAGCTCTCACACTCACCATATAACTTTTGTTTACGTGACACTGGTATGACAGATACGTTGGCACCCGTATCTACTAAAAACTTTTGTCCATTTTCTCTGTCGAATACACTAAGACGATGGTTTTTTCTTGGTACAATATCACCCATCGCTATTGATTGTACCACATTTAGTTTTCCGACGGCGTTTTCCAGGCACACGGCTTCTCGCAATTCCTCGCGTTCCTGCGGTATCTGAAATGCCATTTGCATAGCCAATCGGGATCGTTTGGTGTCCTTGACCTGGATCTTGGCCTGAAGCCGCTCTGACCACGTCCTTGTCGAGTTGCACTGCGTCGTTGCTGATTCACCTCATCTCGAAGAGATGCCACCTCTAGATTGAGCTTCGATATCTCCGTGAGTATCTCGTTCACCGGAACCTGACTGCTGCTGCTTCCTGCACTGGCTGTTGTTGAGATTTCCGCTATGTCCCCACTGCGTATGTTTTCCATGACCTTATCTGCTATGTTTGCGAGATGGTCTAAGGTTTGGTCGTGGCTGACTGTTAGGACTGCTCGGGCAGAAGTTGGAAGACGAGAGATCCACAAATTGCGCAATGTATCTTCTGATGTTTTTGCATTGCGACCTAAATCACGCATGCGTCGTAATAACTGTGTAGGCTTTTGCGTTCCTAATTCCATCTCGCTTACTAGTTTCTGGAACTGTCTTTCTGCACTCTCTTCGAAAGCGTGTAACAGTCGCTCTTTTAATATTTTGTACTTGTCTGTTGGGGGAGGCGATAGAATAATGTCACTAACCTGTTGTAGTGCTTCCCGATCTAGCCTTGCAACCACAAAATCGTATTTTGCTTGATCACCAAGCTTCTGCGGTGCCAGCACGCTCTCCACTTGCGCGAACCACATCCTCGGCATGTCAACCCATAACATCGATACACGTGATGATACCGAGATGTTTGCTACTTCCGCTGCGGTTCCTCCTGCCTCCGGCATCTTGATTGGAGTTTGCTGCATCTTGTTCCGCTTTAGGTTGCCGTGACGAACCCACGATTACTCACTCGTTTATATTTTTGAAATGTTCGGGGTCACCACTGTAGGTAGCTCTATTTCACACCTACGGGATTCGCCACGGGAGTTACCACCACACGTGTTGTATTTAAATAAAAGGTTTTGATCACTGTAGTATTATTATTTTATTCCCGTAATTATCCCAAGTTGAACACAAACACGCGGACCGGCCAATGCGCAGTAACTGGCGATCGCCCATTCACACTTCTCTTTCATACAACAAAACGCTGACGCATAACATTCGTACTTACATTGTCCCTACAATATCATGCATATGGAATGACATGTATGGGCACTACATGAAAACAAACCTCATGTGATTGATCTATTATAACATTAATGTTAAACTTACCCATTGAATACACCTTACTCGAACCAAAGCCGGTTAACAACATAGTTTCGGATTCACACTTGACTAACAACATCGTAAACACATCGTAAGATATTAGGTAAAGATCGCTACCCGTATCTATTAAATACTTGACTGATATACCGCCTATAATACCACTTTTAACTGATTTGTTTACTGCAATATTATCATGTAAACTACTGTTGAGGTTATTATTTTGACATTGACAACAATGACACTGGCACTGATGGATTGTTTTCTCGTTTGAGTTTGACACTAGTGTGCTATCTTGCTCATTCTCCGTTCCGTCATCTGGAGATTGAAAATGAGTGAACATCGAACGTGCATTAGCTCAGCCTCCGCTGCTTCTGCCATCGCCTTGCGTACCGCCAAGACTCCGATTTTTTGATGGTTCACCTTTTCCTTTTCCGCTTCCGCCACTATTACCAACTTGACATTCGGTACCAATATGGCCGTATTGGTTACATTTGAAGCACTTGGTACCTTTTATGCATGAACTCGCTAAATGACCTCTTTCCCCACACTTGAAACAACGATGACCTTTCTCACTGGCGTTTTCCTTGGCGTTGGTATCGCTCGTTCTAACTTGCTTTGTGGCTTCGCGACACTCACGCTGCTGCTTGCCTGTACCACTTGAATTTCCTCGTTGTTTTAACATCTTCTGCTTCATAGCTTCGTAATGTACCAACTTTTCGTCTATTATGTATTGAATTGAAACGTAATCGGCGAACTTTGCTCTTTTGCCGAGCTCCTTCATGGTAATAGCTTTCATTGTTACGTTTTTTACGAGCCGCCATGATTTCATGCATTTGCTTCGTATTTACTGTAGCTGGAAATTCCTTTAGCAGGGCATTCCTCAATTCTTCGTACGATCTGAATGGTTTTTCCGTACGTAACCATAACTCAGCAGTTCTGGTAAGCGATCTTCTGGCTATGATAAGTTTTTGTTGAGCCGTCCAACCGAAGATTTCGGCATTGTCTTCGATATCTTGTGACCACTTCGAAGAAGAGTAGGTCATGTCTTCACCGTCGAATTTGATAATGGTGTCCACCATACAATATTGCAATGGTTGAATGTCCTTCTCCATGATGTCTTCGTAAAAATATCACTATTCCACCGGCGTGGACACGCGGTTTTCCGTAATGGCGTGTTGCCATTGTACCGGTTTCTATTTTTCTTCTTCAACTTTCTTCGTACACCTTTATTATTATGGTCTATCCCGGACGAGGCTGTAGGGGTGGTGTGTGGATGACCAAAATAAAATCTTCTTAGCTTGAATAAACTTCTTTAGTAATTTTAAACTTCTTACAAAATGTTTTTTTTCGTCTTAACATCGTAAAAGCTCGCACGCCATTTTTTCTCTTTCCTTCTCTCTCCCACACATACCCTTTCATTCATTCATCGCTGCATTCATGTTACTTACCTATTTCTTAAAATTATAATGCGTTCCTAATAAACATCCTACGTATATAAGGTGCTACATTTTTGTAAGAAACTATGAAGGTCAAAATTATATTTATATGGTCGTTACATGTTAATGTTTATTAAAACTGCCCTGGGGAAACAACTAAATAGTAATAAAACTAATCACTATGGCTACAATCAGTATCATCGGCGTCGTTACGGTCAGAATAACTTGTGTAGGTGTGAATCATCATCCATAGAACTTTCACTTGTCAGCTGTAATGATGGAGGAATCAAAAGATTTAGTGCTTCTTTTCAAATCTCGTCTTGTCGTTAATAAGTTATTGGAGTCCGTACCTGTGTAAAAAATAACAATTGGAGTTAAACAACAAGAATGTGTTAATTTTAATACAGCGACCTAACTCGTTAACAATGTCATTTATTTAAAATGGTCCAAACGTGAGCAAAAAACTACAATACAATCATAACTATACATCGATTTTAGTAGTCTTGCCCCACCGTGCGACGTGGAACGGACAACGACAGATTTTATTGTAATTCGTATGGTCTCTTGTTTTAAATTGTCGTTTCTACATAAAACTTTTGTGGATGGACATTATTAAACGTGTAGGTACAATAAGTGTTTGTGTGTATTTTTATGAACCTTCGAACCCTGATATAGCATAAGCCAGCTATAGTGGAGCAACTTCGCGCGTGACTGTCCTGCGAAATGTAAGACGTTGGGGGACGCGGGGTAAAATAAGACAAAAAAAATTATGTTTCCCTTCCCGCTACCCCACCCGCATTCCACATGTATATCTGATAAAATTATTATAAACACATTATCTTTTACTTACCGATCTCCTTTTTTTATCATCGCCCTCATTATTGTAATCCGGAAACAGTGCTTCAAAAACTTGTAACCAAAATTTTGCTCTGGCATCGCGATCTTTGTACAGTTCATTAGATAAATCCCACAATGCAGGACGTAGGCGCACCTCGCCAATCACACGTTCGGTATCAATATTCATGGCGACTATACGCGCGCGCGTACCATTTAGCCGACGGTCGGGAACAGAGTGAGAACGCTCATAGCGTTCTATAGCGCGTCAGTCGACCGACGTACGCGGCGCTGACGAGCCATACCGACGCGCGCCATACGCGGTGCGTAGCAACTCGCGCGCCGCTGATGTCAGCGTCACAGTGTGGTGTACACAACGTATATTCGTACGCGCGACCGACGTCAGCGACAGAGGAATTCAGGCCTTAAAGTCTTGAGCTCTACTTGCACCTGCTTTATGTTTATCAAATGAGTAGCATTCTTATTCAGATAAAGGCTGTATAATCAGCATAATAACAGCAATACGAATATGCTTTTTACCATCAATATTTTTTTCAATGGTATTTTATTTTTTTGCCCTTACAATTGTACCAGCTAAAAACAAATCTTGCCCTAATTCACTTGCACAAACAACATTATCTTCTTTTAAACTTGTATTTAAATCTACATAGTGAACGGACTCACTTCGCATCGGAACAGTCAAAATTTCTGATTTGCGAATGCAAATTTATTTTAACAAGACAACAGAATAATGCATGACGTTGTCGTTGCTTGTACTCGCACCCAGGGAAAGCGAACACTCCTCATCCTTGCCTGATTGCTTCCTTCCTATAATTACGAGCTGATGCTATCGTGCTAAGTTTAAAACCTTCTAAACCCTCGGAAAATTTTCGTATTGCCAATTTTTCGTTAAATGGCTTCAAAATATCATATTTTTTAGAGTCACCATCTGCTTGAGCAATTGTCAAGTCTGTAAAAAGTTTTTCGAGTTCAGATCCATATTCATCAATTGAACGTTGAATTTGTGAAACATTTTAAAGACGCGATTGAATTGCTGTAAACGACTTTTTTACTAAAAGATGCGCATGTCCTTGATAAGTTCTGTCACAGATGAATACTTTGAAGCCATTCGCAACTTCGCGTTCTCTGGTACTCTACTTTTCAAAATAAACTTAATTAATAAATCCTTGTCTGTCTCGCCGATCATATCCGAATACATTTCAGTACCATCAATCAATCATTTCGTGATATTTTCCGAATCGTCCATAACGGGTGATAAGTAACAAGCTGTTTTCAAGTCGAACTCCATTTTATTCTTCTATAGTTTGTTTATATTTTTAAAAATATGTATCACAGAAGAAAAAATCTGCGGATCCTTTTTAAATTCTAAAAGTAAAAAACAATTCACTGCATTTATCTAAAATATTTGTTGCTTCATTTAATTTTATCTTAGCTACCTTACCTAAATATCGAGCCCTTTTAATCAAATATTTTCTTATTTGCTCTAATAAAACATAATTGTCAATTAATGTATCAATCATCATATAAAAATAGAATCTGGTAATTTAGCCATTGCAGTTTTTTAGAATTCTAAGTAAAATTGTCAAAACAATAGTGTAAAGTTAATTGCAGCGCGGCGAAAGAATGTCGTTAGCTTCAATTTTGCTGCGAAGTATCGAGTTACGTCAGCAAAAATACACGATTATAGAATAATTAATTCGGAACATAATGAAATATTTTAATTTATAATTCTATAATCAATTTTAATTTGTAATTCAATAATCAATTTTAATGTATAATTCAATAACCAATTTTAATTTAATAATCCTTAATGTACCAATCAATTGTAATTGAATTATTTATAATGCAACAAACAATTTAAAATATCTAATTTATAATTAACTACAATTTAGAGGAATGCGCAAAATTGTTTATATTGTTGTTTCTACTTTTTTTGCAACTTCAACAATTGTTCAATTTCACTGATTATGCATGGAATATATAGCTATATTTTATTATTATTCTCATCTGGAAGCTGGTTCCTTTTTCTGAATTCCACTTTTTCTAAGACAGTTGATAATGGTTTGGCATACTTATCCTTTAATTTATTGCACAGTTTAACATAAGATATTTTCATTGGTTTATTTTGCGTACATAAGTATGTTAATGTTTCAAACACTTTTCGGGTTGGTTTTGTAATTAGTAGTGGAACGTTCTTGTCTTCATCAATTTCATTAACAATCATAAAACACTCCAGCTGTTGTTCAAAAACTTCCCATTTTTCACCATCAAAAGCCTTAATTTCATCGCAAAGTGACATTTTTGGTCCTATAAGTTCGCCTTTTGGTTTCAATAATTGTTTTGTCTTGAGATAGGTACTCAAACGTTTTCGTTTTCGATATTTTAACCCCTCTTCCTGCAATAGTAGCTGTAGTTCTTCTTTATTGCATTGGTCTTTTGCCAGACCTTATTAAACTAGTATTTTGCTCGAAACTGATTTTATTTTCTTTGTCTGACATACGTAAACAACTGTGAAGTTCGTTATATCGGTCGTGCAGCTGGTACACAGGACATAAAGTTGGTAGCTCTTTTAATCGTAATATGGCGTCTTCTAAATTTTTGCAATGCAAACTGGCGTCTTGTTGCCAACTCCACACAGAAGCTTTAATTTTTTGTTTACATAGGCCTCCTCCAGGCGTCGCCACATTGACCGATCCCGTGCGTCTCGCATCCAGCGCCTTCCCGCAACCTTAACCAGGGGGGTGACCATAAGCTCTTAGAGCGATGTCAATTTGAGATCGAATAAGGGACAGATGTATCTGACTTGTATACATCTGTCACTTACTCGATATCAAATTGATACCGCTCTAAGAGCTTATAGTCACCTCCCAGGTCATCGGTCCACCTAGTGGGAGGCCTTCCAACGTATCGTCTTCTGGTTTGCGGTCGCCATTCCAGAACTTTTCAGCCACATCACTCGGATTATAATCAGAATTCACTTCTGATTGTTCTTCCGAATTTTACCCCAAGTACAGCCGACAGTGGAATAAACTTATCTATTAAATAAAAACTCGCCTCCTGTATTTCTAAAAATCACATTTTCAAAATTTGCAATTGTTTTGTTTTCTGTGCTGCAGTAGACGTAATAGCGAAGAACTGTGCGTTTTTGCACGCATGTAAAAAACTTAAATAAATGTGGATGTTTGTCTTTAGTTTCTTGTGAAATTGTTTTATGCCAGGTTTCCAATGAATTTAAGTCCTGTGAGGCACTCCGAATGAAATCCAAACAGGCAAAAATTTTCGTCCTGGGCCCTGTTTTTTCAAAGTATTTCACAAATACCGTCATATTATTTTCATCGTGATTTAAAAATGATTTCACAAACAACCAGCCTTAATATCAAGTTTAAAGGTAATAGTGGCAACCTTGCTAGCACTAATCTTTTTGTATTCGAATATTTATTGATACCTAGCTTATCTGCTCGTTTTTGATGGACTTCACATAGTGAAAGTAGCAGCCATGAAGCGATATATTTGGAAATACACTTTTTAATGCTCCCTTTGTAGCTTTTTCGTAGTCAAGCGTAAATACCTAGCTTATCTGCTCGTTTTTGAATGGACTTCACATAGTGAAAGTAGCAGCCATGCAGCGATATATTTGGAAATACACTTTGTAATGATCCCGTTGTAGCTTTTTCGTAGTCAAGCGTAAATTTTGCGGAATTCCATACATAAATTTTTGATTTGTTTAAATTGAATAACGTTATATAAGTGCTTTTCTTTCTGCCTGGGCAACAGATAACTTGACCCATAAACCTTCATGATTTCCTACACTTGGTTTACAATGAAATTTTGTACCTTCCGCTCACTATAATCTTTGAAATCTTGTTTCTCTGCATTAAAATGTTCGAACAGAATCTCGAAAGTATCTTAAAAAATCATAGGTATATCTTGACAGCTGTCAAGAACATTTTTTTTTAGCGGGGCTAATTTTGTCATCAAGTCAAATAACTTACCCGATGCAGATTTATAATTTGTGCCGTAAGACCTGAAGCCTAATTGCGGAAGTCAATTCGGCAAGGCAAAGGGTTTTCACTCCATCAATCGAGCAATCACATAGACGGAAATAGGCTGCTGGTATACCTTGAGCCAGACATATACGTGAATGACGGGGTAACCGTCCTTTGTTCGTCCTTCTGCGAGAGCTTATTTTTTTCTTCTGCAGCAGCAGCCGCCAAAGACTCGCTAGCAGTTTTCGCCCATTTTTATACACATAATTTTGCAATAGTGAATAATATTTTGGACTAAATACCGGTATATTCATGGAAGAACATAATTAATTAATCAAATTGATAGTATCTTATGCCAGAAGCTAATTCTCGTAGTTGCAGCTATATTTAAATTTACTTGCTGGATTCTTTTAATCTTCGGATTGGACCAGACAAGTTTCTTGGCAAATGTCGCATTGGCATTTAAAAATTGATGAAGACCTATACCTTTTTCGCAAATTTAATGGAAATGACTCATCTTGCATTGAAATAAATTATTATGCCGCCCTTATTTGTAGTTCTCTTAGGGCCAAATTATCTAGAGTTAAACTTATAATAGAGTTAAACTTATATTTAATCTAGAGTTAAACTTATAAATTTACTTAAATATTTCACCCTCTGATGTGCTAAGTCCTGGGTAAGTGTAAGAATTGTCATAATATATTATACGTAACTTGAAAACATGATTTTTGTTTATGGAGATATTTTAATAATTTTGGTTTTATCCGTTTAAATAATGTAAATCGGTCCACACGTTTACGAGATATTGCTAATCAGTGTAAGGGGAATGTTGTTTTTTGATGATAACGAAGAAAATTTTCTATGACATGTCTATATTTTGCGACTATATCACATACAAGTAAAATATCACCAGATGTTAAATTAGGGGCATGAAAACGAAATTTCTTTCCTATTTTGAACAAAAAAGCTTAAATCTACCGCAAAAAAAAATCGTGGTCACAAAGTAAGTCGTCATTTTGCCGTATGCGCAAGCGGCGCATACGGCATTCGACTTTAGGAGGTCAAAAACCAAAAATGTGAAATAATATGTGCATTTATGCTTAGATATGTTTCTAACCATTACCTATAGCTATAAATTAAATAGTATTGAAAATAAAATTTTGTATATTTTACATAAAGTATACACACATTATAAATCATACATCAATTATGTTGTAAACAGTTACGTAGTAATTACTATCACGTCGTCATGATCATCCACTGTTTCTTCGTCATTAATTTTCATATTTAATATTTAATTCAGATTGAATTGGTCCACTCAAGACCTGAATATTAATCTGTGAAATAGAGGGTCTAGTGTCACAATGCGTTGTTTGCGTTTCTAGAAGTCACATTATTAGTAGTATGCACAAGTGTAAATATTCAGGACAGAAAGCGGTATTAAGCGGAACATTTTTTGAAAGTCCAAGGAAAATCGACATTTATTATTGAATATAGCATATTTTATGTAATTAGAGTAGGATTTTTTTATTAATAATCATACCTGTGGCTTCTATGTCCATAGTGAATATTTAGATTTTTTTACGAGGTGAACGAAAAATCACATTTTAATGCTCTCGGGTTTCGAATGCAACTAGCCGTCTAATGCACAACGCTTATCTGTCGGAGTCTCGGGGTAAACATTTAAGAAAGGATATTTATGGCCAGCACGATGGACTAAGTACTTGATTCGAAGAATACAAGCAATTTTAGACTTTATATTAAAGTGAAAATTTTATTATTGACCGCCTAAAGTGGTCATTTTGCCGTATGTGTGCCGGTCGGATTGTCTCACCGGTGTAATACCTAAGCATTAGTTCACAATCCTTTATGCTCATATGCTTAAACTATTTTGGATATGTCTCAAGGCTGATACGCGACACTGCGCTTCCTGTATCACATTCCATTTCCAAAACTTTGTTATTGATATTGATTGAAATTAATATTGGTGGACACTCATCTAATGGTAACTGATTAATGATCATTACCTCGTCACTGCCATTACTCAACTCTTCTGCCTCCTCGACATATAGTTGTGATGACTAACATTGTAGCCTTTGTTATCCTCCCTTGGACCCTCACGATTGCACGCTCTGCAAACGTAACGTCTGAACTTGCATGAGAACGCGTCGTAGCTCCCATCGCACATCCGCCCGTGGTTCAGCACCGCTTCCTCGTTTCCCGGAACTCCAGGCCGCGCTACTCCGCGGGCCGGTGCTTCCAGAGTAGCGCCGCCACCGCCGGCGGCGGCCGTCTGGAAGCCGCGCCACGTTCCCCGAGCGAGGACTACTTAAGGCTAGACTGCTAGCTTTTTGAAAATCTAGTGTTTCTTCCGCAAATAGGCGTTGGCGTATCGTTTCGCTCGCTAATCCACAGACAAGCTGATCGCCTAAACTCTCATTTAGCCACTGTCCAAATTCGCACGTTTTTTTCCTTAACTTGGCAACGTAATCGGATATTTTCTCGCCTGCGTTTTGCTTATGATGATGAAACTTGAACCGCTCGGCTAATGTACTCGGTCGTGGTTGTAGATGTTTTTCCAAGATGTCCGCCAACTCTATAAACGACTTGTGGTGGGTTTATCTGGCGTGCACAAGTTCACCAGTAACTCGTAGACTGTTGAACCCATCACCCTTACTAAAGTAGGCACTTGTAGCTCGGCCGCAATTTTATTCACGATGAAATATTGTTCTAAACGTTCAACGTACAACCGCCAGTCATCGGTCCACACGTTAAACTCCGAAATCTTGCCGATCGACATTGTTCTTTATTAATCTCTATCCACCTGTTTATCACACTAAAACACTTGGGTTCGTAGTTTACTCGTCGTCACTGTGTTGTATTTAGGAGTTTCTAAATAAAATAAGCACGTACTACTTAATGGCGGTTTTAATCCTTTTACCTTCCAATCAAAGACAATCAATGAATAACTTCACACCAGTGATGCCACCTTGTTGTACATTGTGGTCATAAACTAGGTAATACCTTACACAATCATTTTCACCGCTTCTAATAATATGACGTCTGACTTTTGTAGAGCCTTGCTAACTAATATTTACACACATACACACACACATACACGAACACATACACACACAAGCACACATGCGCACGCATGCACATATTAGCTCATTCATCCACTCACATATCTGCTTACTCACGACGTCCGACAGTCTGAGCAACATAATTTTATGGGGGGCCTGGAGTTCTAAAATACAGGCCTATGCTTAGTTTAGACTCCAGATCTCCCACAAATTACACACTTTGGCAATATTTCTGTATTTGACTGTAATTTATACTCACGTTAATATGTAATTTGTGGAGATAAATAAAGATTTTTTATTATTATTTTATTATTTATCCTGCTTAAAATTTCAAACCAAATAAGCAGAGAGCAGATGAATTGAAACGACTTTATTTTAATCGATTTTTGCTAGTAATGAATTTGCCATATTTCTTGACGCCGCATCTTTGCTTTATCGGAATATATGGTATACAAGGCATCACACACTTTTTTTTATTTAAAATAAAAAAAAAGTGTGTGATGCTCGCGCTTGACCACTATCTCACCTGATGGTAAGCGATGATGTGGTCGACGGTGAAGCACACATGCCTAGATATTCACCTATTCACTTTTGACGTAAATACTCCTAGATTGTAGCTATCGGGAAACACAGACTCCGACAGGGAATTCCACTCCTAAGCTGTACGCATAATAAAAGTATTCTCAAAACGTTTAGTGCGTATGGGTGGGATGACCACCATGTACCGATGGAGCATCGCCGTATGTCTGGATTTTCCCCAGATTATAACATAGATACCGCTTCAACCCTGCTCTCCCATCGAGTATTTGAGAGTGGTTTTAGACTTAAAGTTGGCACTTCTTTGACAAGTATTTTCCAACGTGCTGTTGCCGCAGAAAAAAATACATAAATGTAGGATGAGTGTTTATAAGTGTTTATCTATGAGGAATGGAATGCAACGTGGTGAGAGAGAAGGAATGACAGTGCGAGAAAGAGGCAGAAGGTAAAATGTCAGTTAGACTGGGGTTGGAGTTTGAGAGCTAAGACGAGAGGACGTTTTAAATTATTTTTGAAGATTTTCATTGTGTCGTGTTGAATAAAAAACCAAAAGTAAACCGTTCAGCATTTTACTTGCCTCGCAAATCCCACATTTTGGGGGCTCATCCGGGATTGCGGGCATTTGGTTCGAAGAAAGAAAAACGTTGAAAAAAAGACGATCGTGACACGTAAAAAAACGGTGAAAAATTACAACAAAGACGCATTATAAAGACGAAAGACGTAACAAAGACGCATTATAAAGACGAAAGACGTATTACAAAGGCGAAAGACGATGGCGGAAAATAAGACGGTAAAGACACATTTTCCAACATGTTTGAAGTGACTCAATTCAGTGGTGAAGACCATACCTATGCATCTACGAAATGGGCTCAAGATCTCGATGACAACGCGGAGATATTTGAATGGACTGCGAAGCAACGGCTTATCATTGCACGTATGTGTTTGACGGGAACAGCAGGGCTGTGGCTCAAGACGGAAAAAGTACACAAAACCTACGAGGAACTGGAAGGCAGCCGTGCTGAAGGAATTTCCGGATGCCGCGAACACCAAAGAAATGCATGAGATGATGGCTGCACGTAAGAAGCGTAAAGACGAATCCTATTATCAGTATATGCTCATTATGAAAGAAATGGGGAAGCGGGCCAAATTCCACGACTACGTCGCCATACAGTACGTAATTGACGGCATTCAAGATATGGAAAACAATAAAGCTATTCTTTATGGCGCTAACACCTACCCAGCTTTGAAAGAAAAGTTATCGTTGTACGAAAACATCAAGAAAAAAGTTGCTAGAACGACCTGAAAAACAAGCTACTGCACCAGGAACTGGCCAATCATGCTACAACTGTGGGGAGAAAAATCATAGGGCAAGTGCATGCCGAAACGGGATAAAATGTTTTAAGTGTAACCAATTTGGCCATATTAGTTCTAAATGTACAAATCCGAGCGCAGCCGGAAGTGGCGGCAGTTCGGTCGGGACAGCAACGTCGGTTAAACAGCCAAGAGTGGCTGGAACGACGAATCAGCAGACACCGCAGGTGCGTCCATTGGTAAAGCAGTTCGATGCCGCTGCCGCCGGTACGAAGAAACATTCGGCTACATGCTCGACTTTATTCGGGATGACGACGGCACCCGAAGACGGATCGGGCGGCCATGAACAATATTGCAAGATGGCAGATGATGTAGATGTCATGCAGATTGTAAACAAACCGAGTGACCAGCATAATAGAGCAATGAAATCTATAAAAATATGTGACAAAATAATAAGTGCGTTGGTAGATACGGGCAGTGACGTTAACCTAATTCGTGCTGACCTGTGGAACGAGTTAAATGTGCCATGTAGTAATGATAATACGATGTTATCCGGACTTGGACTTTCGAAAGTAAGATCGTGCGGAAAGATTATTGTATGTTTACAAATAGACAACAAGAGTTATGCTGATGTAATGTTTCATATAGTATCAAAATAGTATAAATAAACACAGTAGGTGAGTCACTGTATGTAAGTGTATACGTATAAAATAAATATCTAAATAAAACACAATAAAACAAAATCTCGACGGCTCCATGATCATTTGTCAAAACCGTAGACAAACGACAGAGCGCGTGTCAATCTGTGGTCGGCGTCGCGTCAGCTGTCAAAATGAAAATATCAAAATAATAATAATGGAAAATTATGTAAGCAATTTCTGTTAATAAACAAGGTGAAAAGATTGCTAGTATTCGATAAATCAGAATTGTGTGAATATTACTGTGTGTGGTGTGTAGTGTTCGGTGAAGTGTTCGCCAGAAAGTTTAAAAACTAAGAACAAGGAACATGATAGAAGATAATATAACTGCGTGCAAACCCCGGCCGGGTAAGTTCATCCGCTGGCTTCCTTTTGCTTGCGTAATAAGTACTGCTTGAAATTAGTACTAAATGTTCCAATCGTCTATATAGCGCGAAACGGCGGAGGAAGATCATTCCAGATACGAGAGGCAGCGAATTTGAAACTGCCACGGAATGCAGCAGTTTTGTGAGACGTCAATAAAAGGTAGGCAGAAGCTCTCGTTCTGACTTTGTTCACATCGCGGGACCAGGTCAGTTTACTGAATAGATAGTGTGGTTTTTTTGTGAGAATAATGCCAAAGAGCAGGGTAGCCAAATGTAGCTTTCTACGATCTGACATTCTCATCAAATTACCCTTATTTAGAAAAGGAGTCACATGAGATCTAGGAGGAATGGAAAAACAAAATCTTGCATAAGCATTCTGTACTCGCTGAATCAACCTTTCGCTCCTGCCCAGAATGCACGCCCCATACACAGTGTCAGCGTAGTTCAGCTTGGATAGAACTAGTGACTCACAGAGCAAGATACGCATCTCCACACTTATGTAGGGACGCACACGGTACAGGAGCTTAAGCCTGTAAAAGCAGTTGCGCACAGCCTCCATGATATGGGTCTCAAAGTGCAGGCACTCATCAAACACTACCCCAAGATTACGGGCTTCCAGGACCCTTTCAATGGAACAGCCGTCAATCTTCAAGTCCAAATTCACATTAGCCATTTTACTCAAAAAATCTCTAGATCCCAGTAATATAAATTTAGACTTAGCTGGGTTCAAAACTAATGAGTTTCTCATCGACCAGGCTGAGACTCTATCCAAATCCTCATTCAGTCCATTTACTGTGTCAACAGACTGCTGGGGATGAAAAGAGAAATACATCTGCAGATCATCAGCATATATGTGGAACTTGGTGTTGTGCAAGCAGTTAATGATGTCAGCACTGTACAGAATGAAGAGTAGCGGGCCCAGGATCGATCCCTGTGGTACACCCCCATTCTCACGCTTATGACCAGAGGATTTAACGGCTCCATCACTGTCGCACGTCACCTGGACAAACCGAGAACGGTGAGTCAAGTAACTCTCAAACCACTTTACTGTCTCAGGCTGACATCCATAATAAGACAACTTCGATAGGAGGAGCGAGGTATTAATAGAGTCAAAAGCGCGTGTAAAATCTAGTAAGACCAGCAGGGTACCCATGCCCTTAACTCTAGCTTCCAGAATATTCCCAACCACATCAAGAAGAGCTGTGGCTGTGCTGTGCCCCTTGCGAAAGCACGACTGAACAAGCGGCAAAATGCTGTGATCCTCAAGGTAAGACCGAAACTGGTTAGAGACAACCTTCTCCAGGACCTTGGAGAGGCATGGCAGTAACCTAATCGGGCGAAGTTCCTTCACACTGGTAGGACTAGAAACTTTAGGGATGGGTCTAACTATTGCCAATTTCCACAGATCCGGGACAGATGAGGTGGTGATGGAACGGTTAATGATGGCCGTTATAGCTGCAAGGGTCCGAGGAAGAGTCATCATCAGCATCTCAAGAGAGATATGATCACAACCCTGTGCATTGGACTTGAGACTATGCAACAGCTTCAGCACCATATCCTCATGAACGGGCTCAAGCTGGAAGTGACAGTTACTGAATCTGTGGTGCTCAAAGTACTTCAGATCAGCAGAAGAAACCTTAACGGTACCAGGCACATCCAAAAAATGTTCATTAATTTTTTCTGGGTTGTTACAAAAATGGGGTATTCCATGGTCTGGTTTATTAGAGATACTAGTGGCTATGGTAGATTTGATGTGTTTCCATAACTTCTTAGGTTGTTCAATGTTGTTATTTATGTAAGTTTTAAAATATGCTCGTTTCTCACTCTCAATGGCAGCCCTAACAATATATTTGAGCTCTTTATATGAGTTGATATGACGCGGGGATTTAGTGGTTTTGGACTTTATGTGGCTCTTGTCCCGCAATTTCATCATTTGTTTGATAGTGGATGTTATCCAGGGGCAAGACTTTTCTTTTATTAAAACTTTTTTAAGTGGTGCATGTAAATCAAACAAATGAAAAAAAAAACTTTCGATGTATTCCCAGTCCATCATATTCAAGTCCTCGTTAAACTATTCAATTACTATGTCCCTGAGAGGTCTGTAGGTGACCCAGTGTGGGGAAGGCTTCTCTACTTTGAAGTTAAGCTCAACCGACACAACCGCGTGTTGACCGAGCTCAGGTACGTGAGATACGGAGACCTCACGTATACGGGCGTCCGTGCACACGACTTTAATGAGTGATTCACTATGATCAGTGAAATGTGTCGGTTCAGTAACAATTTGTCGCAATTTACAGCATGTTAAGAATTTGTTTAGTAACTTGGCTTTATTGTCCGAAGGGCTTAACATGTTTATATTAAAGTCACCCAACAGAACAATCTTGTCAGCGCCAGCAAAGGAGAAAAGAGAGTCGGTAATCGCATCAAGGAAGATGTTCACGTCAAGCCATGGCGGCCTGTATGCAGTACCGACGATGACGGAGTGCGAGTTGACGTTCAGCCGGAGCCACATCTGCTCGACTTGCGGCGCGCTCGGGTGCGGCACGGCGCACGCGCGCACTCCGCGCCGCACATAGAAGCCCACGCCGCCACCGCGCCCGCCGCGCACCGCGGGCGGGCGCGGCATGTGACGCAGCCGGTAGCCCGGGACAGCCGGCGCTCGACCCTCTGCCCCCCGCCTAAGCCAAGTCTCGTTTATCGCCATGATGTCCACCGCACAGTTTGCCATAGCCACAATAAACTCATCATGGCGCGTACCTAGCGAACCCGCGTTAAACAATCCAACTTTTAAATGCTTAGTCTTAATCATTTTGACAATTCATGATCTTGGATGTGTATGGTTAGTGTATAGGTGTATATGTTAGAAATGTAATAATGCAAATTAATGTAATAAATAACAGGTTTAAAAGAAGTATGTAGATAAATATTATGTATTGTAAACACTATAGAGATATAGCCGACAAGCCGACGCTTTATAAATATAAAATGTATATGATAAATATTTAGTGCTCGGGCAGCAGGGCCACAGAAAGGAACCATTATATACTGAGCTAGGAACAGTGCTGGCCGCGCACAGGGCAAACCCAGAAACACAAATACATCCAACATAGATAGTACAACCGTAGATATAAAGATAAACTTCACAGAATAAAGCTTGCAGGAGCCTGGCGAGCTAAACAACTTTCTCGACAGACAACTCCCGGCCAAATACACGAGTATCTAAAGGGTCCATGCCCTACAAACTTATTATTGGTCAAGAATTTTTGCAAAACGTTGTGATGGTAGTTCGTGAGGGCGCTGTGTTGTTTTTGTCACAAGATGACGACTGGTTGACTAGGGTGAATTGTTGTGTGAGAGATGTGGATGTTACTGGTCATATCTCTAATCCCAGCATAAAGATGGTAGTTGAGAGGCTGATTGACGAGTACAAGCCTGTTCAGATGAGGGACGCTCCAATCGAGATGAAGATAGTATTGAAAGACTATGTGCCAATAGCCCAGCGACCACGGCGGATATCACACATGGAACAAAAGGTAGTCGAGCAGCAAATAGATGAATGGTTGCAAAATGGAATTATACAGGTGACTTTTTCCGAGTATTCTAGTCCTTTGGTACTTGTGAAAAAGAAAGATGGGTCTACCCGAATTTGTGTGGACTACCGTTTACTAAATAAGAAGATGGTCAAAGATGAATTCCCGTTGCCAATCATTGAGGACTTGATTGATAATTTGAGAGATGCAAAAATATTTAGCGTGTTGGATCTTAAAAACGCATTTTCCATCTTAGGTTAAGCAAGGAGTCAGTGCAATATACATCCTTCATAACTCATCATGGGCAATTCGAATTTCTGCGTGCACCGTTTGGTCTGTCCATATCGCCTAAATATTTTATGAGATTTGTCTCCATTATTTTCAGAGAGCTAATAGCAAAAAGAATTAGGGCAATATTTATTGATGACATTGTAATTCCAGCTGAGACGGAAATTCAAGCATTGGAGAGACTTACTCAGGTGTTAGAAGTAGCCTCACAGTATGGACTTGAATTTAATTGGAAAAAGGTGAAATTGATTAGCCGTGAGATTGAATATCTGGGTCATTTGATCAAGAATGATGAAGTTAGACCAAGCCCAGAAAGGGTGCAAGCCGTTGTAAGGTACCCTGAACCTAAAAATGTTAAACAAATTATGAGTTTCATTGGCCTAACATCTTATTTCAGGAAGTATATCAAGGATTATGCTAAGATTGCTAGACCATTAACAAATTTGTTAAGAAAGGATGTTCCATTTATATTTGAAGACGGACAACAATGTGCTTTCAAAACATTGAAGGAAAAGCTGACCAGTGATCCAGTATTGAAAATCTACAACCCCAGCTTACCTGCGGAGTTGCACACCGATGCGTCCAGTCATGGTTTGGCCGCAATACTACTGCAATTGCATCCAGATGGAGAACTGCATCCGGTGCATTACATGAGTCATAAGACGACTGACGCTGAAAGTAAATACTCAAGCTACGAACTGGAAGCGCTTGCTGTTGTGGCAGCTGTCAGGAAGTTTAGACACTATTTATATGGAATTTCTTTTAAAATCGTTACAGATTGTAAAGCTTTTGAACAGACATTAAAGAAGAAGGATTTGATGGCAAAAGTGGCTAGATGGGCATTCATGCTAGATGAGTATGACTATAAGGTCGAACACCGATCTGGCAGTATGATGCAGCATGCAGATGCTCTCAGCAGAAACCCATTTGTTGCTGTGGTAAGTCTGCAAGAAGAGATAAGAGTCGGACAGGAAACAGATGAAGAGCACAATGCTATTAGACAGCTGATTTTGAAAGATGGTCAATATCATGACTTCTGGATTGATAATGGTATTTTGTATAAAGGTGAGGAGAAACGAATAGTAGTTCCAAAGATTTTGGAGAAAGAAATAATAAAAAGAGTGCACCTAAACGGTCACTTTTCATTAAGAAAGATGAAAGAAGCCATAGGAAAAGATTACTACATAAGAAACATGAATAAAAGAATAGAGGAAGTAGCTTTAAGTTGTATACCTTGTTTATTAGCAACAAGAAAAGAAGGAAAACAAGAGGGCTATTTGAACCCATTAGATAAAGAAGGAATACCCCTGCATACATTGCATTTAGATCATATAGGACCATTTACTGAAACAAGAAAACAATATAATTATATACTTACCATGATTGATGCGTTTACTAAGTTTACATGGTTTTTTCCTACTAAGTCCACAACAATATTTTTAAATTAAATAACATTTTGCAAATGTTGACTTGTCATAATGACAAATTATTGTTTTTTGACACTAATAAATTTATTAGTGGACTCCATGTAACCCAGAGAGCTTTCTCTCTGTCACCTAGGTGTAGGCGTACGATTGCTATGTTAATAGCATATTCTTTAAATTTATCTTTTACTATAAACTCAGACATAAATAGTATGTCGAAGGTATGTACTGTAGTTGATATTAGTAGTAATACTAATTTACAGGTGGTCAATAAGTTTAATAACGTTAGCACTTCTGCTATTAATATTTATAGTTTAAACTAGTTTGTAGGACAAGGGAGGGTACCAACAACGGAATAGTTACGAGAACATCCACCATCAAGAAGGTACCTTCTTGCTCTCACTTAGTTAATTTAAAAAAAAGGGGCTAAGCAGAATTCCTTGAAATTATTCCATCAAAATATTCAAGGTTTTTCTGCGAAGCAATTGGAAATAGAACTGTTTTTGGAAAAAACAATGTTTGAAATTGTTTGTTTTACTGAGCATTGGCTGAAAGATCATGCAATGCTAATTAATTATGAAAATTATACCGTGGGCAGTTGTTTTAATAGAAATATTATGTTGCGTGGAGGTTCACTTATATTAATTAAAAATGGTATTAAATCAAAACCTCGTAAAGATATTGTAGATCTATCAGTTGAACATAGTGTTGAATTGTCCTGCGTTGAGCTGGATAAGCATGTTATAGTGTGCGTTTACAGACCCCCCAATTATGGAAACTACTCTATATTTGAGTCAGTGATGGAGGATGTTTTGGCAAAACTTGCAAATGGTAATATATTTGAGTCAGTGATGGAGGATGTTTTGGCAAAACTTGCAAATGGTAATAAACTAGTCTTAATCTGTGGTGACTTAAATATAAATATTTTAGAAAATAATTCAGATAGCAGTAGATTATTAAATCTCTTCAAATCATTTAATTTGTCACATGTGTTTATGGAACCAACACGAACAACTGTGACTACTGCTACATGTATTGATAATGTTTTTTGTTGCTGCGACTACTTAGACAAAGCCATTATGAATTGTCTGCCTTCGGATCATAGTGGGCTACTGGTAACATTTGAGTCCAACATACCAATAAAACAAGTGCAGATTCAATCCAGACCAATAACATCCGGTAAAATAAATAAATTTAACAGCACTTTAATCAGTAAGTTAAGTTATCAGGACCTCACAGTGAATGATTGTAATATTTTGTATGATGAAGTTTTTTCAGTGGTTCAAAAAGAGTTCAATAACACTTTTAAGAAGAAAACTAAAACTATATGCCCTAAGTTTTTATTCAGTGACTGGGCGACTACAGGACTTAGAAAAAGTAGGGAAAGACTTTACGAGCTATATGACCTTAAGCCTTGTATTAACACTGAAACGTTTAATAAGTATGTTGCTACTTACTCAAGAATTTTTAAAAATACTTGCAAGGCAGCTAAGGCCTTGTACATTAGCAATAAGGTTAAATTTGCAGAAAATAAAATCAAGACTGTTTGGAAAATTATAAACAATGAAACGAATAGGAATAAAAAAAAATACTGATTACACGCTTGAGACCACACACGGACTTATTAGAGATAACAAAAAAGTTGCGCAAGAATTTGTAAATTTCTTTACCAACATCCCAATTAAAACTACTGAAACCTTAAATTCTTCGCCCTCGCTTGCTTTCGGATTATTAAACGCGAACGTTTCAGCCTGCCCGAATGTATTTAACTTTTCACATATAAACCCCATAACAGTAATAAAAGCTTTTAAGCAAATCAAGATCAAGCTGACAGAAGATCTGTGGGGAATGTCCATCAAAGCTTGTACCTCCATTATTCAGACTATAGCGCCGTACTTGGCTTTGATTTTCAATTTGTGTGTAGATCAAGGAGTCTTTCCGGATCTAATGAAATATAGTAAGGTTATACCACTTTTTAAATCCGGGGACAGTAAAGACACAAATAATTATAGACCGGTATCCGTGTTGCCAGTATTCAGCAAGGTTTTTGAGAAGATAATGCTAAATCAAATGCTCATTTATTTTAATACGAATAACATCTTGCATGATAAACAGTATGGTTTCACCAGAGGACGTTGTACAACTGACGCTGGTGTCACCCTATTAAAACACATCTTTAATGCGTGGGAAGAGTCGCAGGATGCCATAGGTATCTTCTGCGACCTGTCGAAGGCGTTTGATTGCGTTAATCATGAAACGTTACTTCTGAAACTTGAGCATTACGGGCTAGGTCAGTCAGCATTAAGTTTGGTTAAATCTTATTTGAATGATAGACAGCAATTAGTTCAAATAAACGGTGTGAATTCGTCCGGGTTAAACGTGAAAATGGGGGTACCCCAGGGCTCAATTTTAGGTCCTTTCTTATTCTTAGTATACATAAACGATTTACCCCGTTTATTGGAAAACAAACTAAACATGGTGTTATTTGCTGACGACACATCTTTAATTTTTAAAATAAACTGACGTACTTGCCAGGTTGACGACGTAAATAACGCGCTACGGCAGGTTCAGGATTGGTTCACAGCCAATAATTTAGTTTTAAATGGTAAAAAAACCAAGTGCGTAAAATTTTCATTGCCATATGTCAAAAGTACTGATTGTGACATTATGTTAAACAAGGAGAAGCTAGAATTCGTCGATAAAACGGTTTTCCTGGGGATCTCGCTGGACTCAAGGCTGCAATGGGGTTCTCATTTGGTGTCCCTTGCGGGGCGGCTGAGTTCGGCGGCTTATGCTGTTGGAAAGATTCGTCGGTTGACGGATGTGGATACCGCGAGACTGGTTAGTTATTTTCATAGTATAATGTCTTACGGTATCTTACTATGGGGAAGGGCTGCAGACATTGAGTCAATTTTTATTCTGCAAAAACGAGCCATCAGAGCAATATATAATCTTCGCCGGCGCGATTCTCTAAGGGAACTGTTTAAGGACATTAACATCATGACGGTTCCTTGTCAATATATTTATGAAAACATCATGTACGTGAGAAAGAATTTACATCTTTTTAGTAAAAACGGCGACAGACATAATTACGTTACTAGAAATAGGGACCAATTAGTTCAACCAGGTTTCAGACTGGCAAAATTAGCTTCATCTTTCATGGGGTACTGTACAAAATGTTACAATAAAATTCCTCCCCTCATTCTTGAGCTGAACGAGACGAAATTTAAAACTTGTATAAAACGCACACTATGCAGGCTGGCATATTATAAGTTGGGGGATTACATCACTGATAAAAATGCTTGGCTAAATGCTATTCCTGCTCAACATCCACTAAGGCGCAAAAACAAGTGATATGCAGAACATTATTGTTTTGAAGTATTGTTGGAACTGCTGTAGACTGAATGGATATATTTGTATTGTATAAACTCAATTTCCTTAGTATTGTATAACTGCACGGCACGTGTGTGAGTACTATGTACCCGACTGTAAATCTAACATTTACTGTACCTGTGTGTCGTTCGTTGACTTGTGTGTGCCCTGGCAGTTGAGTGTGTCATGCTCTCTCAAATGTCTCTCTGATGGTGGCGCGTGTGTTGGATCATCCGGTTCCCTTCATTATGGTTGAGCTGGGTGGTGCCATTCATGCGTCATGTTCGTGAACGGACGCCGTCAGTTGGGATTGGTCATAACTTAACTGCCTCGGATGTTAATGCTTTTCTAGCATCTATTATATAACTGCACAGTACATGTGTGAGTACTTTTATTACTTTATGCCTGTACGTAGTATAGTGTGTAGTGCTATTCTGGGTGCATTTTCCTCACATATGTGAATTTATTAATGTATGTACTTATGTAACTAAATATTGTAAAAAAAAAACATTTTCTTTAAAAGAGTAAGTATGGAGTTTCTTGTTCATTCTTCTCCATAACAAGCTACTTTCCGAATGCACGGTAGAATCAACTTTTATAACTTGTAAATTTTGATGTACCTAACGTTCAAAAGTGTCGCTTGGCGGCCTACTTGAAATAAAATATCTTTGTCTCTGAAAAAAAAAAACAAGTGCAGAAGTGTTGAATAAATTAAGATTTCATCAGCAGGTTTTCGGTAATCCTACTAGGATTATAACAGACAGAGGTACAGCTTTCACCAATGGGGAATTTGAAGAGTATTGTAAAGAAGAAAATATCCAGCATGTCAAGATTACTACTGGAGTGCCTCGGGGGAATGGACAAGTAGAGAGGGTTCATCGTATATTAATACCTATGTTAACCAAGCTGTGTATAGAGGATAAATCTCTGTGGTACAAGCACGTGAGTCGTGTCCAAAGAGCCCTTAATATTACTTACCAGAGATCTATAGACACCACTCCATTCCAATTACTGGTTGGAACAAAAATGAGATGTAAAGAGGATATAAGGTAAGCGAAATGACAGATACGATGTTGAGAGATCGTATGATACCACGGAAGGGCCAAAGAGAACATCTAGTTCAGCAGATAACATGAAAAATGGCCAGGTAACGACGAATGAAAAGAGTGTTGTTTGTTGTTTATTTTATTTTTTGTTTTAAGTGTGTTGTCATGTGGGTGTATTGTTTAGCTGTATTAGATAGCACTGCTCAGTGTCCTCACGAATGCCAAGTTATGTGTTATATATTGCTAGGTGATACAAGTTTGGATAGTACAAGGCTATTTTGTAAATTCAAAATAGATTTAGTGTTTGACTCAATTGTTATTGTTTTCTTTTGTTGTGATTTGTAAGCGGATGCATTAGCATAGTAATTTTATGTTAATGGTGTTAATTGCAGTTAATTTATTAAGATTTAATAAGATTTTCTCTGCTTACTTATATATTTTTGTTGTGTGTTCTTATTTAGGTATAAAATATGGTACAATGTTCTAATTTAGTAACTCTGTGTTTAGTTTAGAACTTAAGGTCTGGTAGTAAGTATATCGTTTAAATTAAGGTATGGTGAATTTGGAAAGTTATGCCAGTTGCAGTGAGTGTGGATAGCTGCTATGTGAATGAGGTGTGGAAGAGTACCATGTGTGGAGCGTATGCATATCTGGGGACATATATGGGAGCAGGATGGCCGAATGTAGGATGAGTGTTTATAAGTGTTTTTCTATGAGGAATGGAATGCAACGTGGTGAGAGAGAAGGAATGACAGTGCGAGAAAGAGGCAGAAGGTAAAATGTCAGTTAGACTGGGGTTGGAGTTTGAGAGCTAAGACGAGAGGACGTTTTAAATTATTTTTGAAGATTTTCATTGTGTCGTGTTGAATAAAAAACCAAAAGTAAACTGTTCAGCATTTTACTTGCCCCGCAAATCCCACATTTCTACATAAATTTCTTGTGTTGTTCTGCAAATACATTATCAAAATAAGAGGTATATTCAACCAGCTTTAAAAAAATGTCTTTATAAGAATCATATTTTTTGTCAGATTTTCGGCGTAAAGCCAGACTTTAGCTCGCAAAAAAATTAATTATGTTGATTATCCATTTCAGTTACTGCCACCCAACCTTTTTTTTTCCCGTTCAACTACAACCGGGTTCATGAAATCTACCGAATTTTCTTTTAAAATAACAGTTTTTAATGTAATTTGTTGCTTAAGACATGATAGGTGACCAACGCTCTTTTTATGAAGTTCTAAAGCTGACAAATGCTTGCAATTTTTGTTACCTATTTTACCATTTAAATGAGTGTTATCAGCATGGAAAAGTTTACAATAAACTGAATGATTCGATTTAGAATAAACCAGCTACTTTCTTAAAACGGTTTCATTATTCAACATCTTTTTAGTATAATCATTTGAAAAAGATCTCTTTACTATTCAAAGGAAAGGAACTCTGTTTTTTCTGTACCCACGTGACTATGTCCACGCTCAATTAAAAAAATCCTCTGTTTGTCGGATAACACATGTGGCCATAATGCGAGATCATTCATTATATTTTCTCGAAGTATATTCTCTGGAGACGCTTCGGGACAAGGAGGTACTTCGTCTTCTTCAACTGCCGACGACGAAGACAGCAGCGGCGGCGGTGTTGAAGAGACAAATTCTGTTGTAGAATTACCTTGGTTTTCAGATGTCTGAGGATATTCGTCTGATGACCGGGATGATTGACCGGGTCTAAGAATACAATTTTTGGTAGAACTTGTATTCTTTTTCAGAGATTCAACTTTCTTTTTCGATTCTGTGCACCAGAACGTTTCTTTTTCCATCGCCATTGTTGCCGACACTGGCCACTTACATATTTTTTATTATACGTCTATTGTAAAAATGTCACTATTCAAATAAAAAGCTTGACTGCAACATTTTGGTGTCAGAAGTAAAAAAATTGAAAAACATTTTTATTTAACATATTAATTCCAAATGTGAAGATATTATTTATAAAAATGGTGAACACTAGAAAAATTAAATATTATAGTGCAGAAGTGCCGACGTCTGTAGTGCAAGATGCAGAAGCGCCGTCGTCCACGGCGCCAGATGCTGTCGATTCGGTCCCCGCCACCCGGGATCCCAACCCATTCGCGGAGCCGACACCTTGCGGCAGCGCCACCAGCCATCCTGCGTCACGTGCGGCATCCACCAGTACTTCACGCTCAATTAATACATCAAGCTTGCGCTGCAAGCAGAACACGCTCGTCAAATGACCGCCATCGCCGCCAAAGAACAGATTGATATCTCAAGGCTCGCGGCCCAAGAACTCGCAGCAGACCTAGAACTAAGGCATAAGATAGCGGTAATAGAGTCGGCCGTCGGCTCATCAGGTGGCAGCCACCGCTCGCTCGCAGGTTACAGCAATCCAAAGGGGCATGCCAAGTCCCCACAGTAACTTAGGCCCACTGTGCACACATATAAAAAATCTTGATAATAATAGGGTATCTTGATATTAATTCAAATAATTAATTAGTAAAAGAAATTATTCACAAAAAACTTAGCATTTTAAAGTTATTTAAGATTCTTATATTTCATCAGTACGGGTAACGTTAAATATCACATATCACATTATTGTAATTTATTAATGAGCATAATTAACTAGGAGTCAAATAATACAACATACATTGTAGTTTTACATTTTTCATTTAGGTCATCATCATACACCACTAAAACTGAAGAAATAAAAGCACAACAGTGTTTCAACTTCAAAAGACTTTTATTAAGAACGTGAGAGAATGATTTACACAGCACAGCGCACACATAGAACCACCATGACAGCAGTGTTGCCAACATAGCACACAATAATTACTTAATGTATAGTTTTTAACATTGCTACCCAACACCCCCCTTCAATGTGATAAACCAAAAAGAAAAACCTTTACATTTAGGTATATTTATTAAACAGAAACTTATTCAATACAAACCACAGTTTTTAGTAAATCTTAACAATAAATTTTTATTTAATGCTTTAGTGAACATATCTGCAGTTTGATCCTCAGTTTTAATATATTTTAAAATTAATTTTCCACTATTAATTAATTCTTTAATATAATGGAATCTTATATCAATGTGTTTTAACCTCTTAACACTTTCAGTATTTGCTACCATAATAGCGCTCTGATTATCACAATACATTGTGACAGGACACACTTCAACAATATTAAAATCTTTGAGCAAATTTATTAGCCAACATGCCTCACTTGCAGCCATACTAATTGCTATGTACTCTGACTCGGTAGAAGACAGACTGACACTGGCTTGTTTTTTAGAAGACCATGAGATTAAGCAATCTGCAAACATAAAACAATAACCAGTCGTCGACCTTCTATCTTTCATGTCTCCTCCCCAATTAGCATCACAATATCCCAATAATAAATTGCTATTACATTTGTAAACAATTTTGTAATTAATAGTGTATTTTACATATCTCAAAACTCTTTTTAATGCAGTTAATAATGTGTTATTTGCACTATTTTGGTACCTGCTTAAAATTGACACAGCAACACACAAATCAGGCCTTGTTCCTAACACAGCATAAGACAAGCAACCTATCATTTGTCTACATTTATTTTCTATGTTTTTATCAATTACAGACTCATTTTTTTCTTTTAAAATGTTAGTGTTAAAATTCAGATCCATTGGTGTACATATTTCTTTACAATTTTGCATATCAAATTTTTGTAATACATTTTCCAAATATTCTTTTTGATTTAATTCAGTAATACCTGTATCTAAATCTTGTTTTACATGAATACCTAAGAAGTTTGAAACAAAGCCCAAATCCTTCATTTTAAATTCATTATTCAGTAATGACTTAAGGTCACATATTTGCTTTTTATTATTACTAAACATTAGTAAATCATCGACATACAATAAAACATATGTACTAGCACTGCCTTCACATTTTGTGTACAGACAAGGATCACTTTTTGATTTTACAAAACCTTGTTTTATAACTACTGAATTAAACTTGTCATTCCAGTACTTTGGTGATTTTTTTAACCCGTACAAAGATTTATTTAACTTAACTATCTTTTTATCACTACAATATGCACCTTCTGGCAATTTTAAATATACATTTTCATCAATATCTCCATATAGGAAGGCCCCTGTAACATCCATTTGACTAATTGGCAAATTTAACTTTGTAGCTATACAAACAAATAACCTAAAGGTTGACAATTTTGCTACTGGTGCATATATATCACATAAGTTCATTGTATCACACTGCTCAAAGCCTCTCGCCACTAATCTCGCTTTATACTGTACATTATTATTATTAGAGTTTTTGATTTTAAATACCCACTTACTACTTATTATCTTTCCCATTACAGGCTCCTCACAAACGGTCCAAGTATTGTTTTCTTTTAGGGTTTTCAATTCTCTCTGAACTGCTTCTTGCCATTTATTCGCGTCGTTCCGTTGCATGGCATCTCGGTAAGTCTTTGGTTCATTTCCCTCGACATAGACATGATGACAGTTGTAGAATGAAGTTTGTTTCCTAGTTCGAGTACTCTTTACACGTGTCGGTACCACTTCATTTTCATCATAGCTGGAGTCTTCATCACTGGAGCATGGTATGTAGACACTATCACATTCGCTAGACACATTTAGGGTTTCTCCTTCCTCTTCAGGCTGTACTTCCTTCTCTTTCTCTTGACTAGTGTCATCACTTTTGTTTATAGTATTATCCAGTATGACTAACTGCTCATTCTGTTCTTCACCTTTTTTTAGAAATACAATGTCTCTTTTCACTTCAACACTGTTCTTTTCTGAGAAGAATATCCTGTAGCCCTTGACATCTTCACCGTAGCCGACCATTACACCCTTCTCTCCTTTCGGGTCCCATTTTCTCCTCTTCTCTTTTGGAACATGGACATAAACAGGATTTCCAAATATTTTAAGACCCGTTATGTCAAATTGTTTGCCAGTCCACATTTCATATGGGGTTTTTTCAGTTTCATTGCTCTTACTTGTTCTATTTAGTACATATGCCGCAGTATGAACAGCTTCTGCCCACAGCTTCTTCGGTAGACCTGCTGCACACAACATTGTACGTGCTGATTCGATTAGAGTTCGATTCTCTCTCTCTGCTTTGCCATTTTGTTCAGGTGTATATGGCACCGTGGTTTGATGAGTTATTCCACTTTTTTCGAACAGATTTTGAACTTCTTTGTTTACAAACTCTAACCCGTTATCACTTCTAAAACACAGCACTTTATTTTTGGTTACATTTTCGGCCTTGTACAAAAAGTTCTCAATACATTTCTTCACTTCACCTTTGTCTTTAACAAAATACACTGACCTGTAGTTTGAGTAGTCATCCTTCAGTAGAACAAAATATCTGGAGCCTCCCACGGACGGCACCTCCATGGGTCCGCACGTGTCCGCGTGTATCAACTCACACGGCTTACTCGTTTTATTTTCACTTGCACTGAAAGGCAATCGATGAATTTTGCCCTCCAAGCAACTTTCACACTTAAAATCCAAGTCTTTCACTTCAATGTTATTATTTTTAAGCACCTCCTTCACATATTTTAAGTTTTGATGGGCAAGTTTCTCGTGCCACTCTTTAAGTCCAGATTTCACTTCAGTCGTATTCGCTATCTCATATTTGTAACGCACGTCCATATAGTACATATCGCCGTTACGACTCGCTACGGCACACACAGTATTTTCCTTGTAAAATTTACACAAGTTACTGTCCATTTTCACAACATAACCTCTTTCTGTCGCGCATTTGACAGAAAACAAGTTCGTTTTTAATTCTGGAACGAATAGTACGTTTTCTATGGTTGTGTTCACCCATTCGCAGCCATCATAGACCTGTAGCGCCACCTGTCCGCATCCGAGCGCACTAATCTCCTCGCCATTTCCGATTATCACTGTTTTATCGTTCGACGATAAATATGTTGTAAATAAGTTCCGATCACGGCACATATGTTGACTAGCGCCCGAGTCCACTAACCACTGAGATTGTTGAACATGTCTATCTAAATTCATGACCACAAATGCGTTACTTTTACTGTCTTTTTCCTTATTTTTCTTGAAATAACACTCACTTTTAGTATGTCCCGTTTTCTTGCAGTAATAACACTTTTTAATCGTTCTATTGTCATGTCCCGAACCCTTGTTTTGATTACACTCGCTTTGATAATGTCCTAACTTATTGCACTTATAACATTTTACGTTTTTTTTAGCTACAAACGCCGATGCTGACGAGTTTTGAGGCTCTTTTTCGTTGATACGTTCCTCTTCTATCAATAATCTCGCGACGAGATTATCCAGCGTTTGCTTGTCGTCCGGCGCGGACTCCCACGCCGACACAAAATGCTTGTAGGTATCTGGGAGTGACATTAGCACTTTCGTTATGACGAATTTTTCTGAAATATCTTCTCCCATCTGTTTGAGCTGGTTTCTTAATTCCTCTATTTTTGATAAGAATGTAGACATCGCGGTGCCCTCCTCGTACTTATATTGAAAAAAACGTTGCTGTACAATATGGATACTAGTTTCAGATTTTTGCTCATACACACTCGCAAGTTTCCTCCACATTTCCGCTGACGTAGTACACGTTATAATGTGCATCATCACGCTTTCTGACATCCTTGTAACAAGCCATGACTGAGCCTTCGCGTCTTTCTTTTCCCATGCAGCTTTCTCAACCGCCGCCTCTGGTTTCACACTGCTCCCGTCTGTCACTTCTAACAAGCCTTGACTCCGTAATAGAACGATGGTTTGGAATTTCCAGATATTCCAATTGGATGCTCCTTCGAGCTTTATGTGCGTCTGGATTCTGAAACTATTGTCGTCTTCCATCTTCCTGTTCGTCGTCCCGCCCTTGCTTGCTTCACACGCTCGCAAGTTTTCCCGCCGGTTTCTAACCTCAACAATCGGCAGTATGTTTTAATGACGACAAAATGTTTAGTTTGTTGTCTTTTATATTTTTCTGTCAGGATTATGTGCCTGGGCCCATAACCTGAAGAAATAAAAGCACAACAGTGTTTCAACTTCAAAAGACTTTTATTAAGAACGTGAGAGAATGATTTACACAGCACAGCGCACACATAGAACCACCATGACAGCAGTGTTGCCAACATAGCACACAATAATTACTTAATGTATAGTTTTTAACATTGCTACCCAACAAAAACATCATCCAAAAATTGTGCCGGTGGAAAAATATTATTCTGATGCCGTGGCCATCCTAAGTACCATATCACTGTCATGACATGGGCACAGCATCCTACAGTACGGCGGCCGACAATACAGTTACAGCAGTACTGCTGTATTGCTGCGCGACCTGCGTTAGCAGTGCTGATTAAAACATACACGAAGTAGATTTTGCGACTAACGTGACGACTTGCGATTCTGGCCCTCACCAGTGAACAGTTATGTCCAAATATAGTGCCATTCAAAATTCTATTTCTAGCATTAGTGCACACTTCGATACGATAGGTTCCATTTAATCTTATGTGCTCGCCATAATATGAGCGAGCTTGCTTAAGTTGGTAAGTCCCACATGCAATCAGAATTAAATCATTTATATTTAATATAGGGAATTCTCTTAGATTATCATTTCTGACAGTAATGTTTTGAAAATCTGCCCTACTTCTATTAAGGATGTGATCCCGAACATAAACAGACAGATCATTATTTACAACCATGTTTTGGTTCACTATTGCTAGTATTTCAGCAGCATCTTCTCTGTCCTGCACTCTCAAATGGTATTTATTGATAAGAGCACCAGCTACAGAGAAATCTATCATAATATGCTTAGAAGCCTTGTTGAAAAATGCTTGCCTAAATATTTTAAACTTGGTTTTAAAAATGCCATTTACCGCTTCCACCACCCATCGACATAATGTGACTGCTCTTGTTTTGTTGGCGTCCCTAGTGGAAAGTTGAGTCTCACCCTCTTGTAGAGACAAGGGCACATGCACACTATAACCACAAGTCTCTAATAACACCAATGAGTCCCTAAAGCCACTGTCCAAAATAAATACATCCCCTGGTTGGAAAAATTGTCGGCAAGGGTTATTTTGATTTGTAAATTCTTTATTAATTATATCAGCATCAGTTGTTGTTGCAGGATAGGGACCATCACTGCATACAAACAAAAATGGTTTTACTAAATTGCAGTACTTATGTAGAGAGTAAGTCTTTTTTTGATACCAGTAATTGGAGCTTTTCTTTATGTAGATATATGTGCCATCAGCAATTACTATTGGTGTCCTATCTGCCCCTCCAAAAAGACCATTAGGAATTATAAGATTCCTTTGAGGGATATCTTCTCTTGTTATATGGTTTAAACCAAGGTTTCTGGGAACAAAGTCCTGGTGCAATATTTCACGTGCTGTATTCATAAGCTTTTCTAGTGTGCTCCTGGGCACTCGCAATAAAGCTGCAATACATTCGTTACTATCCCCTGTTCTCAATTTCATTAAATAGGCTGCAAGTGCAAAAGCTCCTCTATGCGTGCCTGATAAACTTAGGACTTCTGCAAGAATTAACTCAAATTGCTGTTTGGAAAAGCCTAAATAATAGTGAACAATATGATCTGGCATAGACTGAATGTTGTCAAAATCTAAATGCATTACCATATTATCTTTCAGTAAAGAAAGTAGTTCTTCCATTTGCTCTGAGCTAAATGTCCTAATAGGATTAAATACTGATTGCAACAATAAATCCCATGAATTACGGGTTAAGTGATATGAGCAGATTCTACAATCTGAAGGCACATAGTAATTATAATCGCAAAGTAAACTTACGCGTAGTGATGCTGGGACTAAAAGTCTTTCAATACCGTTGCAACCAGGGAAAAAACATTGCCTTTGTGTACTTGCCGTGCTCGTACATAGTTTGGCAATAGTATGCGGTTATTATCAGGTATATTACCTGGTATATTATCAGGCATATTATCTGGTATATTATCAGGCATATTATCTGGTATATTATCAGGCATATTATCTGGTATATTATAAGGTATATCTGCATTCATTTCTTCTGCTTGATTATAAGCCACAGTTTCTGCCTCAGATTCAAGAGAAGGACTACGTCTTATTGCATTTGGTTCTGAAGCAAAACGTAATGCTGCTCTGTCAGTCCTTCGCCAACAAGTATGACAGAGAAGTGTTGTTCTTGTCAACTGCAATAAAAAGCAAACAGCTAATGTTATTAGATATTATAGTAAATTATTTTGTTTTAAGTTAACCATAATTAAAAACAAAAAAGATATTACACAACACAAAAAATATATTACCTGACGAGGTGCTATCTGTTGGGCAACCATGTTTCTAATAGCAGCTTCACGTGTAGTGTTTGTGTTCAGTGTATGCGATCGTTTCCTTAAAAGTGATGTACCACAGCTGATACATACATTTACATGACCACCAATAGGCTCAGGTCTTGTTGGATGTCTTATCTCATCCCAAGCATTGGTCCAGCATGCATGGCACACTAGACTGTCACTGGAAACTTGTATCTAAAAAAAAAAGATGATTTTTAAAGTCAGCACTTAAAATACCTCATGAATAATATTATTTGTTAAATACAGATTTCAAATAAATACGTATTATGATTTACCTGGCCAATCCATCGTTGTTGTATATGACGTCGAACTTCAGCGATTTCCAAAGTATGTCTTCGCATTCTGGATACATTCAAACCGCAGTTTACACAACGTAGATCACCACTTACAGCAGTAGATGATGACTGTTGTGAACAACTAGGTCCAGAGTGAATGCCGGGGTCGTCATGAGTAGCTGGAGCAGAATCCATAATCAGGCCGTGGTCGTCAGGTATGGGAGGATCGTCGGAGTCAGTAGTATTCATGGGCAAAAGTAGTCAATTTAAACCGCAAGAAATAAACACAAGTCGCCGCAATGGAGTTGCAAACAAGCAATGATTTTGACATTTGTCATTTACCGTCATTTACGTTTTCCGGCAGCTGACAAGTTAGACTTGGTGTTGCCATAAAAAGTACAAAAAAATCGATAGATCGATAAGCTTTTTTTTTAATTTATCATTAAAATCTTCAAAAATAGAAATGATAATAACCATCTAAGAGGATTTCTATGATTTCTAATGTATATATGTTTGCTACGAAAAAAATTAACGGTGAACAAAATGATCACTGATTATTCCAATTACACATATCAACATTTTTTTGCAAAGGCAACATTTAGAAATTAATTTTTATTTAAGTTCAGATTAGTCGTTTTTATATTTAATATTTTCACTAAAATGTTGCTGACTTGCACAGGCTTATATGTGGAAGACGTGGGAAAAATATTAACATAATTTTTTAGGAAAACCAATACTATGTGCAACTCTGGGCCTAAAATTGGCATTCCCCTTTAGACTGGATCAGTGAACCACTCAACCCAATAAACCTTGCATCGCGCCCCGCGGAGCCCACTGCCGTTTCAGCGGTGGGCCAAATTGCGTCGCCCGGCCAACCCGACCCTACCAATCAGCTCCTGCCGCCGCCACCGCCTGGTCTGTATACCGCCGACATCAACTGCCCGACTTGCCTGCGTCATCCGCAGGCCACTTCTGTCGGGCCTACCACACAGCTCCTACCGCCGCCTCCGCCTGGATTACACGTTGGTGAATTTGCTTACCCGAGCCGCCTGCGTCACCCGCAGGCCACCTCGCACAACGCCACCGTCGGCGTCGACGCCCTTGCCGCTACTGGTGGCCACTTCGCTGCGCTGTATCAGACACACACTCAGCTAGGCACACTATCAAAAATGAATGTTAACAAAAATAAACGTTTTAGCAGCGATAATACACAAATTGGCGAGTTAGCGAAGGCCATTTCAGCCCTGGAGTTACCAATTTTTGACGGCCGCACCACGGATTGGCTTGTTTTCAAACGCGTTTTTGATCAAACTAAGGCGTCCTTCACGCCTGTTGAAAACTTGGCTAGGCTTTCCAAAGCAGTCCGTGGGGTGGCACGCGAGGCTGTTTGTACACTTCTCGCGAGCGCAGACGCTCTGGATGAGGTCCTACGGGCCTTGGAAAGTCGCTTCGCCCGTCCGGAGCTTATAGTTCTTGAACAACTTGCCCTTCTTCGAGCGTTTCCCAAGTTACCTAGCGCGGAGAGCGCAAACGACCTCAGCAAATTTGCCTGCCGTGTTCGCAATTGCGTGGACACTATTCGCTTCCTTCATCAGGGCGAATATTTAGCGTCCCCGGAGATTCCTAACTCCATAATTGGCAAATTGTCGCCTTTTTGGGGGTTTGCGGAACAGGGTGTAAAGTCCCACAAACCTCCATAGAAAAGGGAGGATCCTCCGACCAGACGGGTGTTGTGTCTGGTCCGGGCAACTGCCCGACGGTTGTTGTCGGACTGTTGTATGTGTTCTAATCGCGCCGAAAACTTTACTTGCGCGATATAGGATTTGTGTGACGTCATGTCATTAGTTCGTAAGTGGCGGCGCTGGTGCCGCTACATCACTCCCCTCCGGAGACCGGAGGTCGATAGCAGGTTGAGTCGTCAGAACATCTTGTGATGCGTGCCTGGCCAGTGGAAGGTTGGTTCCAGTGAGTCGGAACCGGAAGTCGCAGAGTTCGCGGTGAGTCGGAACTGTATGCGGTTGTGCCCCAGTGAGTCGGGGTGTTGATATCCCAGTGAGTCGGGATAGTCTTGCTGGCTGCAGTGGTTCGGAGCGGTGATGATGTCCCAGAGAGTCGGGACAGTGCTGCTGGCTCCAGTGGGTCGGAGCGGTGATGATAGAAGCTGGGGGTGATGACCAGGAATGCGCGTCCGCTGCATGCTGGTGGTCAGGGTACCCCCGTAGATGCCGTGGGTACTGGCTGGCTGTGTGACTCACAGCTCGAAAGCTTGAGGAAGTGATGCTGACGTCACGACGAAGTTGTTCTGCACGAAGGCTGCGCTGACGTTCATGTTCGGGGTCACCAGTTTGGGGGTAATTGGAACAGGGTGTAAAGTCCCACGAACCTCCATAGAAAAGGGAGGATCCTCCGACCAGACGGGTGTTGTGTCTGGTCCGGGCAACTGCCCAACGGTTGTTGTCGGACTGTTGTATGTGTTCTAATCGCGCCGCAAACTTTACTTGCGCGATGCAGGATTTGTGTGACGTCATGTCTTTGGTTCGTAAGTGGCGGCGCTGGTGCCGCTACACCTTTATTGCGAGCACGATGGGTGGACTTTGCCTCCGCACACGTGCATACGACCACCAGGCTCGAACTTCTATCAGAATTTTTATTTCGAGAGGCAGACCTCCATACGAAGTTCGGCCTCGTGGATTTGAGCACGTCCAAGTTAGGTACCCATATATCAAATCTCGCCGCTCACACGTCAACCGTCACCGCGACGACCAAAGCACACTGTCAATCATCATCTCCGCAAAAAGCTTGCCAGTGCTGTCAAGCTAGCGACCATAGTGTTGACAGATATGCCAAGTTCCGGTCCCTATCTGTTGAGGATAGATGGAGCTGGGTTGCAGACAATAAGGTGTGCCACAAATGTCTCAAGCGTGGTGGGCACTTCTACCGCTTCTGCAAGATGTCGTGCAAGTTGCCTGGATGCCACCGAGGTAATCATAACAGCCTGCTTCACAGACCGACAACCACGGCCGCAGATTTAACTCCTACGGCAACGATTACGCACGCTGAGACCCACGTCCCACCAGTCTCTAAACATCTCGAGACGCCCGAAGCTGCCGCCGCTATAGTAGCGCATAATTTTTCCGACCAAGTTAGAAAAGCCCTCCTAAAGATCATCCCAATCGCAATGTCCGGTCCATTGGGCAGTGTAGAGACTTATGCACTGCTAGATGACGGTGCCATAGTCAGTTTCATCGATGCCGAAATTGCGGCTGCAATTGGTGCCACTGGGCCTCAGTCAGTCATCGAGGTGAATTGTATTGGCGGCTTAAAGAAGACTGCCTCAGTTTCGTTCGTCGATGTTCTGGTTAGGGGTCAACACAGTGATCAAATTCTTACGATCAGAAATGTGAAAGGCATTCCCAACTTAGGTCTAACAGAGCAAATCATTGAGAGCGCGGATATTAAGGCGTATAATTACCTCGGTGACATTGCAGAACAGCTTTGTTATCAGCACGGCAAACCTCTCGATATCCTTGATGAGACTACGCGTCGGCTACCTAGTGGCCACTACGAAACAGGCCTTTTGTGGCGTAATAGTGTGGACCCAAAAAGAACTCCTACTAGTCGTAATCTTGCTCTTGTCCTCCTTGGTTTCATCTCTTGCTATAGAGGACGAATGGGAGTGTCCGTCCATATATGAGACTAGATTCTCTAAATTCATATTGAGGAGATCCATATATATTTCTGGGTTCCTTGACAACATGGAGAGGTCTGAGAGATAGGTTGCTTCTTTTTCTGCTCCTGTGAAGCTGGTTCCTTTGTCCGAGATCACCAATGTACCGTACACGCAGGAGTAAGTTCCTGGTTTAGCGAGCCTCTCTACAGGGTCTTCTCTAGAGCGCGATGCGGCGGATGAGATGGATCGAGGAGTCGAGATAGGAGCATGGATTATCTTTGACTGTACGTCTTGGATAGTGAACAGCAGAGTCTCTGCTCCTGTAGTACACTTTTGGAATACGAGTAGCTCTGTGGATTTGTTGAAACGAACAGTCAATTCATCTAGGCTTGCAAGGGAGATTTGTTGCTGTTGCTGAGCGGTTTTCAGAGACGGAGTGGTCAGAGTGGTCGACGTAGACACTAGGGGGAGGAGTCCTTCGAAGGCCAGTCAGAAAGCTGGTTTCACTCTCTTAGTTAGTCTCTTAGTTTAGTCTCGTAGTTATTGCCTTCCTCGCCCTTTCCTTTTGTATTTTTTTAAAACTCTTGTATTTCATAACAATATTAAAACTAATTTCAAATTGTCTTTGGGCCAGGTTCGGTAACTTTAACGTCCTCTGTGCATCAACGCTGATATTGTTATTTTTTAGTGTCGGCACCTAAATGGTGCACTGAACCGGGGGCGCCATTGTTGCCGACACTGGCCACTTACATATTTTTTATTATACTTGTCTATTGTAAAAATGACACTATTCAAATAAAAACCTTGACTGCAACAGCGATCACCTAAAATGAATAATAAATTATGTAATGCAGGTATTTAAAAGTAAATTTTATAGTGACCTAAAAGAACTATTAATGTAAATTAAGATAGCCTATGTTAATTCTGAATATTATAGGTATATAGCTCGTAAATGGTGAAAGAATTATCAAAATCGGATCAGTAGTTTCCATTTTTTGGCAACGACACTACCAGCCCACTACAAGTAGTGTCGTTTACAATTAACGACACTACCAAGCCTATTTTGGATTAAATTGTACAGTCGACACAGCAAAGTTCAGACATAAGTCTTCATATATTAAGTAAATCATGAAATAACAGTCAATTTCAGAAATTAAAATTATTAGTACTATTTTGAAGTTTGATTTTTGTGTTTTTCTGTAACTTTTGTAGAACATTAAGTAAGCGTAAAAGTGTTACAGTATTTTTGTTTAAGGCCTTATTCAATTTGTAATATCAACCTTCGGAGATGTTGTTTGTGCGATGGTGTTCTCCAAATACTCATAAAATTGCACTAAAATATTGCTACATCCAAAAACTCTCTATATAATTGACGAATTTTGACGTTTCTATGTTTTTGAAACAGTTCGACTTAATGTACTCTCATCCTTCTTTAATAAGTGTCGGTGGAATCAATGGCAGTGCAGCCGTAAGTGCGATAATTCTTTTTTGGCCTTACTTTTTGTGTGGCCTAAGAGTTTTGCCCTTTTCCAGACACTGTTTGACCAGTGATAAGAATAGCCTTTAACTAGAATGTCTGGGTAAACTTCCGTCAAAGCGTTTATTGGTGCATTTCATAATCGCAATGAACTTTTGTGGGCATGAAGTCAGGTAGCTGTGACTTAATTAAGCTAAATAAAATATAATAACTATAGATCTTCTTATCCGTCATCAAAGCAAAAAATATAGTTTGTTTGAATTGATAGGGCTACCAACATCGTCATAAATTATTTAAAGCTGAACAAAAGGAAGCGGACAGCTTCAAAAGGTTCCATTAATCCATCCGCATCCATCCAGCAAAACGCTATAATTCAATCATCGTTATCATAGTAGTTAGCTAATATTGACTCACGAAATTTTAATGGCACTACAACGCTTTCTACATCTGTGAACGTAGTTCTACGGACATCATTTGCACACCTGAAACACTAGAAAACGGAAGTAGTTTAATTACAAAGGGATGAACGCCACTATTTTGAACTTATGATGACTTATCAATATCGTATACTCGTATTTGTGTAACTGGTATGTCCGTATTTCGTGATTTTTCCTTTAGGTCAACAATTTCCTTTAAAAGTAGGTTTTTCGAAATATCTGGCTTGCAGGAGTGTTCTTTTTTTTTAATACTTTTTATATATTTTATTCATACATTTAGTAAGAAGGTAGGTAATGTGGCGTAGCTAACATACAAGCGGATAACCGCGTCGTCAACTTCTATAAAATGTAAACATAATATTTTTAATACGAAGGTCGGCTTGCATGGTAGCTTCAACGCTGATAATAAATCCTTGCTGTACATACCATCCACTGTTCCTAAATATTTTGTATTTTTATAATTCGAGCACCTCCAAATAGATGCACAATTTTTATATTTCTTCAGTATATGAATTTTGTGTTTGCCCAAAAGCAACGCAGTGCCACCATTCGTCGGCAAAAATTGTAAAACTGATTCGCTATTAATAACTTTCGAAATTTTATAGGTTTTATTTAATTTTGTTTAAAGCTATACTTATGAACTTGTAGGGGAACGTTGTTCTCCCTACTTTAATGAAAGATTTCGTCTCGACTTGGTTTACGATATATATTTAGGAAACAATATGTGAAAACGATCTCCAACCGTTGATAAAAACATCTAATTACCATAGACTGATTTATGGTTCTCTAGGGATGTCCCATTGCGTGGAATAGTGTTGTATACATTCAAAATCGAGTAGACGATGCTAATCGCCACACCCCGTAGAAGGACAACCTATACAGTCTGATATCTGTTACCCAGAGGCGACACAAGGAAAAATAAAATACAAGTAATGAATAGAATTCAAATAGAATGCCTTATTACTATTAGTCAAAATTCTTAAATCTAACGCGTCTGCCAGAGCGTGTGGTTTATGGTTGTTTTTGCGCTGGTATCGCGGAATAAAGTAACGCTGGGTGTGATGGCGAAGCGCAGGCTGAAGGAGGTTCTGCGGCCTGGGTGGGAGGGTGTTTAGGTATATATTGCTGTTCGGTATGGTCAATAAAAGTTGGCTTAAGTCTATCAATACTCACGACCATTTTGTTGCCCTTCACCTCAATGGTGTATGTTTTACCGACTGCTGAGCGTTCCAACACTTTAAATGGACCAGTATAGGGTGGTTGTAGTGCCCGGCTGACAGTGTTATCTCTAAGAAAAACGTGAGATGCTGTGGCTCAGTCTTTAAAGATAAAATAAGAGGTTTGGCTGTGCCGCGAGGCTGGCAACGGTAGGATGGATGACATCTTTTGCCGTAATTGTGCTACAAAGTCAGCGAGATCTTCGATTCTCCCTGATGTGGCTGGAGGCAACAATAGCTCCCCGGGAAGTCTCAGAGGTTCTCCGTACACGATTCGAGATCTTCTTTATAAGCTGATCGCATACATAATAATACCATCGGCAGGGACCGTACTCATGTATTGTTGTGGCACATCAACGCTGCTATGAACTGACGATGGCCTCGCTCAATCATCCCATTAGCGCAGGGGTGGTATGACGTGGTTCTGATACGTTTAGTGGCAAACTGAAGCAGCAATCGACGAAATAAATCCGATTTAAATTGGGAGCCCTGGTCGGTTGTAATGACGGATGATGGCACGCCGAAACGGGATATCCATTCTCTTGTATAAGTTTCTGCTATCTCCTCCGCTGTAATAGAACGCATGGGCCACACCTCTGGCCACCTTGACACTCTATCTATGGCTGTTAAACAGTAACGATATTCGTTTCAAACTGTTAAGGGCCCAATTATGTCGATATGAAATCGATGGTAAAACTAATTTTCCTGGAAGTGCTGAATTATGCCTGGTCACTTTACTACGTTGACACGCTTCGCAAGCCTGAGACCAGGCACGGCAATCCTTTCTCACCGAGGGCCACACATAACGATCTCTTACCAGTCGTGAGGTGGCGCGAGCACCAGGATGACTCAAATTGTGCAATTTGTTAAATGCTACTGTGCGGAAATAGGGTGTCAAGTAGGGACGTGGCTTACCCGTGGATATATCGCAATAAATAGGGATATCAGTTCCCTGTGTAGAGATTCACGTTAGATTTAGGCCGGTGTCGCTTTTTAAAAGGCTGTTGAGCTCATCATCTGAGGCCTGTGATTTCGCAAGAGCATCGCGAGGGAGTGGACGGACGTCAATCAGCCATAAGCTCTCTGTGTTATTCTCTCAAATAAATAAAAAATAACGAATAGTTTTATATACTTTTATTGTGAAACTTAATGTCTAAGTGCAACTTACAAGTCGCAGTGTTATCTAGTGTTTGTGTGCTGTGTAAAACATAATAAACTCTTGAATCTATTCTTTAAATCCACGCAAGTGTTTGGGTACCCGAAACCCAAAAGAAAAGTGACAATATTTCACATTGAAAGAGTGTGACCTAAACCCTTCACTCCAGTGTGTGCGCACCCCTATGTTAAAACAGTGACTGAACCCATAGTGGCTATCCGCACCATATACACCGTGAAACTGCCATAAATTCGTTCTTTGATATAGCGCCATCTGTTGCCGGACTGAACGCATCGATTGCGCCGAGACGTAAACAAACTCTGTTTACAATGGCTAAGTGCGGTGCCTGTGGCAAATTCTTATCATCGGCAGAGGCCACAAACTGTAGCAAGTGTGGGTGTTCCTACCATCGAGCTTGCGTGGGGATATCGAATACTGGCCCAGTGGCTACCCCCTGGCACTGTCCCGAGTGCAATAAAAACATTGTAATGGAAAGCCGAGCAGACAAGCCGGTAAGAGGGCGACCAGCTGCACAGGGCAAGGGCAAGGGCCTGGTTACGCAAAGCGACACCAGGCCTATTAATGACGCTGCGCTTGACGCAGCACCGGAGCTGAACCTGGACATCCTCAGGGCAGAGCTCAGTTTTTTCAAGGAGGATTTTTTAAAGATGATTAAAAATGAATTCCAGCAGCTACGAGATGATCTGTCAGATCTCAGATCGTCACTAAATGGCACTAATGACAGAATGAATAATTTGGAGGAAAGGGTGGCTGTAATGGAGGAAAAACTGGCTCAGCCCCAAGCAGCACGGGCGTCTGAGGTGGATGAGCAAATCACGCAACTGAGAAGCGATTTAAATGACCGTGACCAGGAGTTGTTAGCCAATGACCTCCAAATTTCGAACATACCCGATATTAATGGCGAAAATCCCATCCACACGTTCATGTTGGTGGCTGCGAAGATTGGCGTCGGCGTTGAGGCGCGCGATATAGTGAGTGCCGAGCGTTTCGGAGGAAGGCGTATCAACGCGACACAGGCGACGGCGCCGGTGGAGACCCACCCACGCCTCTTGGTCGTGCGTCTCGCGCGTCGCGACCTTCGTGATGGCCTGCTGGAGGGGGCTCGAGTGCGACGCGGCATGACTACTGCCGACCTCGGTTTGCCTGGACCTGCGAAGCGCTTCTACGTTAACGAGCGCCTCACGAAAATAAACCGTGAGTTGTTTCGGAGCGCCCGTGAGGCCGGCAGTCGCCTCGGTTGGCAATTTGTGTGGTCGAAGCGCGGTCGTATTCTTGCCCGGTACAGGCCTGGGGACGCGATTTGCCACATTCGCTGTGAGGCTGACTTACAGCGTACTTTCAGGTCTGTTCCGGGTAACGGTAGTAATCTCACCACCTAGAACTATTATTTTTCTGTTTATTTATTTTGTTATGACGATTATTTTTCTTAGGTTTATACATTTTAAGGCTCACAAGACTGTTTTTGATCAGAATTTGGTAGTGGCAAGTGTCGCTACTTCTAAATATAATAATAATATATTGTTGTGTATGTTTTGCTGCCACTTTCTTTGTTTCTTATCCGTAAATATGTGTCTCGCGGCGCACCAGAGGAAGGTACGCATGAACCAGTTTTTTAACACTGCACATTGTATTTACACACACCTACTTATCGTAATGCCACTATTTGATTTTATATACACGCTACTTAAAATAAATGTTTCATTGTGTATTACATATAAAAGTTTTTTAGGCTTGTTTCGATTTATTCCTTATACTATTTGCATACTATGCACATATTATATATATACAATATTATTTACAATTGAACCTAGACAAATACGATATTATGAAATTATAATGAAAGTTATTGAATGTGCAGAAATAATTTTTGAGATTGCAAATAACGAGCTTATTTTATACCTATTATTGCGATGATGATTAAGGGAGATAAGTTTTTCAAGGTTGGCTTTCTTAATGCTGGTTCATTGGGTACGGGACATGACGACTTGTGTGGTGTACTCGACAGACATAATTTCGACGTTATGGCCATTAACGAGACTTGGTTGCGACCGGGGGAGGAGGGGCGCGCTCCCGTTGTGCCGGGCTATCGTCTGCGCCACACGCCGCGGCCGGCGAGTGTGCGCTCGGGTCGTGGCGGGGGTGTGGGCTTCTACCTGCGGCGGGGACTTAGCGCGCGTACTTGTGCTGCTGCGGTCGATCCCAGGTTCGAATCGGTTGAACAAATGTGGCTTACACTCTCAGTGAACGGCAAAAAGGTTGCCATTGGTACCGCGTACCGTCCACCATGGCTTGACCTTGTACTTTTTCTGGATGCCATAACAGATTCCCTTAGCTCATTGGGGCATTGTGACCACTACATCTTACTCGGTGATTTTAATGTTAACCTTCTGGACTCTAATGGAATAAAAACACATAAAATTAACGAGTTTCTAAATAGCCTAAGCCTGACTCAGTTGGTCACAACACCTACTCACTTTACTGCTACCAGTGAGACTCTCATTGATATACTGTGTACTGACTTGGAAGCCAGATATACGTCGATTGAATCCTTTGGTTCAATTAACGGCCACTCTGTCGTAGTGGCGGAATTTAAGGTGAGACGAGACAAATTTAAACCATACGTCGTGAAATTTAGGCCACTTAAAGATGTTTGCATTGACAGTTTTGAAACGGATCTTTGGCTGCTGTGTCCTGAAAACATTTCTTCGCTTGAAAATGTAAATGACATGGTGAATTTGTTTAACCAGAACATCATTTGCCTGTTCGATATGCACGCACCGGTAAAGACATGCACTATAAAGGAAAAATCGTATCCTTGGATTACCGACACGATTAAATTAATGATGCGTTTGCGGGATGATGCACTGACGTGTTACCGTAAGACCAAATTAAAAGCAAAAGGCGAATACTACAAAGAATTAAAATCCTTAGTGGTAAGTTCCCTGTACAGCGAGAGAATGGCATACTATAAGCAAAACATCAATAATCAAATTAAAAACCCAAAATTACTATGGAAAAATCTTAAACCCACTTTGATGGCCACTAAGTCGAAACAGGACCTTCCGTCGCACTTTACAGATCCTAACATAATTAATAATAACTTCTTGACTGTCCCGGGTAACGCCGTGGCGAGTGTGGCTCTCATGACTTATTATGATAATCATAGGCATGGCGAAGCAACCTTTTCAATCACACCGGTGGAGCGGGCTGACATCGCTCGCATTATCACCAACCTTACAAGTAATGCCCAAGGCTGCGACAACATTACCCTGGACATGATTGCTTTGACTCTGCCGCACACTCTGGGCGTTATAACAGACATTATAAACCGTTCCATAGTAACATCTACATTCCCCGATCAATGGAAGATTGCCTCTGTTAGGCACTTACCCAAAACTTCGGATCCGACTTGTTTGAAAGACCTACGACCCATTAGTATTTTACCGTGTCTATCTAAGGTACTGGAGAAAGTCGTCAGCCACCAGTTAACACTCTTCTTGGAACAGAATAACATATTACCTGATTTACAATCAGGTTTCAGAAAGCAGCGCAGTACCTCTACTGCTTTACTGGACGTTACTGATAACGTATTGTCTGCCCAGGATACGGGGAAGTGTACTTTGCTTGTTTTGCTCGATTTTTCCCGGGCTTTTGACGCAATAAATATACCATTGTTATTATCGAAGCTGAGTTACTACGGGTTCGACCCTAGCGCTACGGAATGGTTTCGTAGCTACCTCAGTGATAGGAAGCAATTTGTGGATCTGCGTTTGGGGGACGGCACCACTCTTAGATCGGCACATGGTTCTATAAAGAGGGGAGTCCCACAAGGCTCTATATTAGGGCCAATTATTTTTATCCTGTACTGCGCTGATATAATTAAATGTCTTCAGAAATGCAGGTATCATATATACGCCGATGATGTTCAACTTTACGTATCATTTTACCCAGAAAAGTATGATAGTGCCATAAAAGATTTAAACGATGACCTTCGCAGAATTGCTGCCTGGTCAGAAGATAATTGCCTGTCGCTAAACCCTAACAAAACCAAATTCATGGTATTTGGCTCAAAACGACAGCTAGCTAAGCTACCCGCAACTTTCATGATTGAGCTAATGGGCAAACCAATTGACAGAGTCTATGAAGCGCGGAACCTAGGTCTTGTTATGGACAAGGACCTTCGTTTTGAAAAGCATGTCGCCGACTCTGTGAGAAACTGTTTCTACCGCCTCAAAGTTTTGTATAGAATGAGGCCGTACCTATCAGAAACACTTCGGGAACAACTGGTGGAAAGTCTCGTTTTGTCCAGGCTAAACTATGCAGACACGGTGTACGGCCCACGCCTACTGGCTCGTACAGACCGGCTCATTCAGAGGGTTCAAAATGCTTGTGCTCGGTTTTGTTATAAAATTCCTCCCAGAAGCCACGTTACGCCATTCCTCAACAAGCATTTTACCCTTAAAATGAAATCAAGACGTAAATTACACCTGGCCTGCCTGTTGTTCGGTGTAATTAAGCTTCAAAAGCCAGACTACCTGTACAGCAGGTTGAGCTGGATCGCTGGCAGAAGAGAATGTGGAAGAAGGCAATGTTCGCAACAACTCTCATCGCAGCCCCACAGTACAGCAGCATTCAGAGGAAGTTTCCGTTACGCAGCATCCAAAGTATGGAATAATCTGCCGCCGCCTATTAGAGCATTAAACGCAATAGGTACATTTAGAAAACGTTTACGGCAGTATTTAACGGACGTGCAACGGAAACTAGACTTGATACACTTGAACCTTTCATTGATATAATGTCGATCCTATTCGCAGTTGATAGTACTCGGTTTTCTTTTGAGCGTGTGTCGGTGGCAGTATAAGTTGCAAAAATTATGAACTTATACATTGCTAAAATATGCGGGTGGTTAACGTTCCGTATAAACAGCTGCCTCAAATAGCTGCCTCGTGCAGTCATGCCCACGGCCGCGGGCTGGTGTGTCATCCATCCTTGACAGGCTTGACACCTACTTTCGCTCGAGGTTGGGAGGCCTATGGGTTAAAAGGAATGGATTCCACTTACCGTCTACCCTTCGGCCAATATCCTTATTTCACTTTGTTTCACCTCTGTCACAGAGTACATTTTAATATACTGAAACTCTATGACAATATTTTAAATGTGACGTAGGTACATACTGATCGCAATATTTCTCAAACTACTCGAGTATAAAATCAACTTTATTTTTTTAATATTAAACTTTATTTGCAATCCGTCTATTTCGCTCAGCTGCTCATGTCGTAATGGTTCACACTAATTATTATACATATATATCGTTTATAACACACTAACATATATCTATTAACCTGTATATTTTAACACCGTAAAAACTGATTCACGTCCGTGCATTTCGACGTAAGGTTCAGTTGAAAACCAGCGTCAGGCAACTCCCAGTTGTCTGGCATTTTGCTGAACTGGACCTTTTTGGCGCAGCCGCGGGGCACAATATGTATGTAATTGTTTTTAAAATTAAGTTCCCGTTTATTTGTGTGTATCCGTGTGTGCCAAATAAAACAGTTTTCTTTCTTTCATCTTTCTATCAATATCTTCTTCTATCGAGTAGCATAAATGCCGATATATTGTATATCCGTCGTGAATTGGCTGATAAATGACTGTTGATTTAGTTGTGGAGGAGGTAATTTCTCCCTGTGTTGTAGAAAAGCGTACAGAAGCGGTTTGTGGTCTGTAGAAATAGTGGCGTGCTGCACCTCTAGGATATAGCGAAAGTGTTGGACGCTTTCGTATACCGCTAGCAACTCTCTGTAAGCGGGCCACTGAGCTTGTTGTGGTGTAAGTTTTTACTGAAAAACGACAGAGGATACCACTTGCCCTTCACTTTTTGCTGGAGACAGGATCCAATGTGAACACTAGACGCGTCAGTAAAAAGGTCGAGATGGGCGTTGCTGACTGGATGTTGAAGTAGCGTTGCATGAGATAGGCTTTTCTTGCAGATTTCAAATTGCTGCAGTAACTCCGCCGTCCAGGGAAACGGTTTAGCACCCTTGCTGTTAGTTGATACTAACGCGTCTATCAGTGGGCCTGAAATTGGGCAGCACCGGGGACGAAACGCCGGTAGTAATTCAGAATGCCGAGAAATCGGCGCATGCCTTTTACTGTGTCAGGGGGTGGAGTCATTCAGCTTGCCGAGAAACTTGCAGATTTCAAATTGCTGCAGTAACTCCGCCGTCCAGGGAAACGGTTTAGCACCCTTGCTGTTAGTTGATACTAACGCGTCTATCAGTGGGCCTGAAATTGGGCAGCACCGGGGACGAAACGCCGGTAGTAATTCAGAATGCCGAGAAATCGGCGCATGCCTTGTACTGTGTCAGGGGGTGGAGTCATTCAGCTTGCCGAGAAATCGGCGCATGCCTTGTACTGTGTCAGGGGGTGGAAAATCCAACAAGGCTTGGATACGATCCTGAGGGGGGCTAGTGGCGTCGCTATTAATGTGGTACCCTAAGAATTCCAGTTCATCGACTCCCAAAACGCATTTAGAGGGATTAATTACTACACCGTAGCTTACCAAGCGTTTGAAAAGAATCCGCAAGTGTTCCAGGTGGAAAGCTTCGTCTGGTGAATGAATGAGGATGTCATCCACATAGGGAAAACAGAAATCGAGACCCCCGCGTGACCTCGTCGATGAACCTCTGGAAGGTTTGGCCCGCATTGCAGAGGCCAAAAGTCATGAAAGGGAACTCAAAGAGGCCAAACGGGGTAACGATGGCTGTTTATTACTGTCTTCCTCGGCGATAGGAATTTGATGAAATGCTTTGACGAGGTCAATTTTACTAAAAAATTTGGAGCCATATAGATTGTGAGTGAAATCATGAATATGTCGCACGGGATACCTAACTGGTACAGTTCTAGCATTAAGTGCGCGATAATCACCACAAGGTTGCCAGTTATCATCTTTTTTAGGAGCCATATGCAATGGGGACGACCAGGGACTTTTTGATGGCCGTGCCGTGCCACACTGAACCATATTTTCGAATTATTTTCTGGCTAACATTAGTTTTTGAGAAGCCAGGCGACGAGGACGACACGAGATCGGAGGTCCATCTGTGGTTTTGATGAAATAGTGCTTGACAACCCGTGGCAGATCGGGAGGACGCGCAATGTCTGGAAATTCAGCCACAAGCTTAGTAAAAACGGTTTTCCGGATGCAACAGCTCGCACGCTTGGTTGATCAGTATTAGCTACGGCTAGGCGAGAGATGTCAGTCCCGTGGTTCCTTCAACTAGTTTTTTATTTCGGCAGTCTGGTAAAAGGTGACAAAACGCCAAAAAGTCAGTGCCAATAATGGCTGAATTAACATCCGCTATGACGAACTGCCAAGTAAAATCGCGACGATGGTCAAAATTTAATTTTAGGTTAAATGTGCCAAAGGTTTGAATGCAGTTACCATTGGCAGCGCTCAACTCGTAGTCAGTGGCTTGCCTGCGTGACGGGAGCCAATGGTGCGGGAAACAACATAGGTCAGATCCAGTGTTTATTAAGAAAGGGCGCTTAGTCGATTGGTCCGTGACAAATAGGCGGCGGCCAGTATTTTGACAATCAGCTGCCGCCGCTACTGATTGCTGCTTTGGTTTTCCGTTTGATTCCAATTGCATGGGCTGTCGCACTTAGTTGCTTTTTGTCTCCATTTTCTATGATACCAACACAGCTTGTTACCAGATGACCGAGTGGACGAAGTCGAGCGGTCGCGGCGGGGACGGCGCTGTTGCCTGGAAAGAGCCGCCACTTGCATGATTACCTCCTCCAACCGTTGGGCTAATGTAGCCAAGGTAAGAGTAGATGTGGTATTAGATGTGGAACATACCACTGCTGGTGTCTGCCAACTCTGCTACTTTATCTTTGTCCAGGTCTGACTGCGCTGCTAAAATTGCCTGAGCTTGCTGAGGTAGGCATCGCAGCCAGAGTTGCCGAATGATGTCATCTGAAAGAGCTGTTCCTGCAAGGGAGCGAAGATGACGAAGAAATTGGGATGGTTTCCTATCACCAAGTCCTTCGTCAGTTAGGAGTTGACGGACTCGTTTCTCCTGTGAGACTGATAAGCGTTGTATGAGTCTTCAACTTCTCCGGCGAGCTTTTGGTCCAAATGGCCTACCCACATAATTATACATCGTTGCATCTCCTAAAATATTTGCAATTTGAAATTGGGCTTCAACCTGAGTGAACCAGATTGAAGGTTTATCTGGCCAGAATACAGGTAATCTAACCGCTACCCTACAAACCTCTGGCTCGGTCTCTTTTTTCCCTAGCTGTTTCTGTAGTGCCGCATTATCCGCTAAAAGTTGCTTAAGCTGTGCCTGAAGTTGATCAGCCGCCATTGTGTAATTTTTACAACCAAATGTTAGAATATTCCACACTCTCTAGCAGAGCGGAGCGGCCGCAATGCAAAATATTTTTGTGAATAACACTTATGACAGGATTTGATCTCCAACCGTTGACAAAAACGGCTAAATTACCATAGACTGATTTATGGTTCTCTAGGGATGTCCCATTGCGTGGAATAGCGTTGTATACATTCAAAATCGAGTGGACGATGCTAAGCCACAAACTGTCACCATGGGAAAACGTAATATATGAAATAGTTTCACAATTAGAATTTATCCTTCAATTGTCAGTCTAAGGTCAGAACAAATTATCGTCAGTGCCATTTTTTTTTTCTTGTTTGGTTTCGCACGGTTTGTGCATTCAGACAATGTCACGTCAGGTTGCTTTTTTATTAAAGAAAGGTAGGGAAACCAAATTTAAAAAGGAATATTAAATTTAACGGCATTTAGGAAAGGATGGATATATATGATCATTATATTTTAGTGGTTATAGCATAACAAGTTAATAATTAGCAAATTATGACGGAAATTACAGCTAAATATTATTTAAGGTGATGAATGAGGGTATTTGTACAAAGTTAAGAAAGTATTGAGGTAGGAAAAGGAATACAAAGGGAAAAGAGGTTACAGAAAAAGGAAGAACGGTCATGTAAAGGACAGGAGAAAAATATGTGATCTAAGTCACCTACGTCTGTGCCACACGAGTAATTGGGGTCGTTGATGTAATAATATTAATAAATAAAAAATACAATCTCCACCAGAGGCCATGACACAACGTTTATTGTTCTTAAAAACTTAATCTACCTATGACAAAGGCTGAAGGCTACACAGCATAGTCTCATATGATACATCCCCCCTTTAACATTCATAATCAACTAAATGGGAAGGAGGTTTCACAGAACTCCCACGAGTAACATATGAACTGCCTGCTTCACAAGCATCTCTAAACACTATGCTGACTAGGCATTAAGCCTTCTTTCTGTACTCACAGTCCCCCCACTATTTGAATCATTTACCGGTCTGACATTAATTGGGGCATCAAACTCAACCTCTGGTTTCTCATTAAACTTTATTTCTACTTAGTAACATATGCTTTTCATTTCTCCTAACACAATTACCTTTCTCATTTTGAACAACATAGGCCAGGAAGGATAGTAAGGAAGGCTAGTCCTAGATGGACTAGCCTTCCTTACTACCCTTCCTGGCTGCCAATTATTATCATCCCCATTCTGTGTTAACCATTACTTTACGAAGCTCTATTTTTGGCTGTTTTATTATAATTACCATTAGATTTTTCTTTCTTTATTTGCATTTTTTCATTGATATTGATTGGCAGTCTAGGTTGGAGATCTGTGTAAGTACAAGGTAAGTTAGTTCTTAATAGCCTACACATCAGAAGTTCAGATGGGCTATAATCTAAGCCAGCAAGCGGTGTTGTTCTATAGTGTAGTAAATTCACGCCATATTCAAGTTCTCATCATTTGCCCTGCATTTCTTCATTAAATTCTTTACAATACCTACAGCTTTTTCTGCCAGGCCATTAGACTGATGATGATGAGGACTTGAAAAGAATAACTGCATATTAACATCTCTGGAAAACTGTTTAAGTTCAAAGCTATTAAATGGATTATTATCACAAACTGCTTACTTAGGTATTCCATCCGTAGCAAAGATTATTTTTAATTTCAATATAACATTTTTGGCTGTTTTTTGTTGTAATTGTTTCAACTCAATCCACTTTGAATAATAATCAACAACCACTAGATAATCTTCCAGCAAAATAACAAATATCCATAACTACTTTATTAAAGGGAATATCTGGCACATAATGACTCATGAGGGATTCTTTGCAGTTACTTGACCTATATTTCTCACATACCTTACATGACAAAACAAAATTTTCAATGTCCTTGGACATTCCTGGCCAAAATAAAGATCTACGGCAACTTTTCTTTGACTTGACCACACCTACATGAGCAGTATGTAAAATAGTAAGTATTTCTTCTTTCATACAATAAGGTATCACCACTACCCGGTTATCTATACTAATATTATCTATATACTATAATATAATATAATATTATAAAGCTGAAGAGTTTGTTTGTTTGAACGCGCTAATCTCAGGAACTACTGGTTGGAATTGAAAAATTCTTTTTGTGTTGGTTAGTCCATTTATCGAGGAAGGTTATAGGCTATATAACACTACGCTACAACCAATAGGAGCCGTGCATAAATGAAAAATGTTGCAAAATCGGGCAAATATATTCCTTTTTGAGAGCTTTTGTTGCGTGCGCTGCAGAAAGCAAACTGCTAAACAGTTTAAGTTACGCAAATATAATGTATGATGGAATTGTTCTTCTTTAAAAGTTCTAAAAAAAAGTCCGCGACAGCATATGTCTATCTTTTAAGATTGACTCACAATAGCAGCTTTTATGTTCTAAATTTTAATTAGATCGCCGCCGCCAGTAGAAACAAAAGTTTACAGGTAACATTCGTATAGTAGTAAGGGTAGGTAGGGTAGGGAAGGTAGGGTAGAGTAGGTAGGGTAGATAGGGTAGGTGGGTAGGGTAGTTATGGGAAATAAAAAAAATAGGGTAGGTAGGAGGTAGGTAGGTAGGTAGCCAGTTGACGGGAGCGAAGTCGCGGGGGTCAGCTAGTACTTAATAAAGTTTTTCAGAAATCAAGAGAGTATAATATTAACAGTAAAAATTTACAATTTAATAAATTTAACAGTAAAAAGTTACAGTATAGACTTGATCATGTAAAATGTATAGGGCTCATAATATCAAAAAAGGGAATACAAATAGACTCTGAACATGTATCAGCCATTCTTCAATTAGAGCCACCAAAAAATGTCAAACAGCTTCAGAAGTTCCTTGATATGTGTAATTACTTATACTTTTTATCCTATTCCAATGCATCTTCCCCAGCACAATTCTAAAACAATGCAATTTTTCTTGATTCAGCCGCATCACCAAGGTTCACAGCTTGTAAATACAAGTTCAACTGCTGCACAAAGCGTTTAAAATTTGCTCCATCTCCCGATAGTTGGAGGCCTGATGGTGGTTTTATTCCATCCATCCTAGACACAACTGACACCATGTGTTAAACAGGAATATAAAATTATTATTAAATAAAAAATACAACCTCCACACAACGTTTATTGTTCTTAAAAACTTAAACTACCTATGACAAAGGCTAAAGGCTATATACATCCTAGTCTCATATGATACATGATATGAAGTTTAGTTTAATACTGAGTGTTTGACAGACAGGGCACTCAAACATTCACAATATATGGACTACGTATGTGTGAGCGGCAAGCACATACACATCACTCCTCTACACTAATTTTGAAACCTGTTGACAAGAATAACATGCTTATAAAAAAAAAACATTTGACGGCAGCCATATGATTTAGCAGCTGTGGGAGACGGCGACTATGTGGCGCTAGTGGAACGTGCACCGGACGCATCTTGGACAAATCATTCACTATCTGTCATTTGGCTTAAAAGACTTAAAGTTAGATCGCTTTTATAAGGAGCTGCACTGTTCAGTCGGTACGCAGCTGCCGTCAAATTTATCCTTTTACCAGTTACCTCTGTCTACTGCAGGCATACAATTTTGGCACCCTAAGTTTTCTAAAACTTTGGTGAGGCCTGTAGTTATGGGGATGACTAAACTCCCAGTGACATATTTTTCCCCACTTAGTTCCCTCGTCACTTCTTCGCAGGGTCCGAGAACTGTACACAGCTCAGTGCAAACTTGCCACTCATAAGTTGTAGGTGTCCATATTTAAGCTGACCATTGCACTATTTAGGAGCTCCCGCAGTTCTACACAGCGGTGGGAGTGGCAGTTCTACACACTGGAGCATATAGAATTTAGAATTCCAGCGAGTGGCTACCTCCTAGATTATTTTTTTTGAAGTATTTCCAGCCTGCTCCTGGTATTTTTTAAGTGTTTGCCATACCACATTGCTCTGCTTAAAATGTCTAACTAAACTTTTGACTTTATTTATTATTTCGTTTACATCATACTCAATACATTTATTGCTTCCACATGTGAACTTAGATGGTAGGTTACAAATTTAGACCATTGTGGACCCTGACGGGCACTGCAAAAGTAGGAGAGAGGAAGAGGGCTTTTATTTGACTAAGTATATATTTACTTAGTAGATTACAATTAGTTAAATTGAAAATGTGTCTTTTAAATATCCATTCACATCACATCATCAGCCTATTAATGTTCCCACTGCTGGGACACAGGCCTCCTCTCTGTGAGAGGGAATGGGCCGTAATCCACCACGCGGGCCCAGTGCGGGTTGGTGGATGTCACATGTCTTCGAATTTTTGGTTCTAGGACATGCCGGTTTCCTTACGATGTTTTCCTTCACCGTTTTGAGCAGTGGTGATGAAATAATTTACACAAAGTAAAGCGCCTGCCTGGGCTCGAAACCACGACCTACAACTTGTAAGTCGCGGCCGATACCACTGGGCCACCACTGCTCTTATCCATATAAATATCCATTAACATAATATAATAGCATATAATTAACCGTTTTTTTTTTAAATTTGTTATTTTATTTTCCTAATTATTTTTTTAATTTATTTAATTAGTAGATTGCAATTACTTAAATTTAGAATTTGTCATTAAAATATTCATTTACATTATAATAGCATTTAGCTAATAGAAATTGTTTTAATTTATTAATGAATTAATTAATTATTTTTTTCCCTTAATAATTTCTGGTAATTTATTATACACTAGCTGTGCCCGCGGCTTCGCTCCCGTCATCTGCCTGCCAACCCTACCATACTGTTAGCGAGATAAAATCGAGTCTACACAGCACTACTCAATCGAAGACGCGTGCCCGTCACTACGATCTGTCACTAGAGACTTGAAGTACTTTTTCGCGCGGTTTTTTTGATGCCAAAGTATTGTTATGCTCAATTGGATTAATTAAATGTGTTTTTAAAACTATTTGTGTTTAATAAAGTTCAGAAGTGAGATAAATATAAACCCACAAGCTATATTTTGTACGATCTGACAGTAATTTCAGTGTGTATGTGCATGAGACGCTACCTACTGTTGTGTTGCTTATAAATTCATTATTTTGCTTGTATTTTTGCACAAATGGATGCTTTTCAGTGAAAATAGTGTTTTAATTGTTCTAACGCGTGGTGTGCTTATGGTTTTCTTTCACATTTATTGCAAAACTAAAGTTAAAAAAAAAAAAAAATGTACTAGTAACAGGTTGTGCAGTGATTGGTTTTGTTGGTAAATGATTTTAGGCCCTGGAATATACAATAATACAAGGTCAAATAGATGTTGACCCTGAGGTGGCAGAATGCATGTGCATGAAATAACACATGTTGAAGTTTGCAATGACTGTTCCTGCTTGTTGGTGAGCTGTATCATTTTGATTTATTTGTCTGGATTTAATTGACATTAAAGTGCAGTGAAATTAGTCTATGCAATACTAAAAACATTGTGTATGCAACATAAAGTTAATTCAGAGCTATAAAGTTTTTGGTGCTATAATATTTTGAACAATTTACATTGACAAAACTTAACTTTTATTATTTTGGTTACTTAGAGTAATTGTTATAGCTCTCTTGTAATTGTATTTTATTGAACTATATGTGCTGTTTATGGAACAATTGTGTGTGTGTGAATTTTAGTACTTTTGCTTGTGCTACAATGGGTCGGTCAAAACATAAGAAACGGTCACATAGCACTTCAAGTTCATCTTCCTCATCTGATAGAGGAAAGAAGAAGTACAAAAGAGAACTGAAGGATAAAGATAGGCGTATTGATGCTCTGGAGGGTTTGATTAAAGAGTTACGAAAGACAAGTAATTATCATAGTGAATCAACTCCGTCACCAGTTTCTGTGTCTTCAATAGCATGCGTGCTAAAGACTAATTCTAGTGAAGTAACGTCAAAGCCAGTTGTGCGTTATGTAGGGCGTAATGACTTTATACCTGAGTTCAATCCACAAACTACATCAGTGTCTGTAGAACATTGGATTCGCAATCTAGAAAGTACGGCTAAAATGCATGGATGGGATGAGCGTACCTTGATTTGTAATTGTACTGAAAAGTTGAGTGGTTATGCTAAAGGGTGGTATGAACAACAAGCATCTTATGAGATTAGTTGGACAGAGTGGAAAGAAAAATTAATTAAAGCTTTTCCGTTTACTAAAAATAAATTATCACAGATTAGAGAGTTAGTGAATCGAGTCAGGTTGCCTAGCGAAGAACCTATCGAATTTTATTATAGTAAATTGGGCATAGGCATGTCATGTCACTTGAGTGATGAAGTGATCACAGAAGCTATCATTGGTACACTTGGTAACAAACTGTTAGAAGTTGGTGCGAAGTCAGCCGGATGCCGCGACACCGCTTCTCTTCTTCAATACCTGGCCAGTATTAACAACTTGGATGCTAGTGTAGAACAGGACCAAGCTGTGACATCATTGAAAAGTGTCAGCTCTAACAAAAATATAAAATGTTATACATGTGGCAAATTAGGTCATAAGGCAAATAGATGTCGTAAGAGCAAGGAACACAGACAGACACCGAAAAATAATGAGAATAAGAAATGTTCCTTTTGTAACAAATTAGGCCATGTGGAATCAACCTGTTATAAAAAGAACAATCTTAGTAAACATTGCTCATTTTGTAATATTGATGGACACTCTTTAGAAGAGTGCCGCAAAAAGTCAAAGACTGGTCCTCAGAATAGATTAGTGCGAAAGATTCAAACTGTGTGCTGTGACTCTTCTGACAAAAAGTACTTTAAAGAGGTACTTGTGAATGGGGTTTTAGCAAATGCTTTTCTAGATTTTGGCAGCTCCTGCAATGCAATGACACAAAGTTTTTATGAGAAACAAGACCTGGAGTTAAAACCTAATAATGATGTTGTAATAAAAGGATACGGAGATGCATTCATTACACCTGCAGGTACAGTTACTGCTACTCTTGTGGTTGATGGTGCAAAGCAGGAAAACTTGTTTTACATTGTTCCTGATCATGTTCAGAATGTGGATGTTTTGATAGGACAGACATTCAAAGAGTCTCCAAATTTAGTGGTTGTGAAGACTGCCACTGATTTGAATATTTATGAGGATGAGATGGCTTTTCAAGTGACTGAGTTATGTGATAGTTTTAATAAGGTTCGCTTATATCCTCAAACTGACACACACCTAATTCCTGGCGTGAATAAGGTCTTGGTACGACTGGATCCTGTTGTTGATGGTTTTATGAATGTCAAGAAGAGTGAGCAGAGAAAACCATTGAATGAAAAGGATGTTCTTGTTGACAATATTGAGTCATCTGATGGATTTGCTGTCATTAAGCTGGTGAATAGAACAAATTCAATCTTAAAACTTAAGGAAGCAGATTGTGTAGCAAGAGCGGAATTAATAAAACCAGATTCAGGGATGGTAGATAATGTAAAGGTGGGTGCACCATTGAATGAAGATGAGAAAGCTGAATTGAATGATCTTTTAGCTAAATATGAGCATTGTTTTTCTGGAAATGGAATGGAACTAGGGAACTGTAGTGTAGAAATGAGCATCAAGTTGACGGAGAATAAGGTGATAAACTTCAAGCCTTACCGAATGTCTTTCCATGAGAGGGACATAGTGAGAAATGTTGTTAATGACCTGCTAGATTCTGGAATCATCGAGAAGTCTACATCTCCTTTTGCTAGCCCAGTTCTACTGGTGAATAAAAAGGATGGCGGACGTAGATTATGCGTGGATTATAGGGCGCTAAATAAAATTACTGAGAAAGAACGGTATCCCTTACCGGTAATACAAGACTTGTTGGATCGATTGGTGGGTAAATCAGTATTCTGTTGCCTAGACCTAGCGAATGGATACCATCAAATCAGAATTGCCAAGGAGTCAAGACCGCTTACTGGATTTGTGACACCTGATGGCCACTATCAATATAAAATGATGAGTTTCGGTCTTTGCAATGCTCCTGCAGTATTCCAGCGAGCTATGAACGAAATATTGGAGCCAGTAATTCATGCTTGCGCTGAGGTTTACATTGATGATGTAATTTCATGGGGGGTTGACACTAGAGAATGTCTTGCTAATCTAGAGAAAGTGCTAAGTCTGATTTAGAAAGCGGGCGTTAAATTGAGGAAAAGTAAATGTGCTTTTCTCACTGAAAGCGTCGAGTATCTAGGTCATGTTATCTCAGATGGTGAAATCAGACCCTCGACTCATAAGATTACAGCTGTATCAAGTTTTAAAGTACCTTCGAATGTTCATGAATTGCGCCAGTTCCTTGGTCTTGCGAGTTATTTCCGCAAATTTATCGAAGGCTTTGCGTCTATTGCGCGACCACTTACTTCTCTCACGAAAAAGACTACAGAATGGCAGTGGGGATCGGAACAAGAACAGGCTATGCAAACCCTTAAGCAAATACTTACATCAGATCCAGTTCTGGTCATTTACGATCCAGAAAGAGAAATACAGGTTCACACAGACGCATCAAAACTTGGACTTGGCGGAGTTCTCCTTCAAAAGCAGCCTAGTGGAGATACCAAGGTTGTTGCTTATGCGAGCAGACAGACAACCGCCACCGAAGCGAAATACCACAGCTTTGAACTAGAGGCTCTCGCAGTGGTATTTGCCATTCAAAGATTTAAGGTGTATCTGTCCGGCATCAAGTTCCGAGTTGTAACGGATTGCTCAGCATTACGTATGGCCTGGCTGAAAAGGGATCTATCTCCGCGCATTGCTCGTTGGTGGCTCGACCTTCAAGAGTACAACTTTGAAGTGGATCACCGCCCAGGGAGATCCATGGCACACGTTGATGCTCTCAGCCGGAATCCTATATTCGTACAGCATATTGTGGAGAAGGATTTGATTGATGCGTTACAGGAAGCAGATGAAGAAATTCGGGGACTGATTGAAAATTTAAAACTGGAACAAGAGGCTAATAAGAAAAAGAATACTGGACTTTCAAAGGACTATAAGGTTGTTGATGGCAAGTTATGTCGTCTGGTGGAAAAAAGCTATAAGCCAGTTTTACCTAAAAGTGCAAGATTCCATATACTGAAGTTGTACCATGACGAACACGGTCATTTGGGAACAGAAAAGTGTTTGGAAGCTATACAAGCTAAATATTGGTTTCCGAAAATGCGAAAGTATGTCGGGAAGTACGTTGCAAGCTGTATTGGATGTCAATTTACGAAGAAACCTACTGGGAAACAACCTGGACTTTTGCATCCGATTCCAAGAGTATCCGTACCGTTCCACACATTGCATGTAGATCACCTGGGCCCATTTTGCAAAAGTAATGGGAAGACTTATATCATAGCTATTATTGATGGGTTCACGAAATTCGTCTGGTTAGAAGCTGTTACTAGTGCTTGCTAATGGAGCCTCACAGCACTCTATCATAAAATAACGCTTGCCTACGGGGCCTACTCTGCGTGCAGTGCTTGCTTCCGGAGCCTTTAAAGCACCTTGACATATAGCGGTTGATGCGCTTTGCCTACAGGAATTTAACGCTTGCCTTCGGGGCCTACACAGCGTGCGGTGCTTGTTTTTGCAGCCTTAATGCACCATGACATGTTGCGGTTGATGCGCTTTGCCTACGGGGCCTCAGCGTTTGTTCAGTGCTTGCTTACGGAGCCTCACAGCACTTAAACATATACAAGTTTGATGCACTTTGCCTACGGGGCCTCAGCGTTTGTTCAGTGCTTGCTTACGGAGCCTCACAGCACTTAACCATATACAAGTTTGATGCACTTTGCCTACGGGGCCTCAGCGTTTGTTCAGTGCTTGCTTACGGAGCCTCGCAGCACTTAATCATATACAAGTTGACGCTTGCCTTCGGGGTCTATAGCGTTGATTTAGTGCTTGCCTTCGGGGCCTATACAGTGCTAGTCAGTGGTTGCCTTTGGGGCCTTGCCGATCATCAGTGACGAGGCGCGGAGTACGACTACGGTTGCGACGAGACGCCGCTCAAGTAGATGCTCCGCCAATGGGACTGCCTTCTTCGGGGGACCGAAGGGTTGCAGGATGGCCGAGTGTTAGCGAGATAAAATCGAGTCTACACAGCACTACTCAATCGAAGACGCGTGCCCGTCACTACGATCTGTCACTAGAGGCTTGAAGTACTTTTTCGCGCGGTTTTTTTGATGCCAAAGTATTGTTATGCTCAATTGGATTAATTAAATGTGTTTTTAAAACTATTTGTGTTTAATAATACTTACCAGCCTGCCTGCCTACTCCACATACTCAAAAATATACATACTACATACCAATTTTTTTCTAGTGTCATTCTTTCGCGTAAAATCTTAACACCACGATTCAGAAAATGACTTTAAATGCACAACGCCATCTATCGAATAGCGAGTTCAACTGTCCGAGTAACTGAATTGCGTGAGATGTGATAATTTTACTTCTTGAACACTTTAAATTCATCTAACTATTGATAGAATGAACCGATTGCGATGAAACAAAAACTAAGTAATTCTTCAAGATACGCACAATTTTTATGTATAAAAGTTATCTACATTGGTTTCGTACATTTCACGTGATGCGTGCACAAATAAACAGACAAACAGACAAAAATTCCAAAAATGCTAGAAATGGGTTCTGTTGGTTATCCTTTAACACCCTGGCTATTTTTTTTGGATTTTTTTTCGATTTACAAAAAATATTTTTCTACAGATTTATTATATGTATATTGATTGATTTTCATTGACATTACTAATGTGCTTGTTGAGTGCATTTTTTGCTTGGAGCTTGGTAGATTTAACCTATTTTTATGGCGTAATGTATATCTTGACTGTATATTTTCTCTTGTCGTTTAAAAGTGTTGGTTATTTCGAACGAATTTTTTTTGCAGATATCGGTATCTTCTATATTTACTAGGATTCTTATAAGCCTTTTTTGCAATGTGAAAAGTGTTGGTGCATCTGAGCTGTTTCCCCACAATATCACGCCATAACTGAGCCACGCATATGCATAGGCATAGTAGGTAACAAGTGCAGTTTTAAGGTTAGTGGTTTTTTTGACTTCACGAAGAGCGTAGGGGAAAGTGGTCACCATTCGTACGCGGGGCACATTCGTACAGTTAGTATAACAGAAAAATTAAACGGCACACAAACACGCCTTTGCTTGTGTGCATAGACATACCGGTGCATACGGTGTACATATGGATTTTTTTTAACTAAGTTTAGTTCGTAATAGTAAGTAGAATTATTATGTTTTTGAAAAAATGGTGATGATTGATTAATGTTAACATTGTTTATTTTGAGCTTTAATTGATATAGGTTGAAAAACCTAAATTAGAATTTGTATAAAGTTTTATTTTAATTTTGTGCAAAGGCATGGGGTGCATTCGGACAGCCAGACAGGGGAACATTCGTTCGTGTACGAATGCTCACCGTTAGATTTTAGTAACCACCAGTATATCAAAATTCTATTATTATGAAATAAAGTATTAGCTTTTAAAATTATCGTGCAAACAGCACAATAACATATTTTATACCATTCCCCCTCTAAAAAGCTTATTTTATTCACTGAAAACAGTGAATAAAAAGCACTTTTTCTCACTGTTTTGGTGTTTGAATTTAGAACACACCAATATATATTCGACGTCCATCTCAATGCTGTACAACCTCCTTGCGCTTAAAATACTCGATACAAACTCCTTGTGCAAAGAATATTCGACTTTCAAACTGCTTCATCGATTTAATTTTCAGTTTGTTAATATTTAGGATTTCAATAATGATTTCATGATTTTGATTTTAGTCTGGGATGTTTAGTGAATACTTATTTGTATTGTAATTCTAATACTAATTACATTGGTGTTTAATTAATTATAAGTATGTAACGTAACGGAGGTGGTCACTGGCCCCTGAAACACAGATGCTGTTACCTAGCTCAGCTTCAATTTACAAAAAATGTGAAACTCTGAGTTTTAAAAATTTTGAAGGTAATGAAACATTTATTTATTATTATTCCTTGTGCTTTTCGCTTAAATCTTTCTTTTTCTCGTAGTCATGGTATAAAATATAGTATGCAACTCTTGAATAAAACGGATTTATATCGAGGGCCATGAATCACTCGCGTCGCTCAGGATTCTAACACTTGAATCACGAGCATAGCGAGTGATTCAAGTGTTAGAATCATCATGAAACACTCCCTACGGTCAGTATTAGAGTCAATCATCATGAATCACTCCCTACGGTCGTGATTCAGTTGATAGAATCCTTCACTTGTTCGTGATTCATCTATGGCCCTCGCTTTAAAACCGTCCTTTATTCACTAGTTGCATAATATACTATTTCCTTATATGAAGTCTTTTTCTACTTCTAACAAAATGAAATATTTTTATTACGTCAACCTTTTAATTAATATTTTATTGCAGAATCATGGTGCGAAAATATAATTAAACGGTACGCGTACTCAATAAGTGGATGAAGAGTCCATTAATTTAGCAATTGATGATGTAAGGACGGTTGTCGCATAGGAACGCCGCGTTAAAATTCATCATCAAAACATCAACGTACGAAAGCAGAGTCAAGAAATTTAAAGATGGCTCTAACGCCGATGGACTCTCATGAACTTTTCATTCTAAATTGACGAGTTTACAAGTCTTCTCCTTGGAAGAAGAGGCAGGCTTAAATGACTATTTTACTAATTACTGCAAAATGCATTTTGGGCTAACGATAGTATTAATTCGGAAACTTGCCTACAAATACGCGAAAGCGTTGAATTTAAAATATCCAGCGAAATGGGACGAAAATCAAATGGCTGGCTTAGAATGGATGCGTAAATACAGGGAACGAAACGCTAACCTCAGTCTGCGAAAGCCAGAAAACACAAGCACTGCTCGATCATTCGAGTTTAATAAGAATGCAGTCCAAGAGTTCTATAATAATTTGGCTGATGTGTAACAGCGACATAATTTTGCTGCCGACAGGATATTAAACTTTGACGAGTCCGGCGTGTCTACTGTTTTAGAAAATCCTAAAATTTGGTCTCCTAAATCACAGAAACAAGTGGGGCAAATCGTGTCAGCGGAAAGAGGCGAATTGATAACATTTGGTGCTATATCCCTCCGCTATCTGTATTTCCACGGGTGCATTTTGATTTTGTTTTTTGTTATTTTTCTAAAGAGAGATTTATCGACCACATTGTATTAAGTTAGTTAGGCTCATTGGCGACGTTGAAGTAGCGGATGCCAAGCTTCACAGCTTGGCTCATCGCCGCAAGGTTGCCTGCTTGTCGGTCTTCTACAGACTGTACTTCGGTGAGTGTGCTGAAGAACTCCACGACCTCATCCCACCAGCCCCCTTCTACCATCGGACATCTAGACGCACTGCAAGTTATCATCCTTACCTTGTTGCTATTCCAACAATTCGCACCAAGCGCTTCCAAACATCCTTCATAATGCGCACAGCGAATGAATGGAATTCGCTACCTGCGTCAGTGTTTCCGAACGCATTCAACCCGAATCTCTTCAAAGGTAGAGTGAACAGGCTTCTTCTGGGTAAGCTCACTCCATCGTCGCCTCTGTTTCTGTCACCTTTGACCTAGCTAGAGTCAAGAGCAAACCCATCACAAATAAAAAAAAATATTTTTATAATAATTAACAAAAATTTAACGACTTTAATTGGCTTTTTAATGACCTTGTTTGAATCTACCCCATGGCGTACGAAAATACCCCACCTACTGTACGAACGTACCCCGTACGTGGGGTACGTTCGTACAAATATCACTACAATATATTTCTGACACTTAGGTACATAAACTAGATAAATTTGACAATTAATCATAAAGTAAAAAAATACAATCTAAAAAGTGTACGAATGGTGACCACTTTCCCCTATGCAAATTTGAATAGTTTTGATTTTATCTTTTTAATATGTGATTTCCAATTAATGTTTGTATCTATAGACAGGCCAAGTAGAGTATATTCATGAACGACTTCTATTGTTTTGCCGTTATAAGTGAAATTTATATCTAATGGGTTTTTTTGACGGGGGTGATCGTGCTTCTTCACTACAGAATATTAAAATTTTAATTGTGCCATCATAGAAATCTGCTAATAAAAATTCTTGAAATTGATTTAGCACCTCAACGTCTTCATAATTATTAGTGTGTAATTTAGTCACTTCCGTAACTGAATGAATTTTTCGATATATTTCATTTTCTTATTATTAATTTCCTATCCTTAATAGGTTGTTTTGAAGTTTAATCTAATCCCTTTGTATTAATTTTAAGAGTGAATTTCCGGTATACATTTGGATCGGCTTTTTATTCATTTATTTAGACTTCATCCACAAAAAGTACAAAGGCGGACTTAATGCCTTAGCACAGAAATGCAGCGGCTGCATCTTTTGCATCGCCGCGCAAACACTTCCGTAGACGCCACACATTTTCAGTATCACTGTACCCGTGAAGATTCGTAAAACGCTTCCCGAAATTGTATCCATTCCAACGAATCCCCATAGTACAAGGGCAGATCCTTCGAGGTTGCCATTCAGACAACATCACCTAATTGCCTGTGTTAGAATTAGATGAGTCGACAGCCTTCATAATCGCGTTGGTCAGCTTCTCGATGGCGCGATCAGTACTTGTCGCGGCAGTAGGTAGGCGTCGCCGTCAATGTTGCGGTGGCACGCACCGCCCCCGACAGTCGCTTTGTTGCAATCGCAACAGACTTTCCAGCCAATTCTCCACTTTGCTTTTGTAAAAAGCTGATGAAGATTGATTTGAGCAACGCGATTTCGATTCCAACTCGGCTAAGTCGATAGCCAATTTCTTGTCGACCAATTCTTTTTCGATACGAGCCTTTGTTTGAATTTCTTCCATTTCGATTTTGGCTTTGACTTGAGCGGCTTCATATTCCAGTTGCTGCCGCCGTATTGCTGACGACGGCGCGCGTGAGTTGCGAGAACTTTTACACTCGCTGCCATATTGTTTCAAACTCGAGATAGCATGTGGGCGTACACCAATATCTGAATGCACTTTCTCGACTTCTTTCACTGCATCCGTACTGCCAAGCAGCAGATCCGATTTGACTTCAAGTTGTTTTCCTTCTTCGTTAGTCAGTTGCTTCTTTTTGTGTGCACGTGTTTTCAGCACATGCGGCGTTCGGAACGACGACATCCCTGCTACACAGGTTTTGCTTCTCACTACCGATACACAATCCGGCTCGAAGGACCACCAACTTTGTAGCTGCTAGGTGGCTGGTTGTGAGAAATATAAGACTGAACTTGAAATTGCGTTTAGTTTTTTTGGCACTAACTGACGTTATTTTTTTCTAGCAATCGCGGACGCAGCCGAAGGCGGGGAAAGGTCGCTCATCTACCAATGAGAGCGCCCGTGTGCAGTTCGTTCTTGTTGGTCTTTGATTTATTTTAAAAGTAAAGATACAACCGTAGAAAAAATACTTAAAATACAACCGAAATTATTAAAAAGTAAAGTATACATGTGATGGTTATTTATTTAAATTAAAATGCAGATCTTCGAATAAACGTGTGCTACATTTAATTTTCTTATTTGACAAGCAATTGCCAGTAGTGACAGCACAGATTATATAAAACTAAGTGTTGTGTTGCCAACATATTGCCGGGGCAACTGAAAGACCAATTGAGTACTTGATATTAAAGCATGCAAAAAATTAAAACAAATTAAATTTACAACTGACAATGTAACTTTAAGGTACTGTTATTATTCTCTATATTTATTGTAATAAAAGGAAACAAAACTAAGTGTTCATCTTATTGACCGCTACATTCCAGTGATAGAACAACAAACTAAAAAAAAAAAAGAAGGAAATAAAACAAAGATTTTTATCTTATTAATTAGCACCACTATATTCCTGTGGTAGTATACAAACTTTCAAACTAAAAAGTTACTAATATTAATAAAATAGGAAACAAAACTAAGATTTTCATCTTATTAATTAGCACCACTACATTCCTGTGGTAACACAAACTTTCATTACAGCTCTTTTATGTGTATGGCCATTTGCAGTCTTTACTTTAACTACTCTTACTTTACCATCTTTACCTGGGTAAATATTTATGACTCTGGCTAAGGGCCAGTATAGTGGTGACAAGTTGTCATCCCTTAGGATCACTAATGTTCCTACTTTTACATTAGGTTGAGTGTCTTGCCACTTAGGGCGATATTGTAACAAATTTAAATAATGCTTACTCCAAACCTTCCAGAATTACATTTTCATCTCATTACAAATTTTCCACAATTGAGATTGTTTTACTATGTTTACATTTGGCTCAGGATAGGTATTTAAGGCGGTTCCTATTAAAAAATGACCTGGGGTTACACAAGAATAATCATTTGGATCATTAGATAATGACATGAGAGGTCTACTGTTTAAACTCGACTCAATTTGGCAAAGGACAGTATATAGTTCTTCATAAGTAAGAATAGACTTTAGTAGCACTCACTTCAAGCGGTATTTTACACTCTTGACGGCAGCTTCTGCCAGTCCAGCGAAGACAGGTGAGTAGCAAGGCAAAAAATGAAAATTAATTCTCTTTTGAGCTGAAAATTGACAAATTTGCCTTTGGTGTACTGGCGAGTTGTGCAAGTTATGTAGTTCGTTTAATAAGTTCTTTGCGCATTTGAAGGTTGAAGCATTGTCGCTATATATGTCTGTCGGCAGTCCACGTCGTGATATAAATCTATTTAGGCAGGCTATAAAAGTCTCTGTTTTTAACACGCTTTTATTAGCTTGGTATGTATGTATCTATGTATCTATGTATCAATGTAACAATGTATCAATGTATCAATGTATCAATGTAACGGAATCTTTGAACGTGATTTTCACCCACTTCAAAACGTTGGATTGATTTGAAACTTTGCACACTTATCAAGGACCGATGACAATGCAATAATTTAAACAGTTTGTCCCATTATCCTTACCATTAAAGCGTGTTTTTTAGTTTTTAGAACTACAATTTATTTATTAAATCAGAGGCCAGCTCTAAGTGGATGACTTTTGTTACAAAGCACACAAATAGACAAATGTAACCTTTTGAGATTATAGGTTTTCTGATCCTGGCTATTTTTAGTGGGTTAGGACCATAATCTAAACCATAATCTAAACCAACCTTTTGGAAGGGGCGACATACATTGACTCTATCTGGTGGAAAAGAACCCATTAACTGTTTTGCTGATTCAGTTTTTAGTCTAAAACAAACAGTACACTTATATAAAACTTTTCTAACTTGTCTGAGACCATTTACAATCTAGAATCTTTGGTTTATCGATGACAGAACGAGCTTTGAACCCGCATGGAGGTTCTTTATATGTTCATTTGTGATACTACTTAGGCACTACCGGCAGAGTCTGACGGAAGTCTCCAGTTAACAACACTGTGATTCCACCCATCATATCATCGTTCCCTCTGATGTCTTTTAGATTTCTGTTAAGTGCTTCAAAACCTCTTTTTGCGCCATTGTACTTTCGTCCCAAACTATAAGTTTACAATCGCGCAGCACTTGGGCCGTATTACTCAGCTTTGAAATATTGCAGAATGGAGTTTCGATATGGATGAGGTTTAGCGGCAGTTTGAAAGCAGCGTGAGCTGTCTTGCCTCCCTCCAACAGTGTAGCTGCGATGCCTGACGATGCGACAGCTAAGGCAATGCCACGATTATTGTATTGAATTGTATTGAAGAGCAGACATACTAAGTTTCAAGTAATTTTGTTGATAAGCAATGTATTTTTCTTATAAACTTTAACACCCCTTTCAGGGATGCATTTCAATAAAACACTTTTTATTTTATTTAAATATATTTTAATACAGATGTGTTACTTAATTCTAAACTCGCCAAACATTTACGTTTGATGGCGAGAGGCGCTCTTTTACATCACAATGCACCACCATACTTACAAATCTACTACTTATATTATATTATACTGTTATGGTTTAATCTTACGTACATATTTAGTTCTGTTTGCTATCCTGTATAATGTTTTTTTTAATTTTGTCTTAATTGCCACTTTACTAATTTTTACATTTCCTCTTAATAAATCTATTTTGTTAAACACTTTAGATACCAAATACTTAGATGTTCTCTTACTATACTAATTTGTTCTTTAATTGTATTGATTAATTGTATTGAAGAGCAGAAAAACTAAGTTTCAAGTAATATTGATGATAAATAATTTATTTTTCTTACAAACTTGAACACCCTTTTTTACTCCTTTATGGGATGAAATTCAAAAAATCTTTAAAGAAATATTTTTAATTTTTTATTTAGAGGCTAAATCTCAAATTGTATTCATTTCAAATTAAAAATTACAGAGTTTCATACATACTTTCATCCCCTATTTAACTCCCTTAGGGGTTGAATTTCGAAAAATCCTTCCTTATTCCTTGTCTACATTATAAAGGTAACCTCTGTGCAAAATTTCAGCTTTCTATGTCTAAGGATTTGGGCTGGGCGTTGATGAGTCAGTCAGTCAGGACTTTTCTTTTTATTAATATAGATATCTACTGGAACTGAATTAAGGACTCCAGTAACTTCTGTGTCACCAGCAGGGATAGATGCTTTTAAAGAAAGCTGATCAAATAGTTTTTTAAATAACATATTGGTGTTATTTGGTAAGTCGAATGTGACACCGACCTTATGTTTATTGATTGTGCGCAAGTGCATCGAACCAGACACTCCATGTTCTCGTATGCCCTTGGAGAGGGCCATAAGATCTTTGTCGTTGAAAACCTTATTCTCGTCCATATGACTAAGAAAAACGATTAACTCTGCCTGCTTCGTATATTCACTGTACTTATCCGTATACCCCTTTACCTTATATATGGCATATTTACTGTCCTTAGGCTGTTTATCAGTGGCATCTTTAAATTTAATATTCGAGTATGCCGACACCGTGGACTCCGGCGTGTCAGAGTCCGAAGATTCCTGCGAAATGCTGCTTAAGATCTGGAGGTGGAAATTGCTCATCCTTCCTCCGCCTCTTTTTCCCCATTTTATTTTTTAAGTACACATATTATATATACACCAAATAAGACCTAATAGTACGAATATTTACAGAATTATATTACAATAAACCCAAAGAGTTGAATTTCAAAATAATTATATAAAAAAGTGCGCCTTTCCACTTCAACCGTTTCCCGCCATTTTCTCAGTCATAATAATTATGAGTGGTCAATGAAGTTTTAATAGCAAAACAGATCACATGAAAAGTTTACATACTTACCTTAAAACATGAAAAAATCTCAGGTATCTGTCAATTTATGTACTAGAAATGTTTTTATGTGAATATTTAAAATGTATGGCAAAATACCCGATTTTTGTATTTTTGCTTGATTTTTTTTTCCACTCGAACGTCCCATAGGCCACGCCCACAACCGGCTTTACTGTCCAGGGAGCGTACGTCACAACCAAAAATTGCCTGTAATACTGTACAATCTTACGTTATTAAGATGGTTTAAACGATATTTTAGTTATTTTAGTTCCTGATGTATCGATAGATGGCGTTGTACTTTTAGCACGCTCCGCTGAATCGCGGTGTTAAGAGTTGCAGCCGAAATATAGAACCTATTTGTTTTTAGTAAAATAAATGTCTTTTGTCAAAGTAAACATTGCTTTTTATTCAAATACTGATCAATGAACATTGGTACAATTAACAAGAGTAACGTGTCATAACAGGACGCAAAACAACAGTGTCGTATATTTTTTTTCATTTCATATTATTATATTTTATAAAAAAATCTATATAAATTCCATCATGCTTCTCTTTCTATCCAGTGCAATTCGACAGTGACCGCTTTGCGGCGATGCTAGCGGGTCTTATGTCGCTTTTTTCCGCAAGATGCAAAAAAATATTCGATTTATTTCTCTTCATTTCAATCTGTCAAAAAATATCAGGTATAATGCAGCCAGATCATGTAGCATGGTGGCTTTAATTGGAACTAACGAAATCTCAAGGAATATTGTCAAAGTCTCTATACTTTTTATTCTCTGGCACTACCGCTGTCACTAGCACCACATATTTTTGTATTATAAACGACTCATGTCGTATAGTTTATTTACTAAGTCCATGACTAATAAAAAGTATTTAAACCTCTTTAAAAATACAAGATTCAAGATTCAAGATCATTTACTTGTGGAAACATGAGTACACATACAGAGCATGCAAGTTATTAAATTACATTATAGATTAAGATCAGGCCTTAGTAGCGTACAAATATTAAAATTTCAGCAATAAAAGTCATTGGATAAAGTATTAGATTAAATAAGAACAAAATAGTAAATCACAATTTCGAAAACAAATAAATTAAATAAATAGTCCTAAATGTAATTGACATTAAATAATCATTAAATGTCAATTAAAGTTATACAATGTCAAATGTCAATTAAAATTATCCAATGTCAATTAAAATTAAAATTATCCAGTGTCAAATGTCAAATCAAATGTCAGATGTATTTATTTCAATAACAATATTATGTTTCTCTAAGTACCTACAGATTACGTCAAAGATGTATTGATAACATTGGATACACGGCATTAGATGTTGTCATTAAGAAATTGTAGAATACTGTAGTATGCTTTCCCTTCTAGCAGTATCTTTAATTTATGTTTTAATTGACGGACATTAAGCTCCTTCCAACTATTTGGAAGTTTATTAAATACTTTAGGGGCCATACAGAAAACTCTCTTGTGCATTAATGCTGTTTTCGAGCTGTGCAGACAAATAATACTGTCATCGCGCCTACTATGGTTGCGGTCGACCACTTCTGATTGACGAGGAAATAAGTGTCGATTTGATTTTACAAACACGACAATTTCTAAAATGTAAAGGGAAGGCAGAGTTAATATTTTATATTTTTTTAAATAGGGCTTACAACTTTCGGTTGACTGTAACTTAAACATACTCCTGATGCATCTTTTTTGGGCTTTAAAGGGTATGTCCTTGTCGGTTGAGTTGCCCCAAAAAATTATCCCATATCTCAAATGTGAAGAAACCAAACCGTGATAAGCCGAGAGCAATGACTCAATGTTAAGCACTGGGACCAGTTTGAACAGCGCATAACAAGAATTACAAATTTTTTTACTCAGTTCTTCTAAGTGTCCTCTCCAGTTTAGCTTTTTATCAATCTGATTTGGTGTTGTCAACTGCTTTAATAATTATATTATTGTATTGGACGTTAAGATCAGTCGTAGTTGATAAACGTTGACTGAAGTGCATTAAATTAGTTTTATTAAGATTAATTTTTAGATTATTATTATTCATCCAATTTATTATTGATGTCAGAGAATTATTAATGTCGTTATTGTAGCTATCTTAGTGCTATCATCAGCAAAGAGTGTAACTGGTTGGTCTACATGTTTAGGTAAGTCATTTATATATACTATAAATAGTGGAGGACCCATCACACTACCCTGGGGGACTCCATACTTGACTATTTGTTCGTGCGGCAACTAATGTTATGTCAATTTGAATTAAAAATATTTAATATATAGGTGAGGTCGAATACGATTTTAACCTTCTTCGTTCATGTAAAAACTATAGAAGGAAATAACACAGAACACGGAATGGTCGTAGAGTGCGCGCAAGATAAGTCTGCGCGCGGCCAAAATTGGAACTAATCGTTTGACATTTATGTCAGGTGTCAAGAGAGTGTGTCATATTCCGTGTTTTTATTCGTTTCCGAAGTAAATAATCGCCATCATTATGCCAAAAGTAATTTAAAGTGTGGCCAGGGATGTTTTCTTGAAGTGAACAAGACAATAACGGACCTATGGTACCGTTTTACAAAGATAGAGCCCGCGTTGCTAATTTGACAGGTAACTTTTAGGGATACCATTATACTAAAAATTCCCCTTAATTTTCATACTATCAGTGCCTGACAGTATTGGTTTTTGGGTGGTACATAAATATACCAGCGGGACAAGACCGGCATCATGTAATATAATGCATCATTGTTATTTTGTTTTAGGCATTTCTAAATGCACCGTCACCCAAATAACTCACGAGGGTTATGTGGCAGCAGCTTCTTCTAAAATTGTTGAAGAATAAATTAAAAAGAATTGAAATTGAAATGGACGGTATTAGCCACTGCAGCACCATTGTAAGACCAAATTTAACAGTAGTAGTACTAAGTATTCAATAAAAGTTTACAATAATTTCATGAAGCTTTTTTCATCATATTCCATGCAAGTAGAAAAAGCTAGTAATTAATTATGCTTAACTTCAATTACTTTAAGTTTCGAGTAATGAAAAATGACTATTGATTAAATGAAGGAAAACATATCTGTTATGCTGGCAACATTAAGCACGCCACCCGTCGCGCGCAGACTTATCTTGCGCGCACTCTACCCACCGCACTGGCAGTGTCTTGAAATGACAGAACTAATAAAATTCTCCGAATCCATTTCTCACCACGTGCTTACAACTTTGTGCGGCAAGAGTTGGATAATGTACTGCCGCATCCTAAAACTATCGGCAAGTGGTATCAAGGCATTGAATGTACTCCAGGATTCACCACAGAAGCTTTTAATGCATTAAAGTTACGCGTAGATTCTAACAAAGCAAAACCAATATTTTGCGCCTTAAGCATGGATGAAATGGCAATACGTAAAATAGTAGAGTACAAAGAGAGGCACCAATTACTTTGGCTATGTTAACATGGGTTGTGAACTGGACTCCGATGCAGCATTAGCTAGAAAAGACCTATTATGTTGACATCTATGTATAACTGGAAGATTCCGGTGGGATACTTCTTAATAGATTCCATTACAGCACATGGAAAAGCAACCCTGGTCCAGCAATGTTTAACGTTACTGAACGAAGTTGGTATAAATGTTGTAACATTAACATTTGATGGTGCAACTACAAATAAGGCGATGTGCACAGATTTAGGTTGTGACTTCTGTGTGTCATCGCAGCTGTACAGATTTCAAAACAATGGTTCAAGTATTTGCATTTGGCCTGATCCCTGCCATACATTGACATTAAACAAGTGCGAAACACATTCGCCGACAAAAAAGAATTATAGACATACAAGGCAGGAATGTTTATTGGCATTATATCGAGTTACTTAATCAACTTCAAAATGAAGAGGGACTGCATTTGGCCAATAAATAAAAAAATGAACTCATCAATTTAGTAAAGCAAAAAATGAAAGTGCGCTTAGCTACTCAATTATTGAGTACCTCAGTAGCTGACGCCCTGGAGTATTGTAAAACAAAAGGGATTCCAGGTTTTTCTGACTGCGATGGCACCATTTGTTTCATCCGAACTTTCAACAATCTTTTTATAATATGTCCTCAATAGCAGATCGACACGCGCAAAGGGCTGGAATCGAGCCACAACAAGTTTTAATATAAAAGAAACGAACATGTTCTTTGCAACGGCTATAAAATAAATCTCCGAATTAAAATGTAATGGCACTAGAATTATACATACAAACCGATCAACAGGATTCATTGGATTCATTATATGTATAATGTGTCTTTACAGACAGATTCAAATTTTTAGGTTTTCCGAAAAGTAAAAGCTGTGTTGCGTTGCTCTGAAAAGATATTTTTTTATTAAACTATGTTACACATTTTACATAAGGTTTTACAAGCGAACTTACAAAGATAGATGACCTGAAAAGAGAAACAACAATTAAAGCTATTATTTCCTTTCCTGAATTCTTTAACACAATACTATTTGTTTTATTTCTTTCACTCACTTTCATTAAACGTAAACTCTTTTTGAAACACTTCACCGGTGACATCTGCTCTCGATGTGTCAAAATGACTGCGCGCGAAATTTAAATTAATGTAGAACAATTTTCTTCGTTTATATCCCCCCCCCCAAAACACTTACAGTTCAAGACTTTTCTAGTACAGGAATCAGTTTTGTTATATGGAAAAGATTAGATTTTTTTTATGCCCTGTGTTTATTCTGTAGATTGATTTGGATAGTTTTTCTTAAATCTCATATGGTCCAATTTTTTATTCATCTAGTTTTTTCCTGTTCAACCGATTCCCATTTTCCACATATACTAAGCCTCCTACCTTTATTTCATATTCTCTTCTGTTCTTATCGAAGTATCTTTTATTTTGATTATGTGATTTAATCGTATTTTGTAATGCCACTTGCCTATCTTTCACTAAATTATTATATCTTGTTTCTTGTTTCAATTCTTCTGGCAATATATCCACATTTTTTCCTTCTAATAGATATGTTGGCGAAAATCCTGTAACCGTGTGTTCCGTTTCGTTATACTTTTGTGTACATTCATGCGCAATACTTGTCCAGGCTGTTTTTTCCTTTTTTTCATTTATCTTGCATCTTATTTTGTTAACCAATGTCTGGTTTAATCTTTCGTTCAAACCATTGGAGAACGGAGCATTTACTGCAGTGAAAATTAAAGGTATATTTTCTGTTTCTAAAAAGTTTTTAAATTCTTTAGAGTTTATACCCGGATACTGGTCAGATAGGATTAAGCCAATTTTATTTTCATTACTAACATTTTGGACTAGTTTTATAAAATCACTTGAATTTTGAGTTTTTGAAGTTAAAATATAAGCATACCTCGAGGTATGCTTATATTTTAACTAAGTGGTCGACCAGAAGGTGTAAATATGTTTTTGTAGAACGTGAACCACCAAAGCCAGCAATAGTATCTATTGATATTATTTCAAAAGGGTATGTTGCAGGGCCTAACTGAGACATTAATCCAAAATTATGTTTCCCTCTAGATTTGTTTTTTATACAAACTTCACAGTTATCACAAGTTTTCTTAATATTATATGTTAAATTTTTGGCCACATAGAAAGGTGTTATCTTGTTTTTCATTTGTTGAATTCCTAAATGACAGTAAACATTGTGTACTTTTTTTATTAATATTTTACTAAATTCTTCAGTTAGTATTATCTTCTCTTTTTTCTTAACCTTCTTATATTATAGATTACCTTTCATGATTAGTTTACTTATATGATATTTTATGTCTTCATTTTCTTCTTGGTCACTTTGTATATCTTTTAGTTTAATGAAGTTTACAATCTTGAAACCCTCATCTTGATTTTCATATGGTTTTAGTACGGGGTTTCTGCTCAAACTATCAGCTTCTAAGTTGTATTTTCCAGGGGAATAAACTACCTCAAAGTTGAACTGAGACAAGTAGTATGTGAGGTCTCCTAGATCTTCATCTATTCTAGCTTTAATGTTCATTTTTTCTAGAGGCTTATGATCAGCAAAAACAGTAAAACTCTTGCCAATGAGCCAGTACTGCCAGTATTTTACTGCCTCCTTTATTGCTAAACACTCTAGATATATAGATTTTTTTTTCTTTTGGGCCTCATTCAAATTGATAACCTTTTTTATAAGTCGGTAAAAAGAAAAGTAAGATGATTTCATGCTTCGGAAGGAAAGATAAGCTGCGAACTAATGGTCATTATTTACATTGGAGCTTGGAATGCGGTTAAAAAATCTGACATATCAGTGTTTAGTTGATAGACTTTGCAGCAGACACGACAAAAAGAAGAATAGGATTATCATGTAAAAGCCTGTTGGAACCAGAGCGAGATTTTTTAAACAACGTATTCTTTGTTTTTATCATCCATGGAATTTATGACATGACAATAACTTACATACATTCCAATAAGTAAATTAACTGGCAAAAAAAAAAAAATCGATACCTCTGCAAAATACGGCACATCACTACCGAGACAAAAAATGTGGACAGCATTGCCATAAGCAACCCTTATAACTATATACCTGTCCTTGTTTTTCACACTGAATGTGTCATAAGTATAAAGAGTATAACTAGACTAAAATTTCACGCTCCCTCTATGCTTTAGTCATTGCTCTGAGATTTATTCAATTTGCACGGCAAAGACTCGTATGACACTAGCCAGATTACCTATTTTAGTGATCTTTACTTTGGTAGCAATAAGGTTGCATTCATAGGCGAAATAATAGTGTTTTCATAAGTTTATATTGTTACTTATTCTGTTAATATAATATGTATTTAGGTTAAGTTATTCTAAGGGCCCTGTTGCCTTTAATAAATGAATAAAAAATTACGTATAATTAAGTACTGAAGGTTTCGGTGTGGACGTGCAAAATACTTACTTTTGCCAATCACTAAGTTCGCACGTCTGAAAATTTTCGTATCTACACGCGTTTGCATCAGTGTTCTAATGGTTTTATATTTTTGTAGTTTGAAGGAAACCGTTAAACATTAAGTGACAATTGTCGAACGTAATAAGAATAAGAATAAAAAAAATAATTAATGAAAATGTAAAACATGTTTTAACATGTGTTTATAACAATTTTTTTTTTGTTCCAAATTATTTAAGACAAAGTTATCCGTTTTCTGTCTTCTATTTTCAGAACGCACCATTCTCTACAAACCAATCCAAACGCTATGGGATTCTCGGCCTTAATGAACCATAGTTCAATTACTACTTCCGATTTTTCGCAGGACGTTTTTTTTGGGTTAGGTTCGTAAGTACCAGATGGGATAACGACTATAAAAGCAAAACGACTTAGTTTCATAGTGCCTTAGTAAGCACAATGCCTTTTTTGTAGAATCCCCTAGTGAGTAGAATGTCTTAGTTGTACGATCGACAACTAAGGCATAAAGCCGAAGTAGCAAAATGACTAATAGTGTTTACGACCAAATTATAGAAAGTCTTGGTTGTTAAATGACGCACAAGACATATTGTCTGGATAGCATATGGTCTTTATAGAAAACATCATGATTGCATAAAAACTAGGTAATGTTAGATGCATTTTATTTTTGTAGGAACGAGCAGTATATTCAATATAAAACAATGTTATGTAAAATAACATCTAATATACAAATAAAACCTAATTATCTCTTCTTAAACTCAAATTTATTTAATTCTTAATGTAAGGTGGCATATTTTATTTATAATACGAACAAGTGATTACAAAATAAGAAACATGCAGGGCAGTTTAAACCCTTGCCGTCTTATTAATAAACGTGGACTAAGGTAAGATTAACTTTATTCCAAGCATTAGGTTGGTAATAACAAATTTCCGTATTAATAAACACGGAATAAGGAGAGATTATACTAATCTGACTCTAGTCTTGGACTCAAAGTTATTCCATGGTGCTAGCTAGTTTAAGGTCGGAGTAAGGTTGGATTAAGAGTGTATACATGGCGACTACATTTATTATTTTTGATTGACATTTTGTTCGTTGTGATTTGATGATGAAAATTTTTAGTTTAATATAAATATATTGTACTAGACAGGAAACACTATTTCAGGAATTGGCATGAAGATGTGTTTAATACTTAGGTATTTTACTAACATTAGTATGAGAGATACACTCGTCATCAGATGTATCAAACCATTACGAATATTAAATACTAGCTGTTGCCCGTGAATTCGTCTGCGTATCATTAGTATTCCTAATAACCTATTTTTAATGTCGCACTAATGATATTGTGAAGGCCGCCTTACTTGAGAAATTATTAGTTCACCATACAAATTTCTACCTTTTTTGCCACCATTACATTGGATAAAAACTATCGTATGTCCTTCCCAGGGTCCCAAACTAACTCCATTGCGGTAATTATGTAATACATAATATCTCAATGACTAACTCCATCCAAAATCAGTTCAGCGGTTTAAGCGTGAAATGGTAATAGACAGACAGACAGAGTTCCTTTCGCATTTATAATATTTTATTATATGCGATTTAAGTATGACAGATGTCACTTTGTCAGCTATTTTCTTTCTTTTTCTACTTTATGTCATCAAATTTCTTGGTTTCATTCACTGGTTCACTCTTTTTACTTTTAAATTGAACTGGGTTGCCATAGCTTACGCGTAAATCCAAGAGTAACAAATGAATAGTTAGTCCGAGGTTATTCTATGTTTATTAATAACATTGCTAAGCCTATGTTAATCCTTACTTACTCCGGGATTAGCTAGTCCAGGAGTAACTTCGGAGTAAGCTAGTAATACGTCATTTTTATTAATAAGACTGTTGATGATTTTAAATTATCAATCTTATGCAAGTACTCAATTATTGTAGTCTCTCTTTCGACAATGTTTTGTACTGCTGCGCATTTTTTGTCAAATGTGGCATCCCAAGCAGCACATTAGCGAAAATTACATCCAAAAACCATCTATATTACAGCCAAAGGCTCTTATGTAGCTGTAATAACGGATAAAATTAATCTTGAGGCTGTATGAGGGGTGATCTCTACACTATTAAACAGCATAGCTGACGAATGGCTGTACAATGGAGTAAAAAACAAAAAAATACTTCTTAGTAGAATTTGATAGAACTATTGTCCAGCCTTTGGCTACGTATAATGCTACTAGCTGGTTAAGAAGACCAAAGCTTATAAACGGCTGCTTAGCGCGATAATGTCACCCCTCTTCTAAGCTGTGAGCTATAGTAGAGAATCAAATTTTGCTATTGGCATTTTTATGGTGTAACTGAGGGACCACACTGGTATTTTGCAAAATAAATATCGTAGGATTTAGTAGTAGAATTAAAACAATTGTAGAACAAATCTGGGCATTTATAAATGAATTACATCCCTTAAAAAGATCTAACGTAAAATAACCTACGTTCAAAACTCCCTAAAATTTAATACCTTGATGAATGATTGTTTCACAATATTCAAAATACCGAAAGCTAAAACTTGAAATTCATATGTACAAAGTTCCTTAAATTGGTTTACCTCACCGTTAACTGACCAAAGTGAAAAATATCGACTTAAGTACCTATGTAAAGTTCAAAATCCAAACAAAAACACAATTATTATTTTAAATTTTTAATAATTAGAAAATGGTGAAAAATTTCTGCGAGCAACTTGGAAGTAACGCTCGCCGGCCGCTACCGCGGCACCGCTGGCTTCGCTCGCTTCTCTCACGCGCAGTTGGTCACAGTTCTAACCTTTTTTTTTTCGCCTGACTAAAAACCGCCCCGGTGTTCTTCCGCAACCCCCGGCTAGTGCCGGCCTGCCTCTGCGGGCCTCGAGGTACTTCATGGTATACTCGACAGACGACCCGACCACGATGTGGGCATCGGGCGGCGGCGCCCGCCGGGGGCCATGGAAGACCATGGCCTCCGACTTGTTGAGGGCCAACTCCAGGCCAAGGCGCCGTATGCGGCTCACCACCTGTGAGACCGCAGCCGTCGCCAGCAACGCTCATCATTGGATGTCCTCTCGGGTACGGTTCTGTCAGACTCGTACCGAATAAAAACCACCCCGGTGTTCCATCTCACACCTAAGCTGGGGGGTCACGGGAACACCGATACTGCCGCAACCCCCGGCTAGTGCCGGCCCGCCTCTGCCTGGGCCTGGGCATTGATCTCGGGTTGAGGGGGGGGGTTGAGGTGTTAGACTCCTGTGCCGCTTATGGCGGGAACACGGGAACGCGGAAGCATACATCCGCGAACCCGCCGCGGCTGTACGTCACCGGACCCTCCTTTGGGGAGTAACCCCCGTCACCGACGTAGAGAACACGTTGCACGCCGTGACCACCCCAGAGACCAAACCGGCACATGGGCGCCAGACGACCCCGTGTGTGGCACCCTTGGTCCCCCTGTGACGGGTCAGGACAATGGCCCCGCCATCTACCAGAGGCGGCTGTACTTTAAGTTCACTCGTGCACTGAACTGCCAGATTTGAATAGGTTTAGAAATAAAATAAAAATGTTTAATAATATCTGATTAACGATCTATTTAATATTTACGAAATTATGACGAACAAATTTAAGCTCTTTGCTAAAGTAATAAGACATATATTGCTGTAAAAAATACTCTCCGTGCGCTAGACTAAAGCGCACGGCGAGAGTTCATACTATTCTACGAGAAACAAGCGAAAACGCCTGGCGCGTGAGATAGAGATAGTTCAATAGAAAATGTACGGCAAAATATGACCATTCTCGTGCGCCGTCCCAGCGAACCGAAGATTACCGAGAGCGGGCGAGGTTTGACGACCGAAATTTATCTTCGGGTCGAGTACCAACATTACTGGTTGTACAACGACGTAACTAGATGGCGTTGGCGTCGAAATAGAAGTCGCTAGCGAGATGGTTTGCCGATTTACATAGGCTCCTGTGAATTTTAGTAAATCTAACTCAATTACCCAGTGAGACGGCAAAGTGCACTACTACTACTATGATCCGCCAGCCGCCACTGCCACCTACCACTTTTCGGCCGCAGGGGATAGGGAAAGCGGCCTCAAACGTGTCCTTGTTAAAAAAGCATATTATAAAATCAAGGACTACGTTGAAGATAAAAAATTTGGCTTTGACACCCTCTGCGCATGCGGCTTCCCTGGTAACTCATAAACGGCACAAATATATGGATATCTCTAACTATTCTCAATCTCATTTTTTTTTTCTCTTTTAATTAGACTTTTTACAATATTTTTCAATCATCATTATAGCCCTTAGCTAAGAATAGTTACAGCACTGATTACAGTATTTGTGCCACATGTTAAATTTAGTGTTGTGGTTTTTTTTTTTTTACCTTTGTATAGATTCTTTTACCTATTGTGAATGTGTGAACATTGTAGGCTTTCTAGTTTTCTAGATGATTGTTAACATTTGTTAACTTTTTATTTCGTGTATTTTTTTTTTTTTTCAATTTCGTACGACTTATTGTCGGGCCTACGTTGTCCCCCCATATCCAAGTACTAATGCTGTAACATGGAAATATTGTAAACAAAACAATTTAAAAGAGTAACCATGGAGTTTCTTGCCGGTTCTTCTCCATAGGAAACGTCTAACCCGAACCGTGCACCTTTTGTCGACGTTTTATAAGTGCCCATGTAGGCCTATGTAAAATAAAAATATTTGATTTTGGCCAACGCTATACCGACACTCTTCCCCTGCGGCCCCACCGCGTCCGCCATCAGACGGTGGCCCGTATCCCGTAAAGGCCGCGGAGGGTTATATATAGGGGATAGGGAGAGCGGCCAACGCTATACCGGCACTCCTCTCCCGCCGCGGCCTGCAACGCCCAGCCGCGATGCCTACCATACCACATCGCGGCCCGCCTCAGTTGCGATGGCGCCCATACGGCACCGCAACCTACTTATTGGCCGCTACGTCGTCGGCTTGTCGGCAAAAGCCCTGACGAGCGGCCCCTCCTCGGGTTCTTTTTCGCTTCACCGTGGTTGTCCAAGCCACGGCTACTGAGCCCCCTCGCCTCGACAATGCGGGAACCCACCGCGGGGGAGGTAACCTTACCCTTTTTTTTTTGTTCCGGGGTGGAAAACCCTCAATTGTACGTCAGTTCTTTTAATTTTAGTTATTGTCATAGGTACCCTATTTAAACAGATTGTAAGCAAATTACGAAGTACTTAGTAAGTGATTTGTTTTATATGTAATTAGCATGTACAATCATGTGTTATCCTTATTTGAAAGTTAAAAGTTGATCTAAAGAATTGATAAGAGATATACATGTTGATTCACTTGCTTTTCCTGAAAGGTATTTGTTGGGTATTCTAGTATTGCAACACCAACATTAAAAATGTAAATCTTTGTGATCGGTGGCAACACCCTTCCCTTCCTACTGTGTCACTGGTTGAATACACACGTGAGTTTACTAGTCCGCCGTTTTATTTAATCTTCCTTGGCACCAACGCTACCAGCACCTCATCAGCACCCAACACAATTACACCGCCACACATTGGTCCTTCGCGGAGAACAGCGGTGCTGCGGAAGAAGCGGGCTAGAGATTTGCCAAGTTTTTTCTCGCCGTGACACAGCCATTTTGGTTGGCAATACAAGCGAGCTCTGCTTCACTTGGCTTAGTTGTCGCAATAAAATCGCATCATTAATATTGATTTGACAACTCTTAGCAGTAATATACAAGAGAAGCAGAAATTTTTTGAGATCGTTTTTAAGGGACGAACCGTATAATTTGATAAAGAATTTAACTTTAACCCATGAAAGTTACAGTGAAGCTCGCAAACTGTTGCAAGATCGCTATAATAACAAATATAAGATTATACATGATCATATAGGTAACATTTTAGATTTAAGTAACATTGTTAAGTCAACAGCTGGTAATTTGAGGGATTTTGTATCATTTATTAGACAACAATTAGCTGCAATTAAAAACCTTGACGCAAATGTCGTGTACTGGGATGCAATTCTGTTATGTGTTCTTTCTCGGCAATTAGATGGAATTACGGCACGAGCTTATCAGCTGGACCGGGATGCCAGTGTACAACCAAGCCTCGAAAACTTCCTTCAATACATTGAAAGACGAGCTCTGGCACTGGAGAATGTCGGACAGGGTCTTCACCCACAGCAACAGTCAACCAAGGTAACAGCGGTCGCCACTGCAGGAACAACATGCACTTTCTGTAAGTTAAATGACCATAAATTATACAAATGTAAAAAAAAATCAACTAATGCCAGCAGACAATAGACTGACGTTTGCCAAAGAACAAAAACTATGCGTAATTTGTTTAGGTATGCACGGTGGCAAATGTAGGATTCACTTTCGGTGCTCAGAGTGCAAGAAGCCGCATAACACTCTGCTTCACTGCAACTCAGTTGAAACCACACCAGCTGTCACCTTGTCAGGTAACATTAATAATAATGTGCTCCTACCTACAGCTAGAATCAAGGTTGTAGCACAGTCTAAAAATCATACAGTCGTCCAACGAAGACGTCTAGACAGGGCAATCGTGCGGGGTGTGAGGGGCGAGACGCGGGTAAGCCGATCCCGAACTGCGAACAAAACGATGTTAATAGTTCGGGATATGTTATTCAGGGCTAACGCGTGTTACGTGCCCTGCCTACACCAAATCGGCTGAATAGCGACATGATAGCTAATTACGTACAACAGATGTTTCCATATAAAATTGCAACACAGGGGCTCTGCTGACTCGACGCCTCGTGTCGCCGCCGATCACCTACTTCCAATCAGCTGATGTCGCACATGCGTTTCGCAATCAGTCTAAAAATGTATTTTTATAATAATTAATTTAGGCACTTTGAGACTAGCATCGTCCAAGTTTAGATTTAAGATTTAATTGTAATTTTCAAGTAATTAAACTTTTATTTAAATTACCTTCGGTTTTTTTAAGTCCTCCGGCTGTCACCTTCATAATTGGCGCAGTCGGTAGGATATTCGAGGCAGTGCGCGGCGCGGTATAGATTTCCAAAATTGATAATCTGCTGGCCCCGATAGTCGCTGTCGGTATTTCCAAGTACCTCGTCGAATATCCGAACATAAGAAGACGCAGCTGAGGACGTATCCAGGCATCGATACAACGAGAAAACCATGTATATGTAAGTCCTTGAAAACTTCTTATAGTGTTGCTTCCTTGTCCTACCTTTTACCCATATATTATAATATTTAATCAAAATTTTTCACCCAAGGGAAACTAGGAAAAAATCTGTCTCCTCCAGACAGATAAGTAGGAGTAAGGAAGTAGATTCAAATAGGTTTATAGATTCTGATAACTTAGGTTTAGGGTTATTATTTGATAGTAACAATATGGCACTGGACCCCGATACTATCTACAACGCTTTGCGCGCAGTTCCAAATTTCGATGGCAATCCGAATGTTCTAACACGTTTTATTAAAATATGTGATCAGCTCGTAATAAAATATGTTGGAAATGGCCCGAGTCATGAGTTAACTTACTGATGTCTCTTAAACGGCATCCTGAATAAGATCACCGGACCAGCAGCTTCAACTATTAATTCCAATGGCATACCAGAAAATTGGCAAGGGATCCGTGACGCATTAATTAATATTTTTTCCGACCAAAGGGATGAGACCGCCCTTTATAATGACATGTCTTTACTGACGCAAGGAAGTAGCACTCCGCAGGAGTATTTTGACAAATGCCAGACCCTTTTTAGCACCATAATGACTTATGTCACATTACACGAAAATGTAGCAACTACTATTGAAGCAAAACGCGATCTTTATAAAAAACTAACTCTACAATCCTATGTTAGAGGTCTTAAGGAACCTTTAGGGTCCCGTATCAGATGTATGAGACCCGAAACTATTGAAAAGGCTCTGGAATTTGTACAACAGGAATTAAATGTCATGTATCTACAGCAACGTAATGAGAGTATCCCTGAGCGTCGTAACCCGACTTCACAGCAAACGCATTTAACCCAAAGAATGCCACCCGCGGTCCCTATGACCACACCAAAAGTTTTTAGCTACCCTAGCCCAGGCCCCAGCTGGCATAAGCCTATGCCTATGCCTCCGCAGCAGCAGCAGTGGAGGCCAACCTTCCAGCATAATCAGGTACCTCAACGGGCCCCTAATATGCTTAGCCGTACTCAGCAGATGTTTCGTGCGCCCCCGCCGAACTACAACCCTCAAAGTGACGCATTTAAATTTCCAAATAGGAACCCCCAAACGCAGTACACCGGTCCGAAACCAATGAGCGGTGTTAGTCATTTTGTACCGAGACCACTAGGGTTGCCAGTACACGATTGGCGTAGGTTAGGGAACCCACCACCTAGTAACTACTTCAAAGCGCGCGAAATGAATTTTAACGAAATTACTGATTACTATGACACTTACAATTACCCCGACTATTACTACGAACAACCTGACTATTACTATCACTGTGACCCTTGTGACTTTTATGACTACCAGCAGACCGATCCCGAAAATCAATCAAATGTACTGGATCAATTGAATTACGTAAAATGCTTAGAGGCAGAGCCCTCCGCTACATCTAAAGCAGATCAGGATTTTCGCAAGGGACAGGGTCGAAAAGGATTAAAATAGAATTAAATCTCCAATCTAAAAGGGAATTACGTTACATACTGATATCAGACCCACCACTTAGATTATTAGTAGATACCGGAGCTAATCAGTCTTTTATTAGTCCCGAGGCAGTCGAACAATATTTTTCACATATCCCTTTAAACTTTGATCCCTTCGAAGTAATAAACGCTCGTGTAACTAGCACGCACGAACATTCTATTACGATTCCGAACTTTGCTGAATTTAATAATCCCACGAATGTAATTTTTTTTATCTATAGGTTTCATAACTACTTTGACGGTCTATTAGGTTTAGATTTACTTGACGGAGCACAGATTGATCTAAAAAATAACTATTTAATTACAGACTTTACAACCATCCCTATACGATTTTATCAATTTAAAAGATCAAATTATCAAGAAACGATTCCCGCTAACTCATCAAAACTAGTGAATATTCCTATTTATAGTCCCGACGGTGACGTTTCGATAGCTCAGCAAATTCATTGTAATTGCATTATTCACGAGTGCATTACTCGCGTTACTAATTGTACTGGAATTGTAGAAATTGAAAACCCGACAGAATATAATTTAACTATTACATTGGACTGGCCTTTACAAGCCGAGATATTCAATACTGAGTGCATTAGCACCGAACAAGACCCTATCCGCGTTAGAGAGGTTTTAAGTCGATTGCGTACAGATCATTTAAATATTGAGGACAAAACTAACTTAGAGACATTATGTGCCCGTTTTGCTGACGTATTTTATGTTGAGGGAGATCCCTTAACCTTTACGAATAAAATTAAACATCGTATTAGAACGACCGACGAACTGCCCGTATATACTAAAAGCTACCGCTACCCTTTTGTGCACCGACAAGAAGTTAGAGACCAGATAGTTAAGATGCTGGACCAAGGTATTATACGACCTTCTGAATCAGCCTGGAGCTCGCCTATTTGGGTAGTTCCTAAGAAAGCAGATGCATCAGGCAAACAAAAGTGGCGCATAGTAGTAGACTTTCGCAAACTGAATGACAAGACTATAGACGACAAATACCCGATTCCAAACATCAATGACATACTTGACAAGCTTGGTAAATGCCAGTATTTTAGCACGTTAGACCTTGCATCAGGATTTTACCAATGCCAAATGGAACCAGACGATATTCCGAAGACAGCTTTCAATGTAGAGCATGGGCACTTTGAATTCTTGCGTATGCCCATGGGATTGAAAAATTCTCCATCTACTTTTCAAAGAGTAATGGACAATGTGCTCAGAGGCTTACAAAATGAGATCTGTCTGGTCTACCTTGATGACGTAATCATATTTAGTACATCGTTGCAAGAGCACATGATTAATCTAGAGAAAGTATTTAAAAGATTGCAGGAATCTAACTTCAAAATCCAGATGGACAAGTCCGAGTTTTTAAAATTAGAAACCGCGTTTTTAGGACATATAATCAGTGGCGAAGGTGTTAAGCCTAACCCTGATAAAATAGCAGCGATAGAAAAATACCCTTTACCTAAAACACCTAAGGAAATAAAACAGTTCCTAGGACTATTAGGTTATTACAGGAAATTTATCCCAGACTTTGCTCGCATCACCACTAGGGAGTTTATATTAACAACAGACGCTTCAAATGTAGCTATAGGCGCCGTACTCTCGCAAGGTACCATCGGGTCAGATAAACCTATCTGTTACGCTTCGAGAACTTTGAATAATAGTGAAACCAATTACAGCACTATAGAAAAAGAGCTTTTAGCCATAGTTTGGGCTACAAAGTATTTTAGACCCTATCTATTCGGTCGTAAATTCAAAATATTCACCGACCACAAGCCGTTACAGTGGATAATGAACCTTAAGGAGCCCAACCAAAGATTGACTAGGTGGAGACTTAAATTAAGTGAATACGATTACACTATAGTCTACAAAAAAGGAAAGTATAACACAAACGCAGACGCATTATCCCGAGTAGAAATTAATAATGAGGAGACAGAGTCAATGTTAGCCAACCCTTCAGAGCGACCACCTTCACGAACAGGTTCTACGACAGCCACTGCCCATACTAGCACTGAAAACCCTATTTTAGAAGTTCCAATCACCGACGACCCTTTGAATAAATTTCACCGACAAATATGTATAACTATAGTCAGTACCGCCCCTTACATTAAACGAACGTCAACCACTAAACCTTTCGACACACATACTCGCACACATATTCAGGTCTCAGAGTCTAACCTAGAACAAGACGTAGTAAACGCCATTAAAGGATATGTCAAACCCAAGGTTAAAACTGCTCTAAAGATAATTCCACCCTTAGGCATGTATTCAATCATCCCCATTATCCAAAATAACTTTAAAAGCTCAGCTGTGAACCTAGTCCTAACAAAAACTGAACTAGAAGATGTCAAAGAATATTTAAGGCAGCAACAGATCATAAAAAACTATCACGAAGGCAAAACCAACCACAGAGGGATAAACGAATGTTATCTTGCACTTGCCCGGAAGTATTACTGGCCTAAGATGAAGGACGAGATAGCCAAATATATTAATGAGTGTACAATTTGCGGACAAACCAAATATGATAGGAACCCAATTAGACCTCAACTAAATCTAGTACCCCCAGCTACCAAACCTTTTGAATTAGTACATATGGACCTCTTTACAGCCCAAAATGAAAAATATCTTACAGTAGTAGACGTTTTCTCAAAATACGGACAGGCATACTATTTAAGAGATGGCACGGCAATAAGCGTACTTCAGGCCGTTTTAAACTATTGTACACATCACGGTCTTCCACTCACTATCGTGACCGATAATGGTACTGAATTTACAAATCAATTATTTTCTGAATTTACTAGATTACATAACATTAACCACCATAGAACACTAGCTCACTCTCCTAATGATAACGGAATTGTAGAACGATTTCACTCTACATTACTAGAACATCTACGTATCCTACGACTACGTCAGAAAGATGAACCTGTGGTCAACCTCATGACTTATGCTATATTAGCTTATAATAGCACAATTCACAGTTTTACAAAGTGTAGACCGCATGACATAATTAGGGGACATTTTGATCCAAGAGACCCACTTGACATTAACATGACCGAACATCTCATGCAACAGTACATCTTAACTCACCGAGACCAAATGAAAACTGTATATGACCTCATTAATGACTTCACGCTTACTGACCGAACGAACATCATACAAAGTAGGAATAAGGATAGAGAGCCCGAAATAGAATACCAACCAGAACAACGAGTCTTTATTAGTAACCCAGTAGCTAGTCGACAAAAAATTGCACCGCGTTATACTCATGACACCGTGCTAGCCGACCTTCCGATTCACATATACACATCCAAAAAGAAAGGTCCCGTAGCAAAGTCCCGACTCAAGCGTATCCCTAACACCTCAAAATTGTTACAGGATACTACTGGCAATGATCATCCACACAACACTGGCGCTCGAGATAAAACTTGAAAGTTTAGACGAAGGACCCGGACTCTTGCCTTTCAACCTTGGCCAAGCAAGACTCATAACACACCATCATTCCTTCCTTCAATACATAGACTTAACCGACATCGAACATAGACTCAACTCTGTAATTAATCAACTAGACTATTTCCAGACCAAACTAGATAATCAAACCTTTGTTTTATATGAACTTCAAATTAACCATTTATCTAATAAGTTGGATAAGATTAGATCTCAGTTAAAGACATTAGAACCCGGTCGCAGCAAAAGAGGTCTCATAGACGGTTTAGGATCCGTTGTAAAAAGCATAACTGGTAACTTAGATCAATCGGATGCCCAAAATTACAATAATGCCATTAAACTTCTGGAAAATAATGATGACAAGATATTATCGGAGGTAAACGAGCATATAAGTCTTAATAAAGTCTGGATGACCAGATACAGTGAGATACTTTCTAAAATTGTAAGCAATCAAGAAAGAATCAATAGTACCTTAACATTACTTTTAGACGAGAAAGCTTCTGCTAAAAACGACCTTATAAGATACGCAAAGTTTGCTCAGTTGTTAACCATAATTAGCGATAATACAGATGATTTATTTCTAGAGATAACTAGGATAGAAGATACCTTAGCTTTCATACGTGCATCGAGCACTCACCATAGTACTTTAAGCATAGATACTTTAGGTAACATGACTAGACGATTAAGATCTATATACGGTTCAGATCAATTGCTAGAGGCAGATTTAAGAGAATACTACACAGTTATAAAACCTGGTTATTATTATACGGGCAAAAGAATAGTTATCATATTTAAAGTCCCAATAATCTCCCCTGATAATTTCGAAATATATAAATTAGCAATAAAATAAAATAAAATAAAATAAAATAGCCTTTATTGCTGTTTCTTTCTTACAATTAATTATTACATGCCTACTTACTAAAACTAAATTAAATTAATTTAATCTATTCTACTTGAATTTCCGTGATCGGCAACTGGGTGTTTGTGTGAAACAGCTTGTCTATCGACAAAGGCCTCCTCTAAAGATTTCCACGTACTTCTGTCTCTTGCTAAACGGGTCCACATCGGACCAGCTATTTTCTTCAGGTCATCTTCCCATCTTTTGGTTTGTCTGCCTCTATTTCTTTTGCTATCTCTTGGATACCATTCTGTTACTAACTTAGTCCATTTCTCTATACTTTCTCTCAACATATGTCCCGTCCAACGCCATTTGAGCTGTCTGTAGGCAGTATGTGCATTTTTAAATTTTGTTATCTTTTTAATATCTTGTAATTTCACTCTGTCCCTTCTTCTTATACCTAAAATACTCCTTTCTATTGCATTCTGGCAGACTTTCAATTTACTCTCTTGTAGTTCTGTTAACGCCCATGTCTGGCACCCGTATAGTAAGCATGGCATAATACATATTTCGTATACTTTCTTTTTCCCTTTCATTGGCATATCTTTATCCTTCATTATTTCTCTAAGAGACCAGAACCGTTTCCAAGTATTAGTTATCCTTCGTTCCATTTCTTTGTTCATGCAGTCATCTGTAGCTATAAGTTGGCCCAAATATATATATTCATTTACATATTCAATTTGTTCGTTATTTACTGTTATATCTGTTTGTTGGGAATTCGTCATTATTTTCGTTTTAGTGAGGTTCATTGTCAGGCCGGCCTTAAAACTTTCATCGGATAGTTGCTGCAACATTAGTTCCAGAGTTCTTACGTTTTCTGAGAACAAAATCAAATTTAGCAACATTAGCAATAGCAACAAAATTAGCAATAGTTCCCAATAAATATATGTACACCTTTATTCCTCCTTACCCTTTCATTGCAACCAATGGGAAAGTTTTCAAGTACATAGAGGCTGAATGCCCGAAGTTCAACCGGATTCATCTCTGCGAAGAGGAAGTCAACCATCAACCGACGAGAGGACATCTAGACTGCATCCAAGGGCTCATTTTCAATCAATCTCTACAGAAGTCATGCCAGCCCACTAAACTCACGCTGACCAAAGAAGCCATGGAGCAATTGGACGACAGACGCTACACACTCACCTTCCCACAACCAACCCGAACTGAGCTACAATGCGAACGTCAAGAATTCATCTCTCTACGCGGAAGTTATCTCGCCACCATTCCGCAAAAATGCTTACTACGCACTGAGCAGTTTACTATCATCAACACGAATGACCACATCAAAGGATAACCGCTGAAAATCACCGAAATACCTATGAACCTGGTCATTGCCAATGAATCTATCCCACATCTCAAGTTAAATTCACTGCACCTGAAAAGTCTACATGAAATCGAAGATAAAATTTTAATGCAGCAACCAGTACAAATCGAGCACGCAAACCTGGAACAATCGATTTACCATACGACTATCCCACTATATGTCGTAATATTCGGTGCAACTGTATTGATCGTTACTCTCACCATACGTCGGTATAACGTTTGCACAAAGCTCAGAAAGCCACAATCACCAGATGAAAGCGCTGAAAATCCTCAATACGAAGATGCAGAATCTCCTACAATCAAGAAAAATGCACCAGCAACATTCTCGCTGAAATTGCTCAAATAGTTGCTGTTCTGAGGGGGGAGGTGTTACGTGCCCTGCCTACACCAAATCGGCTGAATAGCGACATGATAGCTAATTACGTACAACAGATGTTTCCATATAAAATTGCAACACAGGGGCTCTGCTGACTCGACGCCTCGTGTCGCCGCCGATCACCTACTTCCAATCAGCTGATGTCGCACATGCGTTTCGCAATCATTCTAAAAATGTATTTTTATAATAATTAATTTAGGCACTTTGAGACTAGCATCGTCCAAGTCTAGATTTAAGATTTAATTGTAATTTTCAAGTAATTAAACTTTTATTTAAATTAACTAAGTTTTTTAATTAAGTCCTCCGGCTGTCACCTTCATAATTCGCGTGTTTATTTTTTATTTGTTTATTTAAAATGGTGCATACGACGTGTGCTGTGAGTGATTGCAAGTCTTCATCTCACATAAATAAAGATCTGCGGTTTCATCAGCTTCCACGCACAGAAGAAAGGTAAATGAATCTGTTTTGTTATTGTAGAGTGCATAAATTATTTTATTTGTAATGTCGTGCCACGTTGATAACGCTAATAAAATGGTCGACCGGCGCACGGTAAAAAAAATGTAAAGGTTTTTGCGGAAGTCGACGACTTCCGTAGGAACGAATGCAGGAATGTGACTTGATATTAAGATGCAAGTTGGATCTGAAATATCGCACAGGGCATCCATCTGTTTGGAAATCCTACTTATATTATAATTGTGAAAGTGTTTGTTTGTATGTTCCGTGTCAAGATGGTGGACTTTTTTATTATTTACTAAGGGTGAATTTCGAGATGGTGGACGTAATTTTTTATAATTTGATATGGGTGTCAATTTTGAGTTTAATTGGGGTGCTTGTTACGAAAAAGGCATCCTTTTTGAAATCCAAGATGGCGGATGTCATTTTTTTATAATTTGATATGGGTGTCAATTTTGAGTATAATTGGGGTGCTTGTTACGAAAAAGCCATCCTTTTTGGAATCCAAGATGGCGGACGAATTAATTTTTTTATAATTTGATTTGGGTGTCAATTTTGAGTATAATTGGGGTGCTTGTTACGAAAAAGCCATCCTTTTTGGAATCCAAGATGGCGGACGACGTATTTTTTTTATAATTTGATATGGGTGTCAATTTTGAGTATAATTGGGGTGCTTGTTACGAAAAAGCCATCCTTTTTGGAATCCAAGATGGTGGACGACGTAATTTTTTTATAATTTGATATGGGTGTCAATTTTGTGTTCAATTGGGGTGCTGGTTACGAAAATGCCATCTAAATAACTTAAATCTCTCTCGAGTTGGTCCTGTAGTAAAAGTTGTTCAGTTTGGTGGTCTGTAGCAAATTCTTTCGTATGTGTATGTATGTATGTATGTTCCTTTTCGGTTAGAATATAATTATTAATTTGTATTGTATTTTAACATTTCAGATGTAAATTATGGGTGGAAGCTTGTAGAAGACCGGATTTACTTGAAAGATCTTTCGAAAGTTTAATAAATATATATATTTGCAGTTTGCATTTTGAGAATGGTATGTACGGGAAGAAATCCTTGAAGAAAACAGCTATACCAACGTTACTTTTACCAACTAAAGATTCCATCCATACACAGACCGATCATAAAGTCACAATTTTAAGTGACGTAAAATTGGATCTACACAATAAACCCAGAAAAAAACGTAAAATAGCTCAAAGAGACCATGAATTTGCGGGTCCTTCATCACAAATTTCCCAACAGACCAGCACTAAAAAATACATAGTTATGGATTGTAGTTCTCAGACACCAGCACGATTGACTGATCATACTCCCCGAAAAAAGAGACTCAGAAAACAATTATTCAAAACAAGTAATAGGTTGAAAACTAATACTAACTAAAAGTAATACATGCAGTAAAGAGCGGGTTAAAAATTGTTTTCATTATTATATCAATATGTAATATTGTTTTATTATAATACTGCTATCGATATTGATCTGCAATAAATAAATAATTTTATAAATATTGTTTATTTGTGACAACCCTGCCCGATGCGTTACTGTCTATACGATGTCGGCATTTTGCACAAGATCAAAGGCGTCGTTTTACTGTATGATTTTTATACTGTGGTTGTAGCAAGGAATGGCACTGAATACATTATCAAGGCGTTACTGGACAGCGGATCTCAGGTTTCTTTTATAACTGCAAAGGTAGTTCAGTTGTTAGGTTTAACGCCCTTGCAAAGTAACACTTGTATTGTTGGTATCACTAATGAAAAAAGTAATGTAAAATATAACATTCCCATTGAAATCCATGCATTAAAATCACCATTCAAGATAACAGTAACTTGTCATGTGGTAAAAGATGTAACATGTAAATTGCCACAGAAAAAATTTGATGTCTCTAGGGTTATAATACCACCCAACATCACATTGGCAGATGACCAATTTAATGTGCCAAGTGACATACATATGCTACTAGGAGCCGATGTGTTTTTCCAGACCCTGTTACCCAACGAGCAGTGCATGAGCATCAACCTGCCAAGGCTCAGCGAACAGTCATCAGCTCCGCCCCGGAATATTGTTCATCCATTGCAGCAGCCTAGTAGCACACAACTACACATCTTTAACACTTACTTCGGGCACATCGTAGGAGGAAATCTGCCACCAAAGCTATCTCAACAGACATGTAATAGAGTAGTATTAAAATGTGAATTAGGTCTCAATGAGACACTTGCACAATTTTGGACCAATGAAAAAGGGGCCATACAAAAAAAGCTTTTCCCCATGAGGGCAGTTTTCGCCGAGTGCAAACACAGTTGACTATTGTCACGTCTGTTGCGTGGAAAAGTGTCAGATAGTCGTGGAAAGTGTTGGGGGTTAGACTTTACAAACGATGCAACTTCAAAAATATATAAAGAGGGTAAAGTCTATAATTTGTATTTTTTAAACAATGGTCTGCAGCTTTCTGTCATTTATAATTTAAACATAGCCCGAATACACCTCTTTTGAGCTTTAAACGCTATTTCTCTGTCCGTAGAGTTACCCCAGAATATTATACCATAGCGCAGAAGTGATGACACCAATCCATGGTAAGCTGTCACTAAAGCATCTGGGTTAAGTTCTGAAGACAGTTTGTACATGACATACGCGGACGAGCTCAGTTTTTTGCTTATATATTAAATATGCGCTTTAAGAAATTTTGTGTCGTCGACTTTATTTAATACTGTGCCATTGTAGAGTGCTTTAATGTCAATATCAGCATGCACCCGTTGACTAAAATGCATTATCGTCGTCTTATTTAAGTTAATTTTAAGATTATTCCTATCTAACCATGCTATTATTGATGTCAAAGTTTCATTAATGTCATATTCATAAACGTCCTTATTATTACATGTTATAGTCACGGTGCTGTCATCTGCGAATAGGGTCATGGGGTGGTCAATAGCAGCAGGCAGGTCATTGATATAAAGGATAAATAGTAGTGCTCCAAGCACGCTCCCTTGTGGGACACCGTAAATAGGCGTTCGTTCGCCAGATACGTAAATTTCCTCTCTTTTTGTCTTAATATTTATTTTTGTTATTTACGTGTACTGTTTTCTGTTAATTAGGTAAGACTCTATAAGGTTAAGTATATTTCCTCTTATGCCATATGCCTCTAGTTTCTGCAGTTAGAACGTTATGGTTTACATAATCAAAAGCTTGCGTCATATCACAGTAAATAGCGCATACTGGGATTCTAACGTCCATCTTTATCATTACCTTATGCAAGAAGTCATAAATAGCCATATTGGTTGTCCTGTTTTTCCTAAATCCCTTTTGCTCATCGATTAAAATGTGTTTCTTCTCAAGGTATGAGTACATCTCCTTATAAATATACTTTTCAAAAATTTTTGATATGATAGGAATGAGTGCGATTGGTCTATAGTTGCCCATGTGTTCATTATTGTTTTTTTAAATAACGGTTTTACTATAGACACTTTTAAGGCATCTGGATATACACCTGAACAGATACACAAGTTTATGAGATAGCTCAAGTGGTTACAAATAAAGTCAGATACATACTTGATTACCTTCGTGGAAATGCCGTTATATCCTGTACTATTTGTGGCTTTTAATGATTTTATAATGTTTTTAATGTCTATAGGTATACTCGGAGCAACATAAATTGAGTCTCGACGTTTTTCAATATTGACTGAATTACTTCCTGAACATGGAATCGGTTGAATTTTGTCTACGAAAAAGTCGTTAAATGCGTTTGCTATTTCTTGAGGGTCATTTAATACTTTATTATCTAAATTGATCTGACTAATGGATTCCTTAGGGAAACAAGGTTTTGCTTTGTTTATTATATTCCAGGTGGTTTTTGACTTATTGGTAGAGGTTTTAATGGAATAATTGTTTTGGGCACGTCTAGTAAGTTTCATAACTTTTTTAAATCTATTTTTGTAGTTTAAGAAACTTGCCTTATTTGTTATATTTGGTTTTAGTCTATAACGCCACAGCAATTGCCGTTTCTTTTTGCTACATAATTTTATGCCGTGTGATGTCCATCTAGGTTTTCTTATCACCCTTATAGTTGTCCATTTAAATGGAAAACATAGGTCATAAAATGGTTGAAATGATTTGTTAATGTTAATGTTTAATGAAAACATTTCGAACAATATACCATTAAACGAAAGACACTTTGATAGTTTAGAATTACAAAGGGACAATTATAACATGAAAGCCTTAGGACTTCAAATTAATGTAAAAGATGATCATTTTATTATCTCTAGTCCAGCACCGTTTAATAAGAATAAGATTACAAAAAGGAGCATACTTAGTTATATAGGTATTTTCTATGACCCAATGGGATTCGTGAGCCCAATTGTAGTCACAGCAAAGGCCATAATGCAAAAATTATGGTTACTGAACTCAGGTTGAAATGACAGTCCGCCTGCAAATGTTCAGCAAGAATGGTTTCGATTTACCAATAATTTAGCTGCAATGCAGCCAATCCTGTTAGATAGGAACATTAGAATTTCAGAAGCAGACTCTGCAGATTTAATCGGCTTTGCAGACGCTTCGGGTAAGACAGCTTATGGATGCTGTGTGTACCTGCGACTCACAAACCAATCAGGTACAACAAAATTGCATCTACTCTGTTCCAAATCGCGAATCAATCCTATCCAAAAGAAAGGCATGACTGTGCCGCGGCTAGAATTGAATGCTGCATTATTGCTATCGAAATTAATTGTGAGGACTCATAATACACTCAGGGTTAAAATTAATATAAGGCATGTCTATTTATTCAGTGACTCACAAATTGTCTTGGCATGGCTAAATACTGAACTAACAAAACTTCAAGCTTACATATCAAACAGAGTAAATGTAATTCGTCAAAACACAGCCAGATATAGTTGGCATTACGTCACTACAAATGACAATCCTGCTGATCTCATTAGCCGAGGTGTCAATCCGAATGAGCTGAGGAACTGCGAAGTTTGGTGGAATGGCCCAAAGTTTCTGCAAAACTGTGAGTACAATTTTCCTGCTTACATCTCTCCCACTGATTTGCTTGCAGTGGCACCCTGCTTGGCTCTTTCCAGCAACTTGGCTTGCCAAAATCCAGGTCCGCTTGATTATGTGTTCAAGCGCTTGTATAATTACTCTAATATAAATAAAATAGTAAGGCTATTGTCATACATATTGCGATTTTTAAACAATGTTAATAAAAAAAAAGGATAAAATAAATACAAAGTTTTTGCAAAGCTCCGAGCTAGATCGTTCACTAATGTTAATAATTAAACATGAACAAAATATATATTTTAAATCTGAAATTAAAGCCTTATATATATATAACAATTTGAAAGGAAATCTATCAGAGTTGCATCCCTTTCTCGACAGCCAAGGTCTTTTGCGCGTTGAGGGTAGACTACATTATGCTGATATTGCTTATTCACAAAAACACCCTGTTATACTGCCTAAAGGCTCTTCAATTACTAGCTTGCTTATAAGGTGTGAACATGAAAGGCTACTGCACGCAGGGCCTAAGCTTTTGCTCTCTCATCTAAATCACAGATTTTGGATTGTTAATGGATTATTAGAAGTTAAGAAAATAACCCACAAATGCATTGTGTGTTTCAGACAAAAGGCCTATGTGGCCAAACAGCTGATGGGCTCCTTGCCGGCTGCACGTGTAACTGCTACCAGCCGCCCATTTGAGAGGGTCGGGGTGGATTTCGCTGGGCCAATTAATGTAAAACTCTCTCGCGTAAGACGATCCTCAATAGGTAAAGTTTATATCTGTGTATACGTATGTTTCGCGACAAAGGCCGTCCACCTAGAACTTGCGTCAGACTTAACTACAGAAACATTTCTAGCTTGTTTGAGGCGATTTATCTCTAGACGAGGGTTGCCCACCGAAATTCACTGCGACAATGCAAGTACCTTTAAATGTGCAAGGAGTCAATTAGTTGAACTCTGTAGCGGCACCAGCGCCGCCACTTACGAACTAATGACATGACGTCATACAAATCCTGCTTCGCGCAAGTAAAGTTTTCGGCGCGATTAGAACACATACAACAGTCCGACAACAACCGTCGGGCAGTTGCCGGATCCTCCCTTTTCTATGGAGGTTTTTGGGACTTTACACCCTGTTCCGCATACCCCCAAACTGGTGACCCTCGAACATGAACGTCAGCGCAGCCTTCGTACAGAACAACTTCGTCGTGACGTCATCATCACTTCCTCAAGCTTTCGAGCAGCGAGTCATACAGCCAGCCAGTACCCACGGCATCTACGGGGGTACCCTGACCACCAGCATGCAGCGGAAGCGCATTCCTGGTCATCACCCCCAGCTTCTTTCATCACCGCTCCGACCCACTGGAGCCAGCAGCACTGTCCCGACTCACTGGGATACCATCACCGCTCCAAACCACTGGAGCCAGCAACACTATCCCGACTCACTGGGATATCATCACCCCGACTCACTGGGGCACAACCGCATACAGTTCCGACTCACCGCGAACTCTGCGACTTCCGGTTCCGACTCACGGGAACCAACCTTCAACTGGCCAGGCACGCATCACAAGATGTACGGACGACTCAACCTGCTATCGACCTCCGGACTTCGGAGGGGAGTGATGTAGCGGCACCAGCGCCGCCACTTACGAACTAAAGACATGACGTCACACAAAGCCGACAATTACCGTTGGGCAGTTGCCCGGACCAGACACAACACCCGTCTGGTCGGAGGATCCTCCCTTTTCTATGGAGGTTTGTGGAACTTTACACCCTGTTCCACATCCCCCAAACTCTATAAACTGCAAGCTTCTCAGAATCACCAAATGCAGATGCAAAGATTTACCGCCGAGCGTGGGATTCAATTTCGATTTATACCTTGTTACTCGCCTACATTTGGGGGGCTCTGGGAGGCGGCAGTAAAGAGTACAAAGTTTCACTTAAAAAGAATATTGCAAAAACCTGTTTTAACTTACGAACAGCTTAATACTGTATTAATTGAAATCGAAGCATTGCTTAATTATCGACCGCTCTTACCTTTGACTTCAAACACTGACGATTATTGTTATCTAACACCTGGTCACTTTATTATAGGTAGTGTAATGTCAATGTATCCTGAAAACAATGTATGTAACATTCCACAAAACAGGTTTAAGTTTTGGAAACTGTGTACTTCTCTAAAACAGTCCTTTTGGAAAGTGTGGTATCAATATTATTTAAATTTGTTACAAAATAGACCTAAGTGGCGTGATAATATATGTAATGTGAAACTAGGAAACTTAGTCATATTAAAAGAGGATAATACTCGCCCTGTGTTCTGGCCTATGGCTCGAATTGTCAACTTGTTTCCAGGACATGATGGCAAAATTAGGGCAGTGGAAGTCAGGACCCCAAATGGGAAAATTCATTCCCGGGCCATTAATAAAATCTGTCTATTACCCGTAGAATATGATGATAGTTCTTAGATATTTCCCTAACGGTTAACGTTAAGTTGTCTCTCTTGTGATTAAATAATAAGTCATATGTTTGTAAAACCATTTAATCTCTATTTCTATAGAAGCTAATCAAAGAAATGTAAGCTTTATGTTAGCTTAGTTTTACTTAACTTAATTTTATGAAACTTTTCACAATAAAAGTAGGTTCCTTGCTATTTCTGTGAGGCCGCAGCATGTTGGGTATTCTAGTATTGCAACACCAACATTAAAAATGTAAATCTTTGTGATCGGTGGCAACACCCTTCCCTTCCTACTGTGTCACTGGTTGAATACACACGTGAGTTTACTAGTCCGCCGTTTTATTTAATCTTCCTTGGCACCAACGCTACCAGCACCTCATCAGCACCCAACACAATTATACCGCTGCACAGTATTCGATAGTTACTTTCAAGTAGGACTCTTATAAATCCTTCCTCTAAAATCCATACATGTTTTATTACAGTGGTATAATGGCCAGAGGTCGTAAACGAAAAATTAGCTATTCAGATTAATGGAATCTTTAAAGAAACATGCTAAACAATTGCAAGATCCAAATATCAAATATAATGATCCAATTATTTTGACCATTTTTGGTAGTGATATTCGATCGTCTGTTGAATCCACAACTTTGCGTGATGAAAACGATTTTAAATTCAAACATGACTCGAAAATTAAGTCGAAATTAACGCCTTATAGGAGGCAACAATTGGCTAAAGAACTTCGTTATAAGCCTGCTGTCATGGTGCATAATGAGTTGGCTTCAGAACTGATTGGCAGCGAAGACTACAAAAATTCTCCTATATTGCCATCCATGTCGGCCTTAAAAAAAATTAAGTCGGATGCTAGATTGGAACATTTGCCACATAATAATCCAATTATTTCGTTGTTGATGTTAATAAGAATATAATTCGTGAAATATGTATATTTCTTGATTTTCGTTTGTTTTTTGGAGTGACTACTAAATTAAGTATCATAATGAGTATCACGCAAAATTTCATAAAATTACTATAACAATAGATGCAACTGATTCCTTTTTCGATAAAAAAAAATGGAATGGCTTCCAGATGTTACAACAGTCACAAAAAAACGATTATTTTTATACGTAATCAATTTTTCAAATGGTGACAGACTCACATTCTGATGAAATTATTTTGATTTGTTTTTACTTTTTTTTAAAAGTGGTTAACCTTCGTAAATAATCCACCACACGAAATCATAACGGATGATTCATAGGCTTTGGTTTCCGCTTGCGTTAAGGCGTTAACGTTTTTTACTCCACAAAAAGTTATATAACACAATTGTTTTAAATTTTCGAAGGCAACAATTCAAAGAGACCTAAAGCTTTTATCAGACTTTGATACGAGTCACTTCATCAAGTCACTTCATAATTTAGCATGTTTTAAGTCTGATATCGATGCGCGGATAAAGTACTTTTACCTACGCTCTTTAGTATTTTTAAAGCACTGTGAAAATTACATAACAGTTAAGGAATCCGTCCATGATAATTATTAATGTTTGCCTTGGTCAGTATACCAATGATATGAACAATGACTGCAAAGAATCAAAACTACGACTTGATAAATTATTAAACGGAGTAGAAGTTGACCGGGGAGATACGGGAGAATGACAATAACATCTAGTCAGCCCCAGTCAACCTCACCTGCACGCTCTGGGAGTTTGTACGCAAGCAACCAGGGACGACAGCCCTTCAGCTGTCGTGGTGCTCCCTGCTAGATAAATAACGAGGCAATGGCGACCGAGCTGTGGCGGTATAACCACTCACCTGCTTGGGTAACCAGGCAGAAGAGGTCTCAGCAGCCTTTGGGCCCAAATATCCCCAAAAACGACTGATGCAGAAGGCAAGGGGAAACCACTGCATTATCTTCCCAAGACAGTCACCATGAAAGTAGCACTAAATAGAGAATTATCGCCATGCAAACCGCTTAGCAACCGGCGCCGTGTTGCGTCCGGGGCGCACGGTGTGAAGTTGGTTACCGGCCATGGAGTAGTAGGGGACCAGGCTCTCCATGGAAATCCAATTACTGGAATCTCCATCAAGCTGCGACAAACCCAGGCGATAGGGACATGGAATGTACGCGGCCTACTTAGTCCCGGGAAACTCACCATTCTGGAAAGAGAAGTAAGGAGATGTGGCATAAACATCTGTGGATTCAGTGAGACACATTGGAAAAACAACGGACACTTCCTGACTGACAACCATGTCGTTTATTTCTCGGGCCACGAAAAAAACAGCCAGAACGGTGTAGCCTTTTTGATTCCCATCCAGCGGAGGAGTAGCGTGATAGGTTACGAGCCAGTAAGCGACCGGATAATCAGCATTAAGCTGAAAGCGTCGCCGGTGAATCTGAACCTTATACAGGTATACGCCCCTACGAGCACTGCAAGTGACGAGGTCATAGAGAGGTTCTACTCTAAACTAGGAGCCACCATAGCCAAAATTCCCAACAGAGAACTGCTTGTCATCCTGGGTGATTTTAATGCCAAAATTGGAGCAAATGCTGAGCAGCTTGGCAGGTGCGTTGGAAAGTTTGGACTGGGTATTAGAAACGACAGGAGTGACAGGCTTATACAATTTGCGTCCGAAAATGACCTAGTCATTACTAATAGCTTCTACCAACACCACCCTCAAAGACTATACACTTGGACATCACCCGATGGAAAATACCGCAACCAGATTGACTACATTCTGGTTCGATCGCGGTGGAGGTCTGTAACGAATGCCCATACACTACCTGGCGCTGACTGCGGGTCAGATCACCAACTTCTGATCGGCAAATTCAAACTTAAATTAACGGCCGCCAGAGCCCTCGGAAATCAGAGAGGAAGGCAAGACGTGACAGATGTTCCAAAATTCAAGTCTATAGTGGAACACAACTGGGCAAAATGGACAACCATGTCGTTTATTTCTCGGGCCACGAAAAAAACAGCCAGAACGGTGTAGCCTTTTTGATTCCCATCCAGCGGAGGAGTAGCGTGATAGGTTAGGTTAGCTAAGCTACTAAGATCAGGCTCGTCCGTTCGCTTGTATTCCCCATATTTCTCTACGCGGCTGAGACATGGACACTACGAGAACTGGAAAGGAAAAAAAATAGATGCTCTGGAAATGTGGTACTGGAGAAAAATGCTTGGTATTTCGTGGACAGAATTCCGCACAAACGTCTCCATACCCTAAGAACTCGGCATCAAAGAGCGTCTATCAGCAGTAGTACAGTCTAGAATACTGACATTCTTTGGCCATGTCTCGAGGCGGAATAACGACTCCATTGAACGCCTAGTGGTGCAGGGCAGAGTGGACGGTAACAGGCCACGCGGGAGATCACCGATGAGGTGGACTGATCAAATTAAGTCCGCCGTTGGTGGTCCTGTAAATGAGTGTGCCAAACTTTCATGTAACCGAGCTAAATGGAGAGAGATCGTGCGGCGAGTTACCACACCAGCGAATGGACAAAATTCATCGTGACCACGACCGCTCTGTCAAGAGTGAGACGAAGAAGAAGAAGAAGAAGTTGACCACTTAGATTCAGAAAGAAATAAATCGGATGAGACTTACAAATTTGATGATAATATTGAGGATTTTACTTTTTTACTTTGGTTCGACCATATTATTAAAACAGTAAAAAGAAAAAATCAAGTTAACATGATTTTAAAATATTATGAAAATTTATACTTCACCATTCATTCCAACGTTAAGAAGAATAATTTTAAGACTTCCATTGTGGTCAAATTTATCATGTTCATATTTCGATTCAGAAATTAAAGCACCGTCATCGTCAGGTATAGAAAGTTATTTTAAAACTATGAAACATTTAGTTTTTAAAACAAAAGTTCAAAAATATAGAATCGACGATTTCATCAAAAATTACTCCATTTTCTTAGATGGAATAATTAAAACAGCACTTGCTGATTTAGGTGAAGATGAAGTGATCAAACCATCCCACACGAAAAACGCCCGAGAAAGAAAAAAATTATAAATTTAATTAAAGATAAAAAAAACGCCAAATAAGTTCAATCTAATATTTCTATTGGATATTTTATTGCGGATTCTATATTTTCTGATGAGCCCTCTTTTATTGAAAATTGGAGAGGAGAAGCTGAAAGGATAAAGAAAAAACAAATCATAATGTTAAATTGTTAAAAAATGGTAACTTGTGTCTTTCAGTATTACTAAATGATAAATATGTCTCTCTTAAGAATACTTGTGGTTTCGATTCTGTAATATACTTTTTGAGTGCAGGATTTAAAGATAATGAGAATATGCGACACGTTATGGCTACTTTTGACAAAGATTTAATTCCACAATATATAAAGAACCTCTGCGACACTGAATTTAAAAACGATGACATTTATTTAATGAGGGCAAAAATTGCTTCACAATATTTTAGCCCATTAAAAGAGAAAGAAAACCATATTAGTTATGATTGCCAGTGTATTTCACATATATATTTGAACATATACTTCTAAGATATTTTTTCAGTGCAACTTTTACAAAAATGTGTTAAATACTGCCAATCAAACTTAATCAAAAGACGTTGCGTTTTTGCCCTTAAATATAAATATTATTGAAATATTTGGCATAGGTATTTTGGAATAGGCAATTAACATCGATGAAGGAAATAGGAACTGTACCACTTGTAATTCGATTTGAATGGCACTGAAAAAAGTTATCTTACTAATGTTCCAGGGGGGTGACCATAAGCTCTTAGAGCGGTATCAATTTGAGATCGAGTAAGTGACAGATGTATACAAGTCATATACATCTGTCCCTTATTCGATCTCAAATTGATACCGCTCTAAGAGCTTATGGTCACCCCCCTGTTACCATAACAGTAAAGAACAAAACCTACAAAATCATGGGCGCATCTGAATTCATTCCATCATTAATTCCAGGTGGTCTTGGTCATTACTGATGCCACTTTTATATGAATGAGCGTTTCTTTTGCTATGATGATCAACATTTCAAAATTATTGAAAGTACTGACCAACAAATATTCTTACATTCATTAAGCTACATGCAAATTTCACTTACTTAGATAAATGTATTAGTGTTTATTTTTTATTTTTATTATCTACTTTTTTATTAAAGTCACTTATGCCATGTAATATAACACTAAATTAACAGTTCAACATTGTTTTCGTTTCGTTTAATGCAACACTAAATGAAGTATAATAGTACTGTCTACATTTTGTTTCATTGTGTGGTCACACTACTCTATCTATTTTAATAGGATTAAAAAATAATATAATCTCAGCTAAGAGGTAAGAAATACACAGTTTTAGATAACTATTATTTAGTAGAAACTTTCTACTAAAAGTTAAGTACACTAGTCTTTCTGATGTTACTCTCGTCTAGCAGCTAGTACATGCATATATGTCAGTGGATGTGAGGATTGAGGCACCAGTTTTAATAATCGCTATCTTCGTTCGATAATATTTACTAAAATATTTATCTTTCATGTGTGGAATGAGGGACCACAGTTTAGTCGTTATATAAATATTGTCTTTGAAGCTTTGTGTTCTGTTATTTAGTAAATATCTTTACAAATTCTTTACTAAATGTCTGTAGTCACAACACCTCATTATTTCAGATACTTTCCGAGATCTGGCTAATGGTCTGTGAGGTCTGAGGGACCGCACTTTAAGGGCTGTAATTATTTATATATTTATTTACAAATTCCAAGATTTGTTCTACAATTGTTTTATGTCTACAACTAAATCCTACGATATTTATTTTGCGAAATGCCAGTGTGGTCCCTCAATTCACACGCACGTGCTAGTTTGGCATAACAAGTGAGAATAAGTAGCATCACAAAATCAAGTAACGTACCTACCTAAGCTACTTGAGTACGAAATGCCCGAAATGAGTTAGTTTTCTAATCCTGTTGTATAGTCTCACTTTACTCCTCTAACCAGTCGTTAGAGTAACCGAAAACCATTGTACAGCTAGCGTACAGTTTTCAGCTGATTAATGGACTTAATTAAATATGGCCATTGAACAGAAAAGAGTGAGTCAAGGGAATTTAGTTAGAATTATTGCTGGATAACAAATTGACGCCATTTTAATGTGAACAAGCCAATTTCATATAAAAAATCACTGATATCTTTTAGATGTTCATAATATTGTTATTAAATATTGTTTATTTTGTTTTTGTGTGTACATAAATAAATAATATTTTAGAGCTGTTAAAGTAAAACTCATTATTCCATTGTTACAAATAGATAACAATGCTCAATAAATAGAAAATATTGAATAAAAATCTATTAATCATTCGTACACCGTATTTATTTTGTATTGTATGATATTTTTAGTAATACTATTATAAGCAGAACTTATTGTTGGTAGTGGTGGTACCTACCGATTAATATAAAAGCGTGCGCTCGAGCGAGTATCGCCCCTTTTTATCCTGAGTCGTCGCACGGTAATGTTATCGGTACCTTCGCTACTTTGCAGTAAGTTCGTTCCATATTGTGCTATTCGGGTTTTTGTGTTATTGGTACTCGTTTTGAATATAAACGGTCGTTTGTGATTGCTCGAATTTTAATGATAACTTGAACTATTGTTAAAATAAAGTCTATTCTGAAATAAATTCGTTTTAGTTTGTCCGAATTGTTATTTTTATTTGTTTTTCCATCCTGGTCGCTAAAATCAGAAGTTGGATTCAGCTCATTTGCTCATAATTATTAGCCTTGTTACCTACACAAACAACCGTTGATTTCAAATAAAAATGCCACTTGAAGAGCTAGTTAGAACGCCACTTCGCTTTGAGGGTAGGCGTAGCCGTCGCAGTGAATCGCGAGACCATAAGCATGGTTCACGATCACCACACGGTAGGACTCGTTGGCACCGTGATTGGACTCAATCACGGTCACGCCATAGTAGAAATCGTTCGCATTCGCGTCGTGACAGGACTCACTCGCGTTCACGTAATGACATAACTCGTTTACGATCACATCGCAGTCGCTCACGTTATGGTGTTAAGCGAAGAACTTATGGTTCAAATAGTAGTTCACGGTATCAGTGATGTACAGGTACGTGCAGCCGCTATCAATGCTGACCTAACGTCAGAATGCATAGTTTCCTTCTTAGCTAATTGTTTAAAGCCTATTCGTAAGTCTGATAATCGTAACCCAGAACAATAGGGCGTAAAAGGCATAATTCTAACGGCCCTAGTAAATCTGAAAACAAATGTTTTAATTGCGGCTAAACAGGGCATTATAAAGAGAAGTGCACCAAGAGGCGTAATATCAATGATAAAGACGGTAGAAGTAATAATGCTAGACAGATTGATTCTTTCTGTAAGAAGGTAGGGCTAATAAAGATTTGAATTTTGAATTTGTATCGGCGGTAGTAAATTACTTTTCCGGTTCACGTAAACAAATAGTGTTCTTTGAAACTGTTAAGTGATAAAGAGTTTGTTGCTCGCGAATATATCAGCTTGAGTCTAATAGTTAGTAATATCGCGCTTGAAATAGATTTTGTCATAGTACCCGCGTCGTGTATGAATAAACCCATTATCATGGGGACTGCCGTACTAAATCGCGATGGTGTCACGTTTATTCGCACAAAACATGGACAGTACTTGACTCATGTATCGGATAAGGTACTAAAAGTAAACGCTGTGAATGTTGTGTTGTTGTGTTGTGTGTGTGAACCTTACAATAATAAATACACCTCACATAGTAATATTAGTCGTGGTCAGGTAAGACCGAGCTGTAATAAAGAAAGTGTTACTTGATCCTCTATCTATGAGATGAGTCGACAAAGAGCTTCGGGGTGGCGGTAAGCCTCCTTGTACTTTTAACCTTGATCTAAGTTTTTGCAGAAAACAAGCCCAGTCGACAGGCAAGTTCTAGCTTGCGGGGCCCGCCCGTATGGCTCCTTCACTACGCATTGAAGAGATGTGCTGCGTATGAACTGCTGCCGCACCTGGTCGGTGCCTGTGCACTGCCGCACCTGGTCGGTGCCTGTGCACTGCCGCACCTGGTTGGTGCCGTGCACTGTTGCGCCTGGTCGGTGCCGTGCACTGTTACGCCTGGTCGGTGCCGTGCACTGTTGCGCCTGGTCGGTGCCGTGCACTGTTGCGCCTGGTCGGTACATGTGCGCTGTTGCACCTGGTTGGTGCCTGTGCGCTGGTGCACCTGGTCGGTGCTTGTGCGCTGCCGCACCGGATCAGTGCTTGTGAGCTGCAGCACCGGGTCAGTGCTTGTGCGCTGCCGCACCGGGTCAGTGCTTGTGCGCTGCCGCACCGGGTCAGTGCCTGTGCGCTGTTGCACCTGGTCGGTGCCAGTGCGCTGTTGCACCTGGTCGGTGCCAGTGCGCTGTTGCACCTGGTCGGTGCCAGTGCGCTGTTGCACCTGGTCGGTGCCAGTGCGCTGTTGCACCTGATCGGTGCCTGTGCGCTGTTGCGCCTGATCGGTGCCAGTGCGCTCTTGCACCTGGTCGGTGCGTGTGCGCTGTTGCACCTGGTCGGTGCGTGTGCGCTGTTGCACCTGATCGGTGCCTGTGCGCTGTTGCACCTGATCGGTGCCTGTGCGCTGTTGCACCTGATCGGTGCCTGTGCGCTGTTGCACCTGATCGGTGCCTGTGCGCTGTTGCACCTGATCGGTGCCTGTGCGCTGCCGCACCTGGTCGGTGCCTATACACTGCCGCACCTGGTCGGTGCCTGTGCACTGCCGCACCTGGTCGGTGCCTGTGCGCTGTTGCATCTGATCGGAGCTTGTGCACTGTTGCACCTGGTTGGTGCCGTGCACTGTTGCACCTGGTTGGTGCCTGTGTGCAAGTGTAAGTGCTAGTCGCTGTGGTACTAGTCACTCGGGCGTTCGTCGCTTGGCGTTTGTCGCTACACTTGATCCTTTTGTCCTTTTGTCATGTATGGACATGGCCTGCATGTTGGACAGGCTTGCACGTATGAATACGGTCTGCGTGTCAAGCATTTGCTTTAGGTGTAAGTGCTAGTCGCTGTGGTACTAGTCACTCGGGCGTTCGTCGCTTGGCGTTTATCGCTGCACTTGATCAAAGTTGTCCTTTTGTCATGTATGGACCATGGCCTGCATGTTGGACAGGCTTGCACGTGTGAATACGGTCTGCGTGTCAAGCAGCTTGACGTATGAATACGGTCTGCGTCAAGCATGTTTTACCTTTTGCTTAAGTGTAAGTGCTAGTCGCTGTGGTACTAGTCACTCAGGCGTTCGTCGCTTGGCGTTTATCGCTGCACTTGATCAAAGTTGTCCTTTTGTCATGTATGGACCATGGCCTGCAAGTTGGACAGGCTTGCACGTATGAATACGGTAAGCATTGTTTCAGATAACTAAGACTGGTCGTCAAGGACAGTCGGCACGAGGTGCAAGGAGCTGCCCCGAGGACAACGGAGACCTTCAAAATAAAGGGCTCAGTCGGGTTTGAATTTTTAAGAGATGAATGTGAGGTTGCTGTGTGAATCTTTTGATAGATGATATGTGAATTAATTGAAAGATGACGTAGAGAAAGTTGTGAATGGTGAAATGTGTTCATTTAGTCTTGTTGAATTGTCTTCTTAATGTAATTTTGTATCCAGGTGAGCATGCGGAATCTGATGAGACGGTGCCTGCAGCCGGATCACAGCGTGTGGCGTGGCTGACCCGTCTATGCCTCTGCTGGATGACGACTCTGGACGATGTGGGTGAGCCTTCAGGTGCATCTGCTGGTTCTACTGGTGCTTCGACAACGGACGGGACAAAGTCGGACGAAAGCGGCGATCAAGCTCTCGCTGTACCTGGCAGTGCTTCCGAAGAAGTACATGGTGCAGCCGAGGACGGTGCAAGATCAGGAGAGGCCGTATAAGCAGAACTTATTGTTGGTAGTGGTGGTACCTACCGATTAATATAAAAGCGTGCGCTCGAGCGAGTATCGCCCCTTTTTATCCTGAGTCGTCGCACGGTAATGTTATCGGTACCTTCGCTACTTTGCAGTAAGTTCGTTCCATATTGTGCTATTTGGGTTTTTGTGTTATTGGTACTCGTTTTGAATATAAACGGTCGTATTGTTAAAATAAAGTCTATTCTGAAATAAATTCGTTTTAGTTTGTCCGAATTGTTATTTTTATTTGTTTTTCCATCCTGGTCGCTAAAACTATATTATTTCGATGGCGCGTGTAATATTTGATAATATTACCTATATATTGACACCCGCAATACAATTTACCAATAGACATACAAAACAAACGTGTTAAGTAACTTGGATCAAATTAGAATTATTATTTGTCCACAGAAATAATAAGACCGCCTTGATACACACTTTGCAGTGTGCACACTGCAAATATTGTTTTTTCGTGCTATAATATTTCTTTGTAGATTTATAACCGTTACTAAGCCATAGTCCATCTGTTGGCTGTCTAAGAGAATTAAAGGAGCTGGATAGTGGCGTATTGGTAGCTGTCTACGCCATTATACAGCCCATGTACAGCTCTTAGAATGCTCGACAGCTATTAACAAGCTACTACAATGCTCAGGGCTGGTTAATTTGGGGCCAAATCGAGCATTATAGAGCTGTGTAACCGGATATACAGCCCTTGTACAGAAATTATAACAGGCTGGAGTTTTCAAAAATTCTGTTGTCCAGCGACTATACAGCTATGTGTGCTGCTTGCGATCACACTTGTTTCTGTGGCCATATGTAAATAAATGATTATTTGTTTTATTTCCTGGAACTTCTTAATTTTAAACGGGAACCTCATTAATGAGGGTGTATGTGGCATGCGAGCATTTAAACGCCTATGCCAAGCTTCCACTGCGTTATTAGTCTAGTGTCGCTGGCCTGCACAGGATATTGCGGAAGGCGGCAATCTCATCCATTGTCTCTCAAAATAACTTATGAAACTATCAATTTCAGGACAATTGGGTGACACACCCTTAGCCATTACAGCCACAGCATTAGGGCGGGACTCCACCAAAGCGGAGATGTGCGGAGAAGTCCAAAGCGGAGACGAAAGATGTGTGAATAACGAAATTCTATTGGTTGGTTCCGCACATCTCCGCACATCTCCGCTTTGGTGGAGTCCCGGCCTAAGTGCTTGTTCACGTTGACTCGCGGGCGCGGGCGCGGGCGCGGTCACGAAATATCAAACACTTGAGTTTATATCCAAGTGTTCACGTACAAAACGCACGTGCGGTCTAAGTAGCGGGCAAGCTAGCGACCGACGCGCGCGGCCCGCTCGCGGCATTATCAAACGACTGAGACGTTTGTGTGTGTTCACGTCGAACTAGCGGCGGAGCGCGCGATTCACTCGCGACGTCAGGTAAGTTCAACCAGTTTGAACTTGTCGCTAGAAACGATAGCTAGCGGTTAATGTGAACACGAGCTCGCGACGTCTACCGCGCCTATTTCGCCACCGCGCCCGCGCGTTCCAACGTGAACAAGCACTAAGCCACCACAGTTAGCCATGCTTCTTCTATTTGATCTGCAATCTTAACTCCGTCACGTGTGCTAGTAAGTCGAAGCGTTTCTCTACAGTGAACTTGCTGATAAAAATGTCTACAGGAATGTTCCTGACGGGTATGAAGAACAGGCAAATAAAGTATGCAGTTTGAAAAAGGCCATATATGGTCTGAAACGAGCACCAAATACCTGGCATAGAAGATTCTTACAAGCAATGTTGAAACTAGGCCTAAAGCCAACCAAAACAGATTGATGTGTTTTCACAAACGAGGCCAAGACAATAATAATTTCCATTTTCGTGGATGATGGGCTGGCTCTTGTTAAAGAAAACGGACAACTACTAGAAATCCTGAAAAATTTAGATAAGGTATTTGAAATAAAAATATGTAAAGTAGCAGAATCATTCATCGGATATGAGATAAAGAAAAATGACAATGGTATATTAATGACTTAGAAAACCTATACGGAACAACTATTAGAAAAGTTTAATATGGCTGATTCTAAGATCTACGACAACTCCATGCAACAATGGAAAGAAAACAGAGAGAGAAAATCAAATTGTTAATAATTTGTCTACAAGAACAAGGCCTGATATAGCTCAAACAGTAAATGGGGCAAGTAGAAATATTGAAAACCCTACCAAAGTAGATATTATTGCTGCAAAAAGATATTGAATTTTCTAAATGGGACAAGGAACAAGGGAATTTTATTCAAAAAGGAAGGATATATTGATACAATGATGGCTAAATGTGACTCTGATTATGCAAATTGTAGGTATAAAAACAAAAAGGAGTACAACTAGATTTGTAATCGTGCTTTCCTGTAGACCGGTCTCATGGTGCTCGCGCAGACAGCCAATCGTTGCATTGTCGTCAACTGACGCGGAGTACATAGCAGCTGAAGATTGTTCTAAGGAATGTTTGAATCTAAAATCTTTATTGACAGAACTCAAAGACAATTTTTTTTATTTTATTTTAATGGGTTTGCTCTTGACTCTAGTCTAGGTCATAGGCAGAAATAGACAGAGTCGAAGATGGAGTGAGCTTACCCAGAAGAAGCCCGGTCACTCTAACTTTGAAGAGATTCGGGTTGAATGCGTTCAGAAACACAGACGCTGGTAGTGAGTTCCATTCATTCCATATTACTTAACATTGATAATCAAGGAGCTATTCAGTTAATAAAATGGGTTATTTCAATAAAAGATCTGAGCATATGCTCAGATCTTTTATTGAAATAACCCATTTTAGATGTAAGATTTTATTTATTAATGAAAATTATGTTAAAGGAGTAATTGATCTAAAATCTATACTATCCTAGTAATGTTCAATTGGCTGACTTGTTTACCAAATCTCTTGGCAATGTAAAATTCTTATTTTATGTCAAGCAGTTAATTTCTTAAAGTGTAATAAATAAAACCAATGTAACTTGTAATTTAAACTTATTGCTCTAAAACAGCTGATCGAAACATAACATTGTAATGGGTACAGAAGCTACAAATTTTCATAGATTAAAACGATTGTAAAAACACAGAATGGACAGTGTATGTCATAAAATATTATTATATTAGCAAAAGATAGTTACATAAAAAATTAGGAGAAGGTGTTAAGGAATGTACTAATATAATTATAATGTTTATTTACAAAGAAAGCTATATGACAACAATGTTAAATTGTGATGTATGATTAACTGATTAACTGTGGATATGTACCTACGCCGTCCAAGTGTGTAAAAGCCTAGTATAATAAACAGTGACAATACCATAAAAACCTAATAAGCAGTCTGATTGAACCCCTTATATCCAATACACGTTTAAACGTGCCATCTCCGAATAACAGATGACCGTCACGAGCACAGTTTTTTATTTTTATACGACAATATTTGCTACTAAATACGAATATTTTATCGTTTTCACCAAATTCAGCAACTAAAAGTTGTCTGATATAATTATTACATCTTATTATGTCATCTTATTATTTATTGTTATTTTTACATCTTTTGGATGCAAGAACTGCAACTTTTCTGACTTTAAATAAGCTCGCCTTGCCCTAAATAAAATCGACTCATATGGTCTTGCATGTATCGTTACATTAGGATATTGTGCCTGGCATTCGATGATGCTATCTTCGTATTTTATTTTGTGGATTTCATTTGGCGCAAATTTTTTTTCGCACACTGCAATAGGGTAAGTTGGTGGACAATGAACCACCTACATTTTCAAGAGCTGTAACTTTATTCCTAGGGCCGTAAGTTCATACTTTTTACTTATAATTGTAGATAATATAACTGGCTACATTATGTAGTACTTCGTTTTTGTTCAAATAACATAACTTCTTAAGATTTTTTATTATTATTTGTTGGTACACTCAATTAATTCACTGTGTACACTCAATGGTACTCAATGAACCGTGGGCTGGTATACAGTGAACCGTGTGTGTAAGGGTCGGTGCACATCTGACGTAAAATGCGTCGCGTATCATCGGTCGCGTAACGCCAGAACAGACAAATATATAATAAAACATTCAACCTTTCACACTCAACCGATGATGCGTTAGCGCGTTTACTGTACTAGCTGACTACGCTCGACGCATCTTCCGTCAGATGTGCACCGACCCTAAACAATGAACCATGACAATAACCAAAGCATTAAAATGATTGGATTATAATAAATGTAGTAAAATGAAACTCACTTATCAATTTAAACTACCTATTTATTTGTAGTTAGAATCAAGAAGCGTATTTTTTTATTAAAAGAGGTTCCTAATATCGTAAACATTAAAGAAATTAACTTTAAAAAAACTTTTATAACGCTTAATTAAAAGAGAGATGTCAACAAGAAATCTGTAAGTAGTTTGACGTCGAATATTAGAATTTTAAATTTTAAGAAATGACAAGATATACTTAATTTCTGCAATATTAACAACAGTCGTATCATATTCCTTTGGATACGTAAATTTTTGTTGAATCTTGCTTTTTAATTTTAAGTACGAGACATAAAAATCACAATCTTCTTCATCATCTAAAATTTCCAGAATGTTACCGAAGTAATAGAATTAAATTTTTCTTGTTTTAAAAACTTTTATTACAAAATCATTTTCAATCACGGGGACTGCGTTTAAGTGGTGGGAAATCATCTTTAAGGACTTTATCATCTTCATCACTTGTAATCTCAATCATCTCACCGTCAGAAGATGATCCACTTGGCTGAAATTCTTCCTGATCTTTATCCGAAGACTCAACTGGGGTCACATTTCTCTTTCATCGTTAACATGAATTTTCTCTCCCTTTGGATAAGTTAAGTGTTCCTTTTTTTACAGCTTCAATCTTTATTGTTTTCTTAGACTTCTTGTTTTTCTTTTCGGCCAGAGCAATCTTTTCTGGGGTATAGATTGCTATAATACTTCTGCCAGCTTTTCTTCCACCTTTTCTAATATTTCGCGGTCCTGCTTTTAAGGTGGTGCTCAATGAAGCAATGGTAGTACTTAATAAATCACTTGGTTCATTGTGTACTCTCTCAAAGTGGTTCATTCTGTGCCAGCCAACACTTACAAACATTAAGGTTAAGTAGCCACATGCACCAACACGAGGTGCTTAACGAAAGTATCTTAAGCAAAAACGCAAAAAACAACTAATTTATTGATATTGAGACGAAATTTTAATTCCTTTATTTTTATACAATTTTCGGTAGAAAAACTCAAAACCGCCCCCGCTTTCGCCCACGCCGCTAGCTCGCTGTCGACTTGGGACTTTGGGAGGGAGAAGGGCTCCTTAAAGACGCTTACCTAATGTAATTTGCACCAAACGGTAACGTCACATTTCTGAATTATTTGCATGGTTCACTCTGTACTGCTGGTTCATTGTCAACCACTCGAAACTACAAAAGTGGCCAGATACTCACCTTTGAAGTTTCTATTAAATACACATTTTCATTATGTAGAAGTATATAATTAATAAGCTGTACAATGAAAGATCAATGTCACACGTCGTCAACATGACAGGTATGGATTCTAGGTGGCCAGTATATAGCAGTCCTCCGCCGCGATTCCTAGCTGCCGCACACCCGGGGCCGGCAGCAACTGCTCCAGGTGTCTGCGCCATATAACGCCACCGTCAGTTCGCACTTCATAGTGCAGATTACCGAAACGACGCATTATCGTGCCGAACTCCCATCTGCGTCTCTGGTCGGAGTATGCTCTGGCCTGCACTCGATCACCTACGGAGTAAGCTCTGACAGGAGGCGGTGTGTTCTCTGATCTGAACGCTGTCGGTGCAGTTGAATCCCTGAACATCACGTGTAGCTTAGTTCTAACGTCCCAATTGAACATTAGTCCATAGGGAGTATGTCCATCCTGGACTGGTGTGCGTCTGAGCCGAGTTTTTAGCACAAGGAGCTTATCCGTAAGGTTGCCCCTCTCCCCTTCCATTGCACGTAGTGCTTTCTTAATAGTTTGCACGTAACGTTCAACCTGACCGTTAGTTGCTGGGTGGTACGGAGCTGACGTCAAATGTGTTACTCCACAGCTGGTAAGGTAGGTTTTAAATTCTTGGGATACAAACTGGCGTGCGTTGTCTGATACCAGTGTGTACGGTATGCCAAATGTGCAAAATAACTCCTTAAACTTAGCAATGCACCATGCGCTCGTTGTGGTCTTGGTGGGAAAAACTTCAACCCACTTTGTGAATGCATCTACGACTATTAGAAGTTGGTGTCCTAGAACAGGTCCTGCAAAATCTATATGAATTCGTTGCCAGGGGCCGCTAGGTTGTTCCCAGTGGTGTAGAGGAGCTTTTGGTGATTCATTCTGTTCTAATCGGCACGCTCTACAAGATTTTACCTTGTTCTCAATGTCCATGTCAATATTTTTCCAGTATATGTAGCTGCGTGCTAGCAATTTCATTTTAAGTATACCGATATGTCCCGCATGTAGTTCATCAAGAACTCGATCACGTAAACTTTTGGGTATTACCACTCTGGTACCTTTCAATATGCAGTTATCCTGGAGTGTTAATTCATTATCACCATAACCATACTGACGTAATGAGTGACCTGTCTGTAGTGCTTGTAGTAAAGTATTTAAGTCATTGTCTTTTCTCGTTTCACTGGCTATAACTTCTGGTCGGATATCTAAAATGTTGATCTGTTGCAATTGATACGCTCAATGTTGGTCTATTGATGTTTCTTTTGCTATTTCAACTGGAAATCTTGATAGGTAGTCAGCGTTTGAATGTTTCACCGAAGCTCTGTATTCCACGTCGTAGTCAAATCCCGATAAAAAATGTGCGTAATGGAATAATCTCATTGTGCTTAGTGCAGGTAATGTCTGGTGTGGATGAAAAATCGAGGTAAGCGGCTTATGATCAGTCACTAAAACGAATTTCCTGCCGTAACAGTAGTGGAAAAACTTTTTAATGCCCCAGTAGATTGCCGTAGCTTCTTTGTCGATTTGACTATATTTCTTTTCGCTAGTTGAGAGTGACCTTGAGGCAAAAGCGATTGGCCTTTCTGAGCCATCTGTCAGTTTGTGAGACAGAACAGCTCCTAAGCCTGTCGGTGAGGCGTCTGTGGCTAGTATCAGCTGTTTACCTGGGTCAAAATGAATTAGAACTCTGTCGCTCAAAATCTCCTTCTTTATGTTGTTAAAGCTGTCTTCACATTTAGAAGTCCAGTGAAAATCTTTATCTTTCTTTAGTAATTCATTTAAAGAACTCGTTAAAGAGGCAAGGTTCGGTATAAACTTGTTGTAGTAGTTGGCCATACCAAGGAAGGTTCGTAGTTCGTTTATGTTTCTTGGTCTTACTGTATTCGTGATGGCCTTGACTTTGTCTTTGTTCTTATGTAAACCCTCTTTATCTATTGTGTGCCCTAGGTAGTTAATATTACGTTTAAAAAAACTACATTTTTCTCTATTCACGCGGAGGTTACTATCTTTTGCTTTTTGCAAGACTTGTCTTAAACGTGTTAAAAGTTGGTCTTCTGATGCTCCTTGAATTATGATGTCATCAAAAAAGCACTTAATTCCGTCTAGTCCTTGAAGTAACTGATCCATAAATTTCTGCCAAAGGCTTGGTGCCACTTTGACTCCAAACATCAAGCGATTCACTTTGTAAGTACCTTTGTGTGTACTTAATGTTTGTAAAAGGGCGCTTTCTTCATCCATGACCATATTAAGATAGGCTTGGGTAATGTCTAAAGTACAGAAGTATTTGCCGTTCATTTCCGCAAATATATCCTCAATTATAGGAATTGGGTAATGTTCATCTCTGATGACTTTGTTAAGGGTGACCTTGTAGTCTGCACATAGTCGAATGCTCCCGTTTGGTTTCACAATCGGTACTATTGGTGTACCCCAGTTTGATTGGTCTATTTTGGTAATCACCCCTTCTGCACACAGTCGTTCAATTTCTTTATCGACTTTTTCCTTTAAAGCGTACGGTATACGTCGTGGTTTTATAAATATTGGTTGTATATTTTCTTTGAGATTTAAATGAGCTTCGTAGTTGGGTATTTTGCCTAGATCTGATCTAAAAACAGTTGATGAAAATTCTTGTAATAATTTATCAAGTTTGTCGGATTGTTCTGAAGTTCGTACTACTCTTAAATCTGCAATTTTCATATTAACTTCTTTAATCCAGCTTCTACCAAAAATTGGGTCAACGTTTTGATTGATTATGTAAAGCTTCCCGTTGAATATCTGGTCTTTATACGTCCCTTTGATGTATGTTACTCCTGCAGGCTTGATAATTTCATCAGTGTATGTTCTCAATTTCGTATCAGTTTTGAAAATTTTATTTGGTATTTGTAGGCTTTTGTATTGTTTGAGTGACATTGTTGACAAGGCCGCTCCCGTATCAAATTCCATGCTTACTTGTTTGTTCTCAATTTTTACTGTGATCATATATTTGTCCGTTATTTCACTTTTGATTAAATTGATATCTCCAATACTGTCGCAACTCGAGTTACTTATAGTGTCCTCGAGTAGATTGGTTTTTAGGTTCCGTTGCAAACAAACTCGTGCTAGATGTCCAATTTTCTTGCATTTCAGGCAGGTAGACTTGATGGCACCGCAATCATTAGATCGGTGATCGTCCTTACCGCATCGGAAACATTTTCCTTTTAAATCTCTTATAGTTAACGGAGATGATGATGGTCGTGATTCGTTATCTCTACTTTTCGATTTTGAAATCTTGTTTACTGTGTCCAAATCTTTGTGCATGTCTGCGGATATTTTCATGTTTTCTGATTTTCCCATTTCCATGAATGTAGCAATGTGAACTAGTTTAGTAAAAGGTGGTGTATCTCTTTCTTGAAGAATTTTCGTTCGTATTTCACTGTCTTTTAATCCACGAATAAATTGTAGGGCTAGGAAACTTTCTGAGGTAGACTTTTGACAATTGTGGCACTTGAATTCGCAGTTCAAGGATTTTTTCTTTAAATCTGAGGCGTATGTTGCTACTGTTTCATCTTCACGTTGTGTATGCGTAATAAATCTGTGTTGTAACGCCCATATACTAGGCTTAGGATCTATGTAGTCGTCTAGAATCTGTGTGAGTTATATTAAGTTCATATCAATTGGATCCTCCGGAGAACATAAATCATGTAACTTTTCATGTAATTCGGGTGATAATGCGGCCAGAAAGGTGTACACTTTAATTTTAGGATCTTCGATTTTATTGAGCAAGAAAAATACAGTTAGTCGTTTGGTAAAATTTGCGAAAGTCTCTTTTTCTTGAAAGGGCTGGAAATTCATTTTTGGCCCGCGTTCATGTTGTGTAATCGTACTCACATGTGATGCCGATGTTTGCAGCGGTGTGATTCGTTGATTTACTCTGTTTTGTAATATGAGAAGTTTCGTCTTTATGATGACACATTTCTCTTCAAAATTGTACCTGGTTTCTATCTCTTGGTCTAGTTGTTCGTCTGGTGTTTCTAATTCTATTTCATGTTGTATTTCTTGTAATTTCTGTAACGTTTCTTTAAGTGATTGTAGTCTTGACTCTGTTTCTTCGTATGGTAGAGTTTCTTGGGTGTTTACGTAATTTTCAAGCTTTGTAATTAAACCACGCAATGCCGCGCGAGTTCTCTTTAATTTTGTTATATCAGTAATCCCATCCTCGTCGCCAATTTATTAAATACACATTTTCATTATGTAGAAGTGTATAATTAATAAGCTGTACAATGAAAGATCAATGTCACACGTCGTCAACATGACAGGTATGGATTCTAGGTGGCCAGTATATAACAGTTTCTTTATCAAAAATATAAAGAGAGGAACTCTTTATATTTTTGATACCAACAACATACCAACAAATTACTGTTTGTGATTTCCTTGTCATTCAACCATCTAGTCGTTATGCCACGTGGACGGAAGAAATCACCCCCTTTGGGAGGACTGGAAATACCCTATAGAATGTTCTTTATTGACACCTACATGCGACCAACAATTTGACGAAAATTTTGATGTTATTTTGAAGGCCCAAGAGTCAAGAATCAAAACAACAGATTGTTTTCAGTTAAATTATGAGTATTTATTCATATCTCCTTAATTCAGTGTTATACATGGTATTTTTGAAAACCCGTTAACAAAAGGTTTAAACATTTTTGACGATATGCCTACCTAGTCGTTTTACTATCAGTACGTTCTGAATACGTTGCCGTTTTTCTACTGGGACATTTTGATATTTGGGCGATATACAAACAAAACGTTATAGAACTAAGTCCAATCTTAAACCCAAGCATTCTACTATTAAGACGTTTGCACAATTAGACATTTAGCTACCAAGATCTTATGAAACTAATTCGTTTTGCTTTATAGTCGTTATGCAATCTAGTCCTTACGAACCTAACCAAAAAATTATCAATATAGATAGAAATATCATACACAACCCAAAGAAGACATTTTAATTGACGAAAAGACAACAATTAGCAAAAATATTGTTACGAGCCGGGGATAAATTATTTAAACAGCAGACTTCAATTAATCACACTTTATTTCAAAAACACTTCTTGAACAATTCTATTACTTCGCACTATTTTCCTTTTCTGATCGCTCTGTGTCGCTTCCAAATCGAAACTGGCCCACGACTAACACAACCGCTCTTTATATAGCACGATAGATGTTTCTGGAACGTTCCACACTGTTCTAGATAATTCGAGAATCTTCCAGAACGATCGGCTTTCGAACTCACTGTTCCCAAAGCGACTAGAAACTTCCAGAATGTTGGGTACGAACATTGTGGAAAATTCCATTCGACACGAGAAGATTAGTTCCGCTATTCGATACTAGATGGCGTCACTAGTAACTACTTTGTTCTTCTACTCGTCACTAGATGGCGTTGCCCTATCTTGTAACATTGCCTCCCTCTTAGACATGCCCGTCCCGAGTATTGTTAGACCCATGATAACGGGCCAACCGATCCACATGAACGACCTTTGGTATGCACCTCGGGGTCCCTTTTGAATTCGGTAGGTGACATCATCAATCTTGGTAACTACGCGTTAAGGTCCATCCCATTTTGCTTACAATTTAGGCGATTTTCGGCAGCCCTAACCTCCAGATCGTGGATACCATCCGTGAACGCCTGTACGAGGTTCCCGTCGATTAGCACCGGTGATGACTGGTAAGCCTTCCGGACTAGCTTTTTCACTTCAAGAGCCCACTGCTGAAGAGTTTCACCAACCCGTGGCGATCGGTCTTTCAGCTGGGCCCGAAACACATGTTCCAGGTGTGCGCCGCCGTATCTAGTTTCTAATGCCTCCAGAAGCTTCTCAAAGGTGACGTCGTGTCCAAGCGCTTCTAAAACAGACAAGGCCTGGTCGCGGAGGCCCAAAGTTAGAGAAGTCAAAGCCTGTTCGTTGGTCCACCCATTCGATTTCATCCCGGCTCAAACTGAATCTTGTAGGCGGACCATGACAAAGAGGCATCGAATAGTGGCACTTTAAAACCACGAGGTGAAGGCGCCGCTACTGCAGGTGCCACGGTCCCATTTCCAGACTTGAGAGAGAGAGAGAGTGCACCTTTTTTGCAAGTCGGAGAGCAGATAATAAGGTTTGTGTGGTTGACATTTTTCATCGAGTTTTTTAGGTTTTCAAGTATAGTCAAATAGTCTCCATTGTTCAGATCATTTCCTCCAAGGAAAAACAGACAGTAATCGTTCATCGTGAAGTCTTTTAATTTATATTGAATAGGGTTCAGGAAATCTGTTGTGGTGACCTTTGGCAATAAATGATGACAACAATTAAAATGTTTTGTGAAGATTTCTTCGATTAGAGACAGCGTTCCCTTTGTGCAATTGCTGCTTATTACAGATAATCTGTTTTTATGCTTAGGTACATACACAGCTCCTGATGTATTTTCGCAGGCAATATTACACACTTGTGAAGTTGTCGTCAATGTTTGTTTAGTTTGCGTCAATTTGTCGTTAGTCAGATTGGATGTTTGAGTTTCTTTATTAAGCATTTTATTTTTTTTGTAGGGTGAGCCTTTAAACATTTCACCGCTTGTCTCAAATAATGAGTCCACTCATTATTTGAGACAAGCGGTGAAATGTTTTGATGCGTTGTTTTTTTTAATTTTTGCGAGGCAAAAATTCTATCAGGCGTTAATCAAATCTTTTTACAGGTTTCGTCGTTCTTCAAAGATTTTTGGAGATCAGTTTTTAATTCTCGTTATTTAAGTTGTCTATTTCTTGATTAGCACTCATTAGTTGCATATTAAGTGATTTTATTTGTTCGTTTAATTCGTTAACTATGTCATTGTCACTATAGTTATGTGGGCTGTTTGGTATGCTCAACATTGTGGTGTCAAATATTGTTTTATCGTCGTCATTTGTCATATCAGACAAGTTACTTAGAGATCCCGTTTTGTGCGGTTTCCGATGTGTTATATTCTAATGCTGGCCCTGGCACGAAGCTACTGTTGGTGGCCAGGGATTGACAAAGATATTCAAAATATGGCTAAGAACTGTGTAGAGTGCGCATTACACCTTAACTCGACCCTCCCACCAGTAGCTCAAAAACATACTTGGGCAACTCCATCCATACCGTTCGAGAGGGTCCATATTGATTTTTCAGGAAAGTTTCAAAATGTATACCATCTCCTTATAGTAGACGCGTTTTCTAAATGGCCAGAAACTCACATTTTAAACAGAATTGATACTGACTCTACTATTGAGGTATTAGATAAAGTTGCCACTATATTTGGATATCCAAAAATTCTTACAACTGATAAAGGAACTCAGTTTGTCAATCCTAAATTTGATGATTATCTAAAAATATGGTATCACACACAAGCGGTCTGTCCCATACAACCCTGCAACTAACGGACAGTTAGAGCGATATGATCAAACTTTCAAAAATAAACTACGTTGCTTACAAACTAATAAAAATAACTTACAGAGGAAAATAAATGAAATATTATTTCAATACCGGATCACTCCTCACCCTGCTACAGGTCAATCTCCTGCGGAAAAGGTTTTTACTTATCGCCCGAACTCGCGATTTTCCTTATTGTGTCCTAACAAAAGTAGTGAACTTAACTTTCCGGATGAGAACACTGTGCGGGAATTATTACCCGGTGAAAGAGTGGTTGCTCGTAATTATTTAGGAGAGGGAAATTGGAAGACAGGTAATGTTGAAAACTTGGGGAATTACACTATTTAATTAGGTTGGACAATGTTATTCTGTAGCGTCGTTACATCTAACAATTGCGTCGTGTTGGAGATAATACGTCAGTTACAAATGATAGGTCATATTACGACCATGACACTGATGCGTTGCAGAGTCCATGTCTTGGATTCAGCTCCAATAAAATCTACCACACCTCTGAGTTCTTTAGTTATGCCTCTCGATAACACCGGAGGGACTTTGCAACCTGATGATGTTAATGTACTTTCAACACTTGAAAAAAACCTTGCGACTCCTTCATCAGTATCTCTACTTTCGATTACACCTGCATCTACCACACCTGTTGTATCACGTAGAAGCAAGAGAATAATTAAACCTGTTAGTAGACTAAACTTGTAATCTAAGTTTGATATCACTTGCTGTTTGTTGTATCTAATGTATGATATTGTGTTAAGATAATGTTAGTGCTATGTTTACTGTGTTTTGTTATCAACGATAAAAGTTATTTCTTCAACAGTCTGTGTTAATTTGTTGTTATTTTTACTATTAGTTAAATACTTGAATTTATTATATTTTATGTTGAATTATTCCTAGAGAGGGAGGAAACTGTTATGTTTGGTTGATTTCTAAACGTCGCACATTAGGGGTATTTGAGCGATTTGGGCGGCCAAAACTTTTTCTTTATTTTAATCAATGATAGGTGGATTTTTATAATTTGAATAGATTTTTATGGATCTAAACGAAAATTAATTAATTAATTTTAATTAAAAAAAAACTGGTACAAAATACCTATTTTATTAATTAATTAATATAATCACAATGTCCTAGCGAAAATCACGATAAAATACTTTACTAGAAGAAGACCACGATTCTTTATCTGAAGAACCATAGCCTGACATCGTATCTCATGATGACTCATCATCATCGTGTACGATGCTGACATCGACGAATGACAGGTTTGTTACTTTCCGCTGAGCCTGAGCTGAGTGGAAAGTAACAACTCTATCTTTTCCTTCATAAAAGGTCTGGTTATTTACTATTGGAATGGGTCGCATTCCTGGTAATAGCGGATCGGAACTATGAAGTAGCCTGTTAATAACATCCATGTTGCAGGCTTCTCAAGAGAATTTTCTGGCGAAATACTAGCGACTTTACTTCGTTTACTCCTTTCACTTAATTCTGAAAAATATAATTAACATTGAGCTATATTTTCAAATATCGGATTAAACCAGATACAATTTTACACGTGTCGTCAAGACTAAAACACAGGCTATTCGAAATGACTAAAATCAATATCGGGCAATGCCGGGAAATATAACAAAATTACTAAAACATAAAAAAATTATACCTTTAAAACAGCACTTGCTAGTTTTTTTTTAGTAAATACATTTCTGAGTTATTATTTCTAAAAAAATATAAAAAGTATACACATTTACCTGCTTTGTAGTATACACATTTACCTGCTTTATCCATAGCTTTCACTTTATTTTATTGGCTAATAAATATATCGGAGGAAGGTATATGACTAATAATCTAGAACAAAGAAATGTGACGCATGTAAACTTATTAATTCAGTTTTGTTTAATTGGCAACATTTAGCCTACGATTCAATCTCAGTTCGATTTTATTCGATTGACAACACTTTATTTTGCTTGTGTCAAAATACTCGATTTGGATTGGATGTTATAAGCGGTAATTTGCCGGATGAGTTCTTGAGCCAATAAAAAGCAGGGGTGCCAATCAGACACCCTGAGCGAGTTTCTCCCGCCATGTTTTGTCGTGAAGTTAGAAAAAAAAAGGAACGCGCGGGCGCGCGTTTGCGAGGTGGAAAGAGAGTTGTGAGGAAAATAGTGGAGGCCTAAAGTGGCGTGTATAAACTTGAAAAGTGTGTTTTGTTGAGAGAAAGCGAAACGGTGGCCGAATTCGCTGCTTTGATAAAATTGGAACAAGGACTATCTCCAAGACGGCATAAGTTACCTGCTTTGCGCATGCATACCTACGAAAGCCCACTAGATCGAGGGTTTATCCTATTTGCGACAAATATATAAATATAATTAAAACTTTCGTTTACGCAGCGAACACCAAACACTAATACATGCACTCTTAAAAACGATCCAGTTTGGACTGACCGCCTCGCACGGTAATTCCGAAAAAAATACAATTATGTTTTGTTTAGGCTACTAAGATCTATTAGCTACCTGAGTACCCTTGTTTTTTTACCTGCTGTGCATTTTAGGAAATTGAGTTTTGGCCATCCAGTTCACTCAAATACCCGTATGTGCGTCGGCAGTAGAGGTTGTACCGGTTCTGGCTCACGATATTCTCCGGCTCAATCTCAAAAATTTGTGGCGATCATCCTAAAAAAAAAAAAAAAGTTTGGTATGCATTCCTAGGTTTTGCTATGCTCTGATCACGTTTCTGTGGTCCATTTTTGTCTACGATGTGTGGTTCCAATGTGAGGAACTCTTTATATTTTTGATACCAACAACATACCAACAAATTACTGTTTGTGATTTCCTTGTCATTCAACCATCTAGTCGTTATGCCACGTGGACGGAAGAAATCACCCCCTTTGGGAGGACTGGAAATACCCTATAGAATGTTCTTTATTGACACCTACATGCGACCAACAATTTGACGAAAATTTTGATGTTATTTTGAAGGCCCAAGAGTCAAGAATCAAAACAACAGATTGTTTTCAGTTAAATTATGAGTATTTATTCATATCTCCTTAATTCAGTGTTATACATGGTATTTTTGAAAACCCGTTAACAAAAGGTTTAAACATTTTTGACGATATGCCTACCTAGTCGTTTTACTATCAGTACGTTCTGAATACGTTGCCGTTTTTCTACTGGGACATTTTGATATTTGGGCGATATACAAACAAAACGTTATAGAACTAAGTCCAATCTTAAACCCAAGCATTCTACTATTAAGACGTTTGCACAATTAGACATTTAGCTACCAAGATCTTATGAAACTAATTCGTTTTGCTTTATAGTCGTTATGCAATCTAGTCCTTACGAACCTAACCAAAAAATTATCAATATAGATAGAAATATCATACACAACCCAAAGAAGACATTTTAATTGACGAAAAGACAACAATTAGCAAAAATATTGTTACGAGCCGGGGATAAATTATTTAAACAGCAGACTTCAATTAATCACACTTTATTTCAAAAACACTTCTTGAACAATTCTATTACTTCGCACTATTTTCCTTTTCTGATCGCTCTGTGTCGCTTCCAAATCGAAACTGGCCCACGACTAACACAACCGCTCTTTATATAGCACGATAGATGTTTCTGGAACGTTCCACACTGTTCTAGATAATTCGAGAATCTTCCAGAACGATCGGCTTTCGAACTCACTGTTCCCAAAGCGACTAGAAACTTCCAGAATGTTGGGTACGAACATTGTGGAAAATTCCATTCGACACGAGAAGATTAGTTCCGCTATTCGATACTAGATGGCGTCACTAGTAACTACTTTGTTCTTCTACTCGTCACTAGATGGCGTTGCCCTATCTTGTAACATTGCCTCCCTCTTAGACATGCCCGTCCCGAGTATTGTTAGACCCATGATAACGGGCCAACCGATCCACATGAACGACCTTTGGTATGCACCTCGGGGTCCCTTTTGAATTCGGTAGGTGACATCATCAATCTTGGTAACTACGCGTTAAGGTCCATCCCATTTTGCTTACAATTTAGGCGATTTTCGGCAGCCCTAACCTCCAGATCGTGGATACCATCCGTGAACGCCTGTACGAGGTTCCCGTCGATTAGCACCGGTGATGACTGGTAAGCCTTCCGGACTAGCTTTTTCACTTCAAGAGCCCACTGCTGAAGAGTTTCACCAACCCGTGGCGATCGGTCTTTCAGCTGGGCCCGAAACACATGTTCCAGGTGTGCGCCGCCGTATCTAGTTTCTAATGCCTCCAGAAGCTTCTCAAAGGTGACGTCGTGTCCAAGCGCTTCTAAAACAGACAAGGCCTGGTCGCGGAGGCCCAAAGTTAGAGAAGTCAAAGCCTGTTCGTTGGTCCACCCATTCGATTTCATCCCGGCTCAAACTGAATCTTGTAGGCGGACCATGACAAAGAGGCATCGAATAGTGGCACTTTAAAACCACGAGGTGAAGGCGCCGCTACTGCAGGTGCCACGGTCCCATTTCCAGACTTGAGAGAGAGAGAGAGTGCACCTTTTTTGCAAGTCGGAGAGCAGATAATAAGGTTTGTGTGGTTGACATTTTTCATCGAGTTTTTTAGGTTTTCAAGTATAGTCAAATAGTCTCCATTGTTCAGATCATTTCCTCCAAGGAAAAACAGACAGTAATCGTTCATCGTGAAGTCTTTTAATTTATATTGAATAGGGTTCAGGAAATCTGTTGTGGTGACCTTTGGCAATAAATGATGACAACAATTAAAATGTTTTGTGAAGATTTCTTCGATTAGAGACAGCGTTCCCTTTGTGCAATTGCTGCTTATTACAGATAATCTGTTTTTATGCTTAGGTACATACACAGCTCCTGATGTATTTTCGCAGGCAATATTACACACTTGTGAAGTTGTCGTCAATGTTTGTTTAGTTTGCGTCAATTTGTCGTTAGTCAGATTGGATGTTTGAGTTTCTTTATTAAGCATTTTATTTTTTTTGTAGGGTGAGCCTTTAAACATTTCACCGCTTGTCTCAAATAATGAGTCCACTCATTATTTGAGACAAGCGGTGAAATGTTTTGATGCGTTGTTTTTTTTAATTTTTGCGAGGCAAAAATTCTATCAGGCGTTAATCAAATCTTTTTACAGGTTTCGTCGTTCTTCAAAGATTTTTGGAGATCAGTTTTTAATTCTCGTTATTTAAGTTGTCTATTTCTTGATTAGCACTCATTAGTTGCATATTAAGTGATTTTATTTGTTCGTTTAATTCGTTAACTATGTCATTGTCACTATAGTTATGTGGGCTGTTTGGTATGCTCAACATTGTGGTGTCAAATATTGTTTTATCGTCGTCATTTGTCATATCAGACAAGTTACTTAGAGATCCCGTTTTGTGCGGTTTCCGATGTGTTATATTCTAATGCTGGCCCTGGCACGAAGCTACTGTTGGTGGCCAGGGATTGACAAAGATATTCAAAATATGGCTAAGAACTGTGTAGAGTGCGCATTACACCTTAACTCGACCCTCCCACCAGTAGCTCAAAAACATACTTGGGCAACTCCATCCATACCGTTCGAGAGGGTCCATATTGATTTTTCAGGAAAGTTTCAAAATGTATACCATCTCCTTATAGTAGACGCGTTTTCTAAATGGCCAGAAACTCACATTTTAAACAGAATTGATACTGACTCTACTATTGAGGTATTAGATAAAGTTGCCACTATATTTGGATATCCAAAAATTCTTACAACTGATAAAGGAACTCAGTTTGTCAATCCTAAATTTGATGATTATCTAAAAATATGGTATCACACACAAGCGGTCTGTCCCATACAACCCTGCAACTAACGGACAGTTAGAGCGATATGATCAAACTTTCAAAAATAAACTACGTTGCTTACAAACTAATAAAAATAACTTACAGAGGAAAATAAATGAAATATTATTTCAATACCGGATCACTCCTCACCCTGCTACAGGTCAATCTCCTGCGGAAAAGGTTTTTACTCATCGCCCGAACTCGCGATTTTCCTTATTGTGTCCTAACAAAAGTAGTGAACTTAACTTTCCGGATGAGAACACTGTGCGGGAATTATTACCCGGTGAAAGAGTGGTTGCTCGTAATTATTTAGGAGAGGGAAATTGGAAGACAGGTAATGTTGAAAACTTGGGGAATTACACTATTTAATTAGATTGGACAATGTTATTCTGTAGCGTCGTTACATCTAACAATTGCGTCGTGTTGGAGATAATACGTCAGTTACAAATGATAGGTCATATTACGACCATGACACTGATGCGTTGCAAGAGTCCATGTCTTGGATTCAGCTCCAATAAAATCTACCACACCTCTGAGTTCTTTAGTTATGCCTCTCGATAACACCGGAGGGACTTTGCAACCTGATGATGTTAATGTACTTTCAACACTTGAAAAAAACCTTGCGACTCCTTCATCAGTATCTCTACTTTCGATTACACCTGCATCTACCACACCTGTTGTATCACGTAGAAGCAAGAGAATAATTAAACCTGTTAGTAGACTAAACTTGTAATCTAAGTTTGATATCACTTGCTGTTTGTTGTATCTAATGTATGATATTGTGTTAAGATAATGTTAGTGCTATGTTTACTGTGTTTTGTTATCAACGATAAAAGTTATTTCTTCAACAGTCTGTGTTAATTTGTTGTTATTTTTACTATTAGTTAAATACTTGAATTTATTATATTTTATGTTGAATTATTCCTAGAGAGGGAGGAAACTGTTATGTTTGGTTGATTTCTAAACGTCGCACATTAGGGGTATTTGAGCGATTTGGGCGGCCAAAACTTTTTCTTTATTTTAATCAATGATAGGTGGATTTTTATAATTTGAATAGATTTTTATGGATCTAAACGAAAATTAATTAATTAATTTTAATTAAAAAAAAAACTGGTACAAAATACCTATTTTATTAATTAATTAATATAATCACAATGTCCTAGCGAAAATCACGATAAAATACTTTACTAGAAGAAGACCACGATTCTTTATCTGAAGAACCATAGCCTGACATCGTATCTCATGATGACTCATCATCATCGTGTACGATGCTGACATCGACGAATGACAGGTTTGTTACTTTCCGCTGAGCCTGAGCTGAGTGGAAAGTAACAACTCTATCTTTTCCTTCATAAAAGGTCTGGTTATTTACTATTGGAATGGGTCGCATTCCTGGTAATAGCGGATCGGAACTATGAAGTAGCCTGTTAATAACATCCATGTTGCAGGCTTCTCAAGAGAATTTTCTGGCGAAATACTAGCGACTTTACTTCGTTTACTCCTTTCACTTAATTCTGAAAAATATAATTAACATTGAGCTATATTTTCAAATATCGGATTAAACCAGATACAATTTTACACGTGTCGTCAAGACTAAAACACAGGCTATTCGAAATGACTAAAATCAATATCGGGCAATGCCGGGAAATATAACAAAATTACTAAAACATAAAAAAATTATACCTTTAAAACAGCACTTGCTAGTTTTTTTTTAGTAAATACCTTTCTGAGTTATTATTTCTAAAAAAATATAAAAAGTATACACATTTACCTGCTTTGTAGTATACACATTTACCTGCTTTATCCATAGCTTTCACTTTATTTTATTGGCTAATAAATATATCGGAGGAAGGTATATGACTAATAATCTAGAACAAAGAAATGTGACGCATGTAAACTTATTAATTCAGTTTTGTTTAATTGGCAACATTTAGCCTACGATTCAATCTCAGTTCGATTTTATTCGATTGACAACACTTTATTTTGCTTGTGTCAAAATACTCGATTTGGATTGGATGTTATAAGCGGTAATTTGCCGGATGAGTTCTTGAGCCAATAAAAAGCAGGGGTGCCAATCAGACACCCTGAGCGAGTTTCTCCCGCCATGTTTTGTCGTGAAGTTAGAAAAAAAAAGGAACGCGCGGGCGCGCGTTTGCGAGGTGGAAAGAGAGTTGTGAGGAAAATAGTGGAGGCCTAAAGTGGCGTGTATAAACTTGAAAAGTGTGTTTTGTTGAGAGAAAGCGAAACGGTGGCCGAATTCGCTGCTTTGATAAAATTGGAACAAGGACTATCTCCAAGACGGCATAAGTTACCTGCTTTGCGCATGCATACCTACGAAAGCCCACTAGATCGAGGGTTTATCCTATTTGCGACAAATATATAAATATAATTAAAACTTTCGTTTACGCAGCGAACACCAAACACTAATACATGCACTCTTAAAAACGATCCAGTTTGGACTGACCGCCTCGCACGGTAATTCCGAAAAAAATACAATTATGTTTTGTTTAGGCTACTAAGATCTATTAGCTACCTGAGTACCCTTGTTTTTCTACCTGCTGTGCATTTTAGGAAATTGAGTTTTGGCCATCCAGTTCACTCAAATACCCGTATGTGCGTCGGCAGTAGAGAGGTTGTACCGGTTCTGGCTCACGATATTCTCCGGCTCAATCTCAAAAATTTGTGGCGATCATCCTAAAAAAAAAAAAAAAGTTTGGTATGCATTCCTAGGTTTTGCTATGCTCTGATCACGTTTCTGTGGTCCATTTTTGTCTACGATGTGTGGTTCCAGAGATACAGAATCAGTATCCATTGACATAATCGATAACATTTCTTTGTTTGTCATGTCTCTATTGTTGTTCGAGAAGGGTGAGCAGTTCATTGTTAAACGCTCCGAAAAGGTTTCATTGTTTGTCAATTTTTATCTATCGTTAATTGTTCGTTGTCCGTCGAGCTCTTTATCTATGGATAGTATAGATATTTAAACGATTGAAAATAAACCCGAATTAAAGGTGTCAAACATACCTAATATGTCTTACTGAATTACTAACCGAATACATATTGTAAAACAGTGACTTGAAAATAAAAATTGATCGATGAAGCCCTGCTTATTTTTCTGTAGGGTCTAAAGTAACCTAACATGAAGAAGATGACGGAGCTGAGTTCGCTCGCTTTGCTCGTTCACTTCAGCCCCCGTGATCTCCTCGCCCCGCACTCCCTAATCATTACAGATAAGGAATGTTCACGGCTCTCTTGCTAGCAATAAAACCACTTTCGTTAGGTAACTTTTTTATTACAATTGTTATTTCAATCTATAAAATATGAACGGAACATCGCATCCACTAAAACATCGTTGTAGTGTTTTGGGGAAGCTAGAGTGCAGGTTCCCTTATCTCTAGCTCCGCTCCAATTACTTTAAGATACTTATCTTCGAATGATGTCTGGATGAAAACCGTAGATTCCTGGTAATGCGATGTTAGATGGATATCAACTGAATTAAATGGGCTCTTGGTTGTTTATCACTTTATTGCAGAGTACATGGTTGAGCTTAATAGATTAAAAACAGGCAGATCATTATTATATAAGTAAAATATATCTTTTTACAAACACGTAAAACCCTTCTAACGAATAATTTTCATCTCCTGACAGATTCCAAAACCAAACCCAATTCAAATTAAAATTCGTGGCTCCATAAAGAAAACCGACCAAAAAGTATTTATGGTCGAGTCGCCACATCACCCCCCTACGAAGAAGAAAATCCCCAAAGGAAAAATGGAAACCAATAAGGGTGAAATTAAATAAAGCTACAATCATTCAGAATAAGAAAAACTGAGATGATTGCAGAAGAAATACTTATATTTGGGACACCAAGTCAACAAAAATTAAGAAAATTTAAATAAATTACATTACATTAAAACTAAATGAATAGGTACTAACTTAAAATTCAATGGGACTTCTGGCATTATAGATCCAAAACGTCCCTGAATCTAACCTTACGACCAGAACGCGTCGTAACGACAGGATCATCAGCTGATGGCGGAGGCACCCTCGATGCAGGCAAAAGAATGGAGCTCCCAGATGACGAAAGAAGCACCGTAGGAGAAGAACACGATGGTTTGCTGACCGGTTCTTCTGAAGTTGATTTATGCTCATCTTCAGATTCCAGATGTGCTGGCTTAACTCGATCCACACTAACTTCCTGCTTCCTTCCTCCAACATCCAAAGTTAAAGTTTTTGATTTCCTGTCAAGGATCCTGTATGGTCCTGTGTACGGTGGTTGAAGTGAACGCCTAACCGTGTCATCGCGTAAAAATACATGCGTGGCGGTCGACAAATCTTTAAAAATAAAAACGGACGGAGTTGAGTGCCGAGATGCAGGAATTGGCCGAAGGTCAGCCATGACCTTTCGTAGTCGTACCAAGAAATCGCACGAGCTATAATCGCTAGTTGGCGAAGATGGTACTACGAAATCTCCTGGAAGTCTCAGAGGCTCTCCATATAATAACTCAGCAGAAGAACATTTCAAGTCCTCCTTGAGTGCCGTCCTAATGCCCAACAGAACAAAAGGTAAAGCTTTACTCCACGTTTCTGCGTGACACATTAAAGCAGCCTTAAGTTGTATGTGTAAACGTTCTATTCCATTGGCTTGCGGATGATAACTGGTTGTTCTGATTCGCTTGGTTGCGCAAACCTGTAAAAAACCTTTAAACAAGGTAGACTCGAACTGTCTGCCTTGGTCTGTAGTGACAACGAGTGGTACACCGAATCGCGAAATCCACCCGTTGACAAAGGTATCTGCTACCTCTTCTGCGGTAATGCATGTCATCGGCCATACCTCTGCCCACCCAGTAAATCTATCAATTGCAGTGAGGCAGTATGTGAAACCATTTGAAAAAGGTAATGGGCCAACAATGTCTATATGCACATGTTGAAAACGAGAACTCGTGCCACCAAAATTGCCTAACGGAGATGAAATATGCCTGGTAACCTTACTACGTTGGCATGAGACGCAAGAGCGCGCCCAAGACATGCAATCTTTTCTAAGCAACGGCCAGATATAACGATCTGCAACCAGGCGTGCGCTTGTACGCGCGCTAGGGTGGCTGAGATTGTGCAATCTTAAGAAATACCGGCCGTCGAAATTACGCAGGTAAATACGGTCTCGGCTTCCCCGTTGATACATCGCACGTTACGGAAACATCAGTTCCTGGAATAGGAACTGATTCTAATTTCAAGGAAGAATCTGCGAGCAAACTAACAAGTTCTTCGTCCACCTCCTGAGCTTCAGCCAGAGCAGCGTAATCGTCTGTAAGAGAAATTGCCTCTATACGCGACATAGCATCTGCCACAACATTGTAGTCACCCTTAACAAAAACGAAATCGGTGAAAAACTGGCTAATAAAACTCAACTGGTTTAATTGAACCGGTGGCAACTTCTCTCTTCGCTGTCTAAATGCAAAAATAAGAGGCTTGTGGTCTGTAAAAATTATGACGTGTTGCGCTTCCAAGAAATGTCTAAAATGCTGAACACTCTCGTAAACAGCCAGAAGTTCCCTATAATAAGCGGGCCACTCCTTCTGCTTAGTTGTTAGCTTCTTACTGAAGAATGCTAATGGACGCCAGCTCTCATTATCACTCCGACGTTGCTGTAAACATGAGCCTACATGAGTTCCCGAAGCGTCGGTGAATAAACCTAGTTGTGCAGTAGTATCTGGGTGAGAGAGCAAGGTAATTGCGGCAAGACTATCCCTACAAGCTATGAAGTATTTTTCTAATTCTTCCGTCCAAGGAAATGGTTTTGCACCTTTGCCTTGGATGGAAACAATCGCGTCAATAAGTGGCGCTTGAAATTTTGCAGCACCAGGCAAAAATCTGCGATAAAAGTTTAACATTCCTAGAAAACGACGCATTCCCTGCACCGTTTTAGGAGGTGGAAACTCTGCGAGCGCCTGAATTCGCTCTTTCGGAGGCTTTGTGCCTTCTGACTGATCTGATAACCTAAAAAGGTAACTTCAGACGCACCAAATATGCACTTCGCTGGGTTAATAACAACACCGAACTGACGTAACCTACCGAATAGTATTTTAAGGTGTTCTGCATGAATTTCCTTATTCATTGAATGTATTAGAATGTCATCAACGTACGTAAAACAGAAATCAAGGCCGCGCACGACTTCATCGATGAAGCGTTGAAAGGTTTGACCTGCGTTCCTTAATCCAAAAGTCATGAACGGAAATTCAAATAATCCGAAAGGCGTTATGATCGCAGTTTTACAAATATCATCATCAAATACAGGTATCTGATTATATGCCTTTACTAAATCAATCGTACTAAATATCGTTGATCCAGCAAGATTGCTAGCGAAATCTCCAATATGCCTAACCGGATATCTACCAGGAATAGTTCGCGCGTTTAAAATCCTATAATCACCGCAAGGCCGCCAGGTTGAATCTTTCTTAGGAACTAGGTGTAAGGGTGAAGACCAAGGGCTATTTGAAGGTCTAGCCGTACCAGCTCGAACCATTGCGTCAAACTCTTGCTTAGCCACACGAAGTTTATCAGGAGCCAGCCGTCGTGGTCTGCACGAAATTGGGGGTCCATCAGTTGTCTCAATGTGGTGCCTTGTTGAATGTCTCACTACCCTATCAATCCCTGGAGGTCGCGTTATATCAGGAAAATCCGAAAGCAAATCCGAGTACTCATTGCTCGGAAGCACGATTGCCTTAACACTAGACTGTACGACGTTTGCTGCGGTTACTGCAACACTAAGGTTTGTAACACCGTCTATAATCCTTTGTTTATTACAATCCGGTAATAAATTATAATGGCTCAGAAAATCCGATCCAATAATAGGCGTTCTAACTTCTGCGATTACAAAATTCCATACAAAATCTCTCCTTAAACCAAGGTCTAAATGAAGAGCAGTAGTGCCATAAGTATTAATAGATGATTGATTTGCAGCGAAAAGTTCGTATCCGCTTTCCTCTAAACGACCCTTTATTAAGCGTCGGGGGTAACAGCAGATATCAGATCCAGTATCAACCAAAAAATTTTGTCCTGTTAATTTGTCGGAAATAAACAAGCGACGACTTTCAAATTTACGCTCGGTCGTCGTCGCTACCGACCGAGATTCGCATTTCCCGATTGTGCCGCACTCCATTTGCAAGGTTGGACACACTTCGCTGCCTTGCTCGCGAAACGATCATGGTACCAGCACAAATCCGAGTTCCTAGGACGTGACCTACTCCTACTACGACTGTGTCCTCGTTTCCTATCGAAACTGTTGTTGTTACATCTACTGGCATGAGTTTTGACCTCCATAACAGAAGCAACCATCCCAGCCAATTCAGAAATTTTCTTCCTAATATCAGCTAGTTCCGACCGCTCGGAAAACGCTTCGGCTGATCTGAATGCAAGCTGTACACCTTAGATGGAGTTTGTGTTTGAATATCTATCAAACGATCCGCTAATGATGCTAAATCCGCTAACTCATGTAACTGCTGTGCCGCCAAAACGATTTGAATTTGTTGCGGCAGTCGGCTTGACCAAATCGATTTCAAAACCTCTTCCGGAAAATTCGGTCCAGCGAGCGTTCTTAAATGTCACAAGAACGATGACGGTTTCCTATCGCCCATAGCTTCGCGTTCTAACAATCTCCTAATCTTCTCTTCAAACGAGTCGGAAAACCGCGAAATAATTGCTTCTTTAAGTTTAGAATACGGCAAGGAAGCAGGTGGATTAACAATAATGTCTTCTACCTCCTTTGTGCAGCTAATGTCTAGATGAGCAACAGCATAGTTATATTTAGTTAACTATTGCGTTATTTTATTTATGCTAAATTGTGCTTCCAAACTGGCAAACCACAAAGCTGGTCGTTCTTTGCAAAATTGAGGGGTTCGAATGGTTACCTTGTGTACGAATACTTCCTTCGTCGCTGATGCCTCGAAGAAGCCTTCGCCATCATCCGAAACAACTCGTCCTTCTGTCTTACTCGTCATGTTGACTTACTTGTCGAGGTCTACTAATTTCCGAAACTTTATAAAACTTCCGTTCCCTTAAAAAAAAAAAAAAACGCACGAAAATAAATATTGAAAAGGAAAGGAAAGTACCTATAATAAATAAATGAAAGTTGCTTTCATTTGTTTAGGGCGTGGGCATACATGGGGAGTCCATTAGCTGCATAAACATTACTTTCTAGACTGGGATGTATATTTTTCAGATGTTGTTGTATCTCTAGTGTATTCATGATATTACTGATATTAGTAGATTTACAGTACCAATCTATTCAACGGTTAATGTAGGAATAGTCAATTATAGTGATTTGTAAACATTAAATAACATTCCTTTGTGATGATTCGCAGCAGTTGTGCCAGGGACGTTAGATAATTTTGTTGACTCATTCGTTTGTTTAGGAATTCGTTTTTGATTATAAAACAGTGGTTAACTTTTTGGTGAGATAATTTTTTTATTCATAAGTGCGCTATTGTACTCAGGAATTCGTTTGAGATTAGAAATCACAAGGATGTGAGATAAATTGTTGACTCATAATGTATTTAGGAATTCGTTTAAGATTAGAAATCACTTAGTGGTGCTATATAAGACCGAGAAGCTGCGGTCATGCAGTTAGTTCATGGTCGTCTGTGGGCAGTGGTTAGTAGCTACCAATACTACGTTTGTGTGTTACTTCAATGGCAATGGAGGTAAGTGTTTATTCTATTACCAAACTTCGATACTTTTCTTTCTGTCTCTTTTATTTGCATGTGTGATATAGATTAAGTGTAAACAAATTAATATTAACATGATAACTGTGTTGTTGCAGAAATCATTCAGTTTCGTAGACAATGATGACATACGTATAAACCGTATTACTATCCGGATCTATCACCTTAACACAAAGAAGATAGTCGTGACACTTGCGGTACCAGAAATATGAAATTGCAGGATATTGATAAATTTTTCGAAGTGGAACCAAAATTAAAGAAAAGGAAACTGATATCTTCAAGCGTGGCACGAGCCGCTAGAGATGGTGTATCATACATTTCTACTAATTCTGACGATGGAGACCAAGCGACGCATCTCATAAAAATTGAAATGTATGATATGAAGAAGCTAAGCAAGATTCGAAACGATCATTGGAAACATGCCACCGCAAGGATTAAATATTATGTAAAGAATAGTAACGATAGCATCTACGATAACACAAACAGCCTCGTATACAAAATAACGAAAACAATTGCAGAAAGCGGAAATGTCAAAAAAACCTTTTTTAACAAAGACAGTGAATAGCTGATCATTAGTGAATTATCAATTCATTGATCTATCTATATGTTATGAAAATAAAATAATGTTTTTAATTAAGTCTGTAGTTTCATTGTGTGGTAAATAAAAATCAGTTTCTTATCAATGCTTAATTTATTATATTCTATTATTATAATATTACTTACATCTACTTACATCTATAACCTTAACTACTGTAGTCTACAGTAACATTTCTGTTCTTATCTATTTCAATAATGTTATCAAACTCAGCATAAACTATACAATTAATTGTTTGTATAAGTGATGATTCAAAACGTACTTCTAATCTAACACTACCATGTTTTATGAGATTCCAATGAGCTGTTGAGTTAGCTGACAAATCAGGAGTTAAATCAAATGCTAATAGGCATATTTAACTCCTGATTTGTCAGCTAACTCAATTATTATTCATTTATTCATTTTTCCTGCTGTATCCTCATACCAAAGACTACAAGTAAGATGAGATTGTTTAGCAGCAGGCGCATAGTTTAAAAGGGTTTCCATGTATGCTCGATAGGCATATGTATTATTTGGTGGTGATACAAGTTTTTGGTTTAAATAAACATCAAGTTGACTAAAAAGTGAATGCAACCAATTATTTACAGGTGCTACACCGGTAGACGAAATCTAGTTGGTAGAATCTTGATTTAATACTTTTGCCTTTATGTGGAGTAATGAATGAGACAAATCCATGTAGTCATCGCCTGTACCAGGAACTTGAAACTCGATAGGTCCATCATCAGCAAGAGATGAAATAGGTTTATAGTGAATCCACAATCCACTTTCAATGCTTGTTTGTGTAGACGGTAATGCAAACAAATCCAATTCTGACTTAACGCACTCACAAGAATGATTATGAAGAAAAGACATATTTAATTTGAAAATATATCTTTGATATTTTTGGGTTTCAGACCGAGTTTTTTCGCAGCCTTCACTTTAGCAGTTAATGGTGGAATGACTGCTGCTAGTCGTTTTCTTTTGGTTATATACCCAGATCCTGTCATGTTAAAATGATCAATTTTGTCATCAGCCTTTCGTTTTAAGTTCGTACTAACTTGCTTTAGACGATCTTTTATTGAAGTTTCCATAGGCCGCGCTTGAACCATATCCGTTAAAAGACCTATTCCAGTGTTTAATGCCTCCTTACCGATCACTCGAGCACCACTTGAAAGTAAAGGTAAAACTGATCGAAATAAACTTCCTAAGAAGCTCCCAATGCCATGGCCACGTTGATATGCTGAACCCTTATAAATTACTCCAACTCCTGATCCAGCTTGATGTGTATAATAATTTTCATATGGACATTTATGATGATCACGAAGAGAATACATTATTGTAATTTTCGGAAATGTAGTTTAATACACACGGTTCCAAACTGGAATGGTATTTTTTGTCCTGTGCTTGACCTTATATCTATTTCCAATGTATCAAACTCCCTTCGCATAACAGGTAAGTAGTGAGGTGGAGAGAAAACATGCATTTTATTTGCGCCATAAATATATTTTGAAGGATCTAATGAAATGATTCTTAATACATCGCCTACAATCTGGGGATCGATTATGTCGCAATATACAAATAGTTGAGATGGTAGCCCTAAGTGTAAATTAGCAGGACACTTTCCAAAATTTCTCTCTAGGAGATTTTTATTTGGTTCATAACCTAGTTGTAAACTTAATTTAGGTGATAATGTTACGGATGTTATATTTTTATCTAAAACAGAAACAGACACAAATTTTATTATTTCATCATAACGGAATTTTAAGTTCTCTCTTATACCATTTAACGCTTTTAAAATGTGTTTAACGTCATCATAGTTGGTGGCTGGAATATGTGTTTTGTAGTACACTAATAATCTGCCTAGCCTTTTCCCAACTATATTGGGGTCGGCTTTCAGTCTTACCGGATTCAGCTAAGTGTTTTGTAGTACACTATTGATGGTTTATTTTCAATAGGCATTAACATGTTTTTTGTAATGTATATAACATTTTCATGATCTTGAACAGTAAACATGGTACATGGATATTGAAATTCGGCAACTCTAACCGACCATTCACCTTCTAATTTAATAGCTTTTGGTAATTTTGTTGAAAATTGTGTAGTCATGTTATCAGGAAAGTATTCCATTGAACTATTGCTGAGCAAAGTTAAATAAAAACTTTCTTTATTCATATTTTTTTTAAACTGGAAGCTAAAATCCAACTGTTAAATTTATCTGGATAAACTTGCCACTTCGCTAATACTTCTTTTCTGTTGCCCGAATAACGAGAACCGATTATTTTATCTATTTTAAATTGTGAGGTGGGGTTATAAGTGACCTTCTGTAATTCTCTTTCATAAAAAGTACCAACTATTGATTCATTTTGTAAATCTGTTATTGTGTATACAACCAATGGAGATCTATCAATTATTGAAGATATAATAAATAGGTATTTCATCACTCCAATTTGATTCATATCTTTTTTGGAAAACATGTTTATATTTAGTTATTCGAACATAATCACCCACATTGAAATTTGGTATTGGATTTTCTAAAGAAAGTTTGTTTGACCCTCTCATAAAGATTAGTCCAAACTGTCATAATATTACTGGAATTTACATCACATGGGCACATCTTAATACTAGAGTGAATGCTGTGGTTATAAGAGTATATTAAATCTTGTAAAACATCTATGTATCTATAAGTATTATTATGAGTAAAATAGCGCCACATTTTCATTTTTAGAGTTCTTTGAAATCTTTCAACAATACTAGCCTTAACACGTTGCCTGTCCGTGCATTATATATAATGCATTTTTGGCTGCTGCTGTGACGCCCGTGCTTTATCGATAATGCACGAGCCTATTCTTTTTGAATGGGGTTTTGTAGACTGGACGTGAGAGCTACGTCTATAATATTTTGCAGACGTATGAGCAGTGAATTGGGAATAATAAAACACCAATGTCCCGCCAATTTTTTTTTTATTGGTTGGTAGCATGAACTGGTTTATTGAAAAGCATTATTATTTGAATAAAGTCCACTGGCAATTAGTGAGTTTCGTTATAACATTGTAAGCAAAATGGTTTTTTACATGGAATGCACTCAGTTGTAACTTGTGAAGTCTTCTTCCTTGCATCAGTAGCTGTGAATCCCGATTCTTTCAGCTTTTTGTAGCAACTGGCACAACGTTTTTGCCAAATTTTTCCATTAGCTTTCTTGGGTATTTTCGTTAACTTGTGACTTGTAGGACGCAAAGAACTCGCAGAACTGGAACTTGAACAGTTCTCAGTTTCAACCTTAAGTAATTTCTTTATAATGATTACTACTACGTCTGTGCATTATTTGTAATGCACGGTATTCTAGCTGTCACGTCCGTGCATTAAAAATAATGCAATGCTGAAATTCAGTAAATTCGAAAGTTTTATTGATAATCATTTGTAAATTCTTTGTAAGTACATAAAATGAAACAGTTTGGCCGAAAACAAAAATTGGACGTCACGACAACCGTACCCAAAGTACTCTGGACAGGCAACGTGTATCAGGATTTTTAGTCGTATAATAATTAATCCCTTTGGATTTGAAGTATTTTTGTACATCTTTTGAAACAAATTCTGTACCTTTATCAGATTGTTGTGAGTAGGTGTTGAATTACTTTCAGTAAATATGCTTTCAAAACATTATTTAGTTGTTTCTGAGTTTTCTTTTTCATTGACTTTGCAAAAGCATATTTACTAAATACATCAATAACGCAAAGTATATAGTTGAAACCATCATTATATTGAGAATAAGTTCGCATATCACTTAAATCAGCTTGCCTCATTCATTAAAATTTAATAGAATGTACCTATTACGTGGGATTTTTTTCCGAATGGGTTTATGTAATGTGTATGTTTCTTGTGATTGTAACCATTCCTTTACTTGCTTTTTATCCATGTTACCATTCATGGATTTTGTTAATTTATCAATACTACTAAAACCAGCAGGATTAGATGGATCATAATAAATTCTATTAATTTCTTCTAGTATGGGGTCCATTTCTCCCAATCAATCTTTTTACGTATTTTACTTATAGGTCTTTTATCTATAATGCTCGGTGTAGAAAACTCTTGATCTTCAATCTCAGAGGTTTTATTCAGATCTTTTGTTTGAATCTGGTTAATGAACTCCCATCTCTTTGGGTTTCCAATATAAGTAAGTGGTACTTTAATATCTTTTAATGCTTTAGCAAATCTATCCCACCCTATTGGATCACTTCTTTTTAAGGGTATTAGTGCCAGTTACTGCCAGGCATTTTTTCATTATCTATTATTACTGTACCTTCATCATCCCAATGTATTTTACTTTTACTTTTCCAACTAAGTTTAACAATAACTCGCCCTTTTTATTATAAGTTTTTGGTATTAAAGTGAGTATTTGAGCTGATGTGTAAAGTGGTTTTGAGTTATTTTCTATACGCTTAATGGTTTCATTCTCCCCCACCAAAGATTCAGCACCAACTATACTTTTTAGATCTTTATCTTTATTGTTATAACCAATCTTAGCCTCTTTTGTATCATCATTAGATGTATCAGTATAAATTGGTAGTCTGAGTGGTTGTCGATCCTCTTCAGTAAAGTGAAGGTATCTTTGAAGCATTTGTAAATATAACATTCACTTTTGACGGTCTTCTGTCTCACTATTCATAATATTTTGCATTTCAATATCTAATCGCGACAAATTACTATTTGCCTTATTTTCTTGTTTTAATTTTTCAATCAATCCAGATTCAATAAGTACCATTTTCTTTGCATTTTCCATATTAACTGGCTAGCCCACTTACTAATCCACTCAATATGGCACCTAATATTATTGGTAAGAAAGCTCCTCCTTTTTGAATAATTGTATTTTTCCTTAGTTTATGTTTTGGACATCTTTTGCTCAGAAATTCAACATGTTCCTAGGCCCAAGACTATTCAACATTGCTAATAAACATTTGCACATTTTACATATGACAAAAAGGGAGTGCAAACAGAATGTGATCACTTGGCTTCTATCCTTAAACTATGATGAAACTGAAAAGTTATTCAGCATACTTGCATAATTTCTTCATGTAATAAAAATTATATTAGTTGTATCGTTTATATATTTATTTCTTGAATGGCAGAATAAGTGGACGATAATACATTGATACAATGAGTACAGCACTTACGTTATTCCACTTGAAAAAGATCTATATCCAAGCTTTCTCAGGCACACACACACTCACACAAACACTACACCCAACACACATACATACACTCACACACCCCTACACTCACACATACACTCACACACTCCTACAATCATCAGCAGTAACAATTTAAGTTTTTATTTTATTTTTTTGTTTTCAATTTTAATTCTAGTTTTGCACCAGATAGTCCCTAATTCTTTTGCTCTGTAATGAAACTAATCTAGATTAAGAAATTATTCCTGTAATTAAAATACGAGATTTTACATGTTATTGATCAACGGTTACAATTTGTTAACGAGGGTGGGCGCTGATACCTATAATTACAAGATATTAATTTATCTTAGTTTAGGTATTGGCTGCAACTTTAACTTACACCTCTACTTACCTTTTGCTTATGTCTTTTTATATTGTAAACCATAACATTTTGTGTTTTTACTTGAAGGTGCAAATAAACTATTTTATTATTTTTATTATTTTATTATGTTTACATTTATGTACCAGTTTACGGAGTATATTTTTGTGTTTATTCAATTTTTGTTTGTCTTCATCTTTAAGAGGTACCTTTCCTTGTAAAACGTTACGAATACATTCACAAATACAATTTATTTCTTGTTCATCACATGTTTTAAGTAGTGCTCTTTGATATTTTGGTTTAAGTGTATGCAAAGCGCTTAGCAAATGTTTATGCGTCGTGAGTCGACGATGCATCATTTAGAAATGATTTGAATTGTTTGATTCTTGGTGTATTTAAACTCTTTTGTGGGGACGTAGACTGTACAATAACCATTAAATAGGAAGACATTTGTCTTTATACGACAAAAATCATTGGTATTCTGTTTTAAATCTACCATTAAATATCCATGTGCTTCTAAAGTTGCATCCTTGTAAGCATATTCAATAAATTTTGGGTTATCCGGTGACACTTGTCGTGCTAAATATCTTATTTGTGTTTTATCTCGAGGATTTTTAAAATATATTATATAACTTGAATTTAACGAAATGTCTCTTTGACCTTTACCTTGATGAAATAAATTATGTGTTATATAAAATACACTAAGATTTCTGTGGTGACTACCTTTTGTAAATATATCTACAATTCTTCCATCAGCATCCCTCATTAGGTCATCAATTATAACAAGATGCGGGGTTTCACCATCAAACATGCTAAGATTTGAAATTCCTTGATGATAGTTAACATTTGGTAAATTATATAAAGGTTGCATTTCATCAAAGCACCATGTGATCTGATTAAAATCACTATTACATATTTCTTTAACTGATTTTATGAAATTTGTTACAAAATTTGACTTCCCAAATCCACTTGGTCCTGCAACAATTGCAGTAAACGGATGAATAAAATGAAACATTGCACACGTCTAGAGTTCAAGGGGGGTGAAATAAAAATAAAAGTGTTGTTGTAAAGAACAATGCCCACTTTTCATACATTGCTTGACCTGTCACTTGATTTATTTTAGAGGGCGCGTCTGCCAACAACTAGTGTTGTATAAAATCAATTATTATTTATAATAACACAATAACTTATTATCTTTTCATTTAAAGGCCAGGGAAAAATGCTATTATGTAAAAAAGATTTTGAGGTTATAACAGCTGTCAGATAAGGTTTGACAGCTTTTATAACCTCAAAAACTATACGCTATCTAATAATTAAAATCAAATTGTTTCATATTCGTTGACAGAGTTACCTACAATCACTCAGAAATAAATTACTCTTTAACGTAATATCATCATCAAATCGGAGCGCGGTCGCAAACAGCAGTTATCTATTCTCACAATAGCCCGCCAATGCCGAGTTTTAATAAAGACTTCACGCGTGATGCTAAGCCATCCTTGTTTTCTACACATCACAATCACACACAAATCTAAACTTACATGCACCAAAATCTAAAATAACAGAGTGGTTGCTTTAAGGATAACTCTTACATGGAGTCAGTCACATAAATAGATAACGAAAAGAGCTGCTTACCTACATGTTTTTGGTGAGGACAGGGTAATTAAATAAAAAGCCGGATTTGATTTATTATTATTTATTCAATGTCTTCTCGTACAACCACTTCATCTAAATATGCCGCTGGAGCCACAATGTTGTTTTCATGCCTGGCCCATCCTAAGTACCACACCAAAGTCATAACATGCGCACAACAACCTACAGTGCGACATCCTTCAATGCAGTTGCAGCAATATTCTTTAATGCCTTCTCGACCATGAATACCATTTTCTATCAAAATGTATACATAGTACTGACGGCTTGATATATGTCTTGATTTAATTTTTCCTTTTATAAGTGAGTTTTCCCCACTGCCTAACTCAGGTATACGATTAGCTTCTAGACAAACTTATATTCTGTATCCACCATGGAAACGTACGTGTTCACCATAATATGAACGTGCTTGACGAATTTGGTACGTTCCCAAGGCGAATAATATTAATTCCCTGAATTCTAGACGGGGGAACTCAATATTAGCATTATCAGCTGTTATGCTTTGAAAAAAGGATGCCCGGCGATTTAAGTTATATTCTGTAACTATGTTAGATAAGTTATTTTCCAGGGGCATCCTTTCATTTAATATATTAAGGATTTGAGCAGCATCAGCTCTATTGTGAAGGCGAACACCAAACTTATTTATTAAACTTGCAGCAATTTGGAAATAAGCCGTCATATTTGGGACAGTTTTATTAAAATGTTCAAACCTTAATAATCTAAAATCTCTTTTGAAATATCCATTTACAACCTCCACCACCCATCTGCATATAGTTACACATCTACTTCTATTTGCTTGGTTGGTGGTTAACTGATGTTCGCCTTCCAAAAGTGACTCTGGCATATATGCCTTGAATCCCCTGTCTAAAATAAATATGTCATTATCTTGGAAGTACTGTCTCAGTGGGGCATTTTCATTGCTGAACAAGGAAGACATTATTTCTGCATCAGATGTGGTAGCTTTGTATGGGCCAAAACAATCTACAATGTACCCATCACAGGCTACTATTAAAAATGGCTTTAACAGATTTCTGTATTTGTGTAGAGAATATGTGTCTTTTTGAAACATATAATTGCCACTTTTATTTAAAAAAATGTATGTTCCATCACACATCACAATACATTGTTCATTATTTTCATTATAAATTCCATTTGGGATCATGAGATTGTGTTCTTTTAATTGTTCTCTTGTTAAGTTGTTTATTCCGAGGTTAGATGAAACAAAATCTTGCAGAAGTATCTCCCGTGCTGTTTGCATTAACCTCTCTAGTGTACTGCGAGGAACTTCTAATAATGTGGATATTCTTAAGTCAGAATCACCTGTCCGCATCTTTATCAATATAGCAGCTAGACCTAATATACCTTTGTGTTTTCCCAACAGTCGTGGAAGTGAAGTGTATTAGCCTTAAGTAAATCTACTTAGTATTACCCTTAACAAAACGGTATCATATTAATGCTTAATATGTACTTTACGTAACGCGCATTATTGTAACTGTACTGTATGTTTTAATGATACATTCAATAAATCCTACTTAGACCTACTGGTTGTCTGCTTTGCGAAACCCCAACATTACATGGCGACCCTGCCATCAAGGCCTGCCAAGGGGCTCTAAATTTTTTAGACTGTCGCGTTTTCATTTAAAAGTTTTCGGCGTTATTTTCGGACAGTTCTTCGCAAGTAAATTTTTACGATGTGTCGATCAAATGTGGAGAAAGAAGAGGTTTTCCTTAACCAGAATGCTGCTGGAGGACAAAATGACGGTACATTGAAGACCATGGGAAGCAACCTTGAGCACTTAAGCATCGTGACCTACATCATTCTTGCTGGTATACTGGTACTGGCCATCTACATCTGGATACGTGTGTACAAGAAGTGCCATCGCAGATGGATGCAGGAGGAAATTGGGCTCAGCACGATGCAGAGGATTAGAGCATCCATACGAGGACGAGTCAACGAATCTTCACCTGCCAATTGAAATTGGCCCGCCCACATCACATTTCAGCGTCATCGTGAGATAAAGAAAGCGTTTCATTATTTTTATAGACAAGTGTCACATTTCATAACGCAATAACTTAAACGAGCTTCGATAGTGCAGTGATTATACGAGAACTTGATACTCCGCGCGCAAAACTGCAACGTAGTGATAACCTGTGTGTCGTTTCCTTATAATGTTGAACATGATTCTTTTGTTTGTGACTTACGTGTGTAACTACTTACGTAGATATGCTATTTTTAGAATATGACTGATAGTTTAATAAATAATTGTCAAACATTGTTAACTATTCGGAAATATTTGATTAAAAAGGGACAAAGTAGGTATAAAGGTAACGTAATTGAGATAAAGTTAACGGAAGCTAAAAATATTTTCGATAAAAGTACTCAAATAATTTTATTGTTAAAGAGTAGTAAGAATGATAAGTTGTCATCGGCAGTAGAGATTTTTAACGATATTAAGAAATTATATGAAGAAATAAATAAATTGTGTGTTATCCCTATTCAGGTAAATTTAGAAAAAATGGAGTTTGACCTAAGAGTGGCTTGTAGTTTAATTCCAGTTATGGACGGTGTTGAGGACACCACTAAACGGTTGATAGACTCAGTAGAGATGTACGCGGACATGCTGGATAAATCAGGTGAGGTTTTATTAATTATATTTGTTTTAAAAAATAGACTCTCTGAAAGTGCTAAATTGAGAATTTCTACATCATATACATCTGTTAAAGAATTAATTACCGATTTGAGACAACATCTATTGCCCAAAAAATCTTTTGTTGCCGTACAGACTCAATTGCAGAATGTGCAACAAGGTTCAAGGTCAGTCGAAGTATATGGCTCCGAAGTGGAAAAATTATTCACCGAATTAACAATTTCCCAAGCAGACGGAAATTCGGAAACGTTCAAAGTTTTAAAGCCATTGAATGAAAAACTTGCCCTACAACGTTTTTCAGGTGGTCTGCGAAGTTCCAAATTAGGCACAATTATCTCCGCCCGAAACTACACTAGCCTGAAAGACGCCATCCAAGCTGCAAAAGATGAGGAGGCTACATCCTGCCAGTCTTCATCAGGTAACGTCATGCATGTGTTTAAAAATGGACATGGTTATCAAAATATTAGACGACCAAATGGTCAAGGTCATGGTTCCCGTAACCCAAATCAAAGAGGTAGAATGCGTGGTCAATATAGCTATTATAACCGTGGTTCTCGTCACCAATATAGTGGTGCTTACCCACAAGCATTTCGTGGTAATTTTAGAGGTTACTACCGTGGGTCACCAAACGGTCAAAGAGGTAATAGAGGTCCAAGATATTTTAGACATCAAAGACAAGGTCCAAGTGTATATTCTGTTGAACATGACCCTGAACGCCAACGTGTTCATATTGACAATAATATACCACAGGCACAATCACAAGGTGATAATAAACCCAAGCCAGATTTAGAAAATCCAAATCAGTTTTTTCGATTTTAAAAATTTAATTCTATCTTGTAATGGCAATGCTAAATACGTAGCGTTTAATATTAATAATGTTAAATATTATTGGCTAATAGATACTGGCGCTACATTGTCTATTATAAAATATGAAACAGTACCGAAAGTTGTATTACTCATGGAGACAACACTTTAATAAATGGAATAGGAGGACAGCGTAGATCTAAAGGTTCAGTAGATTTAATTCTGAGAAATGGCAACGAAACGTTTTCACACAAATTTTTTATTTTTGATTCCTTACCATTAAAAGCTGATGGAATCATAGGATTAGATTTTCTAAAAAAGTTTCAAGCAAATATTAATTTAAATTCGAATATTTTATCATTGGTTAAGAATGAGAAATTATATCATTTTAGTTTAGTGGATGAAAGTGATAGGATAAGGAATACTTTAACTATACCAGCTAGGTCAGAGTCAATACATTTTATTTTTGTGGATCAGATTATGAATGAAGATGTGATTGTTTGCGGAAGAGAGTTAACGAACAATGTATTTTTAGCAAATACGATAGCAAAAGTAATAAATAATAGAATGCCTGTTAAAATACTAAACGTTTGTGAGGAAGACATTACCTTACCATTCTTTACTCCTGATTTAAAATCTTTGAGTGAGTATGACGTTTGTGAATTTAGTCATAACAACATTAATGTTCCTAGAGTTCAATCGTTATTATCGGAATTGAATTTAAGTCATTTAAATGGAGAAGATAAAGAATCTATAGAGGCGATATGTACGAAATATGCGGATGAATTCTATGTAAATGGAGATAAATTAACTACAACAAACATTTATGAACAATCTATAATTTTAAAGCCAAATTCAACACCTGTTTATGTTAAACCTTATAGGTTGCCACATGCATTGAAACCAGAAATAGATAAGCAAATTAGTAAAATGATAGAAAATGATATTATAGAAGAGTCGAATAGTGAATGGTCAAGTCCAATTTTATTAGTACCAAAAAGAAGTAGCGAAGGAAGTGAAAAGAAATGGAGGTTAGTGATAGATTACAGAAAATTAAATGAAACTATTTGTGATGATAAATTCCCGTTACCCAATATAACAGAAATTTTAGATTCCCTATCTGGTGCTATTTACTTCAGTCATCTTGACCTTCACCAAGGTTATTATCAAGTGACCTTGGAACCCGAGAGTCGTAAAATTACAGCATTTACTACGAATTCAGGTCAATATCAGATGAAACGCCTATGGGCCTTAAGACAAGCCCTAGTGCTTTCAGCCGTATGATGTCTGTAGCAATGTCTGGTCTAACCAATGAGAAATGTTTAGTTTATCAAGACGATTTGATAATATTTGGAAGAAATCTATATAATCACAATCAAAATTTAGTTAATGTCATGGAGAGATTAAGAAAAGTCAATTTAAAATTGAATCCTCAAAAGTGCCAATTTTTAAAGAAAGAGATTTTGTAATTAGGCCATGTTGTATCTGAAAAAGGAGTTTTGCCAGATCCAGACAAAACTAAAGTATTAGTTAATTATCCAACACCTAAAAGTTCAGACGAAGTTAAACGCTTTGTAGCTTTTTGTAACTATTATCGGAAATTTATAAGGTCATTTTCAGATATAGCAATGCCATTGAATAAATTATGTAGGAAAAATGTACCATTCGTTTGGAGTAATGAGTGTCAAAGTGCTTTTGAGTTTTTGAGAAATGCGTTAATCTCTTCACCTATTTTGCAATATCCAGATTTTTCTGATAACAATGAATTTGTGCTACAAACAGATGCATCAGGCACAGGTATTGGTGCAGTGCTGTGTAATAAAGATCTTCGACCAGTTGCTTATGCAAGTAGACCGCTAAATAAAGCAGAAAAGAATTATCCTACTATTCAAAAAGAGCTTCTAGCGATAGTATGGTCCTTAAAGTATTTTAGGCCGTATTTATATGCAAGAAAATTTACCATAATGACGGATCACAAACCATTGGTTTACCTTTTTAGTTTGAAAGATCCTTCTAGTAGATTACTCAAATTTCGAATAACTATGGAAGAATATAATTTTAAAATTGTTTATGTAAAAGGAAAAAATAACGTAATAGCGGATGCTTTGTCTAGAATGTATATGACATCAGATGAACTAAAGAGTATGCATGAACAAGTTGTAGCTGTGATGACTAGAGCTCAGAAGAAGAGAATGAACGATCTGTGTGATGATAATAAGGATGAAACTGAGGCAACGGATCCTAGTAAATTCACTAACAATAGGTCTGATCAACCAAGAGTTGTGGATATATTAAGAAAACCGATAGACTCCGTAGAAATGTGTTTAATTAAAGGTAATGAATTAAAAAAGCTGAGAGTAAAAAACCAGATATCAGAGGAAATTGAATGTTTTGCGTTTATTGCAAATAAAAAGGAATTGTTTATAAATCTTGATTTCAAGGTACATTTCTCGCGAGCCGAATTTGTACAGAAATTAAATGATATTTGTAAAAAGATACGTATCGATGAAGTTTGTATAATTAAAAACGAAGAGAATATTGATTTTATAAAGAGTATATGCGATGAGATATCTTCACTCACGCATTGGTTCGGACCACGAGTATGTATATTGCGAGGAGTTAAGAAAATAAATGACGACAAGGAAAAGACAATTATTATGAACGATTTCCATTTGCTACCATCCAGTGGTCATGCTGGAGTCCGTAGAATGGTAAATACGATTAAAAAACGATACTACTGGCCAAGTATCGATAAGGACGTCCAGAATTATGTCAAAAAATGCACGAAATGTCAGAAATCGAAATATTTTCGATATATTAAACAGCCGATGGAACTAACCACAACGGCTTCCTCGGCATTTCAGAAAATTTATTTAGATTTAGTGGGACCTTTGGATAGAGACATTGACGGTAATTGCTATATATTGACTATGCAATGTGAATTAACTAAATATGTGCAAGCTGTTCCCATAAAAAATAAGGAAACTGTGTCCATTGCAGATGCATTTGTAAGATATTTTATTTTAATTTTTGGCATTCCTGAGATCATAGCGACTGACCGTGGAGCAGAGTTCATATCAGCAACTATGGAACAGGTATGTAAACTTCTTAATATTGAAAAGTTATCCTCAACAGCTTACCATCACCAGTCCATTGGAGCTCTTGAAAATGCGCACAAAACCCTGGGTTCATTTTTAAGGATTCAGTGTGAAAACCACACAGACGGTTGGAGTTATTGGTTACCGTTCTGGTGTTTTAGTTTCAACAACACAGTCCATAGCGAAACAAATTACACTCCACATGAGCTTGTTTTTGGCAAACTTTGTAGAATACCCAGTAGAATTACTGATACGTTAGAACCATTGTACAATATTGACAGCTATCCTTTACAGTTAAAGTATAGATTACAGTTAGCTCATGCCGATGCAAAGAAAAATTTGTTTAATAGTAAATTAAGAAGAAAATGTATGTATGACAAATCCATGAATCCATTCATATATGACAAAGATGATTTAATTTTGTTGAAAAATGAGACAGGTCGGAAATTAGATGCGATATTAGAAGGTCCTTATATAGTAATAGAAGATTTAGGTTGTAATGTTAGAATAAGTAAGAATAATAAAATAGAATTAGTGCATAAGAATAGGACTAGACCCTATTATGAATAAATAATAAAAAAAAAAAAAAAACTGAACTATAACTAAGTGAGTAATTTGTGAGCTAGATTAGAAATAGTTATTATTTTACTTAAGATGTTAACTTCGGTTTATGGTATATTGTTAGTAAACAACAAAAAAAAAAAAAAAACTATGTATGATTTTTTTTTTTTTTCACTTTCGCGGGAGGTGAAGTGTTCACTTTCGCGGGAGGTGAAGTGTATTAGCCTTAAGTAAATCTACTTAGTATTACCCTTAACAAAACGGTATCATATTAATGCTTAATATGTACTTTACGTAACGCGCATTATTGTAACTGTACTGTATGTTTTAATGATACATTCAATAAATCCTACTTAGACCTACTGGTTGTCTGCTTTGCGAAACCCCAACATTACAGAAGGTCTTCTAATAAATTGAGGAATTTCGCTTTTGTTAAGCCCATCCAGAATCCAAATAAATGGTCATCAATTTCTCGTACTGACTCTATACTTGAAAAATCAAGAAATTGCTTGTATTTTTGAACAAAAGAAAACACATGCTCAACTTGTTCAACATTGAAATCACTCATGCTGTTTTCCATGCCATAAAGGAAATCCCAACTGTTTCCATGTAAATGGTCTGTGCATACCCTAGCCAGTTTAGGAATATAAAAATTGTAGTTCGACAATATGGTAGCCCGCAGTGAATCTGACACAGTATGCAGATTTTCATTGTCACACCCATAGAATGCACAATGAGATGCTGTATTGGGAGCACGTTTATAATTAAGTAATGTTATGTTATTTTGTTGATTTCTCACTGGTTGGATTTGAGATTGTTGCGAATGCACTGATTCTACAGATGATTCCCTTTCATGCTCCTCATCTGAATTTGCAAGGAGTGGGGCAGGTTGTATTTCTGGAACATGGACTGGCTCAACAGACTGTTCCACTTCTGGTTCAATTGCTTCACCTAGAAGAGTCTCGTCGCCGTCTATGCTGAGATAGGAGCCTTTTTGGTCTCGCACGGGGTTTTTATTTTTAATTTTGTTTAATTTTAAGCTGATTTCTCGTGTCTCCTGTGCGAGTCACAAATAAATACTTTTTCTTTCTTTCTTTCTTTCTCTCATCCTGTTGCTGAGTAGAAACAGCTTGTCTTTTAAATCGCAACCAACAGGCATGACATGCATGATCAGATCGTGTTATCTGTCAACAAAAAACAACATATTTTTAATAAATACAGTGACAGACCTAGTAATGTCTTGGATTAGAAAGTAATAATTAAAGAAGGAATTGCATGCAATTTAAAATGACTTAAATACAAACCTGACGAGGAGCTACAGAAGATTGAATTAAGTTGATAATCCTTAGTGTGAGGCTTGATGGGTTTTCTTTGAGAATGTGGTCACTTTGACGTTTGAGCAATGATCGACCACAAACCGGACATACTTGAGCATGACCACGGCGAGATGAACCAGCAGTTGGATCACACTCATTGTTTCCATGAATTTCAGCATTAATTGTCTGCATGGATACATCAAAGCATGCTTCACAAATGTAATCGTCTTCTGTTATCTAAAAACAAATCAATTATGAGATTTTAGAGCCTACAATGGAAATAAGTATATTTTAATTTGTATTTTTACATGTTTTGTTTTATACAGCTGTCTAAAAGAACTCTAGCTAAACATGGGGCAAATCTACATGTAAATAACACATTCGATCAGTGGGTCGTCTTAGGGGCGTTACCTATTTCATTACGTACTTAATTGTTAATATACTTACTATAACTGGAGATATCCAAGTGCTAATTAGCGAGATGACTCTGCTATCAAGCTGTAGGGCCCGATAACGCCGAAGCGTATTAACACATACGTTGCAGTTTATACAAAGCAGTCTTGTAGAACACCATAACGCTTTCCAACAAGAGCGTACGTCTTAGTTCCCAATCAAAAAGCACTAAATCGGTGTCCGTATAACACAAGCCAAAGTAATCGTAAGCGGTAGGTATCGAAGTCCGTGGAAAATGCAAAAGTTGTAAGGGTATCAGAAAATACAAAATCGCACAGTGCATTAGTAGCCAAAGCAAACGAACGACTGCAAAAAGTCAAACAAATGACAGCCTGTCATTCACTAAACGATACCGCTTATGAAGTTCGTTTTACGCATAACCTGTCAACTCTATACTTATTTTTCTTTCCACTCCTTAATATAAAACCATAAAAAAATCATAACTAGTTATAAATTAATAAGTAAAATAAATAAAAAAGTAGCCATTGGTTATTTTGGTCATTTATTAACCACATGACAAACGGACAAGTTTTTCGTATTCTGTGAAACGGAACGCGTGTAAAACACGCTCCGTTTCCAAAACTCTATTGAGTTATGAAAAACATATTAACATTGTTTTTTTTTGTGGCCTTATTTTAAAATTCAATTAAGCAATACAAAATGAGCAAAAAAAATTAAATTTTTTAAGATATTTTACATCACTAGACGCGTTAGAAAATTTTCAGGTCAATACTGGACATGATTCTTTAAGTATATTGTAAAAATAATATAAGATATGTAATAGATGAAAAACTGTAACATTGCATTGTTGCACAGTAGAAAAAAGCTTAAAACTTTATTTAAAACCAAAAAGTATACAAATTAAAACCATAAACTAAAAATAAGTAAATAACTCTCACAAAGTACGTATGAGAATTTTTACAATCACCTAAAATTTATGCACGCAGATAAAACAATACCTAATTATAAAACATTAAGAGGGGTCTCTATTGGTCCTTTCTCCATACAAAAACATTCCGCTGTTTTCTTCGTGGATAATGCCTCCAGAGCAATGATATTTTCCCATAAAATCAAGGTCTAATTTATACGTGCCCCTATCATTTCCTTTTTTCGAAAACATAATGACTAAAAGAAATATGATAATCCAAAAACCAGAAAAAATGCCCGTTTTTACCGCCATGTTCAGACGACTTTCAGACAAAATTGATAAGTTTTTAATAAAAATGAAAATGATACAAGCATAGATATACTTTTCCTCTAAATGTTGATATAAGAATTTTTAAGATCAGGCCAGTTTTGAAGAAGAAAACAGCGGAATACGAAACGCCTTTTGGTCAAGGTTTTTGTAGGTAAAATCAGCCTGAGCTGCAGTTGTCCCTATCGCACTTTACGGGGGGAGGTTGGAGGTGAGGGAGGGTAAGGCTTACACGTACACTAATAGGGAAGTGGTAGTTGGCGATATTTTTATCGATACTCTGGTGATATACACCGATGTCGATATTTACACTATACAATGATTTTATTTAATAAATCGTGTGATTGTGAGTATTACTTATTATTGTTGAAGGCACTTGTCGAATTAACTTAGGTATGCATAAGATCTGGAAAGTGCACTTGCAAATACACGATCAAAAGTTGTTAAGAAAATTAAGCCAAGATCCAGAATAATGCTCGGTACAGACCAACCGAACGAACTAACAAATGTTGTTGAAAAGAAATCGCTGATTTTTGTTATTATAGATAGGCTCGCTCTTGACCACCATCTCACCTGATGGTAAGCGATGATGTGATCTACGGTGTAGCAAACTTGCCCAGAAATAACTTCACTCTTGACTTAAAGACCCCGAGGTTGAAGCTATCGGGCAACACAGACGCAAGGCATTCCACTCCTTGCTGTACGCAAAATTAAAGTATTTCTAAAATGTTTAGTGCCTATGGGCGGGATGTCCACCTTGTACCGATGGCGCATCGCCGTACGTCTTGTAGTCCGATGATGAAACGGGCTATATGGAATTAGATCATGCAATTCCATCGCAAAAATCCCCGAAATGCAATCGATAAAAAACCGACAAGCTGGCAACTCTGCGACGATGTTCAAAATTCTGGAGCTTTGACTCGACCTCGTTGCCGATGAGCCTGCTGACCCGTTTTTTGATCAAATCTAGTGCATCAAGCTGGTATTTGGCAGATCCGTCCCAGAGATGAGAACAGTACTTCATGCAAGATCGAACTTGCGCTTGATACAACTTAAGCACCTGTTCTGGCGTGAAGTACCGTCTCAACTTCTTAGCAGCATGTTGAGGCATTCCTCAATATAATGGTAAAAATTTTATTATCGATGTTGACATCGACACTCAATTTTTGACCATATCGGCACGGTTACACCACGGAAAGATGGAGCCGGATGAAATTGGCTCTTTTTAGTGAACAAAAGACGCTCGCTGTATAATATAAATATAATAAATTTATTTTTTCCAAAGGTTCCCTTCTAGAAATAGTATTTGACCTTTTCCGGTGCAATAACTTGCAAATAAAATGTTACTTTATAATTGCAATATAAAATTACAAATTCATAATACGAATGGTATATTGCATCTTATTTTTTAAAATGGCTGCGTACGTGCTCACTGCCCTCTGCGACCAGTCTCCCGATACATCCATAACAGCGTGAGTCTGGCCGGCCAGCCATCAGTGGAACAGCTATCTCGACCCAACTCCTCTAATGGCTGCACCGGGCATCGTAACCGGATCACGGCTAGGCCACGTGGCGGTATGTCTTTGCCCGCTATGTGGTCACAAGCCCTTCGGTCGAAACCTACCACCAGTATGTTACATGATTAGCACCATCCGGGGACCACGTATAGGGATTCAAAACGCTTATTTGCCTACGGACGCGGGTGACCCGGCCCTCAAAATGATGGCTCTCATGAACTGAATCGTTCGCTCACCTTACGTCCTGTCTGCTGATTTGCATTCTTTCGGTTGGTCTTACACCCAGTATCATGCAAACTAAATTTTGATTTCTTATAAAGCAGATACTTATAAAAATGTTTTATGAAATTTGGAGAAGTAGGGTTTGTGGATATTTAAATTAAAATATAGAATTTCATTAAATCATAGTAAAAAAACACGCTTATTAATTAAAAGCACTTTTTGACAAGGTAGCTTGTCGAAAAGTGAATGAAAAAATTTAACAAAAAAATTAAAAACAAGCGAAATGATTTTTGTGTTGAATGGGCTCGACTAAAAACCAACCTTTTCAACGAAGTCGGGGGACCTGTAAAAACTGATCCAAGGAACCGTCCCCCGACTGCAAGGCAGGCCTGTTTTAAATTATTTTAATGATTTATTTTTTATATCATACCTCTTTTAGTAATACAACGAAATTTTTGCAAAAACAAATTATTTTATAAGTTTTCTATGGGATATTGAATAGTACCTACTCTTATATTTATTTAATTTCCTTTGGTATGTTATTAGGGAACGAATGATTATTTAATACTACTGTTATATATTTTTATATATACACTAAGTAAGCTCCAGACTAGCTAGACGATGATAGAATAGGTAGTATCATTTTTATGTTTTTTGTTGCCCATTAGATTTTAAAAAAAATTTAATAACATTAAGCTTCTAAAGATACCACGTAAATTGATACCGGTTAAGCCGTTTAGAAGATACGGTGGAATAAAGAAACTCACAAACATACATGAGCCCTATAAACAAACCACACTCCGTTTTTGGGCAGTCATGTAAAAATGTGGATTATCTATCGTAATTTCAATCCTTTCACTTGCCGGTAAATTTCGTAGTATACGACCATCAATTATTTCTGGCGGAAAGCTTTTATAAAAAAACAACATTTCTCCAAAATACATCGTCTCTTGAAATTTTTTCGTAAAGTGTAAAGCGGCTGGGAACTCGCGGTGAGGGCGCGTGCACCGGAGTCGATCGGCCGCTGCGGCGCGCTCTTACACACACAAATACACTACTCGTTCACACATTGATAGCTCGCTTGGTCGGGCGCAGCGCGACGGCAATAGTTTCTTCAAATACCTATTTTTCAAATTCTTGTTGACTAGAGTCCGCTCTTAACCTAATTATTAAACATTATTTACAATCACACAATAGGAAGAAGAAGAAGACACAATAAGTACTTTAAGTAAACACAACATTTCAAACTACATTACATTAGTAATATCATAATTTTACAATCAATACAAATTTTGTATACACATTAACAACATTATTTAAAAGTGAAAGTCGCTGTATCAACACTTGGCGTAATTTATAATGACCCCAAGCTAATGTGTCAATATTATTATCTAAAATATATCTTTTTGTGTCATTATATGATAAACAAGTCTTATTTAGTTTTTGTGTAAAAATTGTATGTTTAATTGATTTAAATCTAAGCATACTACAATACTGCACTTTTTTATTAAATAGAGAAGACTTATAACTATTCATTGTCATCTTTTTAGTGACACATTTATTTACCCCTTTTGCCTTGGCTATAATCTTATTATCTACATCAAAAGCGTACATTTTAGACCGTAAACCTACAAATTCTTTTACAATTTTACCATTATTTTCATCTTTGAAAAAACCTAATTTCTTTTTATTTAATTTTGGATATTCAAAAATATTATTTGCATCATAATCTGAGGTATCAAAGTAAGAGCAAAGGTCAGGTTTTATATCAGTGTAAAAATCATCAGTAATTATATGATACATTAAACTATCCGTATCTGTATACAATAAATTGATGTTACTAAACTTTTTAAGCATATAGTTATAATGAAAATCATACATTAATGTTTTTGAAATATCTAAAATACAAAATCCAAGTAAATTGGTTTGTTATATATTAACTTAGTTTTTCGTAACTGAACAGCAACTAGATTTTCTGAAAATATTGATAGACTATGAAATTGCGGTTTAGCGATTAGATCTTGAGCACCTAAAGCTTTACCCCGATTCTCCCAATGTGTAACTAATTTTACTTTAACCCTTTTTTCAATATTCTGCATAGTTTTACCGAAGACTGAATTATTCATTAATTTATAAAAATCTTTTTTTAAATCTGATTTTGCTAATGTTCTAAATTTTGTGTTTAGATCTATATACGTTTTTAACCAAGGACACTGTTTAAATTTTGAAACTCTATGAATTTTAGTTAATTTTACACCCATTTCTATGCATTGCTTTAAATTTCTGTAATGAATTACATATTTAACTTTATTATTCAAATTTGGCACTAGTTTATTCTCATTAGTATTGCCTACACAAATGTTTTCTGGACATAAAGGAAAGTCCGAATCTAAATCATGAAGTTCATCGGGATATTCTAAATCAACTTCTAAAATAAATCCGAAGTCCGATGTTACAGGCACATTAAAATCTATTTTGGGATTTACCCATTCAAATCCACCAGTAGGAAGGTATTGAGACATAGCCCAACCGTATAAATTGTTGGCATCAAAATATGTGATGTATGAATTTGGTTTTTCTCCACTATAATCATCCATGTATTTGTTGTTAGCCTTAGCATAACGACTACTACATTGAGATACACCACCCCTGATACCTGACCTAATAAAAGCAATTTTCTCATAATCTGTCAATAGTTCTAATTCTATTCGTGTATATTTTAGCATTGCATCCCAACTTAAGCCTGGAGCTGTATAATAATGGGCCGGGTCTAAATCATAAGTATTAATACATAGCTTTCTAAAGTTTTCAAATACATCAGACAAAAGTAAAACATCTGTTTTTAAATACAAGTTTGAGTAATCTAGCATATTACTACAACCAAAGTGTTGCCAAACATCTTTAGCATGATTGTAATCATCGTTTGAAATATGAGAATCTGTGGGCGAACTATAAAAATTATTTTGATCGGGGAGTGATGTTAGGTTTAAACTATCATAATTAGTCATAAATTCGTATGGATAAACCCCTTTCCGTTTTAAACGAATGAAATCTTCATGATTAGGGAAATGTTATTCTTGAAATTGATCAATACTGAGATTTTTGGCTAATTGATCTAAACTAAATGGTAAAAACTTTAATGAATCTACGAATCTTAATATAACTTCATGGTTATTTATTTTCAACTTTTTGGAAAAGGATATATATTTTTCTTTATTTTGGGGGATAACTTCGATTTCACCATCACACACACATCATCAGCCTATTAATGTTCCCACTGCTGGGACACAGGCCTCCTCTTTGAGAGGGGAATGGGCCGTAATCCACCACGCGGGCCCAGTGCGGGTTGGTGGATGTCACATGTCTTCGAATTTTTGGTTCTAGGATATGCCGGTTTCCTCACGATGTTTTCCTTCACCGTTTTGAGAGCAGTGGTGATGAAATAATTTACACAAAGTAAAGCGCCTGCCTGGGCTTGAACCCACGACCTACAACTTGTAAGATTCTGATTTCACCATCACAAAAGTTTAATGCATGAACAATAAAATGAGCATCATAGTGACCAAGGTTGTGTAAAAATATTGGTATATGACGTGGTGTTCTGAACTTCGAACTACATGATTTATGAGCAACACCTATAAAACTACCAGTGTACCAATCAAAGTCATAAAAAGGTTCTGTTAACTCAATTTCACAAATATGACAAATGGTTGTGTTTGAAATTTGGTTTTTGTCTTCATTTGTTAACGGAAATGGACATTTTTGAAATCAATTTTTCTACATATTTCTTTTAGATTGTTAGATAAGCTTTCCATAAACACTTGTACACAGTTAGATCCACTATATGTTACATATTTTGATAATTTATCATCATATGAACATTTTATATAATAACCAAAACTATACACTTCATGTTTCTGAACATTATGTGTAAATGGTTTGGATGAGTCGTTAGAACATGATTCTATTGGTTTTAAAAATGCTTCAAAATCAGCATAAACAACGAATAGTATCTTTAACTTTTTTTCATAGCTATCAAATTTAATTTTATCGTTTGAAACAGATTGATCAAACCAATTCTTTTTTAAAGTTTCACTGTTTGGTAATTCTGTACAAATGTGAGCGCAATAATATTGTTCATGGTTATTTAACCTTTCTTGAGATGGAAAATGAAGTAGACACGCATCGCAAATGTACATGGCGTGACAATCTTTTGAAATTTGTTTACTAACTAACCGCGATAATTTTTTTTATGTAACAGTAATGATTATCCGAGAAAAAAAAAAAAATTGATATGTCTAGCCTTACGGCATTTTGTTAAAAATAATGGGCCTACTATAGAATTACACTGTTTTTCTTTATTATATTCTAATCCAAAAACATTAATACTAATATCGTTTAATTTTTCTACTCTTGCTATGTCAGAAACTTTAACGGGAAAGGAAATGCCATCAAATTTAAGTTTATTTGCATGTTTAGCGTACGATGATACCCGATCTGCGTTTTTGTTTACGGGGTATAACGCTGAGAGTAATGCCCATTTAAAACAAAAGTAATCTTCGTTTTTTACATTTACAACAGCCTTTTTTAATTTTATATCGCTGGGAAGATCTATGTAAGAAGTACCACGTAGGGGGTTGAATTTATTGACATTCATGTCTATAGATTTTATGTTTTTTAGACTCCACCCACTATCTTTTTTTTCAAATACACTAATTTTGCTAGTTAATGCATCATTTAAAGATGAAAAGAAAATATTTAAGTCGTCTCCTTGACAAATAATATAGTTAAATGTTTGGAAATCAAACGTACCATGAATATCTTTAGTTCGTTGAACAAAATCAGCATGCAGTATGAAGTTAACTTTAAAAATTGTGTGTTGATGAATACACTCTTGTATGAAAAATAAAATATCATCCTTAATAGAATTTAAAAATAGTTCAGGAGTTTCAAAATGTAATGGTCTCAAATTATCTTCTCTACTTTTGATTTTATAAGTTAAAATTCTGTTTCCAAAAGCAGATTCAACAACACTCACATTTGTTAAAGAATTATGTGTAATTAAAAGATTATTTTTGTGAACATTACTTCTAAAATGATTAGTTAAATACCTTTTCTTAATAAATATATGACATGTTGGACATTCCACTTGATCCTCGTTACCACCACCTTCACCTTCTTCTTCAAATCTTGGTTTTTTGATGATCTTGGGTTCTTCGAGGTTCGTCCGCTTCATTCCCCTTCCAAGTTGTTGTGGCTGCTTGTTAAAATGTTTAATTTTATTAAAAACAATGTATAAATTATGATCGAAACTTATGTTTATTATACTAACATAACCTGTGTTTCAACCATGACACAGTGATTGTACAACTCTTCATCATAATATGAATCGAACAGTTCACATTTCTCCATGGGTGTGGCAAAGAAAGCACTGATGGACACTTCACTAACGTTTTCCATCTTAATAGCAAAACAGAAATAGGTAGCAGAGTAAGCAACAGCTAAGAGTTGGTAGACCAACTAACACTCAATTTCAAATAATGTGCAATATTTATAGTCTAGCAAAGGGTTAGAAAACCAGGTAGAATCAATTATCTAATGAACACACAAAAGTCATTTAAGTACTTAAACAGAATCACATTCACTAATGATCAGCTATTCACTGTCTTTGTTAAAAAAGGTTTTTGACATTTCCGCGTTCTGCAATTGTTTTCGTTATTTTGTATACGAGGCTGTTTGTGTTATCGTAGATACTATCGTTACTATTCTTTACATAATATTTAATCCTTGTGGTGGCATGTTTCCAATGATCGGTATTTGGAATCTTGCTTAGCTTCTTCATATCATACATTTCAATTTTTATGAGATGCGTCGCTTGGTCTCCATCGTCAGAATTAGTAGAAATGTATGATACCTTTCATATCATTATTGACTGTCACCTTTCCTTCAAGACTCATTTTGATGCACTTGTACTTCGGTTGCGGAAACTAATATATATATTTAAAAACTTAAGACACACTGCAGACCGTAGGACCATTAAAATGATATACTTTGCCCTATGCCAGTCATTGATTGAGTATTGCATCACTACATGGGGCGGTGCCGCCAAAACCCACCTTATTGAGGTTGAAAGGGCGCAACGCGCTATACTTAAGGTTGGTGCTAGTCTCCCTTTTCGTTTTCCAACCGCTGACTTATATAAGAAATGGGACATTCTAACAGTCAGACAATCTTTCATTCTGCTTACTATAGGGAAGAAACACTCCCAGCTACAGTTTGACTCCAAGCTAACAAAAAACAAGCGACGTAAGGGAAGAGTCTGCCCCTCGACTCATTTCAAAACAGCACTCCCTCAGAAATTCTTCTGCTTCCTTGGACAGTTTTTATATAATAAATTAAATGTCACCCTTAATCTGTATCCTAAAACGAAATCTAATTGTATCAAAACAGTTAAAACGTTTCTTAAAACCCTAGATTACCAAAAAACGGAGAATCTGTTAACTGTTCTCAAATAATTTTCTTTACTATCCCCTGCCTCAAAAGCCGATCTACATTTTATAGTCGCTCTCACACATTTTAACATTCACATACACGACACTTCACAACATAAAAAACTACACAATTCGCATTAACTGTCACTACTGTAATTTATATATATAGTGTTTATCTAAATTTTATTTTTATTTTCGTATTCACCTATGGTTATCTACAACTGAACTACATTTTTTGTGGGGGCCTGGTGACCTGTAACACAGGTTTTTTTGAAAAACCTACTTCAGGCACCAGTCTCTTGCAATGGTGTATTATAGATTAAGCATTGATTGTAATGTTAATTTTAAGGTAACCATTGTAAAGAGAAAATAAATGAAATATTGATTGATTGATTGATACACCATCTCTATCGGCTCGTGCCACGCTTGAAGATATCAGTTTCCTTTTCTTTAATTTTGGTTCCACTTCGAAAAATTTATCAATCGCCTGCAATTTCATATTTCTGGTACCGCAAGTGTCACGACTATCTTCTTTGTGTTGAGGTGATAGATCCGGGTAGTAATACGGTTTATACGTATGTTCATCATTGTCTACGAAACTGAATGATTTCTGCAACAACACAGTTATCATGTTAATATTAATTTGTTTACACTTAATCTATATCTTATAAGTAATCATACTTTTCTTTCTGTCTCTTTTATTTGCATGTGTTGCAAATAAAAGAGACAGAAAGAAAAGTATCGAAGTTTGGTAATAGAATAAACACTTACCTCCATTGCCATTGAAGTAACACACAAACGTAGTATTGGTAGCTACTAACCACTGCCCACAGACGACCATGAACTAACTGCATGACCGCAGCTTCTCGGTCTTATACAGCACCACTAAGTGATTTCTAATCTTAAACGAATTCCTAAATACATTATGACTCAACAATTTATCTCACACCCTTGTGATTTCTAATCTCAAACGAATCCCTGAGTACAATAGCGCACTTATGAATAAAAAAATATATATAATAATAATATGAAATTACTATTAGTTCACAGAGTGAAATACAATCTTCGCCGGCGCGATTCTCTAAGGGCACTGTTTAAGGACATTAACATCATGACGGTTCCTTGTCAATATATTTATGAAAACATCATGTAACTACTTGAAAGAAAGAAAGAATTTACATCTTTTTAGCCGGCTGCAAGGGATGTGTTATGTTTTTCGCGCGTATATTGTATGTTTGTATGTATAGGATATTCTTTATTACCTCATATCTTTCGAACTACTTGGCGGACTTTTGTAATTAAGACATCGTAAGATAGGTCTTGACCGCCCAAGTATTCTTAGCTAAGTGCTGTTAAAAATTTGGAACATGGCGGATTTTGGGCGCCATATTGTGGGGGTTGCAATTTTTTTTTCTTACATTCCCATCGAGTGGGGTATCAAAATGATGGGTTTTTAGAGGAGATTACAAAAATATAAACTACTTATATGTTTAAAAGTCATTCGAAAAAAAAAGATAACTAATAAAAAGTTGTAAATAAAAAAAGTTAATTAAAATCAAAAACCAGCCTGCTTAAGAAGCGAACTAAAAAGCTGTAAACAAAGAAATATCCCGTCTGCTTCGCTTCTTAAGCAGGCGGGTTTTTGATTTTTAATTAACTTTTTTTTGTAAAAACGCAGACAGACATAATTACATTACTAAAACCATGTCATCATTATTTAACTTATTATTATTATTGAATTCATTAATTTTATTCAAGATTTGCACGCCATAGTATGTGGCAAACATGTTTGAACCTTTTCTTGTTTTGTAATACTGCATGGACTTATTATTATTATTTGTTGTATGTATACACATGTTTATGCAAATAAATATATCTGAACCAATTAGTTCAACCAGGTTTCAGACTGGCTAAAGTAGCCTCATCTTTCATGGAGTACTGTATAAAATGTTATAATAAAATTCCTCCCCACATTCTAGAACTGATTGTGACGAAATTTAAAACTTGTATAAAACGCACACTATGCAGGCAGCCATATTATAAGTTGGGGAATTACATCACTGATAAAAATGCTTGGCTCAATGTTAGTCCTGCTCCACAACCACTAGGGCGCAAAAACAAGTGATATGTAGAACATTATTGTTTTAAACATATAAAATACAGGAGAAGTGGCAAGGGGGCGTGTCGGTGTCCGCGCGACGAGGTCTGACTGAGCATGTCATAGACAAATGGCCGTCACCGCGAACTAGTGCGCTTTCGACCGTGATCGTGAAAACTAATAAGAATGCCGTGTTGTTCAGTGGTTTCTTGTAAAAACCGAAGCCTAAACCAAAACTTTAAAAGCCATGGAATCACTTACCATATGTAAGTACAAGTATTTTTCTATATTTGTCTTTAAAATCATGAAAAACAACAAATCTTAAAATATTTCTTGCTTCTACTATGTTATTTTGTTTTCAAATATCACAACGACTGTACTATTTTTGCGTTAAATACATTGCTTCTTAAACACTACTTATGTTTGTCGCTAAGTGACTGGACAAGCAATGTAAAAATCACAAATCGATACTTTACTAAGCGGACGCATCGCGTAGTACGGCCGCTGCTTCTTGCGACGAGTTAGTGATGTGCTTGTGCAGATCCACTAACGTAGGCTATCGACAACAATGTTGATTGACGAATGATATTATAATAATAATATATTGCTATTATAGTTTATTTTTCAATTTGTCAACCGTTTTAGCCCGGTTGGAAGATCGATGTGAAATAGTGTTTATTACTTATTTTGATTATTTTACAGCCTAGTAGAGAAATGCGTAACCAACTTTCGTAAAGTAAGTTAATAAAATTTTAGGTTAATAATCGGTGGATTGTGTTTTGAATTATTGTATATTATGCTTCATCCTCGTGCTATTTTCTTACTTATTTATGGTCATTGTATTTTACTTCCGTCAAAGCTTCGAATGCATTATATTAATCGGCATGGTTCAGATAATATATTAGTGACTTTTGCTTAAAATAAGTCAACATATTCATGCTGTTCGCGACGAAGCGTCATCAACCATACTAAATGGTTCATAGAAATTGAAGTTTGTATGTGTAGACATGTCTGCTTACCACGGCGCGCCACCTGATACTAAAATGAATTTTAGAGGCACGTTTATATTTATACTAAAATTTTACCTACATTTTTTGAGATAGTAGTATAATGTTTTTAGTGTTTGTCAGTATGTTATAGGGTTCAATAGTTCACCCTTAACAGAGTAAAATCATTAGAAAGCATACTGATAAGAGTTATCATAGTAAAAAACATAAATTTCTGTCATACGATACGTCTGTGCTCGGCGACGGATTAGTTCCGAATGAACCGTGAGAGGGAACCACACGTTATTTATAGTTTTGGTGGTTTTTGAAAATATTATAGTAATTAAAAACATGTTTTTAAGGGCTTATCCTATGTACTGGACATGAAATCAGTACATAATGATGAAACTATGTGAAGACCACATAGTTTCTGCTATGTAAATAGGAATATTGACTTGATATCTCAAACACCAAATATATGGTTTTAGGTCATTTTAGGGTATATGGGGGACCTAGACCGGGACAGGAAGCCTATATACACCTCATAGTTAGCGTAGTCTTTTATATAAAGCCCATTTACTTGAGATATCAAGTCAGTATATAATAGAAAAACTGCTGTTTATCTGGTTTTTGGCAATCGCTTACGGTTTTAGGTGCCCTAAGTACCTAGAAACATATAGGTGTACTGGTAAAAGTACTACCATTGGAAAGCTTGCTAAAAGGGCTTCCAGGCGGTTTCTAGATGGGAAGAATCGCTTGGATAGTCAACGAGATAAGCAGTCGTGAAAAATGTAAACAACGTAAAACGTTGAAATTTGTAGACCCTTCAGGTGGAATAACTCCATGAAGGGAATAGATGTACTCATGGTGTAAGTACTTTCGGATGGCTTGCTGGACTAGCTACCAAGCCATCACTTTGGAGCGAAAATCGCTCAAGTAGTTTAAGTACAATTCCAGAAAATAGGTTTCTGGAAATGTAATTTTTAGTCAGTTTTTGGCACTCCCCGGGACTATACACCCTTGGGAATTCCGAAAATAAGGAATTTTTGGGGACCTCCCGATGGCCCGTTAAACGCACCATCGTGTTGTCCCAATCTTATTAGTGTTTTTATATCTAGTTTCTCTGATAGCTGGGCGCAAAGAAAGTGACCAGCTATCAAATTTGTACATATCAAGGCACCTTATGTGCATATGACCTAGATAGACTTACATAAACACTAGAAATGTAAAGTGTGGTCTATTGGCTACCAGAATCCCCATAATAGGCGGTGATTGCCTGGTTAGCCTAAGTAGGAAGTCCTAAAGTCGGTGAAATGACTTAGGAATTTATAGATTCATTACATAAGGGATGATATCCCATAGAAGATTCCCGAAAATAAGCTTTTTCTAGACGTCAACAGACAGCCTGCTATTGGCACCAGCAGGTCAACCCAACCTATAGATATCCTTAGGCTAGGTTGAAAACTATTAAGGTTTTAACTGGGAAATAAAGGGAATTGTCCTTTTATTTCATGGAAATAGTCTAGGGAAGCTATCAATACCTGGAAATTAGGTATATTGATTAGATACATAGATAGGGGGCGTTACTGTGTTACAGTACGAAGGAATCCAGCTATTGATAGCACCATGGAAGGGGTGCGGTAACCCTATTTACCAAATATGTATAAGGGTTTTTTACATAAATAAAAATTATTTTCGGCGAGAATTTGCGGGGCTCTCAATAATGGCACGATGCGAGGGTATAAAGAACCCCCGGGCCCAAAATAGAATTTGTAGTCATCCAAAGCTAGTCGCTTGTACTTGTCTTAGTAAATAAGAAGTAATTCTTATATAGAATCACGTCTCAGAAATTGTTGAGAGCCCTAGAATCGTGCCGTGTACTGAATAACTTAGTGTTTCATTTAATTCATCGACTTCAACCCTTATGAAGACATCCCTTTTCGATCCTGTCGAGCTGAACCTCGGAACCTGGACACCAGGAGTGCTGATCCAGAAGTAGGCAACCCGGAATCTGGAAATAACTCAAGTACAGCCAACACATCGTTGAATCGTTAGAGTCGATTTGCAACCCTACGTCACTGCTGCAGCTAGGCATCCAAGAACCTTTGTTTTCGTTGATGTGGATGGGGCGTTCAGCGGCAATGGCCAGAAGGTTTACGCCCTTCTTTTCTCGGGGCCAATGAACACGCTACGTCCTGCACATTTAATGGTCCTTCGAGCCGGATTTGAACCAGCGACCTATGGATGTCAGGAAGAAACAGTGGTGGAATTAATTTTTCGAATTTTGGAGAAATTAATTTCACAAATAAACCAAAAATCGACGTGCACTGCAGGGAACAAGTCCTACGTGCCCTATTTGCCGCTGGATCCAAGAGGTAAAATTCTGGAGACAGTTATTGAAAATACCCTATTTTTTCAATAATTGTAAGAAAATAGAAGAAATTTTCTGTGAGCCGCAAAATGCTGTATGAAGACAGATGCGCATCCTTGAAGCCCCAAGAATAGTTCCTGAAGACTTATCGCTGAAAACTACCCTATGTTATCAGTGATTTGTTCTAGAACTGAACGCTTGTTTATTCAACCAAGAATACTCGTTCAGAAGATTGGATTACGTCTTTGACGCGGAAGAATAGTTCCTGAAGACTTATCGCTGAAAACTACCCTTATGTTTTTAGCGATTTGTTTAAAAAACGAGCGCCCGTCAGAAAAATACAAGACGTGCGTTTAGAAGGCTGATGTGCATCCTTGATGATTGAAGAATAATTCCTGAAGCCTTATGACTGAAAACAACCCCTATGTTTTCAGGAAAATTTTGAAGACTGAATTTTCGTCAGTGAATGGAAGAAACGTACTCTGAAGACTTAGATACGGTTCGGATGTACTGACTATGCGGTTCCTGAAGCACTATCACTGAAAATAAATTTGAAGATTGAATTTTCTTCAATCAAGCAAGATACGTGCTCTGAAGATTGATGCACGGCTCTGATGCTTTGGACAAGCAGTTCATGAAGCATCACCACCGAAAAGTAACCTTGACTTTTCGGTGATTTAGAATTTGATTGAATTATAGTCAATCAAATAGAACATACACGTTTATGGGAAAAATAAACTTGTATAGCAAATGCCTGAAGTTTCCTGAAGACTTATCACTGACCGTAAGTTTTTAGTGATATTTTATTTGAAGATTGAATTATAGTCAATCGAAGTGGAGGTTAACTTCTGGAGATCGTCGGTTTGAACGCTGAAGCCCGGAACTGGGACTTATCTTTGAAAACTAACTTCGAGTTTTCAAAAGAAAATATTTCAACAACAATGCCGATAACCAGATCCAAAGGCAAGACGCCGGAGGCATGGACCGTGGAGTTGGATCAGCCAGCTGGCATCAGACATGAGCTGCCGCCGTGTTCACCTTCCACAACCGAAGGGACCGAGCCGTCGGACGAGCAGCGCCATCTAGCGCCTCAAACTGAAAGCACTCCGACGCATCAACCAATAGAAACTGATCAAGCGGTTTCTACCAGAGTAACCAGATTAGAAGGAGCTTCAGACACAACATTGAAACCTTCTCAGAAAGAGAAGATTTCCGAAGAAGACAGACGTACAGCGATGCCGATGACTACCCGGGGTGACGCCCGTATCGAACATAGCCGTCCGCCGTCAACTAGAGTGACTCGGTCACGAAAAAACATAGACAAAGCTCGCGAAGACTTACTCAAAATTAAGTTGGAGCTTGCACAACTGGCACTTCAGAGAGCGGAGGAAGAGGGTTCCGAAGCTGAATACCTGGATGACAGAAACTCGAATGACGAGTACGTGCGTTCATGGCTAGAAGAGGCACCAGAACCTCAGCCTGAGAAGGAGGATAACGTCGTTGAAGGGGGAACCAGAAATTCTATGCATAGACCCCTGACTGCGGCCGCCACCAAATCGCAAATAGAAGGTCAGCATCCTAAGGAAAAAGAAGTGCGAAAACCTCCAGTTGCAGCGTCAGCTGAGTGTACAGGAGGTCAGAGGGATAGCCTCCGTCCATTCCTGACGGAGTTGACGTCCGCTATAGCGTCGCTAGCCGACAGGAAAATAGAACAGCGGGACCAACCGAACCCCTCTGCGTCGAAATTCGTCATGACATTGCCGAATTTCAATGGTTCTCATACTGAATGGCTATCATTTCGGGCCATATATGAGACAACTCGAGCGTACTTTACGGACATCGAGAATACAGCGAGGCTGAGGAGAAGCTTACATGGACGTGCAATGGAAACCGTCAGCTCAGAACTCATCGGACATGCCAGGCCCGATGACATCATGAAGGAACTCGAGCTGCAGTTCGGCCGTCCAGACTCCATAGCGCAAGCTGAAACAGATAGATTACGCGGACTGCCGCGCTGCAGTGAGTCACCAAGAGACATCTGCGCGTTTGCAAGTCGCGTAAGAGGTGCTGTAGTCACGCTCCGCGCGTTAAAAAAGGGTCATTACCTTATGAACGCGGAGCTTATGCGATTGTTAACAGAGAAGTTACCCAATTCGCTACGAGCACAATGGTACCGATCATATTCGGAGAAGTACCAATCGGTGCCAGATATTTCATTGTTCAGTAATTTTATATCTGAACAGGCACACTTCTGTAGTCCATTCGCCCCACCCGAAGGCATCGCTTCGGCCGAGGCGAACACCAACAGACGCGTCACACAAAGGACGCATATAGCTACGGACCAACCGGTAGGAAAATGCCGTGTTTGCGACGTGGGACATCACTACGCCACTGGATGTGCACAATTCAGGGGCGTAGCTGTCGAGAAAAGATGGGAGCTAGCGAAAAAACACAATCTATGTTATCGCTGCCTTCAACATCGACGAGGCAACCACACTTGTAAGAGAAAACAGTGTGGCCAAGACGGGTGCAGAGATACGCACCATCGGCTTCTTCATAGGAAGAAGCAACAGCAGAGGGAAGCCAACAAGAAGCCCGATGTTCCTGAATCCCGCAAGGATCCTCAGGAAACGGTGGCCAGTTTCGGGTCACCATCGAGCCAGGCGTACCTCAAGATAGTGCCGGTCCGGGTAATCGGACCGGCGGGAGAGGTAGCAACATACGCTCTCCTAGACGATGGGTCCACCGTTTCGCTGATGGATGAAGACATCGCGAGGCAAGTCGGGGCAGAGGGCCCTGTGGACCCGCTCAAGATCGGTGCGATAGGCAACACCATGCTCACCACCCCATGCTCAAGAAGAGTCAAGGTGACGCTGGTTAGCCCGCAAGAGAGAAGGGTACAATTTAAAGCACGTACTATACCTAAACTCAGCTTGGCAAAACAAACAGTGAGCGATAGGGTTGTCGCACGCTGCAAGCATTTAACCGACTTGAGAAAAGAGTTGATGTACAACAATGGCGTGCCAAAAATACTCGTCGGCCAAGACAACTGGCATTTGTTATTGGCCAGCGAGATTCGCAGAGGTCCAAGACACCAACCAATTGCGTCACTTACAGCGATGGGTTGGACACTACATGGCGCGCACAGTAGTTTACTACGACAACAAGTACATCATGTCAATAGAATAACAACTGATGACAATTTGGATCATCAGTTGCGCGAACATTTCGCCATAGAATCGTTGTGCATAAACCCACAGCGACCCGCCTCTGACCCAGCAAGAAGGGCAGAGGACATTTTGAATCGATCAACTGTCCAATTAGAGAATGGACACATCGAAACCGCCATGCTTTGGCGTAATGAGCATGCTGAGATGCCAGATAGCTTTGAGACAGCTCTGAAGAGGCTTGTCTCAACAGAAAAGAAGCTGGACAAGAACCAGGAACTTCTAAGAAGATACTCAGACCAGATGGACTCGCTAATTGCGAAAGGGTACGCTGAAAGGGCACCCGCAATTAGCACGCCGGGCAAAACTTGGTACCTCCCACACTTCGATGTCTTCAACCCAATGAAGCCAGACAAACTTCGCATCGTACATGACGCTGCCGCCAAATCGAGAGGAATGTCACTGAATGACTTCCTGTTAACTGGGCCCGACCTATTACAGTCGCTGCCAGGCGTAATGATGCGGTTTCGCCGCCACTGCGTCGCAATAACCGGTGACATAGCGGAGATGTTCATGCAAGTGAAGGTGCGGAGCCAAGACCGAGACGCGCTTCGCTACCTGTGGAGGGGAAACCGCAGAGAAGGAGCGCCAGAAGAATATAGAATGACGTCCATCATTTTCGGCGCAGCCAGTTCGCCTTGCACAGCAATTTTTGCAAAGAACTGGAACGCAAACAAATATATAGAGAAGCACCCTGAAGCTGTGGATGCTATACTACGTAGTCATTATATGGATGACTACCTAGATAGTTATAGAACTATCGAGAAGGCGGCAGAAGTCGCTAGTATGGTGCGAAAAATACACCTACAGGCGAGGTTTGAACTCAAGAAATGGGTTTCAAATAGCTCGCAGCTCCTAGAAAAAATGGACCCATCGCACATACAAACTGAGATGGTATCCATTGGAGATATAGATACGTCGGAAAAGATACTCGGCCTCATATGGAGGCCAGGCGAAGACACGCTGGGTTTCAACCTCACACTCGCGCGTCTGCCTGAGGGTATCTTGGACCGAGAGGCGCCCACCAAGCGAGAGGCGCTCAGAATAGTAGCGTCGCTATACGACCCACTCGGACTCGCCTCACCAGTAACCATCAAGGCGAAGCAAATATTGCAAGAAGCATGGAGGCGAGGCGTCGACTGGGATCAGAGGCTAGATGTTGACCTGGCATTACAACCCGGGTACAACATTTACGCCTACTTAAAGACGATAGCGTACCAAGATGCTATCCTGAAGATAGATACGCTATTGAAGAAATAGATAAGAATAGCTCGCTGCGACCTTTACAAATTCAGGTCGTCGACGGCGTGCTGCGACTAAGAAGTCGCATAGCAGCTACGCAAGAGGTAGCTGAAGAAGTGATGCGCCCGCCTATATTACATGGCGACCATCACATAACGCAGTTGTACATAGACTGGACACATCGCAGTCTACAACATAGTGGCACCGAACTCACAATTAATGAGGTACGGCAGCACTACTGGGTCGTGAAGATGCGACCAACAGCGAAGAAGGTGATAGCAAGATGCCTGCATTGCCGTATACGCAAGGCACAGCCACCAGTACCTGCGACCGGCGACCATCCGAAAACGCGCCTCGCTCACCATAAGAGGCCGTTTACATATACCGGGCTCGACTATTTCGGCCCGCTATCCGTCACCGTCGGTCGGCAGCATCAGAAGAGATACGTAGCACTATTTACGTGTCTCACATCAAGGGCGGTGCACCTTGAAATCGCCGCCAGCCTTAGCGCAGACTCCGCCATATTGGCGCTGCGCCGATTCGCCGCACGCAGAGGATGCCCAGCTGAGATACACTCAGACAATGGCACCAACATGCACGGCGCCGACAGAGAGCTGCGAGACGCCTTCAAAACAGAGGCAAGTCGTAGAGGCATCGTATGGCGCTTCATAACGCCATCAGCGCCATTCATGGGAGGCGCCTGGGAGCGCCTAGTTCGTTGTGTAAAAAACACACTATACAATGTACTTACAGAAAAACACCCCACCGAAGAGGTGTTGTCCACACTGATTTGTGAGGCAGAGTACATTGTAAATAGCCGACCATTGACACACGTGTCGGTAGATGGTGATGATGATGAATCCATCACACCGAATCACCTTTTACTCGGTGGGTCAGCCAGACTACCTACACCTGGCACGTTCACCGAGCAAGATATAGACAGCAGGAAAATATGGCGACGATCACAGATCCTCGCTGATATGTTCTGGAGTCGCTGGGTCAGAGAGTACCTGCCGGAGCTCCAAAACCGGCGGGAGCCACATAGTAGTGGGCCCAGATTTAAAGTGGGTGACCCTGTCCTGATAGCCGACGGCCAGCTGCCCCGCAATACGTGGCCGCGAGGCCGCATTGTGGCCGTGTATCCAGGAATCGACGGAGAAATCCGGACCGCTGAGGTACGCACGCTTGGCGGTACCTTGAAGCGTCCGGTGAAGAAACTCGTCCCACTGCCCCAGTAACCAGAGATGCCGGAGCGGCGACCGTCCTCTCGGTGGGCCTGGCCGGCAGCCGAGAAATGCCGTCCGTCGCTCACCGAAGGAATGCAGCGCCGCGCCGACAACACTTCGAGTCGACACAGCACTGCACGGCGGGAGATATGTTCGCGACGAAGCGTCATCAACCATACTAAATGGTTCATAGAAATTGAAGTTTGTATGTGTAGACATGTCTGCTTACCACGGCGCGCCACCTGATACTAAAATGAATTTTAGAGGCACGTTTATATTTATACTAAAATTTTACCTACATTTTTTGAGATAGTAGTATAATGTTTTTAGTGTTTGTCAGTATGTTATAGGGTTCAATAGTTCACCCTTAACAGAGTAAAATCATTAGAAAGCATACTGATAAGAGTTATCATAGTAAAAAACATAAATTTCTGTCATACGATACGTCTGTGCTCGGCGACGGATTAGTTCCGAATGAACCGTGAGAGGGAACCACACGTTATTTATAGTTTTGGTGGTTTTTGAAAATATTATAGTAATTAAAAACATGTTTTTAAGGGCTTATCCTATGTACTGGACATGAAATCAGTACATAATGATGAAACTATGTGAAGACCACATAGTTTCTGCTATGTAAATAGGAATATTGACTTGATATCTCAAACACCAAATATATGGTTTTAGGTCATTTTAGGGTATATGGGGGACCTAGACCGGGACAGGAAGCCTATATACACCTCATAGTTAGCGTAGTCTTTTATATAAAGCCCATTTACTTGAGATATCAAGTCAGTATATAATAGAAAAACTGCTGTTTATCTGGTTTTTGGCAATCGCTTACGGTTTTAGGTGCCCTAAGTACCTAGAAACATATAGGTGTACTGGTAAAAGTACTACCATTGGAAAGCTTGCTAAAAGGGCTTCCAGGCGGTTTCTAGATGGGAAGAATCGCTTGGATAGTCAACGAGATAAGCAGTCGTGAAAAATGTAAACAACGTAAAACGTTGAAATTTGTAGACCCTTCAGGTGGAATAACTCCATGAAGGGAATAGATGTACTCATGGTGTAAGTACTTTCGGATGGCTTGCTGGACTAGCTACCAAGCCATCACTTTGGAGCGAAAATCGCTCAAGTAGTTTAAGTACAATTCCAGAAAATAGGTTTCTGGAAATGTAATTTTTAGTCAGTTTTTGGCACTCCCCGGGACTATACACCCTTGGGAATTCCGAAAATAAGGAATTTTTGGGGACCTCCCGATGGCCCGTTAAACGCACCATCGTGTTGTCCCAATCTTATTAGTGTTTTTATATCTAGTTTCTCTGATAGCTGGGCGCAAAGAAAGTGACCAGCTATCAAATTTGTACATATCAAGGCACCTTATGTGCATATGACCTAGATAGACTTACATAAACACTAGAAATGTAAAGTGTGGTCTATTGGCTACCAGAATCCCCATAATAGGCGGTGATTGCCTGGTTAGCCTAAGTAGGAAGTCCTAAAGTCGGTGAAATGACTTAGGAATTTATAGATTCATTACATAAGGGATGATATCCCATAGAAGATTCCCGAAAATAAGCTTTTTCTAGACGTCAACAGACAGCCTGCTATTGGCACCAGCAGGTCAACCCAACCTATAGATATCCTTAGGCTAGGTTGAAAACTATTAAGGTTTTAACTGGGAAATAAAGGGAATTGTCCTTTTATTTCATGGAAATAGTCTAGGGAAGCTATCAATACCTGGAAATTAGGTATATTGATTAGATACATAGATAGGGGGCGTTACTGTGTTACAGTACGAAGGAATCCAGCTATTGATAGCACCATGGAAGGGGTGCGGTAACCCTATTTACCAAATATGTATAAGGGTTTTTTACATAAATAAAAATTATTTTCGGCGAGAATTTGCGGGGCTCTCAATAATGGCACGATGCGAGGGTATAAAGAACCCCCGGGCCCAAAATAGAATTTGTAGTCATCCAAAGCTAGTCGCTTGTACTTGTCTTAGTAAATAAGAAGTAATTCTTATATAGAATCACGTCTCAGAAATTGTTGAGAGCCCTAGAATCGTGCCGTGTACTGAATAACTTAGTGTTTCATTTAATTCATCGACTTCAACCCTTATGAAGACATCCCTTTTCGATCCTGTCGAGCTGAACCTCGGAACCTGGACACCAGGAGTGCTGATCCAGAAGTAGGCAACCCGGAATCTGGAAATAACTCAAGTACAGCCAACACATCGTTGAATCGTTAGAGTCGATTTGCAACCCTACGTCACTGCTGCAGCTAGGCATCCAAGAACCTTTGTTTTCGTTGATGTGGATGGGGCGTTCAGCGGCAATGGCCAGAAGGTTTACGCCCTTCTTTTCTCGGGGCCAATGAACACGCTACGTCCTGCACACATGCTGTTTATTTGTTATGCATGGGTGTGTGTTTGTTTTCATATATTTAAGAATTTATTTACTAACTAGGGTTTTTTATAATAAAAACCTGCGGGGTAATTGCGTTACACACTTACAGAAGGAATCGGTTTCATCGGACAGTTCAACAACATTCATTGCGTTATTTACTTTGTTGAGCAGACCAATTTTTCTGGATTAGAAATATGCTTCAAAAGCATTCGATCTTGATTGATAGTGTGTTACGCAATTAGGGCGTTGATTAATACATGGCGAGGTTTAGAAGTAGCTTAGGATATATGTAAATGATAAATTTGTTGTTTTTGAACCTTTTCAGCTTCCCAAAAGATGCGAATTTAAAAAAGGAATGGATTGATGCCACAGGCATGCCACCTAACTGGTTCCCTACAAAAAATAGCTCCATATGCTCGGTTCACTTTGAGCTAGAAATGTTCCAGCCTCTAAAAAAAAGTCGCAGGCTTTTTGAATGGGCAATCTTAAAATTAAGAGTACACCTGATTTTTGAAGAAGTGGGTTAAATTTTATTTTATCACTGAAATCCATCCTCATGTTTTAGGGAATTCATAAAATCAGTCATTCATCTTTTCAGGATTGTACAACCAATACGGCCGAGATTTTCCGATCAAAAGTGTAATGTAAGTAAACAACAACTTCTATTATTTCTTCTTCATTTTAATATGTTTTATATTTGTATAATACTTACACATACTCTGACCCACCTTCTGTGTTTATTTTATTTTGTTTGTTATTTATATATTGTTATATACTGGCCACCTAGAATCCATACCTGTCAAATTGGCGACGAGGATGTCGACTACTGATATAACAAAATTAAAGAGAACTCGCGCGTCATTGCGTGGTTTAATTACAAAGCTTGAAAATTACGTAAACACCCAAGAAACTCTACCATACGAAGAAACAGAGTCAAGACTACAATCACTTAAAGAAACGTTACAGAAATTACAAGAAATACAACATGAAATAGAATTAGAAACACCAGACGAACAACTAGACCAAGAGATAGAAACCAGGTACAATTTTGAAGAGAAATGTGTCATCATTAAGACGAAACTTCTCATATTACAAAACAGAGTAAATCAACGAATCACACCGCTGCAAACATCGGCATCACATGTGAGTACGATTACACAACATGAACGCGGGCCAAAAATGAATTTCCAGCCCTTTCAAGAAAAAGAGACTTTCGCAAATTTTACCAAACGACTAACTGTATTTTTCTTGCTCAATAAAATCGAAGATCCTAAAATTAAAGTGTACACCTTTCTTGCCGCATTATCACCCGAATTACATGAAAAGTTACATGATTTATGTTCTCCGGAGGATCCAATTGATATGAACTTAATAGAACTCACACAGATTCTAGACGACTACATAGATCCTAAGCCTAGTATATGGGCGTTACAACACAGATTTATTACGCATACACAACGTGAAGATGAAACAGTAGCAACATACGAGCATCAGGCGAGATAGTGGTCAAACGCGAGCCTATAGACTATAAAAAAAAAAAAAAAAAAAATACGCCTCAGATTTAAAGAAAAAATCCTTGAACTGCGAATTCAAGTGCCACAATTGTCAAAAGTCTACCTCAGAAAGTTTCCTAGCCCTACAATTTATCCGTGGATTAAAAGACAGTGAAATACGAACGAAAATTCTTCAAGAAAGAGATACACCACCTTTTACTAAACTAGTTCACATTGCTACATTCATGGAAATGGGAAAATCAGAAAACATGAAAATATCCGCAGACATGCACAAAGATTTGGACACAGTAAACAAGATTACAAAATCGAAAAGTAGAGATAACGAATCACGACCATCATCATCTCCGTTAACTATAAGAGATTTAAAAGGAAAATGTTACCGATGCGGTAAAGACGACCACCGATCTAATGATTGCGGTGCCATCAAGTCTACCTGCCTGAAATGCAAGAAAATTGGACATCTAGCACGAGTTTGTTTGCAACGGAACCTAAAAACCAATCTACTCGAGGACACTATAAGTAACTCGAGTTGCGACAGTATTGGAGATATCAATTTAATCAAAAGTGAAATAACGGACAAATATATGATCACAGTAAAAATTGAGAACAAACAAGTAAGCATGGAATTTGATACGGGAGCGGCCTTGTCAACAATGTCACTCAAACAATACAAAAGCCTACAAATACCAAATAAAATTTTCAAAACTGATACGAAATTGAGAACATACACTGATGAAATTATCAAGCCTGCAGGAGTAACATACATCAAAGGGACGTATAAAGACCAGATATTCAACGGGAAGCTTTACATAATCAATCAAAACGTTGACCCAATTTTTGGTAGAAGCTGGATTAGAGAAGTTAATATGAAAATTGCAGATTTAAGAGTAGTACGAACTTCAGAACAATCCGACAAACTTGATAAATTATTACAAGAATTTTCATCAACTGTTTTTAGATCAGATCTAGGCAAAATACCCAACTACGAAGCTCATTTAAATCTCAAAGAAAATATACAACCAATATTTATAAAACCATGACGTATACCGTACGCTTTAAAGGAAAAAGTCGATAAAGAAATTGAACGACTGTGTGCAGAAGGGGTGATTACGAAAATAGACCAATCAAACTGGGGTACACCAATAGTACCGATTGTGAAACCAAACGGGAGCATTCGACTATGTGCAGACTACAAGGTCACCCTTAACAAAGTCATCAGAGATGAACATTACCCAATTCCTATAATTGAGGATATATTTGCGGAAATGAACGGCGGCAAATACTTCTGTACTTTAGACACTACCCAAGCCTATCTTAATATGGTCATGGATGAAGAAAGCGCCCTTTTACAAACATTAAGTACACACAAAGGTACTTACAAAGTGAATCGCTTGATGTTTGGAGTCAAAGTGGCACCAAGCCTTTGGCAGAAATTTATGGATCAGTTACTTCAAGGACTAGACGGAATTAAGTGCTTTTTTGATGACATCATAATTCAAGGAGCATCAGAAGACCAACTTTTAACACGTTTAAGACAAGTCTTGCAAAAACTAAAAGATAGTAACCTCCGCGTGAATAGAGAAAAATGTAGTTTTTTTAAACGTAATATTAACTACCTAGGACACACAATAGATAAAGAGGGTTTACATAAGAACAAAGACAAAGTCAAGGCCATCACGAATACAGTAAGACCAAGAAACATAAACGAACTACGAACCTTCCTTGGTATGGCCAACTACTACAACAAGTTTATACCGAACCTTGCCTCTTTAACGAGTTCTTTAAATGAATTACTGAAGAAAGATAAAGATTTTCACTGGACTTCTAAATGTGAAGACAGCTTTAACAACATAAAGAAGGAGATTTTGAGCGACAGAGTTCTAATTCATTTTGACCCAGGTAAACAGTTGATACTAGCCACAGACGCCTCACCGACAGGCTTAGGAGCTGTTCTGTCTCACAAACTAACAGATGGCTCAGAAAGGCCAATCGCTTTTGCCTCAAGGTCACTCTCAACTAGCGAAAAGAAATATAGTCAAATCGACAAAGAAGCTACGGCAATCTACTGGGGCATTAAAAAGTTTTTCCACTACTGTTACGGCAGGAAATTCGTTTTAGTGACTGATCATAAGCCGCTTACCTCGATTTTTCATCCACACCAGACATTACCTGCACTAAGCACAATGAGATTATTCCATTACGCACATTTTTTGTCGGGATTTGACTACGACGTGGAATACAGAGCTTCGGTGAAACATTCAAACGCTGACTACCTATCAAGATTTCCAGTTGAAATAGCAAAAGAAACATCAATAGACCAACATTGTGCGTATCAATTGCAACAGATCAACATTTTAGATATCCGACCAGAAGTTATAGCCAGTGAAACGAGAAAAGACAATGACTTAAATACTTTACTACAAGCACTACAGACAGGTCACTCATTACGTCAGTATGGTTATGGTGATAATGAATTAACACTCCAGGATAACTGCATATTGAAAGGTACCAGAGTGGTAATACCCAAAAGTTTACGTGATCGAGTTCTTGATGAACTACATGCGGGACATATCGGTATACTTAAAATGAAATTGCTAGCACGCAGCTACATATACTGGAAAAATATTGACATGGACATTGAGAACAAGGTAAAATCTTGTAGAGCGTGCCGATTAGAACAGAATGAATCACCAAAAGCTCCTCTACACCACTGGGAACAACCTAGCGGCCCCTGGCAACGAATTCATATAGATTTTGCAGGACCTGTTCTAGGACACCAACTTCTAATAGTCGTAGATGCATTCACAAAGTGGGTTGAAGTTTTTCCCACCAAGACCACAACGAGCGCATGGTGCATTGCTAAGTTTAAGGAGTTATTTTGCACATTTGGCATACCGTACACACTGGTATCAGACAACGCACGCCAGTTTGTATCCCAAGAATTTAAAACCTACCTTACCAGCTGTGGAGTAACACATTTGACGTCAGCTCCGTACCACCCAGCAACTAACGGTCAGGCTGAACGTTACGTGCAAACTATTAAGAAAGCACTACGTGCAATGGAAGGGGAGAGGGGCAACCTTACGGATAAGCTCCTTGTGCTAAAAACTCGGCTCAGACGCACACCAGTCCAGGATGGACATACTCCCTATGGACTAATGTTCAATTGGGACGTTAGAACTAAGCTACACGTGATGTTCAGGGATTCAACTGCACCGACAGCGTTCAGATCAGAGAACACACCACCTCCTGTCAGAGCTTACTCCGTAGGTGATCGAGTGCAGGCCAGAGCATACTCCGACCAGAGACGCAGATGGGAGTTCGGCACGATAATGCGTCGTTTCGGTAATCTGCACTATGAAGTGCGAACTGACGGTGGCGTTATATTATGGCGCAGACACCTGGAGCAGTTGCTGCCGGCCCCGGGTGTGCGGCAGCTAGGAATCGCGGCGGAGGACTGTTATATACTGGCCACCTAGAATCCATACCTGTCATGTTGACGACGTGTGACATTCATCTTTCATTGTACAGCTTATTAATTATATACTTCTACATAATGAAAATGTGTATTTAATATATATTCTATTTTATTGTATTATTTAAGTATTTTCCGTTTCCGTAAGTGTGTCCGTGGCATCAACAGTTGGTCTTATCAGAATATCAGCGCAGCTTTATTTCCTTTTTAAGATATCGCTGCACATGCTGAGATAGGACCCTTTTTGGTCTCGCACGGGGTTTTTATTTTTAATTTTGTTTTATTTTAAGTTTTTTTTATGTTTGATTTCTCGTGTCTCCTGTGCGGGTCACAAATAAATGCTTTTTCTTTCTTTCTTTTTATTTGACCGATCACTATGATAATGAAATATTAAGAGTAAAGTCGAAAGCGCCAGGATAGCCCACGAAATTCAAATTTTCTTGATTTATTTGCAGATCAGTATTAGGTTATAGTTGATTTAAATATGATTCGCGATCGTAATAATTTGAATTTCGCGTGCTACCTTGGCACATCCCTCTTAACTTGTTGTGCGTTTTGTTCATTTAGCCATTACAAGAATTGAATGTTTTGGAGTTATCTGACCACTTAAAATCGCCTAACTAACAATCCGATGAGCCATCTCTAAAACGCATATGCCTTAATATTCACCAAAAGGAACAAGAAAGTCAGAAACCCCAGGAACAGGATTTGGTAAGAAGTTTTTAGAACTAGAAATTCACTTTAAAATAAACTATGTGGGTGTAACACTATACTAAACGTTCGTTATACGTTACGTTCTTCTATGTTTTCAGAAACCAGCAGACGCTTCCGATAATAGAAACACTCCGAAAACGGAGAATGCGCATCGAAATTACTCAGAAAGAAAACATGATAAAAAACAAAGATCACAAATTAAACGACTACAAAAGAAAGAATGCCGGTATCGTAAAAAAATTGCAAATTTAAAAGATGTTTTGGCAGATATTCATGAAAAAAAGTTTGTGAATTCAGACCAATCCGCACATTTAGAGAACCTCGGTGTAAATGATTTAATATCTTGTTACGAAAACACTACATTAAGTAATAAAATATTAAAAACCAAGTATTCGCCAGCTCTTAGAACGTTTGCTTGTACCCTTCATTTTTACTCGCCGAAGGCATACGAATATGTACGAAAAAAATTCCAGACTTGTTTACCTCACTCACGCACTATAAAAAAATGGTACGAATCAGTCGATGCGCAGCCAGGTTTTACACAGGAATCTTTTAAAGCATTGAAGTGTAAGGCTCGTAATACCGACTATAGATTGTTATGTAACTTAGTAATGGACGAAATGGCGATCAGGAAGCGAATTGAGTGGGACGGAAAAAAATGCATGGATATGTTGTTATAGGTAATAAGGGAACATCAGGCGATTACTTGGCAGAAGCTAAAGAGGCGCTTGTGTTTTAGGTTACAGCAATTAACGGAGCATTCAAGATACCAGTAGGATATTTTCTTGTAGCCGGCGTTACAGGAGAACAGCGTTGTAGCTTAGTAAGGCAATGTTTAGAGTTGCTGGCAGAAACTGGCATTGAAGTAACTTCACTGACCTTTGACGGCTGTCCAGCAAATATTTCCATGGCAAAGGAACTCGGATGCTCACTAAATACAGAAAAACTGAAATCCTTTTTTTATCATCCCCTTACAAATAAACCAATATTTATATTTCCCGAACCTTGCCATATGCTTAAGTTATTAAGAAATGCGTTCGAAGCTTATGACATTATGGTCGATGATCTAGGCAGACATATAAAATGGTGTCATTCAAAACAGCTTAATGATATCCAAGAAAAGTGAGAGTGTTGGCGATGCCCTGATGTTTTGTGCTGAACGTAACATGCCCAAATTTCAATCCGTTGATGGAACTGTTGACTTTTTTTAAATTATATATAATCTTTTTGATATTTTAAATTCTAGAAATATGATGCAACTTAAATTTAAAAAACCACTTTTTCCAGGTAATATACTGCGAACATTTGAATTTCTCGATAAAACTGAAACTTATATAAATTCCTTACGGTTAACAGATGGTTCGAAATTAGTGCAATCTGGTAGAAAACTGGGTTTATAGGATTTTTGGTGTGTATAAAAAGCATAAAAGATATTTATATCCATCTTATTGATAAAGAACAGTACCTACCAGCCTATAAAATAAGCCAAGACCAAATAGAGCTAATGTTTGGCCACATTCGCGCTCATGGTGGGTGTAACACTAACCCCACGGCCCGACAATTTCAGGCTATTTACAAAAAATTGTTAGTTAAATCCGAACTGAGAGACATAGACAACGGCAATTGCACATCTCTTGAAGAAATATCTTTTTTAACATGCTCATCCGCTGTGCAACATATAAATGTAACTATTGAACCACGTTATACAGATGAAATTGTTAATGACAATATTGATCAGCTGTACGAGCAGGCACAATTTGACGAAGAAGTTAGTACGCTTGTCCAAGACTTGTCGGATTTTGGCTCGCAAGCCATTTCTTACATTGCGGGATTTTTTGTGCATGGTTTAATAAAAACTATAAAATGTGAGACATGCACTGGTGCGCTACTTGCCGACAAATATGAAGAAGCACATAATTTTATAAAGTACAAGGACAAAGGCGGACTTATTTACCCATCTCCTGATGTAGTCATGATTTGTAAGAGAATGGAAATAATCATAAAATCATAAACAGCTTGTCTTACCGATGATAAATTAACAGTTAAAACTAAAAATGTCAAACAGGAACTCATGGCAAAGGCTTTGCCACATTTCATAGGAGTAGATATCTTTGATAACATTAAGGTTCACCAATTTGAGCAGTCCCCAATGAATAATCACATAATATTTTTTATTAAAGCAGTCATGGAAAAATATTTAAATTTAAGATTACACTTTTTGACAAAAAATGCCACCCCAGTAATTTCAAAGCGTCAAGTGCTACAAAAATACCTACACCTTACAGGTCAGTGAGTAAAACACCATAGCAGGGTTCAACAATACGCTATGACAGCCTAAACCAACGTTTTTGGATTTTAGGTTTTTTTAATTTTTTGATTTACTTAATACTATTTTTTTTGCTACATATTGTTTATCTTTATTATAATATTTTCTGGACATGCTGATTTTTATTGATTTTGTTTTCAGGACACCAAAAAAATTTTCGTACAATAATAAATGGAAATATCGATAACTTTCCGATTTAGTCAATCACTAGCGTATGTGTAAAACAAATTGCTTTTGCACAGCACAACGATAGCGGTCCATGTTTTTGTGTGGGTAAGTTGTACGGTGCATGGTATATAAACGCTGTGTTTGATGGGATAAGGTTTATAATTGATTGTGTAGTACGTTCTGATTTAAGAAATGCGGGGATGTGTGCGCGACTGCGTATACTGCGCCTTTACTGAATTGCATGTGTAGTAGTTGCCGTGTGGTAGGGGCAAACTGGAGACACAGGGTTCCGATATATTTTCGCCTGCCGGGCATATCTCCTCTTGTTTATTATATCTATGGTTTTAAAGTATTTTTGGACCTGCTGAAGACTGTATGAATATATTTGTATTGTATAAACTCAATTTCTTATAGTATTATATAACTGCACAGCACGTGTGAGAGTATTATGTACCCAACTGTAAATCTACCATTTACTGCACCTATGTGTCGTTCGTTGACTTGTGTGTGCCTTGGCAGTTGAGTGTGTCAAGCTCTCTCAAATGTATATCTGATGGTGGCGCGTGTGTTGGATCATTCGGTTCCCTTCATGATGGTTGAGCTGATGTTCGTGAACGGGCGCCGTCAGTTGGGATTGGTCATAACTTCTTAACTGCTTCGGATGTTAATGTTTTTCTAGTACCTATAATTATATAACTGCACAGCATTCTTCTCCATAACAAGCTACTTGCCGAATGCACGGTATAATATTTTTTATTCCATGTAAATTTAAATTGTGACATTCAAAAGTGCCGCTTGGTGGCCTAGTTGAAATAAATATCTTTGTCACCAAAAGCTGCTCATCTTTGTCACGATGCAGCTGCTCCTCCAAGCGACGAGCCTGCTCCTCCTGACGGCGGCCTCTGGTCTACTTGTTGTTGGCGCTGACTCTTGGTGCGCATCCCCTCAGTTTCTTCTTTTGGTAGAACCGGCATAATCTATCCCGCAATTCTGACACCAATTTGTTACGAGCTGGGGTTCAGGGTTAAATTATTTAAACAGCAGACTTCAATTAATCAATCACACTCTATTTTAAAAACACTTCTTGAACAATTACACTATTTTCCTTTTCTGATCGCTCTGTGTCGCTTCCAAATCGAAACTGGCCCACGACTAACACAACCGCTCTTTATATAGCACGGAAGATATTTCTGGAATGTTCCACACTGTTCTAGATAATTCGATAATCTTCCAGAACAATCGGCATTCGAACTCACTGTTCCCGAAGCGACTAGAAACTTCCAGAATGTTCGGTCGGAACATTCTGGAAAATTCCATTCGACACGAGAAGTTTTATTAGTTCCGCTATTCGATACTAGATGGCGCCATTAGTAACTACTTAGTTCTTCTACTCGTCACTAGATGGCGTTGCCCTATATTGTAACAATATTAAAGTACAAACCTGTAATAATTGTTCATAATGAGTTAGCGTCAAAGATCATAAGTGATACAAAAGATGAAAATGAGGTTACAAATACATGACTTTCTCTTTCCACTTTACGTCAAATAAAATCTGAGGTCCGGAGAGGACAGTGGCTAGATCCTAATCCGATTATATGTTTACTCAAAAATGCATGTAATGTGGTAATTATTTTGACAACCTTGTTTGAGCAAAGTCGACCTTCCCGTTCTGTTTCAAGGAGCGGCCGGCAAAGTTTTGCTGGCCGCTCTAACAGGCCGGCAATGATTTGCCGGCCGCTATTTTGACGTTTCAACGTTTAAAAAAATCAAATCCAAAAATGTTTTATTTAAAACACAGCTGGAAAAAGCGCGGGAACCTTGAAAATAATAAGGCGCCAAATCTCTTTAAGTTTAAAATTAATTTGTAATATATTGTTGAATACCTTGAAATTAGTTACAATTATAAATAGGAGTTGTATATATTAGTAAAAAGTGTAATAAATAATGGGGGGAAGTGTTAAAAAAAGAAAAAAAGCGGAGCCCCCTGATGGTCAAGCAGTACGGGACATCATGGAGACTTCTTCCGACTCCGATGAGTCAGCAGACAACAACAGGAAGTATCAAGTATTTAAAGTCCCCGGATACTCAAGGAAGTATCCTGAAAACAGCAAGAAAACAGAATACATCGTATTTTTATCGCATCAGACTGAACGCCCTTTTTCTGATAAAGACAGACTGGCTATTTCACATGCTATACGAAAATATTGCGTCACTGGCATATTACATTTAAGGTCCATAAATAAATTCAAAATAGGTATAACATTTGACTTATCCAACAATGCCAATGTATTCCTACAAAATAAAAAACTTTTAGACGGAATGGGCTTAAACGCAACAATACCTGCTGTCGACACCGAGGTGACCGGGGTTCTTACTTCAGTCCCCACGGACTTATCTAATAAAAGAATATCTGCTTTGATTGGGAGTTCCCGAAATGTCATACAGGTGAGGCGCTTCATGCGCCGCGTACAAAGTGAGGGTGGCGCGGTCACGTATAACCCCACTCAAACTGTTGCGGTTACTTTCGCCTTTACTGAATTACCGTAATACGTGTACCTTGACTCCTGGAGGCACGAGGTAAGCTGTTACGTTCCTCCTGTCAAACAGTGTTTGCAATGTATGAAGTTTGGACATATTGCAAAATATTGCAAGAATGAAGTTGTATGCTCCATATGTACAGACAAGCATAGTTTTAAAATTTGTAAAGAAGACCCCAAAAACGCTAAATGTGTAAATTGTGGTGGTAATCATGTTTCCATCTCAAACACTTGCCCACAGAAAAAAATTAAAATAGAAGAAAATAAAGTCAAGTCCAGAGCCGCTAAGTATTCCGATTTATTTAATGAACATTCTTTTCCAAAATTAACAAAGAAAAACATTGAAACACAGATTATTAATTTGACTAAATCAGATTTTTTTATGAATACTTTAACAAATGCTATTACTAAAATTATATTAAATCAAAAAGATAATCCCATTAATTCAACTTCCATAAAAGAAATTCTGCAACAAACTAATGGATCTTAATATAATGCAGTGGAACGCACAAAGTATTTTAAGTAACAAACTTTTATTAATTCAATTTCTTTATGAGCATAACATACATGTTGCAATTATATCAGAAACCTGGTTAACACCCATTAAACATTTTAACATTAGAGGATACAAAATAGAAAGACATGATATTGGAAATAAACATAATGGTGTAGCTATTTTAATTCGAAATAATATAAATTACAGGAAAATAATTACATATTCTGATAATTCCCTACAAAATATTTGTGTAAGAATTACTGTAAATAAAACAGAAATAAGTATTGTAAGTTTCTATTGTCCAACAAATTGCACTCCACCTTCTGACAAACATAAATTTGAATCTTTAATAAAATCTGTGCCTGAGCCGATGATATTTGCTGGTGATTTCAACGCTCATCACACATCATGGGGTTGTAATTCTATAAATCTAAGAGGTAGGGATATTTTAGAGATTGTTGATGATAATAATTTGGTGTTAATGAATAATGGTGAAGTGACAACAGTCGGTTCTTTAACGTGGCGTCCAAATGCCTTGGATTTGTCCATAGTTTCCCCATCATTGGCTCTATCCTGTGATTGATCTGTTCATTGTGATCCTCTTGGCAGCTACCACCTTCCTGTGATTATGAAAGTTTTTATTAATAATAGTAATATAGAAAACACTAGTAATAACACAAATTTGCCCACCTATCCTAACTTTAAAATGGTAGATTGGAAGATGTATGAACAAAATGTTGATTTACAACTATCTACTTTTCAGGATCAACATGTTGCTTCATTGGACAGGTATACAGAGTTCTGTAAAATTTTGCATTCTGCAATTAATAAGTGCCTTCTTTATCATAATACGTCTGCTTCTTCCTCGGCTGATTATTCTATCCGAAACTCTTACAGGAATTCGGTAAAAGCCCCTTCTCTCCCTTGGTGGAATAAAAAATGTTCAGAAGCAGTTCAAAAGTCTAAGTCAGCTTATATAAATTTTAAAAACAATCCGTCAGATGAAACATTTATAGAGTTTAAAAGATTACAAGCCTTCAAAAAACTTACTTTGAAAACAGAAAGATCAAATAGCTGGGTTGAACTTTGCAGCTCCTTTAATCGATGTACACCTTTGTCCAGAATCTGGAAATATATGAGGAAATTTAACAGAACATATTCTTGTAACAATAATGATGTCAATTGGATTCAGGATTTTCTGGAAAAATTTACCCCAGATTATGTAAATAATAAGTCAAATTTCCCCATTGCCAGTGAGTCAAACTCTGAAAATATATTTTTTGTAAAACCTTTTTCGATACAAGAATTGAAGTCTGCTGTTAATTCTAGGAAAGATAGTGCTTTTGGACTGGATGGTATTCCATACATTATGATAAAGAAGCTTAGTGATAAGGGTTTACACACTTTTCTTAAAATATTGAATAATTTGTGGTTGAATAATGACATTCCTCACTCATGGAAGTCTGATTGTTTGGTGCCCATTTTGAAGCCAGATAAGCCTCGGTCTAATCCAGATTCCTATCGCCCTATTGCTCTAACATCATGTGTTGGTAAAATTTTTGAACAATTATTAAAACAAAGGTTGGAATTTTATATAGAACAAAACAATATTTTACCTGCTAATCAATTTGGTTTTCGTAGGGGTACATCAGCTCGTGAAAGTATTTGTCAGTTACAGCTTGATATCCAAAATAGTTTAAGTAACAAGGATTGGTTAATGTCAGTATTCTTTGATGTTGCTGGAGCTTTTAATAGTGTAAATATTGATGTTCTTTGTTCTGAATTACTTTTTATTGGAATTCCAAACAAAATTGTCCACTGGGTCCATGAATTCTTAACTGAAAGGAAAGTTTATATTAAATATAATGATAAATTACATGGGCCAAGATTTGCTTCGGTAGGAGTTTGTCAAGGAGGAATTCTGTCTCCATTAATATTCATTTTGTACATACGTCGTTTAAATTTGATTCTAGGTTCCAAAGTCAAAAATCTTCAGTTTGCTGATGATTTAGTTGTGTATTTGTCTGGCAAACATTTCAAAAATATGACACAGTGCCTTAATAGGGCATTGGAAGGATTGTGCAAATACTTTTCTTATTTAAATCTAGATATAAATGCACTTAAATCTAAACTAGTAGTATTTGGAAGAACTAGCAATTTCAGTCCTTCTGTTTATTACAATCAAGTTTCTATACCAATTTCTCATGAAGCTAAGTTTTTAGGTGTGACCTTCACTCATAATTTGGCTTGGAAAAAATATGTTGAATTGATAAGTTCTAGAGCTAACAGAGTTTTTAATATTTTGAAGACATTGTGTAGAACCTCCTGGGGAGCTGACCCAAAAACACTGTTGTTATTATATAAATCTTTGATTCGTAGTCATTTTGAATATGGATTTCTTTGTTTTGCTGGTGATAGAAGGTTAGTAGATATTCTTGATAAAATACAAAATAAAAGTTTGAGACTTATTACCGGGGCATTTAAAAGTACTCCAATCAATGCAATGCAAGTTGAGTGTAAACTTCCTCCATTAAGTATAAGATTCTCTTATTTGAAGGAAAGATTCCTATTAAAACTTTATAGTAAAAATAATAATCACTTGTTTTCCAATTTGAAACAATCATGCACATCATCCTTTTGTAACCCAACATATATACTTCAGGGCTTACCTCAGTATGTAAATTTTCTTGAAACTCTGCAAATACATAAGTCATCTATTCTTTCATGTTATCAGGGGGATTTTGACAGCAAATTTCCTGCAATTGACATCATTATTGATCACAATTTATCCACTAAAGAAGATGTATATAGTAAATTTCATGAGTTTACCGATCATAGATTTGTGTATACTGATGGGTCTAAAACTGAGTCAGCTGTGTCATTTGCTATTTTTGATGAGCTATTGAATTCTGGTACTGGTTATAAAATAAACTTAAACACAAGTATATTCACAGCTGAGGCTGTGGCTATACTTGCTGCCCTAAAGCACATTAGGCATACAAATGATGCATGTTGTCAATGGGTAATAGCTAGTGACAGCATGAGTGTACTTGAAAATCTCAAAAATAATAGGTTGAATGCTAACACAAACTATTTTATATCATTAATAAAAGAATCTTGGTTGCATTTGTCTTTGCATAACATTAAGGTTTTGTTCATGTGGGTCCCTTCGCACATTGGTGTGATGGGCAATGAAAGGGTTGATTTTTTAGCTAGAGCTATAACAAATTCTGAAGATGTCCCAGATTCAAGTAGTTTCCTCAACATATATGTTCCTTGTACAGACATAGTTCATCTGTTGAAAAAAAGGTCCACTGATATATGGAAAAGGCACTGGAATCACACAGTTCAAATTGAAAATAAAGGTTTGTGGTATGCAGTATACAATATTCCCATAGGAACCATGCCTTGGTTCTGTAAAACCAATACTTACATGAACAGGAAGTTTTACTCCACCATACTTAGGCTTCGTTTTGGTCATTGTCGACTAAATTATCATTTGTCTCGTCTGAAAATTGTACACAGTCCTCTCTGTGATCATTGTGACCTTTGTTTAATTTTATTATTAATACAGTTGGACAAATTTAACTTATGGTGTCTAAAGATGAGAATTGTCATGTGTATATAATATGTATATTATCTAATATCTTTTTTTCCCGTCAGATGGGAAGAAAAAAAATTTACATGATTTGACACTCGGCTCTAACAAAATAACATAAACTTTGAATGAAAATTACTTGGACTTGACTCAAGATTGTGTGGAATAACAAATCTTAAACATGGATTTTATTGAAATAAACTGAAGATTGGAAAATAAGAAACTAATGAATTTACCTGGATTTGATTACCTATGGATATGTACTAATGACTTAAACTGGAATAACTTACCTATGGATGTATATATAACTAAAGAATTTGATTGGATTACCCTATTATGGATGTACATACTGATGAATTGAATTGGATCTACCCTACTCAAGAAAAATACTAACTGATGACAAGGCAGCATGGTCTCAGACCTTAGCCTGTTCCGTCAGGAACAAAGTTAAACAAAAAATAAATAATTTAAACACAGCTGTTTGTATCTATAGAGATAGGTACAAAAAGATTTTATTCCATATTAGGCTGTATAGTTCCAACTACCATTGCTCAAAAAAAGAAGTAACAAAAGCGCGGTTCAGCGAAAATTTTGTTTTTATTTAGTGACTTTTTTGCTAAAAATGAGCTCTCAAAGCGAAAATTCTTCCGATTCAATGTGTTTAACACCGCCAGACATTAAAGATGTAGCTAAATTAGTGGTTGAAAATTTGATACCGCGAAACTCAAAGGAAAAATATAAGCTTGCATATGAAAAATTTGTGCAGTGGAAAATCAGTAGGAAATCTAAATCTTTATCCGAAAATGTTTTTCTTGCGTATTTCAATGATCTTTCCAACAAAATGAAGCCTTCGTCTCTCTGGAATACCTATTCAATGTTAAAGTGCATGGTTCTGATAAAGCACAATTTGAACATTAAAAATTACCACAATTTAACGATTATGCTAAAACGACAGTCAGACGGATATAAATGTAAAAAATCAAAAGTGTTGACATCACAAAATGTAGAAAAGTTTATAAATGAAGCACCCGACTCTGACTCTGTACCTACTTAGCGGTGAAAGTAAGTATGTATATCTAAAAACCCAAATTTGTATCGTACCTACACGTTCTCATAATTAATACTCGTACTTGTTATTGTTACAGGTAGTTCTTATTTTTGGAATTTACGGTGCATGTCGATGCATCGAAATTACCAACATCACCGTTAATGACATTGAAACTCACATCAACGTAATGATAATTACGTTGCGAGATACAAAAACGAAGATTGATCGTACTTTCGTTGTTCATGACGCCTCATTTGCAGTGGTGCAAAAATATTACGCACTACGTCCAGTTGACGTAAAAACGGTCGGTCCGTTTTTTTTTAATTATAAAAACTGCAAATGCACCAAACAAGTGATAGGGAGGCACAAAATTGCTCAAATGCCCCAAATAATTGCTACATACTTAGAACTGCCCCATCCGGAACAATTTATAGGTCATTGTTTCCGGCGTTCATCGGCCACTATTCTTGTCAGTATTAGTAATATCAAGCCGGGAAAGTCGGTGTTAAATTTTAGTAACTGTACTTTTCATAATTGTCATTTTAATTAAAATTCTAGTTAATTAATATCTTTTTTATATAAATTACTTGCTGGTTTTATTTAGATTAGGTACTTGCATTTTTGAGTAAAGCACTATACAAACCTTGGCCCACAATGACTGCTTCGCTGGTCACGCTATGTTTGCCTCGAGCTAGCCTAGCTACGCTCTAGGCCTTTCAGCTTGGCCATCATTGCAGCCCTTGCTGTCCGCTGACCGCGCTGTGTCGGCCTGGAGCTGCGCTACGCTGCGCTGTCGGCCATAATCAGCGCGATCAGCAAAGTAGTCATTATAGACCGCGGCAGTAATGTACTATTAGTGGTTATGGCGAAAATTACACAAAAAAATATAATCCACTCTCTTAGTGTACACCCTCACTTCTTTGTTTATTATTGGAGCGAAGAACAAATAAATTATTATAATCAGTATCTTAGGAAATTTGGAAGAGTTACTCTTTCGTTCGATGCTATCGGCTTATTTTTTGAGTCTATGCGCCTCCCCGATGTATCAAAGATCACCTAAAGATTATTTCTGTAGGTATGCAAGTCTAATAACAGCAAATCATAAATTAAAATCTATGCCCGCATAACAAATGGTCACCGATGCACACGGCAAGGAATCTATAATAAATTGGCTAAATCAATGGAAAAGTACAATTCAAAGATCACCTCACGAAATTATTTCTGACGATTCTTCTGCCCTGATTGCAGCTAGTACTGAAGTTTTTACGTAGGGTTCAGCGTGCAAAGGAGTATATAAAAAAAAACAACTTTAGAAGGACAGATTTCAGATGTCCCCTCTACTTTTATCACACTGGAAACTTTATAATCTTTGCACAACCTAAAATGTTTTAATGATGTAGAGCCACGGCAATTTTTATGTTCGCTGCATTATGTTTTTAAAAGACTGTGATGATTTTAAAACCGCAAAATAAGTCATCCTGGATTGGATTGGTTGGTTTGTCTTTGTCAACGCGATGATGATTTGTCTACTGCAAGATCCGCTTGTCAAGCCGACTTGTGGTGCGATTGAAAAATATTGACTTAGATCTCACGGCGGAACGCAGCTCTATGAATGACGTTAAATTTACAGACAAGAACATAGAATACTACCCCGATATTGATTTTTTTGTTTGGTTAGATGATAGCTTAGTTGCAAAAAAAATCAATGGAAATTGAAGATACTAATAACATTTTATTAGTATCTTCGCACATGCGCAGTAGATATGCCCGAGGAACTACGAACTATTAGTTAATCTGTGGATATGCTGAGCGCCCTTGAATAAGCGCCATTTTATTAATTTATTGCTTGGTTCAGATATATTTTTTAATTTCCTCGCACAATGCATAGTAAAATGTTGAATGATACACGTGCGTAAGATGATTTCCGACTCGTGTCGATTTATCCACTCATCGGAAATCACCTACTTTCCGCACTTGTAGCATAAATATAACTATTATCCACCATTTAAATCCGAATTCAGAATAATTCTTGGGCAAATTCCATTATTGTCAAATCTGCTATGCCCATTTTTTTAAATTTATAATACTGCTCATAAAGTGCATCGTCAGGAATTGAGAGCTACTTCAAAACATTAAAACAATTGCTCTTCAAAACAAATTAAAATATTTAAATAAATTTAAATTTGTAAAAATACATTATAATTACTTGAATACAGAAATTGCACTTGCTACAAGTGATCTTGTTACTGATATACAGAATAAAGAAGCTAAACGCTTCCGAAAAAGGAAACATTCACTTACAAATGCTCAAACGTAGGTAAAAAAAGAAAATTATCAAAGTCTTTAAAATTAAAGAAAATTAATCGGTCATTTGCCGCTGAATCGATATTTTCTGATGGTCCTTCCTTTGTCAAAAAATGGAGGGGTGAAGCCGACACTAATGTAACATCAACTATGATAAAAATAAAATTTGTAAAAAATGGCAATCTATGCTATTTTATACCCGTCGGTAAAAGTTCTACTAAAGTAGATTTGACAAACACATGCTGCTTTGATTCAGTCATGCATTTCTTAAGTATGGCATATATTCAAAGTAGAAGTTTTCAAGAAACATTAAACACATACTCTTTTTACTTATGATTTAATTTCTCAATATATTAAACTTTTATCAGATCCTCTTGCTAATGACTGTGATATATACAAAATGAGATCCGAAATAGGCGTGCTGTATTTTGATACAAGAGAAAACCACTGTGAATTTGCTTGTATTGTGCAAGTATTGTTTTAGTGCAATTTTCAGTAAAAAGTGTATAATGATTCATGCCAATTTACCCCAATATCTAGGCAGATCGCATTTTTGCCTTTAAAACTAAATATAATTTCTGTTCCCGGCATTTAAAGTTTAGAAGATGCAATTTTTATTGCAAAAGAAAACTTTTGTACGGCTTGTAACCACCAAACAGTTTGCAAATATACTCTATCAAACACAGTTTCATTTAAACTAAATGTTTGAACGAAGTTTCGAGTAGGTAAACGAGTTAGCAGAATCTATAATGATTTCAAGTAGAACATATACATTATTAGGCGTTATAGAATATATCCCTGGAATTAGCGACGCTGGCATGGGCCACTATAAATGTCACTACCCAATGAAGGATGAGATGATTTGTTACGACGACTATGATTCTCACTGTAAAATTTATAAAAGCACCGACCAACCAATATTAATTCATTCTTTTACTTATGTAGAAATTGATTTAAATACTTAAAACATAATAAGAATCTCTGTACATACCTACCTATATTTCTATATTGGCGATTTAAATTTAATTTCAAAAACTTGTCATCACATGGTCACCCTTAATAGCGAATTCTTAAGGAATGTTGAAAAGTAATTCGTTTTTCAGATACCGAATATATACAATGATGATATGTACATATGTACTAGGAGCGATCAAAAAGTAGTGAGAACGACATACTCCTTGGTAAGAAAAAAAAAATACTGGCAGGCATAGCTCAGATACATATTTGTAATATTAATAAAGAAAAAAATCTTCGATTCTCTTTTGTTTGCTTCGTGTCGGAACGTGTTATCGAAAATGGAGGTGCGAGCCGTTATTAAATACCTCTGTTTAAAAAAGTTAACGACGCAAGAGATTCATTGCGATTTGGAGGCAACATTAGGAGAGTCTGCATCGCCGTATTCCACTGTCGCAAGGTGGGCTTCTCAATTTTGCGTAGGGAGAACGAGCACGGAAGACGAACATCGTTGCGGCCGTCCTTCAACGTCATTCACCCAAGAAAATGTTGCGAAAGTCGAGAAAATTCTAATGAGCGATCGAAGAGTTACCAACCGATACTTAATTCAAGAAACGGGCATTTCATATGGAAGTACTCAATCCATATTGAAACAATCTTTGAAATGAGAAAAGTCTCCGCAAGATGGGTGCCGAGAATGTTAACCGACAGTCAGAAACAAAATCGACTTAACATTTTGAAGATATTGTTGGACAAGTTTCAAGAAGATTCTGAAAACTTTTTGTCTCGTTTCGTAACAATGGACGAAACATGGGTCCATCATTTTGATCCCGAGATAAAACAGCAATCTTCGCAATGGAAACGGCCATCATCACCGACCCCAAAGAAGTTTCGTGTCGTGGCATCTGCTGGCAAGGTGATGGCCTCAATATTTTGGGATTCAAAAGGGATATTGTTGACTGATTACCTGGAGCGTGGAACCACTATTACAGGCCAATATTATGCAGCTTTAATTCCCAAGTTGAGGAATGCCATCAAAGAGAAAAGGGGACGGAAACTTCGATGGGGCGTGCTGTTTCATCACGACAACGCACCCGCGCACAGGTCCGCAGTTGCGATGGCTGCCATTCAGCAAGCTGGCTTCGAATTGGTTGACCACCCCCTTTATTCACCAGATCTGGCGGCTAGCGATTTTCATCTGTTCCCTAAATTAAAAAATACTTAAGGGGAAACAGGTACGAAGACGATAACGAGGTGATGGATGCCGTGGAGAGCTTTTTGCAGGACCAAGACAAAATGGTTTTTGTGAAAGGGATTAAAGCCTTGGAAAAGCGCTGGACTCGGTGTGTAGAGAGACTCGGAAACTATGTAGAAAAATATATTATTAAGTTATCAATAGTCATTATATTCTATCTCATTCTCACTACTTTTTGATCCCTTCTCGTATTTAGTAGACATTTATGCTAAATGTTAGGGTCTCTAGTTTTTGATTCCGTTGTGATCTCAGGTAGGTACAGTAACGTCAGGCATGAGGAGCCAAATAAAATACGTTTATTTACTAAATTCACTCAGTTTTACTACTTTGTCCATATGCTACAAGTTCGAACACACTTACTACTAAATTACGAAAAAATTGCGCATTGATTGAACTACTGCTTCTTTAAAAAATTACGTGTCGTATGTGTTGCTCTGAGGAGCCACATATAATGTATGGTAACTTTTTTGATTTGAATGCAACCGAGCTCAGATTTTGTCTACTATATACTCTCAAATGCTACAAAATCATACCAAATTATGATAAATATTAATCCATGATCTTCCTAGTTCTGACGTGGCAAAATAGAGGATGGAACCTAATTTTTTTTTAAACTTACTACTAAATAAGTAAATTCATTTCATTAAGATAAAAAAGTGGCTCCTCAATCCTTACGGACATAAATAACTTTTCGCAGCTGCTTGTCTTGTTGCTTGTTGTGAGTACGTTTTCGTCTGGTAAAAACATCACGATGACGATACGAATACGTTAGTTTATACGTTTATATATTATAAGTTATACGTTTTGTTTATTTAAGGTTTCCACGTTTGGGCCGTAAATATAGGGATACAATTTATCCAAATCAACCGCAGCGAAGATACCTGGTTACCATCCAATCATACTTATGTGTGTTCGTTGTATTTTCGCGAAGAGGATAAATATACCACAAAAGCGGGCAGGCGTTTTCTGATGAAGTCTGCTATACTTTATGTAGATGTAAGTAACAATAATGGAAATAATACCGTTTCAAGAGGAGTAACAAAATATTATTTCAGTCATCACTAACATTATGTTTTGTATGTTTTAGCCTAGGGTGGGTCACAGTAGTACTGGAACCATGGAACCGATTTCCGAGTCTGTTAGCGAGTTAGAATCAATTTTTGATTCACCAAGAAAAATATTTCTCAAGCAAAAAATACATTATTACAAAATTAAAAAGGTCCAACGCCAAAAAAGACATCTAAAAAAGTAATGTGAATCTCTGTCCCTTCTTGTAAAATATCTTTAAACAAAATATTCACTCGATGGAATAGCCGAAAATAATTTGCTAGCTAAAGCAGATACACAAAAGACTAATTAAAATCCTAATATTCCTCTAAAAAATACACCTGCAATACGTAATTTCGCATTGACACTACATTACTACACGCCAGCAGCTTACAATTATGTGAGAAATATTTAAAATAACGTCCTTCCACATACACGAACTCTTTGTCGATGGTATGGGACGATTGATGCTGAGCCTGGATTTACTAATGAAACGTTTAAAGCTCTGAAAATAAAAAGTGAATCGCGTGACAAACGTCTTGTGCACAAGACGCATCAGCATCACAGGCCTTAGTATTTATGTTGGTATCCCTGACTGAAAATTGGAAACTCCCTGTGGGTTACTTTTAGTAGCAGGTATAACTGCTGAAACTAAGGCCAATTTAATTACAACCTGCTTACAAAAATGTCATGACTTTGGAATTTCAGTAGTAGGCGTTACATTTGATGGATGCTCCACAAATTTGTCGGCTGTGGAAATAGGTTAGGCTAGGTTGTAAACTAACCGACCCAAATAATTTTGTGACACATTTTCCGCACCCATGTACTCAAGAGAAATGGCAACACTGTTTGGCGCCTTTAAAAATGTCAATCTGTTTTTCTGTGTTGTTGGGTGTCCGTGGGTGGGTAACCGAAACTATTCGAAACTAACGGATAATCCGAAATAAGTTCATATCCGTAACCGTATTCGAAATCGGTATAATATTATTTATATATTCGTATCCGTATCCAGATCCAAAATTTCAAATCCATAACATCCCTGATAACGACCTCCACCAGATCACAAAACAAAAGATACCAACTACGCTACGCCTGGAATATTTGGTAATACAGGACCGATTAAAGTGGCCACACTAGGGTATTGTCTATGACCAGGAAGAAATGGGATTTGAAAAGCCAGAAAGGAATTTTTGTTGGTTATTCAGAACACACAACAGGGATAAGAGTTTATTTACCACAAAAGAATAAAATAGAGATAACAAGAGACGCAATTAAATGCAAAGAGACTCAATCATTGAGGAATGAGGTTCATGAAAATGACAGTAAATCTGTCTCAACACATCATCAGACTGTTTCTTTCAGGTTTGACAATGACTCAATGTCAGATAGCTGCAATGACGACCTGGAGGCTACCAGCGTTGGTCAATCACCGGAGGAGAGTGAACAACATGCAACCATGTCAGGTTCTGAGGCAATACCACCTGATGACAATGACAGCGGTGACTGTAAAGACCAGTATCAGGTAACTACTCAGTGCGAGGAGGTGAGTGTTGAACAGCCTTATAATTTGCGTAATCGTGATGCTATTAAAAATCGGAGAAGTTTAATGATTATGGACTATTAAGTTTTTCATGTAGTGAACCAACTAGTTTTAAACAAGCTATGGCATCTAGCTATTGTAATGAATGGAAAAAGGCAATAGATAAGGAACTTGAAGTTTTAAAAGAGAATAATACTTTTTCTGAGGTTGATGAATCTGAAGATCTGAACAATATCATTAATTGCAAATGGGTTTTTAAATGTAAAACTAATTTAGACAAAAAACAGTTTAAAGCCAGACTTGTTGCGAAGGGATTTCAACAAAGCTTGTCTAATTTAGATGAAATTTACTGTCCAGTAGATAAGCTTCAACCTTTTCGTACATTGATAGCAGTTGCAAATAAAACTTAAATGTAAATACGCCAAATGGATGTTACTAGTGCTTTTCTATATGGTGACATAAAGGAAGATGTGTATATGTATAAACCGGAAGGTATGGATAACACAAACAATAAGATCCTGAAGTTAAATATATCTCCTTATGGCTTGAAAAAGTCGCCTAAGTATTGGAGCACAAAGTTCAATGACATTATAACTAATTTAGGTTTTAAAAGGAGTAAGAACGATTCTTGTTTGTATTATCAAAATGATAAGGGGATGAAATTTATTGTACAGTAGCTTAGCTTCAACCTTTTCGTATATGATAGCAGTTGCAAATAAAACCTAAATGAAAATACGCCAAATGGATGTTACTAGTGCTTTTCTATATGGTGACATAAAGGAAGATGTGTATATGTATAAACCGGAAGGTATGGATAATACAAACAATAAGATCCTGAAGTTAAATATATCTCTTTATGACTTGAAAAAGTCGCCTAAGTATTGGAACACAAAGTTCAATGACATTATAAAAAATTTAGGTTTTAAAAGGAGTAAGAACGATTCTTGTTTGTATTATCAAAATGATAAAGGTATAAAGACCTATATGTTGCTATATGTAGATGACATACTTATTTTTTGTAAAAATATCTTACAATTAATTGGCTTAAAGCAGAATTGGAAAAACAATTTAAAATGAAGGATTTAGGCAATATTAATATCTTTTGGGTATTCATGTAAATCAGGACATCAAAAATGGTATAATAGAGATTGATCAAATTGAATATATTAAGAATATCCTAAATTAATATGGGATGTCAGAATGTCATCCAGTTACTACTCCAATAGAGGCAAATGTTAAATTAAGAATATCCTGAATTAATATGGAATGTCAGAATGTCATCCAGTTACTACTCCAATAGAGGCAAATGTTAATATAGAGAGAAATATAAAAGATGAGAATGATAAAATACTTGCAAATAATTGTAGGAAATTAATAGGCATGCTGATGTATGCAACGCTAGGTTCTAGGCCAGATATTTGTATAGCTCTAAGTATTCTAAGTCTGTTTCCAAAATCATCCAAGTGATGAGTTTTGGAATGCTTTAAAAAGAGTTTTAAGGTATTTAAAGGAAACTTTAAATTTGAGGCTAGTAATAGTAATGCTCAATCTGGGACTATCTTGGAAGGCTATGCAGATGCAAATTGGGGAGGTACAAAAGGAGATGGGATGGATAGGAAGTCTACTACGGGGTACATATTTTATCTATATAATTGAACTGTATCATGGTGTTCTAGGGCACAGCAGTCGGTAGCATTGTCCTCAACCGAGGCAGAATACATGGCCCTTAGCACAGCAGCTTGTGAAGGTGTAGGTTACATAGCTTACTGATGGAAATTGAAATGTTTGAAACTTACAGATAGTGATGTTTGAAGATAATCAATCTGCTATAAAGGTGGCTAAAAATCCACAGTTTCATAAGAGATTAAAACATGTAGAGATACGATACCATTTTATTAGGAAAAATAGTCTAAAATCATCAACCTACAGTACATACCTACGGAAAATCAATGATTGTGATTTGTTCACTAAACCTCTATTGAAAAATGTTTTTATAAAATTAAGGGAGGGTATAGGTTTCAAAATAACAAAGATGGAATGTTGTGATTATGTTTAATGAGGGAGGGATGGTAACCAGATACATTGAACACTACTACACAACTTTTACTTGTCAACACTGCCCGAGTGACATGTCAAATTTGTGCTCCGTATTTTAAAATTATATTTAATTCGTATTTAAGTGTAATTAGGATATAATTAGTAGTAAAAACTCAACAAAACGCTATAAATACTCAGGATTATTGTTTTACTGGAAAAATATCGAGTTCTACAAAAGTTTGTGGCACGGAACCGGTAACCTATCAAACAGCTGACGACTGAAGTCTAAAGTGCTGAACTACGGATATTCTAAGGGCGGTATTGTTTATATAAAGCACACAAAGTGTAAATTTAACCTTGTAACACGTTCTTGTTAGTTTTAACGTATAAATTCTGTTGATCTAGTACTGTGCAGTGAATCTAAATAGTTTTGTTGACATCGTAGAAAACGAAACAAATCCAAGATCCCAATGTGCATAATTCTATTAATATATTCAGATAATTTAATAATAAACATTTACATAATGCTATGATCGTTATTTTGCATAATTTAACTAGAAAACTACAATAAAACATTCATTCAAATTCTGGGCATCTTACCATCTGCCTAGCCTTTTTCCCAACTATATTGGGGTCGGCTTCCAGTCTTACCGGAATCAGCTGAGTACCTGTGTTTTACATGGAGCGACTGCCTATCTGACCTCCACAACCCAGTAACTGGGTAACACGGTACCCCTTGGCAAGACTGGTGTCAGATCTCAAGCTTCTGACTACCCGTAACGACTGTGAAAGATCTTCAAATGACAGCCGGGACCAACGGCTTAGCGCGCTTTCCGAGGCACGGAGGAAACTCGGTATGTTGAAATGGTCACCCATCCATGGACCGACAAGCGTTGCTTAACCTTGATGATCGACCCGTGCGGGTGTTATTATTTAGCCACGAGCTCCTCTCTGGGCATCCTACCCACAGTAAAAAAAAAAAACTAAAGGCAATCATTAGCAACTAAAGTCAGTAATAAATAGCTTTATAAGCCAATTTAACAGCCTACCTCATTTCTCTCCTGAACTACACTAACTATTCCCTCCGTTTCCAGCTTTGCTTTGTTTTGTTTTTCCTCTATTCCTTTGTTTCTCACCGTTTCTTTTTTTTTCTATTTCTAGTAACCTATCCTGAAACCATGCCTCCGATGACCCGTAAAGCTACCGCTCAGGACTTAGAAATTAAATTGAGAACAGCACTCCAGGAACTTAAGGACTCAGTGAGCCAATGTCGGGAGATGTTGCAAGAGAGAGAGGATTGTGAAGTAGAAGTCGAGAACATTGTTTATAAAAACGCAATCCTTAAACGGGAGCTAGTTGAACTTAGTCAGAAATACCAGAATGTTGTGGATGAACGCGACCAACTGAGGGTAGTCACAGATGGTTTCAATAACTGCAGTTATCTTTATGAGGAGGCTTTAAGTAAAGTTAGGGATCTAGAAGAAGAATTGATTTACTCATCTCAGATTTTTAAATTACAAAAAGAACAGGAATCAACTCAGGTTGATGAAACTTGCCATTTGTATGTTGAACTTATTAAATCAAATTTTAAACCTGATTCAATACCTACAATTGACATAACTAAAGATTCTTTAATAAACCAGAGAAATTGTTCCAAAGTTAGTCATAACAAACTCAAAAAATATGCAAAACTAAATAAAATAATTAGAAATTGTAACAAGTTTAGGAAACAACACAAATTCTTTATTAAAAATATTCCACTCAGGAAAGAACGTGTTGAACTAGTTAATAAATTAAATTAGAAGACAGCAAAAATATCTATGAGATTGACACACACCGCTTACAGACAGAAATCCAGGTACTTGAGAACAGACTTAGTTCTCTTTACAATAAATATGTAAATTCAAAATTACAAATTAAAGAACACATTTTGGCCGCAAATGAGTTAGTGATGTGTCAATGTGACTGCCAGACAGTTTCAAATCAAATGGCAGTCCAGCGTGATGCTGCGGAGGACCCGGTCCAAGCTGAGAGGGTGTCTCAAGACACGGTCTTCGTACAAGACAGTTCTAATGAAGCACATGTTAGCTTTATATTATAATGTTATTAAATATAGTTGATGACCTAGTGCTGTAATTTGTAGACGTTTTCTTTGAATATTTAATTGTATTGGCAACATTGGTAATTGAATCCAGTTCTATAGACATCATTATTTTTGTAAAAACGGAAGTCGATTACAAACTTGTTTTTTTTTAAAACCTGGTTCCGGAAAAAAAGTTGGAAGAGATAGATTGTTTTGGCGGTTTAGCGACTACAGAAAATTAGTAAAAGCAACTTTTGAACATTTATAAAGTGATTTCCATGTAAAATAAAGAACAATAACAATAATCTGCTCGTTTAATTTCTGATTCCTATTATCAGAAGTGGAGTATAGTGCCCAAAAGTGCAATGGAAAATAAAGTGGACTAAGTATTTTAAATAACAAGTAAATTTCTGGACATATTTTTTAATACCCTTGTGTTTGTTCGTGTTAAATACAGACATTATTATAAACAACGGTGTGGTAAACCTAACTAATAACTATGCCAAAACGTGTACCTAGTGATTCTTCATCTATTGAAGCAAGTGATTATTCCTATCGAGAGAGACATTCAAAACGCCGAAGGACTAAAAGACCTACACATTCTACTAATCACACCCGTACCCACAAAAATAAGAAGAAATCCAAAAGAACTCGCCGAACGAGGGAGAGAAGCAAAGTTCGAGTAGAACCTCCAACGATGTCAGATCATGTGAGACTCCAACGAGACAACCAGAAGGTTTGGCTGCTTCTGTGGCGGTCGAAGATTCCTTTTTTGTTCCTGATGCATTTCAAGCAGATGCAAATAGAAGCCGTGTGCCGGAGGCTGATCGAAACTCAGTGCCAGGACCTTCGGGGGTTGGAGGTATGGGGAGTAACCCAAATAATGTGAATTTGCCAATCAATTTGCATGATTTAGTGAGCTTTATTTCTTCTTGTGTGAAACCTGATCATTCTGCATATTCTTCATTAAAATGTGATAAAAATATAATTCCTGAATTTGACCCGTCCATTAAAAATCAAAGAATAGATACCTGGCTTACTAAAGTCAATGAATGGGCTCATATTTATGGTTGGTCTGATTAACAAACAACCCATTTTGCATTGCTCCGATTAGTAGGTCATACCAAAAAATGGTATGAAGGACTTAAAACTATTAAATATATATGGTCCGAGTGGCAACATAATTTAAAACGTGCATTTCCAGCTGACACTAATTATGGCGCTGTGCTATTTTAAATGCTTGAAAAGAAATATAGAATAGGTGATTCTCTTGATGAGTACTATTATGATAAAATGATTCTGTTGAATGATATATCAGGCAAGAAAGCAGTAGATTGCATTGTTCATGGTCTTGAGGACCGCACCATTACAGCAGGTGCATCTTCAGCCGTTTCATTCAACCTGAAGATTTATTAAAATATCTTAAGGACATGTGTTGTGATCAAAGTGACTTTATGCCTAAAAATAAATGTAAACCTGTGCCAAATAGTTCCTCGATTATTTGTAATAATTGCAAAAAAGTGGTCATTGTGCAAACCAATGCAGGCAATCTAATAATGTATCTGTGTGCTTTAATTGTAAACAAACTGGCCATAGAGTTTTAAAATGTACAAAACCAATACTTAAATGTGACTATTGCCAAAAATATGGCCATAAAACTGAAGATTGCTTTTCAAATAAAAATAAAAACCAAAATAATCAAGATAAACGGGTTTTGATGACCACTACTCCTAAGTCAGAAAATCCATAAAATAAATTTTACAAGAAGGCTTTCATTAATAATAATTCTAATATGGTTCAATGTTTTATAGACTTCTAAACCAATGCACACTTATTAGAGATACGTTAGCATATCAGAACAATTTAGTGATTAGTAATAGTTCTTTACCTGTCATTAAAGGAGTAGGAGAGACCCATATTGTACCTATAAGTAAAGCTGAAATATTGCTAACTATAGATGGGGTGGAGGCTTTGATCACAAATTATGTTGTTGCATCTGTACAACTGCACTGTTAGTTGAGTTGAAAATTTCACCGAATTGCCAAATATTTTAGTTATAAAAACTAATAATAGTCTTGAGATTTTGGAACATGAGAATTTTTGTGCCGGCATCTTGCCTGGTATTGAACATGAAATTAGTAGCATTATTAAACTATGTTTCCTCGGATTACACTAGTGGTAATACAGATTTAATTAAATGATACACGTCTACAGTTGAGGACTCTCCGATGTTTGTCTTAGGTAGAGTTACCGTTATAATGATAATTGTCAATAATGCATAAAGCAAGGGGTTTACAAAATAGTGGGGAACAGTTGTGATATTCCTGTAATAATTTTAAATGGTGCAACATTGCATTTAAAAAAGCATATGCTTCTAGTTAGAGCATACAAGATTTGTTTAACAGTAATATCAAAGAATTAAGTTGGTTTAATTTACAATCAGAGCATAGTCCCATTGAAGCTTGTAAGGTTAATATTAACTCAAAATTAACTGAAGAAGAAATTACTAAAATACAAACTTTAATATCAAAATATAGAACAATCTTTCAGAATTGGGTTGCACTAATCTTGGTGAAATGGAAATAAACTTAACCAATAGCACCCCTGTTGTTTATAGACCATATAGGCTGAGTTATAAAGAGTGCTAGTGCAAAAAATGGTTAGGGAGTTGTTGGTACATGACATTATCGAGGAGTCTTCTTCATGTTATGCTCGTCCAATCATACTTGTGTCAAAGAAAAAAAAAATACAATCGAATTGATAACCTCCTCCTTTTTGCGAAGTCGGTTAAAAACTGGGGGACATCGTTTGTGTGTAGACTACAGAGCTTTAAAAGGCCGAACTGTTAATATTTATTATTTATTTATTTATTTCAGACAAAATTCCAGTCCATAGTTACACGTACATAAAAAAAACAATATATAAATTAATTAATTATAAACAGATAAAAACCCAAAATAAAATGATTGAATAATTGAAATTTAAATAATCAAAAATTAATTAAAAGTAGATAATAATTAAAAATGTCCAAAAAATTATAAAAATGTCAGAATTGTATAAAATAATGTCAAATGTAAAATTACTAATTGTAAAATGTTATAAAAATGTCAAATTATTAAAAATAAAAATTATATGAATTGTAAACAAAACAATAATATTGCAAAAAACAAATAAACTACGGTAATTATTTTACGTTTTTATCTGCCCCACGCCCGGTATACGGGTGCATGCAAGGCCTGCCACTGCCGCATGAAAGGCCCGTCCAACCTGTTGGCAACAACGCTAAGAAGATTGTTGCCGCTGCCCCGCACTCTACTCGCCATTGAGGACGCCCTCTTGCGCATGCTGGCATAAAAACAGTCAATGCGGACGCTCGCGAACATTCCCGAAGCGCTGCAAAAGCGAGGCAGCCGCAGCATTGCCCTCAACGCGTTATTATATTGAACGCGAAGAGCGCTGTAAGATTTCTGCAAATATGACAGCCACAGACTACTCGTATAAAAAGATGTGCAGTAGGCTCGAAACAAGGTGATCTTAACTTCCTTGGAGCTACGAGCAAACCTGCGGGCAATCATATTCGCCCTCACCGACAGCGCCCTCCTTTCTCGCTCAATATCAGCGTCGTCCTTCAGGTCGGACGTCACAATATGGCCCAGATATTTAAAACTATGTACCCGCTCCAAGGGTACCCCACATAGCCTTACTGGTGGAACCTCCGCTGGACACTTAGAACCCGCATTGAAAACCATAAGTTGGCTCTTTTTGACGTTATACTTAAGGCCATGCGTATGAGCGTACGTTTCGCAAATGCTTATCAGTTCTCTGAGTCCCCCTATTGATGCGCTCAGCAGCACCATGTCATCAGCATAGCTGATGTTGTTAAAACAAACATCATCAACATGGCATCCAACATGGCGGCTGCTGAGCCCGGCAACAAGTTCATCGATGTACAGATTGAAGAGCGTTGGTGAGCTCAATCCCCCCTGCCTCACCCCGCACTCCAACCTGTACGAGTCCGACAGAGTTCCAGACCATTTAACATTATTGATCTGGTTTCCGTACCAGTGCCGGAAGATTTTAACAATTTCAGGCGCAACTTGGAGCGTTCGTTTTGGCCTGAACCTAAACTGGTTATCGTGCAATGTTATTGTTTTGTTTAACTGAGCATTAAGCATGCTGTCAAATACCTTCGCGATGACTGTCGCTAGTTAAGGACCACTTCCCTCTACCATTGATAGATGATCAGTTGGATCAATTAAGTGGTTGTAAGTTCTTTACAACTTTAGATTTGATGAGTGGCTATTATCAGGTGCCTATAAAAAGGGAGAGCAGATACTTCACAGCTTTTGTTACTCCTAAAGGTCCTTATCAATTTAAGAGGATGCCTTTTGGTCTGGCCAATGCACCCTCGGTATTCCAAAGGATCATAAACCAAGCCCTAAAATAAATTCTGATCAAGGGTCTAGTAACATTTCATCTGAAAAGCCAGCCATTTCATATATGGATGACTTAATAATACCAGCACGAAGCTTTGAAGAAGGCATTTAAATATTAGAGAAAACTTTTCAAATGCTTAATGAGGCCAAATTAACTTTAATTCTACAGAAATGTTATTTTTTTAAAACTTCTATTGATTATTTGGGGTACGAAGTTGGTGAAAAAATTTCCCACACCACGAAATGTACATGGAGTTAGGCAATTTATAGGTTTGGCTAGTTACTTTCGCAAGTTTATTGAGAAGTTTTCAATAATAGCAAGGCCACTGACTGATCTTACCAGAAAAAACTGTCCATGGAGATGGAAAGCTGAACAAGCAGTAGCTTTTCAGTCTCTTAAAGATAAATTAACAGAACGCTCTTTGTTATCTTTGTATAATCCAAACTTTATCACAGAACTGCATACCGATGCAAGTAAGATTGGATTGGCAGGAATACTTTTGCAGAAGGAAAACAGTCAAGCTCCTTTAAGGCCAGTTGCCTAATTTAGTCGCAAAACTACTATTGATGAACCAAAGTTTCACGCCTACGATTTAGAAACGTTAGCAGTAGTTACGTCACTTCAGCGTTTTCGTGTATATCTACTTGGATTAAAATTCACTATAGTCGCGGACTGTAATGCATTGAGATCAACTTTTTGTAAACGAGACATTCTGCCACGAATTGCCCGATGGTGGCTGACGTTACAGGATTATGACTGTACTATTATTTATCGCCCTAATCATAGTATGACCCACGTAGACGCGTTAAGAAGAAACCCGCAAGCTTCCAATACTAATAACGATTTAGATGCATTAAGAGTTTTAAACTTCACACAAAACGATTGGTTACTCAGTATTCAACTAACCGATCCTAAAATATGTTTTATTAAAGATATATTAAATGATCCAAAGTACGATAAGATAATTGACATAAAACAAAATTTTGTTTTAAAACGTAACCAATTATTTAGAAAAGTTAATGGTGAAATAAAATGCGTAGTTCCAAAAGGGGGCCAGATGGCAAATATGTAAGCAAAATCATGACGATATTGGTAATTTTTCGGTTGATAAAAATAAACTTCAAAAAGATTTTTGGTTTCCAAAGATAAAAAAGTTTATTACAAAATGTGTGAAGTCTTGCTTACATTGTGCTTACAGTAAAATGCCTTCGGGAAAAAGGGAAGGATTTTTACACCCCATACCAAAAGGTGATATTCCCTTTGAGACAGTTCATATTGATCACCTGGGCCCCCTAACAACAACAAACTTTTAACAAAGTTAAAAGTTTGTTGTTGTTAGTTGTGTTGTAAGTGTGATTACTTGCTTGTAATTGTCGACGGGTTTACTAAGTTCTGTATTTGAAAACCATTGCGCAATTTGAGGTCAAGTCTTAAGTATTAGGGCCCTAGACGATGTTTTCACAACATTTGGTACCCTAACAGCCTTACAAATAAACGTGGTATAAAGTTATACTCGAGTATTAACTAAGAATAAGCAAAATCTCTACAAATAAACAAAGAATAGCTTATACCAAGTATAACTTTGACATAACTATTCGTACAATCCTTATACCGAAGTTATTCGCGCTCTCACCCTTGTTTAAAGCTAGTATAACTTAAAAATACATCGGTTTGTGATTGCTTACGCGCATTTAAGTATTTTACGTTCATTTTGAATATGGAATTAAATAAATAATGAACATGAAAAGTAGAACAAGTAAATAATGTTCTAAATCTAATGCAGGCTCAAAGAAAAGTTAAAATATTTAAAAAAAGAGAAAACCCTTTTGATTTATATGCCGATGAGCAGTTCCGGTTAAAATATCGATTTTCTAAAGGTGGTGTAATGTTTTTAGACCAATTAATTGGTAGATCTCTCAATATAAACACGCGCGGAGGTGGATTATCTTCTGTTTTGCAAATAATGATTGCTTTGAGATACTGGGGACGTAATCAGGTAAGAACTATCACTTAGTCATACAAGTTATTTTCTATTTCCTTAGATACAACATAGGTTTTATCTATGTTGTATCAGTTCTGCTCTGTTAAACTCGTTTCTTATCTATCCCTTTCAAATGCAAGATGATGCTGCAGACATTCACGGTTTGACACATCAGTCTATTACGACGGTATGTCGTCGTGTAGCCAGGGCAATTTTGGAGAGAAAAGCAGATTACATTAATATGCCAATCTCTTTAAATGAACAGCTTCGTGTTATGGAAGATTTTGAAGCTATAGTGAGATTTAAAAATGTCGTGGGTGCGATAGACTGCACTCACGTTAGGGTGCCCAAAGTAAATGGCCCTAGCGGTCAGTTTTACATAAATCGGAAGGGGTACAGTTCCTTGAATGTTCAGGTGCGTACTTCGTTATTTTTTTGTCATTATATATTATTGATATACATAGTTGCAAATAACATAGGTAAGTAACAATACAAGTAAAATATTGAAATGTTCATTTTATTTCAGGCAGTTTGTGATGCCACACTGAAAATACGAAATATTGTTGCACATTGGAGGGGCAGTACTCATGACTCACGTATATTTAATGAAAGCTTATTAAAGCGAAGTTTTGAAAATGGACAATTTTATGGCAGATTACTGGGTGATTCTGGTTATGCTTGTACACCATATTTGTTTACGCCTTTATTAAATCCAGCGACACACAAAGAAGAATCTTATAACTTTGCTCACATAAGGACTCGAAATACTATTGAAAGGTGCTTTGGTGTGTGGAAAAACAGGTTCAGATGTTTACTAACAGGATTTAGAACATCTCTAGATAACACCAAGATGTACATTGTAGCTTTGGCAGTCCTACATAATATAGCCATAGTGCTAAATGAAGAACCTTTTCCAGACGATGATATTGTAAATATCCCAGGTCAACCTCCAGAGGTGCGACCACAGGGAAATACATTGCGTGGTGCAGCAGTTAGAGCCACCTTTATAGAGGAGAACTATTAAGGTAGGTAAGTAAAAACCTAAAAACCTTTTTATTTATATATTTATTAATAAAAATAAAATCATATTCTGCGTCATTTGTTTAACATTTTGTGGAGCATTTCTTCTTGCAGTTTTAAGTTAACCATGCACTGGCTATGTAACTCGGCCATGCACTTAATCCTTAATTCATGTTCCTTCATCCTTAATTCGTGTTCTTTTTGTTGGCGTTCACTTTCCAGAACTCTGAACTTGTGCATGTCCTCAAATGAGGCTTCAGAAAAATTAAACTTTTCAGATAACTGAAACAAATAAAAATGCATTAGATAATTAATCCATTAATTTACAACAAAAGTTGCAAAGATGGTGCGACAGATTAGTTTCAACGCAGGTGATACTATAGAGCACCACCTATTTACCTTATTACAGAATATAAATACTGACCGTTCTTTTTTTTGCAGAACATTTTGGTGTCAGCTGAGTGGATATTGGCTCCCTGGTGGACAGCACAGGTTGGCTGGTAGATGCTGTCGTCTCGATGACAACTTTTATTGCCTCAGTGATGGAAGGTGTCTGCTGGCTTGTCGATTCCACCATTTCGTTATCATCTATTATAATAGTCTGAAAACAAGACAGTACTTGTAATGATACCTTTTCAATAAAACCGTACTTGTAATTAATGGCTTTCTTTTTACTTACAATATCATTTAAATTGTTGCCTTTGCTCAATATTTTTTTTTCCTCTTCATTGGAAATTTCCTGAAATAGGAAAAGTATAGTAATTATCTACAGTAGTAACTACTTCAATAACGTGACATGTTGCCCACCTCTCAGTTTACATTCACCATAGCTATAAAAACTCATGGATGATGTGGGGGTAAACCTTTTCCTTGTAACATCCATAATACTTCAAACCCACACCTAGCCTAAGCGGTCAGATAATGTCATAATAACTATTGTGGTAACACTAATACCGGTGAACGAACTATGATATTCTTTGCTAGAGCCATGAAGCATTTTTATGAAATTTTAGGAATAATGTTCTGTTGTAAATATTTACCTTTGCACCATCACATTCAAATTCATTAAAATCTACTTCAAATTCTTGAGGCAGTAATTTCAATATTTCTAATGTCTCTGGACTAGGTGACGGTGGTTTTGGCCCACCACCAGTTTGTATCGACCGTTGTCTATACAATGAAATCTCTTTTTTGGAATTGAGTTTTGCGAGTTTCCATTGATTTACAAGCTGTTTTTTGTCCCTTATTCTTTTATTAGCTCTGTTGAATCTGAAATACATATTTTATTTAATAATTTGACACATGTTTTTGTTATTTTTCAATTCGGCTATCGGATAACAGAAATAAAAGTTTGCTTACTGTTCTGTTATTTCCTTCCAAGCGTTGATTTTCGCTTTATTCGTATTTGTTGTAATATCTTTGTTTTCTATAATGTTCGTAAATGGTCTAATTATTTCCCTTAGTAGAGCCTGTAATGAAACAAGAGATTTGAAACATTTATTGAAGCATTGAACTTATTAAAATACCACGCATGATGTTCGCACCGTAGTTTAGGGTACATACCTTTTCTTCATTCTCCCAGTTGATAGATCGGTCTCTCTTAGCCATCTTAATATTCAATTTCAAAATTATTATGTTATATGTATCCACAAAAATACCCAAATTTAATTAAAACTGTATCGAGTCAGTAAGCGCGCAAAGAAGAGTATACAAACAATTCAAACAAAACGGTTGAGAAACGTCAAATTGACAAAGAAATACACTTGTCAAAGACAAACTGCGTATTTTTTTTTAAGTTTCTCTTTGGTCGCGCTGTTGCCAACTCGTGCATTTTGACATAACGGAAGAGTTGTTATACCAAAGATATACCTAGTTTATTTGTAAAAAAATATTCTCGACTTATTCCTAATTTATAACTGGTATAACTATACTTAGTATAAGAATGGAATAGATTCGGTATAACTCATTTTTATTTGTAAGGCTGTAAGAGTTTAATCTCCGATCAAGGCACTTCATTTACCTCTGAAGAGTTCCATAAGTTTTGCGTGAAAAACCACGTTAAACACGTTCTGAATGCTGTCGCCTCCCCTCGGGCCAACGGCCAGGTGGGGCGCTATAATCGGACAATGTTAGGTGCGCTAGCTTCATATACTGATAAATTGAGAGAGGCCAAATGGTGTTATGTAACATTCAATGGGGTTTAAATAATACTCTTAATAAATGTATCGGGAAAACTCCATCGGAAGCTCTGTTTGGTCGTAATTTAACCCATAGTAGTGAGAATATTATGCATGAAATAGTTTCAGATACAAGGCTGCAGTCAGATATGGACATTAGTGAAATAAGAACCAAAGTTAGCGAACACATATCGAAAGATCAATGCAAACAGAAAGATAAATTTGATAAGACACGTAAAGAAGCTAAGATATATGCAGGTCATAATGTCTTTTTTTTTCTTGTTTATTATGGTGTACAATAAAGTGTATATAAATAAATAAATAATGATGGTCAAAGTAAAAAAAAATTACCTGTATATTCAGGGCCATACAGAATATCGAAAGTTTTAGATAATGATACATATGAAGTCTCAAGCATACCTGGAGCTAACATTGGCAAAAAGCACTATTGCAATATTTGGGCTGTGGATTAGATACAACCATGGATAAGCACAAGTATTAATGAATTGAGTTCACAATCTGATTCTGATAAGAATAATTAAATTGGTTAAGTAAGTGAATAATAAAATAAACATTAATTTATGATGATTAATTGATTGTAAAAGATAGTTGATGAAGATTATTTAACTGTATTATATTAACAATTGCTTGAAAGTGGAGAGGAAATTTAAATTAAAATGATACTGTTGATACAGTTTTACCTAATAGAGGAAATAATTAGGATGAATAATTACAACCTAGAAGATAGAATGAATATATTGGTTAAGCTATAATTTAAATACGGAAATTAAGATTATTAAGAGATGGAAGTCGTGGGGTGGTTGGCTCGATAGTTGGCGAAGCTCATGATGAGTAATCAACCGCCGGCGAAGTCTCACGGTGCATCTCCCACTTAACGCATAGGTCATTCATTGGAAGTCGTATAGTGGCTGGCAAGTGAGAGTGCTTGTCCAGTGAAACTTGCGGTGCAATGTATGGCATGTGCAAAATCTAGCGTACCGCTCGCATCTAGCTTATCCAAAAAGTGACTAGACTTTTTGGAAGTCGTACAGTGGCTGATAAGTGAGAGAGCTTGCCCAGTGAAGCTTGCGGTGCAATGAATGGCTTGTGTTAAATGTGATCGAATGAGTAGCTTATTGGAAGTCGTACAGTGGCTGCCAAGTGAGAGAGCTTCGTCAGTGAAGCTTGCGGTGCAATGAGCGTAAAACGTGACTGATTGTTAATACACCTTTAGACTAATGTCTAAAGGTAACAAACTGTATTTTTCTTAATTATTATAAGTTGCTTATTGGAAGTCGTACAGTGGCTGGCAAGTGCGAATACTTGACCGTTGAAGCTTGCGGTGCAATGAGCGTAAAATGTGACTGATTGTTAATACACCTTTAGACTAATGTCTAAAGGCAACAAATTGTATTTTTCTTAATTATTATAAGTTGCTTATTGGAAGTCGTAAAGTGGCTGGCAAGTGCGAATACTTGACCGTTGAAGCTTGCGGTGCAATGAGCGTAAAATGTGACTGATTGTTAATACACCTTTAGACTAATGTCTAAAGGTAACAAATTGTATTTTTCTTAATTATTATAAGTTGCTTATTGGAAGTCGTACAGTGGCTGGCAAGTGCGAATACTTGACCGTTGAAGCTTGCGGTGCAATGAGCGTAAAATGTGACTGATTTTTAATACACCTTTAGATTAATGTCTAAAGGTAACTAATTCTATTTTTCTTAATTATTATAAGTTGCTCATTGGAAGTCGTACAGTGGCTGGCAATTGCGAATGCTTGACCAGTGAAGCTTGCGGTGCAATGAGCGGTAAATGTGACTGATTGTATTTTTCTTAATTATTGTCAGTTGCTTATTGGCAGTCTTATAATGACTGGCAAGAGAGAGAGTTTGGCCAGTGAAGCTTGTGGTTTTATGAGTGTAAAACGTGAGTCGATTGAAAAAGTGTAAAATGTGACTGATTTTATAAGTGTAAAACGTGACTGATTGTATTTTTCGATTGCTTGATCAGTGAAGCTTACGCCGCAATAAACGACGAATGTCGGTTGTCATTTTGTGTTCTTGAATTGTATAAATGTTGCCTATTTAAGTACTTAAATTTCAAAGAAGTTAGTTTTGCTGAATGGTTTTAAAGTAACAATTTATTGTTTGAGGACAAACTTAATGTCAGGAAGGCCGAATGTTAGCTTTATATTATAATGTTACTAAATATAGTTGATGACCTAGTGGTGTAATTTGTAGATGTTTTCTTAGAATATTTAATTGTATTGGCAACATTGGTAATTGAATCCAGTTCTATAGACATCATTATTTTTGTAAAAACGGAAGTCGATTACAAACTTGTTTTTTTTTTAAACCTGGTTCCGGAAAAAAAGTTGGAAGAGATAGATTGTTTTGGCGGTTTAGCGACTACAGAAAATTAGTAAAAGCAACTTTTGAACATTTATAAAGTGATTTCCATGTAAAATAAAGAACAATAACAATAATCTGCTCGTTTAATTTCTGATTCCTATTACACAGGATTTGCCTCAATTAGACCGGCCTGAAAGTGCTGGCTTTTCATCTAGTCATAGAAATTAAGGTTTTCATTCGGTTATGTTTTCGGATGGTGTTGGAAAAGGTTTAGGTAAATTAATAAATGGCAAAAAGAGTCATTCCACTTTTAATTATTGCATGCCCGGGTCATCTTACAAGCAAATAATGGAATCTGTGGCAAAGAATATATATAAACCAGATACCAATATAACTGTATTTGTAGGTAATAGTATAAATGTAAAAAAGATGACATCGCGGAGTGTGTAAAAGAGAGGTTAAAGTTAAATTACAATAAAAATATTTTGTGTGCCTTCCCTTACTTGGATAAATTGTCAAATAAACAAAATAATCACATTCACATGCTTAATAAGCATCTGCACTTTCTTGTGAGTCACTATAGTGATAAACTAGTTTTTTTTTATTCTAAAGTATCAAATTAGGTTGTTCCAGGTATTTCATACTAGTTTTTGGGGTTGCTATGCTGATATTTTTTAAATTTGCCGCGCTTTTTCAGTCTCTACTTTCGTTTGCCAGACTCTAATTTAAATGTGGTCAATACCTTGAATAACGTTAGCAAAATGCTATTAATATTTATTATTTAAACCAGTTGATAGGACAAGGGAGTGTACCAATAACGGAGTACTTACGAGTATATCCACCATCAAAAAAGTACCTTCTTGCTCGCAAAAATTTTATTAAAAAAAAGGAATTCTCTGAAATTTTTCCACCAGAATATTCAGGGTTTTTTTCGAAGGAATTGGAAATCGAACTGTTTTTAGAAAAAACAATGTTTGAAAGTGTTTGTTTCACTGAGCATTGGCTGAAAGATTATGCAATGCTAATCAAAGAAATATTATGTTGCGTAGGGGTTCACTTATATTAATTAAAAATGGTATTAAATCAAAACCTCGTAAAGATATAGTAGACCTATCAGTTGAACATAGTGTTGAGCTGGATAAGCATGTCATAGTGTGCGATTACAGACCCCCTAATTATAAGAACTACTTTATATTCGAGTCAGTGATGGAAGATGTTTTGGCAAAACTTGCAATGGGTAATAAACTAGTAATTTTCTGTGGTGACTTTAATATTAATATTCCAGAAGATAATTCAGACAGCAGTAGGTTATTAAATCTCTTTAAATCATTTAATTTGTCAAAATGCGTTTGTGGAACCAACCCGAACTACACTGACTTCTGCTACATGTATTGATAATGTTTTTTGTAGCTGCAACTACTTGGACAAGGCCATTATAAATTATCTGCCTTCGGATCATAGTGGGCTACTGGTAGCCTTTGAGTCCATTATGCTAATAAAACAAGTGCAGATTCAATCCAGACCAATAACATCCGGTAAATTAAATAAATTTAACAGCACTTTAATCAGAAAGTTAAGCGACCAGCACCTCACAGTGAATGATGGTAATATTTTGTATGATGAAGTTTTCTCAGTGGTTCAAAAAGAGTTCAATAACACTTTTAAGAAGAAAACTAAAACTACATGCCCTAAGTTTTTATTCAGTGACTGGGCGACTACAGGACTTATAAAAAGTAGGGAAAGACTTTACGAGCTATATGGCCTTATGCCTTGTATTATTACTGAAACGTTTAATAAGTATGTTGCAACTAACTCAAGAATTTTTTTAAATGCTTGCAAGGCAGCTAAGGTCTTGTACATTAGCAATAAGTTAAAATTAGCAGAAAATAAAATCAAGACGGTTTGGAAAATTATAAACAATGAAACGAATAGGAATAAGAGAAATAGTACACGCTTGAGACCACACACGGACTTATTAGAGATAACAAAAAAGTTGCGCACAAATTTCTTTACCAACATCCCAATTAAAACTACTGAAACCTTAAATTCTTCGCCCTCGCTTGATTTTGGATTATTGAACGCGAACGTTTCAGCCTGCCCGATTGTATTTAACTTTTCACATATAAACCCCATGACAGTAATAAAAGCTTTTAAGCAAATCAAGATCAAACCGACTGAAGATCTGTGGTGAATGTCCATCAAAGCTTGTACCTCCATTGTTGTGGATAATTATATGGACAGTATGGCAATACCGCTTCGCGTTGATTGTGCAGATAACTGCTATGTTAAAAAATAACAAGATGGTTGACTTTTCGGTTCACAAAATTAAATGAAGATCCAAAGATTCAGTGGTTTTATTCCTGCTGTAATTAATACAAACGATACCAGAACAGTGGGGATTTGCGTGAGTGCAATCTCCCACATATTGGCGACCGTGCTAAAGAAGAAAACCAAATTAGAAAAAGATGGATCTAAAAAAATGGACGCGTGAACGCGATCAACTAAAACGTGTGTTTAACCGCCACGAAACAACGGCCAATACAGAAATCGACATAGAATTCCTGAGCATAAAAATGGAGAAGATGGTACAATTAGACAAACTGATGAATGCGACAACTTTCTACATAAATGGTTACATTTGAAGACAAAAAGGGTAAAGACAAAAAGGTAAAGATTAATGGCGATGATTGTAAAAAGGAACAAAAGAAGCACAATCTGAACCTTCCCAAATTAGAAATAAGGAAGTTTGATGATAATCCCAAATCTTGGCTAGCATTTTAGGGTCAATTTAAGAAAATCGACGAAGACAAAGCAATGGATGCTGAATCGAAATTTCAGTATTTAACTCAAGCAATGACACCAGGCAGTAAAGCAAAAGGATTGTTAGAAAGTTACCCACCTACAGAGGACAACTACCCGAAGGTTATCCAGACACTAAAGGACCGGACCGGGATGAGCTGCAAGTGGGGCAATTTGGAGTTGGACGTCGGAACCACCGGGGTCACCTACTGGCCAGTTTTATGGAGAAGGAAGGCCTCTATATGATGAACTCCTTCTTCAGAAAGCGTGAGCACAGGAAGTGGACATGGCAAAGCCCCGATGGTGTAACTAAAAATGAAATCGACTTCATCATGTCGACCAAGAAGCAAGTGTTCAATGATGTCTCTGTGATCAATTCGGTGAAAACCGGGAGCGATGACCGCATGGTAAGAGGCACATTGAACATTAATATCAAGCTTGAAAGGTCTCGACTGATGAAGTCCACGCTCCGTCACAGATCCTGATCCAAAACCCCGAAACCTTTCAGCTCGAACTCCAGAATCGTTTCGAGTGCCTAGGGAGCTCCGTGGACGATTGTAGCGATGGGTTTGTGGAAGCTGTTCATACGGTCGGGTCTAAGTTTTTCAAGACCCGCCGTAAAGATAGAAACAAAAAGCTCTCTGATCCAACTCTAAAGCTAATGAAGGAGAGGCGTGAGATGATCCTGCAGTCTTCAGACGATGCGGTGAAATACCGGCAGCTAAATAGACGGATCTCAAAGTCCTTGAAAAGCGACCTCCGCCGCTTTAATACTGAAAGTATTAAAGATGCGATTGAGCGGAATAAGGGCTCCAAGGTAAGATTGCAAGGGATCTGTCTATTGGGCAGAGCCAGCTCACAAAACTGAAGACCGATGATGGCAGGATCGTTTCCACCAAACCGGAGCTTCTGAGGGAGATCGAGAGATTCTATGGGCAGTTGTACATGTCAACCAGTAAACCCATTGCGAATCTAGCAAACGACCCAAGAGCTAGATTGACCCGACACTATACTGAAGATATCCCGGATGTCAGCCTGTACGAGATTAGGATGGCTCTGAAACAGCTTAAAAACAACAAGGCGCCGGGTGATGACGGAATCACTGCTGAACTCCTGAAGGCGGGTGGAAAACCGGTCCTTAAGGCCCTTTAGAAGCTGTTTGATTCCGTCATACTCGAGGGCAAAACGCCACAGGCATGGTGCAGGGGTGTGGTGGTACTCTTCTTCAAGAAGGGCGACAATGCCCGGCTGAAGAACTATAGGCCCATCTCACTTCTTAGCCATGTCTACAAGTTGTTTTCAAGTGTCATCACGAATCGTCTCGCGCGCAGGTTTGACGACTTCCAGCCTCCCGAACAAGCCGGATTCCGAAAAGGCTTTAGCACCGTAGATCACATACATACGCTGCGGCAGGTTATACAGAAGACCGAAGAGTACAACCTGCCTCTCTGTTTAGCGTTTGTGGACTACGAGAAAGCCTTCGATTCGATCGAGACTTGGGCTGTACTGCAGTCTCTCCAACGGTGCCAGATCGACTACCGGTACATTGAGGTGTTGAAGTGTCTGTACAGAAACGCCACCATGTCAGTCCGTCTTCAGGATCAGACCTCGGAACCAGTCCTTCTTTAGCGTGGCGTGAGACAGGGAGACGTCATTTCTCCGAAACTGTTCACTGCTGCGCTGGAGGATGTATTCAAGGTTCTGGACTGGAGCGGCCTAGGCATCAACGTTAATGGCGAGTACATCACTCACCTTCGGTTTGCCGACGACATAGTGGTCATGGCTGAGACCATGGAGAGCCTCAGTACAATGCTCGATGACCTCAGCAGAGCTTCCGAAAGAGTGCGTCAGAAAATGAACATGGACAAAACCAAGGTGATGTTGAATGCCCATGTTACACCAATTCCTATCAAGGTTGGAGACTCTACACTCGAAGTTGTGGACAACTATGTCTACCTGGGACAAACGATCCAGTTGGGTAGGGCCAATTTCGAGAAAGAGGTCAACCGTCGAATCCGACTCGGCTGGGCAGCGTTCGGGAAGTTGCGCGGTGTCTTCTCGTCCAACTTACCACAGTGTCTCAAGACAAAAGTCTATGACCAGTGTGTGTTGCCAGTGATGACATATGGCTCTGAGACGTGGTCGCTAACAATGGGCCTTATCAGAAAGCTTACAGTCACTCAAAGGGCAATGGAGAGGGCTATGCTCGGCGTTTCCTTGCGTGATCGAATCAGAAATGTTGAGATCCGTAAGAGAACCAGGGTTACCGACATAGCTCGAAGAATTGCCAAACTTAAGTGGCAGTGGGCAGGGTACATTGCTCGCAGAACGGATGGCCGATGGGGCAGAAAGGTTCTGGAGTGGCGACCGCGAACCGGAAGACGTTGCGTTGGAAGGCCTCCCACCAGGTGGACCGATGACCTGGTGAAGGTTGCAGGAATCCGCTGGTTGCGGGACGCACGGGACCGGTCAATGTGGCGACGCTTGGGGGAGGCCTATGTCCAGCAGTGGACGTCTTTCGGCTGATATGATGATGATGATGAAAGGACCGGTTTGCTAAAGATGAGACACTAATTGAAATATATGTGCGTGAACTACTTAAGTTAGTGAACTGTAAAAATCAAGTGTCACTGGACATACTATATGATCAATTTTTAGCAAATTTATAAATATTAGAGTCATTAGGCATTATTAGTGACAAATATGAATGTATCTTACTTCCAATGATAGAATCGGCACTACCAGAGAGCACCTTACTTCTGTGGAGTAAAGTTCCATGTGTAGATAGGGAATCTAAACTTAGTAAATTGTTAAAGTTTTTGCAGACCGAAGTTGAAGCTGAAAGAAGGGTTCAATTAGCTAAAACTAACTTTTTAGATAACAATACAACTAAGGAAATGGTTCCAACAGCAGCATGCTTGATGGAGGCTAAACAAGTAAGCAAGTCTACTGCAGGTCAGCATACAAAAGAAGGTAAGGAAATTTGTTATTTTTGTGATAAACCACATAACACCTTAGAATATGGGCAAGCCAGTATGTTAAGTTTGGAAGATAAGAAAGATGCAATAAAAAAGAAAGGAGGATGTTATGTTTGTTTAAAAAAAGGACATCTTGCCAAGAATTGCAAAACGTTTATTAAGTGCATGTGTTGTAGTAAACGCCATCTAATTGATCTATGTCCAACGCTACATAATCAGTCTAAGACTGATGAACAAAACCCAGATAAACAAGGGGTTGCAAGTAATTTCTCATGTAACACTAACAACACCACAACAATGTTACAGACTTTGGTTGTTAAGATATCAGGCAGCAAGATTGAGAAAAAAGTGAGAGCCCTAATAGACTCTGGCTCTCAACGTACATATGTGAAAGCTTCATTGGCTCAAGAACTGGGACTACAGGTAATAAGAAGTGAAAAGCTCAGCCATTCACTATTTGGTGGCATAAAAAAGGAATCCCAAACACATAGAGTTTATAAATTCCAGGTAAGTAACCTTGATAATAGTTATATTACTACAATGACAGGCCTAGAACAAGAGGTACTTTGTGGAGACTTACCCAAAGTACAAGATTTAGATTTGATAATAAAACTAGAAAAATACCAGATTAACTTAACCGATGCTGATAAAAATGCAACAGTTATGTGGAATGAGTTTTGAGTGTAATGAACGTATCCATAGGTGTGAGTGAAAGGTATAAGAGTGAAAGGAACAGAGAGAGAATACAAAGATGGCGAACGGTGCTCAGAACGACGAACGAGACGGACGTGTTATTTAAGTTTTTTTATAAAGATGGATTTGATTTTACTAAATTAAACTAATTTTCAAGTGGCAAACCATTTCATTTCACCCCTCGATCCCACAAACTTGGGGGCTCGTCCGGGATCAAGGTGAAATAAATGGATATTAGTGAAAAAAACGAAAGACGACGCACGACTACGACGCACGCCGTTTATTTTTTCTTCTAAGAAAAAAGTTTTCCTACGGGAAACGACGACTTTTACGACGATATTCCTAGTTAACGACGATAGCAAGGAATTACGATGCCTAAGGAGAAATCCGACCAGGACTTTCAAGATGCGGCAGCTTCGCTATCGGCACCGACGGCGCACGGTGACATGTTGCACCTAACGGAACAGCTAATCCGAAAATTCAATGCACAAGACGATGCTCATACAGCATCCATGTGGATACGTGACATCGAAGAAAATGGGGAAATTTTTCAGTGGAGTCCTACTCAACTGTTGTTGGTAGCGCGACGGTCGCTTACTGGCACAGCAGCGCTATGGTTACGCAGCGAAAAAGTGTATAAATCATGGGATGAGTTGAAAGTGGCTATCGGTAAGGAATTCGCGGATACCATAGATGTGAAGAGGATACATGAATTAATGAGCGCAAGACGTAAGAAGAAAGACGAATCGTGTATTGACTACATGCTAATCATGAAAGAACTAGGCAAACGCGGAAAAATACCGGACTACGTAGCTATCAAATACATCGTGGACGGCATCATAGATGATGAAATAAATAAGATTATGTTGTACGGTGTCACAACTTACACGGACCTGAAAGAAAAACTTAAGTTGTACGCTATATTCAAGATTAATTCCACTAAGGACATTCGACGAAATAAGCCGCTCAATGACACACAGAACAGCAGTTATAATAGAAGGAACGCGGCTGCAATGATGCGATGTTTCAACTGTGGAGAAAATAGTCATACGTCGGCAAATTGTCCTCATCGGTCGCAAGGAAAAAAATGTTTCCATTGCAATGAATTTGGGCATATTTCTCCAGATAGCCCTGTGAAAAAGATGGCTGGTTCAGATTTGAAGCAAAGAACATCAATGACGGGTATTCGGCAGACTTCGGCCAAGATCGGAGAACCCGAACGATTACCGAAGGTTGACATTTCTGCTCAGGAAAAACGAAAACCAACCAATCAGATGTCGAAAAAAGCATTCTTCAACTTGATGCGAGAGGGCGCCACCAGCTGCGCGAATGACGAAGTTCAAGACGATGTTCAGGGTGAAGTTTACATAGCAGCGACGACTTGTGTGAACACAAGCGCGAATGATTCGTGTTACGAAGTTTGCAATATGAAACCACAGACCAGAGAAACGATTGGCTATAGTGACAGCCGCCATGTCGTCGAGTTTGACTTTGACACTTACAATGTAAATAAACAAACCAAGAAATCTGATGAAAAATATGAAAATATACCGGTTGTACGAAGTGTACGTCGTACAAAACCATTAAAAACAGTGTTAGTGTGTTATGGATGTAGGCCCTCCAGTTAATGATCGAGATCGGGATCCATAATAAAAGTTTCTCAAAAACATTCACTCACTTATTTAATCATTGTTCAAACGTTTTATAAAAACCTACATTACTATGACTCTAAAAACATACAACTGAAATCAATCAAAAACCATCTCAACACTACATAACTTTCAAAACGAGTGCCATTGAATTTTTCTTACAACGGATTGTCAAAATTCTAAAGCTCTGAATTTGAAAACAACTTACTTTTAAAAACATGCTATAACCAGAGACAATTAAAAATCACCTATAACATCCCCTCTGAATTTTATATTGTCTCAAATAAAATTAAAATCAAACGGTAAATAAACATTGACATATCTGCCTAGAACACCCCATATACAACTTCAACATTGAACACATAATTAATACAAGAATAAAAACCCATACTAGTATTCCCTACCTATCATAACATTCTACATACTATATTAAAACACCCCCTTAAATATAAATTTCAAATTAACAATCAAGACAACCTTAATACTATAACTAAAACCTAAAATTTCAAATTAATTCCAAAACGTTAACTCTACAAGATATAACACATAACACCTATCATAATTAACTAATTATACCACTAAATTCACTTCATTAAAGTTCACATCAAAGTCAGTGATCACTCACAATATGCTTTCTTAAACGTAGAAACTTAGTTCTATCTAATCCTTTTGTCAGAATATCAGCAATATTAGATTTGGTTGGGCAATAGAAAATTTCAATTAAATTTTGATCTATCTTTTCTTTAATAAAATGATATTTCACATCAATGTGTTTGCTTCTCCGATTTAAAATTCCGTTTTTAATTAAAACAATAGCAGACTGATTATCAACAAATAATTCTGTTTTTGGTGTATGACCTGTAATCTCTTTAATCAGACTTTGAACGTAAAGTAAATCTTTGATACATTCTGCGGCAGAGATGTATTCTGCTTCCGTACTGGAGAGAGCGGTGACGGACTGTTTACGCGAGCACCAATGTATAGGACCACCACTGTACAAAACTACAAAGCCAGTAGTACTTTTCCTAGTATCAGGATCACCAGCGTAATCTGCATCACAATACGCTGTCAAAACAAAACTATTTCCGCGTAAGTATTCAATACCAGAAGATATAGAACTTTTAAGATATCTGAAGAGATTTTTGATATTGGCGAAATCATTTAAATTAGGACACTCTTGATGTCTACTTAAAACTAGACCAGATGTTTCGTTTCATGTTGGTTATTGACCAACATGAAACGAAACATCTGGTCTAGTTTTATTTACTAAATATAGTAAAGACCCTATCAACTGCCTATAATGATGTACATCACTACTATCACCCTTCCCCTCTTGATGTATATCGGCTAAAATATTCGGAACTATAATTTCTTTTAAGTCACTAAATCCAAAATTTTTCAATCAAGAATCTTACGATTAATGTAAGATTCTTGATAAATTTTCAAGTAATTTTCTCCAACATGTATATCAAGTCCAATAAATTTCTCGACGTTATCAAATTTTCTAATTTCAAATTCTTTTTCCATTCCTTTTATTATATTATCCAATTCATTTTCACTATTTCCTATCAAAATGCCATCATCGACATATATTGCCATATAAATTTCCTTTTCTTTACACAAAAACACACATGGATCTAATTTCAGTTGTTCAAATCCCAATTTCTTTAAATATTCAGTTAGCCGCTTATTCCACATGAGCGGTGCTTGCTTAAGACCATAAAGACTCTTCTTTAATTTACAGACTTTATTCTCACCATAATTGTATCCTAATGGAATTTCCATAAAAATATCCTCATTTAACTCTCCATACAAAAACGCTGTCTTCACATCAAATTGTTTCAACTGTAGACCTTTCTGTGCAGCAATTGAAAGTAATAATCTTACACTAGTAGTATTTACCACTGGACTATAAGTCTCTTTGTAATCAATATTATATTTTTGTAGAAATCCTCTAGCAACAAGTCGTGCTTTGTATCTCCCTTCCGGCTTCACAGTAAAAATCCATTTACTGGTTATCAATCTTCTATTTCCGGCTTCTATTTTATCAACTATTTCCCAAGTTTTATTTTTCTTCAAAGAATCCATCTCTTCTTTAATAGCTTTTTCCCATAAACTTCTCTCATCACACTTCAACACCTCGCTATAAGTTAAAAATGATGTTTCTAAATCATAATCCTTATCATAAATCTTATCGGTAATCTTCTATCTCTTTTTGGCAAAATCCTTTTACTACTAATTTCTTCAACAGACTCCTCCGCATCCACAAACAACTCATTTCCATCCGCCGTCAATCTACTATTATCTTCAATCTCATTTCCATTATTCACTTCTTGACTACTATCTTCCAAATTAAATTCTCTTCTAATATTATTATCCAACAATTCTTCAGCAATACTATCTTCAAAAACATCAATTCCGTCATTTTCTATAACATCTCGTTCTTCTTCTAAAATATTTTCTATGACATCATCTCGTTCTTCTTCTAAAATAGAAAACTCCTCCTCCCTCGTTACGTCAACATCAGTCTTCTTTTTCTGATTTTCTCCATAAAAACTTCCCCTCTCAACTTTACAACCATTATCAGCTGTGATGACATTTCTTTTCTCATTTTGTTCTTCAAACTCCTCTTCTTCTTTAAATAATTTATATAAATCTGTAACCTTCGCACTCTTATTACATTCCTTTAAAAATTCCAAAACATCCTTCGCATTATTATTAAAAGTCACATCTCTTGAATAAGATATCTTCAAACCCACCGGATCCCAAATCTTATAGCCATTGTTCGTAAATCCTACTAGCAAACCCTTATTACATCTGGAATCTAATTTATTTAATTTTGTATTTATTTTGTAATAAGCTAAAGAACCGAAAATATTTAAATGTTTTAAGTTTGGAATTTTATTAAACCACATTTCTGCTGGCGTTCTCTCATTAATAGTATTAGAACACCTATTGGTTATATATGTTGCTGTTAACACCGCTTCACCCCATAATTCCCTCGGTAAGTTCATATCAAACAGAAGAGCACGGGTTCGCTCCATAATTGTTCGATTTAACCGTTCTGCCTTACCATTATGTTGTGGAGTGTACGGTATTGTATAATCTATTGTAATACCTTTATTTGAACAATATTTTTTTAAATTATTTGAGGTATACTCACCTCCATTATCGCATCTAAAATTTTTAACTTTTAAGTTAAAGTGGTTTTCAGATAAATTTATGAAATTCATAATTTTCGAAAAGGCTTCACTCTTAGATCTGATCAGATAAATTTTAGTAAAATGTGTATAATCATCTAGAAAAGTGATAAAATATTTATAGCCATCATATGTTTCTGAACCTATTGGACCACAGATGTCACTATGAACTATTTCCAAAGGCCTAGTAGCTCTATACCTTTCGGTATTGAATGGTCTTCTGCAAAGTTTTGCTTGTGTGCAGACTTCGCAGGTGTCAATATTGTTATCAGTTTGTTTTGAATTTATACCATTAACTATTTCTTTTGTTTTTGAAATAGATGTATGTGCCAATGCTCGATGCCAAAAATTTCTACTATTATTAGGATTAATGAAGTTTACTGACTTTGTGCTTGATCGAGTTGCTGACAGCTCTGCATAATACAGTCCGTCACTCCTTAACTCACCAGTCAGTAAGCAGCTTCCATCTCTATCACACACTTTACATTTGTTTCTGAAAAATACAATTTCATAATTATTATTTGCTATTTTTGAAATTGAAAGTAGGTTCTTCTTCAACTTCGGGACTAATAACACATCATTAAACGTAATATTATGCGAACTTGTGTTACTCTTGCACAATACTTTTCCCACAGTGTCAATAATGTGCGTATTCCCATCAGCTGTGGATATTCTGTAGTTGCACTTTTGTTGCATGTGTAAATATACTTCTGAATTGATTATATGGCTGCTTGCTCCGGAATCTAGTATAAATTCAACCATCTCATGACTGTCTAATTGTGTAAAATTACTTACCGAAAATTGTGGTTTTTCTAAACAAAATTTTGAGTAGTGTGTATTTATTTTACAAAATACACGGGTGATTTTCTCAAGCATAATGTTTAGGCGGCGCGGCTGAAAATCATATCTTAAAGTAAACGTACAACAAAGTTATTTTTTTTAAAGAAAGAAGGCGTACTTATCTTGATCAGGCCGTCAATATTTTATTAGATAACATTTTTGTAGTGAAAAAAAAAATAGTTATTTAGCATAATTCTAAGTTTGGTGGCGCGTCCACAATCTGTTTTTCTGTGGATGACCACCGCTTAAACGAAACTACACTAGTTTACTAGAAATAACTAATTTTATTTGTATTCTGTATTATTTTTTCTATCTAATGACAGTTTAATTTTTATATTTAGGGCAATACTTTATCCTAGTGAAAATCGAAAAGGACTGTCCGTGCGAAATATTAAATTTTGGTGGGAGTAATCTAATCATTAAATAACTCGTATTGAATTAACCTAGAAGGACAACGCTACCATCGTTCACTTCGTTTAGTCAGGCGCTCTTGCGCAGCAGTGACAGACGTGTGCCATCCCGTTGTGATTTCCCGCCAAAAACGTAAGTAAGTCTGTAGCAGCAGCGGTGAGGTTTGTGAAAACTTATGGTGGTTTTGAGATTGTGTTGAGGATTTTAAATAAAAACGATGCTTTCGTCTTAACGTACAAATTCTGTATTCGCCATTTTTATTTTTACAACATTCAAGGAGAAGGGTGTGGGAACAATATTTTAGGAGACGACCAATCACAGTCGATCGACAGGTATGACGTAGTATGTGGTATCATTGCCTGCTTCGAGATGTCGCTGTCGGTCCCTGATGTGCGTCAATGGAGTCAGAATCCATAACATGCCCCCGGCCTTGGAAGCAGTGGCTTTCAATGGTCTTCAGTCACTGCATCAGTTTCGATGACATCCTGTAGTAGCGGACATATCTTGGTGAATGCGCGCCTCACCACGCCCGATGACGTCTGTATATCGGCCACCCGGGATATACCATCCTTTCCTGGGATAGTGTAAAGGACACGTCCCAAATGCCACTTCAAAGGTGGGAGGTTGTTGTCCTTAATAGCAACTAAGGAGTTTGGTTTGAGCTCGACCTTATTCGCCGTCCATTTTGTCCGCACCTGCAGCTCGGAGATGTATTCCTTCGCCCACCGGTTCCAGAAGTGTTGACGAAGTTGTTCGACCCTCTGGTATCGCTGAAGACGACTAGCAGGAACATCGCTCAGGTTATCGCCGGCTGGCGCAGTCAATGGTCGGCCAATAAGGAAGTGTCCGGGGGTGAGCGGGGAAAAGTCACTAGGATCTGAGGAAAGAGGAGACAGAGGTCGGGAATTTAGCACGGCTTCTATTTGAGCCAATACTGTGCTGTACTCTTCGAACGTGAGATGCGCGTTACCTATCACTCGACGAAGATGGTGTTTACACGACTTTACTCCTGCCTCCCACAGACCACCAAAATGCGGAGAATAAGGGGGAATGAAATGAAATTTAATATTTTGACTAGACGCGAATTCTAAAATATCATTACTGCAATTAGTTAAAAATTTTGAGAAATCATTCATTACACCTACGAAATTACGACCATTATCAGAGTAGATATCTGCAGGTTTACCACGGCGTGAAATGAATCTCTTTAAAGTATGTAAATACGCTTCACTGGAGAGGTCACTGACTAACTCCAGGTGTATGGCACGTGTCACGAAACAAACAAATAGACAAATGTAGCCCTTGATAAGCTTAGCACCCCTACCCTTGCGGTTCAGTATGAGGACTGGCCCAGCGTAATCCACCCCACAACGAACAAATGGAAGACTAGGTGTAACTCGATCCCTAGGCAAGTTACCCATCAGAGGACTAAGCGTCTTACCTCTAATGCGAGTACAGGTAACACAACTATGCACTACCTGACGCGCTAAATTTCTGCCTCCGACCGGCCACCATGATTCGCGCAAATTAAAAAGTAATGCCTGCGGAGCAGCGTGGAGAAGCTGAATGTGCTCATGACGAAATAATAAAGTGGTAAAGTAATGCTTGCTATGAATTATAATTGGATGCTTTTTACCGTAAATGAATGCATCAGAATTAACTAAACGACCACCTACGCGCATTAATTTTTGATCATCTAAAAACAAATTTAATTTAGACAAACAACCTTTACTTTTAATGGTTTCATTATTAGATAATAACTTATATTCAACTGGATAAGATTCCATTTGACAAAATCGAGCTAATGTTTTATCTGCGTGGTCTAACTCGTCTACACTAAGGCCGCCTGTACGCTTATGATTTTTACATCGACTGTTATTTATAAAACGTAACATAAAGGCAGCCGCACGCCTCATACGTTTAAATTGAGAGAAACGAGTGAAGGGAAACAAAGATAATTCACAAAAATCATGAGCTACAACGGCAGTGACGCATGATTTGACCTCAGGTAACTCGCGATGTTTGAACGAGTCCGAACTTTTGTGATCGTCTATTGAAAAGCTAGGGTCACGAAGAAATTCAGGACCCTCCCACCACAAGGTAGATGAAGAAAGTTCTTCCAATCGAGCACCGCGTGACGCTAGATCGGCGGGATTATCTCCACCGCTTACGTGACGCCATGGGGCGTCTAGTGTAAGATCATGAATTTCCGCGATCCGATTTTGAACGAATGTCTTAAGTTGGTTCGGCCTCATGTGCAGCCAGCCTAAGACAATCGTGGAATCAGTCCAAAATATTATGCTATTAAAATTACAACATAATGAGTTGCGTACTTTGTCGTACAGACGAGCACCCAATAAAGCCCCACAAAGTTCGAGCCGTGGGATACTAATAGGTTTTAAAGGCGCGACCTTTGTTTTTGAAAATAATAATCTAACCGATACCGTTAAATCTTTGCAAACTGTGCGAACATAAACACATGCGCCGTACGCCGTCTGAGACGCGTCGCTAAAAATGTGTAAGTCAATATACATAGGCTATAGCGTGGCGAGGTATACGAACAGTATTTAGCGCTTGCAATGAGATAACAAACCGGTTCCACACGCGCGCCGTGCCATCTGGAACGTTATCATCCCAATCTAGTTTTAATAGCCACAATTGTTGTAAAAGAACTTTGACAACAACTATGACAGGACTTAATAAGCCGAGAGGATCAAAAATTTGAGAAACGTTTGATAAAATAGACCTCTTTGTAATAGGCTTGGCATCATCAATATGAAAGTGAGAATTAAAATAAAAGTTGTCACTTGCGTTATGCCAGCCCATTCCTAAGGTTTTAGAACTAACATTTTCATCTAAACTTAAAGGTTTAAACTGACTAGATGACTGACGGTCATCATCATGTTTAAAATTAAATATCCACTTCCTAAGTGGAAAACAGCCCGACTGCAGCGTCTTCTGAGTTTTTTCGCATAGATCTAATAATTTTATTTTATCATCTAATCCCGTAATGTAATCGTCGACATAAAAATCCTCTTTTATAGCTCGAGCGACATCAGGATCAGGAGATTCAGAGGCTAATTGCTTTAGGCACCTAACACTTAGAAAAGGCGCGGAGGCGGTTCCATACGTCACGGTGTTTAATTTGAATATACCTAACGGCTTTGAGGGATGGTCACGCCACAGAATCATTTGCAACCTACGCTGACCCTCGTCTACCAGGCACTGCCGGTACATCTTCTCCACGTCGGCGCACGCGACATACCTGTGCTGCCGAAAACGGAGAAGAATGGCAATGAGATCACCCTGTATAGGAGGGCCAACCAGTTGCAAATCATTCAGTGACTTCCCAGTGCTCGATCGTGCGCTTGCATCAAACACCACGCGCAACTTGGTGGTGGTGCTGAGCTCGCGGAACACGCCATGGTGTGGCATGAAATAACACGGGGATTCATAGGAATCTACCTGTGTCATATGGCCTAAACTAAGATACTCTTGCAAAAAATTGGAATAAAGTAATTTATATTCAGGAGAACGCTGCAGCCGTTTTTCTAGCGCAAAAAATCGACGTTCTGCTTGTGTATAAGAAGCCCCCAAGGTATCAGGTGACTGATGGAGTGGAATGTGCACGCAGAATCTCCCCTCGCTATTGCGAGTAGTAGTGCGAACAAAGTGATCTTCGCATGCACGTTCTTCCTCAGTCTGTGCGTCTCTGACCTTAGACGGTTCCTCAATCTCCCAGAACAATCGAAGTTGCGTATCTAAAGAATTAATAATATTGCAATGAATTGGCGCATTTTTTCGCGTATAATTATGTATAGGCCCGGAAATAATCCAGCCTAGTTTGGTGTTCTGTAGAAACGGACCACTAGACAAACGAATTTTACCGTCTTCTAACAAATCCCAAAACCTATCTGCGCCAATCAAAATGTCAATATTTTTGTAGTCTAGAAACTCCGGATCGGCCAACCGTATGTTGTCTGGAATACAGACTTGCGCGTTTAATTTACATACGGCAGGCATCGAAGCCGTGATCCTAGATAGCACATAACAATGAATGCGCGCAGTAAATGAATTATCGACGCAGGATTTAATGACGATATTACAAGCTTGCGAGCAATGTACTACCGAATTACCTACGCCTCGAACTTCGTTTGTGGACTGTATTAATGGTGCATTTAAGAGTTGACATAATGATTTAGAAACGAAACAGCGCTGGCTTCCATTATCAAGGAGCGCCCGCGCTTTATGATATCTACCGTGTACATCTGCCACATCAACGATAGCTGTTGACAATAACACGGACTGCACACCTATAGACTTCGATTGTGGTTGCATGTGTGCCTTGTTTACTTGAATAGGGACTGCGGGGTCCGAGGCGGCTGGTGCGGCCGCGGGGTAGCGCGCAGGCGCTTCACTCTCATTAGCACGCGTTGGCGACGCCTCAGTAGTCGTTGTGGAATGCAAAACAACAGAACGATTAGCGTTATCATTGTGCAATAATGAATTATGTTTTTGATTGCAGTGTCTACAAGGCCCAAACCTACAATTATTTATTGAGTGCCTCGAATGTAAACAATTCTCACATAAGTTGTGCTCGCGTACAAGTTTAAGCTTTGTGTCTAAGTCGCATTCGATAAACTCTTTACACGTATACAGTGGATGATTCGCGTTACATTTTGCGCATATTAACTTACCGCGTTGCTTATTTGATTTACTCGGCCCGCTGGAAACATTGCAGTGTGACATATTATGACATTTTGAGTGTTGTTTTTTGTTGTCAGTGCTTTGAGCTTCTTTTCTATGTGACCGCTGCAATGCCTCAAGCATGTCTGCTTTGTTGCGCAGAAAGTTTATTAAAACATCCACCGATAAACGTTTAGAATTTTTGTTATCGTTTGGGTTTGGGAACAATGTGCACTTATGAGACCCCCATTCTCTTTCAGTAATTCTATCTAACTTTGAAACCATGATATTAATAATTAAACTATCCCAGTAGTTTGTAGGCTCACCTAGTACCTTAAGGGCGCATAAATTTTTCAAAATAGTGTCTATTAATGTTCTAATCGAAGATGGCGACTCTTTAGTTATAGCAGTTATATTTAACAAAGCTTTGATATGGTGATCAATTAAAAGACCGCAATTATTATATCGGTTGAGCAATAAATCCCATGCAACCGGATAATTATCAGCAGAAAATTCTATGGAATGTATAACTAGTTGTGCGCTGTCTTTTAGGGACGATTTGAGATAGTGGAACTTTTGGATGTTGGAAATATCTTTAGAATTATGAACTAGTGAGGTAAATGTGTCTCTGAATTCGAGCCAGTGCTCATAAGAACCGTCAAATGTAGGCATAGTGATAGTGGGTAACTTCACGGATTGTATTTGACTGTTGTTATGACTATGAAATGACCTGGAACAGTCAGCGACCTCATCAGTGTTCAGCATACACTCAGCAAGTGATATTAAATTGTAGTAACTATCTTCAAACTGTTCTCTTTGATTTAATTGTTCGCCTAATTCACTATCGCAAACTCTTTCTTCTATTTTAGTTTGAATGTCGTTGAATTCAGAAAATAAAGTAGTACATCCTTGAATTCTCAACTTTAAATCAATGCGTTTTTGATTAAGAAATTCATGATCACAATCTTTTAAAGACTCTAAATAATTATTAAATTTGGTAAGCCTGCCCTTAATTATACCACGCTTCCTAATTAAATCGCGAACTAACTCACTACTTTCTACGCTTAGAAAATTAGGAGATTTGTCACGGGATCTAGCAGAGTCAATAGGCATTTTGGTGGTCAGTGAAAAGAGGAGTACTCACGGTTTTATAATCGTCAGCTCAATCACACAAGACACTGATGCTAGCAACGTCACCAGGCTAGTAATTGACTGGAAATCCGATATTCCGAGAATACAATGCGGCAATTTCTCTGAAATAAGATCACAGACACACTATAGCACCAAATAGAACTCAGGAGATGATAGGAAGGAGTAAGGATTGGCCCCACCGATTGCGTATTATTTTAGAAGAAACCTTTTGCGTTTTCTTCTCAATCCGCCACGTGCAAGTGGTTCACATCAGGTCGCACGGCGATCTTGTAGATATATAATCCAGTATTTGGTTCGAAGGTCCAAAATGTAGCAGCAGCGGTGAGGTTTGTGAAAACTTATGGTGGTTTTGAGATTGTGTTGAGGATTTTAAATAAAAACGATGCTTTCGTCTTAACGTACAAATTCTGTATTCGCCATTTTTATTTTTACAACATTCAAGGAGAAGGGTGTGGGAACAATATTTTAGGAGACGACCAATCACAGTCGATCGACAGGTATGACGTAGTATGTGGTATCATTGCCTGCTTCGAGATGTCGCTGTCGGTCCCTGATGTGCGTCAATGGAGTCAGAATCCATAACAAAGTCTTTTCGTAGTAATCGGACAAAAAACCTGCAATTTTGGTGTAATGTTTTAAAAACGTTTTATGACTAAGTCGGTTTTGTAAATTAAATTTATAATTAAAATGTTAAGGTATCCTTTCAAAATTATACAAATATAAATAGTACATTCTTAGTAGTTTTTTTTTAAATAAACATATTCAACGAGATTCTAATTTTGGTGGTGCAATTTTGGTGGTTTTGGTGGTATTTTACCAATCACCAAAATTGCTTAGTTACACCAAAATTAGTTTTTTGAATTACGTACCTGAAAGAGAAACGAAAACGAATCATAATAAGATAACTCGGATTGGAAGTACAGTATATTAAACCTACGAGTAGCTTGAGAGTGATGAAGAAACAAGAAAATGTATAACGTTCGTGTTCTGTACACTTAGAACGAAAAATGCTTTCAATATCAATCAATCAATAGCAATAAAAAAATAATTTAGGTATTATTTGTTTTACAGCATGACAAAGAATAAAAAATCAAAGTTGACACACGCAGAGTGCTTGGAGAGGAAAAGGATGGCAGAAAGGAAGAGAAAAGAAAAAATTAGGAATGATCCCGTCAAACTAGAGGAATTGCGAAGAAAAGAAAGAGAAAGATATCATAAAAAAAAAGCTGAAGGGAAAATCGTACCTTTGAGTGAAATGCCAACGCGTGCTCGCAGAGTTCAACAAAAAAGGAATCGGGTTAATTTCAAAGCTTATTATGAAAGGAAAAAAAGGGCAATCCTAGTGAATACTGAGCAAGCAAATCAGATATTATGTGAAACTACCGATGATGAAAGGATCTCACCATCAATATTGCCTCGCTCTGAAAGCCCTATTCCAACTACATCCCAGATACAATCATTCAGTCAGCAGATTCATCAAAAGTCTTCGCGAATTCTACGTTCTCAAAAACAACTTCCAGAAGAAACATCTAAGGACATTCCCATTGACTGTATTTCAGAAACAAACTCCGTTGAGGTTCGTTCAAGGCGAGAACCTCTCTCTCTGGCTCTTTGGATTGAACAATCAAGCACTCCAGTTTATCCACCATGTTCGCCACAAATCGCGCCCAGCGTCAGTACCATACACTCGCCAGTTTCTACTTTTGCGCTCAATAGTCCAAAATCTGATGTGTCAACGAATTCCTTTGTTCTAAGACGAGAACTTAATTATAAACTAAGGCAATACCAAAGAAGAAAATACGCAGAAATTATGATGCTAAAGGAAACTATTATAAAAACTAAAAGAGAAAAGGAAATGTATCGTAAAAGACTATATAGATTACAACAAATCACAAAGATCAGCCCAAAACATAAAAATAAATTGACCCCAGGATTCATAAAAAAAAAGATCAGTCCTGAAAAACGAAAAATACGAAACATAGTGAAGTCATTTTATGAAGATGACGAAAATAGTAAACAGTGTCCAGGCAAACAAGACTGTATCACGCGACATAAGCTAAAAAAACAAAAAAGGTATCTAACCGACTCTCTAAAAAATCTTCATCGCAAATACCTCGACACCGGACACCCACCCATTAGTTATGTCAGTTTCACCAGATTAAAACCATTTTGGGTCCTACAACCAAGCTTAAACTCTCGTGATACTTGCTTATGTAAACCGCATGCCAATATGGATTTATTAATTTCTTCCTTAAAAAATAATAAGATTATTCATGAAAATTCCACCTCAGAAGTTCTTCGTAGTTTGACTTGTAACCAGACGAAAGTTGAATGTTTGCAACGTAGATGCAACAAATGTAAACATAAAGTTATTAAGTATAATGAATTTGATAACTCAAACAGTATTTCCTATTACATTTGGGAAAAAGGCACTAAAATGTATATAAAAAATAATGAAGAAAAGTCTGCAAACATTATTAAGAAAGTTCAGAAAATTGATAAACCTATAGAAGTAATTAAACATTTTGAAAAAGAAATTAAACCGTTTATGGCGCATTGTGGTAATATAAAAAATCAATACGAATCTATTAAAAAAGTAAAACAACGAATTGCTGAAAACGAATGTTTAATACATATGGATTTCAGTGAAAATTATAATACGAAATATGGCTCTGAGGTTCAATCCGTCCATTTTGGCGCTAGCCGATCTCAAATTACATTGCACACTTCAGTAATTTACTATCGTTCAGGAAATGAAACCAAAGCTCAGTCATTTTGCACTGCCAGTACATCTTTGCGACATGATGCATCTTCGGTATGGGCACATTTAATACCGATTTTGCGTGAGGTTAAAGAAATCCTTTCCGAAGTTTGTACCATTCATTTTGTTTCTGATTCTCCGTCAGCACAATACAGAAACAAAAAAGTTTTCTACCTAATATCTCAGTTAAAAACCGATCTTCCTAACTTGAAATGTGTTGTATGGCACTACTGTGAATGTGGGCACGGAAAAGGTGCACCTGATGGCGTTGGCGGAGTGCTCAAGAGATCAGCAGATCAGCTAGTTGCCTTTGGTAATGATATTACAGATATCTACAGCCTTGTCCAAAGATTGAAAACAGTCGTCACAGGGGTTAAAATTGAAATTGTTCAAGAACATGAAGTCATTGAGAAAGATGAGCTTTTACCAAAAAATCTCAAACCATTCCCTGGATCAATGAAAGTTCACCAAATTGTTTGGACGAAGACTTCTACCAACGGCTTGGCAATGCGTTCGTTATCTTGTGTTGAGCAAGTCTGTCTTTATGATACAGTTCGATGCTGCCATGGGAAGCATATGGGCTTTTATGAATTGCCAACTGAGACACATGTTCAGGAAGAAGTCGAAACAATAAGGGATGTTGGGTCACTTACAAGTTCGAGACAGTCATCGTCAATAACAAATGCCCGTTCCGATGTTCAGTCACCACAAATATATAGATTTCCAGCATCTAACCCATTTATTTTGAAGAAACCAAACCAAATTAAACTAACCAGCCCTTCGCATGATTTGGTTAGTATGACAGACTATGACCAAATACCAACTCCAAATGTTTCTTTTTTTGATAATATCAATAGTGAAATACTATTACAATATGAATGCACAGTAGAGGATATTAAGGAAGAAAATAAAACAGCTAATATAAATTATAAAAATGATCATGATAGTGATGACAGCGAAGATGATATGAATATTTTTTAATTTACAGACTGAAAAATTGACAAGACTTAGAATAGTAAGAAAGTTTATTAGTTGATTGATAATTTTTAAAATTGATCTCATTACTTAATTATGTTAACATAAAATGTTAAAAAAATACTTATATAAAATTAAAAATGATCATGATGATGATAGAGGTTACAGGAGGTGATTGCAATTCATGTTACAAATTAAAGACTAGAATTAACAAGACAGAAAATTAAGAGAGTTGTTTTTGTTGATTATTATTATTTTTTTGATCTCATTATGTTATTTTTTTATTAAAACATGTATCCACTATAAATAAGATTTTTATTGTTATTTTATTTATAATTTGGTTCAGTAAAAAGAAATTGGTGTCAATACTTTCTAATTTTGGTGAAAGAAATAAATTCTGGTGTCAATATTTCCAATTTTGGTGTCAGATATCAATTTTGGTGTCAATATTTCTAATTTTGGTGTCAGATATCAATTTTGGTGTCGTACCAAGTCTGGTGTCGACAATATATTAGAAACTTTCAGGCATAAATAAATTTCTCTCACATTGTATGTATCTGAATACGTATCTCTTGCTTATCAACATCTTAGATTATTAAAAAAACCAAAAACAAACTTTTCCACCAAAATTAGATAACAAATCATAGTTGTTGAAATTCACCCACACAATTAAATTTTTCGTTGCAGTCAGTATTCTTATGTCCATTTTTGAGACATTTGAAGCAAGTAACAAAGCTGTTGTTCTTCAAGCTTTTGGACACTTTAACTTGTTAAGATCTGCAGAATTTTGCTATGTATCCTTCTTTTCCACAATTATAACAAATTGTTAAAAATGTATCATAATTTTCTGTATTTTTTAAAAGTTTGTTATCTCTTTCAGTCATTTTTAACTCGAGTTGTATTCTTGAGATTAAATTTATAAAAGTTTTGTCCTCTTTAGCAGTAGATTCCCATGCTGTCCTAAAACTCGATAATCCTTTTGGTAAAATGCATAACATTTTCGACACAATTTCATTATCAGATAGGTTCATTCCAGTACTTTTGATTGATGTAACTATGTTCATTAGATCACCGATATCTTCTAGTAAATCTATTTTTTCGAATTTGTAGTTGTAAAAATCTTGGAGTAAATGGCATCTCTGTGTCTCAATCTGCCCCAAAAAAATCTTGTCCAATGTGTCTAAACTATCTTTAGCTGATTCACAATCAATTATTCGTCCAACATATTTAGAATCCACAGAATTAATTATAATGAATCTTGCTTTTGCATCTTTACTGATAAATTCATCCCTTAGTTTTTGTTCATCATCTAAGCCATTTATTACTGAATTTAGTCCTTTCGATAAGAGTAGTAATTTTAACTTCTTTTTCTAAATTGTATAGTTAGTGTCTTTATCCAATTTTGACAGTTCGTCTGTCATTTTTCTATATAAATTTTTTCAAAAATAAAATTAAAAATTTATGTCCATACTGTTTCCAGGGTGTGTAGCTTGGCTCATCTTCATTATCTTCATCCTATCCTGGGGGGCAAGGGGCCCATGACCTGTTATGGATGTAGGCCCTCCAGTTAATGATCGAGATCGGGATCCATAATAAAAGTTTCTCAAAAACATTCACTCACTTATTTAATCATTGTTCAAACGTTTTATAAAAACCTACATTACTATGACTCTAAAAACATACAACTGAAAACAATCAAAAACCATCTCAACACTACATAACTTTCAAAACGAGTGCCATTGAATTTTTCTTACAACGGATTGTCAAAATTCTAAAGCTCTGAATTTGAATACAACTTACTTTTAAAAACATGCTATAACCAGAGACAATTAAAAATCACCTATAACATAGTGCGCGGTAAAACGGGTAGTGCATTAATTGATTCGGGGTGTGATGTGAATCTGATGTTAAAGGATTTTTACGACGAACTTAACAGGTTAGATTTTGTAATACTATGTAACGAAAACAACATTACGTTAACCGGTTTAGGTTATTCACAAGTAAAGTCATGTGGTTTTGTCACATTAGATATAACGATTGATAATTGTTTATACCGAGACATAAAGTTCTATGGAATGCCTAACGACTCTGTGCCATTCCAAATGATAATTGGTAATGATTTTCTACGAAGTGTTATGATGTTTATGAAAGATTGTAATGTTTGTTTTTTTTTTTTTTTTTATTTGTGATGGGTTTGCTCTTGACTCTAGTCTAGGTCAAAGGTGACAGAGACAGAGTCGACGATGGAGCGAGCTTACCCAGAAGAAGCCTGTTTTTGCCGAAAGATGATTGGATGAACCCAAACTATGAGTGGTTGCGAGATGTTACATGTTTTTCTAGTTCTCTTGATTGTTTAGTTCACGTCAGTGATCCTGCTGTAAAAGAAGAAGTGATAAGGTTAGTAACGAGTTATGTGCCACAGAAAAACCAAGAAGCTCCAATAGAATTGAAGATTGTTCTCAAAGATGACTTACCTGTATCTCAGCGGCCACGACGAATCTCATTCAAGGAGCAAAAGGATGTGGATCACCAGAAAATGAAAAATGATGATGGGAATTAACACCCATATCATTATATAACCCGAAGGACTTCAGACGCGCAGGCTAAGTACACAAGCTATGAGCTTGAAGGACTAGCTATCATTAAAGGTGTTAAGAAGTACAGACACTACTTATATGGACATGTAAAAAAAAAAACGAAAAAAAAACAAACGAAACGACAGACACGACGTGAAGAAAGTAGATGTGATGGCAGAAGGTCCAGGTAAAACTACAACATCTGCTGATCATATGTGTCCAAATAGTTTAGCGTTTTGTGTTGTGAGCCTATAGATATGTTTTAAAAGTAGCTATCTACATATATATATATATATACAGTCCACTATATTTGCCAGTTGCGAATAAACCTGCATACTAAACACACGTTGTTTTCTTCATAAAATCCCAGCAAACAAAAGTCAACCTTATATCTTCAACATTTTGGTCCGTATTCGAACCGGAGCGTGTTAATGATCCTCGAGCCCGGCCGGCCCGCGAGAACAAAAGAATATTACCTGAGTGCGATAAGGAGTCGGCGGGAGCCACGTTTTTGCTAAATACATATGTGCAAGTTATAAAACATTTTAACAGACGAGCTAGTAAGCAGTGATTGACTATAAAGTTAATAAAAACTGATACCTGTTTACAAGGTGTATGTGACTTTTGGTGCAAATCATAATAACAGTACATTGAGTGAGTGTTTAAAGAGATTAAAATTAACAAACTGTTATTTTACGAGAACTTATTACCTAAAACAAGTGACCGATCGGTGTTGTTTGCTGAGATTGCTGTGCGAGTTTATTTGTTACCGCAGTGGAGGAACTTTTTTCGTTACAAGATGAGTTGTTCGACAATTTGATGAAAGCTGAGAGAAATTTTAGGAAAACTCCGAAAGAAAGAATTAAAACTCAATATGTACTTGGAAACAAGATTGGAGTTGTTAGAACAACTATTTAAGGATTTTAAGGACGGACACACACGGGAGTTAGTTGCAAAAGCGAAAAATGAGAAAGAAGCTTATTTTACAAAAGGAAAATATGAGATTTTTGAAGAGTTATATGTGCAGTATAAATCAAGTTTGCGAGAAGCTTTGCAACAGTTTCTACCGTCAGTTACCGAGTTGTTTAACCCAGCAGTTACTAATAACGCGAATAATAATTGCAGTAATGTAAAATTACCCCGCATAAAATTACCTAATTTTGGGGGTAAATATGAAGAATGGCCAACCTTTTACGACATGTTTTCCTCATTAATACACACTAATAAGAACATTTCAGCGGTACAGAAATTACATTACCTCATATCCAATTTGAGTGGAGAAGCATTCAATTTATTAAGTAATTTTTCGACGACTGATGCAAATTATGAGGAAGCATGGAAGCAGTTAGTTCGGCGATACAATAACAAGCGTTACAACTGCAATGCTATTATGAGGACTTTATTTGGCACAAAGAAAATTCAAACCGAGTCAGCAAATGCAATTAGGAGTTTGTTGGATACGACATCTACCTGTCTTAAATCTTTAGAAAACTTGGGCATTAGTACTGAATCCAGTTACGCTGACGCGTCTGTAGTTCACTTAGTTGTTTCGAAATTGGACACAGAATCTGTCAAACAATGGGAACAGCAGATAAATATGATGAGTGATGAGTTGCCCACTTGGACACAATTGAGGGATTATTTAGAGTTCAGATTCAGGACATTAGAAATGATAGATACGAACGGAAACCGCGCCGCGCAACAAGCTAAGCCTGCTGCGAAGTCGAAATCTTTTCACGCGTCAGTGGAGAAGGAGAAATAGAACAAGTTTAAGGCTAAACAAGAGTGTCCGATGTGTCATGAAGTTCATTACCTCAACCAGTGCAAGCGTTTTAGCCTTATGACACCTAAGGAAAGACAGGCCTTCGTTCAAACAAGTAAATTATGTTTTAACTGCCTGGCACCAACTCATGCGGTGGTTAAGTGTCGTCAGTTATTCAGCTGTAAGAAATGTGGGAGAAGACATCACACGATGTTACATTTTGAGAGAGAGAACCAGGAGCCAGCCAGTAGCCTGGAGCAGGCAGCCGCCGTGTCACCGAGTGAACCACAACAAGAGAGAGCGAGTACAACACGAGGTGACACAAACATAACTGCTACATTTTCTAGAGGAGAGCTACAACCCAACAGCGTGCTACTTGCGACGGCTAAGGTTAAGGTAATCCGTTCTAACGGTTTTAAACAAATAATTCGTGCTTTACTCGACCAAGGGTCACAGGCATCTTTTGTATCTGAGTCAACTGTGCAATTATTAGGTCTTGTACGCAAACCAGTGAGTGGCTGGGTGTCAGGGCTGGGAGAGGGCCGTATGAGGATAAAAAACACGGTTTCACTTCGCCTGGAATCGCGTCATAATCCAGCTAGTTACATCCTAGTTAACGCTTATGTGTTACATTCCTTAACGTCTCTACTTCCTTCCACTAACGTTAGCACTTCAAAGTGGGTAGAGATTGACAATCTTCCTTTAGCTGATCCTACATACGCGACGCCAGGTAAGATCGATATTTTGCTAGGTGCAGAGGTTTATAGCGAAATATTACTTGATGGCGTTATAAAGCATCCTGATTGTAATTTAATAGCACAAAATACGGTGTTTGGGTGGATTTTGTCAGGAAGAATGTCAAAGGGGTATAGAACGTTAGCAAAAGATAATCTCATTAGCATGCACATACAGGTGAAAGAGGATGAGTTACTTAAAAAGTTTTGGGAGATGGAAGATGAGCCTAATTTAATAAAGAAAGAGATGACTAATAGCGAGAAAGTATGTGAGGATTTGTTTGAGTTAACTACAGTGAGAGATAATGAAGGGAGATTTATAGTGAGATTACCTTTTGCAACGGACGATCCTAAGTGTCAGTATGGTAAATCAGAAGAGAGAGCAGTGAAGAGGTTAGAATATTTGGAGAGAAAGCTATCGAAAGATTCAAAGTTGAGAGAAGAATACAATAATGTTATGAGTGAGTACTTGAATATGAACCACATGAGATTGGTTTCTGAGAGTGAGTTGCAGAAGTCTAAAGCTGTGTACCTTCCTCACCATGCTGTGGTGAGAGAAGACAAAGAAACCACTAAAGTGAGAGTCGTCTTTGACGCTTCAAGCAAAGGTGACAACAGTGTCTCACTAAATGATGAGCTTCTTGTTGGGCCAAGGTTACAACAAGATTTAAGGCACATCTTGATGAGATGGCGTCATCATAAAATCTGTATCGTAGCCGATATTGTAAAAATGTATCGGATGGTAAGAGTGGCAGACGAGGACACAGATTTCCAGAGAGTTGTCTGGAGATTTGATTCTTCAGAACCCATACAACGTTACAAAATGTTACGTTTAACGTTCGGTACCGCATGCGCGCCATACTAGCTGTCAAGGTATTGCACAGACTTGCTGAGTTAGAAGAGAAGAAGTATCCATTGGCAGCGAGAATAACAAAACAATGCTATTACATGGATGACTTAATGATCGGGTGTGATACGGTTAGTGAGGCAATTAAAATTGATGAGGAGATGAATGAGTTAATGATGAGTGGTGGTTTTGAGTTACAGAAATGGAATAGTAATAATGAGAAGTTTTTAGAGCAGATTGGGAAAACTGAGTTGAGTGAAAGGCAAGCTATTAAATTAAATGATCTAATCAAGGTGTTAGGTTTGAGTTGGAATAGGAAGAATGATAATTTTGAATACGTAGTAAACTTACCTGAACCTAAAGATTTAGTCACAAAAAGACAAGTCTTATCGGAAGTAGCGAGATTGTATGACCCTTTAGGCTGGATTGCCCCAGTGGTAGTTACTGCTAAGATTTTAATTCAGAAACTGTGGAAATCTGGTCTTGGGTGGGATGAAAGTTTGACGGATGAATTACATGGTGAGTGGCAAAAATATAGACAAGATCTAATAGATTTCAAAAATCTTAAAATACCTAGGTGGGTAAATTTTACACAAGAATGCAAGAGAGAGTTACACGTATTTTCCGATTCTTCAAAATCAGCTTTTGCGGCAGCAGTTTACATAAGAGTCATTGATAGTTCAAATAGGGTGTATGTACATTTACTGTCCGCAAAGACTCGAGTTGCCCCAATCGTAAAGGAGATTTCTATACCCCGACTTGAATTGTGTGGCGCCACCTTAGCAGCCAAGCTTTTATGTGAAGTATCACAAGTTCTGGAGATACCCAAGGAACATCTCTATGGGTGGACCGACTCCACCATAGTATTAGCATGGCTCAAGGGAGGCTCAAGTCGATGGGCAACGTTTGTTAGCAACAGAGTGTCCACTATATTAAATATTATGGATTACCACCAGTGGCGTCATGTCTCATCAGAGACAAATCCTGCGGACTGTGCTTCGCGTGGTCTGCAGCCCAAAGAGTTGAGTAAGCATACAATGTGGTGGAGAGGACCGCATTGGTTGTCAGAAACTACAGTACCCACAGAGAGTACACTGATTGAAGACACACATGAAGAGGAACGAATCCAATCTTTATCCGTTTTATCCCACGTTGATGAAGAATTTTTTTGGTCAAAATATTCATCTCTAAGTAAATTATTAAAAATTGTATCCTATTGTAGACGAGTTTTGAATTATAAATTAAAGAAAATTAATAGATCGAAACTACCTAAATATATCACGTCAAGTGAAATGAACGAGACTTTATTAGCATGCATTAAACAAGTACAAGAGCGCGAGTTTTCCTTTGAAATAAAACGGTTAAAGACTGGAGAATGTGTGCCTAAAAAGAGTAAATTACGATCTCTTTGTCCCTTTTTGGACCAAAAGGGGATGCTAAGAGTAAGTGGACGCATAGCACAATCGGACGCGTGTTATGACACGAAGCACCCGATAATTATGCCTGGTAACTATCATATTACCAAGGTTTTAATTGCGGATGCTCATGCAAAAACATTGCACGGTGGTCCACAAGCTATGTTAAACTTTCTTAGATCCAAGTTCTGGATCTTACGTGGTAAAGATCGCGTTAAAAAATATTTCAGAGACTGCACTATTTGTTTAAGATACTCCAAAGACAAAGAAGACTACTCCTCTAATGGGCCTGCTTCCAGAGGCAAGGTTGAAACCCAGTAAGCCATTCAAATCTACTGGTGTGGATTACTGTGGTCCTGTATTTATCAGATTTTCACCAGGCCGAGGAGCTAAGTCTTACAAAGGTTACATTTGCATATTTGTGTGTATGGTTACACGAGCAGTCCATTTAGAAGCAGTAACGGACATGACTGCAAAGGGTTTTATTGCTGCGTTTAGGCGATTCACTGCTCGTAGGGGCCATTGTCAGGATTTATACAGTGACAATGGCACTAAATTTGTTGGTGCTGATAAACAGATGCGAGAAATGTATGATAGTGCCAAATCTTCTCTTCCTGGAGAATTAGCAGAGCTACTTTCTTTAGAAAGAACCACCTGGCATTATATTCCTCCCCACTCACCTAACTTTGGTGGGCTGTGGGAATCTTCGGTGCGAAGTACTAAGACCCATTTGAAAAAGGTAGTAGGAAATAGTACACTTACATACGAAGAAATGTCGACAGTCCTGGCGCAAGTGGAGGCGTGTTTAAACTCGAGACCAATTTCCTTGTTGAGCGATGACCCGAATGACCCTCTACCCTTGACACCAGGTCACTTTTTGGTAGGCGAACCATTGTTGAATATTGCAGATGAGGATTACACTAATTGTAATGTTGTTGGTTTGGATAGATGGCGATTGACGCAAAAAACTGTAACAGATTTTTGGAACAGGTGGTATAAAGAATACCTAGTTAATTTAAATCAAAGATATAAATGGAACACTAAACGTGATGAACCAGAGATAGGCGATATTGTTGTTTTAAAGGAAGATTATTTACCGCCAGCTAAATGGTTACTTGGTAAAATTATCAAAAAATATCCTGGGCCTGATAATGTAACCCGAGTTGTATCCGTAAAGTGTAAAGCCGGAGAATATAAGCGTCCAGTGAGCAAAATTTGTATTCTAACGAAATGAAATTTGTTTATTTATCTTGTTATATTGTTCAAAATTTTGTTAAAATCAATTTAGTTTGTTTTCAAATTCAGAGTTAATTTTACCTACCTATCCAATTGAAGTTATAAAAATAAAAAAACAATGTATTTATGTTAATAATTATCTTACTATGATGAGTTCTGCCGAACCTACTGTTTACCGGCATCACTAAGTTCAGTTGAACTATATGTACTAATTATCTACTCATAAAACTTGTTTGTTATCGATGTACCTACTTGAATACGCCTGGCTGAGCCGCACGTGTTTGCGTAAAGTACTTGTTGAATATTATTTACTTAGTTCAAATAAGAAAGATACAGGTTGTTCTGTTATTTATTCAACAGTTTTTATTTTATTAAGATTTGAGAAGAATATTTTTGTTTTTTTTTTGTTTGTATTTACACTTGTTATGTGTTAAGTTTACACATTAGTAATAGTATATCTATTTTTCATTGTTAGAGTTAAAGTTTTTTTTGTTAAAGTGTAGTTAAAGAACTATGTTCTTTGGCGGGCGGAATGTCCAAATAGTTTAGCGTTTTGTGTTGTGAGCCTATAGATATGTTTTAAAAGTAGCTATCTACATATATATATATATATACAGTCCACTATATTTGCCAGTTGCGAATAAACCTGCATACTAAACACACGTTGTTTTCTTCATAAAATCCCAGCAAACAAAAGTCAACCTTATATCTTCAACAATATGAAATGGCCAAATGACAAGGAAGAGATATCAAGTAAGTATGTGAGGTTCATGAAGTATGTTTGTTGACTGCATGAAAGTGAATAGTGTATTAGGGAATATTATTTTATGTATGTTTTCTCTATTTTGTTATGTTCTAGATTCGTGGTTACACAGAGTTGTTAAGGGTAAACATTCCAAGTAAATTGTTATTGTTCATATGGTGTTGCTAAGGTGTCTTTTATTTCTTTGTTATGTAAGAATATAATAAAATGCCAAGCATAAACTGTAATTAGTGTTTGTAACCAGAGTGGTTAAGTTTTTATTTTCTTTTATTACTTTGTTTCTATGGAAAGAAATGATAAGAAGTTAACGGTTATGTTGTTATGTAATAAGAGTTCAGTAAATACGTTCCTATAAATAACTAAGAAGTTTATAATTTATTTTGTACAATTGTTACTGTTCTAAAGTATATGGTTGTTTGTGATTGTTGTTTAAGATCACATTTTCATGTGTAGTTGTAAGTAACACAGCGTTTGAAACGTTGTGTCTGAGGGCAGACACAGTGCAGGATGGCCGAGTGTGGAATGAGTTTTGAGTGTAATGAACGTATCCATAGGTGTGAGTGAAAGGTATAAGAGTGAAAGGAACAGAGAGAGTATACAAAGATGGCGAACGGTGCTCAGAACGACGAACGAGACGGACGTGTTATTTAAGTTTTCTATAAAGATGTATTTGATTTTACTAAATTAAACTAATTTTCAAGTGGCAAACCATTTCATTTCACCCCTCGATCCCACAGTTATTAAAGATATAGACTTACTTATAGGCGCTGATTATCTTGGCTCCATCTTGGACAACAATATAGTGCATATTACTGATAAGCTTGCAGCAATTAAAACTAAACTTGGGTGGACATTACATGGTCCTATTCAATCATCAACTGGAGCATATAATAACATTGTTTACACAAATTTTGTTACATCCACCAGAAAGAGAGGACTCATTGGAATTCTTATGGAATGTGGAAACATTGGGAATGCAAGATCCTTATATACAAGAAGAAAGTGATATGTGTGTTGACATATTGATGAATGACAGCCAACGTTATGAGGTACCATTACTATGGAAAGATGGCTATCCTAGGGTTGAAACGAACTATGAAGCAGCCCAAAGAAGACTACACAGCACCACAAAGAAATTATCTAAGACTGGGAGACTTGAATACTATGATAATATATATAAAGAATGGGAAAAAGAAGGTATTATTGAGTTAGTAGAGACAGATAATAATTATGATGGACACTATTTACCTCACCATGCAGTAATCAAGCTAGAGAGTACCACAACTAAAATAAGGCCAGTATTTGATGCTTCTTCCAAGGATAAAAATGGATTGTCATTGAACATGTGTATTAGGAAAGGTGCCAACCTAATGGAATTAGTTCCTAAGTTGATAACATTGTTTAGAGCTGGTATGTATGGCGATATAGGAGACATAAACAAGGCATTCCTCCAAATATCTATATCACCTGAGGATAAAAAGTACTTGAAGGTGTTATGGTGGAATAAAATAGACACTAAAGACAAGATACTTACATACCAACATGCTCGAGTACCATTTGGTATTATTTGCAGTCCATTTCTTTTGGCAACGACTATCAACTACCACCTAGAACAGCATACTGAGACTTACCCAGAAACAGCTGTAAGATTAGGAGAATCCTTCTATGTGGATAACTGTGTAACCAGTTTTGACACAAGATCAGAAGTTGAACAATTTATCAAAGAATCAACAGAACTAATGGATAAAGGTAAATTTGAACTTAGAGGATGGATGACTAATTCATTACAAGAAGAAGAACCAGTTTCAGTATTAGGAGTATAATGGAATAGAAATACAGATAATTTAAACTGCAAATTTAACCCGAAAACCTTACCTTAACAGCATCACCAAAAGAAATCTTTTTTTTTTTTCTGTGATGTGTTTGCTCTTGACTCTAGTCTAGGTCAAAGGTGACAGAGACAGAGTCGACGATGGAGCGAGCTTACCCAGAAGAAGCCTGTTCACTCTAACTGTGAAGAGATTCGGGTTGAATGCGTTCGGAAACACAGACGCAGGTAGTGAGTTCCACTCATTCGCTGTGCGCATTATGAAGGATGTTTGGAAGCGGTTGGTGCGTATTGGTGGAATGGCAACAAGGTAAGGATGGTAACTTGCAGTGCGTCTAGATGTCCGATGGTAGAAGGGGGCTGGTGGGATGAGGTCGTGGAGTTCTTGAGCACACTCACCGAAGTACAGTCTGTAAAAGACCGACAAGCAGGCAACCTTGCGGCGATGAGCCAAGCTGTGTAGCTTGGCATCCGCCAGCTCAACGTCGCCAATGAGCCTCTTGGCTCTGCGTTCCACCGAGTCAAGCGCGGCAAGCTGATACTGCTGAGCCATCCCAAAGGTGGCTGCAATACTCCATGCAGGATCGGACTTGCGCTTTGTAAAGGGTTAAAAGCTGTCCAGGCGTAAAGTATCGATTCACTCTATTTAGGATGCCCAGCTTTTTGGCCGCAATTTGAGCTTTGTACTCAATGGAGGCGCCGAAGCTGAGGATCTGTTATCAGTCACTTAACAGATATTTGACCTACAGAGCTGGTAGAAGAGTATAAAGATTGGGTACATAACATTGACTGCCTACAAGAATGCAAGATACCACGACGACTTTCAAATTTTCCACTACATAAATGCAAGTCATCCGTACATGTTTTCTGTGATACCAGCAATATCAGGTTTGATCTCTATGTGCAAAAACTACAAGGTATACTGCTGGACTGACTCAGCAGTGGTGCTGGCGTGGATACAGAGACAAGATACCTGGAAAGCGTTTATTACAAACAGGGTAAAAGAGATCTACAAAAACACTAACAAAGATGACTGGAACCATCTGCCCGGTCCTTGTAATCCAGCAGATTCACCATCACGTGGGTGCAACTCAAAATCTCTACTGGAAACTCATTGGTGGACAGGTCCTCAGTGGCTGTACCTAAAAGAAGAAGAATGGCCAAAGTCTATAGTTAGTTTTACAAGAAGAGAAGATGAAATAATTAGTAGTGAATAGGTCAAAGATACTACAGTAAACATAGAGATAAGCACAGAAAACTTCAGTAGTAACCTTTTATATTTCAACCAATACAACAAAATAGTAAGATTAGTTGCAAGATTACTAAGGTGGAGCCCTAGAGTTTGAAATACATATAATATATACATAAAATATAAGTATCATCGTAAGTATAAAACGTATGGTAATATCTCTGATTTTCATTCTTTTTCCCTATTACGGAGCAGGGCCATTAACTTGAAAAAGACATGCTATGATACACACGTGGATAAAATAGAATCGTCGATAGTCAAAAATCCAAAATCTTTCTGGTCATATATGAAAAGTAAGAGAATTTCTAATGCAATTCCTAAGCTCATGCAGTATGGTGACGTCACGGCGAGTAGTGGTGAGGATATCAGCAATTTATTTGCGGCGTACTTCCACTCCACTTTCCAAGAACCTGTGCCAGTCCCTGGTACATCTTCGCAGACTTATAATGGTGTTAGTAATGTTGATAGTTTTGCATTTATCAGTACGTTAGAAATTTCTCATTCTAGAGTACTGAAATTGCTCAAGTCCTTGGACCTTTCTAAATCAGGTGGCCCGGATCTCATACCCCCGGAGTTTATAGTACAATGTGCTGCTAGTTTGGTGGTCCCATTGTGTATCCTATTCAATCGATCTATTTCTGAGGGTGTAGTTCCTAGAATCTGGAAATCAGCATTCATCACCCCTGTTCACAAGAAAGGAAACAAATCTGATGTTACGAACTATCGCCCGATATCTAAGTTATGTCTATTTTCAAAGATCCTTGAGCGTATAGTGTATAACGATGTTTATGCGGCTATGGAAAGTAACTTCGGGGAGGAACAACATGGCTTTCTCAAAAAGAGATCCACTACGACTAACTTGGTGTTGTCGCACGAGTTTATATCGGGTGGTATGGATCGACGTGCGCAGGTGGATGTCATTTATACCGACTACAGCAAGTGCTTCGACTGTATTGACCATCGTCTGCTGCTGGCGAAGTTGCTCAAAGCCGGTATACACGGAGACCTTTATAGATGGTTTTCGTCTTATATTGAGAATCGGAGTCAGGCTGTGGTTCTCCAAGGTTACACTTCGGGATGGACATCGGTCAACTCGGGTGTGCCACAGGGTTCAGTTTTGGGGACTTTGCTTTTCACTTTGTTCATTCCTGATGTTGTGAAATGCTTCAAGCCTTCATGTCGTCAGCATATAGCAACACGTAAGAGTACGTATTGCTATATGCTGACGACATGAAGGTTCACAAGATTATACGTGATATCTCGGATAATCACCAGTTACAAGCTGACCTGAATAGATTTGAAGAATATTGCAAACATAATTTGCTCCAATCGAATGTCTCTAAATGTTTTCAAATGACCTTCACGCGCCAGAAATCTATAATAAATTCAATATATAGTCTCAACCGACTTACCTTGGGCAAAGTTAACAGCATAAGGGATTTAGGTATTACACAAGATAGCAAATTACTGTTTGACCAACACATTGACAGTATTGTGGGAAAGGCTTCGAGGGCGCTAGGATTTATAATCAGAGCCTCAGCCTGTTTCCGTTCTCTGAAGCCTATCAAGGTTTTATACTGTTCGTTCGTACGCAGCCACTTGGAGTATGCATCGCAAGTATGGAGCCCTCAATATGTGATCCATAAGTCGCGCATTGAGGGCATCCAGAAAAAGTTTCTGAGATATCTCGATTATAGGGCGCACCAGGTATCTATAGATTACAGTCACCGTTGTAAGAGATACCATTTTCTGCCATTAGATCGTAGGCGGCTCATTAATGATGTATGATTTTTGATTAACATAGCGAATGGCTTGATTGACTGCCCTGAGCTACTAACAAAGTTAGCATTTCGCACTTACACTATTGGATTACGTAAAAGGCCGCTTCTAGATGTGTCTTCTACCACTACTAATTATAGGCGTAATGCTTTTCTTATAAGAAGCGCTCGAAGCTTCAATGATGTGTCTTCTGAGCACGATATTGACTTATTTTGCACTAGGATAGGCACAGCAAGGACACTCTTAGCCAAATCATTTTTTTGTGAATAATGCACCGGCTAGTGGTTCTTTAACTGATATGTAGCAACATAAATAAATAAAATAAATAGGAATAACCTTATTACTTAAGTACACAATGAACTTAAACTGTTTGGCTTGAATTAATCGATATGTTATATATCTGTGGAGGCTTGTTATTAGCAACTTGATAATGTGTTGTCCTATTAATAATTTTAATTAGACTGTAAGCCTTCTTAAAAGTAATAAAATAAAATAATAATAAAATAAATAAATAAGCTCAAAAACTATAGGTTATGAGGAATACAAACAAGCAGAAGAAACTCTCATGAAAATAATACAGAAAGAAAGCTTTACAGTAAATAATGAGATTAAAAATAAGCTTATAACTACAGAAGAAAATGGAATCATGAGAGTTAAAACAAGGCTAGAATACAAGACAAGACAAAGATTTTATACACCCAATTTTACTACCAGGAAATTATGAAATAATACACAGAATGGTGCAAGAAAAACATAGACAGATGAAACATGATGGAACACAGACTTTGATGGCTACATTAAGGAAAAATGTGTAAATAAGCAGCACGCAGGGATTCTAATGTTTAACAGATACACTATTTTATTACACATAGAAGGTGGTAAATTGGTGTATTCTTGTGTAATACAGAATAGGGTTACTTACTCTGCTAAGCTTAAACTTTGCAAGTGTGGTATATTCTACCCGGAATCAATAATATCATTGGATAACGGGAAGCATAAAGTTGAGATATTTATAGAGGGAATTAATAGAACTAAATCAGGATTGACCATATTAGGAGAGCAATCTGATCCTGAATTGTTCTCACTGATACACCTACTGTCTACACATCATAGTATTCCAGTAGAAGTTATCCAACATATCATTAATAAAGTGAAGAAAGATTTGAATATTCATCATGGCTACAGATTTGACAAACTCAGAAGTCATAGCCAAGCTGAGTTTAGCTCAGACGGAAGTGACGAGTGAAGAATTTAACATAGCAGGAACCACTCCAGCATCCATACTCAGCACTGACATTAAGAAGGTCATTACAATCTTTGGTATAACCCCAGATGAGTTTGTAAAAACATATTCTTCAGTAGAATTTGACTTCAACTTGCTCATGGAAACATTTAAGAAGTATTGCAAAGATTATAATGAAGATCTTGTTGATAATAAGCCATCATATGCTCTAGAGTTTTCTGCAAAGATGTTATTTGTGCTTGGAACATATATAAGAAATGAAAAGAAAAGTAAGGGAGACAAAGCAATAAGATTTAGATTCCCATATAGTAAGTCAGATGCATTAAGCATCAAGGTTGTGATTGTTACAACTTTCAGGGACATGGTCTACAAGAAAATGGAAGATGGAGATAAGATGGTTATGACATTTAAACAAGCTGCTTTACTGTCGGTTGTTACATTTTCAAAGGCAATATATTATGCATTCTCAAAAGATGCATCAATCCTAATGACTCCATTATGTGGTGCAGTCTTCTCTAGGGAATCAATTCCTGGAATGGCTGCAGACCTTAAGAAAGAACAAGTAGAAGTAGTAAGAATTATTAATGAGAGTACCTGCAGTGGTGGCCAATATTTGCCATCTTCAGACATGGCTTGTGCAATTGTAGCTATGATTCATGCTACCAAAAGAGTGACAAATCCAAATGTAAGAAATATGATGATCACTAAGGTAATTAAACAATATGCTGCAAAACACAAGACATATATCTCAGATAACTATAATATATATGCAAAGTATGCCCTTGGTGGAGTCCCTCCTGGTCTTGATGCAGAGACACTGATTCAGAATTATAGTAACATACAGACAAATGAGATTAATATGCGTGCACAAGTGTTAGCTAAGAAGCAATCTGAAATGAAGGTAGTAGTCACAGAAACATCTGCACCAGCTGCTCAAGCATTACCTCCAGCAACATACCACACACCTGCTGCAACTTCTAAGCATCATGCAACTGGAAAGAAGTAAGGAGGTGTCCTTTAGTTGATTAATTAGTCTATTTATTAATTTGTTAATTATAATAATTTAGAGTTAGTTTGATTTAATTTAATTTGATTTAATTTAATTAATTTAGTATAGGATTTTTTGTATATTAGGTTAGTTTAGTTAGTATCTCTTCTTATTATTAGTTTAATGTTTGTTAATAATAAGTTAGATTTAGATTTAATGTTAATACCTATTATCACTTGTGTTAAAAAAAAAAAAAAAAAAACTATGCAGGCTGGCATATTATAAGTTGGGGGATTACATCAATGATAAAAATGCTTGGCTAAATGCTAGTCCTGCTCCACAGCCACTAGGGCGCAAAAACAAGTGATATGCAGAACATTATTGTTTTGAATTATTGTTGGACCTTCTGAAGACTGTATAAATATATTTGTATTGTATAAACTCAATTTCATTCATCAAGGTATGTACTTATGTACCTAAATATTGTAAAAAGTTTTTTTTTTAAAAGAGTAAGTATGGAGTTTCTTGTGCATTCTTCTCCATTACAAGCTACTTTCCGAATGCACGGTAGAATCAACTATTATTATTTGTAAAATGTAACGTTCAAAAGTGCCGCTTGGTGGCCTGGGGTGTACTTGAAATAAAATATCTTTGTCTTTTGTCTTTGTCTTTTGTCTTTTGTCTTTTTGTCAAAAAACTCCTACTGGATTACAGGAGTTAGAAAGCTTGTGAAGAAAGTTGTATCAAAATGTATTATCTGCAAGGGATACAAAACCAAACATTATTTAGTTCCAGAACCACCTCTACCTGCTGATCGCATCAAGACCGCTGCTCCTTTTGAAGTAACTGGAATAGACCTAGCAGGGCCACTATTTCTGAAAAATAACCAAAAATGCTGGATAGTTCTATTTACATGTGCGGTTTATAGAGCAATACATCTAGAACTCACAGAATCACTGTCCACAAACAGCTTCCTTATGACTTTAAGGCGATTTATAGCAAGACGTGAAAAAGCAAGGATTATTTATACGGACAATGGAACAAATTTTGTTGGTGCTGCTAATTTGCTTCGAGATATAAACTGGCAGGAAGTAGAAGAAGCCACCAATCCTTATAAGATCCTGTGGAAATTCTCAGTACCATCAGCTCCGTGGTGGGGAGGATGGTGGGAGCGCCAGGTTAGAGTAGTGAAGGATATGCTACGTAGAATTCTTGGCAGAGCATCAGTAGACTGGATCGAACTTTCTACTATCTTATGTGATTGTGAAATAGTAATTAACAGCAGACCTCTAACATATTTGGAAATGGGCGATGTGAAACCACTCACACCCTTAGGTACTATTTTTACAGAGTTTACCGACAAGTGAGACACCAGACTTAGACCAGATAGATGAGAAAAATATACAAGGTCGGTATAGATATTTACAACAACTGCGGCAAGACTTCAGAAAAAGATTTAAAAGTGAACACTGATCTCTACTTATAAGTAAAGGAAAGGAGATCAGTAACGAACCAAAAGTAGGTGATTTAGTTCTAATAGAGACTGAATCAAGTAGGCTACATTGGCCTTTAGGCATAATTATAGAAATACATATAGGGAAATATGAGTTCACACGAGTAGCAAGACTGCAAACTGCCTCAGGAGTAAAGGTAAGACCTTATCAAAGACTATAATACCCACTTGAACTCTCTTCAGTCCCACAGGATTGGCTGGATAACATCCCTGCAAATAGTGTTGCTGTTCCGCAACAGGAAATAGGTTCACAGAACCCTCAACTACTAGATCAGGGCGAACAATTAAAATACCATTTAGATTTATGAAATAATTTATTTTGGTTTTCAGTTTGCTTATTGATAATTTTCTACTTGATTTAAAAAGAAGTTCTCTTAATGTGATGATGCTCTCTGGTGGTGCAATTAATGTAGACTTAAGTAGTGTTAAGGACTTATTGATAAAACTAGTGTGCATGTAAACTTGTACTAATCTTGATTCTTGCCCCTGGGAGAATGTTGTGGATAATTATATGGACAGTATGGCAACACAGCTTCGCGTTGATTGTGTAGATAACTGCTATGTTAAAAAAGAACAAGATGGTTGACTTTTCGGTTCACAAAATTAAATGAAATGAATGAATTAATACAAACGATACCAGAACAGTGGAGATTTGCGTGAGTGCAATCTCCAACATCCATTATTCAGACTATAGCGCCGTACTTGGCTTTGATTATCAATTTGTGTGTGGATCAAGGAGTCTTTCCGGATCTAATGAAATATAGTAAGGTTATACCACTTTTTAAATCCGGGGACAGTAAAGACACAAATAATTATAGACCAGTATCCATGTTGCCGGTTTTCAGCAAGGTATTTGAGAGGATAATGCTAAATCAAATGCTTATTCATTTTAATACGAATAACATCTTGCATGATAGACAGTATGGTTTCACCAGAGGACGTTGTACAACTGACGCTGGTGTCACTCTATTAAAACACATCTTTGATGCGTGTTTAATATGATAAGATATGGTTTTCCAAATACATTGGAAAATAATAATTTAAAATCATTTTGGAATAAGAAAGATGAGCTATATACGGTATCAGCTGAGAAAATAATAAGGGAAAGTGTTGATATATGATTAATCGACTATTATTTACTTAACTATATAATTTCATATCTAATCTATCTAATTATGTACTCAAAACACTTACTCAGTAGCCATTTTAATTTAAGTTATTCTATTCTTTTTAATTTAACTTGACATGTGTTTTTTAATGTTTTTAGATGATGTAACTTGACATGTTTTATTATTTTAATGATGGTTAATGTGATTGGACATATTTTTTTGTATTCAATATTGTCTTGATCTGATATTTAATGTGTTTTTAATTATGCGTTGTTTATATTCTATTTGGTGTTTTTAATCTGATTTTTAATGTTTATTTTGTTCTCTTTTTAATTCGATATTTGATGATTTTTTATGTATTTTTTTTTAATTTTGATTATTGTGGGGTTGAAAGTAAATCGCATGCAATTTTTTTTAAATTTTTATTCCGTGGAAAATGTGGTTGTTTGCACATTTGGTGGCATTATTTAATAATTCTTATTGTAAATTATAATGTGTAACTGTTTTTTTTTCCTCAAATAAATAAATAAATATCTATGGTACTAGTCTATGAACTGTATGTCTACTTTATCTATGCTCTCTTCCTTTCGATTCTGCAAGCGTTCTCCGACAGCCGTTTTTCCTTTGGACTGTTCACCGACAGGACGTTTCGTTTTTGAGAGATTTGTCGATAGAACGTTTCACCTATGGATGTTTCGCCGACAGAATGATTCGCATTTGTTTGGTTCGACGACAGGACTTTTCCAGGACAGGAATATTCGCCGTCAGATCGTTTTGTCTACGATTGTTTCGACATGGCTTTTTCACTATTTAACTACAAAGCCACCAAAAAACTACTAGCTCGCTACAAAGACATGAAGAAAGAATTTTTTTTAATGTAAGACCGTCTTTACTTTTAATGAATAGTATTTATCTATTACCTATCCATATTCATCTATTTTATTATTACAAACATTGGGGAAATATAAAAACAAAAGATTAAAGAAACGTATTTATTAATTTATATTATGAAGTGGCGATTACAAAGTGAATAACAAAAATGCCTTCAATTTACAGTTTTATTATAAGTAGTTAGTATACGTAGGTTTAAAAAATTGAAATTATTTCATCAGGTGACAAATATGTGCCCATCCATTTAAATATGATTTTAAGTCCATTTGATTCTTTTCAGATGAATGTGTCTCAATCCTTTTCCTGTAATAATCTGTAACTTCACGCTTTCGCTTAGACATTGGTTCTGCGGATTTTATTCTTTCAATAATGTTCTCTGTATTCTTTTGCTCCTTTTGAAACTCTGAGATAGTTTTAAATATGTTCCACTTCTGTCGATTTAGTAGTGTGTTCCATCTATTATGCCACGATTCAAGGGCGTTCTGTGATAAAGGAATATATGATAATATACTATCATGTACTGACCATAGAGTAGGTGGAAATTGCGGTGGAAGTCGTTTCATTGTAATTATAGAGCCAACTGATTTTGTAATTCTCATTGACCCGTTGATATAATATTTTTCGCCGTATCCCAGTAGTTCCATGGAACTAGAATACCTTTTCACCTTATCCCATTAGTTCCATTAAGTACAGTTGAATGGTAATTAAATATAGTAAGAACAATAATCTTACCTATTAACCTACGTGCAATAAGTGAACTTTCCGATTTATAAGGAAAATAGACATTTATTGTCAATAATTTATTTGACGTCCATGCTATACCTATTATTTTCCTTTGTTACTTTTGCTTGCTGGTCGTAAATAATGGAAAACAGCGAGATATTTTTTATAAAACGCGGACGAGGTAGAGTGCTTCTTTACCGTGGAAGAGAATATTACAAGCACACCACCTACAAAAGTGGCAATAGTATATGGAGATGTAGTTTTTATAAAACACAACATTAGACTGACACAGTATCGCTAAATAAAGTAAGTTATAAATTTACATATCAATATTAATCAATTATATCAATTTTATGTTTCCTTGCTGTATCTTTGAAAAGAAGTTCTAAAGTCGTTAAAAATACTGTTAAACCGATAGGTAGGTACTAAAATACCCCCAATACGTACCTTTTCTAATGTGGGGTAAACGCTCATTCCTAAAATACCACCGAGGTTTTTGGTTAAGAAGAATACAATTTGTTTGAATTTTAATTAGGGAACAGTATAATATGCGGCTTGTTTATTTTACTCAAAAATGTTTCATTATACTAATTTAATAGTAGTATTATTTGCACCATTGATGGTGCACGTCACTGGTGCATATGAAACTCTGAGCGTGTGCTGAGTAATAAATATTCCTTTTCAGGAAAAGAGTGAAATCAAGTCTCATATACAACATTTAGAAACTTGTATCCCAAATATAAATAAAGAAATATAACCATTCACTTTGAAAGTGAAATTAAAATTGCGATCAACGGAGAAGAATCTATTCCATCTGCTTTCAAGCGGACTGTGGCCAAAGCACAGAGTACGGGCGTTGATATTATTGAAGAATTACCAAATAACAGGAATGTGAAATCAAGTTTTTACAGAAAGCGAAATCGTACTGTAGGCGTAAATAAACTAGTTTATAACGACGTACGAGAAGTGGAGGTCCCACCGAAGTTTATTCCATTCTTGCTTGCAGACTACTCCTATGTAGATGAACGAATTCTCATTTTTTGTTCTGATAATGGCAAACATCTTATGTCAAACCTTAAAAACTTTTTAGGCGACGGCACTTTTCAAAGTTGTCCGGCTCCATTTGTTGAATTATACACTATTCATGGCGATATGAGTAGCTCTCAAGACACAACTCAAATTGTACCGTTGATTTATGCATTGCTATCAGGAAAGACAAAAATAATGTATAGCCTATTATTTTCGTTAATTAAGTCGCAAATACCAGATTGGACACCCCACAAATTTACAACAGACTTTGAGTTACCAGCTGTAGATGCCTTTAAGAATATGTTCCCATTAGCAGAAAACCATGGGTGTTATTATCATTACACGAGGTGTTTGTGGCCAAAAGCCAAAGAATTGGGCATTAATAAAACCAATTACACTCGAAAACCCGTGGCCTTATGTAATGCTCTACCCTTGCTACCTAGTAATAAAATAATGGAAGGGTGGGAGTATATTAAGTCTGAAATACAATTATTACACGAAATTGAGTTCATACCTGAATCCGAGAAACTAAAGTTAAATAGGTTTAAACTATACATGGAACGGTTTTGGTTGCGTGACGCTGAATTTATTAACCTATGGTGTGCTTTCGGCGAAAGACACAGGACAACAAATTTTGTAGAGGCATGGCACGGCGGATTAAATAAGTCGTTTAAGAAAACTGTAATAACTCTATATAAATTATTGCAAGTTTTATCAAATGACGCTAATTAGTATACAGTACATACAAAGAAAATACAAAATAATTTAAATCCTGACACTAGAAGAGATTCTAATTATGTTGTGAAGGACATGCTTTTACAAAATTCGCAAAAAACTTCTCAGTGGAGAAATTACTGTACCACTTTTCTTGGAGAAGAATCGTCCGCAGTTCTCATAAGTAGAGGTAAAAAATAAAAACTACGTTACGTTTATGTTAATAATACTAAGAAAATAAAAGCATTATAAGTAGCTTTTTTGTTAATAATACTAAGAAAATGAAAAATAAAAGCATTCTAAGTAACGTTTTTGTACTAATATACTCAGATCTGTTAATATATTGCGGTCAATTCCCTTGTGATTTAACTGTACCGGAACTTATGAGACTAATTTTATCTTGCATGAACAGAATGCCAGTTCCATGGAACTACTGGGAGAAAAAATCCCTGTAGTTCCATAATGGAACTAGATAATGGAACTACTGGGATACGGCGATATTTTTCGAACCACATCAATTGCTTCGTCCGGTATATTCATATTCATATTCTTTATTGTACACAAAATAAACATTACAAATACAAAAGGAAAACTTATGTACAAAGGCGAGCTTAACCCATAATTGGGTTCTCTGACAGCAAACCTCAGTGCTAAAGAGAGAGTTATAAAATAAGGAAAGTTAACAAAAGCGCACAAAGAATACTAAAAAACATTTGAATTCTTACTAACTAAATACACTACACAAATACGTGTAAAGCACACAATGCATAAACATAATACATACAAATATCTAAAATACATACATATTTCTGCGTCATGTTGACAGGAAAAGTTCCTTAATTCTTCTCCTGAATATACCCAGTAAAGGGCTATCCCGTATGGAATGAGGAAGATTATTCCAGAGGCGGACAGCACGAACAGTAAATGATCCACCGTAACGACTTGATGAGTGGGGAGGAAAACGAAGGAGAAGAGATGATGAGGAGCGGCAAGGTTTTCCTCTCGGAACAAGATACTCAAAGCGTTCTTTAAGATACGAAGGAGAGGAAGGATTGTGAAGAACAGAAAATAGTAGAGAAAGAGTGTGGGAATCTCGGCGCTGCCGAATAGGCAGCCACTTCAACCGCTTCCGAAATTCCGACACATGGTCGTACTTTCGGAGGCCAAAAATGAAGTGGGTGCACAAATTCTGCAAACGCTCGAGCTTATCAAGAAGTTCCTCAGTCGCATCAAGAAAGCAGACATCAGCATAGTCAAGAAGCGGAAGAAGAAGAGACTGAACAAGAGTAACTTTAGTTGAGAAAGGCAGGAACTTCTGGAGACGTTTTAGAGACCGAAACGAGCAAAACACCCTCCTGCTAACTTCAGCAATGTGAACATTCCAAGATAGGTTGCAGTCCAAGAAAACACCTAAGCTTTTGACTTTTTTGGAGTAGGCTATAGCGACGGCATCGTAGAAAACGGGTGGGAGAGACTGGTTGCTCAATAAATTGGTGAAATGTCTGCCACCAATAATGAGAGCTTGTGATTTTGTTGGGTTCACTAAGAGTCCAAAACTTTTAGCCCACTGATAGATATTTTCAAGATCATTATTGATAGCATCGATAGAACCAGTGAGCTTCTCAAGTTTGAAGTGGCGGTAAAGCTGCAAGTCGTCGGCATATAGATGATAGTGTGATGATAAGACCTTAGTGATAGCGTTTATAAAAACGGAGAAAAGAAGAGGAGAAAGGACGCCACCCTGAGGAACACCCGCATCTAAATCGCACCAGTCAGAGAAAGCCTCCTCTGAGCGGACCGACTGCGAGCGACCCCGAAGATAAGAGTTAAACCACACGATCACAGCAGGAGATACATTAAGAGAGGATAGGATACCTAAAAGGATGTCAAAATCAACTGAATTAAAAGCACTGCTAAAGTCCAGTAGAATCAATACTGTAAGGAGTCTGTTTTCCATGGCCAGTCGGATATCGTCAGTTATTTTGACTAAGGCCGATACAGTGCTGTGGCCAGAACGGAATCCAGATTGATAAGGACTTAGCAGGCTATTAGAGGAGAGGTAATGAGACAGCTGATTATTGACAATACTCTCAAGGACTTTAGATAGGATTGGAAGGATAGAAATAGGACGGAACTGGGATACTGATGAAGGTTTAGGGACCTTGGGAAGAGGCAGAACATGTGCTTTCTTCCAAGCTGAAGGAAAGCAGCCAGAAAAGAGGGAGTAGTTGATAATGTGGAGGATAACAGGAGTGAGTTCATTTAGGATGGGAAGAAGCATCTGGAGTTGTAGACCATCATCACCCACAGCCTTCGTGGATATAGATGTGATGGCCCGCTTTATATTCCCCTCTGTAACCGGGTGGAATGAGAAAGAAGTACACATTGGCAGAGGAAGTTTAGAGAGATTGTTTAGAGTGGATGCTTTAACGTTGACGTCAAGAGTGACAGGGGGCTTCGCAAAATGTAGATTAATTGCGTTAAGGTCAATATCAGGCGTACTGTCATCAGCAGCTTTGCCGATACCATTGATACTTGTGCTGTGTTGAAGTTTTGAACAGAGTTGTGGATGTGGCGCCTTTTAGCATCCCTACACATACGACCGCACCTATTACGCAGCCTCTTGTAGAGAGACCAGTTCTCATCAGTAGGATCCCTTCTGTACCGCCTTTTAGCCTTGTCCCTTTTCGACATTGCACCTTTAATGCTGTCAGACAACCAGGGAGCTGGAAGATGCTTCACTCTGACCCTTTTAAGCGGAGCATGCTCATCAAAGAGTTTCAACACAATCTTGGTTAGCTCGGCTACCTTACTGTCCAAGTCATTGCTATCATAAACAGGAGACCAGTCAATATTGCCCGCGTCTTCTCCCAAGCGATCCAGGTTAATGTTCTTGAAACTGCGAAGGAAGAGAAATTTAGATTTACGTTTAGGAGGGCGAATTTTATACGAAAGAAATATAAGATCATGGTACGAGAAGGAGGCAGAAAGTTGCCCGTGAGTGGCTACTTTGCTTGGGTCGGAAACCAGAATAAGGTCAAGGAATAAGGTATAATTTCGTCTTTTATTATAGCAAATGCTTCAATAATTTCACTTGGCTCTAGAAATGCCAGTGCACCGATATGCCGCATCTTATGAGCAAAATCTGAATCATTATTGTATTTCGTAGCTAGACCAGCTTGCTGAATATGACGATATATACTCTGATTTAAGTGGAAAAAACAGAGTTTATTTAAACAATTGGGAAATGTTTTTTTGATGGCTTTCATAGCTGAAACTTCAAAATCGGTGAGGATAATGTCCGGATCCAAATGGACATTCAATTTATTTAATCCCACGCATTTAACAATTTCTAAAATTTTTTTTTAAGATTTTACTGACTTGTGAGAAAGCAAATCAAACCAACCCAGCCTTTGCTACACTAAGGGAACTAGTTTATGCGTGGAGTGTGGTGCGCCAACCATTGCATGTATTGTATAGATCTGATGGAATGGACGCGGGCAACAAGCGAAGGTCCCGTCCATCATCCAAAACCTCGCTTCGTTCAGCAATTTCAAATTTTCCTTAGTGGAAAATACTATTACGCTCTCAATATCATCAATATAGTGCCCGATAAGAAATGGTTCACCACAGTCATTGCTCATTAATTCTTCGGGAATCACGACACTGTAAATCTCCTTTGGAATCGCTGGAAGATTTTTATTTCTTTCTCTTTGATTAATTTTCCTCATAGCATCTTTATTGGGCATATGGAGAGCACTGGTACTCGGTACCATTTGGATGCTCCGCTGTACAATTTGTGCAGGTGAATCCATCGATTGATTAGCTCTATCTTTCGTTAGCGTCAGAATGGCTGGTTGCCTAAGGCAAGCGGCTCTGAAAGTATATTCAAGAATTGCTACCCAATTGCTTATATTTGCTACATTTCTTCAATAATTGCTACATATCATGGATTCAAATTTTATTATTTTTTTGACTAGCCATTCTGACGTCAGGATGGCTGGTCGCCTCCGTGTTCTGCATGAAGGACGCAGAATTTCTAAAAGTTTGTTGTATCACTAATTGCTTACTAATTGCTTCTTTCACGATTTTAAGTTTGAGCTTCGTACATACATTGGGTAAAAAAATAGAGCTTTTATTAAAATTTGTACGAAGAAGTGCCTTATAATTTGGAAAGGCAACAGTTTACTACAGCGTCTTGTTCAAATCGTGCAGGCGCTCACAATTTTCGGTCACCCACCACATTGACGCGGAATTCATTCTAAAAGTTTGTCATATCAATAATAGCTTACTAATTGCTACTTTCACGAATTTAAGTTTGAGTTTCGTACATACATTAGGTAAAAATCGGCTAAGTGCTTGTGGGGCCACGCGCAGAAATAGGGTTCCGAAGTTGCATAATAATGCGGACTGTTGGAAATAATCACTCATGGCAACATTATAAGAAGTCTGTGGTACGCCTTGAAATAAAACTGTATAATTTTGTTGTGCTCGTTTATTAAATTCTTAATAAAGCTTCAGTATTTATCGGCCACTGATTTATTTATACCATTAATAAACAACAGCAGAGCGTGGTTCCGAAAAATCATAAGGAAGTGTTGGAGCAGAAGTAAAAGCAAAGATTTTCTACTTGGGTGGTTTGGGCTGTTTCGTGTCGTGTGGCTGGCTATGCAATATGGCGGCCCGGGAAGAAAATGTAAAATATATTGTCGAACCATTCAGAGGAACGAATTAACTGTTGTGGAAACGTCGGGCAGAAGCTATTTTTGCTGCAAAAGACCTGGATCAGTTTCTGATAAAGGAAGAAACTGTGGATTCAAAATCGAAAAAGGCGTACGCATTGTTACTTATTATGATTGATGATTCCATATTGATGGCAATGTCGGATGAAACTACAGCATATAAACTATGGCAGGCTTTAAAGGAAAAATATGGAAAATCAAGTGCTGTAAGCCAGATCCTAGTAAGAAAGAAACTCACGAATACAAAAAACGCTGTGATAGCATCCCAGTATTTCATTTATATGCAGGAACATATAAATGAAATACTGGGATTGGTGAACGAATTGCGAGCTTCGGGAACAACTGTGAAAGACATGGATATTGTCATTTATATCTTAATGTCATTACCTCCGGAATATGATATAATAAAGGCAACAATAGAGAATCAGCCAGATACGACATTGACTTCAGATTTTGTTATACAAAGATTACTAAATGCAGAGGCATTAAAAAGTGACACAAGTGAAAAGAAGACAGAAAATACAAAAACAAATGTAGCATTTAATGCCGAAAAATACCAACATATGACATGTTACAAATGTAAGAAAAAGGGTCATGTTGCAAAATATTGTCCAAGAAAATCAACATGTTTTAACTGTGGACGTTCCGGTCACTTGAAAAAGGATTGTCGTACTAAGCCAAAGTCAAACAGTGAGTCTGCTGCGGTTACCTTTATGGTCAATCAAACAAGTGAACATTTTATGTTGGACTCTGGTGCATCGAGGCACATGTGCAGCAAACAGGAATGGTTTAAGGACATGAGGCCCCACAGCGGCACTGTGACATGTGCATCTAAAGTTGAAGTTCTAGAAGTCAAAGGTATTGGGACAATTGTCGGAATGCTGAATGGTCGAGAGATAACTCTCAAAGATATCTTGTATATTCCAGAGTTGAATGATCAATTGATATCCGTGAAAAACATACAGAGAGCTGGTTACAGTGTTATCTTCACAAATAATGTTGCAATAGTTAATATGAATAAAGAAAAATTTGTTATTGCCAGATTAAATGAAAAAGGTCAGTATTTAAGTCATTTTGATCCTATTAGTACATCAGCTGTAACACACTTTGTTAAGCAAGATGCTAAGTTATGGCACAGGCGTATGGGAAATTCTAGCAACAATGTAATGAAAGAGTTGGGATTGCCAGTAGAGACTCTTTAAATTTTTGTGAAGAATGTGTGACTGCTAAACAAGCCAATGCGCCAATGGGCAAAGGTCCGAGAGAGAGGGAAGATAAACCCATGAGAATGATTCATACTGATATTTGTGGTCCGCTTGACCCACCTATCAGTGATAATGAGAGGTACTTTGTTACCTTAATAGATGATTGTTCAAGATTTTGTGAAGTACATCTATTGAAAAATAAAAGTGACATTACTGATATATTCAAGCAGTTTTTCAGGCAGAATCCAGAAGTATATAAAATAAGATGTGACAATGCCAAGGAATATGTATCAGGTGAGCTTGCACGCTATTGTAAATTGAAGAATATTTTGCTAGATCCTGCCCCACCATACACACCTCCCTTGAACGGTGTTGCAGAGAGAGCAAATAGGTATTTGTTGGAGAAGGCTCGAGCTCTCATCTTTGATTCAAACCTGCCCAAGACTTTTTGGGGCTATGCGGTGCAGACTGCTGCTTATCTGAAGAACCGGATTCCGAACCATACAGTGGGTAAGACTCCTTTTGAACTTAAGTTTGGAAAGGCACCTAATTTGAATAACATCAAGGTTTTCGGATGTGATGCTTATATGAGAGTACCTGATAACCTGAGGAAGAAGCTAGATCCCAAATCTAGAAAAATGATTTTTGTAGGATACTCCAATATGGGCTATCGTTTGTTGGATCAGAAAACTAATCGTATAACTGTTTCACGTAATGTAATATTCAATGAAGAGAAGAGGATGAGTATTCCTGACTCTGTTGATAATATAATGAGAGATAAGACTGTTCCTGAGTCTGATGTAGTTCCTGAGGCAGCTGAAGAGCCAGGGATGGCTGATGGTGGTCAAGATGAATTCTTGGATTGTGTAGAAAATGAAGCGGAGAATAACAGGCCTAGACAATCTAAAAGAGAGACTAAGCTACCAGCTAGATTTAAGGATCATTATGTCTATGAAGTGACTGTAGAAAGTCTTGAATCCATCTCATATGAAGAAGTACAGGAATTGCCTGCAAATGAGCAAGTTTTATGGAAACAGGCCATGGATCAAGAGATTGAGTCCTTACATAAGAATAAGGTGTGGGAGCTTGTTGAACTACCTGAAGGTGAAAGGTCAATGACCTGTAAATGGGTATTATGTATAAAAAGGAATAATATTCATAAGGCTAGGTTAGTTGCTCGTGGGTTTGAGCAGAGATCAGGTATAAATTATTTTGAAACCTATGCGCCAGTTATTGGCATGTCATATCTGAGATTAATGTTTGCTATTTTCCTTCAGAAGAATTTTAATATGTATGTATTAGATGTTAAAACTGCCTTTTTAAATGGTCAGTTAGATAAAACAATCTTTATGGATCAACCTAAAGTCGCACCACTCGCAGTGTGTTCGTCTTGAAGAGATGTTCTCTGATTGGTGTGATCTCACTGTTGGTGTTCCTCAGGGTGGCGTTCTCTCTCATCTTCTTTTCTCTATCTTCATTAACACTGTTACCAAGGTTATCACTTCCAACTTCCATCTTTACGCAGACGATTTGCAGCTTTACCGAAACTTCCTGCTTGCAGATGTGGACTTGGCGATCGACGCCATGAATCGTGACCTGGAAAGTATAAGTAAATGGGCTAAGTCCTACGGATTACAAATCAACCCATCCAAGTCCCAGGCTATGATCATAGGCAGTCGATACTATCGCACTGCGCTTGACATGTCCACTTTGACGCCTTTATCTCTTGACGGCTCGATCATCGCTTACACTGAAACTGCTAAGAACCTTGGTGTCTTAATAGACAGTAATCTTTCTTGGCGAGCTCAAGTAAATGAGGTAAGTCGTAAGGTGCACTTTTCCTTTCACTCGTTAAAATCCCTTCAAAGCCTGTTGCCCTTTAAAACTAAAATCTATTTAGCTCAAACTCTAATTCAGCCGATCATCGATTACGCTGATGCCTGCTATCTGGATGCCACGGAGGAGCTCTTAAATAAACTGAGCGCTTGCAAAACCTGTGCATCCGTTTTTTTTTTGGTCTGAGGAAATACGACCATGTCTCTCAGTTCCGCAAGGATCTCAAGTGGCTCCCTATTCGCCTTCGCAGGAACACTCGAGTATTATGTCTCCTCTTCAACATCCTGTTTAACCCAACTTACACTAAATATCTTCGTGATCACTTCTCTTTCACCCGCCCTGCCGATGTCCCGTGTAGATCCCACCTTAAGCATCACCTAAACTTCCCATCCCATAGTACTAATTTCTATTCCCACTCCTTCTCTGTTCATGCAGTACGACTGTGGAACTCACTTCCACCTAAAATTTGTGACTCCAAAAATGTATATCTATTTAAAAAACAAGTCAAAGATCATTACCTCTCCACCATATTGTAATTATTATATATTATTATGTATGTATTTTTATCTTCTATATATTTAGATAAGGTATATGTGTTATTTATACATAATTAGTTAAGTTATATAGTTGTATAGTTGTTATTCTATTTTAAGTTTCCTTATTTCCTTCTACACACTGTGTCTTCGTATATCATCCAACTTTCCTGTCGCAGGTCTGCTGGCAGAAATTTCTTTTGAAATAAGCAGTACCTTTGTGCTCTTCTATCTGTATTATTTATTTTCTCTGTTAAGTGTTTTGTGTGTACATAAATAAATAAATAAAGGTTATGATGATAAATCTGGTCGAGTATGTAAATTGCTTAAAAGTTTGTATGGACTTAAACAGGCACCTAGACAGTGGTTTAAAAGATTCACAGATTTTATATTTAAATTGAATTTTCAGCAACTTAAATTTGAGTCATGTGTATTTGTAAAGAGGTCTAATAATTGTGAGATATAAATAGTTCTTTATGTGGACGATTTAATATTAGCAGGTTCAAATGAGGCTGAAGTTCAGATTGTAATTCAATTACTTAGAAAAGAATTTGAAATGTCTAAAGCTGATATTGCTTGATGAGTTCCTTGGTATAAAATTAGAATATGTTCATGATAAACTTTGTTTAAGTCAGACTGCATATATTGATAAGGTATTAGCTAGATTTAAAATGACAGAATGTAAGTCATGTGACACTCCTTTAGTTCCTAAGTCTACTGTATCAGATTTTGTTGATGGTGAAGAGTTTCATGGTCCTTACCGTGAACTAGTAGGTGCATTGTTGTATTTGTCAATGACCTCTCGACCTGATATCTTGTATTCTGTAAACTGTCTTAGCCAAGTTCAAGAGCGACCAACTTTTGCTGCTTGGGTTGGGCTAAAGAGAATCCTTCGCTATTTAAAGGGAACATCAGAGCTTAAATTAATATTCCAAAGATACATTACTGATGAAGTTAACTTGAATGTTTATGTAGATGCAGATTGGGGATCTAATATGAAGGATAGAAAGTCTGTTTCTGGTTATATAATTTTCTTTAATGATTGCCCTGTAATTTGGTGTGTAAAGAAGCAAAGTTCTATTGCACTGTCCTCTACTGAGGCAGAGATTTTGTCATTAGCTAGGGCTGTTCAAGATTTAATTGTACTTTATAACATAACTAAAGAAATTTTAAATTGTAAAATGATTCATATGTCTATCTTTGAGGATAATCAGTCTGCGATTAAGGCTATATTGAATGATAATAATTGTGCTAGACTGAAACATTTGGATATAAAACTTAAGTATGTAAGAGATATAATTAAGTTGTATAAGATAAATATTTTGTATATTGCTACAGAGAACCAGCCCGCAGACTTGTTCACCAAGTGTTTGCCAAAACCAAAGTTGGTTAGTTTAAGATCTGATTGTAAGTTAGCATGTAGTGATTAAGGGAGGGTGTTGGAAATAATCACTCATGGCAACATTATAAGAAGTCTGTGGTACGCCTTGAAATAAAATTGTATAATTTTGTTGTGCTCGTTTATTAAATTCTTAATAAAGCTTCAGTATTTATCGGCCACTGATTTATTTATACCATTAATAAACAACACGGACTAAGAAGGGTTTTTTTTTTGTTGTTACATGAACATTAAAACGGTTTCAGCGGCACACAACGACTAAAAACGGGCCCACATAGAATGATGTTTTTTTTTTATTTATATGCTCGCGTTTGACCACTATCTCGCCTGATGGTAAACGATGATGTAGTCTACGGTGAAGCACGCTTGTCTGGATGTAACCTATTCAGTATTGACTTTTAACTAAATAAGGACTAACTGGTAACTGAAGAAGGAGTCATAAAAACCAACTTCACAACTGAAGTTAAAAAAATATTATTTATTTCAGTACCACCGCGGGTGCGAATTGCAAAAGGAGACCATACGAGCGCGCGTTAGAGCCACGGGGAATGGTATGACTATTGCAAAAGGAGCCCATACGAGCGCGCGTTAGAGCCACGGGGAATGGTATGACTCATTCCTAGATCCTTACGCGCACGCTCCTCGTTTATTTCTCTTTCGGAATTTGCAAAATTTCAATTAAAAGACGTCGACAATAGTTCTGCAATAACACAAAATAGAATCCCCGCACGCATGCGCCATATGGACTACGGACCGGTACTGTTAACGACTCCGGCCACTCCAATGTGTTATTCGAGCTTAAACATTATTTAATTTAGAAATCATTATTATTAAGGATGTTATGATTTAATTTTTGTATTATTTTATATGGTTCATAAGCATATATTAACTATCTGTTTTACACAGCTAACAACGTTATTTAAGTAATTTTACAATGACATTTGTACAAAAATTTTATTGTGCCAATTACATTTTTTAAGTTGGCCGACTATTACTCGTAAACTTGTAAAGCCTGTTATGATTTTATTTTTGTTTATTTTTACATGGTTCTTAAGCATATATTTACTCCCACAGGGAATGGTATGGCTCGTTCCTGGATAGTTGCGCGCTCGCTCCTCGTTTATTTCTCTTTCGGAATCTTAAAAATGTCCTTATGTATTCACCTCTAATCTGCGGTATTAACTATTTCGTTCTGGCAAGTTTTACGCTACTCAATTAGTGATGTAGTCGGGTCGAATATTGACTTTATAGATGGATATTGACAAAAGAAAATAAGTAATTTGCTTGGAAATCGAATTTAATTTGACTTTAGATTACAAAACGTCAAAAATACTTCTACACTAACACAAAATAGACTCCCCCGCGCGCATGCGCCGTATGGACTCTCCCTATATAAAATGTACTCTGTGGTATGGACTACGGACCGATACTGCTAACGACTCCGGCCACATTATTAATTTAGAAATCATTATTATTAAGGTTGTTATGATTTTATTTTTGAATATTTTTACATGGTTCATAGGCATATTTTTACCATCTGTTTTACACAGCTAACAACGTTATTTAAGTAATTTTTCAATGGCATTTGTACAAAATTTTACTGTGCCAAGTACATTTTATAAGTTGGTCGACTATAACTCGTAAACTTGTAAAACCTGTAATGATTTTATTTTTGTTTATTTTGACATGGTTTATAAGCATATATTTACTCGGTTTTACACAGCTAACAACGTTATTTAAGTATTTCAATGGATTTGTACAAAAAATTTACTGTTCCAAATACATTTTATAACTTGGTCGACTATTACTCGTAAACTTGTAAAGCGTAGGCTTTACAAGTTTTATTATCCGTGATAGTTTTCCTTTTAATTTCGTTATATCTACTACGGCCGTGATTTTTTTCACATAGCCAAGAGCAACCATTTTGCTGGCAGGGGGGGGGGGATACTTGACTTTAACAACAATTTGTAATTATTTAAATCTTAATTTTACGCAAACGGATCTCTGAATCGAAAAATGGTTTCAACAAACCCATAATATTTTTGTATGGCCTATCCTACGATACCCCACACCATGGGACGGATGAGAAAAAAATAATCCCCACTTTACGTCTATGGGAGGGTAACCGAAAAAAAAAATATTTTCATTGTTTTCTTTTACCACTTTGTCGGAATTATTAATATGTATATCGATGCCAAATTATAGCTTTCTAGTACTTAGATTCTCTGAGCTAAGCTGCGGACGGACAGACGGACAGAGCGAAACTATAAGGGTTCCTTGTTGACTTCGGAACCCTAAAAAATAGAGCTTTTATTAAAATTTGTACGAAGAAGTGCCTTATAATCTGGAAAAGCAACAGTTTACTACAGCGTCTTGTTCAAATCGTGCAGGCGCTCACAATTATGGGTCACCCACCACATTGACGCGGAATTCATTCTAAAAGTTTGTTATATCAATCATTGCTTACTAATTGCTACTTTCACGAATTTAAGTATGCGCTTCGTACATACATTAGGTAAAAAAATAAAGCTTTTATTAAAATTGGTATGGAGAAGTGCCTAATAATTAGGAAAGGCAAGAGATTTTTTCACTACAGCGTCTTGTTTAAATATGTTTGATTGAGTTGATATAACAAACTTTTAGAATGATTTCCGCGTCAATGTGGTGGGTGACCCATAATTGTGAGCGCCTGCACGATTTGAATAAGACGCTGTAGTAAACTGTTGCCTTTCCAGATTATAAGGCACTTCTTCGTACAAATTTTAATAAAAGCTCTATTTTTTTACCTAATGTATGTACGAAGCTCAAACTTAAAATTAATTAAAATTCGTGAAAGAAGCAATTAGTAAGCAATTATTGATACAACAAACTTTTAGAAAATCTGCGTCCTTCATGCAGAACACGGAGGCGACCAGCCATCCTGACGTCAGAATGGCTGGTCAAAAAATATTAAAATTTCTCTGAATCTATGATATGTAGCAATTATTGAAGAAATGTAGCAAATATAAGCAATTGGGTAGCAATTCTTGAATATACTTTCAGAGCCGCTTGCCTTAGGCAACCAGCCATTCTATACGCTAACTATCTTTCAAATTAGCCTTTAACTTCATTTCAATACGTTTTTCAGGGTTGGGTAAGTGCATATGATCACGATTTTGGGACAGCACAATGTGTTGATTGTTGGTTGTAAGTAAAGAAGTAATAGATACATTACACCGAGTACTACCTTTTTTCGTACATCTCCAGTAGTAGTTATTATCACGCCTCTTATTTAAATGATCCGAATATCCTTCATAAATTAACACATCTTTGCCACGTTTCGACTTCACAATTTCACATTCCTTCATTTTAAAACCGTTAATTAAGAACAAACACAATCGTCAATGAGGATGCAGAGATTATTATAACCAATGAAGAGAAAACTAAAACAGATAATTCACAACTCAACAAAACAATTTTTTTTCTTTGTCCTAAAATTTATTTTATGATTTTGTTATTCATTAGGCTCCAAAATAAAGGAAAAAACCCATATGCCTTAAAAAGTTTGCTTTTGTGATAGTTATGATAATAATATTTAAAGTTATAGTTTAGAAAAAAAAAGTATGTTAGTGCCGGTATTTTTTAAAATGCCGTGAAATAATAAAGAGGTTGTAACTGTTACACAGCGTCTACAAATGTCACTGATGTGATAAAGAAAACAACTAACTGTTTTTTAGAAGACACAAAGAGGATAAAATTTCGTCCAGAGAGTGTAAATATAATGTTGATGCATTTTGTTATATATGCGGTATATTTATTAAAGTACGAAATATACAATTTTATTTAAATGCATGTGAAAACCTTTTGAAGTCTACGAAGTTTATTTCAACTGCCCTATTCGGAATCTAGACAAACCCTGGGCTCCACATATCGCTTACAGTAATTGCAAAAAATACCGAGAGCTAGTTGCTAATATGTTAGAAGACTTTAAAAATATGGGTTGCAGATTGTCCCTAAAAGTACATTATGTTGCATGCTCATTTAGATAAATTTGCAAACAACATGGGAGCGTACTCAGAAGAACCAACAGAACGTTTGCGAGTGAGAGAAGTGCACGAGCACAAGGTTTTCGAACAACTTAATCAGGGCCAATCCAACGCAAATATGATGGAGGCTACATGTGTGGCTTAGTGAGGGCAAGTGATTATAAACATTATAGAAAAATTCACTTTTAAACTTTTTTTCAATTATCTTGTTATGTAATATGATAGTAAAAGTAAAAGTTGATAAATATTTACATATTTATTTCGATTTTTCTATAAATAAAAATTAAACTATAGATTTTCTGAAATATTGATCATCCATTCTTCTGGATACAAAAGCAAACTTTTTCAGGTCATATTTTGTTTTTCGTCTATCTGTCGATAAATCTATCGGGATTTCATACCCACTTATCATAGTCAAAATTCGTGTTGACCTGTGAATCATGACTGCCCACATTTTTGTCACCTAATTTGTATTATACCAAGCTAAGTGTCCAGCGCCTATTACTATATTACTAGCAATGTTACAAAATGCAAGTTATTTCGAGAAACTTTTGTGTACTATAGATGTAGTAAAAGTCTTTGTAGTAAGCTTTTTGGTGGCTTTGTAGTTAAATAGTGAAAAAGCCATGTCGAAACAATCGTAGACAAAACGATCTGACGGCGAATATTCCTGTCCTGGAAAAGTCCTGTCGTCGAAACAAACAAATGCGAACCATTCTGTCGGCGAAACATCCATAGGTGAAACGTTCTGTCGACGAATCTCTCAAAAACGAAACGTCCTGTCGGTGAACAGTCCAAAGGAGAAACGGCTGTCGGAGAACGCTTGCAGAATCCTTCCTTTCCAATGTCTTGTGCCAACCGGGTGTTTAATTTGTGACTCTTTATAATTTATATTCATCGTGTTAGATAATAGTGGAAACGCTGATTGTAATCATGAGATTATAAGAAAGGTCTCACCGCACACACCTGTTGTTTTATTTTACCCGTCTTGCTTGTCCTACCACTGCCGATAGAACTCATATGCTAACAATTTAAAGGCATCAGATCTAGTAATAAATCATACAGGCATCAATTTATTCAACCATTTTTGACAAAAAATATCTGTTAGTAGTAACCTTAAAGATACAGTCCCCGGCATGTAAGTTGGCAAGGTTTTGGCGTAGTGGGGGTAAACTGACCAACCACCATAGTGTTAAGTAGGTATGTAACCTACTTGTATTTGTCTGTGATGTGAAGAAAATATTATAAGTAGATGAAAGGTGTCAAGATAATTCTGTAGAAGATGGCTCATGAAAATAAATAAATATTGTAAACCAAGAATAATTGTTTTCTCTAGCAGTATGCCATCAGCAATAACATAAAAGGTTATGGGCCGCATATTTGTGCTGATATAAAGAAGTAAAATGGTAAATGAAATGAAAATATTTAAATGAGAAGAAAATTTTGAGCTGTCTGAGAAAAACAAAAGTATAAAAATGGAAATGAGAAAATATGAAGCGATGCCATTTCTGAAAGAGGAAGTAAATTTTCAAACATGGAAATTTCGTATCAATTTACTGTTGGAGGAAAAAGGAGTTGTAGAAGCGATAAAAAGTGAGAAACCAACTAAGGAAATGGATATTAAAGCAAGGTCAATAATCGTACAATGTGTATCAGATAAGTATATATCATATATAAAGAAGTGTACAACATAGAAGCCATCTTTGAACGAAAATCTGTTTTCAATAAATTGCAACTAAAGAGAAGATTGCTGAATTTGAAATGTCAAAAAGATACAAAGTTGCAGGACCACTACCTAAAGTTTGATAGCATAATAAATGAAATTGAAATAGGAGAAAGAATGTCTGAGTCTGATAAAGTGTGTCACTTATTATTAACACTGCCAGATAGTTATGAAAATGTGATTACATCACTTGAAACAATGTCAACAGAAAAGGAAATCACAATTGATTTTGTGAAAGCTAGATTGTTAGACGCTGAGCTAAAAATGAAAAGTTATAGTGAAAATAAAAATCACGAGACATGTACCGAGACAAGTTTTTCGACGGAAAATATAGTATGCTATAAATGTAAGCAAAAAGGACACAAAGCATATCAATGCAGGAGTAGTCAAAGAGGTAGATACTTTAGAGGAAGAGGCAGAAGAAATGATAGAGGTAGAGATGGACAAGCAAACACTACAAAACATATGTTCACGGCTTATGATGAAACAATACATATAACAAATGAGTATATTGAGTCAAACGTAATTGAGTTTAGACTCAGGAGCTTCAGACAACATGGTAAAGGATAAATACAAAAATTATATGACAAAAATTCGAACATTGAAGGAACCAGTAAAAATAAAAGTCGCGAATGGCGAGTATTTAGAAGCAAATGAGAGAGGAATGTTAAAAACAGAAGTAAAAGGCAGATGCATAGATATTGAAGCCCTAATTGTGCCTAATATAACGCAAAACTTACTTTCAGTAAGTAAATTAGTTGAGAGGAATAGTCTTGTAATATTTCAAGGAAATGTTGTTAAAATTATACAAAATGACTTGAGAGTGTATGGAGAAAAATTTGGAAAACTATATAAACTGCAACTGAAAATAAAAACAGAGAATGAATGTCATACAACTGCAACTAATACAAATCTATGGCATCAAAGACTAGGACATTTGAATAGAAATGGGTTGAAAACTTTAAATTTACCAAATGATGAGAAAAGATGTGATGTGTGCATGAGAGCAAAATCAACGAGATTACCATTCTATCCAGTTGTTATGCCAAGATCGGAAAAAGTTTGCGAACTTTTACACACTGATATTGCAGGTCCAGTAAATGTACCCAGCATAAATGAAGAAAGATATTATCAGATAATTATAGATGATTTTGGAGTAATATATCTGTTGAAGTATAAACATGAAGCAACTCAAAACTTAATAGATTATGTGAGATATTTAGAAAGACAGAAACAAAATAAAGTAAAAAGGAAGAGATGCGATAATGGTGGCGAATTTAAGAATAGAATAATAAACCAATTTGCGATAAAACATGGGATAAAAATGGAATACACAATTCCTTAGAGTCCTCAAATGAATGGAGTATCTGAAAGAATGAACAGGACTGTATATAATAAAGCAAGAGCATTAATGATGGAATCCAACCTTCCGAGAGAATTATGGGGAGAGGCAGTTAAGTGTGCAATGTATCAAATAAATAGATGTCCATCAGCAGCTATAAAATTTAAAACACCAGCAGAGTTGTATTATGGTAAATATGAAATAGATAATATGAAAATATTTGGATCGAAAGCATGGATGATTGTATTGCCAAGAAAGTCAAAATTTGAAGAAAGAGCAAAAGCAATGAGATTTATTGGATATAGTCCAAATGGATATAGATTGTGGGATCCAGAAAGTAATGAAATTAAAATCTCGAGAGATGTACATTTTGATGAAACAAATGTGAGATATGATGGAATAAGAGACATCGAAAGAGACAATGTAAGGTCAGTAATATACAGAGAATTAGATGAAACAGAAAGCAAATCAAGTAAATCAGGACTGATAGAAAGAAAAGGTAAAGGTGAGATTAAAGTTTCACAACGTCCTACTGTGACTGAAAATGATGAAGACAGTGATGATGAGGATAAATTTGATGATGCAACTGAACAAGTGAAAGAGGTAATACGAGAAAAGTTACCAGAGGAAAAATATACAAGAAGTGGAAGAAGAATTGTTAAACCAAAACGACTACAAGAATATGAGACACACTATGCTTATAGTACATAAATGGAAGATGTTCCTAAAAGTTACAATGAAGCTATAAAAATGGGCTGGAATGAAGCAATTGTTAAAGAATTGAATGCTTTAGAAAATATGAAAACATGGACAATCACTGATTTACCAAATGGAAAAGAAGCAATAGATGCTAAATGGATTTTTGTAAAGAAAGATAATAACCTAAAGAAGGCGAGACTGGTTGCAAGGGGTTTTCTACAAAGAGATGATGGTTTTACGGTTAATTATTCCCCTGTCGCAAGAATGAGCACTGTCCGTACTTTCTTATCACATGCAGTGCAAAATGATTTTGAAATCCATCAAATGGACATTCCGACAGCATTTCTAAATGGAATACTAGAATCAGATGTATACTTAAAGATACCAAAAGGAGTAAAATGTGAGCAAAAAGGTAAAGTTCTAAAGCTAAATAGAAGCTTATATGGATTGAAAGAGAGTCCAAAATGTTGGAACAATAGATTGAATGATTTTATTCTGAAAATAGGACCTAAGGTCAAATAATGATTTTTGCATGTATTATAATGATAAATGTTGGATTATAGTTTTCGTAGACGATATTTTGGTAACAGGATGTAAAGAAGAGATAACGTACGTAAAAGAAAAGTTAAAGAAAGAATTTCATGCAAAAGATTTTGGTGAAGTTGAGAAGTTTCTTGGAATGGAAATACAGAGAAATGGAGAAATTCTAAAGATAACACAGGTAAAACAAATAGATAAAATGTTGGAAAAATTTAATATGGCTGAGGCGAATGGAACAAAGTGTCCAATGACGAAAGGTTTTCAAGCAGATTCAGATAGTAAGTGCGTTGATGTTCCTTACAGACAATTGATTGGAGGTTTAATGTTTTTAGCGACGGTATCAAGACCTGATATTGCCTTTAGTACAACATTTCTGAGTCAATACTTAGATAAGCCTACTTTAAATCTGTGGACACAAGCAAAACGAGTTCTACGTTATTTGAAAGAAACAAAGACAAATGGTTTGACCTATGTCAAGAATAACAAGAAGAATGTTATTGAAACCTACTCTGATGCAGATTGGGGAGGTAATCACATTGACAGAAAGAGTATCAGTGGATCTGTTACTTTGTTAAACGGTCATGTGGTAGCATGGTTCTCGAGGAAGCAGAACTGTGTAGCTTTGTCGACAGCAGAAGCTGAGTATGTCGCTGGAGCCACTAGTGCGTGCGATTTGATAAATATAAAAGGACTATGCAAGAATACTAACAAAAGCCAAGATGTGCAGTGTGTTCTCTATGTGGACAATAAAGGTGCTATTGATATGACTAAAACTTTTAAAAATAGTAAAAGAACGAAACATATTGATATAAAATATCATTTTATAAAGGATTTAATATTCAAAAAGGAACTAGTAATTGAATATGTGAATACTGTTGAAAATTTAGCGGATATTTTTACAAAGACTTTAGGAGTTGATAGATTCAAAGAAATGTGTGAGAAGTTAAATATAAGCTAAAATAAATAAAAATTGTATTCTCATGTGGTAGGGTGACCATTATATTATTATTATTTTCGGGTAATTAGTGTCACCATAAGTTATTTTTTTTTGTTATTGGGAAATGTAGAATGTTTTGATTTGAATTTATTTTTAGCGATTAAGAGTGTTTGATATTGAATAAAACGCTATTAATCGAGGTGGGGTGTTAAGTAGGTATGTAACCTACTTGTATTTGTCTGTGATGTGAAGAAAATATTATAAGTAGATGAAAGGTGTCAAGATAATTCTGTAGAAGATGGCTCATGAAAATAAATAAATATTGTAAACCAAGAATAATTGTTTTCTCTAGCAGTATGCCATCAGCAATAACATAAAAGGTTATGGGCCGCATATTTGTGCTGATATAAAGAAGTAAAATGGTAAATGAAATGAAAATATTTAAATGAGAAGAAAATTTTGAGCTGTCTGAGAAAAACAAAAGTATAAAAATGGAAATGAGAAAATATGAAGCGATGCCATTTCTGAAAGAGGAAGTAAATTTTCAAACATGGAAATTTCGTATCAATTTACTGTTGGAGGAAAAAGGAGTTTTAGAAGCGATAAAAAGTGAGAAACCAACTAAGGAAATGGATATTAAAGCAAGGTCAATAATCGTACAATGTGTATCAGATAAGTATATATCATATATAAAGAAGTGTACAACATAGAAGCCATCTTTGAACGAAAATCTGTTTTCAATAAATTGCAACTAAAGAGAAGATTGCTGAATTTGAAATGTCAAAAAGATACAAAGTTGCAGGACCACTACCTAAAGTTTGATAGCATAATAAATGAAATTGAAATAGGAGAAAGAATGTCTGAGTCTGATAAAGTGTGTCACTTATTATTAACACTGCCAGATAGTTATGAAAATGTGATTACATCACTTGAAACAATGTCAACAGAAAAGGAAATCACAATTGATTTTGTGAAAGCTAGATTGTTAGACGCTGAGCTAAAAATGAAAAGTTATAGTGAAAATAAAAATCACGAGACATGTACCGAGACAAGTTTTTCGACGGAAAATATAGTATGCTATAAATGTAAGCAAAAAGGACACAAAGCATATCAATGCAGGAGTAGTCAAAGAGGTAGATACTTTAGAGGAAGAGGCAGAAGAAATGATAGAGGTAGAGATGGACAAGCAAACACTACAAAACATATGTTCACGGCTTATGATGAAACAATACATATAACAAATGAGTATATTGAGTCAAACGTAATTGAGTTTAGACTCAGGAGCTTCAGACAACATGGTAAAGGATAAATACAAAAATTATATGACAAAAATTCGAACATTGAAGGAACCAGTAAAAATAAAAGTCGCGAATGGCGAGTATTTAGAAGCAAATGAGAGAGGAATGTTAAAAACAGAAGTAAAAGGCAGATGCATAGATATTGAAGCCCTAATTGTGCCTAATATAACGCAAAACTTACTTTCAGTAAGTAAATTAGTTGAGAGGAATAGTCTTGTAATATTTCAAGGAAATGTTGTTAAAATTATACAAAATGACTTGAGAGTGTATGGAGAAAAATTTGGAAAACTATATAAACTGCAACTGAAAATAAAAACAGAGAATGAATGTCATACAACTGCAACTAATACAAATCTATGGCATCAAAGACTAGGACATTTGAATAGAAATGGGTTGAAAACTTTAAATTTACCAAATGATGAGAAAAGATGTGATGTGTGCATGAGAGCAAAATCAACGAGATTACCATTCTATCCAGTTGTTATGCCAAGATCGGAAAAAGTTTGCGAACTTTTACACACTGATATTGCAGGTCCAGTAAATGTACCCAGCATAAATGAAGAAAGATATTATCAGATAATTATAGATGATTTTGGAGTAATATATCTGTTGAAGTATAAACATGAAGCAACTCAAAACTTAATAGATTATGTGAGATATTTAGAAAGACAGAAACAAAATAAAGTAAAAAGGAAGAGATGCGATAATGGTGGCGAATTTAAGAATAGAATAATAAACCAATTTGCGATAAAACATGGGATAAAAATGGAATACACAATTCCTTAGAGTCCTCAAATGAATGGAGTATCTGAAAGAATGAACAAGACTGTATATAATAAAGCAAGAGCATTAATGATGGAATCCAACCTTCCGAGAGAATTATGGGGAGAGGCAGTTAAGTGTGCAATGTATCAAATAAATAGATGTCCATCAGCAGCTATAAAATTTAAAACACCAGCAGAGTTGTATTATGGTAAATATGAAATAGATAATATGAAAATATTTGGATCGAAAGCATGGATGATTGTATTGCCAAGAAAGTCAAAATTTGAAGAAAGAGCAAAAGCAATGAGATTTATTGGATATAGTCCAAATGGATATAGATTGTGGGATCCAGAAAGTAATGAAATTAAAATCTCGAGAGATGTACATTTTGATGAAACAAATGTGAGATATGATGGAATAAGAGACATCGAAAGAGACAATGTAAGGTCAGTAATATACAGAGAATTAGATGAAACAGAAAGCAAATCAAGTAAATCAGGACTGATAGAAAGAAAAGGTAAAGGTGAGATTAAAGTTTCACAACGTCCTACTGTGACTGAAAATGATGAAGACAGTGATGATGAGGATAAATTTGATGATGCAACTGAACAAGTGAAAGAGGTAATACGAGAAAAGTTACCAGAGGAAAAATATACAAGAAGTGGAAGAAGAATTGTTAAACCAAAACGACTACAAGAATATGAGACACACTATGCTTATAGTACATAAATGGAAGATGTTCCTAAAAGTTACAATGAAGCTATAAAAATGGGCTGGAATGAAGCAATTGTTAAAGAATTGAATGCTTTAGAAAATATGAAAACATGGACAATCACTGATTTACCAAATGGAAAAGAAGCAATAGATGCTAAATGGATTTTTGTAAAGAAAGATAATAACCTAAAGAAGGCGAGACTGGTTGCAAGGGGTTTTCTACAAAGAGATGATGGTTTTACGGTTAATTATTCCCCTGTCGCAAGAATGAGCACTGTCCGTACTTTCTTATCACATGCAGTGCAAAATGATTTTGAAATCCATCAAATGGACATTCCGACAGCATTTCTAAATGGAATACTAGAATCAGATGTATACTTAAAGATACCAAAAGGAGTAAAATGTGAGCAAAAAGGTAAAGTTCTAAAGCTAAATAGAAGCTTATATGGATTGAAAGAGAGTCCAAAATGTTGGAACAATAGATTGAATGATTTTATTCTGAAAATAGGACCTAAGGTCAAATAATGATTTTTGCATGTATTATAATGATAAATGTTGGATTATAGTTTTCGTAGACGATATTTTGGTAACAGGATGTAAAGAAGAGATAACGTACGTAAAAGAAAAGTTAAAGAAAGAATTTCATGCAAAAGATTTTGGTGAAGTTGAGAAGTTTCTTGGAATGGAAATACAGAGAAATGGAGAAATTCTAAAGATAACACAGGTAAAACAAATAGATAAAATGTTGGAAAAATTTAATATGGCTGAGGCGAATGGAACAAAGTGTCCAATGACGAAAGGTTTTCAAGCAGATTCAGATAGTAAGTGCGTTGATGTTCCTTACAGACAATTGATTGGAGGTTTAATGTTTTTAGCGACGGTATCAAGACCTGATATTGCCTTTAGTACAACATTTCTGAGTCAATACTTAGATAAGCCTACTTTAAATCTGTGGACACAAGCAAAACGAGTTCTACGTTATTTGAAAGAAACAAAGACAAGTGGTTTGACCTATGTCAAGAATAACAAGAAGAATGTTATTGAAACCTACTCTGATGCAGATTGGGGAGGTAATCACATTGACAGAAAGAGTATCAGTGGATCTGTTACTTTGTTAAACGGTCATGTGGTAGCATGGTTCTCGAGGAAGCAGAACTGTGTAGCTTTGTCGACAGCAGAAGCTGAGTATGTCGCTGGAGCCACTAGTGCGTGCGATTTGATAAATATAAAAGGACTATGCAAGAATACTAACAAAAGCCAAGATGTGCAGTGTGTTCTCTATGTGGACAATAAAGGTGCTATTGATATGACTAAAACTTTTAAAAATAGTAAAAGAACGAAACATATTGATATAAAATATCATTTTATAAAGGATTTAATATTCAAAAAGGAACTAGTAATTGAATATGTGAATACTGTTGAAAATTTAGCGGATATTTTTACAAAGACTTTAGGAGTTGATAGATTCAAAGAAATGTGTGAGAAGTTAAATATAAGCTAAAATAAATAAAAATTGTATTCTCATGTGGTAGGGTGACCATTATATTATTATTATTTTCGGGTAATTAGTGTCACCATAAGTTATTTTTTTTTGTTATTGGGAAATGTAGAATGTTTTGATTTGAATTTATTTTTAGCGATTAAGAGTGTTTGATATTGAATAAAACGCTATTAATCGAGGTGGGGTGTTAAGTAGGTATGTAACCTACTTGTATTTGTCTGTGATGTGAAGAAAATATTATAAGTAGATGAAAGGTGTCAAGATAATTCTGTAGAAGATGGCTCATGAAAATAAATAAATATTGTAAACCAAGAATAATTGTTTTCTCTAGCAGTATGCCATCAGCAATAACATAAAACATAAAGAGCGAACGGAACGCGGACGCGACGCGATTGGTCAGTCGATCCTTGTTGTCAACTGACCAACTAATCGCGAGCTAGGAACGATGCTAAACGTTCCCCGCGGCCCAAATTTTATTGAATCCTTTTACAGGGACTAAATTCGTAAGAGTTTGCAATCTAGGTAAAATACAACGCGAGGTTTATGACTCGCCCCTTACATACCTACCCACTAAACAAAAATCTTAATGTGTAAAATATTGATTCTTAACAGTCTTTGATGCGCAAGGCACGAAATTGTGCTGTTTTTGTATGAGATTTACTACTGCGCAGCCATTGTAGCCAACTTTAGGGAGGCCAAGAAGTTTGGCGAGAACTATACACCAAAGACTGCAAATAAAAACAGAATCATGAAAACACAGAGCGTGAATCCCATATGAAAACTCGACAAACAACCAGATTTAGCTAGCAGCTATCTTCCAGTCTCGTCCTCTTGTCTTGGAAAGATCTTTGAGAATATATTGAAGAATCGTTTGGACTGGTACTCTGAATGCAATAACATTATTCCACCAATGCAATAAGGATTTAGACCCGGTCGTAGCTGTGCTGTTTCATTTCCCTAACAGCTGACCTGAAAAGGGCAGAAAATGGCAAATTAGATACCTACCATTTGCGTGTTTATGGACATACAAGCTGATTTTGAAAATGTTGATCCTGGCATACCTACTTGTCAAAATATTGACTGGTAGTATAGTGGACATGTGTCCAAATAGATTTATGACTTCTTGAGTAAAACTCTTTGTCAAAAATAATAACATCCTAGGACCAGAGCGGGCCAGTAAAGGTACAATGCAAGGTGCAAAAACCCTTGAGCTTAAACACTTCTGAAATATGTAATTATGTTGATACTTAGAATCTAAATATATTGCAATTTGCTGACGATTTAGCTATGTAGGTAGGGATTGCAATCCGGCGTCATTTTCTTTCCGGCCGGATTGATCAAATCAAGATGATTTTCGCTTTTCGGTTCTAAATGAACTGTTAGTAAGTTAATCAAGTGTCATTGTACTTAATATATGGTTTATAAAAAATAAAACATACATATAAAATCAACTTTATTTCCAATCCAACAACGATCAAACAAATAAAATCCAGTAGTGTAGGTTACTAGTAAAATTTTAACGATGTAACGCATAGATATGGCAACCTATAGACTTAACCCTACAATGAGCTTGATTGATAGAGCGAAATAGCTAATTGGCAGCCCCATGTAAATAATAAGGACAAAAGATTATTTTTTGTCTTTGCCACCATGGCCGGCTTTTGTTGCCAAACTTACTCGGTCATGTTTGATTTTTTTGTGATTTCGTCGTATAAAATGTTTATTGAGACAAGGAATTGGATTATTTGTAGATAATAAGTGTCGGTGCGATGGTGGGTTGTAGTATTTTAGGCTGTAAAAGCGGAAGTGAGCGAAAACTTGATGGAATAACATTTCACTCGTAAGTAGACGAAATTATCTTTCCTTTGGTTCTAAATCGCTATAATGATGATCAATTGTGATGTTTTACAGTGAGATTCAATGATTTTAGCTTAGAAAGTTAAGATTTAATACGTGTTTTCAATAAATTAAAATAAAATAACCTATAACTATGAAAGGTTCAGTGTTGCCATTGTATGAATTTAATTTTACCCAACTAAACATAATTATTTATCGTCATATATACATAGGACTGTTAACTTCATTAGGTACCTTTCTTTACTACGATGTAGCTTATTTATTATTTTTATTACACAATAAAGATATCTAGTGTAGTATGCCAATAAACCGTATTTTACATTTTAGGTTTCCGTCTAATAGTAAAACAATAAAGAAATGGCTGGATGCTACTGGACGAGAAAATCGACAACCAACAAAATATAGTAAAATTTGATCAAATCATTTTGATGATGATGCATTTCTCTATAAAAAGAAAAGGTTACAATTTAAACCACATTCAGTGCCTAAAAATATATACACATGTAAGTATTGATGTATCTACTTTGGTATGATTCCCAAAAGAAGAGGGGGTCTCTTCTTTTGAATGTTTTTTTTTATTACATAAATACACTCACGTCCGTATCCCAAATGGGGTAGACAGAGCCTCAGGTTGTTAAACACATAGTAGTGACAAACATAGTGTTGTTACGAATGAGGTGTACTAGATGACTGAAATAAATATAAACAATGAATCACAACTATTGACACCTGCTCGCCATCGATAAAAACTTTTAGAAGAAAAAGTGAATTTTGTTGAATTTTAATTTCTTACTTTTTAACTGATCATTTAATGTGAATTTCATTGTTCTGTCAACAAAAACATTAAAAAGGCAAACCAACAGTGGCAGGCGGCAGGTCTGTAGGAAATTCCGAAATCCCGGGATTAGAAAAAAAAAACAGGGGTTCGAATTTCCTACGTAGGTACTAACTAATTACATTAATTCCTTAGTGTTTAGATTTAATATATCATAAATTGTTACACATTAAGCCCAACCAAAATGAAGCCAGTTACTACGACGATGAACTGTTGATACATCCCTCAACAAGCAAACCTGACCAAACCATGGTTTGTTTTACTACACACACAATTTAAATCTTTCGCCGTGTTGTTTTAAGTTTATGATGAGTAAAGCAAATTTTTATTTTATTTTTTGCAAAACTCGTATTTATTTCATCATCTGCATCATGCCAGTCGATGAATGTCCAATCGCAATTATCACTTGTTTAGCAGTAATGACAATAAGTCCTGATAGCCGTGGTATACTCCACTCCTCAAGCAACTCCGTATATGTTGCCCCCTTGGCGATACGTCATTCAAGCGCTAGCCACCGTTTATGGGGGACCTTTTTTTTTTTTTTTTACTTGTGTGTGTAAGTCACCCCCTGCCATTTTATAGCCATGTAGTTCAACAGTGATGAGGCAGGGGCCAATAGTCATACTATAGTTTTAGGCAATCGATCCCCTAAGCCTCAAAAACCTTAGCCCAACATATTTGTCTCCATATTTAACAATAGTCCTGCAACAACCGGGGTTTGACATTCGGTGCACTTACATAGTGTATACAGGTATCCCTGTATGCACTATTTAAGTGCACCGAATGTCGTCCGTTGGTGACACATATCATGATACATGTCTAACAAGGCTTCTGCGAGTTGGCTTCGGCACACCATTCAGTCGTTTTTCTTTAGTCCGCGACAAACTAGACGTTGTGTTAAAAAACTATAAAAATGCCATCGTGAAAAAAAAGACATAACATATTTTAATTAAAATCGGTATAATATATACCCTCTTGTGTTTATTCGTAAATCGTAATCATACATTTATTCAATATATTTTTAACTTTGTTTGGGGAAAATTTCCAACACGGCAACACCAGAAATAACTATTGTTGTTTCATGTGCGGCCACGCCATGGCTCAATCTATAGGTTTATATATCTATGATGTAACGAGTAGCTCAGTCTTCCTAGATTTCACTTTCACAGATAGTTTAGTTATTTTATACCTGGCTATGTCCTGAGGAGGTATGTTCTTTTGATATTGCCCAGAAATCAACGGTTGAGTCGATCCTGAATGTGTCCTTTAATGATGCGCAGTGGAGGCAGGCGGCTCTTCCTGTCCGGTACGGGGGTCTTGGGGTGCGGTGCGTGCAGGAACCTATCTCTTGCGGACCACCCCTACCTGGCTATGTCCTGAGGAGGTATGTGTAGGATTTATAATGTAGAACATCCCTATTATAGTTGTTTATGGGCATCTCTACAAGAGCTGTCAGTGGTCTAGAGAGGTTGTTGTAGGTTAGATCCGGAGTGAAATTAAAGAACGTGTTTGGAAGTAAACCAGTATTATTATTTACTACAAGACCTCTACAGAATTATTGGCGACGAGTATAAAACCACGGAGATATGGCGATGGCAGTGGCCGAGTATGCGGTTGGCGCTGCGGGGCCTAAATTCGAACCGTACCTGGAACCAGATTCCGTGAATGAAAGATGGCAGTCATGGATGCGGCACTTTAACTATTATTTGGAGGGGCAGATCGGACTGTCGACAAAACAAAAGGTGGCACGACTTTTACACCAAGCTGGTCCGGAAGTTTAGGAAATATTTGAGGGCTTAGAAGATTGTGCCGAAGATGTCGGGAAAGATGATCTTGAAAAAGCGGTTGCCAAATTGGACCGATATTTTGCACCTAAAGTAAATCTAAGTTATGAAAGACAAATATTTCGAAGCTTGAATATGGAGGAGGGAGAGACGATTGATAGTTTTTGCGTGCGTCTGCGTAGAAAAGCAAAATATTGCAAGTTTTCCAACAAGGAAGAAGCAATTTGTGATCAACTTATAGAAAAATGTAACAACATGGAATTAAAAAGAAAGCTTTTGAAAAAGGAGTTAACGCTAGACAAGTTGCTAGAAGTAGCAAGAATATTTGAAATGGAAAAACAAATGTCTGTGACATGCAAAGCTGCTGAGAGTCCATCGAAAGCGCTGGAACAAAAGGAAATAAGTTTAGTGAAACCGAAAATGGAAAGTCAAAAATGCTTTAGATGTGGATATACAGGGCATTTTGCTAAAGATTCATCATGCCCAGCTATGGACAAGAAATGTGAAAAGTGCGGGCTGAAAGGTCATTTTAAGAAACAGTGTAAGACACAAGAACCAAGGAATAATGAAAAGAAAAACAAGAAAAAGTATGTAAAATATGTAGTAAAAGAAGAATCAGACAGTGAATGTGAGTGTGATGATGAAGGTTATGTGCAGTCTGTATTTCCAGTGATGAGTGTTGCAGATAATAAATGTAATATTAGAATTTGTGGACAGAATCACAAGTTTATTATAGACTCTGGTGCAATGATCAATATAATTGACAAAAAGCTGTTTAAAGAACTGTTAAGATGTGGTTTACAATGTAATTTAGTAAATAGTAAGTCTCAAAGGTATTGTGCCTATGGTGGCAAAGAAATTCTTAAATTAGGAATTTTTGAAACAAAACTGTACTCACCAGATACAAAAATAAATGTAACAGCTTCTGTGTTAGTATATGATGGCAAGGGACCAGCACTGTTAAGCCGAGATACTTCTATTCAGTTAGAACTATTGAGAGTAGAGCCTGAAACCACAGTTATGACGGTGTAGTGTGTAACATTAAGTACCTAGACTAAGTTGTTACACATGTTCAGTTTAAGTGAGCAGTCTCTAAATATACGTCGTACAGAACAGACGCCTTTTAATTCAATATAAACCTCGTCCCTCTACATGGCGACCCTGCCAGAGGCACGGTGTTGGATTACGTCGCGACGAAACAATGTGACGGTGTCAGCGTTTTTAACCGTGTGTGACCGCGTCGCGTCGGCCACCGGCCACCGTGCATTGCATTGCATTATAAGAAAAATACACAACAGTTCAGTTAAAAATACTCGGCTTGTTCAGACATTTTAAATTAAAAATAATGGGAAAAGAGTGCAGTAAGTGTTTATGTGAAAACAAGGAAACCATCATTACACAACACGGCAGTGAAAATAATGGAGGTGCTGATGTCTCTTCACACTTTAGAACGAGTAATATCCTACTGGGGGTGATGGTTGCTGTTTGTGCTGGAGCTGTCTTGTACGTGCTATACGCCCAATACAGGAGATGCCACAGTGAGTGGGTACGTACAGGGATACAAAACGGCATGCAGGCGGATTTTATCAAGCGAATGCAAGAACGGATGTCGGTCCAAGGACGAGGCCGCCCAGCTGAGGAGGAAGTTTAGAAAGATTATTCAACGGAGTGAAAGAGTGCCAATGCCAATGCGAGTGAATAAGCAAAAGTGCAAAAGTGAAAAATGCATAAATAATAAAGTGCATTTAGTGTGAAAAAAAAAAAAAAAAAAAAAAAGAGCTAAGATAACCCTAAAATAACTGCGTTTTGTCTACGAAAATGTGAACATTTTAAGAACTTTAAGTGATTAATTTTAAATGATTTTATTAATAAGATAGTGATTTATGGAAATACAGTTTAACAATATATACTCAAAGTTAGATTATATCAGAGTAAGCCTAAGGAAATTAGGTCCAGAGAAAAGATTGCGAGAATTAGGTCTAAGCAAAATAAGAAAAGCAAAAGAAATATATAACTCTTATAAAATATGTGTTAAGGAATTAGAACTAAAACACTTAACTACTGAATATTCAGGGTTATTGATTGATAATCTGTGTAAATCTATAGAAGAAACTTATATAAAAATATTAAGTTACAGTGAGTCTAAATCATCAGACAACATGGCAAGTTTCGATTTAAAAACGGCAAATTCACTTATCCCTGTGATGGATGGTAACGAGGAGACCACGGAAAAAATTATACAAGGTATGGAAATGTATGATTCTTGTTTAACTTCAGCGGTAGATAAGAAACTACTAATTACTTTTGTGCTTAAAACTCGACTAACAAAACTAGCGAAATTAAAATTAAAGACAGATTATTCTAGTATGAATAATTTAATAACAGATATAAAATCATTTCTTTTAACAAAAAAGTCAGCAAATTCTATACTCATGCAAATGAATAAATTATCACAGAATGACTTGAGTATAGCAGAGTTTGGTAATAAGTTAGAAGAGCTTTTTATTAATTTAACTATTTCTCAATCTAACGATAACGAAGCAACGAGTGACGTTTTACAACCGATAAATGAAAAATATGCAATAAAACGGTTTTCAGATGGCCTTCGCAATAGAAGACTCAGTACAATCATCGCGGCTCGCGATTACCAACAGCTGAAGGACGCCATTCGTGCAGCACAGGATGAGGAGCCAGACCAGTCGGCCCAGCAAGCGGTAATGCATTTAAGAGGTAAGCCAAGGGGCAGAGGAAGATGGCAAAATAATCGTGCCCGTGGGTTCTACAATCGAAGTAACTACAATCAAGGTAATAATAATTATTCCTATCGTGGACGTGCCAATACTTCAAACTACAGAGGACGAAGTAATAATTACTACAATCGAGGACGAGGAAATAATACCCCAAGATTTCAATCACAGGCAAGTTACGGACGTGGACGAGATTTTAGAGGTCAAAATCGACAATTTTATGGTCGAGACAACCAACAACAAGCTGCATATGTTGCTGACCAACGAGCAAACCAACAGCAGCAAGAAATTGCGACAGAAAACCGTGAGTCGGGTAGCCAAAATACGTTTTTTCGAGCATAAAATTTTAACATGCCAGGGACTAGACTGCGTTAAATTTAAAATAGGTAATAAGTTATGTTCATTTTTGGTAGATACAGGGGCAACATTATCAGTCATAGCTAAAAATAAAATACCACATTATATAACATTACAAAGTAATGATACAATAATCAAAGGCATTGGTGGTAATATTAGTTCCACTGAAATCGCTAACTTGACATTGCAATTGTTCAGCTCACAAACACAGTCATATTCAACTTACCGAGAATCGGCGATGTTTACATTTAAGTTCCATGTATTAAATAACATGCCATGTCAGGCGGATGGAATTATTGGTCTAGACTTTCTTAGAATGTATAATGCAAACATTGATTTATTAAACAATGTTTTAAAATTACAAAGTAATGACAAAGAGTTTTTAATACAAATGTATCAGAATAGTAGATCTTATAGAAATCTGTATTTACCACGTAGAAGTGAATCAATTCACTTTGTAACAGTTCAGTCAAATTCACAAAATGATTACGTAGTTATTCCAAAACAATTATCGGAAAACATATTTTTGGCAGGAAGTATAGTACAACCAAGTAATGGGAAGATTCCTATTAAAATTTTAAACACATCTGAAGAAGATATTAGTTTACCATATTTTAAACCCGAATTAGAAAAATTGACAGATTACATTATTTGTCAATATAGCAGCACAGAAATGGATGCAAAGCGCGCAAAAAGACTTTTATCTACTTTAAATCTGAATTATTTACATCCAGACGAACAAAAAACAATTGAACAGATTTGTGCCAAGTACGCAGACGTTTTCCAATTAGAAGGTGATAAGCTGAGTACTACTAGTATAATGAACCAATCAATTAACTTAAAGCTAGGTGCTACGCCCATCTATACGAAACCATACAGACTACCACAGTCTACGAAATCGGAAATTGATAAACAAATTAAGCAGATGTTGGATGATGAAATAATAGAACCAACTAATAGTGAATGGAACAGTCCTATACTACTCGTTCCAAAGAAAAGCGACAATAATAATAAGAAATGGAGATTAGTTGTCGATTATAGAAAAATAAATGAGAAAATTCAAGATGATAAGTTCCCACTTCCAAACATTACAGAAATACTAGACTCTCTTTCCGGTTGTACTTATTTCAGCCATTTAGATTTATCACAAAGTTATTATCAAGTTGACCTTGAATTAAATAGCAGGAACGTAACAGCTTTCACTACAAGCTCTGGGCAGTATCAGATGACGCGCTTACCGATGGGATTGAAAATAAGCCCAGGTGCATTCTCGCGTATCATGTCAATTGCTATGTCGGGACTAAATTTTGAAAAATGCATAACATATATGGATGATTTAATAATCATTGGTAGAAACCTAGAAATACATAATCAAAATTTGATAAAAGTACTCGAAAGATTAAGGAAAGTCAATCTAAAAATAAATCCAAACAAATGTAATTTTTGTAAAAAGGAACTATTATACCTAGGTCATATTGTAACTGCTAAAGGTGTTTTGCCAGATCCAGAGAAGGTAAAGGCAATACAAAATTATACAAAACCACAAAATTCAGACGATGTACGACGATTCGTTGCTATGTGTAATTATTATCGTAAGTTTATCCCACATTTTGCAGATATTACTATTCCATTAAATAAACTTTGTAGGAAAAACATTAAATTTGAATGGACAGAAAATTGTGAAACTTCTTTTGATATCTTGAAAGGAGCACTTACGACTCCACCTATTTTACAGTACCCAGATTTTTCAACAGAAAACGAATTTATACTTCAAACAGATGCATCAGGTATATCTATAGGATCAGTTTTATGCAATAAAGACTTAAGACCAATCGCATATGCGAGCAGACCATTAAACAAAGCAGAACTAAACTATCCAACAATCCAAAAAGAGTTATTATCAGTAGTATGGAGCGTGAAGTATTTTAGACCATATTTATTTGGAAGAAAATTTACAATCATGACAGACCACAAGCCATTGATATATTTATTTAGTATAAAAGACCCCTCAAGTAGATTAGTGAAGTTCAGGTTACAGCTAGAAGAATATGACTATAAGATTGTTTATATAAAAGGAAAAGATAACGTAATAGCAGACGCACTGAGTAGAATAACTTTAACTTCGGACGATTTGAAGCGAATTAATGAAAATATATTAGTGACAACACGAGCACAGAGTAAGAAAATACAAGAGGAAAGTAGATTAAAAGAATTAAAAGAGGAAGGAAGTTCACTGGATTTTTCTAGTAAACCCATCGATTTGAGGCCTGATCAACCAAAAATCGTGGAGCTATTAAAAAAGCCAATTGACTCAGTGGAAATAAAATTTATAGAAGGTAAAGAGTTAGATAGACTTCGAGAGAAAAAACTAATAAGTAAAGAAGAGAAATGTTTAGCTTACATAGAAAAGCAATTAATTATTTACATTAATCTTAATTATATGTCACAATTCACGCGAGACGTATTTGTGAATATATTAAGTGAGTTTTGTAAGAAAATAAATGTAAAAGAAGTTTGTATAATTAAAGAAAAGAATAACGATATGTTTATTAAAGAATTATGTGAAGAAATAGATAGTAGAAATGAGTGGTCCGGACCACCTCGTATTCATATTTTACGAAATGTAAGGAGAATTCTCGATAGAGACGAAATAACAGTCATACTAAATGATTATCATTTATTGCCTTCGAGCGGACACGCCGGCGTTCGACGAATGGTGAACAACATTAAAAGTAAGTACTACTGGCCAGGAATAGAAAGTGACGTCAGAAATTACGTAAGTAAGTGTACTAAGTGTCAGGTGATGAAACATTCACCCAGTTACAAGGAGCCTATGGTGATAACAACCACGGCGAATTCAGCATTTGAAAAGATCTTTCTAGATCTTGTGGGACCTCTAGACAGAGATGATGAAGGTAACCAATACATATTAACCCTTCAGTGCGAGCTTTCAAAATATGTGGAAGCTTACCCCATACCAACAAAGGAATCAGCTGTCGTAGCGAGGTCTTTAGTAAGTAATTTTATTTTAAGGTATGGCGTACCGAGAGTAATCGCAACTGATCGTGGTACGGAGTTCATGTCTTCTACCATGACGGAAGTTTGTAAGTTATTAGAAATAGATAAAATAAACTCCACTGCTTACCACCACCAAAGCATAGGTGCATTAGAAAATACACATAAAAATTTACGTAACTTTTTACGTATCCAATGTGACGAAAATTCAGACACTTGGAGCCATTGGCTTCCCTTTTGGTGTTTTTGTTTTAATACTACAATACACACTTCAACTAACTACACACCGTATGAACTCGTATTCGGTAAGCCATGTAATATTCCAACTAGGTTAAGAGATGATTTAGAGCCATTGTATAATGCAGAAAATTATGCGTTAGAATTAAAATATAGACTACAGTTAGCACATAAGGATGCTAGAAAAAGGTTAATAGATAGTAAGATGAAAAGAAAGGAAATTTATGATAGAAATAAAAACCCTATTAGTTATAAGAAAGATGATTTAATTTTAGTAAGGAATGAAGATACTAATAAAATGGACAGATTGTATAATGGACCGTATGTTGTAATTGAGGAAGCAGGACCTAATGTTAAGATAATTAAAAATAGTAATGTAGAAACGGTACATAAAAACCGTACAAAACCATTTAAGGAATAAGGTAAAAAAAAAAATGTATTTGATTATTTTTTATTTTTTTCTCTTTTAAGGAGGGTGATGTAGTGTGTAACATTAAGTACCTAGACTAAGTTGTTACACATGTTCAGTTTAAGTGAGCAGTCTCTAAATATACGTCGTACAGAACAGACGCCTTTTAATTCAATATAAACCTCGTCCCTCTACAACGGCATATACAGAGCCCAACAACAATTATCTAAGCAAGGGCAAAGTAACTGGTATGTATCGCAATATGTTCACAGGGGTGGGCAAGTTGAAAATTTTGAACTTAAAATACCTATTAATCCTAAAGTACCACTTGTTGCTCAACCTGTTAGAAGACAACCATTTAATGTAAGACAGATGGAAAAAGATTTAATTCAGGAACTACTTGACAATGACATTATCGAACCAGTGACAGGACCAACACCCTGTGTTTCACCTTCACACATTGTACAGAAAAAGGAGAAGGGGCAGCACCGACTAGTAGTCGACATGAGAATGGCAAATGAAGCTGTGTTGCGTGAAAGGGTACCACTTCCTACATTTGAAGAATTACTAGACGACCTCAACGGATGTAAGTACTTTTCTAAAGTTGACATTAAATGGGGATACCATCAGATCTTACTCTCCGAGGACTCTAGGTCACGGTGTTCAGTTGTAGTGTGGGGCTCTTCAGATACAAAAGATTATTCTTTGGTATTCGATGTGCAAGTGAAATGTTTCAACGAATTATCTCCCAACTACTGCAAGGCATCGAAGGTGTGGCAAACAGCCAGGATGATATCAGAATTGGAGGTAGAACGCGTGAGGAGCATGATATTAGGCTAAAAATGGTACTCGAGAGGCTGCAAGAAAACGGTATCACCCTGAATGAAAACAAGTGTGTATTTGGAGTGCCGGAGATCACATTTCTAGGACACCATTTATCAGCTAAGGGCATTAAGCCCACACAGACCAGTCAACAAGTTATTCAAGAATTTAGGGCACCTGAAAGTAAAGCTGAAGTAAGAAGCTTTCTAGGGCTGGTTAATTTTTCAGCAAGGTTTATACCTAATTTTAGCACTATCACTGAGGCACTGAGGGACCTGACAAAGAAAGACACAGAGTTTACATGGCAGGACAAGCAACAGCAGGCATTCCAGCAGCTGAAGGATATTATTGCAAAGGCACCTGCATTAGGCTACTATGATAAGGATGCAAGTACTACACTAGTAACTGATGCTAGTCCTGTAGGCATTGCAGGAGTATTGATCCAACACCAAAATATTAACAATGTGAAACAACCAGTCCCAATCAAATATATTAGTAGAGCTCTCACACCAACTGAACAGAGATACTCGCAGACAGAAAAAGAAGCCCTGTCTATTATATGGGCTTGTGAGAATCTCTATATGTATTTGTTAGGTAAAGAATTCAAAATAATATCTGACCACAAACCATTGGAGATAATTTATTCAGCGAGGTCAAAGCCAAGTGCTAGGATTCAGAGATGGGTGTTAAGATTGCAACCATATACCTTTAAAGTTATCTACAAGCCAGGTAAAAACAACATTGCAGATCCATTATCAAGACTAATAAACACTAACAGGAAGCCTGAAACATCTGAAGATAAAACAGAGGAAAATTCTCTTTTAGGCTTGATCGAAATAACTACACCTGCCGTAACAGTGGAAGAAGTGAGAGAAGCCACTTTATTAGATTATAAAGACATATGGCCAAAGGAATTAAGGAAATATGAACTTATAAAGACGGAGTTGTGTGTTGTGGAAGAAATTCTTTTAAGAGGGCCTAGAATCATAGTACCCAAAGAACTGACTGCCAAAATACTAGAAATAAGACATGAGGGGCACATCTCTGCAAATGGGATGAAGAGTAAATTAAGGACAAAAGTCTGGTGGCGGACCATGGATAAAGATATTGAATATTGGACAGACACCTGTGATGGATGCAGATTGGTGAGGAAGGCTATACCACCTGAACCTATTAGCCCAAGAGCCCACGACGGCCAGACCTTCATTATTTTATAAAAGTTGAAATTTTCTCTGTACATGTCTCCTATACAGGTAAGAACGACCAGCGACTATAGAGTTTGGGTTGTGGTTACCTGGGCAGGTAACAGGTAGTAAAGGTGTATAAAATAGTACTTAAAATTTGTTAGAACATAAAGCTCAATTTTTTTATATTTTCTTCGGGATAACTATAGAAATCTCGTCATCCATTGCCGGACACTTATGACAGTTGCTACCCCTTGCCAGACACCCCTAAACTTTGATAAATTACAATTATACTTTCGTTATAGTATAAAAGCTCAATTTTATATATGTTACTTGGGGACCTATAAAAAGATGTTACCTCAATAGCCGGACAGTTTTTGTGGTTTTTACATCTTGCCAGACACATTGAAAGTCCACTGTAGATGCGAGCGCGAGGTAACAACTGTTCAAGCGGGTGCGAGTGAGATAGAGCACTTAGTCGAGTGCGTTCTTTTACTGCGCACCATCTGTTATTTAGTGATGTATTGAATTGTTATGTGTAAATACAACCAACGTTTTATAATTGATATTTGTGCAGTTTTTTGTGAAATAAAAGCATAATTTTAGTAAAAAGTGTTATCATGGGAGATACATTAATTTGTTTCGTTTGTAATAAAAGTGATGGTAAAATAATATTGTTCTCGGAAGAAACATTAAAAAAATGTCAAACTGTTTTGAAAATCAGAAAAAAAAATAACCTTAAATATAAAGACATTATTTTGCCTGATGAGTATACAGAAAATGGATATCATCGGGAATGTTATAAAGCATTTACAGGACTTATGAAAAAATACTTAATTTCTGAACCTGAAAAACCGACAAAAAAAAGTGAAAAACAAAAATCAGCCAGTGCACCTACAAACAGTAGCTCAACAACCTCGTCATTGATACCTAAGTTGACCACAGAACCATCTCATTTACAGTCTTCCTCTACAGAATCTTCAATAACATTGCAATCAAGTTTAACTTCTGAATCAATAGGACCTCAAGCTACAACTTCTCAAGAAAATATTGAAATTTGTGAACCAGATGTTAGTGAAAATAATGATTCAACTCAGGATGCAAATATTTTAACTGAAAAGGAAGCTAATAATATCAACTATGAAAATGTTTGTGTATTTTGTGACAGGAAAAATAAAAAAATAAACTCAAAAATGCTTCCACTCCACAAAACCGATACTAACCAATTTAAATCTAGTGTACTACCCAACATCGAAGGTCAAGAGGAGTTTACAGAATTATTAAATAAATTAACAAAAATTTCTGGTCCAAAAATATCATACCATACAGAATGTAGAGTCAGTTTCAATAATAAATTATCCTCTTCTAAAAAACCATCCAGTAAAAGTGATTGGCATTTTCATCGAGAATATCACCAATTAGCTTTTAATGAAATAAGTGGCATCATAGAGGAAGACGTAATTAAAAAAGGGCGCTGTTATTTATTAGTATATTTACATGAAGTGTACACTGATGAATTGGAAAAGATCTTTAAAGAAAATTCTATTGAAATGAATTCCGTTTTTACTGCGCACCACCTAGAAGAAAAAAATTTGAAAAAAATTTCAAAAGATATCAAATTTTTTACTATTCGCAATAAAAAAATAATAGCCCCCAATTACTTGCAAGCAATAGACGATACTATAATTGAAAATTTACAAACTGAAAATACTTTGCAAAAAGCTGCATTAATTTTAAGAAAATTAATACTGCAAATTGAAAAAAATAAGTTACCGACAAAAAACTTAACAACAGAACATTTAATGTCAGGAGAAGTTTCGATACCACCACAATTAGAAAGAAAAGAAAAGAAAAGAAAGAAAGAAAAATTGTTTATTCTGCACAAACTAAACGCACAATACAAAATAAAGGGTGGCATTCACTATAGGTACAAATTAGCCAAAAGCCTCGTATTTAAAAAGAAAAAAAATTTTTTTTTTGTCTCTTGCTTGATGAGAGCAATACACCGTTATATCTGTGGGTGAGAGGCCAAAGACAATTTACTTGCGTAATATGTTTCGACATTACCAAATAAAAACAAACAAAACATTAAACAAAATGCCGATTACTGAGTGGAAAACAACAAAAACAAATAGGCTGTGCGTCGCATCCGTGCAAGAATAGGTCATTGCTCAGCTTAATGCCGTGACTTCAGACGAACCTATCGTCAACAGCGCTGATTTTCAGCAAAAACCTCGCGAATGACGTAATGACGTCCCCACATGTGAAAATACTATAACTTGTTAGCAAAATTTCGTACGAAAATGAGTGTGACTGAACCGACTGAACATGTTGAAAGTAAGTACAAGAACCAAAGTAAAAAATATACATCAAAGTCTCATTATAAACTATATACCTATGTCTGTATTTATGCGTTACATAATAAAATAAAAGATACATAAACTGAGAGGTATAATAATTACCTACACTGAAAATAAAAATAAAATACTATGGTGTGTGTATTCCTAAATCTAATTTAATAATCATTATGTCTTATGCTTAAAAGTGATTATAATAAAATTGAATCTATCCCACCCAGACACTGTAGCTTCAGAACGACAGCTAACACGCCCCAGATGACCGATGAATACCATTCCTGTGTCAGTGAAACAAGACTGGGCCCAAACCGGAGGGAATCAGACAGGCCACTCACACTGCTGGAAAACCACCACCAATCATTGCCTGTAGGCCATGACCCTCAAGGTAAGACCGAAAAGAGCAGCTTTTGTCACTGGTTCCAGTTCACAAATCATGTGGTTTGCTGTATCTGCATGAAATAATTCTTTAGAATGCTCAAAAAATGCCTTTTTGTTCTCAGGACTCTTACTGGTGGAGGAAGGTTATTCCAACAGTGCGTGGCAGCATATCTGAAACTTCCCCTGAATGCTGCAGTCCTATGTGTCTCAGTACAAAGAGGTTCGGTAGAAAAACGTGGTTCGTATTTGCTCTGCCTCCAACTCAACTTCTCAAACAGATAGTGTGGCTTTTGTGTTGTCACCACTCCAAAAATTAAACTAGCCATATGTAACTTTCTTCTAGCAGCCATTTTTAAAATATTGTTTTTGTTTATATAAGGAGTGACATGACTTCTACTAGGTATCTTTACACAGAACCGTGTACATGCGTTTTGTATGCGTTGTATCAGCTTTTCTGTTCTTGCTAACAGGCACGGGCCATACACGGTATCACAGTAATTCAGTCTTGATAAAATTAGACTATCCACTAACTGTTTACGTAGCTCAACACTCAGGTAGTCTCTAATGGAATATAGCAGTTTCAATCTATAAAAACAATTCCTCATAGCGTTACTGATATGTTTCTCAAATCGAAGTTCAGGATCCATTGTTAACCCAAGGTTGCACGCTATTTCTACCCTATCAATTTTTTCCCCTCTGATGACAACTTCTGGCTTGGCTGACAGTATTGCGCTGATCATTTTCCTACTTCCTAAAACCATAAACTTCGATTTCAGCGGGTTCAATACCAGTGAGTTGTTATCTGACCATACCACAACTCTTTCAAGATCGTCATTGATTTTTCCCACTGCCTCTAATGTATCCGCTGGTTTAAAATTTATATATAATTGGATGTCATCCGCATACATATGATACCTGCAATGCTGGAATGACTTAGTAATGTCTGCGCTGTAAAGGATATACAAAAGGGGCCCCAAAATTGATCCCTGGGGTACCCCACGTGGCACCCAACGAGGGGGGGATGACATCTTAGATCCATCCTCCTTCTGGACTTCCACGAGCTGTGACCTATTTTGCAAGTAGCTAGCGAACCACTGTATTGTTTCCGTTGAAAAACCATAATAGGCCAACTTGGAAAGTAACAGGGTGGTGTTTATTGCATCAAAGGCCCGTGAAAAATCCAGGAGTGCAAGGATTGTTCCCTCACCCCTGTCACGCGCCTCCAGGATATTCCCCACCACGTCAGAAAGGGCTGTGGCGGTTCCACGGCCCTTCCTAAAACCAGACTGAAGGTCAGGTAGCATATTGTTTGACTCTAAATATTCCAGCATTTGATTATAAACCACCCTCTCTAAAACTTTCGATAAACAAGGCAATATGCTAACAGGACGCAGATCTTTATAAGCAGTAGGGTTGCTAATTTTGGGTAAAGGTCGCACAATAGCGCACTTCCACAAGTCAGGGAAAGTGTGGGTATCTATCGACTTATTTATGATTGTAGTAATAGCCTGAAGGGTGGTCGGTAATGTTAACATTATCATATCCAGACTGACTCCATCAATCCCTTTAGCGTTTGTCCCCAAGCTCTTGATAATTTTCAAAATTTCCTCCTCAGTAACATTTCGTATTTCAAATTGAGTTTCACCAAACCTATTCGCATCAAAATAAGATAACTGCGATGTGGGAAGTATGCACTGCCCTGGTACATTGAGAAATGCCTTGTTTATCTCGTCTGGGTCATTAAATTGTTCGGGAAGCGTACCCTCACTATGTTCTGTGAAAACATCTGATTTTAGATTTTTCCAAAGCTTTTTGGGGTGTTTAATCTGACTATTAATGTGCCTGTCAAAGTATACCTTTCTTTCCTGCATTAGTGCTGTAGCAGACTGTTTTTTTAAATCCAAATAATATTTCTTGGTAGTGTCTGACTTATCCTTATTATAATTAATTTTTGCCTCGTCTCGCAGCTTAAACATCAATTTAATATTATCCGTTATCCACGGCGTGGGTCGGTCCCTAAATATTTTACTTTTTATGGGGGCATGTAAGTCGTATAATTGGGTAATAATGGCATTAAAATGTTCAACCATGCTGTTTACATCAGGCAGTGAACCAATTTCAAACCATGACATTAAATTCAGATCCACTGCAAAATAATCCTCCAATATATCCCTTAGAGGCCGATACACAACTAGCCTAGGCTTACTTTTTAGCTTCTTTATGACAGTATCACATACAATAAACGAATGATGACCAAGTTCACTGACATGACTAACCAGTACATTACGAACCCCCACATCGGTACAGATAACATCTATGAGAGTACTAATATCCCCTACAAAATGAGTTGGTGACTGCACTACCTGATTTAGATTGGTATAATTTAGGAATTCCGTCAAATCTTTAGTTTTTGTATTCTTTGTGTCCAATAAATTTACATTGAAATCCCCCAGTAACACCAAATGATCGTATGGTGCCAATGCGCTAATACTGTCAGTTATACCATCCAGAAATTTTGACAATTCAAACCAGGGTGGCCTGTATGCAGTGCCAATCAGCAACTTCCTACCATTGACATTTAGGTTTAGCCACATCTGTTCCACATCAGACTGCTCTGAATGTGGCCGTACACGCGCCCGTACTCCTGTTTTAATGTAAAACGCTACTCCTCCGCCCCGTCCCCCGCGTATAGTCGCAGGGCGCGGCACGTGCTTCAACCTATACCCCGGAACCTTAGGCGCGCGTCCCTCCTCCCCAGGTCGCAGCCACGTTTCGTTGATTGCCATTATATCCACCGAGTGTTGAGACATTGCAATCAGAAACTCGTCCTGGTTAGTTGCCAGAGAGCCCGCATTAAATAAACCAAACTTTAATAATTTTGACTTAGTCATGGCATGTAAATAATAATGGTTGTATAAGTGTATGTATATAGCAAGGATAATATTTCATTAATATAATATTTATTAAAGTACTTTTGTTTATTTGTTTTGTGTAAATAATTAATATTGTATATAATTTTTAGTTCTAGTAGTAAATAATGAGTTATAAATAATAAAATATATGTATTGTTTGTAAATAATGTTGCTGTTTGTGTGTAAATAATAATATGTGTAAATAATATAACTATGTTCCTCGTTTGACAGCAGTACTCACTTCGATATTCGCAGCTACCCAGATCACGACAGATACGACACACAGACACCATGCATACTAAACTATTACAGTTATTAAAACTATGAACAAATACAAATAAATGTGCAGCAACAAACAAATATTTATTTGTTAGTGTCCGTAAGAGGTCCAATAACCTGATTAATGTCTTCCTCAGATGCAATCCTGTGAGTGGTTTCGCCAGGCTTTTGCCGGACCAGGATGCGACCGCGCTTCGTCCATACGAACCGCCATCCATGAATCCCCGCAGCTGCCCTTGTCTGACGAAACAACTGCTGATTGGAATTACTGGACTTTTACTATACTCTTCTAGGTGGATGTAATGAAAAACGGAAGAAAAGCCTGAAATGTGCTCGTCAAGTGCGTTCTTATTCTCAAGACGTAATCTTCGCAGTTCATAATGGTCATGTAAAAACACCAAAGCACATCATGTTAGGTATAACTTTAAAGAGCTTAACAAGCAGTAGAAAAATTATCGATATTGTTAATCGATATGGCCATTGTATTAGCTATCAGGGCATCGAGGAGCTAGAGACTGAAACAACTTATACTTCTTTCGAAAAATCCAGTTTGTATCCAGAGACGATTAAAAGAAATCCTGAACTTTTTACTGGTGTGGCATATGATAATTTCGATCGTTTTGTGGAAACTACAAGCGGAAAAGATACTCTACATGACACCGTTGGAATTATATACCAGAACATCGAAGCCAATACAACCGAGGAATCTGAGATGCCTAAAGAACTTGACGAGTCTGAAGCGCCGATTACAAATAATGAAAATAATTTACCACATACAACGGCAAAAAAAAGAAGAAGAAGAACTTTTGAAGCCATATCTACAGAAGAGATTCCGTATGCTAAGAAACCGAAAATGAGAAGTGAACTGCAATCAACAATTGATGATACAGAAGTTATACACTGTACAAACTCGCAGCTATACACCGAAATCGACAATATATGGATGATCAGTCATGTTTTGCAATTACCTGACGTTCCTATGTGGGTTGGTTTCAATAGCCGGATTTGTAACAATGCTACCTCACAACAACGTATTTCTTATTTAACCCCTATCAATGCATCACCAACTAGTACATCTATAGTGCTAGAAACTATGGAACAGAGTAAAAAAATTGCTGAAGATTTACATCAAAATTACATCCAGGTAACCTATGATCTTGCTATTGCAAAAATAGCATTGCAAATACAATCTACGGAAAAACCCAAATTTGATAATTTATTCATACATCTCGGACCGTTTCACATTATGATGGCTTATTTTAAAGCAATCGGTAAATTTATAAGTGATTGTGGGTTAACAAATGTTATGGTTGAGAGTAGTTTGCTGGCAAACGGTTCTGTAAATGGATTTCTTGATGGAAAGCATTTCAACCGCTGCAAAAGATTGCATCCTCTGGTAGCATTGGGATTGGAAGTTCTAAATTTTAAATCATTTTTACAACATGACAACATAACATTAACAGATGATATGATAGAGGAAGTGAAAAGACTACAAAACTGTGAAATATCGTCATTTAACATTGAAAATAATGAACTGACAGAATTGATGAATAATTACAATATTTTCAAGCACCAATGTCTCAATGGTGAGCATGGTAAAACTTCACAATTTTACTTAATATACATCAATCTCATACATCATTACTTGAACTTGTCACGGAGCATTCGTACGGGGGATTTTGAGCTTTTTATATCAACATTGCCTAAAATTACAAATTTATTTTTTATATGCAACCAACAAAATTATGCACGATGGACCGTAAAATATTATGATAATTTGTTGAAAGCTGCAGAAACTCATCCTGACTTATACGAAGGATTTAAACAAGGTTGCTTTGGTATTAAACGGACCACCAAACCATTTTCTAGACAACCGATTGACCTGGTATTAGAGCAAACTATAAATGCAGACGCTGCTAGAAGGCTCACAGGTGTTATACACTTTACCAATTCAATTTCGGCACGTCAACGGTGGGCTCGTAATCATGATGTTAGGTCAACAATAATAAGTCAAGTTTATCAAGAACTAGGACTTCAGTCTCATCAAGATGTTTCAACAGACTTAAATCTTCATAATATCCGGAAAAATACCAAACAATTGAGACAATTTATCGATACCTTTGATCGATTTATTAATCCCTTCAGTTCAGAATTGCCAAAAGACCAACTAATAAATATTTCATCTGGAAAATCTGCATCGCCATCGGTAGAGACATTCCTTTTAAACATTGAAAAAAATGGAGATGATCTTCGTAAAACATTTGTTTCCGAATGTTTATCAGATATAACCAGATTTGAAAAAGCTATAAAAAAAAATTCAATTGACAATTTTTCTATGGATTATAAGAAGAAGAAGAAAGTTCAAATAGGTGGTAAAATTCAGGAAATTAAAATTCAAAGAGATCTATTTGGACGCATGCTGGGTATCTCAATGGATTTTAATGTAGACATTTCAAAGATTTTGTCTTACCCGATTACCTCAGTGCCATTGTCCATGTGCCATTTGGATGGCGCTATTTGTAAGACAGATAAATCTGCTCTGATGAAATGTCTAGAGAAAGAGGTCCAGCATGAGCAACCACATCATATAGATGTTATAATAATTGACGGTTTCTTCCTACTGCATACAATGAAAAATGTTCCAAAAACATTTGGAAATATTTCAAAAAAATTGTTGCAAATGGCTACTCAATTTCAAGCTTCGAGAATTGATGTGATCTTTGATCAATACTTTACTCCATCGATCAAAGATTATGAGCATTCCCAACGGTTAGAATCCGCGCAATTGGAATACTCTATAACTGGGCCCGAACAAATTCGACCAAGTGATTTCGCGAAAGAGTTAAAAAATTTAAATTTCAAAGAAGCTTTAGTTAATTTTTTTATTTCACATTGGGCTACTGATGAAGTGGTGCCATTTATTGGCAACAAAACAATATACATCAATTTCAGAAAGTGTCATTCTTTCACTGTTGATAATTCCAATAAAGTTGTCTCAAGGATTGATGAAGAGTTGTCATGCCCAGCACACGAGGAAGCAGATACGAAGATAGTATATCATGCATGTAACATCAACTTTCCAGCAGAAATAGTAATAAGAAGTGCTGATACCGATATTGCGGCTATAATGCTTGGTAACATGCATCACCTTAAAAGTGATACGGTTGTTTGGATGCTTACAGGCACTGGCAATAATTTAAGGTATGTAGACCTAACCAAAATACATGCAGAGTTGGGACTGTTAATTTGTCAGAGCTTACCTGGATTTCATGCCATCACAGGTTGTGATTTTAATCCTGCGCTCTTCAGAAAAGGAAAATTAAGACCATACAAGATATTAAAAAAAGATCCAGAGTACCAAGAACTTCGGCAACAACGAATTAATTGAAAATTTAAATCATCAACAAAACATCTTTAATATTATTCAGAGATTTATATGCAATGTCTACAATGTCCCTAATGTAATTGATGTTGATGCCGCTAGACTTCAAATATTCATCGACTCGTACACAGTCTCCGATGTAAACGAAGCTTTTGACCGAAAGAAGTTGCGAAATTTTGACGCTAGCAACCTACCGCCTTGCAAAAGCGAGCTACTGCAGCAATTTCTGCGAGCAAACTATATATGTACCATTTGGAATAATGCTCATTTGAAAAATCCAACCACATATCAACCAGACAATAACGGCTGGGTATTAAAAGATGACAAATACCAGTTCAAATGGTTTGAAGGGGATCAACTACCGAGTTATGTTAGTGATTCGCTCAAAACTCAATCAGGTATATAATTATTATGACAAATTATGATACATAATTTTTTAATTATTCATAATTGTATAAACTTGCTTATTTTTCTTTCAGAAACTGACGAAGAAGGTGATGTTGAGGACGATCATGCCATCGACTGGAGTAGTAGTGATGAAGAAAATGAAAACATCGACGACAATGCTTAAATTAATAAACAAGTTTAAATATTTTTTTTACCTGTAATCATACTTTTTATTATATTTTTATGATATTAAACTAATATTTTTTACTTTATACAACATGGCTATGAACGTAATAAAATTATTTTTTATTAGATATCTTAAAAAATAGTAATCGACTAAGTATTCGCGCTCGCACCTACAGTGGACTTTCAATGTGTCTGGCAAGATGTAAAAACCACAAAAACTGTCCGGCTATTGAGGTAACATCTTTTTATAGGTCCCCAAGTAACATATATAAAATTGAGCTTTTATACTATAACGAAAGTATAATTGTAATTTATCAAAGTTTAGGGGTGTCTGGCAAGGGGTAGCAACTGTCATAAGTGTCCGGCAATGGATGACGAGATTTCTATAGTTATCCCGAAGAAAATATAAAAAAATTGAGCTTTATGTTCTAACAAATTTTAAGTACTATTTTATACACCTTTACTACCTGTTACCTGCCCAGGTAACCACAACCCAAACTCTATAGTCGCTGGTCGTTCTTACCTGTATAGGAGACATGTACAGAGAAAATTTCAACTTTTATAAAATAATGAAGGTCTGGCCGTCGTGGGCTCTTGCTCTATATGGTACCAACTGAGCTTCCAAGTAAAGTATGGGAACAAGTGGCAATGGATTATCTTGGACCGTTACCATCAGGAAATTACCTTTTATTTATAGTGGATAATTATAGCAGATTCTATGAAGTGGAAATTGTAAAACATCCAACAGCTGAAAACACCACCTTATTCTCATTTCTCGCCTCTTCTAATTCCCCTGGTTACCTGGCCCCTCACTTTCAATACATCTGCGATAACCACAATAAAAATCTGCGGTCATCCCATAACCGCCTTCTTCAATGTCCCACTCACCGTACTGACTTCATTCACTGTTCTTTCTTCGTTCAGTCTATTTCTCTGTGGAATTCGCTCTCCCAGGAAATCAGGATGGCAACCAACCGGCTAACCTTCAAAGTTAAAGTTCGCGAGCACATTCGCAAGAAGTTGGCAGCAGTATCGTCACAACGCTAATGTTTTTCAATTATTAATCTAATATTACTAATGTTTAAGTATGTCTATATATTTAGTTTATTCTTTTGTGTATATATGTTATAATTATATAGTATTTATAGTTTATATATATTTTTGCATAACCCTTATTCGTCAATATTGCACCTACCACTAGTTGTCTCTGCATCACCCAAAGGTCGACTGGTAGAAAATGCCTAAGGCATTAAGTCCGCCTCTGTACATTATTTTGTGTGCTTGAAGTATTAAATAAATAAATAAATAAAACACAATAAATATCTTGAACAAAATAATAGCCAGAGAGGGTATCATGGATAGTATAATCTGTGATAATGGACCAGCATTTATTGATCATCGTTTTGTGCAATTCATGAAGTCATATGGCATCAAGCTTAAGCATAGCACACCTCTGTGGCCACAGGCCAACGGAGAAGTTGAACGACAGAATCGCAATGTTTTAAGGAGATTAAGGATTGCACAGGCAATGAAACAGGATTGGAGAGAAGAACTACTTACGTATCTATCTGCTTACCGCACTACACCCCACAGTACTACTGGAGTACCACCAGGAGAACTGTTTAGAGGCAGACTCATAAAAACAAAGATACCAGAGCTAACAAATCTGGGAAAAACTAATTATGAAGATGAGGAAATCAGAGACAAAGATAGATACCAGAAGGGCATACACAAGCAGTATGCAGACAAGAGAAGACACAGTAAAGTTACAGATATCAAACCAGGAGATAAAGTATTAGTCAAACAGATGAAGCAGAATAAACTGAGTACAGACTTCTCACCTACAGAGCATACAGTTATATGGAAAAAAGGAAACTCGATGGCAACTCAATCACCAGATGGGAAAATAGTGAGAAGAAATTCTACCCATTTTCAACCTATCAAGAGAAGAGATATGGGTAGATTTAGTATGCAGAGCAGTGAACGAACTGGGGCATGTGAACAAGAGAATACAGATTTAACAGACAGCCATGAAAGTGATAAAGGGCAGAGGGAGAAAAGCAAAGAGAGGGGAAGTCTGGATGTGACAGAGGCTAATGTTGGGACTAAGACAGACAGACCTTCAAGAGACTGTAGGGCTCCGGCTAAATATAAAGATTTTGTGTTAGGCCTAATATTAAACTGTATTAATGACTAATGTGTTAAATTACTCAATGTATACATGTTTAAGGCTAAATTATGTTAATAATGCTTAATATGTTGATTACTTCATGTGTACTTGTTTGAGCCTAGTTGTATTAGTGCCTGAGGTGTAGATTATTGTATGTGTACTTTAACTTATGTAAGGCTATGTTTCTTTTAGTGGGTGACGGTTGTGTTGATTGTGTACTTATTTGGTTTTTGTTTAAGGCTAATTATTATGCTTGATAATTGCCATTTTGTTTATAAAGAAAGGAAGGGATTGTAGGATTTATATAATGTAGAACATCCCTATTATAGTTGTTTATGGGCATCTCTACAAGAGCTGTCAGTGGTCTAGAGAGGTTGTTGTAGGTTAGATCCGGAGTGAAATTAAAGAACGTGTTTGGAATTAAACCTGTATTATTATTTACTACAAGACCTCTACAGTATGTTCTTTTGATAGTGCCCTGAAATCAACGGTTGAGTCGATCCTGAATGTGTCCTTCAATGATGCGCAGTGGAGGCAGGTGGCTCTTCCTGTCCGGTACGGGGGTCTTGGGGTGCGGTGCGTGCAGGATGTGGGCGTGCCGGCTTTCCTATTGTCGACACATGGGGTGGCTGACCTCGTCTCTGTAATTCTGGATTTAAATGGTGACGGGGCAAACATACCGTTTATGTTGGATGCCGGGGCCGCTTGGTCTGTCCTTAGCATGGGGGCAGCAAGACCTGACGCAACACATGTTCAGTGCGCGTGGGACGACGTCACGTCTAGGCTGATCCAGGAACGGATGTTGATGGGTTCCTCGGGGGTTGATTTAGCCAGACTCAGGGCTGTATCGCAGCCGGAATCGGGGGCATGGTTGCACGCGCTTCCTTCGCCTCACCTGGGCACGTTGCTTGATGACGACTCTTTGCGTGTGGCGGTGGCCCCACAGATGCACCTGCGGTTCCATGGTGGAGGCCGATGGCCATCACGCTTTGAGATGTCGTCGTTGCTCGGGAAGGTTCCCACGTCACCATGCGCTCAATGATATTGTGCGGATGGCATTGCTGTCGGCAGACGTCCTCTGCGTGCTGGAGCCTCCGGGTCTGTGTAGGACTGACCCTGGTACCTTGGAAGCACGGCAAGTGCTACTTGTGTCAGCACTGTAGCCGCCAGCCACCTTGGTCGCACCGTCCTCTCACCGTCAGCAGCAGCAGAAGATGCCGCTGAGGGGAAGAGGGTGAAGTACGCACAGTTGGTAAACCGTTACCATTTTGTCCCCATTGCCGTTGAGACCATGGGCAGTTGGGGCACTGAGGCCAAGAAGCTCATTAGCGAGATAGGGCTCAAGCTCCGTGACAAAACGGGTGACCCCCGCTCCAGCTCGTTCTTGGTTCATAGGTTAATTACAACTCTTTAGTAGTCTTATATTTATGACAGACCACACGATTTGATGAATCTGTCTAATGAATGGCACAATTATCACAATAATGAGTTTGTCTTATAATAATTACAACTCTTTGGTTTAATCAACTTACGATAAATTATTTATTATTTTAAGTAGAATTTTAAGTAATAATTGTCTTACTCGTAGTATTCATTATATATTATAAGAAAATCAATTTTGATTTTGAAAAAAGGATCGTAGAAAACAAATAGTGTTAATTGTGTCACTCGTTGTGTGACACAACTCAACGCAACTCAACACAACGCATGAACACCACGCGCAACCGGTGCAACGCATTTAAAGTACCTACCCATGCAACAGCACTATTATTTAGCCAAAAATTGCTATATAATGGAACGTTTAATGATGCCGGTACTTTTTTGCAAGAATTGCAATCCCTATATGTAGGTACAGTTCAAATTCTAATTTATGTGCAGCTACTGATACTACAAATATAGCACTAAGAAAACTTTATGATTATTATAGTAATAGGTAGGTAATAGGCTGCATCTTAAAATTAATGCTTCAAAAAGCAGTGTTACGATTTTTGGAGATGACCACTCTTCTACTGATGTTATATATGCTGCATGTGACATAATAGGTCACATCACTATTTTGTGATTTAGTAAGTGGTAGGCACAGCACTAACATCGCTCACTTTTATCTATGGACAGCTATTATGTGAAGATTGTAATCAAAGAGTATGTAACACTACGTTTAAATGTAATGATTAAAATAAAATCAGATTGTGCATATTACAAAACTGTTTAATTTACAAGGCCCAAAACATAAAATGACATGGCTCAGTCGGCAATAAACAACGTTTCTGTTGGTACCAGGGGGCCTACTCCCTAAGCTCGAAGTCCGTACTTTCGACCTTAGTTACGGGCGTTTCCTACTCCCTAACACCTACGGACGGATGAATCGTTCGGGGCCCAAACGAAGAATGAATGACAACACAATTTGACAGTTGTATCTACTAGCTATGCGTTTTTATCCGTTTGAAAAATTGAATTTGACACTTGTTATAGCGGCTCGTTAACTCGATGAGGGCCTTAATTTGCGCGTAAGTTGCTGCAGTGGTTGGGGCCATTTTAATTAATTATTATTTAAAACTAAATTCTTCCAAGGTATTTATTATTTACTAGCTGTGCCCGCGGCTTCGCTCCCGTCATCTGTCTGCCAACAGTGCCAACCCTTCTTACCTTACTGCCTACCCTACTTGCCTTCCTGACTACCCTACTTACCATTTTTGTTTCTATAGTCATCAATTTTTCGCGGCGAATCTTAACAACGAGATTCAGAAAATCACTTCAAATGCACAACGCCATCTATCGAATATCGAGTACAACTGTCCGAGTATCTGAATTACGTGTGTTGTGATAGTTTTACTTCTTGAACACTTTAAATCAACATCTAACTTTTGATAGCGTGAACCGATTGCTATGAAACAAAAACTAAGTAATTCTTCAAGTTACGCACAATTTTTATGTATAAAAGTTATTTACATTGGTTTCGTACATTCGACGTGATGCGTGCACAAATAAACAGACAAACAGACAAAAATTCCAAAAATGCCGGAAATAGGTTTTGTTGGTTATCCTTTAATACCCTGGCAATTTTTTTTTTTTATATTTTTGATGTACAAAAATTACTTTTCTACAGATTTATTATATGTATTGATGATTTCATTTGAAAGTTGCCGTCATAAAGAAAAAAAAGCAAAGGTATCAACAGGATAATGCCGCTTTCCGGACAAAAATGAAAAAAGTAATTCATTTCTATATTTATAGACAAAACCGGCCCAGTGTGAGTCGGACTCGCGCACGAAGGGTTCCGTACCATTATCGCAAAAAACGGCAAAAATATCACGTTTGTTGTATGGGAGCCCCACTTAAATATTTATTTTATTCTGTTTTTAGTATTTGTTGTTATAGCGGCAACAGAAATACATCATCTGTGAAAATTTTAATTCTCTAGCTATCACGGTTCATGAGATACAGCCTGGCAGACAGACAGACGGATCGCGGAGTCTTAGTAATAGGGTCCCGTTTTTACCTTTTGGGTACGGAACCCTAATAAAATGGAAATTGTAAAAAATATAGTTTCATATCGTAAAAATATTTGATTTTTTGCTAAGTAAGCTTGAAACCACAAACTAGGAAAACCGGTAATCGACCGATAAAATAGTGCAACTCTATCGTCATACGTCGTTCGTTCACGAAAATTGTCTATGATCCCGTTCGAAGCTCATTCATCCGAAATCGTTAGGGGGTAGTCGGGTTCACTCCGAAGTTTCGGCATACTCTCGGACGGCCCGTAACTTCGTCGACGAAGATAGGGAGTAGGCGCCCAGGCCAGTAAATATATAACACAACGCCGACTATGACACTCCGCTGACCGCCATTGTCGTTCGAAGGAGACCTAGCGAAAAATTTTAAGATTTGGCAACGCCAGGTCGAAATGTACAGTGCGGCAAACGAATGCCACAAAAAAACGACTGAGACAAGAACCGCAATAATATTACATTTATTAGGAGAAGAAGGCCAAGATAAAGAACAATGGCAGAATAATAACTTGACAAAAATTGAAGCGTCTAGGAAATCTCATAATATAGAAAGACTTCAATGATTTTTCTATGATTTTTCAAATAAAAATTTATTTTAATAAAACCTCAGAAAAATACTTTCATTTATGGGAATTTCAAATGATTAAAATAATTTTCAGAATCATTTTAAATATTTAAGTGTTGCCATTTACTATATTCATACGATTTTCGTATATATTTGAAATACCACATATAGGTTCAATATATTTTTCATAGGAAGTTATTATTACTAATAACTATACTATCGGTAATAATCAAAAATAAAAGTTTTATTGTTGAAAAAAGGATTCATAAGAAATACTTCATGCAATTATTAAATACCTCAAACATAATAATAGTAACAATTTCATTTAATGTTATGGCAACTCTAACTAAAATGAAATGTCACTGTCACGAAAAAAGCGGTCCGCTCTGTCACGTACGCTCCTGTGCTTTTCGTATCGGTTGTGATCGTTTTGTTTTTTGCTATTTTCTTATTTCTATTTGACTTGGCTTGCTTACGGACTGATATTCGTTTCGCTTTGTGTGACTTGACTTATGCGTGCCTAAAGGATTCTGATTTTGCCCTGCGTGACTGTGCCATCGCCCCTTTGTACTCTGATTTTGCCCCATTGCTTGGATTGTTGAAGTGCGTTTTATTTGAACCACTATGGGAGATCGTAGCAGATTAACGCGAATCCTATGTGTTAACTGCAACATTTGCGTTAACACGTTGCGCCGCTATCCTGCCCTGACACTCGAACCAAGAGTCACTAGTTTACTCTGTAGCTGGGTATTTCCACTCATAGTAAGTTCCTACCCACCTTCATTATTATTAAACCATTACACGAACTTCACTTAACTTGTTATATCTTAATAAAAAGTCGAAATTCACTGTTTCCCTACAATATTTACATTTAATTTTATTTTATTTTTTGTATTTAATTACTTATACTTCTTTATTTTTATACTTTTTATTTTTCAGATTACTGAGACAGACTATGTATGCGAAGCATGCAAAGATCTTGCAATGTTTGCTGTGAATCAATGTCTCCAGCAAGAAGTTTCTGGTAGTGGTGATCAGCATGCTGGACCGAGTCACAGAGGCCATACTCATGTGTGTGTCGTTTGTGGATGTTCCATACTACACAGACAGAGTGATAAAATCTTAAGAGACACCCCTACTGATTTACAACGTTCTATCATAGCTATTATAGAGAACAGACTAGCACCACGACAGGTATGTTACGAGTAATATTTACAATAATTGCTAAATAAACTGTTAACGTGTGGATAATTGCAGTGTGGTGTTTAGTTTTATACACACATTATATGTATTAATATTATTATAAAATAGGTTCAGTTATAGCAACCAATAATAAGTTTCTTTACAATCCGGACTCCTTCCATTATTCATTTTTATTAGATTTTGGCGATAAAATATTTTTTATTATTTCTTTCAGGTAACAGAATCTGATCGTGTGTGCCATGCTTGCTGGTTACGTACACAGAGAGAGGCTCGTCGTATGAGCATTATTGATGACGCCAGATCCCAACATGAGATACCAGAAGACCAGTCATCGGACCCAGTTGCTTCTGACCAAAAGGCACCAAACAACATTATTATTGATGATGCCAGAACCCACCGTGACGTACGAGAAGACAACCAAACATCGGATACAATTGTTTCTGACCAACAGGCACCAAACAGCATTATTGGTGACGCCAGATCCCACCATGAGGTACCAGAAGACGACCAGTCATCTGACTCAGCTGCTTCTGAGCAACCGGCACCAAACAGCATTATTGATGACGCAAGATCCCACCATGAGGTATCAGAAGACAACCAGTCATCGGACTCGGTTGCTTCAGACCAACAGGCACCAAACATAGTGATGGAATTACCACAGTACAGAAGAGCAGCAAACTCTAGTAGCCATTGTGTTTTTCCTCACTGCGGTAATACTCCATTACGCGGAATATCTGACAAATTACGAGCGATTGTTTTGAGCAACCACCATTATTACCTGCCCGAACTTTGCAGAGTTTGTGATGAACATTTGGTGTATAATATGTGGGAAACATTATTTGACTCAGAAAATAGCATTACTACATTTAATGCACAGCAGATTCAACATGTGTTCTCATTTGTAAATGCTTTTAATCCAACATTAGATTTTGAAAACATAGAAGAAATGGATGATCGAGTTTTTGTATATTGGGTAGGGTACACAAAAGATAAATTCCGCACATTGCTTCAAGAAGTACCTCGGATCCAGGATATACGGAAAGGAAGTCTAGGACTAGCAATTCTACTCCTCAAAATGAGAACGGGCGATTCTGACGAAAGAATCTCAACGTTAATTAATATGCCACGTCGAACATTGGAGACTATGATGGATAAAGTACGGGCGGTACTTCTCCAAGATTTTGTACCAGAAAATCTTGGTATTCATCAATTGAGGAAGGATGAACTCTTGCAACATAACTTGATAATCCCAAGTGGCTTATATGGCAACAATGCAATTGTAATTTGTGATGGGACATATATATATATACATAAGAGCTCAAATTATATGTTTCAAAAGCAGAGTTATTCCCTCCACAAATATATAAATCTTTTGAAACCTTTTATGATTGTTGCTAGTGATGGATATATTATTGATTGTTATGGCCCATATAAAGCGACCACATCAGATGCTATGAAAAGTCTTTTTCACGATGGTTCTTATTTAAGAATGTATTTTAGAGAAGATGATGTGTTTATACTAGATAGGGGTTTCAGGGACAGTATTGGTTTTTTGGAAGGATGTGGCTATAGAACCTGCATGCCAGATTCCCTTCTAGAAGGCGAGCACCAACTAACTACACAACAAGCTAATAAAAGCCGTTGTGTCACAATTTGTAGATGGGTGGTAGAGGCTGTTAATGGTCACTTAAAAAGAGACTTCAAGTTATTAAGACAAGAATATTTTCATCGGTCTCTACCACACATGATGCAAACCTTTCAAATAGCCGCAGCTTTGTTAAATAGGTTTGGTGTTCGCTTTCAGGATAACATATATGCCAGGGATATATTAGAGATAATTAGGGAAAGAAGGGATCTCGAAAATAATCTATCAAACATGGTTCAGGACTTAAATATGAATAGAAGAACATCCCAATTTAGGAATATTACTGCAGATCGCAATAATCTTTTATACTTCCCGACCCTAGAATATTCTGAACTAATTCTATTCGCCCTGGGAACGTATCAGATCAGACAAGCGCGTTCATATTATGGCGAACATATACGTTTCCACGGCGGATACAGAATAGAGGTTAGTAGTGAACACATTCATTCTTCTGAATACAATCTTAGAGGGAGTGGTTTGACAACATTAATAAGAGGAAGAATAAAATCACGCCACGTAGCAAGAAGACAGTATTACGTCTATATTTTAATAGAAAATAATATACCTGGCCGTACCGGTATAGTAGAATACTGTTGTAGCTGTTTGGTTGGTCGGCGGACTTTAGGGTGTTGCGCCCATGTTATGGCTCTGGTGTGGTATTTAGGATGGGCCAGACATCAAGATAATATCACAGCGCCAGCAGAATTTTTAGATTCTTTAATTATTAGAGAAGATGATGAGGAGGAATAAAAATGTAAAAAATCTAGAATTGTTTCATTTTTTATTCATTACAAGCTCTACAAGTATGATAAATGCTGTATATATATCGTCAAGTCACGCCTTTTCCCCGTAGATGTAGAGAGAGAAATCATCCTTCCTCTTGATACCTACGCTCCTGTGTAACCTCTATCGCTTTTTCAACAATCATCAACCATTGAGTGTTAGAGAAACCATACAAGCGTACTTTTGACTCAACGATGTAAGTACATATAAATATTTTCCTAGAAGGTACCCACTAAAGATTGACTGTTACAATTAAGTTAAAAAATATAGGTAACTACATATATAAAAACCTTATAAATCTCAATTACGTGGGTACATTAAGCTCAGAATTTACTAAACAACCACAGCACGCAATACTTTCTCCAAGTGACAGAAGACATAACCTAAAAAGTTCAAAATGTTCAAATCTAAATATCTTTTTTTCTAGGCCCTCTCAGAACAAAATTCTTTGACTAAGTTAATCAGGGACTGACGCAACGTATTTTAAGATTTTTTTTACGTATAGACGCTACTATTTCTATTCAACTAATTTAATGTATGAAAGCCTGCCATTGTTCTTTGAGACGCTCGACATATCTGAACAGGAAAAGAAAAACCATGAGAAAGTGCTTCAGGTACTAAAAGATTATTGCCTCCCAAAAAGTTATGAAACAATAAGTAGATATTTATTGTTTGAGAGAAATCAACGGAAGAAGAAAAGTTCGCAGAATATTTATGCGAGTTGAAGAAATTATCGTTACCATGTAATTTTGGCAATCTAAGAGATAATTTGATAAAAGATCGCATAATAGGAGCTATAAAAGAAGCAAAAGTAAAGGAAAGACTCCTCCGAGAACCGAACCTAAAATTAGAACATTGTGTGAATAAGTGCAAAACAGCAGAAATTGCCACAGATTATATAAAACAATTGAAGGAAGAGGAAGGTGCAAATGTAGATTACATCAAGAAGAAAACTCAGGTACAATAGAAACAGTCAGAGATATAAATTCACCTAAATTCAAGTGCAAAAGATGTGGTTTTGAACATCAACCTCGCCAATGGCCAGTATATGGCAAAATATGCAATTACTGTAAAAAACAAAATCATTATGCAACAGTATGTAGGTATGCAAAGGACAAAATACCACACAGTAAAAGAAAATTATCAAGAGCAACAGGACAGTGCTACAAATCAGGAGTTGGGCAGCATTCATGTGAACGACTGGACTGTGGAGGTAAATTTTGTAAATAGTAGCAAAAAATTTAAGTTCAAATTAGATCCAGGTTGCAATGTATAATAAGAGAACTTTGGATAATCTAGGAATAAAAGGACAATTGAAAAGCTCAAATTCTATATTAAGGAATTACTGCAATTCCAAAAATATATTTGTTAGGAACAATAATAATAATATAATAAATAAATACAATCTTGTGGAATCTCGGAAGTGCCTTACTATAAGTATGTGCCCGACCCAGTTCTCGAAAATGGTAATGTCACGTTGTATTGGGATCGGTCTATCATCACTGACAGGACTGTTGTTGCTAATAAGCCTGACATAGTGGTGATAGACCGACTAGAGCGTCGCGCAATGATTTTTGATATAGCGGTCCCCCATGACGAGAACCTCGTGAAGGCGGAGAGAGATAAGAAAAGTAAGTATCTTGATCTGGCTCGCGAGGTTGTCGACATGTGGGATGTGAATACAGCAGTCATTGTGCCGATAGTCGTGACGGCCAATGGTATAATAGCCAAGAGCCTCGACGAACATCTGAGAAGGCTCTCGTTGGGCAGCTGGATCAAGGGCTTGATCCAGAAAGCGGTACTCCTGGACACGGCTCGTATTGTTAGGAGGTTCCTCTCTCAGCAGCCCTGACCACTGGTAGCTTGGACCCTGTTCCCGATACCGGTGGGCTACTATTTTTGTATTTTTAAATGTTTTTTTATTTAATTTTTTATAGAATGATATTTAAAAATGTAAAAATATGTAAATATAATAAATAAATGGAATAATAATATTTTTTATTCACAGATTTTTTTTCTACATATTAAATTCAAATTCCTTTATTGTTTGTCACAGGTGGAAAAGCAGTTGTTATCATAATATATATAAAGATCGCTGCAACATACCCACAGGGCGTACAATATTGTATAGTCTTATAAGATCTATTCTAAACAAATGAAGTACTAAAACTTAGGGTAAATTACATAAAATATTAGCATTTGAGGCCAAACTAGGCATAGCCTGTATTTCAGCCTTCAACGCCGATCCCCTCGAATTGGATATTAATTGAATATAGTTATTAGTTAAGTTGTATATAAAATTATAAAGATGCCATTTTTAAATAAACATATTCAATGTAATGCAGACATGAAAAAAATAAATAAAAGTATAGAAATAACAAACAAAAAAAATACAAATTGAAAAGTAACGGTAGGTGTGTTACCAGTCCTCTCTTTGTGTATGATGTAAGTGAGTGAGTGAATGTGAGAGGGTGATTTTTTTTTTCACTTTTTTTTATTATTAACGTTTTCATTATCAAATTAAATAATAGATTGAGTATACAAATACAAATACAAATACAAATAATTTATTATTCCTTCACAAATATGTACAAGCATCTGGTAATTGAAGTGCTCTTTTAGGCAAAAATAGCCTGTAGTAGAGCACTTCACTCTTCCAAAACATATTATTAAAGCAATTAGTACCTAACAGCATACAATTTTTACAATTTTGGGTATAAAAGAATTCAAATCAGAATAAACACCAATAATAAAAAAATAAAAGAATTGTAAAAATTAAATCAAATCAAAAGAATAAAAATTAAGATTCCAATCAAAATTAAAATGAAATAAAATTTAAATTAAAATAAAATCAAAATTTAAATAAAAACACAATCATAATCAAACAAGAATCGCAATCAAAATCATAGTACAAATCAAAATAAAATCACAATCAAAATTAGAATAAAATCGCAATTAATATTAATATAAAATCACAATCAAAATTAGAATAAAATCACAAACAACATCAAAATATAGATTAAAATAAAATAACAATGAAAATCAAAATCAAAATAAAAAAAAAATTAAATACCACAACAATCAGAATTAGAATTAGACTAGAAACAAATGAAAGTTCAACTAGCATAAGAATAGAGTGTGTTTTGTTTGTGTGTGTGTTAAGTGTATGTGTATGTGCGTGTCGAGTACAGGTGACAAAATTATGATGCTTGCTGCAAGAGGGCTTCGATGTCCTCGTAGGTGAGTGGTTCAATCCATTTAGTAAGGAGTTTTTTGCATTCATAATAATGTTTAGTGTACAAATGTAGCTCTTTGTTTACTTTATTGTACAAGTGGGATGAACGTATGTCATATTGCATACTACACAATTTGGTTTTTGTTTGCGGAATATTTGCTACAAGGTCTTTCCTTCTCTTTCTGAGTATAGTAGCATCAAAGGGCAGTGTCTTGTGTTTTTTTAAGATGGCTTGTACAACGTATAGCTTTCTTACTGAGAGCAAGTTACTTAACTGGTAAAGCATATGTGTGGGATACCTAGCCCTCTTAAAATGCATTATTTTTATGAGAGCTCGCTGAGCTCTCTCCACCTTCAAAAAAGCAGTTTTCGCTGCACCTCCCCAGATAGGTATACAATACACCAAGACAGACTGTACCAAAACGATATAGATTTCCCGTAGCAGGTTTCTAGGAGGATCACCAACAGCTCCCGATGGAACAACATGCCTCAGAGACTTGAATATCCAGCTCAACTTTCTGACCCTACCAACAACCTGTTCAAGTTGGGGATGCCAGGATAGTCTCTGGTCAAGAACGATACCTAAATACTGTCACGTATATAGGACGTGTACAAAAGAATAAAACTAGGTTTAGAATTAACAAAATATGTGGGTATATTAAAAAAAAAATTAAGGTTCTGCCTAGGTCTTGCGCACTTGTCTAGCCTTCCACACTTCCCTGGCGAGCTCCCGTCCTCCAGGCGTAGTCCCCGTAGCTCGGCCACTCCACGCAGGTGATGTAGGCGACAGATCCAGTATACGGTGTCGGACAGTAAAACCGTGACGTAATTCCTAGGGACAAAGGTCACATCAGTAAGCTGTCGGTATAAGGGGTGCACGGGAAACGCTAGGTATGCATGGCAAGAACTAGATTGGCAAATTAGGGCTTATAAAGGCGGAAGAATTCTAGGCGTGAATCTAAATTGATAATGTACATGTTCGCTAGCAGAGGCGGTTACAAGCATTACACTAAGAAGTACATAGTGAAAGAAAGGCAAAGCGTTACACACAGGATAGGAATAAGCTACGATATTCAGACGGGCGCGTACCTTAAAATTAATACAAGGTAATACAATAAAAATAGGTAGGTAACGGCCGTTAGACATCTTAATACAAAATTGTGCATAACTTACCCAAGTTTGGGAATCTCAGTCACTTATATTAATTAAAACTTTAATTTAATAGTATGGAGAAGCAATCCAGTTTTAGATAGATATAAAATATTGAAATGTAATTTATTCCGTTTTTTACAATGACGGTATCAAGATTTAAAAATTAGTCAGAGCGACAGCGTCCGTGCCTCAAGAGGTTTGGCTGCGGACTGTGCGTGGTGTCGTCTCGCTCGCGCTCGCGCCGGCGCACCTCCCGGCCGGTGGCGGGCGCGACGAGGAACCTGTTACTCCGTATATATAAAATAATGCGGTTGTCCGCATCACTTGTTTGTTACACTACTACAACCTCGGTACAATTTTAGTTTTATAGTTATGTATGTATAGTTAAGTATCTAATAGTTGTAAATAGTTGATTTGTTATTTTTAGTAGTTTTATTTATATTATTTACTTAGTAAGTTATATTTTCAAATTGTTTATTTTTTAAGTTAAGTTGTTTTTTTTTTATTTAATATTTATAGTTGTAGTAGTAATGTACAGTGTTATGTACACTATGTTACAATACTTGGTCTGTGTGACCTTGTTTATGGTTGGGCACATACAATTTTGATTTTGATGGTCGCCACATACGTGAACCCTGATAGCGAATTCCCCGTCAGGCTGTCCACGCTTGCTAATGCTGAAGCACATATAATTAGTTTTTGAGGTGTTCAGGGTGAGTAAATTATTGTTCAGCCATTCAGCAACCCGAGCCATGCCTATTGAAGCATCCCGCCTAACATCGCTCCAGGACTTTCCTGAGAACACAATTGCTGTGTCGTCGGCGTACGAAAATACTTGTGCGTTAATTATTTTCATTTTACACAGATCGTTTATGTATATTAGGAAGAGGCTGGGACCCAATACGCTACCCTGTGGCACGCCATATGAGACCTCTACGTCGCACATAGGGTTATTTGACAAAAAAAAGCGGACAATATTCAACAAGATCAAAGTACAGTATCTTCGCAAATTGGATGTACTTGAGGGTACCTAGATAAATTAAGAACCTAAAAATACCCACATTAAAAATTTAAAAAAATGTTGTGTGTCATTATTTTGCCTATCAATTGAACGGTTGCAAACGGTCACGTAACAATCATTGAGTTTAACGATTTTTTATCGCGCAATTTTGGTTGTTATTAACTAAACAAAGTCTTGTGAAGTGATATTCATTATGGATATTAATGAAGCAGGTATTCATTATTCGTTTTATTTTATTTGTTTTGATGTAGTATTAGTTTGCATAAAGATATGAACAATTCTTTAGACTGCATAAAAACGTAGTATGATTTTACAACAAACATATACATAATAGTGTTTTTGTTATGTCTCAGGGCGTCTCACGGCATTTCTTGTTTTTTTTATAACAAGATTAACTATTCTACTATTGAAAACATAGAAATTTAGGTGCCTAAATCTGCCTATCATATTTTTTTTCGTATTATTTTGTTAATACTATTTTTACAAAACAAAGTTATATTATTCACTTGATATTGAAAACTTGACAATACACGAGTTTTTCTTTAGCAGGTAGTTCTGGAAATAATGTTATTACGCGGGAATACTTATTTAAATTGATGAAAAAAAGTACAGAAGTAGAATTTGGAAAGAAATTGGACTCTGTGGAGAAAGATATTGTAAGTAAGCCGACTTTCCCCGAGGAACAAAAACAACAGTTTCTGCACAAATTTTCTGCCATTAAGTCAGAAATGAAGACCAGATGGGTTGCTGCGAGTAGGACAGAAAAGGTTTTCTTGAAAAAAAAATCACCGTTGGCTTCAAGGTACCGTAGAAATACCTACGGGATCAAGTAGAAATTCGGGTCGTCCATCGAAAACATTTAGTGATTTTTGTAACGAGACAGCAAAGCTGTACGTTGAGTTATATCCTTGGCATCCGATGTCACCCACGGTGCATAAAATACTTGCACACGGACCACTTGTGGTTCAACATGCCTTATTACCTATTGGAACTCTTTCGGAAGAAGCAGCTGAAGCAAGAAATAAACACTTTCGCCAATATCGACTCAATTATGCACGAAAGTTTTCTCGAGAGCAGTGCAACCAAGACGTTCTGAATAGGTTGTTTCTTACATCTGACCCGTTTATAAGCAGTATTAGGCCAAAACGCCCAAAGAAGTCGAAACCCTTCAGTACCGCGGCTAGAGAAATGCTAATGCCAAGTGAAGTTGAAGTCTCAACTGAAGACGAAAGTTCGATGGATTGTGGCGATGAAACTGAAGCAAGTAGTGATTCTTTCAGTTAGGATTAATTGATTGATTCATCCATGTCACAACATTTGCTAATATTATGTTAATTTTTTTTTTCACGACTTTTTTTTATCTAAAATAATATCATAAAATAAGTAATAATACATTCTACATAGTGATTTTTGATCAATAAACAGGATAAGAGCATAAAATAATATTGTCCGCTTTTTTTTGTCAAATAACCCTATGTGCGTCGTCGCTAATGCATTGCCCCAGTCTAACCCTCTGTTTCCTATTTGAAAGATAATCTTTCAGAAGATTGAGTGGAGTACCCCTTATTCCAATTTTTTCGAGCTTGTTAATAAGAATTGGGACAGAGACGGTGTCGAATGCCTTTTTAAGGTCTAGAAAGATGGTGAGGCATTTTTCTCCATTATTAAGATGTTGATTTACAAGTGAGCTAAGAGAAGTAACTGCATCTTCAGTTGAAATTTTATGCCTGAAGCCAAATTGTGTTGAGGATAGAATTTTAAAATTATTTAAATATTTAAGGAGTCTAACATTTATTAATTTTTCTAAAATTTTGGATATAGCAGGCAGAACAGATATAGGCCTGTAGTTGTTGACGTCGTCTCTATCCCCACCCTTGTAAACTGGGGTAATAATAGAATGCTAGAGGGGGTCCGGGAAAACGCCATCCCTAAAGCATAGATTAGCAAGGTGGGTAACAATGGGGACACATTCCCTCCTTATAGATTTTAAAAATCTTGTAGAGATGTTATCGCACCCAGCAGCACTATCTGACTTCAGGCTCATCAATGTTCCTTCCACCTCAATGGGGTCAGTGTCTAAAAGTATAACGGAATTGAGTTGTGTTGCCAGTGAGTGAGGTGACTCATTACAATAGTTATTAGTACTACTTGGTTGGATTTGATGGGCCAGTTGTTTACCGATATTAACAAAGTAATTATTAACATAGTTTGCCGATTCTATGGGAGTGGGTTTATTATTTAATAGTTCAGTGTTTTCGCTTTTAGATTTGTTGGTGTAAGTTATAGTCTTGATATTTTTCCAGAGTAGCTTGCTGTTTGAAATTGAATTTGCCAATAAATCTCTTTCGTATTGTCGTTATAGTTTTTTTATGAGGTTGTTGCAGTGATTTCTGTATCGGCTGTACGTTATTTTAAGTACTTCATTGTGCGGATCAGCCCTTGTGTTTCTTTGTAGTTTATTGCGATTTTTATGCAGCGCAATATGCCTGGGGTAATCCAAGGTTTGATAATACGTTTACTGTTAGGGATTTTAATATGAGTGGTATTTAGGTTAATAGATTCTGTTAGCTTATTGATGAGTAGGTCAGTCAGTAATTTAGTATAAACATCAATAATTGAAAGCTTATTGTCTATCCAGATACCTGAAGCAAATTTTCTGTTTATGTGAGTTTCTGAAGGTATTGAGTCACTTTTATTTTACAGGATTTCTCTGTCATCGGGTGAATGTTGAGAGTTTTATTTATCTTGTTGTAGATGTAAGGGCCAATAAATGAAGGAAATTTATTGCTGAATTTTGTTTTAAAGGCGTTCGGTTGAGGGCAAACTTAATTTTTTTGTGCGTTTGCTTAGAATGAGTGGGTCGTAAATGAGATTCTTATGTTGCATTATTATTACTTTGAGAAGAAAAAGCTGTCTCACTGTTAGAACTCCACAAAATTCGTAAAGCAGCGCTGTGGGAAACAGGATTGGTTTAAAAGTGCAAACCTTTAGAATGGCTCGCTGAGCCACTTCAACAGGTTTTATAATCGTGTTAGGGGATCCACCCCATGAAGTGATGCAGTAAGTAAGGAGGGACTGACAGATAGAAAAGTATATTCGCTTTAGCACAGAGGGTTCGGTGACGTGCCTGAGGGTCTTAAAGACGTATATTAATTTCCTTATCCTACCACAGAGGGTCTTAATATGGTCTTTATAGTTGAGGTTGTTGTCTATGGTAACACCTAGGTATTTAATTGTTCTGACAAGTTCAAGTTTGGGACAAGCGCAGTGATGTAATGTCGATCGAAATTAATATTTGTGTTAGACCGTATACTAAAGCAAATATACTTGGTTTTATCCACGTCTAGTGTCAAAACATTTTCGTCAAGCCATTCCCTCACAGTATCAAAACCCACTTGGGCTACATCAAAAGCCTCCTCCCATGTATCGGCAGAAAACACGAGAGCAGTATCATCTGCGAAAGAGATAATTTTGCCATTTTTTTTTTTTTTTTTTTTTATTTGTGATGGGTTTGCTCTTGACTCTAGTCTAGGTCAAAGGTGACAGAGACAGAGTCGACGATGGAGCGAGCTTACCCAGAAGAAGCCTGTTCACTCTAACTTTGAAGAGATTCGGGTTGAATGCGTTCGGAAACACAGACGCAGGTAGTGAGTTCCACTCATTCGCTGTGCGCATTATGAAGGATGATTGGAAGCGCTTGGTGCGTATTGGTGGAATGGCAACAAGGTAAGGATGGTAACTTGCAGTGCGTCTAGATGTCCGATGGTAGAAGGGGGCTGGTGGGATGAGGTCGTGGAGTTCTTGAGCACACTCACCGAAGTACAGTCTGTAAAAGACCGACAAGCAGGCAACTCTGCGGCGATGAGCCAAGCTGTGTAGCTTGGCATCCGCCAGCTCAACGTCGCCAATGAGCCTCTTGGCTCTGCGTTCCACCGAGTCAAGCGCGGCAAGCTGATACTTAGCTGAGCCATCCCAAAGGTGGCTGCAATACTCCATGCAGGATCGGACTTGCGCTTTGTAAAGGGTTAAAAGCTGTCCAGGCGTAAAGTATCGCTTCACTCTATTTAGGATGCCATGGGAAAGCTTTAGACTCGTGAGATCGTTTATGTATACGAGAAATAGGGTGGGACCCAGGATACTGCCTTGTGGCACTCCGTATGTAACCGGAAGGTCTCCACTAATAAAGTTGCCAATCCGAACACTCTGAAGCCTTCCCGTTAGGTAGCTTCTGAAGAGATTCAGTTGAGTTCCTCTGATTCCAAGTGATTCAAGCTTGTTGAGTAAGATTGGGACAGAAATCGTATCAAAAGCTTTGGCCAAATCAAAGAAAATGGTAAGACATTTTTTCTTTTAGTCGAGGTTGTTGCTAACGAAGTCGATGAGAGCATTTACGGCTTGATCCGTTGATTTGCCTTCACGAAAACCGTATTGGTTTGTTGAAAGCAGGTTTTTGCCTTCTAGATAACCCACTAGTCTCGTATTCATAATCCTTTCCAGAAGTTAAGACAGTGCTGGGAGGATCGAAATCGGCCTGTACTTTGTGATACGACTCCTGTCACCGTTTTTATAAATAGGGCACACCACTGATTTTTTTAGAATGTCAGGGAAAACACCATGCTGAAGGCAAGAGTTAAATATAAAAGTTAGAGGAGGAACAAGGAACCTTTTGTAAGTCCTTAACACAGAGCTGCTTATTTTGTCATGGCCTGTAGCACAATCTATTCTTAGGTTCACAATGAGACGTTCCACCTCTTCCTCAGTAGCACCTTCCAAAACAAACGAATTTAATTGTGTGCAAGTGTGAGAGGTGCCACTGACAGCAGTGGTAAAATTGCCCGCCTTTTTTTGTTAGATTTTATCAGCTAGTGACCTACCAACATCAACATAATGACTGTTTATTTCATTTAGAGATGATTCTGGTGAAGTTGATAGAGATAGCAGTTCATTCGGATGGTTTGAATTTTTTGAAGTATTTGTAATATCTTTTATTACTTTCCACAATTTCCTGTTATCCCCCTGTGCCGCTTGTATCCTAACTTTCTCATAGGCTCTTTTGAATTTTTTTAAAAGATTATTGCAGAAATTTCTATAGCGCGTGTAGGTAATTTTTATAGTTTGATTTTCTGGGTAGACTTTACATTTTTGATGAAGGATATCTCTATTTCTCATGCAACGTAGAAGGCCTTGTGTAAGCCACGGCATAATTATCTTTTTTCGTCTAGCTAGGGTTACCACTTTAGTGTTGTCTGCTATGACTTGTTGCAGACTATCAGTAAGATAATTTAGAGAAACATTAGGATTAGGTGAGTCATAAATAGGATTAAGGTCAATATTAAGGATGTCGTGTTCTAAGCTTTCTGTGTCAACTTTTTTATGGATGTAAGGGAGAATTGAGTAGTCTTCTTAAAGTTCAGGTTTAGCAAAACTGGGTAATGATCAGTCAACAATGTGGTTGGGTTGTTATAGCGGCAACAGAAATACATCATCTGTGAAAATTTCAACTGTCTAGCTATCACCGTTCATGAGATACAGCCTGGTGACAGACAGACAGACGGACCGCGGAGTCTTAGTAATAATGGATTTCGTACCCAAAGGGTAAAAACGGGACCCCCGTTTTATATAATGGGCAGGAATTTTCAAGTTGAGTCGGATCACAAGCCTATTTTTCAATTCCTATTTCGAAGAAGTCTGTAGCAGAAATACCAATCAGACTTCAAAAAATGAGATCATATAAACCAGGTAAATCAGAATAAAATAAATATTTAAGTGGGGCTCTTAACAACAAACGTAATTTTTTTGTCGTTTTTTGCGATAATGGTACGGAAACCCTCGTGCGCGAGTCTAACTCGCACTTTGCCGGTTTTTATATAATGGGCAGGAATTTTCAAGTTGAGTCGGATCACAAGCCTATTTTTCAATTCCTATTTTGAAGAAGTCTGTAGCAGAAATACCAATAAGACTTCAAAAAATGAGATCATATAAACCAGGTAAATTATTACAACTTGCAGATTATTTATCATGAAATTAAAGTGTAAACTATTGAAACAATACATATCAGACAGTTGGCCAGTAGATTCCAAAGACCTATCAAATGTTTTGAAATCATATCATACTTTTCATGTTGATTTACATGTAATAGAGGGATTGATTTTTAAAAACAGTTGTGTAAGTGTACCAAAATCTTTGCAAAAATAAATGTTGTCAAAACTCCATTATTTACATATGGGTACTATGGGTAGAGAAAAAACAAAAATAAGAGCTAGAGAATGATTATTTTGGATAGGCATTTCGAAAGATACCTAGATGAATATATAAAAAATTGTAATACTTGCAACAAATTTAGTTCTGAAAATTGTAAGGAACCACTTAACCACATGAAGTACCTAAGGAAGCATGGCAAAAAGTAGGAGTTGATATTTTCCACTTGTACTCAAAAGACTACTTGTTATTAAATGACTGTTTTTCAAAAAATGTGGCAGTAATAGCTTTACAATCTTTATCTGCAGATTCCACAAGAGTCTTAAACAATGTTTTTCCAGATTTGAAATTTAGTGGACCACAATTTAAATCGGAAAGCTTTAAGAAATTTGCAAATACATGGTTTTTAGCACATTTTTTCATCACCTTATTATCCAAGAAGTAATGGAATGGTGGAACGACACATACAAACAATAGAAAGGATGTTGAGGAAATGTGTTGAAGACAAAAAATACCCTTATTTATCATTATTAGAATTTAGAAATTCCTATTTCTAGTGAGATTAAGTCTCCTAATGAAGTATTGCTGGGTCATAAAGTCAGAGGCATAATACCAAGTATGGAAACAAAGCTTGATCAGAGTAATGAAAACATACACGCAAAATTAACGAAAATAAAAAACACGAGAAAAATACTATAATAGTCATACTAGACTCCTCAAAGAATTAAAGGTAGGAGATCAAGTATTAATAAAAAATAATGCTCGCATGATAGACATGCAAAAGTTGTGAGACCTGCAGATAGACCCAGATTTTATAATTTATTAACAGAACCAGGTAACATTACAAAAATAAATAGATTTCATTTAAAAAGCAGTTCTAAAACTTGTCCTTTCAAGGAAAATAGTGAAATAGAAGTTTTCGGAATTGGAGAATATTGTAATGCAGATAATAGCTTAAAAAGTAAGCACTATTTAAATAATGATAACGAGAAGCAATTGTATGCAGATGGTAGAGGTGGTCAACGGAATGTAGTGGACCCTGAGGTGGAGAACATAAATGGTAGAGTGTCGAGTAGAGGTAGAACAATCAGACTTCCTGCCTACCTGAAAGATTATAGACATTGTTTAGAAACCTAGAATTTAAACAGTAAATTGTTTTAACTTGTTTCGTTTTGTTGAAAGGAAAGATGTGACATAATAAGTCACATCACTATTTTGTGATTTAGTAAGTGGTGAGCACAGCACTAGTATCGCTCACTTTTATCTATGGACTGCCATTATGTGAAGATATAAACAATTTTTTTTTTAATTTAACTTATTTTAATTAATTATTGACATTACGGTTATTCTTATTGTTGTTTGACATTCAGGTATTACTAAATTTTAATGTTTTGTTATTTATTTTTTTTTGTATTTCGTATTCGTATCGCAGGTTAATTATTTTTTTTATTATATACTTTTATATTCTTAATCTTAATTAAATTATATTAAGCTATGTATGCTCGGCTCTGTATAAGATGTGGTTGCCTATAATTGAGTGTGCAATACTGAATAATGATGATGTGCACCAATTTTTGTATTTTATGTAAGTTTTATGGTATTGTAACACTCGTTGGTAATCCTTAAATAAATAAATAAATAAATAAATAAATATAATTATTAAAATAAAATCAGATTGTGCATTTCTATTACAAAACTGTTTAATTTACAAGGCCCAAAACATAAAATGACACTGCAGACAGCATTCGAAGAGTTGACCAGCATAAGTTCTTAGGGATTGTCATCAACCAATAACTCAAGGAAGAGCACATTAAATATATTTCTAAAAATCTTATAATAGCTGCTCTCCCTCCGCGCCTCCATATCCAAACCAAAACCAAATACCTTATGCTAATACAGCCAAATACCTTGGCATAAGTATCGACGCCAAGTTGCGTCGGAAAGCTTATGTCAAAAAGAAAAGATAGGAACTCGATATACGTTATAAAAGTATGTATAGGTTACTCGGAAGGAAATCCTGTCTATCAATACATAATAAAATAACCATATACAAGCATATACGAATGCCAACTTGGACGTATAGTATCCAATTTTGGGGCTGTACTAAAGAAAGCAACGTCAAAATAATCCAACAATTCCAAAATAAAGTGCTCAAAATGCTGTACCTAAATGCACCCTGGTACATAAGAAATGACGATCTTCGCCGTGACCTTAAAACGGAATTCGTCACGACCATCATCCAAAAATTTGATGAAGCCCACGAACACAAACTTCATCGACACGTGAATGTTGAGGCTATCCAGCTGCTGGACAATACAGACTTAGTGGATAGGCTAAAAAGAACTAAACCTTTGTAATTAGTGTAGTGTACAAAGTGAATGAATAATGGTGACAACGCTGTACACATAACACATAAACATAGTATTTTTTAAATTATTTCAGACTCTAAGAAAGTGCTACGGACTTGTGTAAAAGTGCAAATGGACACTATTCTTAGTTTTAACATAATCTATCACGTAACATATTAAGTTAGAGTTAAATTGCATATTAGTCTTTTAGGCAAGATCGTTTCTTACTAATAAAGTATAAAAAAAAACTAGGGGTAGAGAGCAGAAAAGACCACGTGCAATCGCGAACACAAAAACCGAACCATTTTCTTCACAAAAAAGAGAAACCCGACGACACTGTAACTACCAAGATTCTTTGGAACAAAGCCTTTCAACAGAAACCAAATACCTGGGCATCAATTTGGACAAACAACTGAACTGGTCAAAACCAGAGTCCGAAAAGACGAGAGAATATTCCTGCTCGGAGAATTTAAGAGAATATTCTCCGATCGAGAATATTCTACAATGTTCTTTTCGACGGAGAATTTAAAATTGGAAGTAAAATTGCTCAATTTTAATACAATATATTTGATTTCAAGGTCTAAAGTTAACTTCTTTTGTTGTTATTTTGTACTTTACTGGAAAATAGGTTACTCTATGAGGTTTCAGAGTGGGAATAGCTAATGTATTTTTATTTAAGAAATTAGTTGTGCCTATTGTTGCGCGTTTGTCTTTTGTTCGGCTGCAATCACACTTCATTGTTTGTGCCACAATAAAATCGGTTTAAGCTCGTACCGTTCCCACACTGCGCTGCGCCGCCATTGTGTTTATGCGATCACTTACTCGTCACCTGCCCGCATGTGTGGCTGTGTTCAATAGATAGTGCAATTTGTAATAGCCGTGTATTTTCAAAATGAAACCAAAAGGCAAAGTGTTCAATTACTATAAAGAGAAACCAGAGAATGGGGTAACAGTGTATATATGTGAATTTTGTGGCCAACGTTACAAAAACCGTAACGCAACTAGAATGACTACACATTTGGTTAAAAACTGTTCTCGAGCTCCTGAAGTGTTAAAAAAAATATTGATTAAAAAATACCTATGTCAGACATTACTAATTTAAGCAGATTATCTAGTGATGGTTCCGAAAATACATCACTACAAGAAATATGTCAAGAACAATCCAATGCAAAGAACATTGTCAGAGAACCACAAGCCAATTTTGATTAGGTAAATAATTTATAATAAAAACTAGTATTTTTGATGCAGATAGTAGGAACAACTACATTCAATAGCTTTTTTCTTCACAGGAAAAACGTGCAACGTGCGCTGGCCAGAGCGATTTATGTATCTGGACAACCCATAGCACTAGTAGAACACCCTTTATGGAGAGAATTCTTTAAATTACTAAAACCAGATTTTAGTCTGCCTACTAGAAAAACACTTTGAACAAAACTACTAGATGAGGAATATTCAAAAATCAAAGAGAAAGTTGATAAGAAAATTAATGAAGCTCAAGTCATTCACATTGCTTTGGATGGGTGGACTAATATAAGAAACGAGCCCATAGTGAGCATAATTCTGTACACTCCTACACCATACTTCTATGATTTCATAGAGACCAAACAAAATAAACATACAGCTGAATATTTGTTTAAAGAAGTATGCAAAATTATAGACAAAATCGGAAGCGACAAAATTATGCTGATTGTAACAGATAATGCTAGCAACATGGTAAAATGTAGCAAGATGCTGGAAAGAAAATATCCCCATGTGAAGTGGGCAGGCTGCTTAGCGCACACATTGGCGATATATTAAAAAACCAACAAGTTACAAAACTGTTTTCTGATATCACAGATATTATCAAGTGTATTCAGCGTTCTCATATTCTATCAGAAGATTTTAAATCAACTGCACAGGACAAGGGAGTAACGAAATTATTACAGTTACCAGTGAAAACAAACAAGATGGGGAAGTCACCTGAACTGCGTTCAAAGTCTGTTAGCATGTAAAACTGTTCTTCAAAACATGGCGTTGAAATCACCAGGTGTACAAAAATATAAAAAATTACTTTTAAATGAAGACGAGTGGACGAAATTTGAAAATTAAGTTTTTATTTAAGCCAATCGTAGATTGGATAACAAAGTTTATTCCAAAACTGAATTAGGAGCAATTGCTTTGAAAATTTTGACAACTTCTGCTTCTGTGGAACGCTCTTTTTCCACTTTTTCCAACATAAAGAAAAGAAAATTATAAAGCGAAACCTTTAAACAAAGAGTCCGAAAAGACAAATCCAGGAGGTTCCTGCCACAGAAGAAAGAGAAGAACCTACAATCGATTTAGACAACGAATCAGAAGAGAGCATATCTGAAGATGAGGCAGAGGATGAGGCGGTAATTTTGACGGAAACAGACCACATTTAGATGGTTTAGATCAATTGGTATCAATGGATGAATAATGTTATCAATTTGATTTGATTTCAAGAATTGTTATGATTGTGATTGTTATTTTGTTTTTAATTATACCATACCTTTCCTACAATGTTTGTTTTTAAATTTTTATTATAGTTGATTATTTGTAACCTATAAAGTTTGTTTTAATACAGAAATCCTAATTCAAAACACACACCATACGAAATTTAAGAGAACATATGAGAATTTTCTCGAGAATATTCTCGAGAATGTTCTCGCTCAGGAGAATTTACTGAGAATTTAAGTTGAGGATTAGGTTATTTTAAATGAAACTTCCTAAAACGTTCATATGCACTCAAAACAAAACAATAGTCATCCAATTTTTAAATTCTCGTAAATTCCCTTCCAAAAGAATATTCTCGAGAACTTAACAGCAAAGTTCTCGCAAGGAGAATATTCTCGAGAATTTACCATCACTAGTCAAAACACACGAACTATATTACTACAAAAGCCAGCATATCCCTGTGGCAGTGCAAGCGACTGCTTGGTAGGAATTGGGGGATCAGCCCCAAGATCTCCCACTAGCTATACACCACAGTCATCCGACCAATTATCACATACGGCTCACTGGTCTGGTGGCCCAGGACAGATCTGAGCACAGCCCAAAGAGAAACCTCGAAAAACTGTAGCGGTTTGCTTGTGTTGCAATTATTAGTGGTATGAGAACCACACCCACTGCCGCCCTACAGGTAATGCTGGAGCTGCCTCCTCTGCACCTCATCGTGCGGCAGGAGGCAGCCCTGGCCACTTTTAGGCTCCACCTATCAGGATCCCTGAGTAAAGACTCCAGAGCCAAGCACACACGCAAAAAAGAAGATGCGGTCAAACTAAGACCATTGATGGCATCACCCTACGACAAAGCCCCAAAAACACACCACTTTCATAGGCAGTGTGACTACTCAGGCCCGAAAGAGATTAGAGTATACACCGACGGATCGAAGACCTACTCCGGTACAGTAGTCGGAGTCTTCTCACACGACCTCAATATAAACATATCCAGCTATCAGGCAGAGTGTGTGAGCATCATACAAGCGGTCCACGCCCTGGAAGCCAGGAGGGTTACGGACACCAACATGCGTATACTCTTTGACAGCGCCTCAGCCCTCTAATCCTTACGGAAAAAATATATTACATCACAGTAACCCAGCACACAAGTCACTAGAACAAATAACTGTATCTAGTCGTAACACGGTGTCTCTACAATGGATAAAGGGACACAGCGGATCGCTGGGCAACGACATGGCTGACGAGCTTGCGAGACGCGGATCCAGTACGGCGGTCTATGGACCCGAACCTGTTGTACCCATCCCTTTCAACCAAATACGCAGGTGGCTACAAGAATTCACCCAGACACGGGCGGAGAACTGATGGACCTTGACACCAAACTGCAGGCAGTCCAAAGAAGCTTTGCCATCCTTGGATAGTAGGCTTACCAAGCGTAGTAGACGCCTGGACAGGGCCCCCTATCTTCTACCTTTGATCTTCCAACTCGTATATGGCGATTATCACCCGGCAATGGCTAAACCAATCAGCTACTGTTCTCGTAGAAACTACCGGACCATCATCATATGCTAATTCTTTCTTCGTTTGATGACAAGTCAGTCCCCTCACTAAAAGCATACATGATTTGGAATATCAACGTGAGGGACAACTGTGCGTTTTCAAACCATGTCTCAATAGCACGGGAGACTTGTTTCGTCCGGCAGTTACTTTTTGGGCATCTAAACTTGCTAACTTGCCCAGATTCTTTCGACAATGACATTGGCGAACGGTGATATGAGCACATTTTTTGTCTCGGGATGAGTCGTCTCACCTCCGAAAACTGAATGCACTGGTAATGTGTGCCCAACTTGCCGAGGATCTTTCTCCAGTTCCACATAGATCTGAAACAAATAAAAAAGTAATTGAAATTACTGATTGTTGCACAAAATAACATTTTTAACCTCTCTAATCCTAACCTAATTTAACCTAACCATTTTTAATTTAACATTTTTAAACCTAACCATTTTCAACCTAACGTTTTTAAACCTAAACTTTTCTACCCTTACATTTTCCAACCTTTAATAAAAAAATATGTTAATATTAATGCAGGTACCTACTCCAGTGAAAGACTTTTATAAAGAAAATATATGTAATACTAGCTGACTCCCGCGGCTACGCTCCCGTCAACTGGCTATCGATCTACCTACCACTACCTACCCTACAAACAAACTCTTCAGCTTTATAATATTAGTATAGATGTTGATAAAACTCCTTCGCAAATAACCAATTTGATTACCATAAAAAAGGTTATAGTGAGTCAATCTTAAAAGATAGACATATGCTGTCGCGGACTTTTTTTTAGAACTTTTAAAGAGGAACAATTCCATTATACATGATATTTGCGTAACCGTTTACGCAGCGCACACAACGGATGCTATCAAAAATGAATATTTTTTTCCGTTTTTGCAACATTTTGTCATTTATGCTCCGCTCCTACTGGTCGTAGCGTTATGTTATATAGCCTATAACCTTCCTCGATAAATGGACTATCAACCAGTAGTTCCTGAGATTAGCGCGTTCAAACAAACAAACCAACAAACTCTTCAGCTTTATAAAATTAACACGCTTTTATTAGCTTGGTATGTATGTATCTATGTATCTATGTATCAATGTAACAATGTATCAATGTAACAATGTATCAATGTAACGGAATCTTTGAACGTGATTTTCACCCACTTCAAAACGTTGGATTGATTTGAAACTTTGCACACTTATCAAGGACCGTATGAAAGTCATAATGAGAGTTATTTAGAATTAGACAACTACTTGACATACACCACACTGACACAACTACGTTCTTATATTATGTCACTGCAGCTGTAACATGCTAGACAGCTACCAGTATTATAGAGTGCTCTGTTCAAAGAGGCTTTAACACTTTCCCTTAGCTGTATGGCATTGCATATATGTTTCGGGAAAACATTCTGTGCCTATGAAGCACACATAATCTTCTAACTTCTTAGGACCTGACGCAAGTTCGATCGCGTAAGTTGTATCGAGATCTCGCATCCAACAACGGTGGTTCGACTACCTTTAACTCCTCGTCAACGTCAACGAACTCTTCGTAAGCACTCTCTTCCTCTCTGGTTTCGTTGCTATCTCCCAAAACTTTAACATATACATGATCATCATTTTCTCTATAAGCTTTATGTTGCGGAAAATCATCTGCCGGAAATATCGAAAACTTTACTTACTGGACCGCTGAATTAAAGGGATGGGAGGGGAAAGTGAAGGATCCCCTCCCTGTGAAGGAGGGGATCCTTCACAGGGAGGGGATCCCCCCTGTGAAGGAGGGGTTGTGAATCCTTTTTTTTTAGTACATTTACAGCCACAATTTCGAACCGCAATAGCTCCGGCGCTGCGGGATGTGCAGCCCCTACGCCCTTACTTGACAATCCATGGACATCCTCCTCGCCTGCGCAGCTACGGCTTTTTGGTCGCCTCGGGCGACCAGCCTCCGCCACTCCGGCTCGCACAGCTGCCCTCCCTCCGCGCCTCCGAATTTGCAAAAACACTGTAGGGGTGTGACAGACAAGACTGCTTGGAGTCAGGGTCAGTAGATTCGGATCTGTAGAATATTTATTATTAAATAATGAATTAAGATTAAAAGAAATGAAAAAAATCTTTTGTCTGCTGGCAAGGTTGAAACAAAACGCAATAGAAATCGATTTTTCAGGATTTTATTTTTGAAAAAACTACGTGTTTTCACAATCTAGAACTCTGCAGAAAGTCTCCTTATACTATGACCTTTGTGCCATAAAATTATGGTTATCCTCTTCAGCAGTCCAGTAAGTAAAGTTTATCCGAAAGATCACTCCCTCTGTCTCCTGTCCTATCAAATCTGAATCTCCCTCTATCTTATCGCTTTCTGGTAAATGATCATCTTCCTGAGGACCAGGTCCCAAGGCTATTGGGATTCTCAATTCCATGGTTGGACAAAAAGTGACATCTCCAGATCTTTCGGTCTGTTTTCCATTCCAAATGCGATATCCCTCATCGTTATTGCCTCCAATAAGTCTGCCTTTTTTTACAGCCTTCTTATTTAGCTTTTTCCTTTTTTGTTTAGGATTGCGAAAGAAACATTAACTCCCTATCACACGCAAGTGTGAAATCTTATGCTTCTTATGTCACAGCTCATACGGTACTTTCCCTTCTCTTGTGGGTCCCTTGCGATTAAGGGCGTATGCAGCTGTATTGATTAGCTCTGCCCACAGTGCCTGTGTAATTCGGCTCCAGCGTGCATGTGCAGCCGAATTCCACAGGCACTGAAACAGCTCGTTCATGCATTGAACAAGCTGTTTCCACAAGAGTCCTGGTGGTCTCTCTTTCTGCGCACCCATTTTGTTCGGGCGTGTATGGCATCGTGAGCCGCTGGATTATTCCCTGCCTGTTCAGTACTGCCCGAACCGCTTTATTATCAAACTCTCCGCCATTGTCGCTCAATAGCGTTTTGACTGTATGTCCAGCATTTTTGGCTTCTTAAGAAATTGAATAATCTTGTTTTTTACTTCACTTTTGTTTCGAATGAAATGAACATGACGAAACGCGGCGAAGTCATCCTTTAAAAGAACAAAGTAGCGACATTTCAAGTAACTTTCAGGGAAGGGTCCACATACATCGGCATGAACCAGCTCTGCAGGCATACGAGCTCTTTCTCTTATGCCAAATTTAAGACGCTGTGCCATTGCATAATGCGTTCCAAAATTTTTTAATTTTCAACATCATTCATGATGCATCATCCGCAGAATTGTTTTTGAAGCTAAAGAATTGCATGCATAATGTGTAATGCTCTGTCTTCTGATTAACCGTCAAATAAGCAGTGAAGTTCCTGCCATATTTCGTTTGCTGTTTGAAATCGCATGACTTTCATTAGGTTATCTATGGTCATGTTGCTTGTTATGATAAGTAGAGTGTTACTGTCTGCCTTCCTATATTTAAATAATTCTTCCAAAATGGCTCCAATGAATAGTTTTTCCAATTGGCTTTCTAAGTTTTCCTTCTGCCGCCACCATGGCACCTCCTGTGCCTCACAGCCTGATGGAGACCTTGTACTTCCATGTAGCCCAATTCTGGCTACCTATGAGCTGACCGATCTGAATCTTGGTGTTGGTAATATTTTCCATTTTGACAGCACGGAAAATATTTTTTTAAATTTTTTGGGTTTTTATCTTGGGTATCCTGGTTGTCCTGGGTATATTGGGCCCATAACCTAATGGTATGTTTTCCAGTGAAAGACTTTTATAAGGAATATATATAATTCGTATGAAAGTCGTAAAGACTGTTACAGTGCGCGCAAGATAAAACTCGGAACCCAAAATCGGAACTAATTGTTTGTCATTTATGTCAGGTGTCAAAAGAGTGTGTTTTATTCCGTGTTTTTATTAGTTTCCGAATTAAATAATCGCCTTTATTATGCCAAAAGTAATTTAAAGTGCTGGCAGGGATGTTTTCTTGAAGTGAACAAGACAATAACGGGCCTACGGTACCGTTTTGCAAAGATAGAGCCCGTGTTGCTTATTTGACAGGTAACTTTTAGGGATACCATTATACTAAAATTTCCCTTAATTTTCGTACTACCGGTGCCTGACATTACTGCAGGTTTTTGGGTGGTACATAAATATACCAGCGAGACAGGACCGGCATCATGTAATATAATGCATAATTGTTATTTTGTTTTAGGCGTTTCTGAACGCACCGTCACACAAATAACTCAAGAGGGTTATGTGGCAGCAGCTTCTTCAAAAATTGTTGAAGAAGAAATTTAAAAAGAATTGAAATTGAAATAGACGGTATTAGCCACTGCAGGTCCATTGTTAGACCAAATTTAACAGTAGTACCTACTACTGAGTATTCAGTAAAAGATTTACAATAATTTCATGTTTTTTTTTCATCATATTATTATTCTATGCAAGTAGAAAAAGCTAGTAATTAAATATGCTTAACTTAAATTACTTTAAGTTTCGAGTACCTAATGAAAAATTACTATTGATTAAATGAAGGAAAACAGATCAGTTATACTGGTAACATTAAGCACGCCACCCGTCGCGCGCAGACTTATCTTGCGCGCACTATATTTAGACTTAGACACAACTACTTGACATACACCACACTGACAAAACTACGTTCTTATATTATGTCACTGCAGCTGTTACATGCTAGACATCTACCAGTATTATATAGTGATCTGTTCAAAGAGGCTTTAACAAAAAAAAATATATACAATAAATCAAAACTTACGATAACTCATCCGAATAAGGATTAATTCTTCTGCCAGATGACCCAGTAGGCCTGGGCATCACAGGAGCAATGTCCTCATCCTCGTCCTCCAAAGAAATAGCGACAGCTGGTAAGCTACCACTAGAGCCAGCTGCTACACCTCTGGGACCAGCAACCGGTTCGTATAGGACCAACGACACACACGGGAGCACAAATGGACGTAGATAAGCAAAAAGGATCCAACCCACAACATGACCGAAAATGACTTCAGTATATCAAACTGCTCGTCAAGGTCTATATTTTCGATTAGCAAAAACAATCCAAGTAAAATACGAATATTTTGACATTAAAAATGACACTGGTTACCAAGCCACATGTATGGCGAACCCCTATTTTAGTTTCATAAAAACGATCCATTCTTCTTGGATCATATTGTAAAACGGTCAGTCTAAGAAACTGACAAAAAACTAAAATGTTAAAAAAAATCCAAAGCATGTGGATCCTTTTAGATTATAATATTTACTTCAAATTTATGCATAAGATAAATCACTAAAAAGATTCAGAAAGCATGAATCCTTTTCGTTAAACTACATTTTTACTTACAAAATGCACTGGTTAAATAACAAAAACGATTCAGAACATTTGGATCTCTTTTGCTAAACTAAATTTTTAATTAAAAAATGCACTGTTTAAATCACAAAAACGATTCAGAACATATGGATTTTTTTTGTTAAACGAAATTCTTACTTAGAAAATGCACTGATTAAATCACAAAAACGATTCAGTGCGCTTGGATATTTTTCGCTAAACACATTTCTGTGTTTCTGTATTGATGAATGCAACGAAAGAGATCCATACACATCGCAGTCATTAATACCTTTACCTATATTTTATCATAACGAATAAATATTATAGATATTGAGAAAATTTATTCATATTTTTCTACCAAAAAAAACTTGGTAGGAAATTTTGATAGCGGTAGGCAACACTGCATATTTTGCTACAATACAGTTGCATGCGTTTGAGCACGATTGATTAAACTTCTCTTTTCAACTTCTCTTGTTAAGTGCACTGTTACTGCGAGTCTTGTTTTTATAGTACATAAAATATGAAGAGAATCGACCGAATATTTAATGCTTTAGGCGTATCAGATAATAACAACTGTGAAGATAACGATGGTAAGTTTTTGAGGTTATATTAACTTTTGATATTTTGACTAACTTGTTTGTTTTTCAAATAATTTACTTGCCGCTTTCTTTGTTTTTAGCTATTATGGAATGTGATGCGCCTTCTGATATGAATTTAACCCTACCTTCTGATATGAGCTTCATTTTGCCTTCTAATATAGAATTTACTTTTTGTTCATCTGCTGAAATGGAGAATGCATGTAACATTGACTTAAATCAACATGATTCAAGGAGAGGTAAGATGTAATATTAAGCTTAAAATATTATTATTTATTGATTTATATACAAGGTGTTTCTTTTGATATAGGTACCATAATTTTTTGAACTAATTGAATTATGATTGATGTTAACTTCAAAACTATAACACACGCAGTTACACTCAGAGTAAGATTATACATATAAGTAAAAATAATACAAAAAATCCTACAACAAGTATCTCAACACTTGTTGTAGGACTTTTTGTATTATTTTTAGGGGCTACGGGTGGTCTGAACTGTGACACTAGGTTGATCAACGATACGAGATAGTTAGATTTATGAATTATGGGAAATCCAAAGTAACACGTTGTATACCTACAAGCTTACGGTGGGTGTGTATGCATATTAGCATTTCACTTTGCATTTCAGCTGAGGCTTTAGCTTACAATGTGGCACAACAACATGATGATGTTGAATCACCTATGGCTCCATTGTTTTCACCATTAACGCCACTGGTGACGCGAGAAGCTATTTCTAAGGAGACGCATGTAGGTGTACCTGTACTTATAGAAGAAAATCCGTCGCCAATACGACCTATGACTCCTGAAACTTTTGAAATTTATCAGACCTTAACAAATGAAGCGGAATCGCCTGTGGAGTTTAGAAACCATCGAGAACAGGTAAATGACATTATCAGCGACACCGATTCCGATTATGTACCTAACAGTGACGAAGAATTTAGCGATAAAGATATTGCGGTCAGATCGAAAAAAATAAGCGTTGTGGCTGTTGTGCATGGGATTGACAAAAATAATAAGGAAAATAATAACGAAGTAACAGTTTCTAACATAGATGCTAGAGAACCAAATGAATCGACCAAGTCGCTTGAAGAGATTATAGATAATAGCGGTAATTTAGAAGCAATTGAAATTTATCAGACCTTAACAAATGAAGCGGAATCGCCTGTGCAGTTTAGAAACCATCGAGAACAGGTAAATGACATTATCAGCGACACCGATTCCGATTATGTACCTAACAGTGACGAAGAATTTAGCGATAAAGATATTGCGGTCAGATCGAAAAAAATAAGCGTTGTGGCTGTTGTGCATGGGATTGACAAAAATAATAAGGAAAATAATAACGAAGTAACAGTTTCTAACATAGATGCTAGAGAACCAAATGAATCGACCAAGTCGCTTGAAGAGATTATAGATAATAGCGGTAATTTAGAAGCAATTGACGAAACAGTAAAGGAGAATAGCAACATTTGGGAAGGTCGTCCGAAAAAAGGACGTAAAAGAAAATTTCAGGAATACACACTACGTCAGAGAAAGCAAAGAAAATATGCTAATTTACCTTATCAAGGCAAGACTAAATACGTTAATTCAGTGGTGTTCAAAGATTATACTTGTACTTGTCGTAAACAATGTCACCAACTGATTTCAAAAGAACAAAGAGAACAAGAATTTAATAAATATGTGGCATTACAATCATATGAAGCACAACTTCTATTTATTGTGAATTGCGTAAAGGAAAGTCCAAAAAAGAGAACATACACGGTTATAACAGAAAATGAAAGTAAGAAAAACAAACCAAGAGAGTACAAAAGAAACTATAGCATTGGCAATATTGAAGTTTGCAGAGACATGTTTGTCAATAATTTTCAAATCTCCCCTAAGAAAATTGACATATGTTTACGAAAGAATCGCTACGGTAAATCATTGAAAGATCAAAGAGGTTATTCTAGAGGTGGTCAGAATAAAACTCCAGAAGAGGATGTTGAGTTTGTTAAAAATGTGATCAATCATTTGCCCAAATATGAGTCTCATTACAGGCGAGAGCAAAACAGTAGCTGTCAGTATTTAAAGGTAGGAATGACTATCCAAAAAATATACGAGTTATATTTAGAAAAATTTAATGAAGCGTATGGGACGACAAAAGATCCCGTGTCATTATCTAAGCTAAAAAGTATATTTTATAGATACTTTAACCTACGGTGCAAGGGCCTGAAAAAAGATACTTGTAGTAGATGTGACGCATTTAACATTAAAATTAAAACAAGTATTGGTGAAGAACAGGCAAAATTGATTGAAGAGAAAATGAAACACTTAAAGCGAGCTGAGGATTTAAGAAACAATATGAATAAAGATTTAATGCAAGCAAAAACTGATGAAAATGTTGAATGTTTAACGTTTGATCTAGAAAAAACCCTCCCACTGCCCCGAATCCCTACAAGTATAATTTTTTATAAACGCCAACTCTGGCTGTATAATTGTGGCATACATCCAGGCTCCGATAACAACGGCCACTGTTATGTTTGGATTGAAGGCGAAGCTGGTAGAGGCGCCCAAGAAGTGGGATCGTGTTTGATTAAATATATAAAAACAAAACTTAATCCAAAAGTCCAAAATTTGATTTTGTGGAGTGACTGTTGTGGGGGCCAAAACCGTAACATTAAAATTGTACTCATGTTAAAGGCAATATTAAGTTCACACCAAACACTAAAAACGATTACACTCAAGTATTTTGAATCGGGTCACACATTTTTGCCCAATGATACCGATTTTTCTAAAATAGAAACACAGTTAAAATACCACGAAAGAATTTACACAGCTGACGAATATGTCGCAGTTATAAAAAAAAGTAAGAAGAAAAATCCTCTTCAAGTGCAGAGAATGGAAAAGAAAGACTTTTTTAGTACAAAAAAAAATGAGAAAAATATAGTTAATCGGAAAGTCTTCTTGGATAAGACCAAAGCTAACTGGCTACAAACAAAAGAAATATTACTGAAAAAAGAAGAAAAGTACATTATATTTATGAAAACTCAAAACGAAGACCAGTTTCATGAATTAAATATAGAGAAAAAGATAAAAGGAAAGTCTTTGGAGGTATCAGAAACCGATTTCACATTACTATGGCCAAATGGGAAAGAAATACCACAAGCAAAATTAGATGATTTGGAGTCAATCTTTGACTATATTCCTAAAGACTGCCTGGATTTCTATAAATCTTTAAGGGGTAATCCGAGTCTTTATGACGATATCGACGGGTTTGGCGGTGAACCGGACTTCACACAGGAAGAAGAGTAAATTTGATTAATGTTTTTTATATAAATAATAAACAAAGTTTTAGAAACCTAGTTGTTTTATTAATGAAATGAACAATTTTTAACGATTTTAGTGGCAATTAGCTACTTTGAATCGTTTTTGCGAAATGAAAATGAGCTTAGCATAATTGAAAATAGCTTTTATCAAAAAGGATCCTAACACACATTTAGCTGAATATCTCAAGAAATAAGACTAAACTCAATACAATTTATTTGTATGAATAAAATATACATTGACACGCATATATTATCTTAACCCTTTACCGCATATCGTCACAAATTTGGAACATTCAGCTTTTGGTATAATATATTTATTCCTGCGACATCTATGATCATTTCTTGGAACTAATTCGTAAGTAGGGAGTGTAACTCACCTAATATGCGCCAGTGGCGCCTCTACAGAGGTGCCTAGGAACTAAAATCGACTATTTCGTCAGTTGGTTTCCAAAATTTGACAGATTGTCAATTCGCTGGTTTTCAATACGATTTTTTATTGGTTTTTTGTTAATATCTGAAGAAAATTAGTGATTCACCTGATACAACAATGGACCCACAGGCTTTTTACGGCAAAAGAAGTAAGTTCAAACCATAATATGTAGTGAATATTATCATTTTTTAAATGTTTTTTGAAGTACCAAATATGGAACTTTATGCACTCCAGTCAATAGTTTGAAAGTTCCAAATCCGGAACATTATGCAGTGTTAGACCACAATACTTTATCACTAAATATGGAACAATATGCGCTCCAATCAATCATTTACAATTTCCAAATCCGGAACATTATGCAGTGTTAGACCACAATACTTTATCACTAAATATGGAACAATATGCGCTCCAATCAATCATTTACAATTTCCGAATCGGGAACATTATGCAGTGTAAGATCTTTTATACTTTCAGGGTATTACTAAACCCTGCAGCTAATGTAATTTTTAAGTAGGATAATTAAAAGTAGCGCATAACGAGTTTATTTAAATAATTGTATTTTATGGGCTTTTGTATGATCTCCCAGCCCTGAGTATATTATTATTATTATAAAACTGTTTATATATTATATTATATAAAGCTGGATTACCACTCACTGACTCACTGACTCACTGACTCATTGACATAATTGTTCTCCCAGATGGTGGATGGGGAGGTGGGTATATTTTGACAGATTCGTAAACAAGTAACTCCCGTGAGTATGGGAAAAGTCCCAAACCTCCCCTTTTCCTCCCCCCTCCCCCCCCCCCTCTATCGTATCTCGGAAACTAAGGTACCCGTATTTTTTGTTTTTTACGGATTCGTTTAGAGGAGGCTGGGAAAAGTAAAAACCATTTTTCAAAAATGACCCCCTCGCCCCCCTTCTCCCCCCCTTTAAGCGGATCTCGTAGGTTGAGAGACTTGGAACATTTATTTTTTCAGATTCATATAAAGGGGCAATGCTATAGTCACAAACAAACCATTTTTCAAAGTTTACCCCCTTGCCCCCCTTCTCCCCCTCCCCCCCCCCCGTTTTGACGAATCTTTTTTTCGTGTTTTTTTTACGGATTCGTTTAGAGGAGGCTCGGAAAAGTAAAAACCATTTTTCAAAAATGACCCCCTCACCCCCCTTCTCCCCCCCTTTAAGCGGATCTCGGAAGTTGAGAGACTTGGAACATTTATTTTTTCAGATTCATATAAAGGGGCAATGCTATAGTCACAAACAAACCATTTTTCAAAGTTGACCCCCTTGCCCCCCTTTCCCCCCCCGTTTTGGCGAATCTTTTTTTTTTTTTTTTACGGATTCTGCGTAGGGATCCCGAGTAGAGCGAACCTACGAGACCGAGTGCAGCGCAGGGGGGAGGTGGCGAGCGAAGCGAGCCGGCGACCTCCGTAGCGTAACGAAGGTTGAGTGGGTCAAGCGAAACTCAGTGCCTGGCGACGACAAGCAAACATTAGGGTTATGTTTTTTGGAACAAAGTGTAGGGTAGGTGTAGGGTAGGTGTAGGGTAGGTGTAGGGTAGGTGTAGGGTAGGTGTAGGGTAGGTGTAGGGTAGGTGTAGGGTAGGTGTAGGGTAGGTGTAGGGTAGGTGTAGGGTAGGTGTAGGGTAGGTGTAGGGTAGGTGTAGGGTAGGTGTAGGGTAGGTGTAGGGTAGGTGTAGGGTAGGTGTAGGGTAGGTGTAGGGTAGGTGTAGGGTAGGTGTAGGGTAGGTGTAGGGTAGGTGTAGGGTAGGTGTAGGGTAGGTGTAGGGTAGGTGTAGGGTAGGTGTAGGGTAGGTGTAGGGTAGGTGTAGGGTAGGTGTAGGGTAGGTGTAGGGTAGGTGTAGGGTAGGTGTAGGGTAGGTGTAGGGTAGGTGTAGGGTAGGTGTAGGGTAGGTGTAGGGTAGGTGTAGGGTAGGTGTAGGGTAGGTGTAGGGTAGGTGTAGGGTAGGTGTAGGGTAGGTGTAGGGTAGGTGTAGGGTAGGTGTAGGGTAGGTGTAGGGTAGGTGTAGGGTAGGTGTAGGGTAGGTGTAGGGTAGGTGTAGGGTAGGTGTAGGGTAGGTGTAGGGTAGGTGTAGGGTAGGTGTAGGATAGGTGTAGGGTAGGTGTAGGGTAGGTGTAGGGTAGGTGTAGGGTAGGTGTCGGGTAGGTGTAGGGTAGGTGTAGGGTAGGTGTAGGGTAGGTGTAGGGTAGGTGTAGGGTAGGTGTAGGGTAGGTGTAGGGTAGGTGTAGGATAGGTGTAGGGTAGGTGTAGGGTAGGTTAAGGAATACCTCTCAAAAACACGACGAAACCGCGAGCTGCTTGCAGCTCGCGCACCAAGCAAAATACTAGTTATATTATATAAAGCTGGATTACCACTCACTCACTCACTGACTGACTCATTGACATAATTGTTCTCCCAGATGGTGAAGGGGGAGGTGGGTATATTTTGACAGATTCGTAAACAAGTAATTCTCGCGAGTATGGGAAAAGTCCCAAACCTCCCTTTTTCCTCCCCCCTCCTCCCCCCCTCTATCGTATCTCGGAAACTAAGGTACCCGTATTTTTTGTTTTTTACGGATTCGTTTAGAGGAGGCTCGGAAAAGTAAAAACCATTTTTCAAAGTTGACCCCCTCGCCCCCCTTCTCCTCCCCTTTAAGCGTATCTCGAAAGTTGAGAGACTTGGAACATTTCTTTTTTCAGATTCATATAAAGGGGCAATGCTATAGTCACAAACGAACCAGTTTTCATAGTTCACCCCTTGCCCCCCTTCGCCCCCCCCCCCCCCCCGTTTTGGCGAATCTTTTTTTTTTCATTTTTTTTTACGGATTCGTTTAGAGGAGGCTCGGAAAAGTAAAAACCATTTTTCAAAGTTGACCCCCGTCGCCCCCCTTCTCCCCCCCTTTAAGCGGATCTCGGAAGTTGAGAGACTTGGAACATTTCTTTTTTCAGATTCATATAAAGGGGCAATGCTATAGTCACAAACAAACCATTTTTCAAAGTTGACCCCCTTGCCCCCCATCTCCCCGCTCCCACCCCCGTTTTGGCGAATCTTTTTTTACGGATTCAGCGTAGGGATCCCGAGTGGAGCGAACCTACGAGACCGAGTGCAGCGCTGGGGGGAGTTGGCGAGCGAAGCGAGCCGGCGACCTCCGTAGCGTAACGAAGGTTGAGTGGGTGAAGCGAAACTCAGTGCCTGGCGACGACAAGCAAACATTAGGGTTATGTTTTTTGGAACAAAGTTTAGGGTAGGTGTAGGGTAGGTGTAGGGTAGGTGTAGGGTAGGTGTAGGGTAGGTGTAGGGTAGGTGTAGGGTAGGTGTAGGGTAGGTGTAGGGTAGGTGTAGGGTAGGTGTAGGGTAGGTGTAGGGTAGGTGTAGGGTAGGTGTAGGGTAGGTGTAGGGTAGGTGTAGGGTAGGTGTAGGGTAGGTGTAGGGTAGGTGTAGGGTAGGTGTAGGGTAGGTGTAGGGTAGGTGTAGGGTAGGTGTAGGGTAGGTGTAGGGTAGGTGTAGGGTAGGTGTAGGGTAGACGTAGGGTAGGTGTAGGGTAGGTGTAGGGTAGGTGTAGGGTAGGTGTAGGGTAGGTGTAGGGTAGGTGTAGGGTAGGTGTAGGGTAGGTGTAGGGTAGGTGTAGGGTAGGTGTAGGGTAGGTGTAGGGTAGGTGTAGGGTAGGTGTAGGGTAGGTGTAGGGTAGGTGTAGGGTAGGTGTGTGTAGGTGTGTAGGGACAACAACACGCGAGCTGCTTGCAGCTCGCGCACCAAGCAAATACTAGTCTTATATATAAAAATGAATCGCAAAATGTGTTGGTAAGCGCATAACTCAACAACGCCTGGACCAATTCGGCCAATTCTTTTTTTTAAATGTTCGTTGAAGTTCAAAGATGGTTTTTACGTTTTTTTTTTTTTTTTTTTTTAAGTAGGGTGTAGGGTAGGTGTAGGGTGGGTGTAGGGTAGGTGTAGGGTAGGTGTAGGGTAGGTGTAGGGTAGGTGTAGGGTAGGTGTAGGGTAGGTGTAGGGTAGGTGTAGGGTAGGTGTAGGGTAGGTGTAGGGTAGGTGTAGGGTAGGTGTAGGGTAGGTGTAGGGTAGGTGTAGGGTAGGTGTAGGGTAGGTGTAGGGTAGGTGTAGGGTAGGTGTAGGGTAGGTGTAGGGTAGGTGTAGGGTAGGTGTAGGGTAGGTGTAGGGTAGGTGTAGGGTAGGTGTAGGGTAGGTGTAGGGTAGGTGTAGGGTAGGTGTAGGGTAGGTGTAGGGTAGGTGTAGGGTAGGTGTAGGGTAGGTGTAGGGTAGGTGTAGGGTAGGTGTAGGGTAGGTGTAGGGTAGGTGTAGGGTAGGTGTAGGGTAGGTGTAGGGTAGGTGTAGGGTAGGTGTAGGGTAGGTGTAGGGTAGGTGTAGGGTAGGTGTAGGGTAGGTGTAGGGTAGGTGTAGGGTAGGTGTAGGGTAGGTGTAGGGTAGGTGTAGGGTAGGTGTAGGGTAGGTGTAGGGTAGGTGTAGGGTAGGTGTAGGGTAGGTGTAGGGTAGGTGTAGGGTAGGTGTAGGGTAGGTGTAGGGTAGGTGTAGGGTAGGTGTAGGGTAGGTGTAGGGTAGGTGTAGGGTAGGTGTAGGGTAGGTGTAGGGTAGGTGTAGGGTAGGTGTAGGGTAGGTGTAGGGTAGGTGTAGGGTAGGTGTAGGGTAGGTGTAGGGTAGGTGTAGGGTAGGTGTAGGGTAGGTGTAGGGTAGGTGTAGGGTAGGTGTAGGGTAGGTGTAGGGTAGGTGTAGGGTAGGTGTAGGGTAGGTGTAGGGTAGGTGTAGGGTAGGTGTAGGGTAGGTGTAGGGTAGGTGTAGGGTAGGTGTAGGGTAGGTGTAGGGTAGGTGTAGGGTAGGTGTAGGGTAGGTGTAGGGTAGGTGTAGGGTAGGTGTAGGGTAGGTGTTGGGTTTGGTGTAGGGTAGGTGTAGGGTAGGTGTAGGGTAGGTGTAGGGTAGGTGTAGGGTAGGTGTAGGGTAGGTGTAGGGTAGGTGTAGGGTAGGTGTAGGGTAGGTGTAGGGTAGGTGTAGGGTAGGTGTAGGGTAGGTGTAGGGTAGGTGTAGGGTAGGTGTAGGGTAGGTGTAGGGTAGGTGTAGGGTAGGTGTAGGGTAGGTGTAGGGTAGGTGTAGGGTAGGTGTAGGGTAGGTGTAGGGTAGGTGTAGGGTAGGTGTAGGGTAGGTGTAGGGTAGGTGTAGGGTAGGTGTAGGGTAGGTGTAGGGTAGGTGTAGGGTAGGTGTAGGGTAGGTGTAGGGTAGGTGTAGGGTAGGTGTAGGGTAGGTGTAGGGTAGGTGTAGGGTAGGTGTAGGGTAGGTGTAGGGTAGGTGTAGGGTAGGTGTAGGGTAGGTGTAGGGTAGGTGTAGGGTAGGTGTAGGGTAGGTGTAGGGTAGGTGTAGGGTAGGTGTAGGGTAGGTGTAGGGTAGGTGTAGGGTAGGTGTATCTTGGTGTTTTTATGGCAAAACGAAGTTTGCCGGGAAAAGCTAGTATAATATAAAATTATGTGTACAGGTACGTAATTATTTTTAGTAAATTTGCTTCATTATTTTAATTGTAGAAAAAATGGAGATGCGTCCTCGACAAACAATCGTCGTAATTCCAGAGAGCAGTGAGGATGAAAATGTATCAGATGAAGACGATTACAATACTCAAGATCCTTTACACATAAATGAAGAAAAAGAAACGTCTTCCTCGGACGGAGAAGAAGAAGGAGAACAAGATGAAGAAGGAGAAGAGGAACTGACTGAGTTTCTTGAGTGTACTGAAGAGCATGTGGAGATGTTAGAAAATTTTACAGACAATCAACCTTCTACTTCTCAGGCAGCTTCTTCAAGTAAGAAAAAAAAGAAAGATAAGTTGGTGTGGTCGAATGACAATATTCAGTATGATGAATCCAATATTGCTTTTTTGGGATCTGAAACTCTTCCGGATGAAATTATGCAGCTAAATACTCCAATGGAGTTTTTCAAATTTCTTTTTCCGTCATCTGCTGTAAATTTAATTGAGGAAGAAAGCAACGTATACGCAGCACAAATTTCACCCGAAAACTTGCATTCAGTGAAACATGAAGACATCTATAAATTTATAGGTATTATTATATACATGTCGGTAGTACACCTGCCAACTACTCGGCATTACTGGAAGGAAGGCACGTATATTGAAAAAGTTGCAAATGTAATGACGTGCAACAAATTCGAAGAGATTAAAAGATTTTTGCATTTTTTCGACAAAACAAACGAACTAAAACCAAATGACCCACAGTTTGACAGGCTTCAGAAAATACGCCCACTTATGAAAATCCTTCGCGAAAGGCTACTAAAAGTTCCGAAAGAGGAATTTTTGTCAATCGACGAACAGATGATCCCTACCAAGGCCCGAACTTCGGGGATCAGACAGTACAATGCGAAGAAACCCCATAAATGGGGTTATCTAAATTATGTATTAAGCGGAGTCAGTGGATTCAGCTATGATTTTGAATTATTCGGAGGAAAGGGTATTTTCCTCCGAATAATTCAAAATCATAGCTGAATCCACTGACTCCGCTTAATACATAATTTAGATAACCCCATTTATGGGGTTTCTTCGCATTGTTCAGCCAGAAAACCTGATTACCTGTCACTGTGATTGTCGTTAGTCAACATCTACTTTCATTGCCTATATATTTATTGAGTATGTATGTATTTATGTATCTATTATAGAACATATGTATATATTTGTGTATTCTATAATAATATTATTGTGTTTAAAGTAAATATTCGTATTGTTATGTGTTACACCAATGTCAACCCCATTTCATGTCCAGGCTATCACTATCCATTCCAGGTTGCCTGGAAGAGATCGCTGTAAGCGATAAGGCCGCCCGTTGTATGTATTTTAGTTTTAAGTTTCCTTTTCTTTGTTTTAACTTGGTGTACCTACAATAAAGCATATATAAATAAATAAATAAATATAAATAAAACTGCCCTGATCTTGGAGTGCCAGGAAATGTGGTACAAAGACTAATGGAGACTGTCTCAGACAATTTGAATCATAAGATTTTTGTAGATAACTGGTACACTAGTTTGCAGCTAATGGCAAACTTGCACAAAAGAGGTTTTCTGCCATTAGGTACAATACAACTAAGAAGAGCTCCAAATATAAATATATCTAAAAAAGCTTTAGGAAAGAAAGAGCGAGGTTATTGCTCCGAAAAAAGTGTTACTGTTGATGACGTTCAGCTATCAGTTACCAATTGGGTCGACAATAAAGCAGTCAGTTTGTGTTCATCCTACGTAGGCAAAGAACCAATGGGAGTTGTGAAAAGATATTCCAAAAAACAAAAGTGTAGAGTTGATGTTCCTTGCCCAAAAGCAGTAACTATTTATAACAAATACATGGGTGGTGTTGATTTACTAGATGCCATGTTAGGCTTCTATAGGATCAAAATCCGCAGTAAAAAATGGTACCACCGGCTGTTCTTCCATTTCATTGATCTCTGTTGCGTGAATAGCTGGTTACTATGGCGAAGAGTCATGAAACAGAAAGGTGAAGATATTTACATTCCATTGCTTGACTTCAAGTTAGCCATAGCAGACGTATTGATGCACAAAGATTCAAAAGTATATACTCCGACTACACGCAAACGAGGACGACCACTGAATCAAGATGTTGAGGCAATTAAAAAGGGGCGATCAAGGCGACGCATAGAACTACCTCCAATGGAAGTAGCTGGAGATGGGTTCAACCACTGGCCTGATTGGAAAACCGATCGCCAATGGTGTAAACTGGAAGGATGCAAACAGAAATCCCAAGTGATGTGCGAAAAGTGTGGTTGTTATCTTTGTTTCAACAAAGATCGCAACTGTTTTAAAAACTTTCACACATAATTTCTTTAATTAAATAGCATAGTTTCACGTTGTTTCTTTTAATTCCTGTTTTTCAATGTTATACATAATTCGATCACACCGCATGTTGTACCAAATTTGGAACGTCTGAGTTTTAGAACTAGAACGCATGGCGTTCCATATTTGGAACAATTACTTTTACCTATGTATCTTTTGGTTAAAATTTCCTTTATGGGCCGCTGATTTTTGGCGCGGGGAGGGTGGGGGGGAGGAGGGAGGAGGTTTGGCTACCCCCCTGTACCATCCCCACCACTCGGAGCCCTATGGTTATGGAGATATCCATGGTTGAAGTTTTCAGGTTAGAATAAAAATTTCCATAAATGTCCATTGTTTTGAGACGCGGGGAGGGAGGGAGGGCAAGGAGGGTTGGGGGGCTACCCCCCTGCACCATCCCCACCCCACGGAACCCCATGTATATAGAGATATCCATGGTTAAAGTTTTTACGATTACTCTTTAAGCAACAAAGTTGACGGAGCCCCGCTGCGCGGGGCTCCTATTTCTGTCTGAAGGGTCTAAAGTAACCTAACACGAAGGAGATGATGGGAGCTGAGTTCGCTCGCTTTGCTCGCTCACTTCAGCTCCCGTCATCTCTTCGAACCTAACCTGTCCGTGTCGAGGTGCCCTAAGCTCCCGAGCTCGCTTCGCTCGCTCTTGGACTAATTCACATTTTTTTACCTCGCTAATTATATTTAAGTAAAAAATTTATCTAATATCTCCATAACCATGGGGTTCCGTGGGGTGGGGATGGTATAGTGGGGTAGCCCCCCTACCCCTCTCTCCCTCCCCACCCCATAAAAAATTGGACATTTGTGGAAATTTTTAGTCTAACCTGAAAACTTTAACCATGGATATCTCCATAACCATGGGGCTCCGAGTGGTGGGGATCATACAGGGGGGTAGCCAAACCACTCCCCCTTGCCCTCCCACCCTTCTTTCACCAAAAATCAGCGGCCCATAAAGGAAATTTTATCCCATATATTTTTTCCAAAGGATTTAAAAAATCCATGCGGTAAAGGGTTAAGAACCAATAAACGCAAGCAAGTCTATTAATAAACAAACACAGGTTAAACTTCAATCTTCAATAACTCAAATGTAACATTTTGTGGGGTGGATCCTTTTTGTTTATCTACGTCCAAATGGCTTATTACAATCCAACACTTGCACTCGCGCAGTAGACACAAGCGGCTCTATTGAGTCCATCACTCGCGCATTATCTGAGGAAGGCACAGAAGAGGCCGTGACAAGCGGCTCATCTGAGTCTAACATTTGCACATCACTCAACTCTTCAGACACAGAAGCTTAAGGCTTCGGAGACGCCATGGAGGTCAAAAACGATCTCATCTGCGAGCCACATATCAGTAATCTGTGCTGCGAGCCCGAAGCCGCAAACGTAGTGTTACATACTCTTTGGAAGCCGCAAGGGCAAGGAATATAGTACTCTCTACCGAGAAGGGAAACAAAACAAACTTCACTTCACTAGGTACTTGTTTGAATGGCACCAGAAACAAAACAAACGATAGACCATATTTATTATTTTACTATATTTACTCTTTGCGATCAATGAGGTAGGAAAACTATGGAGACGGCATATTCTACTGTATGAAGAATAGTTATACAAATATCTATAATATCGACACACGCATGTCAAAAAGCGTTTTGTCTCTTTTTAACTAAGCAAGAGCTGCATATGAAAAGAGAGACATCTAAATGTTTGTCAAGAACTAAACTTGGTAACACTTTTGAGTGACGTCAAAGTCATGTCTATGCGTGACCGGTCGCCATGTTGATTGCCGAGTAAAATTGGTAGTTGTGTGCCGTATATGTACGTTTATCTGTGTAGTTGTGCTGTCAAACAGTTGCAAATGGCCTACCTCATTGGCCAATGGGCAGCCATCTTAAGTTCCCGATTTATGTAGGTATCACGCTAATTTCGTAGGTATGGCAAGTCCATAGGTTTATAAGTCAATGCTTACCTACAGCACAACTACACAGATAAACTTACATAAACAGCACACAACTACCAATTTTACTCGGTAATCAACATGGCGACCGGCCACGCATAGACATGATTTTGACGTCACACAAAAGTGTTACCAAGTTTAGTCCTTGACAAACATTTAGATGTCTCTCTTTTCATATGTAGTTCTTGGTTAGTTAAAAAGAGACAAAACGCTTTTTGACATGCGTGTGTCGATTTGATAGATATGTGTATAACTATTCTTCATATAGTAGAATAGGCCGTCTCCATAGATTTTCCTTCCTCATTGTTTATAAGTCAGTGTTTGCGATAGACACTGACGTCACTGACGTGACAGACGGACGGCTAACAGATAAAAAAACTACTAACAGAACAGACACAGAGATTGTATCACCTAGAGGGAACGTATTTAAGACGCAATAGGGATGTCAGTGACATTGAAATACCTAGACGGAACGTATTTACGACGAAAAAGAAACTGTCAATTCTTTCGTTCTTGCTTATAGAGAAACCCGATGAAAAAGAAAGAGACAAACATAGACAAACGCTACCATCCTAAACGTCAAAGAGACCACTTTTTAGTCACTGTTGTAACATGGGTTACAACAGTGACTAAAAAGTGGTCTCTTTGACATTATATATTCATAATTGGCAAAAGACGTTTTATTATTTTAACGTAATGTAGACCCTAACATTATAATTTGGTAAAACAGTTTTACACGACTGTACATCTTGACACCTAATAGACCAAGAGCAAAGTATAAAGTTTTCAAAGAAGTTAAGTTACTCTAACCTAGTAATATAAAACTTAAAAATATATATTTAATTGAGAATATATTTATATCGCTCTGACATTTCTATGGACTTTAGACCGATAAAACTTGAAGTATGTTACACATATTAATAGAAATATTTTTTTCTTGGCTATTTTTCGTAAACTTTTCGATCTAGCTCTTGGAATATATCTTAAAAGTTGAACTCATTTTATCTTCTAAACTAAGACCCGACTAAATCTGTGACTTGGCGACTAATTTCGACTAATTAGCGACTGAGTCTGGGCGAAAACAGATCTTCGTTAAGTGCCCTAGTTTTTGAGATATAAATGTGGCCAAGCCGGGGAGAGTGTCTCCAGATCGGCCACCAATAAACCCTTCTAACTTATGAACCAGTGATCGACTAATTCTGATATTTGGCACTAATTTCGACTAATCAGCGACTAAATCTGGGAGAAAACATATATTCGCTAGGTGCCCTAGTTTTTGAGATATAAATTTGGCCAAGCTGGGGAGAGTCTCTCCAGATCGGCCACCTAACAACCCTTCTAACTTTTGAACCAGTGACCGACTAAATCTGATATTTGGCGACTAATGTCGACTAATTAACGACTAAATATTTGTGTGATCAACATTAAAATCCCTGATGGTGGCCAAGCCAGAGTCAGCCACACGTCCTTTGTCACATCTCTAACATCAGAACGTAAGTACAAACATAATCAAACATAATCAAAGGATAACTTTCCACAGGTGAGTTATCGACTAGCATATTGAAATTATTGTGCAGGGAATACATTTCATAGGCTGTCCGGAATAAAGGTATTTAAGTTCTAAATACGTCGAGGACGTATAGTATCATTTAAACCATTCTATTTAGTGAAATAATTAACTTTTATACGTTCGCTGATAGAGCTATGACAGTTTACGTACTTACGTTCTGATGTTAGAGATGTGACAAAAGTCACGAGAAAGATTTATCGATACTGTATTTTTATTTTACTTACTTTAATTTATTTCATAAAGTTTATTTGCTATTTGTGATTATTAATTTAATATCGATTGTGCACAGGTTTCCTAAGAGTACTTATTAAAGAAATAAGTGGATCAAGAATATGAAACGAGCTAACTGGAGACCTTCACTATATTCTCGCTTGTGTTCACTGCATTTTAATGAATCATGCTATCGCTATCCCTTGACCCATTTATGGACACAGGTTGATGAATCATGTTAATTTTTACATATTATTGTTTTAAATTAAATTATTATATTTAAACAATATTGTTATTATATTTTTTTTTTTACTTTTGTATACATACTCGTCTGTAAACTTTCTTTTCAGTCTTCATCAGTATATCGATCAGTACATGTCTGTTTGGTACGAGTGTACCAAAAACTGTCACTTTGATCTCATGATGTACCTCGTTTTTGCGCAAGGTATGAATAAACATTATTATACAACTCGTATAATACGCAGAAAAATTACTAAAGAATGGAATTGTACTCTTACAATGAATGATAAGTTCACTCTTTGTACGAGTACACATTCATCATCATCATCATCATCATCATTTCAGCCGAAAGACGTCCACTGCTGGACATAGGCCTCCCCCAGGCGTCGCCACATTGACCGATCCCGTGCGTCTCGCATCCAGCGCCTGCCCGCAACCTTAACCAAGTCATCGGTCCACCTGGTGGGAGGCCTTCCAACGTATCGTCTTCCGGTTCGCGGTCGCCATTCCAGAACTTTTCGACCCCATCGGCCATCCGTTCTTCGAGCAATGTGCCCTGCCCACTGCCACTTTAGTTTGGCAATTCTTCGGGCTATGTCGGTAATCCTGGTTCTCTTGCGGATCTCCACATTTCTGATTCGATCACGCAAGGAAACTCCGAGCATAGCCCTCTCCATTGCCCTTTGAGTGACTGCAAGCTTCCTGATAAGGCCCATTGTAAGCGACCACGTCTCAGAGCCATATGTCATCACTGGCAACACACACTGGTCATAGACTTTCGTCTTGAGACACTGTGGTAAGTTGGATGAGAAGATACCGCGCAACTTCCCGAACGCTGCCCAGCCGAGTCGGATTCGACGGTTGACCTCTTTCTCGAAATTGGCCCTACCCAATTGGATCGTTTGGCCCAGGTAGACATAATCGTCCACAACTTCGAGTGTAGAGTCCCCGACCTTGATAGGAGTGGTTGCAACATGGCCATTCAACATCACCTTGGTTTTTTCCATGTTCATCTTAAGACCCACTCTTTCGGAAGCTCTACTGAGGTCATCGAGCATCGCACTGAGGTCCTCCATGGTCTCAGCCATGACCACTATATCGTCGGCAAACCGAAGGTGAGTGATGTACTCGCCATTAACGTTGATGCCAAGCCCTCTCCAATCCAGAACCTTGAAGACATCCTCCAGCGCAGCAGTGAACAGTTTCGGAGAAATGACGTCTCCCTGTCTCACGCCGCGCTGGAGAAGAATTGGTTTCGAGATCTGATCCTGAAGACGGACTGACATAGTGGCGTTCTTGTACAAACACTTCAAAACATCAATGTACCGGTAGTCGATCTGGCACCGTTGGAGAGACTGCAGTACAGACCAAGTCTCGATCGAATCGAAGGCTTTCTCGTAGTCCACAAACGCTAAACAGAGAGGCAGGTTATACTCTTCGGTCTTCTGTATAACCTGCCGCAGCGTATGTATGTGGTCTACGGTGCTAAAGCCTTTTCGGAATCCGGCTTGTTCGGGAGGCTGGAAATCGTCAAACCTGCGCGCGAGACGATTCGTGATGACTCTTGAAAACAACTTGTAGACATGGCTAAGAAGTGAGATGGGCCTATAGTTCTTCAGCCGGGCATTGTCGCCCTTCTTGAAGAAGAGTACCACCACACCCCTGCACCATGCCTGTGGCGTTTTGCCCTCGAGTATGACGGAATCAAACAGCTTCTGAAGGGCCTTAAGGACCGGTTTTCCACCCGCCTTCAGGAGTTCAGCCGTGATTCCGTCATCACCCGGCGCCTTGTTGTTTTTAAGCTGTTTCAGAGCCATCCTAATCTCGTACAGGCTGACGTCCGGAATATCTTCGGTATAGTGTCGGGTCAATCTAGCTCTTGGGTCGTTTGCTAGATTCGCAACGGGCTTGCTGATTGATGTGTACAACTGCCCATAGAATCTCTCGATCTCCCTCAGAAGCTCTGGTTTGGCGGATACGATCCTGCCATCATCGGTCTTCAGTTTCGTGAGCTGGCTTTGCACAATAGCCAGATCCCTTGAAAAAACCTTGGAGCCTTTATTTCGCTCAATCGCCTCTTTAATACGCTCGGTATTAAAGCGGCGGAGGTCTCTTTTCAAGGATTTAGAGATCTGTCTATTGAGCTGCCGGTATTTGCACGCCTCATCTGAAGACTGCAGGATCAACTCACGCCTCTCCTTCATAAGCTTGAGGGTAGAATCAGAGAGCTTTTTGGTTCTATCTGTACGACGGGTCTTGAAAAACTTAGACCCGACCGTATGGACAGCTTCCACGAACCCGTCGGCGTAGTCGTCCACGGAGCTCCCTAGGCACTCGAAACGATTTTGGAGTTCGAGCTGAAAGCTCTCGGGGTTTTGGAGCTGGATCCGTGCTGGACGGAGCGTGGACTTCATCAGTCGAGACCTTTCAAGCTTAATATCAATGTTCAATGTGCCTCTTACCATGCGGTGATCGCTCCAGTTTTCACCGAATTGATCACAGAGACATCATTGAACATTTGCTTCTTGGTTGACATGATGAAGTCGATCTCATTTTTTGTTGCACCATCGGGGCTCTGCCAGGTCCACTTCTTGTGTTCACGCTTTTTGAAGAAGGAGTTCATCATAAAGAGGCCCTCCTTCTCCATAAAACTGGCCAGTAGGTGACCCCGGTGGTTCCGTCGTCCAACTCCAAATTGCCCCACTTGCAGCTCATCCTCGTCTCGTTTGCCCAGTTTTGCGTTGAAGTCCCCCATGACAACGGTGAAGTGAGTTTTGAAACCATGCATGGCTCTTGAGATATCCTCATACATGGTCTCTACCTCGTCGTCGGGGTGTGCCGAGGTTGGGGCGTAGACCTGTATGACCTTCAGCGAATATCTTGAGGATATTCTGAGTATAAGGCACGCCACCCTGGTCGACACACTCTCGATCTTCACCACGTTGTTCACAAGGGACCTGTGGACGATAAACCCGACACCACCCTGGGACTGCCGGTCACCCTCTCGGAAATAGAGCAGGTTACCGGATTTGAGGATTATCGAGTCCTCCCCCTCTCTTCGGACTTCAGATAACCCTATAATACTCCATCGCAACCTGCTCAATTCGAGTTCGGTGATCTTCTCGTCGGTCCGAAGTGTACGCGTGTTGTACGTAGCCAGGTACAGTCGTCGGTGATTTTTTGGGTAGCCGGATCCCGTCCGGAGATTCTTGGCACCCCTTGCCATGCCGTAACCTCGACCGCTACCGTAGTCGAGGGTAGGCAGGCTGCCGGGCACTAGGGGCCATTTTTTATTTGTGCTATTCATGGGGGGTTTTTGCCATAATCGCCACGCTTGGCAGGCGGGTTGGCGATCGCAGTATGGTTGTTGTAGAAGCACAGAGAACGCTGCTGCCCATTCTCTGGTTTGTCCCTTAGTCGCCTCTTACGACACCCACGGGAAGACATGGGATGGTGAAATTCTTTACGTCCGGCACCATACGGAACCGGCACCATACGGAACACACATTCACTCTTTAAATAATTATAAAAAAATCCCTACAAAAAAAATCGTAAAATTAGCCGCAGTCAGGGACGATTCTTACAGACATTTGACCAAATTTGTAGATCGCTCCAAAACTAAACTCAATAATATCGATGTGACAGTGGCACAGATCTAGTACTGATATATGTCTATAGATAAGTATCTATAGCTTACTCGGCCACACTGGCACAAAAGATGGCATAGATAAAAGTATATCTATCTCTTTTTGCTTATGACGTTATCTGTTAGTGCGAAAGTGAATACCAAAAATACAAAAATGGAAAGGTGAGGCATTTTTGCCTGAAACGTTGGCCATGTTTGTATCTGCGAAATCCAACATATTATCAGAAAATTCATCCGAGAGCGACGAAGAAACTCAAAAAACTTATAATTATAATGTTTTTCCTTTGTAGCAATGTAGCGACACACACATCATGAGATTAAAGTGACAGTTTTTGATACACTCGTACGACTGTACAAACACGTACTCAATATACTGATATATAGTATGCTAGTTCTTGTGCAAGACTGAAAATAAAGTTTACAGACGAGTATGTATAAGGTGTAATAAAATAAATAGTAAAAAAATGGTTTAAATATAATAATTTAATTTTAATAAGTAAAATGTGAAAATAAACCATCAACCTATATCCATAGATGAGTCAAGGGGGCCACGGGAGCACGTGCTCAGTTCCATAAAATAATTTGCATAATGAGGACAGTACATCCAAATGATATTTTTTTTAAATATTTGAAATTACATACTAAATAAACTTTAACAACAACAATCACAACATCAATTTGGGTCAATAGAGGATGTGTCTGACAGCAACGTGAAAAAGAAAACCCCGGATTCTATGTATTTTTTCATCGCGTCGATGTCAGTCATACCCTGTATACTCGTAGTAGAAAGTTCCAACTTAGTATCCTAGTGCTTTGGCTAGTGTAACAGTAATACAATCATGAAACAACGTTGTAACAAGGTACCAATACCTACAGAAATATAAATAAATATAGAAAAGAATACCTAAAACCTATATATGAGAAAGAATACCTAAAACCTAGATATGGGTATCGATATGATATGATATCGAACCCCATATCCGATATAAGTTACGTTTTGATATATCGGACCCATCCCTAGTTAACTATTTCACTAAATAGAATGGTTCAAATGATACTATACGTCCTCGACGTATTTAGAACTAAGATTCCTTTATTCCGGACAGCCTATGAAATGTATTCCCTGCACAATAATTTCAATATGCTAGTCGATAACTCACCTGTGGAAAGATATCCTTTGATTAGGTTCCACACACGACAAACAATAAAATTCTTCCTGATATAAACGAAACAAAGGCGTGAAAACAGCGAAAATCTTTAATTAGAGCTGCTAACCGATGGGTTACAACAGTGACTAAAAAGTTACCTCTTTGACGTTCAGATGGTAGCGTTTGTCTATGTTAGTCTCTTTTTTCTTCATAGAGTTTTTCTATAAGCAAGAACGAAAGAATTGACAGTTTCTTGTAAATACGTTCCCTCTAGGTAATACAATCTCTCTGACTACAAAAAATACGCTATAAACAAAATGGCGTCCCTTTACGATCCGTTCCACAGTGTAAACAAAAATTCGTTATCTTTTGTGTAAAAAGTCAATGTAATTGCATAATACAGCAGCAACTTATATAAAAATTAAGTGTGTAAATATTTCAGAATCGTGTATAAATAAAATTTAAATTACCTATGACTTTTCTGTTAAACGCTCGACATAAAGTTCTTGTTGCCAAGCCACAAAGCTAAAAAAAAACAGGCCGTCTGTCATGTTTTTTGACATTTTCTATCGGACAATATCAGTTTCAGGATTTTTGTCGACAGCAAGTCGTGGGTAAAATTATTTTCATGATAGGCAAACTGGCATCGTTTGGTTCAATTAAAATAAGATGAAGACGGCTTTGATGGTGGCTGAAAAGCCATCGTTAGCACAGAATGTCGCTAATTTACTTAGCAATGGCAAATGCTCCAGCGCTAAAGGTTCGTGTCATAACCAATTTTAGATTGTTGTAATTATTTTGTTTTCATCATTTGTTATGAGGGAACTTATCTTACTTTCTTATGTCGACAGCAACCAATAACGCTTGTAATATACACGAATGGAATGGAACATTTAAAAACGAACCGGTTCATTTTAAAATGACATCCGTTTGTGGTCACGTTATGAGTTTGGATTTCACCGGCAAATACAATAACTGGGATAAAGTGGACCCTGTTGAGTTATTCAGCTGCCCAACGGAGAAGAAGGAAGCCATGCCGCGTCTGAGAATACCTGCACTGTTGGCACAGGAGTCAAAGTCTTGTGACTATCTAATATTGTGGCTGGATTGTGATAAAGAAGGAGAGAATATTTGTTTCGAAGTAAGTTGCGATCACACTCTTGTTTAATATTTAAAATTTCTGTAGATAATTTAACACCAAAATTTTTTATATAGCTATACACCAGACTGCCCCTATTTTATTCTAATTCTATCCAAAAGATGTCTGGTAGATAATATATTGATGTTAGCGATAAGTACTGGATGTTTTTTTAAAATTGTTGTGTAACTGCACATTTCTTCCAGGTAATGAGTTGTGTACAACAATACATGAAAGGTGACATTTGTTCACCCCTAGTGACATACCGTGCAAAGTTCTCTGCTATCACAGAAAAGGATATCAAGGCAGCCATGTTGAATCTTGGTCGGCCCAATGAGAATGAATCTCGGAGTGTTGATGCTAGACAGGAACTTGATTTACGTATTGGTTGTGCATTTACACGGTTCCAGACTAAATATTTTCAAGGTATGTTGACAGTATAATTATATTATCTCCTTTATCTGTCTATCTATATATAAAAGAGAAAGTATGTATTTATGTTCCTTATAGACTCCGAAACTACTGGACCGATTTCAGAAATTCTTTCACTGTTGGGAAGCTACATTATCCCTGGATGACATAGGCTACTTATTATCCATTTATTCCCACGCAAACGGGAACTATGCAGGTGAAACTGCGAGGCGTCCCCTAGTAATATATAAAACAGCATAGATCATACAAAGCTACTTAACCGCGATTTTATGTGCAACCATATCTGAAAATAATTATCCACTATTACAAATACTGCTAGTAACTATCCAGTTACCAAGTGCAATAGTGCATAATTAGGTTCTAGTTTCTATTTATTATATGAAACTTACACAATTTACAGGTAGATATGGTGATTTGGATGCGTCACTTATATCCTATGGGCCATGCCAAACTCCAACACTGGGCTTCTGTGTCCAACGTCACGATGAAATCCAGACATTCAAGCCTGAGACATACTGGGTGTTACGCGTAACTGCTAGTACAGAGGAGGGCAGAGAATTACCATTGGAGTGGAAGAGAATGCGAAGTTTTGAGAAGGATATTGCTAATATGTTCCTTGCAGGGATTAAAGAGATTAAGGAGGCTGTGTAAGTATATTATGACTAGTACCTGGGTGACAGAGCTCTGCTCGGGTGAAAATAGAGAAAACAACATTTTCTAAAACTTAAACCTAGCTAGATCGATTTATCGCCCCCCGAAACCCCCAGCATACTAAATTTCATGAAAATCGTTGGCACCATTTCCGAGATTCAGATTACATATATACAAAAATGGAGCAGCAGTGGTGGCTCAGTGGTATCAGCCGTGACTTACAAGTTGTAGGTTGTGGGTTCCAATCCTGCAAAGAGCTTTACTTAATCATTTCATCACCACTGCTCTCAAAACGGTATATATATATATACCGTTTTGAGAGCAGTGATACTTAAGGAATCCTGCATGTCCTAGAACCAATTCGAAGACATGTGACATCCACCAATCCGCACTAGGCCCGCGTGGTGAATTATGGCCCATACCCTCTCACAGAGAGGAGGCCTGTGTCCCAGCAGTGGGAACATTAATAGGCTAAAGATGAGATACAAGATTTGCTAGTTTAAAGGTATTAGATAGATAGAACTAACATCTTATGTTTGCAGTAAATACCAGAATAACAGGTAGGATTCTGCAGTACACAAAGAGCTTATAAGCCAATGGAACTCTTGCTATAATATCTGGGCATGGTTGAGGACTTTTCACTCCATATTATATTAATTGAAATCAACACAAGAATCTCGAATGTAAGAATAAGTTTAACTTCAGATCCCTACATTTTCATGTAGTGCAGGGCGTTGGAATTACAGCATTATATCTTTATCCAGCCTTATATGTTAAAAGTTGAATTGTTATTTCTAAAGGAAACTTTGTCCAACAGAGTGGTAAGCATTCAAGCTAAGGAGAAAGTGAAGCCCCGCCCTGCAGCCCTGAACACTGTGGAACTGATGCGAGTGGCCAGTGCTGGCCTTGGCATGGGGCCACATCATGCTATGCAGGTATAGTGATATTATTATTCAGTTTGGTTACGCCAGTTTTATCAAAATCATTACTTGCTTTTATTTTAAAATTATAATAAATACTCATAGTTGTTTATGTCAAAATTACTCTGGTTTGGATGCTTGTATGTTACGCGGGTTAATGTGACCCTTGCTCGCCATTGGCCCGTTTGGATTGCGAACCCAGAACTGTCATACATCATCAACCAATAAAAACTTTTCTAATGTCGGCGCTCGCGAGCTAACGCATCTTCCGGCCGCTCACGTGTTTCGGTTGTTTTTTCTGAAGATTCTACGTTATAAAAGACTGTGTGTGATATCAAAGCTGTGTGCTGTGGTTCCTGAAGAGGTGTAAATGGAGGCAGGAGCATTCGCCTTCGGGATATGCAGGTACGTCCAAGCCTAGGTACAATTGTCCAATGTGCAACTACGAGTCAGTCAATCAGCACCAATCTTAAATTACAGTCCACTATTTAGGTATTTCCATCACCCCCTTGTTATTTACGCACCATTTAATTTGGTCCTTCGAGCCGGATGACAATCGGATTAGAATTATTGAGAAAAATCCGATCGTGATTCGACTACGAGTTGGCTTTTACGCATAGTTGATATTGAACCTTGTTGCTTCAAACGTTAGGTTGAAAGTCGATTATTAGTACCATAGGTCAACGACTCATAATTTGCAAATATCCCGTAGTATTCACTTATTACGCATTACCACAGTTTATAACGTTAATTTATTATTATTTACAATATTTATACGTTTTCTAACGTGTTTAATAAAGTAAATCGCTCGCGCGTCCATACGAAAATTACGTTTATTTCCTACCTACCTACATTCGCTTCGCATTCGCCTTTCTGCAGACGTTCATAAGTTCGCAGTTAGTATTCTTATTTGTTTTACTCTCAGATGAAATAAAATTTCATCTGAGGTTTTACTTACAAATTTCGTTAAATATTCGCCCTAGTCTAAAAATTAGATTAGTGTTTTTTCGCCAATTAAACCAACCAAATAAGTTAGACCCGCACTAGTCATACTTATTATAACTACGCTAGGGTTCTAGTTACTGGTCGGATAGTTGCTCGCAATCAGTTGCTTACAAGTCGATTGTTATTTACTTGGGTTTAAGTAAATAACTTTAATTAAAGCGCATCGAATTGTAGACAGCTATTATATTTATAAATCCTCGCTTTATACATACTGCAAGGGTATAAATAATTTGGGTTTAATATTTAATTTAATAGGTAGGGAAGGTATATACATACATATTATATTACCGCCGCCGCCGCCGCCGGCAGGTATTAACCGTCGGCGTAGAATATCGCATTTGTGCATCGCACCTATAGAAGTATAGGTACGTATGTACGTAAGTCGCATCGTAGGTAACTTATCGCATCGACTTGTAATACTTGCGGTTATTTCGCTCGCATCGCATCGTACACATTTCAGATATTTAAGTTACTTATTGACTAATCGCATCGCATCTTTTTATTTTATCGCGCGTAAAAATTTAGGTACGCTTAATTTGTTTGTCGCAGGGGTTTTTAACTCAGTTTGTGCATTGTTAAGTTTCAACAATGGCGGCAAAGGATGTGGATAGACATTTGTTACAAATTAAATTGTTGGAAGCTAAGCGTCAATTGTATTTTGAACAAATAAATAAAACATTCCAGTTATCATCGAAAACAGATGAGAAGTCGAGGTATAATTTCTTATCTCAAGCTCGCGCTATTGATCAATTACGTAAGGAATTTGTAAGTTTGGTTGATGAGATAAATTTATTAAACCTGCAAGTCGATCCCGACTACGATATTAATTACCAGCCGATAGCGGCCTTTGACGATTTATATTATTTTATAAAGGAGATTTTCAATAGGTTGGATAAACCAAACTCCCCTCCACAAACCGCGCTAAATGCCGGTATTCAGGAACATACTATTAAGATTCCCCGTATTGAATTACCTATATTCGACGGTGAAATTCAGAACTTTCCGTATTTTTACGAAACGTTTAAACGTATAATACATGAGAATAAGACTTTGACTGATTCGGAACGTATCCATTACCTAATTAGTCATCTTTCTGGAAAGGCTCAAACCATATGCGCTGGTATAGCCCCGGCTGCAGAAAATTACACTGTTATTTGGCAGGCTTTGCTGGATAAATATAAGGATGACAGAGCTTTAGCTACGACATATTTAAATCAATTGTTTGCATTAAAAAATATAAACAGTCCTTCAGCAAATAATTTGGAAAAATTAGTTGATAAATACGCAGCTACTATCGCGGCCCTCAAACAAATTAACATTGATGATTTGAGTGATTTTATTTTTATTTATATGGGGCTTAGGCTTGTAGATTCAGATACAGCGAAAGGTTTCGAAACTGCGATTCGTAGTCAAACGGATATGCCTAAATATGATGAATTTGTTAAATTCTTACGAGAACAAGTTAAAATTTTGTATCGCACGAGCACTTCATCGTCATCACAACAAGCTCGTGGCAACCTTACGACACTGCAGCCCGCTTCAAGCGGCCGCGCCGCCACCTCGCGTGCTTTTCCCGCGCCTCCGCGCGCTTTAGTTACCACTCAACAGACTCAAGCCTCCGCTAAGCTGTGTAAGCTTTGTAACAACAGTGCGCACACGCATCTTTATGCATGTAAACCATTTTCGGAACTTTCGGCTCTCGATAAATTTAAATTTGTAAAAGAAAATCGTTACTGCGTTAACTGTTTGAGCAATCAACATACATCGTTTTATTGTAACTCGAGCACTTCTTGCCGTAAGTGTAATGCGAAGCATCATACGTTGCTTCATTTCGGTAAGGAAACTTCGCCAGCGCAGTCGAGCACCTCCACTGTAGCTGTAAACCAGGATACTGAAATAAGTGAGGTCTTGAACTTACTTGAAATCGAGGAGGAACTCACCTCAAATCCTGTCTTGGATGATTCTTCGCGTGGAGAGGAGAATCCAGAAGTATCGTTTTGCACATTGTCTTCTACAAAGTGCGAGTCGAAAGCAACTACGCAAATTCTTGCAACCGCTAACGTTTACGCCACCGGTCGCAATGGTCGAGATGCAGTGATTAGATGCTTATTAGATCCCGGATCTCAAAAACATTATATAACAACAAAATGCTGTTCTAAGCTGGGATTAAAGATTAAATCTGATTCACCTGTCGCTGTGAAAGGTATAGGTGGCTCAACACAGATAGTGAAGGGCACTGTGAGAGTTAATTTCAGATCTCGGTTTAATAGTTCTAAATTTAATATTCATGCACTAGTACTGAATCAAATCACAAGTGACTTACCAACGTGTCCTGTAGATACAACATTCCTTGATAGTTTGCGAAACATTCCCATGGCAGATAGTACCTGGGGTACGCCAGGAGAAATAGATTTGTTAATAGGCGTAAGTCTTTTTGCTGAGATGTTGCGGCCCGGAAAAATTGTCGGCGAACCCGGATCTCCAGACGCCCTTGAGACTGTATTGGGGTATATCGTTCTAGGTGATGCTCCAGCGGCTGCCCGAATTCACGCTGCAACTTCTGTGGCATGTCATGCTGTCACGACTTCCGAGGTAGACTCTTTAGTTCGAAAAATGTGGGAACTCGACGAGATTGATTCTAAACCATTTTTGAGTGCGGATGACAAACAATGTGAAGATATTTATAAGGAGACGGTCACACGCAATACTTCCGGACAATACGAAGTAGCTTTGCCTTTTAAATTCAACCCCGACTTGCTTGGTAATTCTTTTGAGATTGCCAAACGCAGATTCTCATACTTAGAGCGCAGGTTTTATGCTCAGCCCGCTCTGAGAGAGGCATATGACAATATCATAAGGGATTATATAGATCAAGGTTATTTATCTGCTGTAAACACGATCGATACGGATTCTCGACACTTTTATATGCCACATCACGCGGTTTTACGAGATGACAAAGCAACTTCACGGATCAGACCTGTCGTGGACGCAAGTGCTAAGTCTAGCAGTGGATTTTCCTTAAATGACCTATTACATGCTGGTCCTAATCTCCAACGTGACCTTTTCACGATCTTGTTGAATATGAGATTATTCCCTGTTGCTATCTCAGCTGACGTAAGACAGATGTATCTTAGAATAGGCGTTCGTGAGCAAGATCGTTGTTTTCAGCGAATCTTATACCGTTTCATTTCAGCCCATGATGATTCACCTGTGGGCAAATTTTCAGATAGCCAAAACCCTGTAAGGACGTTTGAATTCAATCGAGTAGCCTTTGGATTGAAATGCAGTCCCTTTTTAGCACTACGCACTGTCGCACAACTAGCACAAGACGAGGGTCATCGTTTTCCTATCGCGAAAGAAATTGTGCAGAGAGATCTTTACATGGATGACATAGCTAGTTCACTAATGACCTCTGATCAAGCGATTGCAGCCTTCCAGGAGCTGATTGAGCTGTTCAAAGCTGGGGGTTTCCACCTAGTCAAATGGAGTAGCAGTTGTAAAAGGGTACTCGAACAAATTCCTGAAGATTATCGTCTTTCACAGAATGTCGAATTTGATAAGGATGACACTCTGAAAATATTAGGCCTATGTTGGCATCCTTATGATGATGAGTTCGCTTTCAAAGTGACGTCAGATGATCGTCCTTGCACTAAGAGGAACATTTTGTCCTCTGTTGCACGTTTGTTCGATGTTCTTGGCCTAGTGGCACCGATCATTTTGTATGCCAAGCTTTTAATCAAAGATCTTTGGATTGCCAAAATTGACTGGGACGATGTTCCCCCCCAACGGATTATACGATTGTGGAATCAGTTCCAAAAGGAACTTCCCGAAGTTGTCAAAATGAGATTTCCTCGACACATTGGTGTGGTGGAGGGTTGTTTGGTGACCATTCTTGGTTTCGCTGATGCAAGCGAGAAAGCCTACGGTGCTGTCGTTTATATCCGAGTAGAAACTGAACAGAGTCAGGCAACTGTCATGTTATCGTGCGCAAAATCAAAGGTTGCACCTTTAAAGGTTATCTCTTTGGCACGTCTGGAATTATGTGCAGCCTTACTGCTTTCTAAATTGATAAAAAAGGTTTTTGAAACTTATTCGAGCAGATATCCAATCAATTCTATATTTGCATTTTCGGATTCGACCGTAACATTAAATTGGATCCACTCTTCACCTCATAGATGGCACACGTTTGTTGCCAATCGAGTTTCAAAAATTCAGGATAATTTGTCGTCTGATCACTTTTGCCACGTTAAAGGCAGCGAAAACCCAAGTGACTGTTTGTCCCGCGGGTTAACTCCAACACAACTTGTGAATCACCCTCTGTGGTTGCATGGACCCCCCTGGGTCAGTTTACCCAAGCATGAATGGCCTATAAAAGCGTTCGTTCCGAATGAGTCTTCTGACATACCAGAGCTTAAGTCACTTTCACTGGCAACAGTGAAACCTGTTAGTGGGGAACCCTTTTTCTATGAGCTGGCGCGTAGTTACTCGTCGTGGCAAAAGTTTCTAAACGTCGCGAGTTACGTTTTCAAGTTCATGAAAAAGCTGCCCGCTGGGCCTATTGTTGTAACGGATTTGGAATTTACGGAACGCGAAATAATTAAAGAGATCCAGTTAGTTCATTTTGGTGATGATATTCAAAACTTAGAAAAGGGAAATTGTTGTTCGCCACCTCTTAGAAAATTAAATCCATTTTTTAAGGATGGAATTTTACGTGTGGGTGGCCGCCTGAGGAACTCAGATGAGAGTTTTGAATTTAAACACCCTATTTTGCTTCCTGGTAAGGATTATGTGGTAAACATGCTTATACGCTTTTATCACTGGAAATATTTGCACACAGGTTCTGGATTATTGACATCTGTTCTCCGTGCTAGATACTGGATATTATCTGCTAGACGAGCAATTAGATCCATTGTCTCTAAATGCAATGTATGTTTTCGATTTAGGCCTAGACCTGGGTTTCCTATGATGGCAGATCTCCCAGTGCCTCGAGTCAAAGCTGTAAACAAAGCTTTTGTTCATACTGGCTGCGATTACGCCGGTCCAATCCAAGTAACCCCTTATCGCGGCAAAGGTATAAGAAGTCGTAAGGCTTACATCTGCCTATTTACTTGTCTCACCACACGAGCAGTACATATCGAGCTTGCAAGCGATCTAAGTACAGCTTGTTTCCTAGCAGCAATGAAACGTTTTCTGGCTCGACGTGGATCTGTTCAATGTTTTTATACAGATAACGGAACTAATTTTATTGGTGCCCGTTCTTATCTTCGCGATTTATACACCTTTCTAGAAAATGAATACAGACCAATTTGGAAGAAGGAGTTAGTCGAAAATCGTATTCAATGGAAATTAATCCCTCCAAACGCTCCCCACTTTGGTGGTTGTTGGGAGAGTAACGTCAAGTGCATAAAAACTCACTTGTATAAGGTCATCGGCCACCAGATTTTAACTTTTGAAGAACTTCAAACTGTTTTGGCACAGATTGAGTCATTACTAAATTCGCGACCACTGACCGTGCTTACCTCAGATCCTTCAGATCCAACGGCTTTGACGCCAGCTCATTTTTTGCATACCGCTCCTCTCAAATTTCTGCCAGCGTCTGATGTAGTTGACTCGATTCCACATCTTTTAACGCGATATGAGCTCTTAGATAAATTAGTACAGTCATTCTGGATGCGATGGCGGAGGGAGTATCTGCATGACTTACAAGTTCGTCAAAAATGGAACTCACCATCCCTTCCTGTCAAAGAAGGAATGGTTGTAGTTATAATACAGGATAATGTCACACCCTTGCATTGGCCCTTAGGCGTTATAGTACAAACCTTGAAAGGCAAGGATGATGTTATCCGCGTAGCGACGGTAAAGACTAGGTACGGTATTTATCAAAGACCAGTTGTTAAACTGTGTCCATTACCAACCCAATAGAAACAAGCAAACCTTAAGGCAGTCAGGTTCTAGCTAGGTAGTGTATAATATATAGTAATAAGTTATTTAACGTACAAGGTAATAAGGTTCATGTCAGTAAAATTTATATTATAAGTATTTTTTCTTTTTTCTTTGAAAGATTTCCTTTCAAGGCTGGGGGAAATGGTTACGCCAGTTTTATCAAAATCATTACTTGCTTTTATTTTAAAATTATAATAAATACTCATAGTTGTTTATGTCAAAATTACTCTGGTTTGGATGCTTGTATGTTACGCGGGTTAATGTGACCCTTGCTCGCCATTGGCCCGTTTGGATTGCGAACCCAGAACTGTCATACATCATCAACCAATAAAAACTTTTCTAATGTCGGCGCTCGCGAGCTAACGCATCTTCCGGCCGCTCACGTGTTTCGGTTGTTTTTTCTGAAGATTCTACGTTATAAAAGACTGTGTGTGATATCAAAGCTGTGTGCTGTGGTTCCTGAAGAGGTGTAAATGGAGGCAGGAGCATTCGCCTTCGGGATATGCAGGTACGTCCAAGCCTAGGTACAATTGTCCAATGTGCAACTACGAGTCAGTCAATCAGCACCAATCTTAAATTACAGTCCACTATTTAGGTATTTCCATCACCCCCTTGTTATTTACGCACCACAGTTGGAAATCCAGAGATAGATATGGACCTTCTCAGAGCATTGCCATTGTATTCATCACATTTTTAACCGACTTTCGAAAAAGGAGGAGGTTCTATGTTATGGGGTTTGGTTTCCGCACTTAGTCCTTCAGGTGGACCATTGTGCGTGGGCCATGGCGGCCGTTGGGTGGATTATTCCAACCAGCCCACCTCCCTCCAGAAGCTTATTAGGGCTCCTGGTTTCCATAGAACATCCGTGTAAGATCTGGGTGACCCGAGGGTTTGTGTTCTTATCTGTGTAACTCCTGTGCATTCAAAGAGAACGTGCGCAACGGTTTCCTCAGTCTCCATGCATGCCCTGCACAGAGGACTGTCCGTTATGCCTATTGTGTGAAAGTGTTTGTTAAGTGAGCAGTGTCCCGTGATGGTCCCCGTCACCAGGCGCATGCCATTTCTGTCCAGACGTAGCAGACGTCTGGTAAGACTACTGTCCAAAGATGGCAAAGCTTCTTTGGACTGCCTACAGCCCGGTGCCGAAGTCCACCAGTTTTCCGCCTGTATCTGGGTGAATTCCTTCAGCCACCTACGTATTTTGTTGAAGGGAATGGGTAAGACAGGTTCGGGTCCATAGACCACCGTGCTGGATCCTCGTCTCGCAAGTTCGTCAGCCGCGTCGTTGCCTAACGATCCGCTGTGTCCTTTTATCCATTGCAGTGTCACCATGTTCCGACTAGAAACAGTAAGTTGTTCCAGTGCGTTGTGACATTCTAGTATTAATTTCGATGTAATATATTTTTTCCGTAGGGATTGGAGGACTGAGGCGCTGTCGGAGAGTATACGTATGTGAGTGTCCGTAACCCTCCTGGCTTCTAGGGCGTGGACCGCCAGTATTATGTCCACACACTCCGCCTGATAGACGGTGTTGAATTTTCCTAGCGGTCTGGATATATTTATATTAAGGTCGTGTGAGAAGACTCCGACTCCGGTACCGGAGTCCGTCTTCGACCCGTCGGTATACACTCTCATCTCCTTCGGGCCTGAGTAGTCACATTGTTCTTCTGTAAGCGTTATGTCGTAGTGCCTTTGAAAGTGGTGTGTTTTTGGGGCTTTGTCGCATGGCGATGCTAACATCGGTTTTCGCTTGATCGCGTCTTCTTTTATGCGTGTGTGCTTAATCCTGGAGTCCTTAGTTAGGGTACCTGATAGATGGAGTCTAAAAGCGGCCAAGGCTGCCTCCTCCCGCACGATAAGATGCAGAGGTGGCAGTCCCAGCATTGCTTGTAGGGCGGCCGTGGGTGTAGTTCTCATGCTGCTAGTGATTGCAACGCAAGCAAACCGCTGCAGTTTTTCGAGATCTCTCTGAGCTGTGCTGAGATCTGTCCTGGGCCACCAGACCAGCGAGCCGTATGTAATGATTGGTCGAATGACTGTGTGTATAGCCAGTAGGTAACCATGGGGCTGATCCCCCAATTCCTGCCCAGCAGTCTCTTGCACTGCCACAGGGATATACTGGCTTTTGTGGTGATATAGTTCATGTGTTTCGCCCAATTCAATTGTTTGTCCAAGTAAACTCCAAGGTACTTGGTTTCGGTTGAAAGGCTTGGTAGCTGCATTGTCATTGGTTTCCTCTTTTTAATGAATTAATTCCGTTTTTGTGGGGTTCACTGAGAGTTGGTGCTCGTTGCACCATACCTCTACTAGTTTTAGGGCTTGACGCGTGAGATTGCATAGAGTGCCTTCGTGGGTCCCGTTTATTATTATTTTAATATCATCCGCGTAGCCGACAGTGAAATAACCTTTGTCGTTGAGTGTTTTGATGAGGCTGTCTGCTACCAGGTTCCACAGAAGTGGCGAAAGGACGCCCCCCTGTGGACAGCCCTTCGCGACGACGGCCCTTGTAGTGTCGTTAACCGTGACTTGAACCGCTCGCAGTTTTAGCATGTTGGTGATCCAGCCTCCTAGGGTCGGGTCTATGCTGTATGTCTGTCGAGAGCCGTGTTTATGCTGTTGAACGTGGTCTTATCGAAAGCGCCTTCGATGTCAATGAAGGCATGCTGAGCATTTATGGTCCACTGCGCATTCAATTTTAGAAACCACGTTGTGCAACGCGGATTCTGTCGATTTGCCTGTGGAGTACGCATGCTGTTGTTTATGAAGTGGTTTTACTCGGAGAGGCCCATCACGGATGTGCCTGTCGCAGAGTCTTTCGAGGGTTTTCAGTAAGAAGGATGTGAGGCTTATAGGTATATACGCCTTGGTAAAAACTGATTACACGCAATGTAATCAGTTTTTCCAGGTTTGAGTATGAAGATGACTTTCACCTCCCGCCATGCAAGAGGTATGTATCTGAGTGCTAGGCAGGCCCGATAGATCTCCAACAGCCATGGTGTTAGATAATCTACCCCCCACTGCAGCAGGGCTGGGAAGATGCCATCCAGCCCCGCCGACTTGAAAGGTGTTGATAGCCCATTTTATCCGGTCTACTGTTACTATGTTGTGGGCTCTTGACCAATCTTGATCCGTTGGAGTCCATTCGGTACCCGCCTCCCACGTCCTGTCCTCCAGGATTTGACAGTCCGGGAAGTGAGTTTCGAGGAGGACCTTGCTGGTTTCATAGTCAGTTTATGTGTATGAGTTGTCGGGTTTTTCAGCGCGCCGAGGGTTCGGTCCTGATCGGTTGATAGTATCTTCCGTACCCTGGCGGCTTCATTGTTTGTCTCGATGGATTCACAGAATTTCTGCCATGCCGATCTCCTGGCGGTTCTAATCTGTTTTTTGTATACATATTGGGTCTCTTTGTATATCTCCCAGTCTTCCGGGAGTCTCGTGTTTTTTGCTCTGTTAAATTGCTTACGTAGCGCTTCTCTGAGTTTACCAAGTTTAGCGTTCCACCAGGGGTTCCTCTCGTTCCTGCTTTGTGGCGCTCTTGATTTACAGCATGCGTGGTAAGCTTCGGTTATGTATTCGGATAATTTTGCTACGGTGTATTCTAATTGTGCTTGGTCCCTGGTTACCATGGTTACCATTGCTAGATGTCTAGCTAAAAGCGACGCCAGAAGGCTTTTATATCCGGGCACATTTGTGCGCCTAGGGTTTCGCCTCGGTGCGGGTTTTTTAGTGTTTGCAGTTAGTGTGAAGCGGATTCTTCTGTGGTCTGAGCAAGAAGGTTCGTCCGATACGTGCCAGTTTGTGATAAGGTTTGTCGCGTTTTCTGTAGCGAGTGTTAGGTCTATGATCGTTTGTCCGCGGACCGTGACGCAAGTGGGTTCTGAGCCGCGGTTAACAATGTTAAGATTAGTAGAGAATAAAAAGGTGGATAGTACCTCTCCTCTGGGGTTCGGTGTGTCACTGCCCCAAAGCGGGTGGTGGGCGTTTGAATCAGTGCAGATGATCAGGTCCAAATCGACGCGCTCACAGTGCTGCACCAGGTCAGCCAACTCCTTTGGCGGGCAGTCGGTGTCGTCGCCTGTCATGTATTCCGAGGCCAGTACAACATCCGGAACGCTAACTTCGGTTTGGAGCCTGACAGCTGTCAGATCTCTGGAACAGAATTGGGTCAGTGGCGTAAAGGGAATTTCATTGGGTATGTAGATGCAGGTTCTTGGCTTATCTGAGCCATGTGTGTCGAGAATTGTCTTACCTCCGATGTTACCGAGGCCACATATCCTGTTGTTCCTGATCCACGGCTCCTGGATCAGTGCGATGGTTCGGGGCTTTACCTCCAGTGCCCTGCGTAAGCTAGCCGTGGCAGTCTGGCTATGCTGGAGGTTTGTTTGGATGATGTTGATGGGTATTGGTGGAGGTGGAGTGGATTTAGTCGGAGACGGATCCATCAGAAAGTCCCTCCGTCTCCACCTCCCGGTAATGCTCGTCGTCATGCTCACCACCCGGCGATGAGGCAAGAAGCTGCACGTTCCAGCCGGGTGATGCGGGCAGTGTTGGTTCGTCGTCATCGGCCATTGCCGCTCGAGCCATCTCCTCCTCGAGTTGGACAATGTCCGTGTCGCTCGTCTGTGTATTTGTCGGTTCTGTCGTCATAGTGCTAGTGTTATCAGTCTGGGTGTCAGAGGGTCGGGTCGTGGGCCAGAAGCGAACGTATATCGACCCTAAGAGGTACGATATCCGTCGCTCCCGCCCCAGGACCTTTTCGGCTTCCTCCGGTGGTAACCCCAGGGTCAGGTAAGTCCCCTGTCGTTCGCCACCGACGGTTGTCGCCCTATACAGTGACCACCTACTAATGTCATACCAGGTATTCTGACGGATCAGAATACCGTGGAGCTTGCCCACGTCACCTCTGTAACGAGGGACGAAGAGCGAGGCTCGGACACGGGTGGGCACGTCGGTCTGTTTCAGTACCGTCAGTGTAAGGTCGTTGTCGGGAAGTTTGATGTGGGGAACATTCTGGGTCAGCCAGGTCAGAGCATTTTCGTCTTCGCACCATAGCTACACCGTGCCTTCCGCTATACGTGGGTATCCGCGGAAGGCCGGGAGCGGTGTCGTCGAATCCGTGTCCAACATTCTGTCCTCTAGTGCGGTCTTTATGTGCTCGGCTTCTTGTCGGGTCAGTTCTCTGCCGGGATGGGGAAGGCAGATTGCTACTGCCAGCCGCGCAGGAATATCCTTCGTGGCCCGCGCATAGGTCCTCTGCCCCCCCTGAGCGGAGTGAATTCTCACTCGCTTGGCATCCCCCTGAAGTGTACTTGGCGAGGCCGTGTCGTCGGGGCGCACCCTTTTCAGTGGTGCTGTCCCACTTGGTCCAGGTTGCGGGTTTGGGGAGCTTGGCACGGTCTGTTTAGTCTTTCGTGCGGCTCCACCGCGTTTGCTCCTGGTGTGTCTGGATTTGGGTCCGTCGTGGGTTTTGTCAGTATCTTGGGGTCGGTTTGCGGCCCTGGCAGAATCTATCGCTTGCAAAGGCATTTCGCTCTGGGTTGCCCCTTCGCGTTACTGCCTCCGCTCGCTTTGGTCCGCGTCCGGTCGCTGTTCGCGCTGGGTTCCCTCCACGCGTACTTGCGGCTGTTCGCGTGACCCCGTGTCCGGCCGCTTTTCGCGCTGGGTTGCCCCTACGCGTACTTGCGGCCGGTCCCGTGGCCCCGCGTCCGTTAGCTTTTCGCGCTGGGTTGCCCCTACGCTTACTTGCGACTGGTCGCGTGGATCCGCGTCCGGCCGTTTTTCGCGCTGGGTTTCCCCTACGCGTACTTGCGGCTGGTCGCGTGCCATCTCTTCAGCGTCCGATCGCGCTACGCTCTGGCTGGTGCCGTCGCGGGTGTTGCGCTTTCGGTCACCTACTTTCCTCTCGCGGGCTAGGATTTTTCCGCGCTTACTCAGCAGGCGTACTCCTTCCACTACAGCCGGGAGAGTTGTAGAACTGCCAGTTCCACTTTCTTTCCCCGAGTCTGTCTGTCCGTGCTGGTCTGGGTCTTTGTCTGGGTAATTGGTGCTGCTTCGCACGACGCTCTGTTGCCAGGGGTTCGTGGGAGGCATACACCGTGTAGCGGGTGTCGCAGTCGGGGTCGAGTCAGTTGGCGCGTTGGACGCAGCCGACGTCGAGTTTATGGGCGCGTTTGTCGCAGCCAGTGTTGTGGGCGCTAAGTCAGCAGCCGGCCGCGCTGTAAAGCGCGGCAGAAGTTGGTCAACTATGCAGTTTGATGCTCCCCCCATACTACGCTGGGAGCTGACCGCCGAAGCGGTGTGGGATTTCCCGGCTTGGCCGGGACCCACCTGGGTAGTCGTCTTCTCATTCTGCATTTTCATTGAATTAGGGGGTGGGCTTTTATTGGAATCCGAGGTTACCCTTCCTCGGGGGCCGACGGGATTAAGGGGATAGGAGGGAGGGAGTTTGATGGATAGGGATGTGGGTTTCTTGGGGGTCAACCTAGGCCTGGGAGTTGACCTGGGGATTTAAGGATCGACGGGATGTGTACGGATAGGAAGGGATGGCTTGTTTAGGTAACGGGCACATGGGAAAGTGGTGTATGGGTTACCCTAGGCCTGGGGTTTGGCTTTCGGGAACTTCTCTTGTCCGGGATCTTTTTAAACAGATGCCCCGACCACAGGGTCGCCACAGTAAAGATAGCTGCGGTCCCGCCGCCGGGGTTGGACTATCCGCAACCTGCCCACCCGCTCGGTTGCATGAGAAGAAGTGCCTGGCAGTCCGGGTCGTCCCACCACGGATGTACGTATACATTCGCTTTGAGTCGACCCAGCCTTCCCCGAGGGTTCTATGTTCGACTTCTTGTATGTTTTTTTTATGTATGTTCACCGATATCTCCGTCAATTGTGGACCGATTTTGAAAATTCTTTTATTGTTTGAAAGAGTATGTTCCGAAATTGGTCCCATTTTCATTTGGTGAAGATCTGATGAAGAACTTCGAAGATATACAACATAACTCTTTAATAAATAACGGCAAATCTCTCGGGACTGCTGCAATCGCATGTCTGTTTATTGTTTATACTATTTCATAACATACCATCACGCCAGTACGCTCTTAAGGGGTAAGCAGATCTCTCATTTGATCGGTTTTGTTCAAGTTTCATGATATTCGGGTAATCTATTCTGGCGTTATAATAATAAAATAACTTACTAAACAACTTGTCTATTATGTAGGTACAACTAAAAAGTGAAAAATAAAAAACTTTTTGTCTTTCGTAGGTACCATTTTTTGCGTTACGGACACCGACTTCCAAATACAAAGTTGTTTTCACTTTGTAGTTTTCTTATTTGGAAGTCGGTAGTATTTTTTTGTAAAAAAGATTTTTTACAAAATAATTCTTTAAAAAAGTGGGGCAAAGACTATCTGGAGGAATTTATGGGTAGTCTTTGCCCAGCAGTAAGACAGGGACAAATTGACAAAAAAAAATATTATAACTGTAATATTATTTGAAACAGATTTAACATTCAATCTGATGTTTATTTTTTTTAAAGTGCCCTCATCTTACTATTAAAATGCTCTTGGTTTTCAGATTGCTGAGCGACTGTACACACAGGGTTATATCTCATACCCGCGTACTGAGACCACCAGCTACCCTGAGAACTACGACTTGTTGTAAGTAGAATAATCATTTTAAGGTTTAGGACACTTACCATAATATAGAGTTAAGACTGTCAGGATGCTTACCAATACCACAGATAATATAATACTAGCATACAGATGCCTCATCCCATACAAGGAAATCGATTGCGTTTGGTTCTGTTCCACGGCGATAGATCAGATAACCATCTATATATCCGTGGAACGGAACCAAACGCAATCGATGTACAAAAAATAATTAGTTTAATCAGTACAGTACCTCGGCACGGTTTCTTTGTATGGGATGAGACATCTGTATGCTATTATTATATTGTCTGTGCAAATACTATTTTTTATTTATTTGTCTAGACTTGTGCATAATAGTACGACGGCGGAGTCATAGGAAAAGTCGAGAAATCCTTGTCATGTTGACAAATGTGCCTATAGTTTCCTATTCGTTTAAAATTACTGTCTGCCAAGACACTGGATTGGTCGATGTGGTGAGACCTGAGGGGAGGCCTATGTTCAGCGGTGGACGTCTTTCGGTTGAAATGATCATTATTATGTCAACTACAGTTGATCACACCATGGTTAATGAAGTAAAATGAAGTAATTTAGCCTGATAATTTAATTGACTATGTATCAGTATTCTAAGAGAACAGTAGTGCTATTCTATAAAAATCTCACGGTGATGACTTAGGTGAAGTAAGCTAGAAGAAAGCTGTCAATCCCTAGCCACAGATAATATAATACTAGCATACAGATGCCTCATCCCATACAAAGAAACCGCGCTGAAGTAACTAGCGTTTTTCGTCTGATTAAACCGATTATTTTTTGTACATTGTTCGCGTTCGGTTCCGTTCCATGGTCATAGATAGATGGTGTTAGCAGCGACTTGTAAGTAAAAGGGTTTACTTGGTGCATGAATATCTTTTTCTTAAAATACAGTGAAGATTTGTTTTATAGTAATTTTTTGCACGTTTTTACAGTTTCATTGCACCAAAATGTATAAATACAAAGGGGAATGCCCATTTTGTAAGGGAACTTGGGCCCCTTTGAAAAAATGGTTGTATCTTGATGAATTTGGTTGTATATTGTAGAAAACACGTTATATTCATAATTAGAAAACATTTCTTATTTATTTTGTGGGGTTCACGAGAAATAACGATGTTTCTGTTCTTGAAATGAACCCTTATTACAAATCAATAAAGTGCATACAAATGTCCAAGTGAAGAAACCTGATCTGTTGTTGTCTGTACATAAAGAGTAAAGGACACGGATGGAAAAAAACATAAAATCTAAATCCTATTTTTGGATAATATTGAAATCGCAGACACGATACCTCATAAGGGGCCTGCGTATGGGCAATCTCCTTTAAACAATCGAGTGGAATGCCTCAGACAATTAACCGCGCCATCAATCAATTTTAAATGATCGGTTCATATAATCTTTAAAATATGAATTAAGTGCACAATATTCCATAATTTTGTGCTTAGGATAGTTAATTAAACAAGAACATAAAATTTTCAGGGTTCCTTACCCAAAGGGTAATAACGGGACCCTATTACTAAGACTCCGCGGTCCGTCTGTCTGTCTGTCTGTCCCTCTGTCACCTAGGCTGTATCTCATGAACCGTGATAGCTAGACAGAAAATTTTCACAGATGAAGTATTTCTGTTACCACTATAACAGCAAATACTAAACACAGAATAAACTAAATATTTAAGTGGGGCTCCCATACAACAAACGTGGTTTTTGTGCCGTTCTTTGCGATAATGGTACGGAACCCTTCGTGCGCGAATCTGACTCGCTCTTGGCCGGTTTTTATGTTCAATTTCAGTAAATGTTAAATTTACACACAATTCAATAACAACTCTGTGCATGTCGCGCCATCTAGTGAGATTAATTTGAACCGGGACCCGTGCCCTAGCATATTGGTTGGAATGACAGCTTACTTCGAGTTCACTTCACCTAAGTCATCGCGGTGAGATGTCTACAGAATTGACCGGCTGGTGTCATGTTATGTCCTGTAAACTGTTATGCACGCTACCCAAAACACGGGACTTGGCGAAATGTGAGTGAACTGTTGTGACACCCCAGCGGAATCCCTCGGAGAATAAAGACGCAATATTATATTATGTATCCCAACAAAACAAATCAACCTTTCTTTCCTTCCCAGGGGCACTCTCCGCCAACAACAGAACTCCAACAAGTGGGGCGCGGAAGTTCGCGCGATTATCGCCAATGGCATCAACCGCCCGAAGAAAGGACATGACGCCGGTGACCATCCCCCTATCACTCCTATGAGGGCTGCTGGTAAGCATCTTTTAATAATATTTTTTTATAGAATTTGGCGATACATGAAAAGGAATAGCTTTAGGGTTCGGCCCATAATCGCATTCAGCCAAGATTCTAGGTCAACATATAAAGTCGTTAACATCTGTGTACCAAAGTATTTCAAAACGAAACAGGAAAATTTAAAGGCAGTGTGACTAACACGATCAAAACAAACGTATCGCGGTAAGAGGCGTCCTTGACCCTTTCACTTGGCTCTATTCAGTAATTAATTCAGCATCATCTGCCTAGCCTTTTCCCAACTATATTGGGCTTCCAGTCTTACCGGATTCAGGTAAGTACCAGTGTTTTATATGGAGCGACTGCCTATCTGACCTCCACAACCCAGTAACTGGGTAACACGGTACCCCTTGACAAGACTGGTGTCAGATCTCAAGCTTCTGACTACCCGTAACGACTGTCAAAGATTTTCAAATAACAGCCGGGACCAACGGCTTAACGTGTTTTCCGAGGCACGGAGGAAACTCGGTATGTTGGAATGGTCACCCATCCACGGACCGACCTCGTCAAGCGTTGCTTAACCTTGATGATCGACCCGTGCGGCTGTTATTATTTAGCCACGAGCTCCTCTATTCATTAATTAATTATATAAATAAAACACATCATTATTATTGTTTATTAATTATTCAGTAATTAATTAATAAACAATAATAATAATGTGTTCTGCCCACTGCCACTTACTGCGGAAACTTTATGTTAACAAATAACTATAAGAGACCTTTCTCATTTCCAGTGGAATCCGACCTAGAAGGCGACGCGTGGCGTATCTACGACTACGTGACGCGGCACTTCATCGCCACCCTCTCCCGCGACTGCAAATATCTGGCCACCGTCATCACGTTCGAGATCGGCTCCGAGACCTTCAAGTACACCGGCAACACGCTCGTCGATGCCGGCTACACCGAAGTCATGCATTGGCAGGTATGACTTTACTTACGTACATAACTTCACGCCTGTATTCCACGAAGAGAAACGCAGAAGTGCACCTATAGTACACCCACATTTTGCCAGTTATTTAAGTTCCATGTAATGAGGGGTGAGAGGGGTGGTGGGCTAAAGGGTGTGGATGGGTGGGTATTGCCTTCAACCGAGCACAAGCCCAGACTCAGGCCTCCTACTGAGAAATTCCAGGTGGAAAAATAATTTACTCGAGCTAGGAATCGAACCAATGAGGTCCTGCTTCATGCTCATGGTAAGTATGGAGGACGCGAGAGCGTCTCCATTGCATCTCCCTTACGCGTTCCACCCGTAAGGGAGATGCAATGGAGACGCTCTCACGCCCCTAGCCACCGCAGGAGACGCCCTGGGCGTCGGGCGTCGCAAGCCGATTCGCCACCGCAGACGCGGGCTTGCGGGCGGCCAGTAATGGGTAGCTCGTTGTGCGATAAGGATCAGGGTGGTGACCATAAGCTCTTAGAGCGGTATCAATTTGAGATCGAATAAGGGGCAGATGTATCTGACTTGTATACATCTGTCACTTACTTGATATCAAATTGATACCGCTCTAAGAGCTTATGGTCACCCCCCAGGCCCGAGTTGATGAAGGCGCTTAATGTTGCACGCGCGCCTCAAAGAGATGTCAGCAAAAACTGACGGGGTCCGCTAGGGCCGATGCCTGTCTGGGTCGCGGATAAATTTGAAAGAGAGTTTGCACATTGGTATTTTCTACAGTTTTTCCTCAGATAAAAGTTATCTAAAACCCCTTTGTACAGTGGGATTTTCCCTTCGGCTAAAATGACGAACTGCCATGCAATTTTTCTCCTCCTTTTTGACCCTTTGCGGGGATGAATTTTCGAAAATCCAAGTGCTAAAGTTGGCGAAAATAAATACACAATACTGTCGGCTAATAAAGTACATTGTAGTCTCATCTACTTTCAACGAAAGTTGAGTAACTGAGAACTATCACTCCCACTCACACTATCATTGTATTGACTCTTTATTGCTGTGTTAATTTACGGAGAGTCTTACCCTTATATTGTAAGTAATTTCCTCCACTCGTATCAATTAAATTGACGGATTCATTGAGATTATTCAAGGGTTTTTCAGTCGCCATGGCGACTAATTAGTGTTTGAGTTGAACTAAAGCCTATTTTCATAGCCTTCAAAAAGACTTTGAAAATAGGCTTTAGTTTTATTAGCTAAGATTACAAGATGATGATATGAAAAATGTCACAATAATTTTAAACCCTTGTGTTGATTTTAACAGGCATTCGGCAAAGACGAGTTCGTGCCTGTTCTGAACGTGGATGACGTACTGCGCGCTCATGACCATAGACTGGTGGAATGTCAAACTTCACCGCCTGAATATCTTACTGAGTCTGAGGTAAAAAATGTGTCTTTTAACTTGTTAAATTTAGCACTCTTGATTATAAAAATCTCAGCACTGTTTACCAACTACTAAATAATAATATTAATAATAACACTAACGGGGAAAAGAGCTCGCACCTCTCTCTTGCCTTAATTGGCTGGAGTAATGTAATAATATATTTAAATACTAGTTGACCCGGAAAACTTTGTTTTGCCATAAAAACACCAAACATTCATCTACCCTACCAACCCTACCCTACCTTCCCTACTTACCCTACTGACCCTACCTAACCTACCTACCCTACCCTACCTATTTAGGTGAGGTACCAATCTTTTTTTTCTTTTTTTTTTTTCATAAGAACCTTCTCCTAACAATAACAAACACCAAAAAAATGCTGTTCTCGAGATTTGCAACACATAGTACAGAATTAATACACATAGTACATGAACTATTATTGTAATAAATAAGAAATCAATAATAAAATAAATGCGATCAATAGAATGAAGTCTGACATAAATGAATAGAAATTAAGTAAGGGCCGCTAGTTTCTTAACAATAGTACATTGTGATACAAGGGTGGAAAGTAGGTTATTGCAAACGAGCTGTCATTAACAAGCCCGAGCCGAAGGCGAGGGTTTTTAATTACACGAGTTTGCAATAACCTACACACCCGTGTATCACACGACGTTTTTCAATACAGTTGTGAGAAATAGTAAAAACAAATCAAAGAATTAGATTTGTTTATTCACAAAAAATAAAATTTTCAATATGGCGCGATTTTGCAACTGGACATATATTTTACAAAGAAAACAGCCTATACAGCCTTTTCGATTTTTGACAAACGTTGATGTGAAAATAATTAACTTAAAACTGGTAATTAAATATATTAAACAACTATTTAAAAACTTTTGAGAATTCAATGCTAAAACGTACGGAATCATTCATTTTTCCTCGTATAAAATCTATCCCAATTTATTCCATGTATGAAAACTCCTTGTTACTAAACTTTTTTAAATTGACTTATAAATAATGGCGCGTTTTTGCAACTGAACATTTTTTTTTTCAACGAAAACATTTGTCAAAAATCGAATAGGCTGTATAGGCCTATACAGCCTATTCGATTTTTGACAAATGTTGATGTGAAGATAATTAAATTAAAACTGGTAATTAAATATATTAAACAACCATATATAAGACTTTTGAGAATTCAATGCTAAAACGTACGGAATCATTCATTTTCCCTCGTAGAAAATCCATCCCATTTTATTCTATGTATGAAAACTCCTTGCTACTAACCTTTTTTAAATTGACTTATAAATTTAAAACTAAACTGCAAACATAATGATCGAGCTCGTAAACAAAAGTCACGACCGCGTAATAGAAAGATGCCTATGCGTAAGATTTAACTTTCGAATCATAATTATAGCCTCTGAAAGTACGCCATGTTTAACAACTGTATTGAAAATGTATTTTTTTTTGGGCGTGAAATAGTTTCATTTTAGATCTGCTTCGATTTTCGATCACTCAGGATACAACACTATTTTTATGTAACGATAGAGTGGCAACCCCAAACGTCAGTTTCGTCTACGAAATAAAAAATCAGAATATAGTTGGAATAGGCTAACCAGATATTTTATGTTACCCAGGTAATCACGCTGATGGAGAAACACGGCATCGGTACGGACGCGTCAATCCCCGTGCACATCAACAACATCTGTCAGCGTAACTATGTGACAGTGGGCAGCGGCCGACGACTGGTGCCCACTAACTTAGGCATCGTGTTAGTGCACGGATATCAGAAGGTAAGAGGAAAGCTAGGACATTTCTTATACTGCCACGAACTATGTATAATGAGAGTAAACAAACAAGCCATGTTTAAGAATTTAGTTTGTCAGTATTTAATGTCGAGAGAGCAGTGGTGGCGTTAGTTAAGGCCGTACCCTGACCAAAAAATCAGCATGAGATATGAGCATTCCTATTGGCCTAGCGGCACTGGTGGCGCATGAATTACGGTAGTGAATACGCCCAGATTTTAGAATAAAATCTTTATAATATCGAATATTAGTCTTTTGAAAAAAATTAAACTTACAAAATGTTCGTTATCAAATTGTCTATCCATTAGTGTTAGTATAAAAAATAATTAATTAACACTTTACGAGGAGATGCATGCTATCAATAATTATTTCACATTTTTATGGTTTTGTTGGAAGGAGATTAGTGACACATACCTCTATAAAAAAAAAGTGTACTACCATTTTAGAATCAATATTATGTAGAAATTAAATGTATTTTTATTAATTGATATATCTTATTAAATAAAGAGTAGATAGCTCTTAAAAACTGCACAAAATTCGACTAGCGCGGCGTTTTGCTCGGGGAGGCGCCTTAAACATAAAACCCCCTTTCCAGATCGACCCCGAACTCGTTTTACCAACAATGCGCTCAGCTTTAGAAGAACAACTAAATCTCATAGCGGTCGGCCGCGCAGACTTCCACGCGGTTCTCACTCATACCACGGAGATCTTCAGAAGAAAATTCCAGTACTTTGTGAGGTCTATAGAAGCTATGGATCAGCTGTTCGAGGTCAACTTCTCTTCGTTGAAGACTAGCGGGAAAGCGCTGTCGAGATGTGGCAAGTGTAGGCGGTATATGAGATATATTCAGGTGAGTTTTAAAAAGCATTAGTATTTGAAAATTCGTATGTGCCACAGTTTGATGTCACAGGAATATACGTGTTTTTTACTTAATAATCCCGCCCAATCCCATAAAATAGGAAATATACATGAAATAAATTATTCATTAAAAATCTTTTTCTAAAACAAGATTTTTTCGTATTCTTCTCAGCAAACCCTTTCATTTGATACCCATAACATGGCAGTGCACAAAAAATAACTAGTCCGCCATCTTGGGCTGTCCGCCATATTGGATTTAGAATGACGTCACTTAGCTAACCATGCATTGTCATCCAAACTAAACGTCTATGCAAAATTTCATAGGATAACTGCTTCAAAATTCAGTTGCAAGATTTGACCCGAACACACTTACATACATACATACATTGCAAGTTAAATAAAAGCTTGTAATTTTTTTTTGTTGTTTGCCGAGTTTAACGTTAAAAACAAAACAAAAAAACATAATCAAAATTGATTGAAAACGAACGAGATATAAAAATATTAAGAAATATCCCTCTATACAAAAACGCCGTTTTCCATGGCAGTTGTATGGCAGTCGTGCTATCTGACGTCAGATGGCACGTCGGACTTCTCTTTCTAATCATTCCCTATTGAATTTGTCTGTCACTTCCAGGCCAAACCCGCCCGCCTCCATTGCTCGCACTGCGACGACACGTACGGCCTACCGCAGAACGGCACGGTGCGCATCTACCGCGAGCTCAAGTGTCCTCTCGATGACTTCGAGCTGCTGTCGTGGTCTTCTGGCAACAAGGGCAAGAGCTTCCCGCTGTGTCCGTACTGCTACAACCATCCGCCTTTTAGGTTTGTTGCTTTTTTAAATTATTATTATAGATAGGCTTGCGCTTGACCACTATCTCACCTGATGGTAAGCTATGATGTGGTCGACGGTGAAGCACGCTTGCCTTGAAGTAACCTGTTCACTCTTGACTTAAAGACCCCTAGATTGTAGCTATCGGGAAACAGACTCCGGCGGGGAATACCACTCGTTAGCTGTACGCATAATGAAAGTATTTCCAAAACGTTTAGTGTGTATGGTTGGGATGTCCACCATGTACCGATGGCGCATCGCCTTACGTCTTGTAGTCCGATGATGAAACGGGCTGGGCGGAATTTGGTCATGCAATTCCATCACACCCTCCCCGAAGTGTAACCGATAAAAAACCGACAAGCTGGCAACTCGGCGACTAAGTTTCTGGAGCTTTGACCTGACCATTGCCTCATTGCCGATGAGCGTCTTGGCCTCTTTTTCGATCGACTCTAGTGCATCAAGCTGGGCTTTGGCAGATCCGTCCCAGAGGTGAGAACAGTACTCCATGCAAGATCGAACTTGCGCTTGATACAACTTAAGCAGCTGCTCTGGCTGTTGTTATTCTTCTATTTGTCACATATAGGTTTCTGATATAGCCCGGAGAATTGCCAAACTTCAATGACAATGGGCAGATCGCATTGCTCGCAGTACAGATGCTCGATTGGTCAGAACATACGGGTTCTGGAGTGGCGATGGCGAACCGGAAGATGCAGCGATTAAAGGCCTTCCACCAGGTAGACTGATGACCTGGGCAAGGCTACAGGAACCCGCACAGGACCGGTCGATTCGACGATCCTTGGGGGGTCTGTTTCCAGCAGTAGACGTATTTGATGATGAGCTTAAGTCTCCTCTCGACAACTTCGAGCTGCTGTTGTGGTCTTCCGGCAACAAGGGCAAGAGCTTGCAAGCGAAAAGATTAAAATATAATTATTATAAAGCAGACTATGAACAGATTAATTGCGACTTGTGTAAAATTGACTGGAATCAGACTTAATGGGCTCCCAGTGGACCAGTGCGTCAATATATTTTACAATAATATTTTTGGTACAATAAAAATCTATACTCCTACTAGCCATTCTCAGTCATTTAGATTTGAAGTCTGGTTTTTCAGATCATGATTACAGATATTTAGAGAAATAAAAATAGGCCTGTATTAAATGGATAACGAAACCATTCAGATTACGAGCAGTTCTCTTTTCCTAGGCAGAGGTTCCAAATGAAGTGGAAAAAGTGTTATAGTCGATATGCTAGTGGTGTCGAAGATAACATATGGAAGAATGTCAGGAATTTATGGAGTTATGTTAATCGCAAATCCAATGATAAATGATAAATTATTTTATTTCTGTAAGTTGGTTTGTACAAACACTTTTACATGTCGATCATATTTTTAAAACTAGATGAGGTCGGCGTTTCCTATCTGACTACTCTGAGAAGAAAGGCCGAAACAAACTCAGGGGTCACAGTCTCTTTTAAAGTCCAGACAAAAATCTTGGTTAGATCATGTGAAGATTGATGAAAAAAAATCTTGGTTAGATTGATGTCTGAAATGGTCTTTTGAGGAAAGAACCAGCCAGATTGAGTGGCCTTGTCCAGTCAGTGCACGTATTTGTCAATAACCGAGCTCAACGATTCGACGAACAATACAAAAGAAAGGATATTCGGGTAGGCCGCATAAACTACTCAAACTGCCAGACCACGATTAAAAACTAAGATAAATTAAAAATAAAAACAAAAAAAAAATAAAGAATGGTCCACATACTCTTCACATTCACAATAATTAAAATAAAATAATATAATACTTTAAAAAGTAAATATTCTTGTCATTGCAAAAAAAACAAAAAAAAAAATGGTGGTATACCAGCCACGGTATTTTACAAAAATGTAAATTCCAGTGACCCAAATTCGACTTGTATTATGTTCCCAGACTTTTTTCATGCGGTTTGTGAAGCTACCACTTTTAATGACGGTGAATGGTCGCCCCCCGAAACGTGTTTAGACAAATGCGATATTATTAACCGTACCACTTTCAGTCCTGATCAAGTACTGCAAGCTTTGATATTATTGGATGTTTCAAAGGCCCAGGCCCAGATGGGTTGCACCTTACAATATTACAAGATCAGCTGTTAGTTTTTACATTAATCTAAACCATATTTAATAAATGTTAATAAATTACTGAGGATACATTTCCTGAAGATTTTCCCAGTACAGTAACAGGTAATAAACCCGATGTTGAAAACTATCGCCCCATATCTACCCAGATTGCTTTATCCATGGTTTTCGAGAGACTTGTACACAAAGCAATTTACGCAACCATTCATAACATGTAATTCTCACACAACAACATAGATTTGTTCAAAAAAGTTCTACTGTTACAAATCTATTAACTTTTACAGATTACTTGTTCAATAATATGGATGAACAGGTACAAGTAGATGCAGTGTACACAGACTTTTGTAAGGCTTTTGATAAGGTCGATTATGAGCTGCTTCTGAGAAACCTTGCGTATAATGGCTTTCGTTGGGACCTACTTTGCTGGTTTGCATCATACAAAGACAAAGATATTTTATTTCAAGTAGGCCACCAAGCGGCACTTTTGAACGTTAAAATAATAATAATTGATTCTACCGTGCATTCGGAAAGTAGCTTGTAATGGAGAAGAATGCACAAGAAACTCCATACTTACTCTTTTAAAAAAAAAAAATACAATATTTAGGTACATAAGTACATACCTTGATGAATGAAATTGAGTTTATACAATTACAAATATACTTATACAGTCTTCAGAAGGTCCAACAATAATTCAAAACAATAATGTTCCGCATATCACTTGTTTTTGCGGCCTAGTGGCTGTGGAGCTGGACTAGCATTTAGCCAAGCATTTTTATCAGTGATGTAATCCCCCAACTTATAATATGCCAGCCTGCATAGTGTGCGTTTTATGCAAGTTTTAAATTTCGTCTCATTCAGTTCAAGAATGTGAGGAGGAATTTTATTGTAACATTTTGTACAGTACCCCATGAAAGATGAGGCTACTTTAGCCAGTCTGAAACCTGGTTGAACTAATTGGTCCCTATTTCTAGTAACATAATCATGTCTGTCGCCGTTTTTACTAAAAAGATGTAAATTCTTTCTCACGTACATGATGTTTTCATAAATATATTGACAAGGAACCGTCATGATGTTAATGTCCTTAAACAGTTCCCTTAGAGAATCGCGCCGGCGAAGATTGTATATCGCTCTGATGGCTCGTTTTTGCAGAATAAAAATTGACTCAATGTCTGCAGCCCTTCCCCATAGTAAGATACCGTAAGACATTATACTATGAAAATAACTAAAATAGACTAGTCTGGCGGTATCCACATCCGTTAACCGACGAATCTTTCCAACAGCATAAGCTGCCGAACTCAGCCGCCCCGCAAGGGATACCAAATGAGGACCCCATTGCAACCCCGAGTCTAGCGTGATCCCCAGGAAAACCGTTTTATCGACGAATTCTAGCTTCTCCTTGTTTAATATAATGTCACAATCAGTACTTTTGACATTCGGCAAGGAAAATTTTACGCACTTGGTTTTTTTACCATTTAAAACTAAATTATTGGCAGTGAACCAATCCTGAACCTGCCGTAGCGCGTTATTTACGTCGTCAACCTGACAAGTACGTCTATTTATTTTAAAAATTAAAGATGTGTCATCAGCAAATAACACCATGTTAAGTTTGTTTTCCAATAAACGGGGTAAATCGTTAATGTACACTAAAAATAAGAAAGGACCTAAAATTGAGCCCTGGGGTACACCCATTTTAACGTTTAACCCGGACGAATTCACACCGTTTATTTGAACTAATTGCTGTCTATCATTCAAATAAGATTTAACCAAACTTAACGCTGATTGACCTAGCCCGCAATGCTCAAGTTTCAGAAGTAATGTTTCATGATTAACGCAATCAAACGCCTTCGACAGGTCGCAGAAGATACCTATGGCATCCTGCGAATCTTCCCACGCATCAAAGATGTGTTTTAATAGAGCGACACCAGCGTCAGTTGTACAACGTCCTCTGGTGAAACCATACTGTCTATCATGCAAGATGTTATTCGTATTAAAATGAATGAGCATTTGATTTAGCATTATCCTCTCAAAAACCTTGCTGAAAACCGGCAACACGGATACTGGTCTATAATTATTTGTGTCTTTACTGTCCCCGGATTTAAAAAGTGGTATAACCTTACTATATTTCATTAGATCCGGAAAAACGCCTTGATCCACACACAAATTGAAAATCAACGCTAAGTACGGCGCTATAGTCTGAATTATGGAGGTACAAGCTTTGATGGACATTCCCCACAGATCTTCAGTCGGTTTGATCTTGATTTGCTTAAAAGCTTTTATTACTGTCATGGGGTTTATATGTGAAAAGTTAAATACAATCGGGCAGGCTGAAACGTTCGCGTTTAATAATCCAAAAGCAAGCGAGGGCGAAGAATTTAAAGTTTCAGTAGTTTTAATTGGGATGTTGGTAAAGAAATTAACAAATTCTTGCGCAACTTTTTTGTTATCTCTAATAAGTCCGTGTGTGGTCTCAAGCGTGTAATCACTACTATTTCTTTTATTCCTATTCGTTTCATTGTTTATAATCTTCCAAACCGTCTTGATTTTATTTTCTGCTAATTTAACCTTATTGCTAATGTACAAGACCTTAGCTGCCTTGCAAGTATTTTTAAAAATTCTTGAGTAAGTAGCAACATACTTATTAAACGTTTCAGTGTTAATACAGGGCTTAAGGCCATATAGCTCGTAAAGTCTTTCCCTACTTTTTCTAAGTCCTGTAGTCGCCCAGTCACTGAATAAAAACTTAGGGCATATAGTTTTAGTTTTCTTCTTAAAAGTGTTATTGAACTCTTTTTGAACCACTGAGAAAACTTCATCATACAAAATATTACCATCATTCACTGTGAGGTCCTGGTTGCTTAACTTACTGATTAAAGTGCTGTTAAATTTATTTAATTTACCGGATGTTATTGGTCTTGGTTGAATCTGCACTTGTTTTATTAGCATAATGGACTCAAAGGCTACCAGTAGCCCACTATGATCCGAAGGCAGATAATTTATAATGGCCTTGTCCAAGTAGTTGCAGCTACAAAAAACATTATCAATACATGTAGCAGAAGTCAGTGTAGTTCGGGTTGGTTCCATAAACACATGTGACAAATTAAATGATTTAAAGAGATTTACTAACCTACTGCTGTCTGAATTATCTTCTAGAATATTAATATTAAAGTCACCACAGACAATTATTAGTTTATTACCCATTGCAAGTTTTGCCAAAACATCTTCCATCACTGACTCGAATATAGAGTAGTTCTTATAATTAGGGGGTCTGTAAACGCACACTATGACATGCTTATCCAGCTCAACACAGGACAGTTCAACACTATGTTCAACTGATAGGTCTACTATATCTTTACGAGGTTTTGATTTAATACCATTTTTAATTAATATAAGTGAACCCCCACGCAACATAATATTTCTGTTAAAACAACTGCCCACAGTAGCTCATAGCTCTCAAACAGGTCGCAAAGAGTTGTTATTAAAGGCTAGGTCTAATTCAATCGGTGCGTTACTTCTGGTGTGCCACAGGGCTCTATTTTGGGACATCGGTTCTTGTTTCACTCACTCAAAATTTTTGCTATATGCGGATGACCTTATAATCTACAGACCCATTCGTGACCATACTGATACTGTGCTACTACAAGAGGTTTGTAACCGATTTTCTAGTTACCTTGTAAAAAACAAATTCCAGTTGGCACATCTAAGTTTAAGCTTATTATTAGTTCATAAAGAACAACAACACAGTACATCGCATATGGAAACAGTGTGTTGTACTACCAAGTTTAAAATTATTGTCAGCTTTCCGGGCTCCTAAACTAGGTACGCAGACCTGTAGTTTAGGAGCCAGACATTTTGCGCCTTCATTTATATAATGCAATACAACCGTGACTTTACTGATTGTTTACAGTTGTTGTTAACACAGCAAATGGAGTGAAAGATTGGTGTGTTTAGGAAGGTGTGTGTGTGTGAAATGTAAGCGTTTGATAAGCTTTCTATCAAGATTGGTTTGATAAAGTTATGATTCTATAGCATATAATATATTTTCTGTTTCATCATAAGTTAAGGTTAAAATCCATTTTTTTATTTACTTTTAAGTTCACGTAAGTACAACGGAATAGTTTTATTTATTTTATTATACATGCGTGAACTTTGAGCCAATAATTGTCGACTTGTAAATGAAAAACGACAGGGGCTTGTTTTACATATAGGGAAACCGTGGCGTCTTAGAAGGAGATTTTTGTGTAATGGAAGGCTGGAGTGTTTCCGCAGGACTGAACGTAGGACATATAGTTGCCTTACTGTGAGAACTTCGGCCTCAAAATATAACTGTTTGGTAGGGTAGTCTTTAGGTTTAAATAGCATCTTTAAGAACCGCTCGTTGTTCACGTTCTGCAGGGATCATTGCAGTTTTGTAAGTACCTCCCCACACCGGGATGCAGGACATAATGTTACACTGACAAATGCTGAGGTACACAAGAGTCAGAATTTTAGAATTGGCGGAGTGCCTGAGTTCTTTAAAAATATTTAAGTGTGTGTCTATTACATTCACAAAGAAAAGAAACTTTAAAATAATAATTACACGTTAGCTAACGCTATATTGCACAGAGTTCTGTCAGTAAAGGATCTGGGAATACTATTGGACTCTAAACTGTACCTTGATTAGCATATCTAGAAAATAATAAATAACGCTTACCGCATATACATGCGAAAAGTGTTATTTATTATTTTTATAATGAAGCCATACGGATTCGTTATGAGATCTTCCAGTGACTCCAAGCGCATAGAATACCTACATGAATTTGTATAAGTCATTAAAGTTTATATAGCGTTAAATAAAATTAGTATAGCGTATTCGAGCTGTGACCTAAGTCACAGCTCGAATACGCTATATTAATTTGGAATCTGCTTTATAAGAAAACATCGACAGTTTGGCAAAGACAAAGCCAAAAAGTCTTCGATACTACAATTTCGCACATGAGGTTATTCTGCCTGACAATCCTTTCATATATTTTTACAAGTTTTGTTTAGTTTCACCTGTTCCTCGTGTGCAAGTTAAATTTGACTCACTGTGCAAATTTCGCTCAGCTCAATTTTGTACATGTTTATTTTTCGTGACAATGCATTTTTTTGTTACTAACGGAAATCCACTTGTAAATGCTCTGCATACTGTTGATAATAATTTATATTTAATGTTAAACATTTATTTCCAGGGACATGAAGAAGGGTTTCGGCTGCAACTCGTGCACACACCCGACGTGTCCTTACGGCGTGAACTCGACAGGAGTGTCAGGCTGTGTGGAGTGCGAGTCGGGGGTGCTTGTGCTAGACCCCTCTGCGCCCAAGTGGAAGCTGGCGTGTAACCGGTATGTGTGACCTCATAGTGAACTAAAGGCTGTGTAGAGAAGGGGGACATCGTACTACAATGTTCGTAACCGGCCACTTTGATAAACGCTACGCGACTCGCGTAGGTGCCAAGCGAACACTGAACATTATAAAATGTTTACGAACCCGTATTGATAAAAAAGTGTGTCCTATTCTTATTCCATACTATAAAATTTAAATATTTTATTTTCATTCCAGTTGTGACGTAATAATAAATGTATTCGAGGACGCGACTCGTGTGACAGTGTGTGACACGGCGTGCGGAGTGTGCGGCGCGCAGCAGGTCACTGTGGAGTACCGCGCCGAGAGGACGCGCCTGCCCGCCGCCATCACCGAGATGACGGCCTGTCTGTACTGCGAGCCCACCTTTAGTGCACTGGTTAGTATTATTGTAGTTAGTGTTCAGCAGGTCACTGTGGAGTACCGCGCCGAGAGGACGCGCCTGCCCGCCGCCATCACCGAGATGACGGCCTGTCTGTACTGCGAGCCCACCTTTAGTGCACTGGTTAGTATTATTGTAGTTAGTGTTCAGCAGGTCACTGTGGAGTACCGCGCCGAGAGGACGCGCCTGCCCGCCGCCATCACCGAGATGACGGCCTGTCTGTACTGCGAGCCCACCTTTAGTGCACTGGTTAGTATTATTGTAGTTAGTGTTCAGCAGGTCACTGTGGAGTACCGCGCCGAGAGGACGCGCCTGCCCGCCGCCATCACCGAGATGACGGCCTGTCTGTACTGCGAGCCCACCTTTAGTGCACTGGTTAGTATTATTGTAGTTAGTGTTCAGCAGGTCACTGTGGAGTACCGCGCCGAGAGGACGCGCCTGCCCGCCGCCATCACCGAGATGACGGCCTGTCTGTACTGCGAGCCCACCTTTAGTGCACTGGTTAGTATTATTGTAGTTAGTGTTCAGCAGGTCACTGTGGAGTACCGCGCCGAGAGGACGCGCCTGCCCGCCGCCATCACCGAGATGACGGCCTGTCTGTACTGCGAGCCCACCTTTAGTGCACTGGTTAGTATTATTGTAGTTAGTGTTCAGCAGGTCACTGTGGAGTACCGCGCCGAGAGGACGCGCCTGCCCGCCGCCATCACCGAGATGACGGCCTGTCTGTACTGCGAGCCCACCTTTAGTGCACTGGTTAGTATTATTGTAGTTAGTGTTCAGCAGGTCACTGTGGAGTACCGCGCCGAGAGGACGCGCCTGCCCGCCGCCATCACCGAGATGACGGCCTGTCTGTACTGCGAGCCCACCTTTAGTGCACTGGTTAGTATTATTGTAGTTAGTGTTCAGCAGGTCACTGTGGAGTACCGCGCCGAGAGGACGCGCCTGCCCGCCGCCATCACCGAGATGACGGCCTGTCTGTACTGCGAGCCCACCTTTAGTGCACTGGTTAGTATTATTGTAGTTAGTGTTCAGCAGGTCACTGTGGAGTACCGCGCCGAGAGGACGCGCCTGCCCGCCGCCATCACCGAGATGACGGCCTGTCTGTACTGCGAGCCCACCTTTAGTGCACTGGTTAGTATTATTGTAGTTAGTGTTCAGCAGGTCACTGTGGAGTACCGCGCCGAGAGGACGCGCCTGCCCGCCGCCATCACCGAGATGACGGCCTGTCTGTACTGCGAGCCCACCTTTAGTGCACTGGTTAGTATTATTGTAGTTAGTGTTCAGCAGGTCACTGTGGAGTACCGCGCCGAGAGGACGCGCCTGCCCGCCGCCATCACCGAGATGACGGCCTGTCTGTACTGCGAGCCCACCTTTAGTGCACTGGTTAGTATTATTGTAGTTAGTGTTCAGCAGGTCACTGTGGAGTACCGCGCCGAGAGGACGCGCCTGCCCGCCGCCATCACCGAGATGACGGCCTGTCTGTACTGCGAGCCCACCTTTAGTGCACTGGTTAGTATTATTGTAGTTAGTGTTCAGCAGGTCACTGTGGAGTACCGCGCCGAGAGGACGCGCCTGCCCGCCGCCATCACCGAGATGACGGCCTGTCTGTACTGCGAGCCCACCTTTAGTGCACTGGTTAGTATTATTGTAGTTAGTGTTCAGCAGGTCACTGTGGAGTAATTATAGACTTAAACTACATCATTTATAAATGTGTATTATTTGCCACAGGTGGAGAAGCACCGCGCGGTGGCGTCCCGTGCGCCGGTGGGGCGGGGACGCGGCGGCCGGGCGCGCGGCAACAAGCACCGCAACAAGCAGCCCAAGGACAAGATGGCGCAGCTTGCCGCTTACTTCGTGTAGCACTAACGCTCATCATCATTTCAGCCGAAAAACGTCCACTGCTGGACATAAGCCACTCCCAAGCGTCGCCACACTAATCGGTCCTGTGCGTCTCGCATCCACCGGACACCTTGCCTCCGCAGCCTTGACCATGTCATCGCTTCATCTAGAGGGAGGCATTCATACATTACGACTTCCGATACGCGGTTGCAACTCCAGAAATTATCGGTCCCAACGACCATCCGTTCTGCAAGCAATGTGCACTTTAGTTTGGCAATCCTTCGAGCTATGTCGGTAACCCAACCAGGGTTACCGACATAGTCGACCGTGTTATAGTTGTCGTGAGTATGACCGTGTTATAGTTGTCTCTACGGTCAACTATAACACGGTCATAATGACTGTGTGAGTCGAACGTCAGAGTGATGTCACAGTACCAACACTGTGACGTCACTCTTACATTCGACTCTCGCTATTGGCGCATGAGACGAACGCGGAGTGCCGCGCTAGGTGGGAGCGAAGTGCACAGTTATTTAGAGCCCGTACCCGGCTTTCTATATGTGGTAAACCACTATCGCTGTCACCCCTCCTGTTATTGGCACTTCTGAGTTTATAGGCTAAAAGTACCAATAGAACCATAATATGAAACAATAATAATAAAACCATAGATTACGCAATGTTGAAATTTCAATGCCAGTAATAGGATTTCAGTAGCCTTTTTTATAATTTAATGAAAATATATGTATAATTACTGTTTCCCTGGATGAAATAACTCTTAAAATAAAGTTTATAATATTACCTTCGATGTCATTATAATTGTTGTATGCATTCAATATGGGAAGCACTCTCTTGAAGTGCCAATAACTGGTTATTTTCCCATACTCCTCTTTCATTTATGGTTTTGCGGTTTTTGACAAATTGTCTTTGGCCATAGCGTGTACGGCACGAGTTCATCATCATTGTGACAGTACAGTACTCCCAAATCTTATTGGTCGGGCTTACCATAGGATATCCTATGCGCAAGGCACGCCGCGGTGCTGTATTTTTGTATGAGATTTCCTACTGCGCAGCCATTGTAGCCCACTTCAGGGCGGCCAAGACGATTAGGAATTTCTGTACCGTATGCTGAATACGTGTACTGTCATTGAATACAAATCAATTGTATTTTGGGGAATCAGGGCAAGAAATACTGCATTCAAATTGCGTTTTACGTACTGGATATAAAACAATTTGTCATTATTATACTGTTTCACATTCTATACCGTTTTTCATCATTGTTTAATCATTTCATCATCTACATTTTCTGACCGGCTAACAATAATGGCCTGCGCAGACTGCCGGACGGGACGGCAGAGGAATTTATTTTTATCAATTGAATTTAACAGTTATCCAATCGAAATAAGGTATATATTTCAATGCTCGGTGATCGGCGTCTGAGCATCACAGCGCAGTTTTCTCTGGAGCACCGAGCATTGAAATATACTTACTTGTACCTTATTTCGATTGGGTAACAATTAAATTCTATTGTTACATTTAAAATGCTCTGCCGTCTGCGTAGGTCATTATATCGCGGACTTAAAATACTGATTTTAAAAAGATTATTATGCCAACTCGCTTGATCAGGTATCTGATTAACAGCAGCGAAAATAAGCAATGGAGATCATATAATCCTGAACCAATGGTATTATTGTAATTTATTTTACGATCTGAGCTGCATTTTCCACTTTTCAGGTTTTATAGATAGATTAAGAATAGGATATTCCTATATAATAATATACATTTGAAATTTAAGCAAGTTTATAAGATTTAGTCAAACTCTCTAATACTTTTGTATTAAAATAAACTAATTTGTTTTAAGGACTTTAAATATTTTATGCATTCTCTTAGATTAAGCGAATTTATTGTTTTACATTTCCAAAACCCCGTTCTTAGGCTCTTTTCACATGTTCAGGCTTTGTCGAAACGTGTGAAACCGTGTAGTTTTCGCATATTCCTTAATAAGCTCTGGTAGCTAAATAAAAGTCTTGCATTTTATTATTTTAAGAGTATTATTTGGTTTGTATTTATTTGTAAAATAAGTTAATAAATCAATTTTATTAAACCAAGTTGTGATTTTTATCTTTCCATTTATTGTATAAAATGTTTTGTTCGTATGTTATACGCTGCCAAACCGACCATACGATTGCGATAAAACGTTGTCTACTTAGTATTTGCACTTGCGCCGATTTTACGCAAGTGCAAGCAACCTCTAATGGGGAAGATTAATGAAAAATATTGGACACGTATTTTTCTTTTGGCACGTAAACAAGTGACGACGATACAGTGCGTTGAAATTTAGTGTGACGTCACGTTTTAGTATATCTTTTACTGAAAAGTGACGTCCAAGCCCCCAATCCTATACTTTGATGCGCTTTATCTTTATCAATTAGAATTGATTTGATAAAGCAAGAAATACGTGTCCAATATTATTTTATAAATAGAATTATAATTGTTCTATCATTAGGAATCATTCCTGTTATTTTTTATTTTCTTCTGTGGCAGCAACGCGATGGGGTTCAGCTAGTATTCTATAAAAACACTGTTATCACCATTCTTATGGCTTATTCAATTTAGACGTTTTTTGGGGGTTTCTATAAATTATAAACGTCGAATGAGAAAAATGTCCAATAGGTATGAAAAATTTCTAAAAATATTAATGTCCAAATATAAAAATGCCCAATACAAAAAATTTATTGCGCAAGTAAAGATTTTCGAAGGTGAGCATATCAATTTCGGTCCATTCATTGAGGCGAAAGCTCAGTTGGCTTGAAAAAAGTTGGGGATTCTTGCAAAGATGAGACGGTACTTCACGCCTGAACAGCTTCTGAACTTGTGTAAATTGCAAGATCGGTCACGCATGGAGTACTGCTCTCGCCTCTGGGACGGATCTGCCAAATACCAGCTTGATGCACTTGAGTCGATTGACAGACGGGCTAAGAGGCTTGCACTGGTCGGCTCAAAGCTTCAGAGCCTCGAACATCGACACCGAGTTGCCAGTCTGTCGGTTTTTTAACGGTTACATTTCAGGGAGTGTGCGTCGGAACTGCACAATTTGATTCCGCCTAGCCCTTTCCATCATCGGACTACAAGACGTACGGCCATGCGCCATCGGTAAATGGTGGACATCCCACCCATACGCACAAACTTTTTTGCTAATACTTTCATTGTGCGCACAGCTAAGGAGTAGAATTCCCTGCCGGAGTCTTAGTTCCCTACTAGCTACAACCTTGGGGTCTTTAAGTCAAGAGTGAATAGGTTACTTCTAGGCAACCGTGCTTCACTGTAGATCACATCATCGCTTATCTCTTATGATCTGATAATTAATGCTCTAAGATCTATGTGTACCTTATGATTTTGACTGTCTAAGGGTGGTTACGCATTACACGTCCGTGTCCGTGAATTGAGATCAGAGTTCAAAATGTTCTGAATTATGACAGATTATGACGGAGAGAGTTCGGATGTAGTGCGTAAGCTTCCCTAAAAGAAGTACTACGGCTACTTCGGAACCAAAATTTCACGGACACGGATCGGATGTAGTGCGTAACCGCCCTAAGGTCTGCTTGCGCCACATAGAGCTAGTAAGATGACCCAGGGATAGGGTAGCGGAAGCGGGCCTAAATGAAGAAGGTAACCCTGGGTTGGTAAGGTCATCTCAACTTTGATAGAATATCTATGTTCATATGTGTCACTATTCGGAGGGATCTTTATAACGTCTTCAATAAGAAGTTGTTATAATATCATCCTCTCTTATTTAAACCAAACGTGCAGACAGAAGTCATTTCAAGTAGTCTTTTATTTCTTTTCGATATTTCTTATGAGCCGCATTATGGTGTAGGCATTACGTAATGACAGTAAGTAGTCAGTGTTCGAAAAAAAACTTTCTCGGTAAAGGTATGGGGCTCCCTTGATTTTGCTATAGTTCAGCCGCCTAATTGCGTAAGTAAGTTCGGCATAGGGAACAGCCCCATGAAAGAGATGACATATTTCCTTTAAATGTTTTCTTTATAAAGGGTACATACGTATCCACATAATTATCCACCCTATGATTTGAATTTACCTATCCGTTCCATGACCTACCATGATCCCCTTTCGAGTGTATTGCGCAATACGAAAAATGACTTTCGTATTGCGTAATACACTCGAAATGGAATTTTAAAGGTGTCGTCACGTCACCCTTACCTATACGTGTTCTTTGCCGAATGCACTTACGCAATTAGGCTGCAGGTTAAAAGATTAAACTATGTACCTATGTTTAATCTTTTGTGTAAGTTTCGTTACTACAATTTGTTGGTGTATAGAGGTACGGATATCTTTTGCTTTATTAGGTGTCTGAGTAGGTACGACTATTAGTAGTTTGTGGCTCTTTATTTTGTTTGTTGGTCGTGCACAAAAAACTATGTGAGTTATCGCCCATCGTCTAACTAACTCACAAAATTCTTGCTCTCTCTTTATTAGTTAAGATATATTTATTTGCTCAAACTTGTGATCATGGTTAACATACAAGAATAATAATAATTTCAATTGCATAAACAAAAGGTAAGGTAGGCACTGGTAAGGAATGGTTTGCATTAGGTAACACTTTTTTTTGGGGTGTGACTCCGTAACAAAAAACAATATTAAGCATTTGAAAGGTACATTATTCCAGATGACGTACATTTGCATATACCTACATTATGTTAAAGTTATCGATCAAACCCGATTTCAGGCCAAACTAGTTTGTCCAAACACAATTTGGTGTTCCACACCACAAAAATGTTGGCCACCCATCCTAAAGTCACCCCACTAGGTTAAACAAAATGGTCACCCATCCATAAACAAGCGATCCAAAAAAAAAGTGGTCACCCATCCAAAGACTGACCTTGGTAAGTGTTGCTTACCCTGGCAGGGTCACCTATCCAAAAACAAGCGAATCAAAAAAGGTTTTCACCCATCCAAAGACTGACCTTGGTAAGTGTTGCTTACCCTGGCGGGGTCAGCCATCCAAAAAGAAACGAATTTTTCGATGTGCAGTTTCGAGAAACCCAAAACAAACGGTTGACATCTGACGGTTGGATAATTTGTGACAAATTGTCAGCGGATTCGAAATGTAACAAGCGAACGAGAAACTGGGCCTGGGTTTGGACTATAACTTTTTTGTCTTCTTTTTGCTAAGTAGTCCAATGGCTTACATCAATTAGAGACTAACAGATTACAGTTTAATCGTATGCACTAAATTTTTCTTGCTCATAAAGTGGCTCTAATTTCACCGCAATTAGGCAGATAATGATACCTGTTATCAAACTGTGACTTTTTCATTGCTATTATTCACGAGTGAGTTATAAGAGTTTTTTTACTGTTGAAAATGTTTTTTTTGTATTATTTTCTTCACAAGTTTGTTGAAAAACGTCGTATGATACACGTGTGTATTGATGATTACCGTCCTCGGCTCTTTTAAGACCCTCACATACGGCTCGGGTCTCAATGGCGCCTCAGCGGTAATCACCAACATTGCACACTTGTACCATTTTGTACTATTTCATGTTTATACATCCGCACTGAAGTAATAATACCTGCTGGGCTGCGTCTTCATATCCACCCCAACCCCAACTCCACATTTTTATTTTTAACTCTGTAGGAGCTCTATTGTCTGGAACATTTTCTGAATCACCAGTCAGTAGCCAATTCATACTTAGCAGGGGCATGGTATATATCTTACTTTTCAATACACTTGCTCATAAAGTGGCTCTAATTTCACCGCAATTAGGCACATAATGATACCTGTTATCAAACTGTGACTTTTTCATTGCTATTATGCACAAGTGAGTTATGGAGTTTTTTTTTTAATTTATTGGTTGAGTTGCTTTGTTCTTAAAAAAGTTTCGATACAAAAAAGATCGTGCTCAATAGTACAAATAAATTAATGTACCTATTGCTTGCTCATTTCATGCAACTTCGCATTAATTTCAACTTGTACGTGCTTAATAAATAAAACTTTCACTCAAATATAAATTTTATGCTCTGTAATTAAGAAAAAATTAAATTTCCTATTTTGTACGTGGCTAAAACACTATCCACGAAAAGCCAAAAAACAGAAAACTCATTCTTTTAGTCTATGGCCGATCGCCATTGTTAAATGCGCGCGCATAGGAAAACTGATTAATTTTGCCCGCCATTGTGAAACAAATTTCTCAACTCGTTTTTACTGATGTAAATGATTTTTTTGTATTATTTTCTTCACAAGTGTGTTGAAAAACGTCGTATGATACACGTGTGTATTGATGATTACCGTCCTCGGCTCTCTTAAGACCCTCACCTACGGCTCGGGTCTCAATGGCGCCTCAGCGGTAATCACCAATATTGCACACTTGTACGATAATGTACTATTACAAGTTTATAGAATATCTTTTAAATTGGTCCAATATTGGAGGAGGAAAGATACGAGAGCCAAACCTCGAATTATGACTTTTTACTAAGGAAATTCAGTCGGCGCTCTCTGCCCATATTTCCTCTTCATTCATATAAATACCTATCTCAGAACGATTGTTGACGACGTGAGTCTAATCCAGCATAGTATAATTAATCAAGCTGGATTAGATTCGCAAATTCCACATTTCTGGGCCTATATAGTCAGCCTTTTAATGATCCCACTGTTGAGACACAGGCCTCCTCTCCTGGAATGGGCCTTAATCCAGTACGCGGATCTAGAGCGGCACATGTCTTAAAATTTTTGGTTTTAGGACATCCGGCAGTCTTATTAAGTATCCTGCAAGAGCAAAACGATAGCGATTTTTGTGCAATAATTGCTCTTCAATACAGAAGTTTTGGAGATTATGACGGTTTTTTTAGAAATAAGTGCATTTGACTAACAGCGACTGATTAGCAAACGATTGTGTAGGACCTACCATACCTACACTGTAGGTAATTCCGACGTTTATGTCATAAAGCGTTTGAGCCCACAATTATTGCTGATTGCTATTTCTTACGTAATAAGCCTACCAGTTTCCTTATGATGTTTTCCGTCACCGTTTTTAGAGTTGTGGTTATGAAATAATTTAAATTTACAAAGTAAAATTGCTCCATATTTCTAATGTTGAGAGTGCCGCTAGCGGTAAGTACCTATCTTGGTTGAGTGTTGATACTGAGTGGATTATCCGACCCCGATAGCTCCTGAATGAGTTAGTCCAAGAGTAATGCGAGCTCGAGGACTAAGGGCATCCCGATACGGGGTTCCATTAAACTCTGCAGACAGAAATAGGAGCCCCGTCACTACCCCACTCACGGCTCCGTCGACTTATTTAGATGACGCAGTACAAATTGATGTTTGATGAATGTGCTTCTAGGATAGGCCATTAATGTACTTAGTTCTGCCTAGGCAAAGTAGGGATCTAACGCTAAAGAATTTAGGCCCAAGAAGAATTTTGAATTTTGGTCTTGTGCCATACTAGTATATACACATCATCATCTTCCTGCCCTTATCCCATTTTACTTGGTTTCGGGGCAACATACTATAATATAAACAATATATATATAATATAAACATATAATAGTATATACACGCATAGGATAAACCGGTTTAGCCTAGGACAAACTAGTTTGGCCTAAAATCGGGTTTGGCCGGTAAGAATCTGGGTTTAACGAAGGTGCAATCATAAATTTTTTTAACTGTTTCGGCCCATGTTAATAAAATATGTATATAAAAATAAATAATTAACAACTTTGTTCAAGTAAGAATTAAGAAATCTCCCAGAACAATAATATATCTCCCTTACAAAATTTGGTCAACCGACGACAACTTTGTAAGTATGGACAATGCAAATTTATTTTTGGGATTATTGTATGAGTTTCAAGGAAAAAGTTGTTAATTTTCAGTGGCAGAAGCAGTTTTTGAAATATGATCTCCTTTCCGCTACAGTTGACACCAAAGCAAAGCCGGGGCGGGCTGGTAGGAATAAAACAAACGGAATATTGAAGTCTTCATTTTATTGTGAAGGTTGTCACCTAGTATTATGTATAGATACAGTACGACATAAGCTTACAATGTATTACTGTATTTTTCGTTACATTTAATATAACACTGCTCGTATTCGTAAGAGGGCGAACAGTATCAATGATTCGTATTAAAAACTGGGCCATAACTGGCTACGTATTCGTGTAATTGGAACTACGGAATAAACGAACTAATTTATAAAAATGTTCGCGTGTATGGCAATACTTGCAGAGTATTGCCTTGCAGAAAAATACAACCTTTTGGGGTAAACACAAAATAAGAGTTGGCGGTCTGTGGTGTAAGGAATTGCAAATCAGAATAAGAATCCATCTTCTATGGCTGAGAACCGTCAATATAAAAAAACAACGGTATTATTTTTTTATTAATTAAGCCAATACCTATTACATATTTAAAATGACCACAATTGTTGTCAGAGCGTGCCCGTAGCTTTACCTCGAGATCTTAAATGAAACATTTAAATCCGTTTATTACTTAGCTCCAACTACACATTACATGATTGATATGAAGATCTCAGCATGAGCATTATACTATTAATATTATTTTACGAGTGCAGCGTATTGTAGCGAGGTTAGGTATGATAAAAAAAAATTAAGACAACGACATCGACCATCGTTGGTGCCAGGCGCACTGTTGGAAATGGAGCTCCACTTGGCGTATTTGTTCTAATATTGGCGGTGTTAGGCCAATATAAAATACAGGTAACCTGTACACCTATCCGCATTAATTTTATTATGTATTGGAGAAATTTTTGGGACTTTTTTTCACTTTTTGCTCTAAATTTTCGACACACAAACATCTAACTCGTAGCCCTATAAACCCTATAGAGACAAAGCTATGGTCCTTCGACGATTGCCAAGATTTCCAAACGTTCCGCACCTACCACTAAATGCAAAATTAGCTGGGGGGTAGAGAAGGTTAGAACCCCACCGGGTGGGGTTATGAAATGAGCTCCTGTGCTCTCATCCCACTAGCAACTAACAACGAGCAAGCCCACCTCACCGTCTCAAAATCATAGCCTGCAAATGTAAGAAGGGGTGCAGGGGGCTGTGTACTTGCCTGAGAGCTGGGTTGAAATGCTCGGTACTTTTTTAGGGACCGTACCCAAAGGGTAACGGAACCCTATTACTAAGACGCCGCGGTCCGTCTGACTGTCCGTCTGTCACCAGGCTGTATTTCATGAACAGTGATAGCTAAACATTTGAAATTTTCACAGATGATGTATTTCTGTTGCCGCTATACCAACAAACACTAAAAACAGAATAAAATTATTATTTAAGTGGGGCATTTTTTTTGCCGTTTTGTGCGCGAGTCCGACTCGCACTTGGGCGGTTTTTTTAACGTTCATTAAATTTAAGCCCAACAGCAGTTCCCATAAACTCTATCGATAGAGTCCGATTCTATTTGTCCCGATCCTCTAGCTTGGTCCCTACCAAGCTAGATCGGGACAAATGGACCCTTCGAAGATGGTCCATTTGATCCGAAACATTTTTTTTTCATTTTGCTCCCTTCCGGATCATAATATTGGCAAAATCGCTCGTCCTATGAGAAAACTCATTAGAAATTGTGGTATATTTAATTTGCTTTCACTAAAGCTCAGAAAATGTCTGTGAGACTCAAAATCTCGAAAAAAGGATAAGAAGATCAAAATTGCTTTTTGAAGAATTGAGACAAAGCCCTCTAAATACCTATTTGTGTGCATAGTACCAAAGAAAATGGCAAAAAATCATAAAAATGCCATTCTTACATTTGCAGGCTCTGATTTTGTGAAGGTCATAGCTTGGTCCCTATTGGCTTTTTATAGCTGTGGTTGAGCTTAAATTGTTGCAACTTAAGTGCGGCACTTTGTTCGTTGAACATCGCATACTTTGTGACTTGTAAAGTAACAAGTGCAAAAAGTTCCAAAATTTCCCAGATTTCCGCGTGGTGTGCAGCGAGCACAAGTTTTTTGAAATTGTAACATACCAACTAGTATTGTATACAATATACCAATGAATCATAACTACATTATGCTTTGCAATTTTAGCCTTTTTTGTGTCGATTTCTACTGGGCTATACCTTCGTAAATCGATGTCGTTATATAAACCATACAGTTCTATGTGCTATCCATATATTTTAAGTAAATATTAACAATATGCTTTGTTTGTTTTGTAATTTAAATACTTTTTACTTCTTGCCAATGATAAAAATCAGACGAATACTTCTCTACCGAATATCATGCGGTTATAAAATTAATATCACATAATTATAACGGTCAAATCAAAATTCAAAAGTCAACAGCAAAATATGTCTTCTTAGTGTAATTTTTCTCGTTTTGTAAATAATTTTCAAATAATGCGGGTTTGTGCCAATTTCTATTATATATCACAGATTAAGCCAATATGAAATACATTTTATATGAATATGTATGTACACAAGATAGAATTCGGAATATAAGGAATGAAAAGAAATAGGTACATACACTTATTATCTAATACGAGATAATGCAGATTTATTGTTATTTATTTCTCCATAAAGATATAAGTAACGGAAGGATCTCGTAAAGTAACAAGTACGGATATATTTGTTTGGTGTCAATTTTGGTCACATGGAGAATAAAGTACCTACTAATAATTCTATATTTGTCTACGTGCAACTGCGTTAAATAATTGATAGACTGCCCAAGTTTGTGACGCGACACCCTGCATAATTTACCAAATAATTGTATCAAGCAATTTAATTTACAAAAATAGGAAAAAATTATACATCCCTTACGTACTTAAACAGCACTGATATGCTTCAAAAACTTCACAACTTTTAATAAAATCAATTTAATGTCCAACGGACAGACTTAATGCTCGAAATTATTTTACACAAGTAATATAAAATTGTATTTTTAAAATCGATTAGTTTATATGGAATGTGCTTATTGGTTTTGTGAAGCGACACTTGCAATTGAGTAAATTAGTATTGGTTAGATTCACTAGTTCAGGATTCATTTAACGTCAACGTCTTAAGTATTCTGTAGAAATTTATTTTCAAAGTTGTATGTTGGCTTCAAATAACCAATGAGAAATAAAGTATTGGTTCTTCCAGCTTGATGTTTTGAATGGTTTATTAAGACAATAGTATTATCTTCAGCTTCCACATTATTGAACTGCAAGTGCCACCTCCGTGGTCGACAGTCACCGACTTATAATGAAGACTTACATATATTAAATTAATAGGTACAGTAACGGTTGTGCATTTTATATATAGGTATATCTCCTAACCGCTACAGTCCAGTATTTATCTAATGCGTACATTTCTAGTGACAATGGGACATCTCCTGTACATTTAATATTTTCCCTAAAAGTCTGTTTGAGATTCATTTAATTTTAGAAAATATTAAATACTCAGCCGCGTGTTCATTGTTTTATATTTACTATAACTATAATATTAATTTTAATCTCACTTTGATTTCTTGATAACATAATTAATTTCTAATAGCTTTATATACTTATAGCGATTATTTACAGTACAATACCGAATAGTTTTCAACGTTAATGTTACCGTGTAAGCAATGCTGCCATATCGTTTGTTCCTTATTTGTTAAGTTTATACAAATTAAAAGGGATTCCAGTTGGTTCCGTATAGTCATTGCTCGCTCCTTTCACATAATGATCGTCGTAAAAATGTATACCTTTTATTAATATAAGCGAATTTGTGATGACTTCATGGGCAATTTTTCGTATGGCTTGTATTGAATAAAAGGAATCGCATTTTCATGATTCGTCTATTCTAATGAACGATTTTTCTAACAGAAAATGATTATACAATATTAATCTATGTGATGAATGATTCTGTAGCTGCACGGTACATATTAACTTATCTAAGTAAATACTTATTAACTAATACGTTGATAAAATGAAATTTAAAATTCGTTATTTTTGCTTATATTTAAATGTTATTATGATTTATTAAAGAAAAGTTCTGTAATCTCTTTAGTAAGAAAAATTACGGTTGAAAGTAAAAAGCAAGTATTGTACATGTCAATGAACATTGAGGTTTATTAAAAGTGGGATTGTAAAGCGGCGTCTACGCTAGACAAGCCGAGCACGAGCGGAGCCATTCGCGGCGTCAAGTGTGGACGTACAACGAACATACAACGATCACTGTTCTCGAACGTAGTTTACCGCAGTGTGCTCGTGGCTTGTGGTGAATATGGACGAGTGTGCTATTGCAGCAGCAGCGATAGTTATAGCCGAAGTCAGTAAAAAAGCTAAGAGGCTAAGAGGAAAGAGGTTTACAAATTTATACAAAGACAGATCCAGACAACAAAATCTAGATTTGTAAACCACTTTGAGAGGTCAAGAAGAAACTGGCTAATTAAATAATTTATTTGGAATTGGACCGCACATTGCAAAACAAAATACCAGATTTCAAATGACTATATCTATTGAACAAAGGTTGGTGATGTTGCGTTTTTTCGCAAATGGCGAATCGTTCACCGGTCTACAATATACGTTTATAATGTCCAAACAAGTAACACGCAAGATTATTCCAGAATTATGTACATTGATATAATTAATTAAGATATAATTCAATTAATTGTTAACAAACATCTTCTGTCCACGTTTTCATGATGCTCGGCTCGAGCGATTACGTCTGTCACTAAACACGTCCATGAGCGCCCTGCGAGCGCGATGCTATGCTAATCCCTTTGTGTTCGTCAAAAAACCGACAACTGGCGGAGCACAGTCGAGTACGTAACGAACCAAATGCTCGAAACGCGCTCGTTCGAGACTCGTAATTCGATCTACACTACACGACTTTGTGCTCGGCTCGTGCTCCACTCGTGCTCGGCTTGTCTAGAGTAGACGTAGCCACAGATAATATAATACTAGCATACAGATGCCTCATCTCATACAAAGAAACCATGCCGACGTAACTAGCGTTTTTCATCTGATTATACCGAAATATTTTTGTAAATCGCTCGCGTTCGGTTCCGTTCCACGGCGATAGATAGATCACCATCTAAGTTTTCGTATTTCGTATAGTGGTTTTCGTATGGCTTGTATTGAATAAAAGGAATCGCATTTTCATGATTCGTCTATTCTAATGAACGATTTTTCTAACAGAAAATGATTATACAATATTAATCTATGTGATGAATGATTCTGTAGCTGCACGGTACATATTAACTTATCTAAGTAAATACTTATTAACTAATACGTTGATAAAATGAAATTTAAAATTCGTTATTTTTGCTTATATTTAAATGTTATTATGATTTATTAAAGAAAAGTTCTGTAATCTCTTTAGTAAGAAAAATTACGGTTGAAAGTAAAAAGCAAGTATTGTACATGTCAATGAACATTGAGGTTTATTAAAAGTGGGATTGTAAAGCGGCGTCTACGCTAGACAAGCCGAGCACGAGCGGAGCCATTCGCGGCGTCAAGTGTGGACGTACAACGAACATACAACGATCACTGTTCTCGAACGTAGTTTACCGCAGTGTGCTCGTGGCTTGTGGTGAATATGGACGAGTGTGCTATTGCAGCAGCAGCGATAGTTATAGCCGAAGTCAGTAAAAAAGCTAAGAGGCTAAGAGGAAAGAGGTTTACAAATTTATACAAAGACAGATCCAGACAACAAAATCTAGATTTGTAAACCACTTTGAGAGGTCAAGAAGAAACTGGCTAATTAAATAATTTATTTGGAATTGGACCGCACATTGCAAAACAAAATACCAGATTTCAAATGACTATATCTATTGAACAAAGGTTGGTGATGTTGCGTTTTTTCGCAAATGGCGAATCGTTCACCGGTCTACAATATACGTTTATAATGTCCAAACAAGTAACACGCAAGATTATTCCAGAATTATGTACATTGATATAATTAATTAAGATATAATTCAATTAATTGTTAACAAACATCTTCTGTCCACGTTTTCATGATGCTCGGCTCGAGCGATTACGTCTGTCACTAAACACGTCCATGAGCGCCCTGCGAGCGCGATGCTATGCTAATCCCTTTGTGTTCGTCAAAAAACCGACAACTGGCGGAGCACAGTCGAGTACGTAACGAACCAAATGCTCGAAACGCGCTCGTTCGAGACTCGTAATTCGATCTACACTACACGACTTTGTGCTCGGCTCGTGCTCCACTCGTGCTCGGCTTGTCTAGAGTAGACGTAGCCACAGATAATATAATACTAGCATACAGATGCCTCATCTCATACAAAGAAACCATGCCGACGTAACTAGCGTTTTTCATCTGATTATACCGAAATATTTTTGTAAATCGCTCGCGTTCGGTTCCGTTCCACGGCGATAGATAGATCACCATCTATATCCGTGGAACGGAACCGAACGCGATCGATGTACAAAAAATAATCAGTATAATCAGTACAGTACGTCGGCACGGTTTCTTTCGTTTCGACGTAGCTTAACAAAATGTATTGTTAGCATAATGTTAGATGACACAAAATTCGATTACGTTTCCTTTTCTCATAACTTTTGATCAATACAAAATATACACAGTATATGAAATCTATGTTTTTGATCAGATAAAAAATGATCTGTTGATATTTTTTTTCAGTATCATAAAAAGTGAAAAGAAAATAATGATTAATGAACGGAATAAATTTCAAATGAATTTAACCATCAGTATTGCAAAAAAAATAACGTTATTTATTTTTCTGATTGCCAAATAATGATTTTAAACGACGCTAAAGAGATAAGTTCTCTTTACCATAGAGAAGCGTAGATTTTGAAAAGTACAAAACAGTATTTTCTGAGTATTGAACAATTAAAATGTATGCATGTATTTGTACTCTCAAGTATTATACAAGTAGGCAAGGGGGACTTCCATTATGCCACTACCACGACTAAAACCTCTAAATTTACTAAATGGTCCAAATTTAGTATGAAGTGTATAAATGCTGCGATATTGGTGGCAAGATAGTACGGTGGATATAAACAAGATACTTATACAATTTGTAAGAGAGGCCAGCTCGATATAATGTATAAGTTAAAGAAACAAAGTAAATTTTCATAACATCAGATTATTACGATAATGTTCAAATAATAAAAAGTCGTACCATAATCCAAAACCGAAATATTAGTGGGAACAAAAATGTATGCATGATGAGTCGGGAACTAAAACTAATTTTTATGACGTCATTGCTACGGCTCTGTTATTGTCATAGAACGATTATAATTAATCTGAATATTTTCATTGTACCTAATTATTTTGGTCTTGGAGTATGGTCTAGTTCATTACGTATACCTATAAGTATTTGAGAATAACGTTACAATTTTCTGTAGGTATACATAAACGTCAGAGTAAATAAGCTATGAATAGCTTATATAATATTGAGCCACTGAAGTATATAATATATTATATTTAATTTTTTCACTATTTAAAGCTCTTAGTTTTCATTCATGCGAATTCTATTACCGCATCGAATACTAATGCCCGTTGTGCCAAACGCGGTTTTAACCAAGAGTCATTAAAATGGACACTGTTCACCTAGAAATGGTTGCATTACCAATATGTTCACATATATAGACATGCGAGTAATGTAACCCCTAGTGATTGATAGATCAATAACTCCCGTTAAGCCACGTTCCGCGATGGGCAACAAAATTGTTAAGATTATATTAGAAATAACAACTAGTAAACTTTTATAGAGTGACTAGAATATATTATTAAAAAAACAAAAGCTTTGCTTTTGGCATTTTCGCGTAGGGTTAACACATTTTATAAGAACCGCACTTCACTTGTAAATGTCCTTAACACTCACTTACGAGTTTGTATGAAGGTCACTTGAAAAAGACCGCACTTAAGTGTCCAATGTCCTTATTTATAATGTTCATAATCTTCACTATTCATAAGATTATAGAATTTGAACCAGAATAATAATTATCATCAGCCCCTAAATATACCAGCAACGAAACCTTGTATCAGCCATTAGACGAAGAGTGAGTACACTATAAGTCCATTAAATGGTCCACACTTGAACTTTTTCTGCTATAACACACCAGCTGGCCTGGTCGTAGTACGAGGACACGACGTGTAGACTCTCCACGTACTTCTCGATCAGCTGATCAAGCTCCCCTCGCTTGAAGACGTGGTAGTATCGGTGGTACGTGACCGCTCCTCCTTCCGACGGCAGACTGTCAGATCCGTCACTCAATGAGGGTAACAGTGGGGCGTGCGGGAAAGCACGAGGCGGCGGAATAACTGGGACAGGAGCTGTATCCTCCGACGATGAGCGTGTCTCCAACAGTTTCCTTTCTTTGGAGCATTCGCTATAAGACGGCAGAGACGCTAGGCTGGCGCAGCCGAGCGATGCCGTGCTCCCAGTCTTATCGCGCCGGCTCCAGTCACTACCAGCCGATGTGTCGCTTGACTCGATCGAAAAACCAGACTTCAATGGAGCTGTGCTGGCACTAGAACGCGAAGTTACGGATTCAGGACTTATTTCCATTTTGTCCAAATCACTCGAATCCGTAGATTGACCCACTTTTAGAGAAGATCTCTTGTCGGTACTAGTGCATAATGAGTCTACGCTAATTTCGGACTCTAATGAGTATCCTGTTTCGAGTGATTGGCTCGTATCATACGAAGCACCAGAATCGATGGTAATTTCGGGATTACCATTACTTGACGAAATTGCACTATCGTCATCTGGGTTCTTAGCGTCAATGTCCGGTAATTTTTCAGTCGTAGTAACTGGTTTTGCTGTGTATTGGATATTGGCACAATTGTTGAGGTATATATCCTCCTCGCTTGAAACTTTCATCGACTTCTTGAGTTCTCTATATTTATTAATAATTGGATCGACGTCCTTCGATCTCTTCTTACTTTTTGTCTTAGACATACATTTAGGGAAAAGCTTGCTTATATCAGTTTCTTGTACTTCGTTCAAAGATGCAATGTATTTGTGTCTTTCTTGGAGTTCTGCACTTAGCTTATTAAGGCCTTGCATTTCTGTGCTTATTTTATGAATATAAGGATCCTCCAAATGTTGTAAACTATCTGATAACTCATCTAATATTTTCTGAGTGTTTCTATCCTCTTCTTCTCGCTTGAGCCTCAATGATATGCTCTTTTCGCTACTGCTGCTACTCGGTAAATCGAAGTCTTCTTCATTGATCCGCTTTGAGTATTGGTCAATTTCTTGCAGTAACTTTTCGCTTAGTTTTTCTGCGAATTCAGTCAGATGTTGACTTCTATCCTGTTGATCAGGCCATTCTTCTTCAGTAGCTATCATGTCTGACTTGCACGTCACAAGTGGTTCGTTGGCTTGTATTCTGTTGAAGCTTTCTGATTTGGAAATTGATTTATCTGAATCTGTGCTGGATATTGAAATTGAATCGTACGGTAACCTAGTTGGGCTCCTATGGGTTTTACTGAGATTTTCGTCTAGTGACCGGCCTTCAGGCCTGTTAGGAGATAGCCTATTTAAGCTCCAAGTAGAATTACTAGTGCTACCCAACTTTGGCGAGCGGTCTTTGGATCTTCGCCCAGGAGAAAGTCGTTCAAGACTTGAAGAGCTTCCACTGGAGCTGGTATGGGATTGGGATCTTGATTCTAATATCCGTAAATCTCCAGGTGACAGTTTATTTAGGCTCCAATTACTACTACTGCTGCTACTAGAAGTTCCTTGTACGATGGCCATGGCTTCAGCACTTTCTAGTTTTTCTAGGTGTTTTCGTTTGGATCTAGGGCTACTTTGAATTACAGTTTCGCAAGTTTCATCCAAAGAATGCGCCACTTCAGCTGCTGCCTCGATCAGACTTTGGGTCGCTATTGTTGGTAGAAGTGGAGTTTTTTCTGAAATCGATTCTTCTTGTTCGTCTGTTTCTTTTTTGTCGCCTTCCTTTTTTCCTTTCTTTACCTCAGATGTCGTCGGATTTGTAAGATCTGTAACAATAACACAGCAAACATTAATTCCGTAGCTTGAAGTTGATTGTTGTACCCAGTACGCAAAGTAGTGCCATCAACTTTTTTCAAAGTGAGATAAGTATAGCTTAGTCTGTTTCAGTTAGTTTATTAAAAAAAACTTGTAATGATCGTTTGATAAAATAAATATCTTAATTAAAAGTTATGTACACCCGATTTGGTCACCCTATATTATTATTATTATGGATAATATCAATATGTCGAGACTCTGTCTGAGGTAAATAACATATGCTGAATGAAGCTAACTTTGGCTTTTACGGAAAGCGACGCAATACTGCATTTTAAATTAAGTTTAAATTGGCTGTCAATGACGATAATGATATCAATAATATAAAAATACCTACCTTTTTCTGCGGCTGTTTTACGTAGTTCCTCTGGCACGACGCTTATGACGCTATCGACTGAATCTGGAGATGAAACACCACTCGAGTCACTATCCACGTCATCAGTTGCCGGATTAAACAACTCTAGAGACATAAGGGTGGGTCGGCTCTTCACTATTGGCTCTGCATTTCTCGTTCCTCGGACTAATGGGAATGGTGGTCTTCTACTTGTACTGCCAGATGGGATTCCTTTGTTTAACATCTCTTTGATCTGTCGTATTCTTTCTTTTCTCTTCCTATCAGCCGATCTAGAATCTAAAGTATCAGTTGTTGGTTTATTTGATGATTCTTTCGGCTTGAACTGTGGTATTTCGGGTAGTTCTGCCACAGTTTGTAATGTGATTTTTGGATAGGGCTTAACGTCTTGCAACACGACACGTGGTTGGAATTTGTTAGTCTCAGCTGTTAACTTGTGTATTTCTTCTATGTCTTTATTTATTTCAGCGAGTAATTCTTTGGTTACGTCACTAGTTGGAGTCTCTTCTTCCTCTTTTATTGGTGGAATAGGATCTACCTCTTCGAATACATCGATAGATATATTGCTATTTAAGATTGGGAGAGGCTCCGGTTTTATAATAATTGTTGTTGTGTCATCAGACTCAGATTTAGGTGGAGAGTTAGGCTGACTTTTAGACTGAGGCTTCAATGGAACTGTGGCTACAGAAGTAGTTGTCGAGTAGTTCTTCAAGCTATATTGAGCTACTAAAATCTTGTTCACTGTTGTTGGTGCTGTGACAGAGTTTGGCGAGGCTGGTGGTCTTATTAATGGGAAAGCTTGCTTGATCCTTGGAGACGGCAAACCCGGTGAACTCTTCATTCTAGGTGATGTCGGAACAGAAGACACTTTTAGTCTGGGTGAAGTGGGTCCGGGAGACAAAGGTGTAGGCGATAGGGGATCGCTCGAACCATCAGCTTTCGGGACGTATATCACAGATGCGAAACTGTCTTCGGAGTCAACACTGGTATCACTTTGAAGGCTACTGTCTTTTGAAGAATCTGACCCATCCTCCTTAGAATGTCTCCTTTCAGGATAACTTTTCTCACTCCCACTACCGGTATTATTGTCGCTCGGCGTAGTAGGAACTTCTGGTGCGGGTCCGTGACTCTTCCAGCCCTGGAGCATTCGCACAAACACGGTTACTTTATCTATATTCGTTGTAGACGTTTTGAACTTACTAGTGAGGCCGTTTTTCAGTGATTGGAACTTTTTGCCAGTAGTTGCGGAAGTGGAAAATATTGAGTCGCGAATTGAGTCTAAAACTCCTGGTCTGCGGTAAAGGTACTCTTCGTTTAGTGAGGCTTGCTTCTGTATATTTTTTCTTAATCTTTCTTTTTCTCTTAACCGTTCAACAGACATCAACTCCTCGTTAAGAGACGTTTGCTTGAATACGCCAGGTTTTTTACTTGACTGTAATCTAGGAGTGTGTATTTTGAAATTAGGCATTTCTTCAACCATGCTCTTCATATCCGTGGGTTTATCGAGATCTTCTTCTGCATCGTCCTCGTTTATCGACTTCTTTTGTTTGACAAGTCGAGGTTTCTTCCGAGGCTCGTTAATTTCTGGTATTGGAGCTACTGGTGGCGGTGGTTCAGTCTCCTCGCCGCCCAGACTGGGTAGACTAGATCGTGATCGAACTAACGCACGCCTTTCAATGTCGGCGATGTCTGTTAAACTTCGCGACTTTATAGTTGAAGCGTCCGACGCTTGCGTTTGTAATCTCGGAGGGAGTGCTTCATCTAGGCGTCGTAGTTCTATGGGTAGGTCAGCGGCGGGTGGTTCTGGGCGTAAGCAGGGTCGCTGTGGAACCCGCGCGCTGATACTCCACGACGGCAGGAATGACCTCCGCCCCGCTAGCCGCTGGAGTGCTCTTCTCACAAATGAGTAGCAGGTTTCGTTGGGTGAAGAAAGGGAAGACGATCCTGGAGAACCGTCTCGGCTTTTCCAATGTTCACCATTGCTGTAAAAAGACAAAATATGTATTAAGAACTCAAAAAATTGTAAATATTTAAACAAATATGCTTAAATAATTGTGATACTTACTGGTCATGATCGACTGAAAGGAATCTTGGAGCCGGCGTTGGTGGGCACAGTGTGACTGGTCGATGCCAAGGGATCAATACATCCTGAAAATTACCAAAAAATACTTAGTCAGCATGTCCTTTTCGTTATAATATCACTGTCAGTTGGCCGTTGCATTGCATAGTATGAGAATCTAAACTAGGCGGACAAAATTCTACACCTGATATTTGATTCTAAAGTATCTCCCCTATTAGGTTTAAAACTTGAACACGGTGGAACACGTAACTGTATATTTTCGGGTTCTTCAAAAATAATTATAAAAAAAAACTAAGATATCTTCTTCGGTCCTTAACTAACGTATACATTTCTATAATACAAAGTTTAACCTACCTATAAGAAGTACTTGATATGTATAAAATAAACCTAAGGTATAAACATACCTTTTTTTTAAATTAAACATACCTAAATCAATAAAAGTAACTTGCACGGAGGACACAAGATAATGAATACCCTTAGGCCGTTTGTTCACGACGCGACAAAATGTGGTTACGATTCAGAGCTCCATATATTTGTAAGGACCGTTTGTTCATTGCACGACACCACACCACACGCGAAACGATTTACAGAAGGTTTTTCGGCTATGTCGTCGATGTCGCTATGTCGTTGCGACTTTTTTGCAATGACGATTTAGCGACTGTACAAAACAAGTATGAGCTTGTTGACGACGCGACACACCACACCGCACCACTCGCTTATAGAACAATACAAGTGCAGTGCAATGTCGTTGCAGTATTGTGTCTAGTGAACAAACAAACGGACGACAGACCGTCTGCGGTGCGTCTTGTGTTAAAAATTGTGACCGCAAATCGTGTCGTGCGGTGCCTAGTGAACAAACGACCTTAGTGACACGTTATCTGTGGTGATCATTATTACTACCCACTTACTTGATTTATTATTGCCAGCGGATCAGCAATATTATTAAATGCCCATCAGATTTTAGTAAAAAAATTGTATAATTTACAAGCATTTCATATGACTTTGATAAATTGTTATGTCTTGCTAGACTGATTCTCAATCTCATACTGTGCGTTTGTTTGTTTTGCCTGGAATCAGTCTAATTTAGTGCCAACTTTCAATGTCTTTGATTTCCTGCCACAGTGTTAAAACTAACAAGCATTTATATTTTTAGTCTATGTAACTGCTATGTTCATACCTTTGAGTTAAATCCCATATCTGTATTTGCTAAAACGAAGAATGTTCTTCAAACATCAGAGGTAGTCATTAGCTATTTACCTGTGAATGAAAGTTCCGTCCCTCATGTTCCATGGCCCACACAGTGAGGAGTAGCCTGCCACCTATCCGGGTGACTCGGGCCAGTTCCCGCAGTGCCATCGCCCGCCGCTCCACCGTGGCGAAGTGGTGGACCACGGCGATCGACAGGACTGCGTCGAACGACTCATCGCGAAATGGCAGACATAGGTTGTCGCATGCAACCACCTGGAGAGTTGAGAGGATTATGTTAGGAGTTTAACTTTAAATGGCCTGAGACTTATGTTAGCTAAAAACAGAGAGCATAGGTGTGTAGAGTGAAATTAGATAGATGTTTTTTTATTAATGATATGCTCGCGTTAGACCACTATCTCACCTAATGGTAAGCGTTAATATGGACGACGGTGAAGCACGCTTGCCTAGAAATAACCTATTCATTCCTGACTTAAAGACCCCAAGGTTGTAGCTTTCAGGAAACAAGTACTCTGGAGAAGGGAATTCCACTCTTTTGCTGTACGCACAATGAAAGATTGTACATGACTGTTAATAATTGCTAATTGTATCGTATAAATTATAGTCTTATCGCTGGCAGCAATATCATCCAATTTTTTTTTGGAAATTCTCTCTATGGATTGTAATGATAATGACAGGCTTCGTCACGGAATTCAAGTTGCTGTTACTTGTAATTACTTTGAGAAACAAGGCCGCCAATTATTTCATTAAAGGCACAAGTTAAGAAAGGGTTTGCTGTTCAAACAAGGAACTAGTAAAACATGATATTTGCATCCTCTGCTTTGGATGTGGCTCGAGATCGACTATCAATGAGTTACGAATTTGGTGGTCCAACTGCGATTGCATTTGACAATTCTATATGAGGTGTGTCATTGCAGAATGATTTGAGCTATGCAAGAATAAGTTGAATGACCGGGAGCGAGGTGAAGCGTGAAGCCCAAGACAGATCGCTATGGCGGACTCTGCCCCAACCAGAGGCTTTAGATAATATATTTATTTATTCATGAATAAGAGACAATCATGCAGAGTAACGTATTAATAAACACAAAATAAACAAAAATCCTTTAAAGTAAGTAAACTGACAATAAAATTTAGGCAGGTCAACAGTTGGAGAATGTGAAAAGGTAGATTGTAAAAATGGTTTGGTTGTCTTTGGAGTGATTCGCCCTATCCGCTCGTACTAGTATAAAACTGGATAGTCTTCCTTAACCTTAGAACAACAGATTCCCTTAAGGTTCCAGTTACAGCTACACCCGCGCGACCCAAAATTTAGCAGTTTTTGTATTTTCTTTATTATTCTATGACTTATAAAAAAAAGCCTCAAATCAAAATGTTGATAATTTTGAGATGGTGTCGATTTCATTAAAATACGCCCAGGTTTGGCACGATTGTCGCGTTTTTGTCCGTTTTAGAGATAACTTTACAAATTAATTACGAATAAAACTGAAAATTTTCTCAGATCAAATTATTAAGAAAATGGTCTAATGTAACATATATTTAAAAAAAAAAATTAGACGTGATTCTCATTTAAAAATCAGCTACTCAAGGGAATCGGCGCCTTAGTGTGTAGGTAATAAATTTTAGTACAGATAAGTGTCAATCGATCAGTGATGGTGATTGTTAAAATTCTAAAATGGAGAGGATTGTTCACGTGACATTTCGATATCGTTTGACATTCCCATATTTTTTTTATATTTTTCCAATTGATATTGGCCTTTTCGTTGACAGAATGTCACTTGTTTATGGCCTCTTCAGGGGATAGCCTATAATTATAGTCTACTAAACGAACAATATTTGTATATATATCATATACTTGGTTATTGGTAAAACACTAACAACTTTGGTATTTATTTGTAAACAAGTTCTCGAAAACGGCTCTAACGATTTCGACAAAATTTGTGGTTTTCGGGGACGAAAAACGATCTGGCTAGGTCTCTCTGGGAAAATTCGGTGTCTCGAAATAAAAAAGGTTTTTCTATTTTTACCCTAGCAGAGGTCGGTCGCCCAGGTACTAGGACATTAAGGGCCGATTTCTGAATTGAGTATTTGAGGTAAGAACGGTTCAAACCCTACCTTAGTGCCAATTTTTGACAGGTTTTCAGGCTAATGTATATGTAGTTTTAGTTTGACAAATACTTAACTTCAAATGCTGAATTCAGAAATCGTGGGTACATCAGGAATAAGTTAGAGGTATGAAATCATTGGTAACAATGAACTGACCTCATTATTGTGATGACGCGCCTGCGCCGTTAGTCGGGTACAGCGATCTCCTCCCACTGTGTAGACGGACGGATTTACGTTCAGATATTTGCCGTTGCCGCAGCCTGGTGACAAAAAAAAACAAGTTAATCATGACATGAAATGAGAGATAACCACAGTTTGGTTACTGTTGCTGTTATTGTTGCCGATATCCTTATTGGTGCCTTATTTTTTGCCATTTTGCCAATCCTAGGACGGATATTTACAAATGGGTATTTTATAGATATCTACAAATAGCTACAATTTCTACAAAGTTAGTGGATTTACTATTTTCCACAACTGTATTGAAAAACGTCGTGTGATACACGGGTGTGTAGGTTATTGCAAACTCGTGTCATTAAAACGTGTCACTATCAAAAATATATTTTTGTTCGGTCTACTATGGATCTGGAACCGCTGACCAGAGTTATACCTTTTGATAGTGGTTCCCTAAATAGGCTGCGAAGCCAAGTGGGCCGCTGTAGGTACAACCTGGTCAGATGGGGGTACTCCGATCAGCCACAATGAGACTGTGGAACCACACCGCAAACGATGCCCCATCTGTTGTCCTGCTCTCTGTGCACAAACACCTGCACCATAAAGGACTTGTGCGAGGCCAACGCTAGGACTGTTGACGTGGCTGAGTTCTGGTCGAAGCACAACATCTAAATTAAAATCTGAAAATGGAATCATCGGCACGATGAAGAAGAAGATAGTGGTTAAATTATAACAAATCAATTTGAATTATTGTAATTTAGCTTAGAGTAAAATGGTATTTTTTTCGATAGATCATACTTTACTTGTTTCTAGGGTTCCGTACCCAAAGGGTAAAATCGAGACCCTATTGCTAAGACTCCGCGATCCGTCTGTCTAACTGTCTGTCTGTCTGTCTGTCCGTCTGTCACCAGGCTGTATCTCATGAACCGTCATAGCTAGGCAGTTGAAATTTTCACAGATGATGTATTTATGTTGCCGCTATAACAACAAATACTAAAAACAAAATAAAATTAATATTTAAGTGGGGCTCCCATACAACAAACGTGATTTTTTTGCAAATTTTTGCGATGATACGGAACCCTCCGTGCGCGAGTACTAAAATCTTCTACAGTGACCTTAGAGAGACAACAAATCTATGGTTTGGGTATTGCCATTTTATTGAGTTTTGCATTCCAGGCTTCAAATTTTATTATTTTCGTATTTTTAACCCCTGACGGAAAAAGAGGGGTGTTATAAGTTTGACGTGTGTACCTATGTGTTTGTGTATTTGTTTATCTATCTGTGGCATCGCACAAGATATCGTGTCATAATTACGTGTTCGATAGATTGTTGATCGAAGCGTGTCTACTACTAGATATACTATGTAGTTTAAAAAGAATGAAAAAAAAATGACGAGGTTTTGGAACGTATCTTTACTTGTACTTGATAGAAACACCATTTCTTTAATAAATATGGGTTGTTTCACAACCATGTTCTTTCAAAGTAATCATTATTGAAATCAATTTTGGGGTCCCTCTGACTCTTCCTTAAGTTATATAGCCATGCATCATTTACATAGTAGATGAGAAAGTGCTATACATGGTTTCACGTGAGTGAGAAACTGCTATACACGGTTTACGTGAACCCTCAGGTGATTTTTTGAGTTTTGAAATGCCAGATGTGCAAGTTTTTTGGGCATTACTCCATAATACTCTAGCAAAATGATATGCGCTTGGGTCTTTGCTCTTCGAAAAACTGCTGCAATTACTCTGTAAGGGTTCAAATCCGGAACGAGGTGAACTGCCCAACCAAATTTGTCGACATAGCTCACAGAATAAGCAAGCTGAATTAGTAATCATCATCATATCAGCCGAAAGACGTCCACTGCTGGACATAGGCCTCCCCCAAGCGTCGCCACATTGACCGGTCCCGTGCGTCTCGCAACCAGCGGATCCCCGCAACCTTCACCAGGTCATCGGTCCACCTGGTGGGAGGCCTTCCAACGCAACGTCTTCCGGTTCGCGGTCGCCACTCCAGAACTTTCCTGCCCCACCGGCCATCCGTTCTGCGAGCAATGTGCCGTGCCCACTGCCACTTAAGTTTGGCAATACTTCGGGCTATGTCGGTAACCCTGTCTCTCATGCGGATCTCTACATTTCTGATTCGATCACGCAAGGAAACTCCGAGCATAGCCCTCTCCATTGAAGTAGTAATGGCCCGACCATATTGGCCGTAGAACCGATGACCATTGGGGTAGACGTGTTCTTGAGCGGAGACTGCGAATTTGTAAACGAAAGGTGGAATGCTCTCAGGTCAGGTGGAGCGACCATCTTCGCAGGGTGACTGGTACCAGCTGGATGAGAGATTTTGTAAACAAAAATTTTTTTTTTTTTTTTTTTTTTTTTTCAATTTTTATCATGCGATCGGCTTTCTAAGCCATTAGCAGATGGGATGTGCGCGTGATTGTCAATTGAGGTTCGTCCTCCCAGCGGAGGAAACCAACCCTTCATTATTTACTTAACAAAAATAAATGGCTTGCAATTGGAGAGACCAGCAGTGGACTAATGTGGGCTGATGACGATGATGCTGCAATAGCTTGCATAGTATGGTAGTCACAGCGGATCTTTGTGTCTTTGAAGTTGGTTCTGCGAACCATTGCGCAAGAAACAGTTTGTCATCGAGTATATGAAGTAAGCGAGATAGGACGATGCGACAAACGTAAGCGAGTGGAAGAGGCAGTCATACATAGCTATCTTCATCTTCAACATTGACACAAAAATAGCTACTTCTCAGGGTCGTGCAGCCAATTTCAGAGACACAAAGATCCGCTGCGAGTATTATATTAACTTCAAGCTGCGAGTATTATATTAACTTCAAGCTGCGAGTATTATATTAACTTCAAAATCTGCTGTAAATTGCGTCTGGGTCAAATGTCGGAAACCTGCTCCTAATGAGCCGAAAAACATGTCATTCGTTTTTTTTTATCCGGGAGCAGGATGTTCACTAATAGCACGATACTGTTACTTTCTTCCGAACTTTGAGTGTAAGACATGAATAGTCATGTAGGGACCTGATTGAGATACCCAAACCAAGTAGCCTAGGAGCATTAAATTTCAATTAAGTAAGTTACAACTGGAGGATTCATGTTCCTTCTGATTCCTCGAAATGTTTACTTAACTGAGTAAGACTACCTTGATTATTCCTGACACTATCTCTCATTCTTAGTTCTCCTATTAAAAATTACCTACATCAACGTTAAACGTTCATATTAATACCTACACTTTAACCTTTAAGAATATCTAATATTTTTATGATATTGAAATTCATGAATTCAATTTAGTTGTTAAGGTTAAAATAACGCTTGCATAGATTTTTATTCCTACGCAGTACACCTACGTTGGTGGAATTATTAGATAAGCAGAAAATACATAAATTTTAATGCTTTGGTGGGACATTCGCACACACCTACACCTACCTAGTTTTGTATAAAATTGCTAAAGAAAGTTAACTATAGCTCAGTCAAGATATGAGCACCCGAAATATCAATGTCTCTCTAACGTTCGACTCTCGCTATTGGCTTACGCGGGGAACGCGTGGTGCCACGCGGGTACGTCCGAGAGGGGTCGGTTGACTTTTTTTTTGCAATAGGTATTAGTTTTAATCCTTTGACGTATCCCTACAGAAAAAAATATGTTACTGATAGAAAGGTGCACGATCGCTTAGTGTCAAAGGCTAGTTTTATCACGGAACAAATGGTTTTTCATCCATCTGCATGCATTTCTTTCATGCGAGACGCACAGGACCGATCAGTTTGTCTAAGCTTGGCTGAAATGATGATGATTATGCATTGATCATCATCATCATTTCAGCCGAAAGACGTCCACTGCTGGACATAGGCCTCCCCCAGGCATCATATTACTGCAAAGTTTCATCAAAATCCGTTCAGTAGTTTTTGCGTGAAAAAGTAAGAAACATCCATCCATCTATCCTCACAAACTGCCGCGTTTATAATAGTAGTAGGATATAGTTAGATTTATTCATTTATTTAATACTTCATGCACACAAAAGTACAGAGGCGGACTTAATGACTTCGGCATTTTCTACCAGTCAACCTTGTGCCAGTGGTAGGTGGATTTTTTAGAGTTAAGCGAATCAAGAAGAAGCAAAGATTTTGATGTTTTGAGATGAGGGAACAATAACTAATTGTATTTATAGATTACCATCCCGACTTGCTAGTGTATGCTTCGATTACAAGACTCCGTAACCTTCCATACAGTTACAATATATAACCATCTTATTAGCATTGTAAACGAATCTAAACAAAAAAAAATGTACTTATACTGTAACTAGTGCAATTAGTTAGGCAACTAATATTAGCTATTGTGTTATTAATTAGCAGAATAATTTATGATTTATCGGCACGTGTTTTTAGTCACGTCTATACCACAGCTAGGGTTGGCAACTTTTTTAAAAGACAGATTATATCTTAAGAGGTGAAGTAGAACAACCAACTTCAACACAGCTGACATATTTTTTAGTTCAGAATGACCTGAAGAACAATCTCACGAGGTTTGGAGTGGTATGAAATCACTCCAATCACTTTGTTTTGGGCGACTGACATGCTGTATAGTTCTCGCCAAACTTCTTGGCCGCCCTGAAGTTGGCTACAATGGCTGCGCAGTAGTAAATCTCATACAAAAACAGCACCGATCCGTGCCTTGCGCATTGGAAAGCCAACTTCAGGGTGGCCCAGAAGTTTGGCGAGAACTATACCTTTTTACTCCACCGCTACTGGAACGGCTGACGTCTAGAGAGAGTTCTTACGTATTCGAGTCAAACTATTAATGTTACGAGTATGATTTTTAGTCGGTACAAAAATATTTTTTTCAATTCACGTTGCCTCCATTTCTATTTCGTCTGTTAATACTTGAATCTGTAATGCAAAGGAGTTCATTGAGTTTAATTCGAAGTCCGAGTCAAATAACTAGAGTTTTTAGCGTACTCTAAAATTGTTTTTGTAGCTTATCAAGTACGCCTACACGAAATAGAGTACGATACTCTATATTACAGTACGGTATGCAACCCTAGCTACATCGGCACATCTATACTTAGACCAATAGCTTTCTGTTCACCCCGTGACATTTCCTTAACGATTCGTCACTGTATATTGGTTGTTTCTGGAATGATCTAGATTGAATAAATAGACTGATTAGATATCTGAAATTGTGTTTGCCGGTCTGCGTTCAATACTTAGTAACGTATTTTCCTATTGCTATTCCCGTAGCTAAAAATTAAAAATATGAACGCTGCATTTTCTTGATAGCCGCCAGTCCATGCTAACCTATGGCATAAAGAAATGAACAATAAAATGAAATAAATTGTATTATTTACGACAAAAAATCTATTCGGACTATAACAAACATTAGTTATCCAAATCGGGCGAGCAATTCTCAAGTGATGCTTACAAACGAACCGCATTTAATTTACTTTGAATTTCGATTTTTAAAGAGGAGTAGGTAGTTGACCGTAATTTGTCTTTACCTACCCGCAGAATATTAGTCACGCCCACATCATGACATTAACATGTATTACGGTGTGTATTCCTTGCATTTAGGCATCTTACATAGGTACCTGAGATATACTGATATTAAACTCATAAAGCAGTGTGGGCAGACTAAAAGCTCCTTATTAAATAACTAGCTGTGCCCGCGGCTTCGCTCCCGTCATCTGTCTGCCAACCCTACCCTACTTTCCTTCCTGCCTACCCTACTTACCTACCTGCCATTTTTGTTTATATAGTCATCATTCTTTCGCGGAGAATCTTAACACCGCCATTCAGAAAATGACTTCAAATGCACAACGCCATCTATCGAATATCGAGTTCAACTGTCCGAGTATCTGAATTGCGTGTGTTGTGATAATTTTACTTCTTGAACACTTTAAATTCACTTTAAATTAATAAGCCCGTTCGAAGAAGAAGGCCTGCATACGCGGCGTCGGCTGCACTCTCGTTGCCGTCATCACCCCCCTGGTCATACACGTCGTGCACATACGTTGTTGACATCAAACACGTGGGTTTGGCTCCGAGAGGAAGGTTTGCACGCCCGCCGTTGAGGACGGCGACGAGACATCACGTGCGCCCTGCACGTGATGTCTCGTCGCCGTCCTCAACGGCCTGCTCATACACGTCGTGCACATACGTTGTTATAACACACTCGTAGATACTGACCGACATCACACACGAGGGCGCCGGGCTCCAGCTCCGAGAGGAAGGCTTGCACGCCCGGCGCAGGCGCCCGCGAAGTCTCGTCGCCATCATCGCCCGCTTGCTCATACACGTCGTGCACATAAGCGCGCTCGAGGGCCGCGCCTCTCGCCGCCGACTCGCCCGCCCCCTCCGCACCCGCGCCCGCGCCTCCATCCGCCATCACCGCACCGCCATTGCACCACGCTGGAAAGTTAGATTAAGAAATTAAAATCATTGGTAATCAAATAAAATTGAGCGGCCCTACATGTTAGGCATCATTTTTGGAAATTTGAAATTGAACCCTGGAGCAAAGGACTCCTATCTGAAACTTTTGAAATATATTCTCTGTGTTTTTTCAGCAAGCCGCATCTACACAACTATCAACTTTGCACCCCGAATATGCTCTCAATACCCAGCTCCTCCTCTATAAGCAGTTATCATCTAACACCGTTTACAAATTGCCAACCTCAGTGTCATCAAACCTTTTGAAAGCACCAAACATAGAATCTAGGTAGGAAAAAAGGTCAAAGGTAGCGGGATCCGAGGCACGGTGCGCCGCTGGCCGACAGCAGGTAGTTGGGGGCCCAAGTAGTGTGCCAGCCACACACGAAAGGCTGCTCCGCCACTTGTCGAAAAATCCCGGAATGCACCAACGTGCTGGTTGGCGACCAGACGGGACCGATGGACATTCCGGGGGGGCTCGGGCGCCCCCGCAGTCTCCAGACTAGTGCACCAATGATGGCGTCTTTTCAGTGCGTGTCTGTAGGTTAGCAGCGTGGAACCTCGTCTTACTTTTTTCTCCTCAATTCCATTCACTCTTTTATTTTATATAATGCAAAAGAATACTGGAGTAAACATAGCGGCTCCACCCTCTCCCCCAAGTGCACCTCACCAATATGGCTGAGAAACCAACGCTCTTTTTCCTTACGGAGACGCAGATAGCGTTATAGAATCTGTCAGACGTGTCTTACCCAGGGTTCACCCTGGAACACAATTTTAGACCAAGGGCGGGCGTATGGCGTCTCCGTAACCTTGAGGACTCCAGATTCACAACGCTCTGGGCTCTGGTAGACACAGGTCTGGATAAGTGGAAATCAGGAGACAACCAGGCTCACAGAGTACCAGTGAGGCTGCTGATTTACTTTCTTGTAATAAAAGTGCACTGATCATGCTGGAAGGGAGATGCGTAAGCTTTCGCTAGCGCTAAACCTCGTAGCTGTCGCGAAACACAGACCCTGCCGTAGTCTGTGTTTCGCGACAGCTACGATCTAGGGGTATTTAAGGCAAGAGTGAATAGGTTACTTGTTGCGTGCTTCACTGTCGACCACACCATCGCTTACCATCAGGTGAGATAGTGGTCAAGCGCGAGCCTATTCTAAATAAAATAAAATACACAAAATATCTATGACGATACCACTGCATTTTTTATCGGTGACACTAACTTTTTATATTGATCCTCCTTTCTTAATTTAAACGACACAGTTCGCGTGGGCTCTGTCGCGGCTGTCGTCATTGATCATGATGTTTTAATGGATTCAATATTAGCGTTGAATAGGCTCATCGTGCCACATCGGTGCTCAATCGATGGAGCCACGAAGAGGTTTTGCATGCACCTTTTAATAGAAATAATGACATAATTGTCCTCGCAATGGAACGTAGACCTCATTCTGACGCAGTACCTTTTGCCGCTGTCTTTTGCATAGAAGTTTTCTTTACATGTCGTTTATTTTAGAGTTCCGCACCCAAAGGGTAAAAACGGGAACCTATTACTAAGACTCCAGGATCCGGTCCAGAGTCCGGCTGTCACCAGGCTGTTTCTCGTGAACCTTGATAGCTCGACAGTTGATATTTTTACAGATGGTGTATTTCTGTTGCTATAAAAACAAATACTAAAAACAGAATAAAATAAATATTTAAGTGGGGCTCCCATACAAAAAACGTGATATTTTTGACGTTTTTTGCTATAATGGTCGGAAATCATCGTGCGCGAGTCCGACTCGCACTTGGCCGGTTTTTTATCAAAATTAAGTATTGTCAGTTTTAGACATTTTATTTGTTTATGTGTGAATTGAAAAGCCATGTTCGCAGTACTCTTAACCGGCGTGCATATACATGCTAGTTAGTATTTTTTTGTCGCCAAATTATAAACTTCCGTCTAACCTAATTATGAAAGTCTTAAAACCTTTTACATAAAAGTGCAATCATATTTAATAAATCCTTTGGGGGGGACTGGCATCTGAGCTAGGAAATCCTGTCACACAGATTACCAGGTCCCCCCAACGGAACTGTTATAATTAGTCGATTTAATAAAGTTGTAGAACGCAAATGAAGCCAAAAGAGTTTGTAAGGATCTTAGCATGTAGCATTCTGTAGTTTCTGCGAAAAATACGTGAGTTTATGTGTGTATGAATTGTGAAATATTTGAATCAGGTTTGTTGGAAACGTATAATTTCACGTTAGTTTTTATGGGTTATTTGCTACGCTTAGATAGCGTGGTGCTTGGTATGAGATACCTACTTAGATAGCCAAGAACTAGAGCGAGTCTCGACTATGTTGGAAAAGTAGATAGGTATTATTGTAGAAATACCTATCTGGAATATGTGGAACTGCACAATTTAATTCCGCCTAGCCCTTTCCATCATCGGACTACAAGACGTACGGCAATGCGCCATCAGTACATGGTGGATATCCCACCCATACGCACAAAGCGTTTAAAAATACTTTCAAGGAGTGGAATTCCCTACCGGCGTCTTTGTTTCCTGATAGCTACAACCTAGGGGTCTTCAAGTCAAGAGTGAATAGGTTGCTTCTAGGCAAGCGTGCTTCACCTTCGACCACATCATCACTTAACATCAGGCGAGATAGTGGTCAAACGCGAGCCAATAACAAATAAAAAAATAAAATAAAAACATGTTAGCTAATAATATGTTAAAAATGTTCCAAAACCAATGTTTTTTTTTCTATTTTCTTCTACGACTTCGGTCCCTATGGCTTCACATCACACATCACATCATCAGCCTATTAATGTTCCCACTGCTGGGACACAGGCCTCCTCTCTGTGAGAGGGGAATGGGCCGTAATCCACCACGCGGGCCCAGTGCGGGTTGGTGGATGTCACATGTCTTCGAATTTTTGGTTCTAGGACATGCCGGTTTCCTCACGATGTTTTCCTTCACCGTTTTGAGAGCAGTGGTGATGAAACAATTTACACAAAGTAAAGCGCCTGCCTGGGCTCGAACCCACGACCAACAACTTGTAAGTCGCGGCCGATACCACTGGGCCACCACCGCTTATCCCGTAGAAACTGATAATTTTCCGAATAAATAAATAATTAAAAGAAAATATATTTTTAAATGAAGCTTTAAATTAATTAAAAAGCAAGAAATGTAATATCGCTTGTCAAAACACATCCAATGAGCCAAAACAAGGCAACGCGGGAGCTATTTTGTCTAGTTAAGGCGTTGCTATGGCCACCTTCCGCATTCATCATGAGACCAGCTCCATAGTACCATATTAATCTTTGTAAAGCTTTGTTGAAATATTCTTTTTAATTTTTATAGCACACTTTTACTTTTTTAATTTATTGGCGCTTATGGGTTCATTAAATTAATACCGCATATTTATTTCGTTTCCACTTTTATATTTTATTTCAACTGTATGAGTGAAGATAAAATAGTGTATGCAACGGCATATTAAATCATAGCTAAACCCACGCTCGTGTTTTAATAACCCCTATTATATGACCATTGCATAAACTATTATACTATTGACTAAACATCACAAATCATGTATTGGCGATATAATTACAAGATTTACAAGTAGGTCATTTTTCCCCGCACTTCCCCGTCGTTCCTCTAACTGAGCGGAGTTAATTAGGCCGCCATTACAAACAAAAGCTATGTGTAATTGTGTTTATCACGTGTAGCGCGACCCGATGACCCGACTCTCCCCTCCGGGAAAGACTGCCACTTCCACTTCCCAGATGTTAACGATTTTCCGGGAAAACAACTAAGGAGGTACCAGGAATTTGATTTGTTTTTGGTTAGGTAATCAAATTATTTTTTAACCGACTTCCCAAAAAGCAGAAGGTTCTATGTTCGACATTTATATGTACGTATTTTTATTTTTTTTATGTATGTTTACCTATATCTCCGTCAATTGTGGACCGATTTCGAAAATTCTTTTTTTGTTTGAAAGAGTATGTTCCGAAAGTGGTCCCATTTTAATTTGGTGAAGATCTGATGAAGAAATTCTTCTTCAATAAATAACGGAAATCTCTCGGGATTTCTGCAATCGTATGTCTGTTTATTGTTTATACCACTATTTCATAACATAACATCACGCCAGTACGCTCTTAAGGGGTACGCAGATCTTTCATTTCACCGGTTATGTTCAAGTTTCATGATATTCGGGTAATATATTCTGGCGCTATAGGTAACTTACTAAACAACTTGCCTATTAGGTAGGTACAAGTAAAAAGTGAAAAATAAAAAACTTTTCGTAGGTACCAGTTTATTGCGTTATGGACACCGACTTCCAAAAATAAGGTTATTTTACACTTTGTAGTTTAATTTGGAAGTCGGTAGTATTTTTTTGTAAAAAGTTTTTTTATTAATAATTCATGATGGCTCCGTATTTGGATAGACTGCTCACACGTGTGTGGTGTTATTTACATCGTAGCAACTGTTATTATACAATTGTTACGTATTAATAAGTATTAGGGAAATGACGTCAACTGTTGGACGTAATTCAATTTTTTTTTGTATTATTTTTAATTGGTGTTCCTATATGTAGGGTTAGCAACCGCACATTGTACTTTGGCCTAGTTGGAATACTGCAAATTTTGCTAATTTATACAATGTAGTATCATCACGTACGCAAGTACGTCAGTCAGTCTTCGGTTTTATATCGAGCTCGCGCAAGATTTTGAAAAAAAAACTATTATTTTCTTTTTACATAATTTTTGTGTAATTTCATATTAAATACATTTTTGAACATAACGTTTATTTTATTAACATTAAACATAAAGTGCCTTACACTATATTCTTACCAAACACACATGTCGAAACTAGGTTTTCTAAAATCACAAACAACAGTTGTCATCAGCTGACCAAACGACTTCCTGGGAGAATGTGGTTCATTTACATGGGCAATAACAATTTTTAAGATATGATCACACCTTTCCGTTACATCTTTACTAATTACTAATACTAATAATATTATAAAGAGGAAATATTTTTTTGTTTGTTTGTTTGTACCGAATAAGCTCCGAAACTACTGGACCGATTTCAAAAATTCTTTCACCAATAGAAGGCTATTTTTCAATCCCGCGATGGAGCGAAGCCGCGGGCAACAGCTAGTTCTGTATAATAGCATAAAACTAATAACAAAAATACTTTCTTTGAAGCAAGTTTAATACGTCGAGTGATACACAACAAAACGTATCTAAATCGAAACCAGAGCACAGAACAAGCCCCTAACTACAACAAAATACAGTCGCTTCAAGCAGACCACTGCGTTCTTCCGCGGCCCGCCCATCACCTGGCTTTTAACTTAACCCCATAAATCTGCATAGTTCTCAGACGTGACTACGCTACTTCCGTGCTCCCCTTAAATAAAAGCTCGCGCCACTTTTTGGCCCAAGACTCTTTGCATTCTAGTTTATTCGCCCCGAGAATATTCCAAAGGCAATTTCGCGTATTCGATATCGCCATTGTATAAGTTATCACCGAATGCAGACGTTTCACGTTCGTCGTTCTTTTGTTTTTTTTTAAGCTGTTATTTTAAAGCGTTGTAGATTTTCTTGGAATTTTAATGTAAGTCGCTGAATCTGTTTAGGTACTGTTCTTAAATGCTCACAAGTATTCGGGGTATTTGCATTGATCTTTTAGCATTTTTCTATAAAAGTTAACTAATTTGCGTCTTTAATTTTATAAATACTTTGGAAACCTTTGAAATTATTCAAATCGTGAATCCGGACGATCGTAACCCTGCTACGGCGTAGCACACGCTGTGCTACGAGGTACACCGTAGCACGCACTGGAGAATCGGTGCTACTGAAGTGTAAATACAAAATGTTGCTCAAAGATCTAACGAACCTATCACCTACATATTATATTACTCAACAAATCAATCGACGACAGAACATTGAAGAACAATAAAAATTTGCAAATATACCTATAGAAGCCAACTTTAAATCCCCAGATCGTAAAATAATAACAGCCGCATGGGTCGATCATCAAGGTTAAGCTACGCTTGACGAGGTCGGTCCGTGGATGGGTGACCATTTGAACATACCGAGTTTCCTCCGTGCCTCGGAAAGTACGCTAAGCCGTTGGTCCCGGCTGTCATTTGAAAATCTTTGACAGTCGTTACGGGTAGTCAGAAGCTTGAGATCTGACACCAGTCTTGCCAAGGGGTACTGTGTTACCCAGTTACTGGGTTGTGTAGGTCAGATAGGCAGTAGCTCCATGTAAAACACTGGTACTCAACTAAATCCGGTAAGACTGGAAGCCGACCCCAATATAGTTGGGAAAAAGGCTAGGCAGATGATGATCGCAAACTCTCCAACAAAATCCGTATTACATCGCAAGTGTTATATGTATTTTATTGGTTGTAACATCAGATCTGGTCGTTAGTAAACAAAGAATAATATAAAATATCTGACGCATGTGTGGCGCGGGTGCTTGCCCAAACATTTTATTAACAAACTTTGAGAATCAGCTAAATGTTCGGGCCTCGCTGCGCCTTCCCCTTATTGTGGGATCCTTTAAAATATAAGGACAGCTATTTATAGGAACGAGAAAATGTAACATGGCGTCGTGAAAACTCCATTTTGAATTTTGTAAACGGTTTCAGTTAATCGTTGGAGTTATTCTCAGTGAAAGGGTACGATGGTTTGAGCATATTGTCTCTATCTATTGTACCTTAGATCCTACACTCTGAAGGTTATGATCATCAATTATCATCATCATTTCAGCCGAAAGACGTCCACTGCTGGACATAGGCCTCCCCTAGGCGTCACCACATTGACCGATCCCGTGCGTCTCGCATCCAGCGCCTTCCCGCAACCTTAACCAAGTCATCGGTAAGAAATATGATACACAGATAACTGTGTATACTGTATTGCTCTCATCAAGCAATAGACAAAAAAAATCGTTTTAAATACGAGGCTTTTGGCTAATTTGTACCTATAGTGAATGCCACTTTTTATTTTGTATTGTGCGTTTAGTTTGTGCAGAATAAACAATGTTTCTTTCTTTTCTTTTTTTTAATAAAAAAAAAAAATATTGATCACCATTATCTTAACTAAACTGTTGATCTGTCTACAGAATCTTAACAAAGGACTAGTTTGGGATTTGAAAAAGGCAATAATAAGATTAAACGCTCTGTTTCAAGACGGGAATCCACTTTTTGCAGTTAGAGATTTGAAAACATGTTTTTATCATCAGACAAGTAAACTCAATTCTTCACAACAACACCGCAGCCTCTAAATCCCATTAAACAAATGCCGATCCCGTAGGACTGATTTAACGTAGGTTTCTATCATAACACATTTATAAAGTAATCGAATAGCCGGGGAGGGCGCGTGCCGGTTGCCAGGCAACGCATCTGGGACACAAACCAGGTCGCCGGGAAGCCTTCAACCCTCCGGGGGCGGCTGGATGCATCGGCACGATGTACGGACGGTCATATCGATGTACTCGCGAACTATGCTACGATTTGAAATTTAAAACGGTGCTCAGTGTGTGGTGATTATGAGGTCAGTAAGATTTATGGTGCAGTTTTTTTAGATGAAAACTGAGCTAATCCTTGATTAGAAGGAGTGTGAACAAGTCTCTTGAAAGCTCGTTAAATAATAGCTAGGATATATTATGTGCCTATTTGAAAAAGTTTGGAGAAGTAAGCGCCAATTAATCCTAGCTAGCTAACATATGAGATAAGATAATATATTTTATTTTGTAAAACATGAGTACAGTATGAAGGTCTTATATATTAATATGAGGTGGCTACATGTTTTGCCATGCATGGCGTACAAAATTTGTTGCACTGGTCAAACAATATAAGAAAAATACTATGTCGAAATTTAAATTAAATTGAAATCACTATGTCAAAATTTAAATTAAAAATTACTACTTATGCCAAAATTCAAATTCAATTGAAAATCAGTATGTCAAAATTTAAATTCAATTAAAAATCAGTATATCAAAATTAAAATTAAATTTGAGTAATAATAAAATATGATTATACATTAAATAATAAGAGAAAAATATTGAGTCCACACAGCAAACTAAGAAATTAATAACTTAATAAAAAATTATAAGGAAGTATTGTTTTTAAAGATTTGGGTGGCAAAATGTCGTAATTATAGGAATAAATTCAATTAATTGCGGTCATTTAAAAATTCCGATATGGTATAATAGCATTTGACAATGAGATATTTTTTTTAAATGTATTTTAAACAGAGCAGTAGGCATTTGTCTAATAGGTGCGTGTTACAAAGCATTCATAACTAAATTCTATCCTCATGATATAATTGCAATGAACTAAAAGTTATAATCTACGTATTTAAATTCGTCTTTAGCAGTCACATGACAAGTGATTGATTTATAAGTGATTATAACTTTTAACAAGTTATATCATCCTCATCATCAAAATCCAGTTAGAACTACCACCTTTTCAGACACTCCAATCACATCACTATTATCATCCTCAATCCCTCATACAAATTGTCTTTTCAATGAGTGTAGTGGCAAGACAGTAAAATTCAAATCATGACCAAGCACTGCCTGCAAAACGTTTTTCAATATTTCTGTACAAAACATCATATACAAACTATATAGGTTTTTGTTCAAAAGCCGGGTATTAGTGGGGTCGCACTGCGCTGCCAGCTGCCTATCGGAAAACTATTATTTGTGGCCCTCTCGCCTTTTCATCAACGTCATTCAAAACGGGTTAGTCTTCAAAAGGCATTTATTGATTTCTGTTGCAGTTTACAGCGGTCTGTACTAATCGTTTGACAGCTTTTTTGACCAGTGGTATGTAAAAACTGTACCTATAGTGGTTTAGTTTTTATTTTATACTAACAGTTTTCGACTGACTTCCTGCAGTTCCATCCATTTCCAGGTCCACGCATTTATCTATCTAATCTAATACCTTTTAAACGAGCAATTCTTGTATATGTACATAATCTGAATCTCGGAAACGGCTCCAACGATTTTCATGAAATTTAGTATGTCCCTTTTCCCTTTTTTTTAGTTTAGTATTTAGGGCGCCTCCGCCGGTTTCATTTTTACAAAACGTCGTTTTCTCTATTTTCACCCGAGCAGAGCTCGGTCACCCAGGAACTAATTATAGTAAGTAAAAAAGGATGTTTTTTTTTAATGGTGTTATCTATTTGTTTTGACTTCATGCACAAAGTCACAAACAAAAAAGTTACAGTAGTGGTCCCACTACAGTTTATTTATTTATTAAAACTTCATGCAACATCCTTTCTCTGCTCTATATTTGATATTTATTAGTATATTATTTTATTTGTATGTATGTATTTTATGTAATATCTAAGTAATATTATTTAAGATAGTTTTTTTCTGTACACTGAAAGCCCTATGTCTATCTCCTCTCGTTCAGTCCATCCAAAGTTTTTCTGTAAGAGATTGTCCTGTGCGATAAGACCGCCCATTGTACACTTATCTTTATAAATGTTTTTTGTCCTGTAATTATTTATGTGGTGTACAATAAAGTATGTAATAATAATAAAGAGAGAGAGAGAGCCTCGACGACCATCTGTCGAGGCTGTCATTGGGCGGTTGGATCAAAGGTCTGTTACAGAAGGCAGTACTCCTCGATACGGCTCGCATTGTGAGGAGGTTCCTGTCTCTGGAGCCCTAACCACCGGTAGCTTAGACCCTGTGCCCGATACCGGAGGACAACCATTATTTTTTATATTTTTAAATGTTTTTTTATGATTTGTTTTTATAAAGAAATATTTAAAAATGAAAATTTTAAATGTGTACATAATTGAATAAACGAAATAATAATAATAGGCAAATCTGCCGACTTAATCCCCTATGCATTCTCTACCAGTCAACCAATAGTGGTGGAGACTATTGTTTTTTTATGCACTTGCCATGTTATCCAACATGGCAAGTGCATAAAAAAACAATAGTTAAATTGTCGTCATTATTTTGATAAACCGCATATTTTTCCTAGCCGCCCGCCTGTGTACCCACAATGTAGCTACACTGAGTTTATGGTAAATAAACTTGCAGTGAGAGCAGTGGTGGCCCAGTGATAACGGCCCCAACTTACGTGTCGTAGGTCATGGGTTCAAACCCAGGCAGGCGCATTACTTTGTGTAAATTATTTCATCACCACTGTGTTAAAAACGGTGAAGGAAAACATCGTGAGGAAACCGGCATGTCCTAGAACCAAACACTCGAAGACATGTGACATCCACCAACCCAAACTGAACCCACGTGGTGGATTATGGCCCATTCCCTCTCTCACAGAGAGGAGGCCTGTATCCCAGCAGTGGGAACGTTAAAAGGCTGATGATTATGAAACTTGCAGTGATATGTTTATTCAATTTACGTCTGTGTTTATGCGGGTTTGCATACATTATGGCAACGTACAGTCTTTCCACATACAATTTTCAATGGGCCCGACTAAAGTTACGAACTGGCAAGTAAGTAAACGATATTGATCATATAGTGTCACCGGGAAGAGACGATAACTAAGATCTATTCAACGATCTTATTTGATTTTCGACTTTTTCTGACGCGAATATTGCCGCCTGATGAGTTATAGCACTTATATGCTCTATTCTAGAACGATATCCAAATTCGAATCTTTATTTCAAGATTAGAATATTATGATACTGACATGACATGTCATATTCATTCTGAATTTGAAATACAATTGTTTTTTTTTTAAATCTATGTCTACTAGGAAACAGAACTAGCATGCCGTTAAATACACAAAAACTGTTGTCTCCGCACAAATTACCTACGCTAAACCGAATGCTTTGTCATTTTATAGTAATGAATGGTTTATATCCATAAAGGGTAATCGATCGATGGAACTGAGTCTCTGACGTATTCATGGTATAGTTTCAAACCGATTCAAAGTTTTTGTCGCATATTTGATCATAATATACCAACAACTAAAAGCTTTTGTGATAGTAGGTAAGTTTGTGATGGCTTAAAGAAGGCATACATAATACGTTCCCTAAAAACAGTAGCAAAGATGCAAATGCATTTTTATGGATAGGTAAAGCCGAACAGTGTCTCAAGACAAAAGTCTATGACCAGTGTGTGTTGCCAGTGGTGACATATGGCTCTGAGACGTGGTCGCTTACAATGGGCCTCATCAGAAAGCTTACAGTCACTCAAAGGGCAATGGAGAGGGCTATGCTCGGCGTTTCCTTGCGTGATCGAATCAGAAATGTTGAGATCCGTAAGAGAACCAGGGTTACCGACATAGCCCAAAGTGGCAGTGGGCAGGGCACATTGCTTGCAGAACGGATGGCCGATGGGGCAGAAAGGTTCTGGAGTGGCGACCGCGAACCGGAAGACGTTAATTTGTATGTTACAAAGTTTATAATAACTATTAGCTTATTTAGTTTAGTCTTAATACATTTATCATTTACAAAGGTTCTTTAATATTAATGATGTGGTACAAAGGAAATATGAATAAAAGAAAGAAACGAGACAAAAAAAATAAAAAAAAAAAAGAGAAAAAGGATAAAAAAAAAAAAAAAAACTACTAACAATTACTAACATAAGTTAAAAATCCCAGATTTACTGGCCCACTTGCACGGCGGAATCGGCCTGTAATGACAATATGTATGTCAAGGCAGGCTGGGTCCTTCATGCAATGTGGCCCATCACAGTTTTCACTATTAAAGAATTAAATGCTGAATTCAATATCGGCAATAAGACCTTAGCGGCAGGAGCGGTTTTTTAGTCGGTATGCACCTTCTGTGAGTCCGGCACTGCCCAGGCTAGCTCGCTCTGGGTGCGAGTCAGTCTGGGGCGTCCTAAGAGGATTTTCCACTCCTGCCAAAAAAAAAAAAAAAAAAAAAAAAACGACGTTGCGTTGGAAGGCCATTCACCAGGTGGACCGATGACCTGGTGAAGGTTGCAGGGATCCGCTGGTTGCGGGACGCACGGAACCGGTCAATGTGGCGACGATTGGGGGAGGCCTATGTCCCGAGACGTATTAACTCATGCTTTTTAAATATCTAAATCATTGAAAAAACTCCGCTTCAAACAGTAAAATGCGCATAATTTTTTTTGAACGGCTGAACCGATTTTCATCAAATATAGCTAAGAACACTCTCGATCAAGTCATCATTCAAACAAAAAACTAGAACGAGTTGAACTCGCGCACGAAGGGTTCCGTACCATTATCGCTAAAAACGGCACAAAAATCACGTTTGTTGTATGGTAGCCACACTTAAATATTTATTTTATTCTGTTTTAGTATTTGTTGTTATAGCGGCAACAGAAATACATCACCTGTGAAAATTTCAACTGTCTAGCTATCACGGTTCATAAGATACAGCCTGCTGACAGTCGGACAGACAGACAGACAGACGGACCGCGGATTCTTAGTAATATTGTCTCATTTTTACCCTTTGGGTACGGAACCCTAAGAACTAAATCAAAATCGCTTCGTACTTTTAGGAGCTACTATGCCACAGACAGACATAAATACACAGATACACAGCAACACACGTCAAACTTAAAATACACCTCTTTTTCCGTAGGGGGAGAAAAAGGGTATAAATGAGACCGTGACGCTTGACATCAATTGTTAAGCGTCACGGTCTCATTTATTCCCTAAAATAAGAAAACGTGTTGCGCCGAGTAACATGGCACAAGGACAAAAAGATGATGAATCAACTGTACTGCAATGCTAACAGTTTGAGCCGGTAATTCGTAGCAATAAGAGTGGTTTTCCGACTTCAATTCATTAAAAGGAATACTGAACGTTGCACATGACGGTCTAATCCATGTTACCCATACTAAAATGCGAAAATAACTCTGTTACCATTTCACGCATAAACCGCTGGACCGATGTAGATGAAATATGGTATGGAGATAGTTTGAGATTGGAAAGAATATAGGATAGTTTTTATCCCAGTAGTGTGTTCCCTTGGAATGATAAAACAATTTTTACGTGGGCGAAGCCGCAGGCAGAAGTAATAAAGTAAAAAAAAGTAAAAGAGTTTTTTTTTTTTTTTCTAAAAGTAAAAAACCTTTAATAATAACTAATATGCTATAAATTTTTGACATTCCATCGGCAAACTGATAAACTTCAAACTCCTATTTAACCCCTTTCGGGAACGAATTTTCATAAGATTTACTTTAAGTAACTTTGAAGTAACTTCAAAATTTCATGTTTCTCGACCCGTTGTTATCAGTCAGGGAATTTTTATTAAAAAGAAGATATGCTTGGAACATCTGTGGAACTTTTGGCTCGTGTCATACTGTATACAGTAACCATTTATTATCCGCGATATTGATTCGTGCCATGATTCTCATTCGTCATATTTGATTTGCATCGCGGGCGGGTCGCTGGTGAATCCGATTGACTTTAGCTTATATCTTCGTCTCCTGTATTTTTGCTGCACGCATATCACCTGATTCGATTTACTTTACGTTTGCCGATTTTAATGTTTTACGATCTTATAGAAAGGAATATCCTTTAAAGCAAAAAAACGTTATTGAATTGCTTTTTTTTGAAAGTTGAAAAGTGCCCACTGAAACCGATACAATTTTTTTGCTGCATGTTGACGCATATAATTATCTTTCTTATATAACGAAAAACTTTAGCGAATTTACTTTGTAACAAACCAAGTGGTAGTTTCTAAGTGCAAGACCCGCACGATACCAGGCGCGCAGTAAACAGTAGGAGATATAAATATTAAAATGTTAAATTAAAAGCTCGTTTGTGTGCATCGTTCGGGGCGGGTCGACGGCCTCACGACCTACTTGCAGCTGAAGCCGCGTGCTGCAGACATCCACCATGAAATATGGACGGAATCTGATACTGTTACAACGTTTCCATTTGAATAATATGGAAATAGTTCTCCTATTTTCTTACGGCCCAGTTAGGATCTTTGTGGCAGTTTATTTTTTGTTGGTATACACGCAGCACTTTTGCATAATTTGTATGTGGTTTAATTTATAGAATTTTATATAATCTGTTGAAAATCTGAAGAATAATGTCGGGAGACCACAATATCTTTTCGTGGCCGTCAAAATTATACAGAAGTTTTGATGAAAGTTACCAGTAATTCTGGTGAGAATCCTAAATGGGCAGTGAATATCACAGCTTGCTTCCGACGGTCATTCCGTCATATAAGCAAAGGTATATATATATCTTTGCTTATATATATATACCTACTCGTATTCTTTGGCAGAATGAACGCAATATTATGTTGAATAACGTACAGGCTGCATCAGGAGTTGTTTACTATACGGACCTTGTGGAAACTAGAACGAATTTCCGTGCGTTCAAGAGTTTTTGCCATGCCTATTATTGGAATAAAATATAACAGCTCACAATGTTAGGACCCATTAATATTAATGCAAATTTTTATCCGTGATGCTAGGCAACTGGGCTTATCCCAGTTGTAAACGACCCTTTGTGCCTATTGGCCTTGTTTGTTCTGTCTCCTGCTTGATATGGAGGAAAGTGGAAATTTATATAATTTTTTCCTACTCCTCCGTTATTCTTTTCTGATTAATTTCGTTGCGGGATCCAAGACAGTTAAATTCTTTCTCCAGGACTTCGTCGAGCTTCATTGCCTCGGCGCTTTTCTGATGGTCGCCACTTTTGATTTTGGCTTTCAGGAGTTGCAGTGGTTTGGGAATAGTGCGGTGGGATAGCCACAAAAAAAAAATACCTACTCGATTCTGAACATATGGTCAACAAACTTCCTTATACCTCCTGCAATTAAGAAACAAAACACGAAAGTTGCGTAAAGTACAGGGTGAACACATATATCTACTCAAAAGTGCAATAAGGATACAGTTATTACACACACATACACTTCACATACGTGCAGCTTGGCTGTAAAGTCATTTGAACTTTACCCAGTTATTGTTAGTTTTTTTGCTTTAAATTACTTGAATACTGTGTGAGAGAATTACCATAAAATTGATATTAATAGCTCTTTACGTCATTAATATTAATAGTGCGATCATCATCATTGTTTGACTAAATGTATCTAAAGCTTAAATAATTGCCTTCTTTAACCATAGATGAGAAAAAAGATAAGACCCAAATTATTTTTTATTTTTGCTTTAAAGTGTTCAATTACTGTTTTGGTTCTAAGATCTTTAGGTAATACTAATTTTATTTTTTCCGAAACGCTACTTATTTTTCATACCAAAAACTGATTTGCTTGATGAGAAGATCTCATAAGCGAAACATGAGATGGCGACTTCAATGAAGAAATACCGTCTCAATGATCTTGCAAAACTTTGGTTAAGAATGCAAATGTGATTTAGGAACACCAGCTGTTATAACAAATAAGCATAGCATAAGTATAATCACCTTTTTAACGTTCTATAACTGCTGGGTTACAGGCCTCCACTCTATTAGAGGGAACTTTACAAATCTTACACATATTGGGGCTTAACAAGGGACCTGTTTCACACCTGAGTGATTTTTGCACAAACAATACTTATATACAACATAAGTGCATAGCCTTCTTGAACACAAATAATAAATATCAACCTACAGCGATGCAAAGACAGAAATAGCATTTCCATTTCAAAGAATACAATCTGTAAGAGCACCGCGATATCGTTTTGACACGACACCAAGTTTTTGGTTAGGGCGTGTCTTGGCAAGTAATCTTTGAATGTTTCCAGTACCTACATCCGACATATGCTTGTATTTCGTTTCTTAATAATCCTGCAGGTTTATAACTCTTACCGTGAACACATTCACTTTACTACGAATTAAAAATACAACAATGTAATCAAAATACCTTTAAGCTATAAAAGTAAAAAATTTCTTCCACGCCATAATTTTACAAGGACCTGCAAATTGTTCTGAGGTGGTAAACGCCGCTATTACGCCTGAAACTTTATAAGTTTACCATCAATCCATCACCGCGTAAGTGCACAGCAATTTTAATAATGTTCTTTTATAGTGTACGAAATACTAAACGGTGTTTAAGTAAAAATGAAATCTAACCCTTATTGGCGCCCGACAGGTCCCATTTGGGCGCCAATAGTAGTATAATTCCAGTTATGTATCTGAACCCTAAGAAAATTAGAAAATTGAAACGAAATTGTATTGACAAAACGTACCAAGCTTAGAACAAGAGTAAACTCTGTATTTCAATACATGCTGAAGCTTTTATACGATTCCAATACTTACGAGCAACACGGTACCGGTGCAAAAACTAAACAATAAAATGATTTTTGTTGGCAACTCCTGCAACGTTTTGCAGATTCAAAGTTGAACGAACTGAGCTTGTCCCGGCCGACCAATGGGGCGTCCGCACGCGCAATGCGACGACCTCATTGGACGGCCGCGGCGGTGCATTCAAAATTGCTGCACATGTGACGTTTTTGGAACAGCACCGCATTATTTATTGTCTCACGTATTTGAATACCGTACTTTATGTTGCATTTATTTATTTGTTTTTCAGACTATTTATGAGTGTCTGAAAGATCGTATGGTTATCGTGATCGTGCAAGTTTAACTATCATGAACACTTTACATGGATACCTATATTTATAAAAATCCAATCATGAATATGTCACTGTACTGCATATTGAACTAACATGGAATCATCTTTGAGATTCTCGGGTGTCTAGGGTCTCGGACCTTAGAAAGGCGTACAAGGGGCCGAAGCCAACTCGCGGCGATATGTAGCATGAAATGTGACTGTATGCACTACACAATTAGTGCACCCAAGGACAATACACATTGGGCTATGGGCTTGAAAGTATTCGTGGATCGATTACCTAAAACTATGGAAGGACTATTGACCCCTGCCTGACCACTGTTGATCTACACGGCTATAAAATGGCAGGGGATGACTTGCACACTCAATTAATGCCCCTACTTAAACGGTCGCTAGCACTTTAGTGACGTAGCGTCAAGGAGGCGACATATACGGCGGTGCTTGAGGCGTGCAGAGGTATACCACGGCTATCAGGACAATCAAAATAAAAAAATCAAAATTTCTTTATTCAATTAAGCCATTAAGCGGCACCTTTGAACGTCAATTTTTTTTTTAATTTAAAAGTAACAATAATTGATTCTACCGTCCATTCGGAAATGTAGCTTGTTATGGATAAGAATGGACAAGAAACTCCACAAGAATGGACAAGAAACTACTTAATCCCGGAAGCACGGTCAGATCTCTACTAGCATCTTGCTGGGTTAACTAGAATCTTCTTATTATTATTCTAGCTATTATTAGGTGTAATATACTAAGAAATAAAACTATAAAACCGGCCAAGTGCGAGTCGGACCCGCGCACGAATGGTTCCGTACCATTATCGCAACAAACGGCAAAAAAACACGTTTGTTGTATGGGAGCTCCACTTAAATATTTATTTTATTCTGTTTTTAGTATTTATTGTTATTGCGGCAACAGAAATACATCATCAGTGAAAATTTCAAATGTCTAGCTATCACGTTTCATGAGATACAGCCTGGTAACAGACAGACAGACAGACGGACCGCGAAGTCTTAGTAATCGGGTCCTGTTTTTACCCTTTGGGTACGGAACTCTAAAAATGAACTGCCTCATTAGTGTAGTGATCGCAAGCGTTATTGCTTAGCATGAGGATTTACAATCCCACCGCACTATTCCCAAACCACTGCAACTCCTGAAAGCCAGATTCAACAGTGGCGACCACCAGAAAAGCGCCGAGGCAATGAAGCTCGACGAACTCCCGGAGAATGAATTTAACTGTCTTGGATCCCGCAACGAAATTAATCCGAAATTAAACCCGAATCTCTTCAAAGTTAGAGTGAACAGGCTTCTTCTGGGTAAGCTCACTCCATCGTCGACTCGGTCTCTGTCACCTCTGACCTAGACTACAGTCAAGAGCAAACTCATCACAAATAAAATAAAATAAAAATCTGAAAAGAATAACGGAGGAGTAGGAAAAATACAAATATTCACTTCTCTCCATACCAAGCAGGAGACATAATAAACAAGGCCAATAGGTACAAAGGGTTGTTTACGACAGGGATAAGCCCAGTTGCCTAGCACCACGGATAAAAATTATCTTAATATTAATGGGTCCTAACATTGTGATCTGTTATATTTGATTCCAATAATAGGTATGGCAAAAAAGTTAATTATCATTCATGCTGTGCAGTCGGAGGATACATATTCGCGAGTTGGCTGACCAAAACCAGATGTATCCTCCGACTGCACAGCATGATTTTCTTCTTGTTTACGTCTTTTTAGTTTACTTTTTAAGCAGTCGGGTTTCTAAATTTTTTTAATTAACTTTTTTATTTACAACTTTTTAGTTATTTTTTTTTAGAGTTAGGTACATTTAAAATTTAAACATATAATGTTAAAAATATTGTTTTATTTTTGAAATCACCTCTTAAAACTCTTTATTTTGATAACCCACACGATGGGCATGGAAGAAAAAAAATATGTCCCCCACAAAATGGCGCCCAAAATCCGCCATTTTTGTCTTTTCAAATTTTAATGTAGCCACTGACACTCGCAGGGTACGAATCGATTGACGTAAGAATCATCAAAATCTACTAGATCTTACTAGATCTCGTTAAAACCAATTTTCGGTGGAAGTTTACATGGTAATGTACATCGTATGTGTGTCCCCACACATTTTACCACTTTGGAAGTATCTCTCGCGCAAACTATTCAGTTTAGAAAAAAAAAATTAGAAACCTCAATATCATTTTTGAAGACCTATCCATAGATAGTGTTCGCGACGAAGCGTCATCAACCATACTAAATGGTTCATAAAAAGTTAAAGTTTGTATGTGTAGACATGTCTGCTCACCACGGCGCGCCATCTGATACTAAAATGAATTTTAGAGGCCCGTCTATATTTATACTAAAATTTTACCTACATTTTTTGAGATAGTAGTATAATGTTTTTAGTATTTGTCAGTATGTCATAGGGTTCAATAGTTCACCCTTAACAGAGTAAAATCATTAGAAAGCATACTGATAAGAGTTATCATAGTAAAAAACATAAATTTCTGTCATACGATACGTCTGTGCTCGGCGACGGATTAGTTCCGAATGGCCCGTCAGATGGAGCACCACGATATATATAGTTTTGGAGTTTTTTGAAAATATTATAGTAATTAAAATCATGTTTTTAAGGGCTTATCCTATGTACTGGACATGTAATCAGTACATAATGATGAAACTATGTGAAGACCACATAGTTTCTGCTATGTAAATAAGAATATTGACTTGATATCTCAAACACCAAATATATGGTTTCAGGTCATTTTAGGGTATATGGGGGACCTAGACCGAGACAGGAAGCCTATATACACCTCATAGTTAGCGAAGTCTTTTATATAAAGCCCATTTACTTGAGATATCAAGTCAGTATATAATAGAAAAACTGCTGTTTGTCTGGTTTTGGTAATCGCTTTCGGTTTTAGGTGCCCTAAGTACCTAGAAACATATAGGTGTACTGGTAAAAGTACTACCATTGGAAAGCTTGCTAAAAGGGCTTCCAGGCGGTTTCTAGATGGGAAGAATCGCTTGGATAGTCAACGAGATAGGCAGCCGTGAAAAATGTAAACAACGTAAAACGTTGAAAATTTGTAGACCCTTCAGGTGGAATAACTCCATGAAGGGAATAGATGTACTCATGGTGTAAGTACTTTCGGATGGCTTGCTGGACTAGCTACCAAGCCATCACTTTGGAGCGAAAATCGCTCAAGTAGTTTAAGTACAATTCCAGAAAATAGGTTTCTGGAAATGTAATTTTTAGTCAGTTTTTGGCATTCCCTGGGACTATACACCCCTGGGAATTCCGAAAATAAGGAATTTTTGGGGACCTCCCGATGGCCCGTTAAATGCACCATCGTGTCGTCCCAATCTTATTAGTGTTATTATACCTAGTTTCTCTGGTAGCTGGGCGCAAAGAAAGTGACCAGCTGCCAAATTTGTACATAGCGAGGCACCTTATGTGCATATGACCTAGATAGACTTACATAAGCACTGGAAATGTAAAGTGTGGTCTATTGGCTACCAGAATCCCCATAATAGGCGGTGATTGTCTGGTAAGCCTAAGTAGGAGGTCCTAAAGTCGGTGAAATGACTTAGGAATTTATAGATTCATTACATAGGGGATGATATCCCATAGAAGATTCCCGAAAATAAGCTTTTTCTAGACGTCAACAGACAGCCTGCTATTGGCACCAGCAGGTCAACCCAACCTATAGATATCCTTAGGCTAGGTTAAAAGCTATTAAGGTTTTAACTGGGAAATAAAGGGAATTGTCCTTTAATTTCATGTAAATAGTCTAGGGAAGCTATCAATACCTGGAAATTAGGTATATTGATTAGATACATAGATAGGGGGCGTTACTGTGTTACAGTACGAAGAAATCCAGCTATTGATGGCACCATGGAAGGGGTGCGGAAACCCTATTTACCAAATATGTATAAGGGTTTTTTACATAATTAAAAATTATTTTCGGCGAGAATTTGCGGGGCTCTCAATAATGGCACAATGCGAGGGTATAAAGAACCCCCGGGCCCAAATAGAATTTGTAGTCATCCAAAGCTAGTCGCTTGTACTTGTCTTAGTAAATAAGAAGTATTTCTTATATAGAATCACGTCTCAGAAATTGTTGAGAGCCCTAGAATCGTGCCGTGTACTGAATAACTTAGTGTTTCATTTAATTCATCAACTTCAACCCTTATGAAGACATCCCTTTTCGATCCTGTCGAGCTGAACCTCGGAACCTGGACACCAGGAGTGCTGATCCAGAAGTAGGCAACCCGGAATCTGGAAATAACTCAAGTACAGCCAACACATCGTTGAATCGTTAGAGTCGATTTGCAACCCTTCGTCACTGCTGCAGCCAGGCATCCAAGAACCTTTATTTTCGTTGATGTGGATGGGGCGTTCAGCGGCAATGGCCAGAAGGTTTACGCCCTTCTTTTCTCGGGGCCAATGAACACGCTACGTCCTGCACATTTAATGGTCCTTGCGAGCCGAATTTTGGAGCCTGGAGAGCCCCAGGACGTCGGGAACAGCAGATCCAGAAAAAACAACTGGGTGCCTGCATATTAAGTCGGCTACGTGCAACACAACGTTGACCCGTTTGAGCCGAAATTCGAAGTCTGGAGCGCCCCAGGACGTCAGGAAGAAATAGTGGTGGAATTAATTTTTCGAATTTTGGAGAAATTAATTTCACAAATAAACCAAAAATCGACGTGCACTGCAGGGAACAAGTCCTACGTGCCCTATTTGCCGCTGGATCCAAGAGGTAAAATTCTGGAGACAGTTATTGAAAATACCCTATTTTTTCAATAATTGTAAGAAGATAGAAAAAATTTTCTGTGAGCCGCAAAATGCTGTATGAAGACTGATGCGCATCCTTGAAGCCCCAAGAATAGTTCCTGAAGACTTATCGCTGAAAACTACCCTTATGTTTTTAGCGATTTGTTTAAAAAACGAGCGCCCGTCAGAAAAATACAAGACGTGCGTTTTAGAAGGCTGATGTGCATCCTTGATGATTGAAGAATAATTCCTGAAGCCTTATGACTGAAAACAACCCCTAGGTTTTCAGGAAAATTTTGAAGACTGAATTTTCGTCAGTGAATGGAAGAAACGTACTCTGAAGACTTAGATACGTTTCGGATGTACTGACTACGCGGTTCCTGAAGCACTATCACTGAAAATAACTTTGACGTTTCGGTGATTTATTTGAAGATTGAATTTTCTTCAATCGAGCAAGATACGTGCTCTGAAGATTGATGCACGGCTCTGATGCTTTGGACAAGCAGTTCATGAAGCATCACCACCGAAAAGTAACCTTGACTTTTCGGTGATTTAGAATTTGATTGAATCATAGTCAATCAAATAGAACATACACGTTTATGGGAAAAATAAACTTGTATAGCAAATGCCTGAAGTTTCCTGAAGACTTATCACTGACCGTAAGTTTTTAGTGATTTTTTATTTGAAGATTGAATTATAGTCAATCGAAGTGGAGGTTAACTTCTGGAGATCGTCGGTTTGAACGCTGAAGCCCGGAACTGGGACTTATCTTTGAAAACTAACTTCGAGTTTTCAAAAGAAAATATTTCAACAACAATGCCGATAACCAGAACCAAAGGCAAGAAGCCGGAGGCATGGACCGTGGAGTTGGATCAGCCAGCTGGCATCAGACATGAGCTGCCGCCGTGTTCACCTTCCACAACCGAAGGGACCGAGCCGGCGGACGAGCAGCGCCATCTAGCGCCTCAAACTGAAAGCACTCCGACGCATCAACCAATAGAAACTGATCAAGCGGTTTCTACCAGATTAACCAGATTAGAAGGAGCTTCAGACACAACATTGAAACCTTCTCAGAAAGAGAAGATTTCCGAAGAAGACAGACGTACAGCGATGCCGATGACTACCCGGGGTGACGCCCGTATCGAACATAGCCGTCCGCCGTCAACTAGAGTGACTCAGTCACGAAAAAATATAGATAAAGCTCGCGAAGACTTACTCAAAATTAAGTTGGAGCTTGCACAACTTGCACTTCAGAGAGCGGAGGAAGAGGGTTCCGAAGCTGAATACTTGGATGACAGAAACTCGAATGACGAGTACGTGCGTTCATGGCTAGAAGAGGCACCAGAACCTCAGCCTGAGAAGGAGGATAACGTCGTGGAAGGGGGAACCAGAAATTCTATGCATAGACCCCTGACTGCGACCGCCACCAAATCGCAAATAGAAGGTCAGCATCCTAAAGAAAAAGAAGTGCGAAAACCTCCAGTTGCAGCGTCAGCTGAGTGTACAGGAGGTCAGAGGGATAGTCTCCGTCCATTCCTGACGGAGTTGACGTCCGCTATAGCGTCGCTAGCCGACAGAAAAATAGAACAGCGGGACCAACCGAACCCCTCTGCGTCGAAATTCGTCATGACATTGCCGAATTTCAATGGTTCTCATACTGAATGGCTATCATTTCGGGCCATATATGAGACAACTCGAGCGTATTTTACGGACGTCGAGAATACAGCGAGGCTGAGGAGAAGCTTACATGGACGTGCAATGGAAACCGTCAGCTCAGAACTCATCGGACATGCCAGGCCCGATGACATCATGAAGGAACTCGAGCTGCAGTTCGGCCGTCCAGACTCCATAGCGCAAGCTGAAACAGATAGATTACGCGGACTGCCGCGCTGCAGTGAGTCACCAAGAGACATCTGCGCGTTTGCAAGTCGCGTAAGAGGTGCTGTAGTCACGCTCCGCGCGTTAAAAAAGGGTCATTACCTTATGAACGCGGAGCTTATGCGATTGTTAACAGAGAAGTTACCCAATTCGCTACGAGCACAATGGTACCGATCATATTCGGAGAAGTACCAATCGGTGCCAGATATTTCATTGTTCAGTGATTTTATATCTGAACAGGCACACTTCTGTAGTCCATTCGCCCCACCCGAAGGCATCGCTTCGGCCGAGGCGAACACCAACAGACGCGTCACACAAAGGACGCATATAGCTACGGACCAACCGGTAGGAAAATGCCGTGTTTGCGACGTGGGACATCACTACGCCACTGGATGTGCACAATTCAGGGGCGTAGCTGTCGAGAAACGATGGGAGCTAGCGAAAAAACACAATCTATGTTATCGCTGCCTTCAACTTCGACAAGGCAACCACACTTGTAAGAAAAAACAATGTGGCCAAGACGGGTGCAGAGATACGCACCATCGGCTTCTTCATAGGAAGAAGCAACAGCAGAGGGAAGCCAACAAGAAGCCCGATGTTCCTGAATCCCGGAAGGATCCTCAGGAAACGGTGGCCAGTTTCGGGTCACCATCGAGCCAGGCGTACCTCAAGATAGTGCCGGTCCGGGTAATCGGACCGGCGGGAGAGGTGGCAACATATGCTCTCCTAGACGATGGGTCCACCGTTTCGCTGATGGATGAAGACATCGCGAGGCAAGTCGGGGCAGAGGGCCCTGTGGACCCGCTCAAGATCGGTGCGATAGGCAACACCATGCTCACCACCCCATGCTCAAGAAGAGTCAAGGTGACGCTGGTTAGCCCGCAAGACAGAAGGGTACAGTTCAAAGCACGTACTATACCTAAACTCAGCTTGGCAAAACAAACAGTGAGCGATAGGGTTGTCGCACGCTGCAAGCATTTAACCGACTTGAGAAAAGAGTTGATGTACAACAATGGCGTGCCAAAAGTACTCGTCGGCCAAGACAACTGGCATTTGTTATTGGCCAGCGAGATTCGCAGAGGTCCAAGACACCAACCAATTGCGTCACTTACAGCGATGGGTTGGACACTACATGGCGCGCACAGTAGTTTACTACGACAACAAGTACATCATGTCAATAGAATAACAACTGATGATAATTTGGATCATCAGTTGCGCGAACATTTCGCGATAGAATCGTTGTGCATAAACCCACAGCGACCCGCCTCTGACCCAGCAAGAAGGGCAGAGGACATTTTGAATCGATCAACTGTCCAATTAGAGAATGGACACATCGAAACCGCCATGCTTTGGCGTAATGAGCATGCTGAGATGCCAGATAGCTTTGAGACAGCTCTGAAGAGGCTCGTCTCAACAGAAAAGAAGCTGGACAAGAACCAGGAACTTCGAAGAAGATACTCAGACCAGATGGACTCGCTAATTGCGAAAGGGTACGCTGAAAGGGCACCCGCAATTAGCACGCCGGGCAAAACTTGGTACCTCCCGCACTTCGATGTCTTCAACCCAATGAAGCCAGACAAACTTCGCATCGTACATGACGCTGCCGCCAAATCGAGAGGAATGTCACTGAATGACTTCCTGTTAACTGGGCCCGACCTATTACAGTCGCTGCCAGGCGTAATGATGCGGTTTCGCCGTCACTGCGTTGCAATAACCGGTGACATAGCGGAGATGTTCATGCAAGTGAAGGTGCGGAGCCAAGACCGAGACGCGCTTCGCTACCTGTGGAGGGGAAACCGCAGAGAAGGAGCGCCAGAAGAATATAGAATGACGTCCATCATTTTCGGCGCAGCCAGTTCGCCTTGCACAGCAATTTTTGCAAAGAACTGGAACGCAAACAAATATATAGAAAAGCACCCTGAAGCTGTGAATGCTATACTACGTAGTCATTATATGGATGACTACCTAGATAGTTATAGAACTATCGAGAAGGCGGCAGAAGTCGCTAGTATGGTGCGAAAAATACACCTACAGGCGAGGTTTGAACTCAAGAAATGGGTTTCAAATAGCTCGCAGCTCCTAGAAAAGATGGACCCATCGCATATACAAACTGAGATGGTATCCATTGGAGATATAGATACGTCGGAAAAGATACTCGGCCTCATATGGAGGCCAGGCGAAGACACGCTGGGTTTCAACCTCACACTCGCGCGTCTGCCTGAGGGTATCTTGGACCGAGAGGCGCCCACCAAGCGAGAGGCGCTCAGAATAGTAGCGTCGCTATACGACCCACTCGGACTCGCCTCACCAGTAACCATCAAGGCGAAGCAAATATTGCAAGAAGCATGGAGGCGAGGCGTCGACTGGGATCAGAGGCTAGATGTTGACCTAGCATTACAATGGAAAATTTGGGTACAACATTTACGCCAACTAAAAAACGTTAGCGTACCAAGATGCTATCCTGGATATAGCGACGCTATAGAAATGCAGGTGCATGTGTTCACTGATGCAAGCGAGATGGCATATGCTACCGCTGTATACTGGCGGGCCACGACCGTGGAAGGCAAGCACTTAATAAGCCTTGTTATGGCGAAAGCGCGGGTGGCCCCACTGAAACTGCTTTCGATACCGAGACTCGAACTTCAGGCCGCGGTATTGGGAACCCGCGTAGCCGCAGCAGTGATGAGTGAACACGACTGCAAGCCCACGTCAGTAACGTATTGGTCAGATAGCAAGACCGTACTGACCTGGATTAGAAGAGGAGCGAGAGTATACAAACCTTTCGTTGCTCACCGAATAGCTGCTATTGAAGACAATAGCAAAGTCGAAGATTGGCGGTGGATACCCACCAAGATGAACATCGCTGATGCAGCAACCCGTGACGTGCCACTGCGGTTCAACTCGGACCACGAGTGGTACTGCGGGCCGAGATTTTTGTCTCTTGGGCCCGAATTATGGCCCACAGAGAAACCTCCGACTATAGACGACACGGGAGAAGAAAAAACTTTCGTTGTCACAGAAGGGGACAAGAAGAGCTTCATAGAAGCCGTTCCAGAGCCAGGCAGATTCTCCAGATGGGAGCGACTGCTTCGTGCGACCGCCACAGTTCTGCGTTTTATATCTCTTTGCAAAAATAGAACAGAGATAACGTCCTATAAACGGACGAGAAAAAACGCTGAAAAGGACCCAGACTGGCGCCAGAAGCCTGCTGTACCTGCACAGAAGCAGAAGCAGGCATGCAGAGCACCAACCCAGGTCAACAGACAAATTATAGAAGCAGAATTTCTCCAAGAAGCTGAGAAAATACTTGTCCAGGTCGCACAACAACAATCGTTCGCTTCAGAGTTAGCGAACGTTGAAGAAATAAATAAAAATAGCTCGCTGCGACCTTTACAAATTCAGGTCGTTGACGGCGTGCTGCGACTAAGAAGTCGCATAGCAGCTACGCAAGAGGTAGCTGAAGAAGTGATGCGCCCGCCTATATTACATGGCGACCATCACATAACGCAGTTGTACATAGACTGGACACATCGCAGTCTACAACATAGTGGCACCGAACTCACAATTAATGAGGTACGGCAGCACTACTGGGTCGTGAAGATGCGACCAACAGCGAAGAAGGTGATAGCAAGATGCCTGCATTGCCGTATACGCAAGGCACAGCCACCAGTACCTGCGACCGGCGACCACCCGAAAACGCGCCTCGCTCACCATAAGAGGCCGTTTACATATACCGGGCTCGACTATTTCGGCCCGCTATCCGTCACCGTCGGTCGGCAGCATCAGAAGAGATACGTAGCACTATTTACGTGTCTCACATCAAGGGCGGTGCACCTTGAAATCGCCGCCAGCCTTAGCGCAGACTCCGCCATATTGGCGCTGCGCCGATTCGCCGCGCGCAGAGGATGCCCAGCTGAGATACACTCAGACAATGGCACCAACATGCACGGCGCCGACAGAGAGCTGCGAGACGCCTTCAAAACAGAGGCAAGTCGCAGAGGCATCGTATGGCGCTTCATAACGCCATCAGCGCCATTCATGGGAGGCGCCTGGGAGCGCCTAGTTCGTTGTGTTAAAAACACACTATGCAATGTACTTACAGAGAAACACCCCACCGAAGAGGTGTTGTCCACACTGATTTGTGAGGCAGAGTACATTGTAAATAGCCGACCATTGACACACGTGTCGGTAGATGGTGATGATGACGAATCCATCACACCGAATCACCTCTTGCTCGGTGGGTCAGCCAGACTACCTACACCTGGCACGTTCACTGAGCAAGATATAGACAGCAGGAAAATATGGCGACGATCACAGATCCTCGCTGATATGTTCTGGAGTCGCTGGGTCAGAGAGTACCTGCCGGAGCTCCAAAACCGGCGGGAGCCACATAGTAGTGGGCCCAGATTTAAAGTGGGCGACCCTGTCCTGATAGCCGACGGCCAGCTGCCCCGCAATACGTGGCCGCGAGGCCGCATTGTGGCCGTGTATCCAGGAATCGACGGAGAAATCCGGACTGCTGAGGTACGCACACTTGGCGGTACCTTGAAGCGTCCGGTGAAGAAACTCGTCCCACTGCCCCAGTAACCAGAGATGCCGGAGCGGCGACCGTCCTCTCGGTGGGCCTGGCCGGCAGCCGAGAAATGCCGTCCGTCGCTCACCGAAGGAATGCAGCGCCGCGCCGACAACACTTCGAGTCGACACAGCACTGCACGGCGGGAGATATGTTCGCGACGAAGCGTCATCAACCATACTAAATGGTTCATAAAAAGTTAAAGTTTGTATGTGTAGACATGTCTGCTCACCACGGCGCGCCATCTGATACTAAAATGAATTTTAGAGGCCCGTCTATATTTATACTAAAATTTTACCTACATTTTTTGAGATAGTAGTATAATGTTTTTAGTATTTGTCAGTATGTCATAGGGTTCAATAGTTCACCCTTAACAGAGTAAAATCATTAGAAAGCATACTGATAAGAGTTATCATAGTAAAAAACATAAATTTCTGTCATACGATACGTCTGTGCTCGGCGACGGATTAGTTCCGAATGGCCCGTCAGATGGAGCACCACGATATATATAGTTTTGGAGTTTTTTGAAAATATTATAGTAATTAAAATCATGTTTTTAAGGGCTTATCCTATGTACTGGACATGTAATCAGTACATAATGATGAAACTATGTGAAGACCACATAGTTTCTGCTATGTAAATAAGAATATTGACTTGATATCTCAAACACCAAATATATGGTTTCAGGTCATTTTAGGGTATATGGGGGACCTAGACCGAGACAGGAAGCCTATATACACCTCATAGTTAGCGAAGTCTTTTATATAAAGCCCATTTACTTGAGATATCAAGTCAGTATATAATAGAAAAACTGCTGTTTGTCTGGTTTTGGTAATCGCTTTCGGTTTTAGGTGCCCTAAGTACCTAGAAACATATAGGTGTACTGGTAAAAGTACTACCATTGGAAAGCTTGCTAAAAGGGCTTCCAGGCGGTTTCTAGATGGGAAGAATCGCTTGGATAGTCAACGAGATAGGCAGCCGTGAAAAATGTAAACAACGTAAAACGTTGAAAATTTGTAGACCCTTCAGGTGGAATAACTCCATGAAGGGAATAGATGTACTCATGGTGTAAGTACTTTCGGATGGCTTGCTGGACTAGCTACCAAGCCATCACTTTGGAGCGAAAATCGCTCAAGTAGTTTAAGTACAATTCCAGAAAATAGGTTTCTGGAAATGTAATTTTTAGTCAGTTTTTGGCATTCCCTGGGACTATACACCCCTGGGAATTCCGAAAATAAGGAATTTTTGGGGACCTCCCGATGGCCCGTTAAATGCACCATCGTGTCGTCCCAATCTTATTAGTGTTATTATACCTAGTTTCTCTGGTAGCTGGGCGCAAAGAAAGTGACCAGCTGCCAAATTTGTACATAGCGAGGCACCTTATGTGCATATGACCTAGATAGACTTACATAAGCACTGGAAATGTAAAGTGTGGTCTATTGGCTACCAGAATCCCCATAATAGGCGGTGATTGTCTGGTAAGCCTAAGTAGGAGGTCCTAAAGTCGGTGAAATGACTTAGGAATTTATAGATTCATTACATAGGGGATGATATCCCATAGAAGATTCCCGAAAATAAGCTTTTTCTAGACGTCAACAGACAGCCTGCTATTGGCACCAGCAGGTCAACCCAACCTATAGATATCCTTAGGCTAGGTTAAAAGCTATTAAGGTTTTAACTGGGAAATAAAGGGAATTGTCCTTTAATTTCATGTAAATAGTCTAGGGAAGCTATCAATACCTGGAAATTAGGTATATTGATTAGATACATAGATAGGGGGCGTTACTGTGTTACAGTACGAAGAAATCCAGCTATTGATGGCACCATGGAAGGGGTGCGGAAACCCTATTTACCAAATATGTATAAGGGTTTTTTACATAATTAAAAATTATTTTCGGCGAGAATTTGCGGGGCTCTCAATAATGGCACAATGCGAGGGTATAAAGAACCCCCGGGCCCAAATAGAATTTGTAGTCATCCAAAGCTAGTCGCTTGTACTTGTCTTAGTAAATAAGAAGTATTTCTTATATAGAATCACGTCTCAGAAATTGTTGAGAGCCCTAGAATCGTGCCGTGTACTGAATAACTTAGTGTTTCATTTAATTCATCAACTTCAACCCTTATGAAGACATCCCTTTTCGATCCTGTCGAGCTGAACCTCGGAACCTGGACACCAGGAGTGCTGATCCAGAAGTAGGCAACCCGGAATCTGGAAATAACTCAAGTACAGCCAACACATCGTTGAATCGTTAGAGTCGATTTGCAACCCTTCGTCACTGCTGCAGCCAGGCATCCAAGAACCTTTATTTTCGTTGATGTGGATGGGGCGTTCAGCGGCAATGGCCAGAAGGTTTACGCCCTTCTTTTCTCGGGGCCAATGAACACGCTACGTCCTGCACAGATAGCCTACACGTATAGATCTGATAAAAAAAATAAGTTTCAGTTCTAAGTATGGGGAAACCCCAAAATTTATTGTTTTTTTTTCTATTTTTGTGTGAAAATCTTAATGCGGTTCACAGAATACATCTACTTACCAAGTTTCAACAGCATATATAGTTCTTATAGTTTCGGAAAAAAAGTGGTTGTGATATACGGACGGACAGACAGACATGACGAATCCATAATGGTTCCGTTTTTTGCCATTTGGCTACGGAACCCTAAAATTATGACGATTGAAAAGTGCTATCCTTAAAAATATGTCAACGATGTGTATAACCTTATAAGGACATTTACTAAATGAAAATTTACAAATTTAAACAAAGTATGCATTTATTTTGTTTTGTACGGTCATCAACGAAAGTCAATTTACATGGATACAAAATCTTAATTTCGTAGCCGACTTAGACGACACCGCTCCAACCAATCAATCAATCAATCAATATTTTTTGTTTTATATAGGGCTACATGGGCAATTATAAAACGTTGACAAAAGGTGCACGGTTCGGGTTAGTCGTTTCCTATGGAGAAGAACCGGCTAGAAACTCCATGGTTACTCTTTTAGTGAAATCACCTGGCAGAATAATGTTCTTGTGTTGTTGAAATGTAAGTTTCAGGGCGTCCACTTTAGACATACTTTACATTGACAACACAAATTAGCAGACAGCTTGCTGTAAGTGAGCTTACAGCCATCGTTCCACTCGATAACTGACGTCTCGCTTATCGCATGCTTACAACGCGCTCCAAGCGGGCGGCCCGCGCAGTATACGCAGACTCTGCATTCTACACCACAACTACAGATGCTAAAAGTTAAACGTAAAGCTCAAGACAACTAGTTGGCTGACAGCTGGTTGCCTGCTAGCTGTCGTGTGCCACTCATTAGCGAAACAATAGAAACACAATAGATCCTGCCGTGGATCCACCACCTATACACGCGAAAGGTTAGATACCCAACTCAAAGTTATTTTTATATTTGAATCGTGTCTGTGCAGCAGACGCTGTAGATTGTCATTAAATAGTTGTTTTGCAGTACATGAAAATCACTCGGCGTCGCCTATTTGGAAGCGGCCCAGAAATCTGAATAGCTTAAGTTTATGCAAGCCATACCTAATAATATTTAGGTCACTTTTAACTTTGTTTTATATAATTGTTTATGCGCAAAATGGTCTTAAAATTTTTGTAAAAAATAGAGCTTCTCCACATAATTTTAATAACAAGTTGAAAATAATACAGAATTTTAACGAGGTTGCATCCTTATATCAAGAAAATGGACTAATTTGTCATAGATTTTGTATTTCTGGTAAAAAATACAATTAATATGGCGGTAGCAAGCTACGGCGCCGGTATGTGTATGAAAATATAACGTAATATACTCCATTTTATGAAGTAAAACAGCTAATAGAAGACGCGTCCCGTTAATTAATTGGATTCATGGTGATAAAAGGAGAATCCTTGGGTTTGAATTGAATACAATTGTAGCTTCCCCATACGTGCTGATTTTTTCCTGCGTTAGGAGTTAATTTTCTCAGTTTCGATAAAATAAGAAACTGTGTGAGATCTTGGACTCTTATATCAGAAAATGAGTAAAGTTTACGTATTTGTAAAAATATAGTTGGCAGTCATTAGTTGTTCGTTAGTGGAATTCTCCAAGTACACAACAAAACATATTTTTTACAATAAATATGAAGCGTCCAATGAATAACTTACCTTAGGGATAGTAAATATTAGTCACGTAATAAATATTAATAAAGTAAATAAAATAAATATGAATCATTTAACAAATAATTGGTTTTATTTATTTATTTATTCATTGTACACCAAGATAAAACGATAAAAAAACGTTAAAATTAAAACAAACATTCAACGTGTGGCCTTATCGCGTTCTGCAATCTCTTCCAGGCAACCTTGAATGGATTGAGATAGCCTGGACATGACAAGGGTTTGCACTTCGTGCAAAATTCAAATCATACATAGTTTTACTAAGATTTTTAATTATAATACTTAAATTAAATTCTGTATTAATAATGCTTAACCAATAATAAAATTTATCACATTAAACACCCAGTGTTCTTCCTCCTCGCTCCTACTTGATATATGCTGTGCCCGACAGGGTCCATTTTTTTTTTTTTTTTTTTTTTTATTCGTGATGGGTTTGCTCTTGACTCTAGTCAATAATTGTGACTTATATAATTACTTCCCTACCAACTATTTATATATGTTACAGTCAAAAGTCTTAATCGGTCAAAAGTACTTTTAAACGATAAAATCAGCCAAAAGTAATTTTGACTGAACACGTTGGTCAAAAGTAGTTTTGTCTGAAAATCTGTAGTTGGTAGTGATTTTAACTGACAATATGTGGTTATGTGATTTTGACTTATGCTCTTATAGCCAAAGCTACTTTTCAGACAAAATCACTTTTAACCAGTTAGTATGTAATAAAAGATTTTTATTTTGTATTATTTTACAAATATATGTCGATTCTCCAATTATATTTCGTTTTGAAAATTTTATTATATGCTTTTCTTCGTAATTTATGTCGACCACCTTAACTTTTTAAGAGTTTTGACTGATAGATCTAGTCAAAATTACTTTTAACGTAATTAGCCAGTCAAAACTAGTTTTAACGAGCTCCATTGGGCAACTTTAATATCAGTCAAAAGTAATGTTGTCGAGAACTTACAGTCAAAAGTACATTTGACTGATTTTGCTAGTTAAAAGTACTTTTGACTGGTTATGAGTTTTGACTGCAAAATATACATTATAGTACGCAATAAAGAATTGTGAATTGAACAAACGTAGACGTTCAATTCGATTAGAGCTGACAAGATTAGCCCCTCTTTCACTGCCTCGACTTAAACTTATTCATACATACAACTCGGTTATAAGTTTGTTCGTTTAGCCTCGATTCCTATATCGAACAACTCGTTATTCTTACACGTCTGTGATTTTTAGGGTTCCGTACCCAAAGGGTAAAAACGGGACCCTATTACTAAGACTCCGCGAACCGTATGTCTGTCTAGAAAGAAAGATAGAAAAAAAAGTATTTATTTGTGACCCGCACAGGAGACACGAGAAATCAGCTTAAAATTAAACAAAATAAAAAAAAACCCCGTGCGAGATCAAAAATGGTTCCTATCTCAGCATGTGCAGCGATATCAAAAAAAGGAAATAACGCTGCGCTGATATTATGATAAGACTAACTGTTGATGCCACGGACACACTTACCAGGCTGTATCTCATGAACCGTGATATCTAGACAGTTGAAATTCTCACAGATGATGTATTTCTGTTGCCGCTATAACAGCACATACTAAAATCAGAATAATATAAATATTTAAGTGGGGCTCCCATACAACAAAAGTGATTTTTTTGCCGTTTTTTGCGATAATGATACGGAACCCTTAATGCGCGAGTCAGACTCGTACTTGGCTACTTGGCTTGGTTAAATAGAAGCATGTCAAGTTAGAATGATTAGTACAAAATAAAGCCATGAAGCAAACACACGTCTTTCATCTCCAGTTTCTGTGCCAACCGAAAGTGAACCTTAATACGCTTAACATAGCAAATAAATACTATTTGTGATTACTACCAAGGTGTGATTTTGACTTATGCTCTTATAGCCAAAGCTACATTTCAGACAAAATCACTTTTAACCAGTTAGTATGTAATAAAAGATTTTTATTTTGTATTATTTTACAAATGTATGTCGATTCTCCAATTAAATTTCGTTTTAAAAACTTTATTATATGCTTTTCTTCGTAATTTATGTCGACCACCTTAACATTTTAAGAGTTTTGACTGATAGATCTAGTCAAAATTACTTTTAACGTAATTAGTCAGTCAAAACTAGTTTTAAGGAGCAAAATTGGGCAACTTTAATTTCAGTCAAAAGTTATATTGTCGAGAACTTAAAGTCAAAAGCACATTTGACTGATTTTGCTAGTTACAAGTACTTTTGACTGCTTATGAGTTTTGACTGCAAAATATACATTACAGTACGCAATAATGAATTGTGAATTGAACAAACGTGTTGCCGCTATAACAACACATACTAAAATCAGAATAATATAAATATTTAAGTGGGGCAAAAAACGGCCAAAAAACACTTTTGTTGTATGGGAATACAACAAAAGTGTTTTTTGGCCGTTTTTTGCGATAATGGTACGGATCGCGAGTCCGACTCGCACTTGGCTACTTGGCTTGGTTAAATAGAAGCATGTCATGTTAGAATAATTAGTACAAAATAAAGCATTGAAGCAAACACACGTCTTTCATCTCCAGTTTCTGTGCCAACCGAAAGTGAACCTTAATACGCTTATCATAGCCAATAAATTCTATTTGTGATTACTACCAAGGTGTAAAAGTATCGCGCCTTTCTACTGTTTGTAAAATATGTTCCACTATACGAAGAAAGATGGATTTCAGACTACACAATTTCATCTAAATCCTATCAGCAGTTTTTGCGTGATTAGAACACAAACTTTCCCATTTTAATATTTGTAGGATATATGAGTAGGTATTATAGTACGAGTCTAAAGGTAACTTAATATTAGCCTTTTTAAAGAGTAACCATGGAGTTTCTTGCCGGTTCTTCTCCATAGGAAACGACTAACCCGAACCGTGCACCTTTTGCCGACGTTTTATAAGTGCCCATGTAGGCCTATGTAAAATAAAAATATTTGATTTTGATTTTGAAAGCTGATTGCGTGATATCGTTGTATAGAAAAATCTTTGGAACTTAAATAGAACTTCAATTATAACGAAATATTTCGATACACAATATTTCTTTTTTAACATTGGAGGGTAGTTCCAAGTAAACACAAACATTTTGAGCTCTTGCATTTTTATTTTAAAATAAATAGAAAAAAAAGTATTTTAGATGAAATAGCTGTGTTAAATTAGTACATAGACCTCTGGTGCACTCACTCATCTCATCAACTCTCCTTCACAACTTACCTCAACTGCCAGCACTGCACTTCACTGTTATGGACCTATATTCCAAATTATCATCCTGTGTGGAGGATCTTACGGCTACATTTTCTTCAAGAATGACTCAGTATGAAGAAGACTTGAGGAATGCCAGCGGTGAGGGTTCCCACAAGACTATTGCCAGCCTATCAAAGGACTTCACCGACTTCAAGAGTCTCATCTGGAAAACCTTGAGTGCACTAAAATCCCAGATGGAGTTGCTCGTGGTGGGGCTAGATAGGCACGAGATGGCATCCCGTGCTAAGGTTCTCCTATTGCATGGTCTACCTGAGGAGAAGGATGCTGAACCTAGCACTGGCTTTCTCAAAATTTTGTCGGAGCGGATGGAGATGAAAAGCGTCACTCGAAATGACCTAACAGCCTGTCACCGGCTTGGAAGCAACACCGGCAAGCCCCGTCCTCTCTTGGTTCGCTTTGAAAGCCGCATCGTCCGGAACGAGGTATGGCGAAATAAAACCAAGCTAAAAGGGTCCGGACTGACGCTTTCCGAGTTCCTCACCAAGCCAAGACATGACATTTTCATGAATGCTCGTAAGTTATACGGCATACATAGGTGTTGGACATCCGAGGGAAGAATCGTTATCCAGGTCTCTGATAAATCGCGGCGGAAGATCGAGTCTGCAATGGAATATCGAGAACTTGTGGCTCAGTTCCCCGTAGCCGAGACCTCAGCTATAACATCGAAGCCAGTGCCTGAGAAGAGAACTCGCAAGCCAGCAAAATGATGGTACGGCGTCACGGTTCTTCTATTTCTCGGTGTATAAGGAATTTATTATGGTATTCTGTTTTTCCCCTTTTATGTCGGTCACTCGATTTTTTTTAGTTTTTATTTAACCCTAAACGTATTGTTTTTGTGTTTTGATGACCATGTAAGACGTAATTGTCACTGTCACAGCCGTCACAGGTCAATTGACATAAGTTTTATCGAGGTTGCGTTCGGAAACACACTAACCTACTTTTTACTTTTGTTTGGCTTATTGGCGTTTTAGTCATTTTAATTAATTATAATGTAATCGGCGAGTGCAACGAGGTTTAAGTACTTGAATTAATTTTGTTTGTCTTTAGTTTTTTTTTTAGAGTAGTTTTTAATTTATAATATTTATATTTTATTATGTCAGATGATCTTATAGATGATAGTTTCTTTTCGTGCTCATCCTCTTGTGCGTCAGAGGAGGGCTTTGCTGTGGATCTTAGCAATGATAATTCTCCTAATCTTCGAGACCACCTGTCTTCTACATTTTCAAATTGTCGCAAGTTCTTCAACGCTGTTCACATAAATGCTCAAAGCATCCCTGCTCACTACTCCGACCTGCTGTCGTCCTTCGACTCAGATCTTGTTCACGCTGTCCTTGTATCCGAAACCTTTCTCAAGCCTGCACTTCCTTCCATGCAGTATTCTCTGCCTGGATACAAAATTGTCCGCAATGACAGAACGGGCAAGGGATGTGGGGGGGTTGCCATTTATCTCCGTGGGGATATCAGTTACAGGATTGTTGACCAGTCTCCGAGTTTCTACTCAAAGTTTGCTGAACACCTATTCATCGAAATAGACTTTCAACACACAAAGCTGCTTTTAGGTGTCTATTATAGTCCCTCCTGTCAAATCGACTACTTTTCCTCCTTCGAAAATAAATTAGAAAACCTTTCCCCTCTCTATGAGCATACGCTTATCTTCGGAGACTTCAATACCTGTCTGATCAAGGGAGATGTGCGGAGCCGTAAACTCCAATCACTTGTCTCTTCTGTCAATATGCACTTACTTCCACTAAATGCTACTCACAGGGCTCCTCACTGTACTCCTTCTCTTTTAGATCTCATTCTAGTTTCTGACCCTAATAAAGTAGCCACACATGGACAGCTTCCTGCTCCTTTTTCCTATCATGACCTCATTTATATTTCCTACAAAATTCGACCTCCTAAACGCAAGGCCAAATTTCTTTTTCTTCGTAGTTTTAAAAACGTTGATCTGGAGCGTTTAAGGGCTGATGCGGGTGAGATTGACTGGTGTCCTGTGTTAACCTGCGAGGATATAGACTCTATGGTATCAACCTTCAACAGGACTATGCTGGAACTATATGATGTACATGCTCCTCTTAAAAAGGTGAGAGTAAAACACCTTCCCGCGCCATGGCTATCCCCAGCAATTAAAAACCAGATGGCTAAGCGTGACAAGGCTAAACGCTTGTACAGAAAGCAGCCCACCGAAGAGAACTGGGTAATTTATAAGAGGTTGCGGAATCGCTGCGGTCGTCTGTGTAGGAATGCAAAAAGGCGCCACATTCATAACTCCATTGATAACTTCAACCCAACACAAGTATGGCAATTTTTAAAAACTCTTGGTATTGGCAAAGCCTCTAGCGAGAGTGCTCCCGTAAAGATGGACCTCAATGCACTTAATGCACATTTTTGTAAGTCACCTATTACTCTCGACAAACATGTTAAATCCTCCACTCTGAAAGAACTCTCAAATCTTCCTTTGCCAGCAAATACTTCTTTCTCTTTCCACCCAATTGCTGAACTAGACATTAAGAAATGTATCCTATCCATCTCCACTAAGGCGGTGGGAGATGATGGCCTTCAACTCCAAATGTTCTTGCCTATTTTGACTGAAATAGTTCCTGTCATAACCCATATTGTAAATTTTTCACTATTCACAAACTCTTTTCCTACAGCCTGGAAGAGGGCTCATGTCCTACCGCTCCCTAAAGTTTCAAATCCCTCCTTACCATCCCACTTCCGTCCAATTTCCATCCTCCCAATCCTCTCCAAAGTCCTCGAGAGTATTGTCCAGGGTCAACTGTCTTGTTATTTGTCCTCTAATGGCCTGCTGAGTCCTTACCAATCTGGTTTCAGACCTGGCCATAGTACTGTAACAACCCTTGTTAAAATAACTGACGACATAAGACTGGCTATGGAGAATAAATCTCTAACTGTATTGGTTTTACTGGACTTCAGCAGTGCCTTCAACTCAGTTGACTTTGACATTCTCTTAGGCATCCTTTCCACCCTTAATGTCTCTGCTCCAGTAATTGAGTGGTTCAAATCTTATCTTCGGGGCCGCTCGCAGTCTGTTCAATCCAATGAGTGTACCTCTAAATGGTGTGAATTGACTGCGGGTGTTCCTCAGGGTGGCGTCCTCTCTCCTCTTCTCTTCTCAATTTTTATAAATGCTATCACTAAGGTCCTTTCTTCTAACTATCATCTCTATGCAGACGACTTGCAGTTGTATCGTCATTTTAAAGTAGGTGAACTCGTTGAGGCTGTGGCTGCCATCAACAGTGACCTTGAAAATATTAACAAGTGGGCTAAATCCTACGGACTCTTACTGAACCCAAACAAATCGCAAGCGCTCATTGTTGGTGGTAGATACATGCTCAATCTCTTGGATCACCAGTCTCTCCCGCCGATAGTGTATGATTCAGTGCCCATAGATTACTCCAAAACCGCAAAAAATCTAGGCGTTTATATGGACACTAACCTCTCTTGGGAGGTCCACATTGCAAATGTGAGTAAGAGGGTCTTTTACTCCTTTCAGTCCCTTAAACGTCTCCAAAAATTCTTACCATTTCACACTAAGGTTACTCTTGCGCAATCCCTTCTTCTACCGCTCATAGACTATGCGGATGTCTGTTTTCTAGATGCAACGGAGGTACTCCTTAATAAACTCGAGCGTCTGCAGAACTTGTGCATCCGCTTTATTTTTGGTCTCCGCAAATACGACCATGTGTCGGAGTTTCGGAGCCAATTGAAGTGGCTGCCGATTCGGCGTCGTCGAGATACCCATATCCTATCCCTTCTCTATACTATCCTGCACAACCCCAATTCTCCTCAATACCTTCGTGAACGCTTTGAATACCTCGTGCCGAGAGATAAAATCTGTCGCACTGCCACTTCTCTTCTCCTTCGTCCTCCGCGACACACTTCCAGCCGTTATGATGGCTCTTTTTCTGTTACAGCAGTGCGTCTCTGGAACTCTCTTCCACACTCCATACGCGACAGCCCTTCTCTGGAGGTCTTCAAGAGGAAGATTAAAGATCATTTCCTTGCACATTGACATAATATTAGTATGTATATTTATATATATATATATATGTATTTAAGTAAGTATATTTATGTTTTAATTTAGTTTTTTGATATTGTACACTGGATGCCTGCCCTCTATAATTGTCAACTTTCTCTGTCACTCTAGGGTTTGCTGTAAGAGAACTCAGCATTGAGTTAAGCTCGCCTTTGTACATGTACTTTATTATCACACTGTATGTAATGTTGTTTTTGGTGTACAATAAAGAATTAAGAATTAAGAATTTAAAATATGGTCAATTGCTTTGTAAGCTTTTTTGACTAATAAACAAAAGCAACAAATTAAACAATATCTGCAATAAAAAACATTGTTACAAAAAAATACTACCGACTTTCAAGTAAGAAAACTATTAAGTAAAAAATAACTTTATTTTTAGAAGTCGGTGTCTTACGTAGTTACCATTTTTTGCGTTATGGACACCGACTTCCAAAAATAAAGTTATTTTTCACTTTGTAGTTTTTTATTTGGAAGTCTGTAGTACTTTTTTGTAATTTTTTTTTTTATTTTTCACTTTTTAGTTGTACCTACCTAATAGGCAAGTTGTTAAGTAAGTTTCCTATAACGCCAGAATAGATTACCCGAATATCATGAAACTTGAACAAAACCGATCAAATGAGAGATTTGATTACCCCTTAAGAGCGTACTAGCGTAATGTTATGTTATGAAATGATATAAACAATAAACAGGCATGCGATTGCAGCAGTCCCGAGAGATTTGCCGTTATTTATTGAAGAGTTCCGTTGTACATCTTCGAAGTTCTTCATCAGATCTTCACCAAATTAAAATGGGACCAATTTCGGAACATACTCTTTCAAACAAAAAAATAATTTTCAAAATCGTTACACAATTGACGGAGATATCGGTGAAAATACATTAAGAAAAAAAAAAAAGATGTCGAACATAGAACCTCCTCCTTTTTCGAAAGTCGGTTAAAAAGGCCTATGTACTCTACGAAAGAAAGACCCTCCGGCCAAGTGCGTGTCGGGCCACGCGCAGTAATAGGTAGTTGCACAATAATGCGGACTAAGAAGAGAGCTTTTTGTTGTTTCATGATCATTTAAACGCTTTCGGCGGCTCACACATACATTTTAAAAGTTGATCGACTATTACTCGTAAACTTGTAAAGCCTACTTAGCTGTGATAGTTTCCTTTTAATTTCGTTATATATACTACTGCCGTGATTTTTTTCACATAACAAAAGCAACCATTTAGCTGGCAAGGATAATTTACTCTAACAAAAATTTGCAATTTAAATCTTAATTTTACGCAAACGGATCCCTGAAGCGTTGGTTTTCACAAATTTTAGTTTTTTAGAAAAAAAAAACATCACTTTACGTGTACAGGAGCTACCCTAAAACTTTTTGACCACTTTGTCGGCGTGATTTAAAGAAATTGTAGCTTTCTACTAAGCTAACTAAATAACTAGCTCGTGGCCACAGATAATATAATACTAACATACAGATGCCTCATCCCATACAAAGAAACCGTGCCGACGTAACTAGCGTTTTTATCTGATTATACCGATTATTTGTTGTAAATTGATCGCGTTCGGTTCCGTTCCACGGCGATATCCGTGGAACGGAACGGAACGGGACCGAACGCGATCGACGTACAAAAAATGTTTCTTTGTATGGGATAAGACACCACTGCTCGTGGCTAAATAATAACAGCTGCAATGGTCGATCATCAAGGTTAAGCAACGCTTTATGAGGTCGGTCCGTGGATGGGCGACCATTTCAACATACTGTGTTCCCTCCGTGCCTCGGCAAGCACGTTAAGCCGTTGGTCCCGGCTGTCATTTGAAGATCTTTGACAGTCGTTACGGGTAGTCAGAAGCTTGAGATCTGACACCAGTTTTGCCAAGGGGTATCGTTTTACACAGTTACTGGCTTGTGGAGGTCAGATAGGCAGTCGCTCCTTGTAAAACACTGGTACTCAGCTGAATCCGGTAAGACTGGAAGCCGACCCCAATATAGCTGGGAAAAGGCAGTCAGAGTCTCTGAGCTAAGCTGCGGACAGACGGACGGATAGACAGACATTGTAAAATACGAGTATATTCCTTCTTGACTACCGAAAAGTGATGACAAATTAGATGACACAATTGAGGCTCCAGAGTTGCTTCTTTAGTTGCAATGCGATTTTGAAGATTTATTGAATACGAGTTTTTAGGATAATGGAATACAGACTTTTTCAACTTGTCAAACTGATATCATTATCAGCATAATTTTCTCGTAGTTACAGTAAGAGTTAAGTTGCTTTAACTTCGAATTTATTTATTGCTCTGAAATTATATGTATTAAAACATTAATAAAACTTTACTAAATTGAGCTAACGAAAACAGAAAAGTCGATTTCTTTTGCACCGATGCCTGAAAAGTTTTCAGCAAATGAGACCGTAAATAGTGTTCAGATTGCGTTAACAGGAAAATGCGGAGGCTTGCATCATAAAATGCAGGAAAGCAAGCTTGGACGGGTGTTAACATGAATGTAACTTTAAGATAAAAGGACGTAAAGACCCTCTGTGAAGCGCGTCCGCATTTGACATTGAGCTTTTAAAATTTCGCACACTTCAAAGGATTTTTTTTAACAGGTTTTATGTTGGTGCATAGCGTCATTGTTTACCGGTAAAGACGTGGAGGGATGTAAACCCACTGTTTTGTTTCTGAAGTGTTATTTATTTTCCGACTTCTTTAGACCTTGTCTAGAAAGGGCGAATTCGCTGCGATACTCACGTGCATCTGACCGCTGCGTCCAGAAGGAGCGTACCAACGTGCGAGAATTTGTGCAATTCCGTACAACATTTTGCCGCTTATTTCCCTTGATAAGTGAACTCTCTCTGAGATTCGCGCGTAAAGTGGACGCAAAGGCGATTCTAGTAACTCGATTCGCGTATTTTGAACTCGGGGGATGCTGTTGGTCGCGATTTACTGGCGCCCAGTACCTCGCAAACGCGCGTATGAAATCGCGCGAGACGATTCGCGGCGACAATATGCTGCACCTGTAGCCAAGTTGACAATCTACAATCGATAACGCTAGTAGAAAACGAATCAATGTATGGGAATGACACATCTGAACGTTACGTCACGTGGTCAGACCATACAAATAGAAGGCGTTAACGATTTTAGAATGAGATTCGATACGAAACGTTTGTAACTTGACTATGGCGGCAGGTCTTACTGGGGCGTAGCGTTTAGAGAAGCGATTTTTACTTAACTTTAGAGAATTGTTCACACGTCATATAAAATAACACCACGCCTGTATTCTCCGAATAGATAGGCAGAGGTGCACCTGTTATGTTTAAGTCCGATGTTATAACCGGCAACCAACCGATTGGCATTCAAAGTTATAGCTCGCGAGCACGTTCGTAAGAAGTTGGCAGTAGTATCGTCACAGTGAAAATGTTTTCCAATGATCTGCTACCACTAACTGTTTAAGTATATTCGTGAATTTAGTTTATTTATTTGAATAATGTATGTATTTTATAGAATGCATGATTTGTATTTGAATAAACCTACCTTGTTGTGATTTATTTTTAATATTGCACCTACCATGATTGTTTGTCTCTGCATCACCCAAAGGTCGACTGGTAGATAATGCCTAAGGCATTAAATCCTTCTCTGTACGTTTGTGTGCATGAAGTATTAAATAAATATATACGGTGGAATGGATGCGAGACGCACGGGATCGGTCAATGTGGCGACGTCTGGGGGAGGCCTATTTCCAGCAGTGGACGTCTTTCGGCTGAAATGATGTTGATGATGATACGGTGGAAGCCTATTGCCAACAACCGGGCGCAAGTTCAAACTCGGGACTGCTGCGTTTAAATTTCAGATGGAAAAACCAAACACATGGAAGTGTTCGTTTTCCTTTATGTAACTTGCAAGTTTATTTAGAAAACTTCTTGCTATAATAATATATCAACATAATGTATAATAATTCAACGTATCTGTTAAATTATTATACCTTTAAAACGTAACATAACAACCTCGCCAAATAAAATTCAGTCAGTCCTACGTTGGGTGCCAATAGGTAGTTCTTATTTAGTTATTATTTTAAGATTTTTTATATCTTCAATAAACTAAATAATTTCACCAGGATACACACACACATCACAATAATAGGTCCTGCGTCGATTGTCGCTGAGCTGAGCCACCGTTGCCGAAATTTGGTCAGGACTATATATACTGTAGAACCGCATTTCCTCCTTGGAATGCTACAGGCAGAATACTGTTTATAAATTAAAACCGACTACTTCAACCTGCCTAGCCTTTTCCCAACTATATTGGGGTCGTCGGTTGCTAGTCTAAGGCTGGTTTTAGAGTCACGCTGACCAACACTGACCGTCGTCAGCGCTGACGAGACGGTCGCCGCGAGGTCGTCATTGGTTGAGTCGCTGGGCTCAGTGCTGACGGCCGTCAGACTCGACCAATGATGAGCTCTCAGCGACCGTCAGCGCCAACGGCGGTCAGCTTCGGTCAGCGTGACTATAAAACTAGCCTAACCCATTGCTGCCCAGATGCGGACCAGTATTTTAAATAAAGCACTGTCTATCTGATCTCCACAACCCGGAAACTGGGTAACACGGTATCCCTTGGCAAGACTGGTGTCAGATTTCTGATGGTTTCTGACTACCGCGGTTACTGTTGAAGATCAAAAATTGATAGCCGGCAGAACTATTACGTAAGAAACAGCAATCAGCAAGCATCGCGTGACCAAACGCTTTATGTCATAGAAATTGCCAACAGTGTAGGTATGGTAGGTCCTACACATACGTTTGCTAATCGATTGCTGTTTATCAAACGCGCTTATTTAAAAAATAAAACCGCCAAAATCTCCCTTCTGTATTGAAGAGTAATTATTGCGCAAACATCGCTATCGTTTTGCTCTTGCAAGATACGTAATAAGCCTGCGGGACGTGCTTTAAAAAATGGTCACCCATCTACAGACCGGCCTCAGCAAACGTTGCTTAACCGCGAAGATCGAACTGTGTGGCTGTAATTATTTACCCACGAGCTCCTCCGGCAACTCATCTTATCCATACTATATAATATTATATAGTTGCGAAAGTAACTCTGTCTATCTGTTTGTCTGTAATTTGGTATGGAGATAGTTTGAGATCTGGGGAAGGACATAGGATAGTTTTTATCCGGAAATCATTCTTAAGGTGTAAGGTGAACCAATAATTTTTCAAGTAAGGCTGTCTACAGACCTACAATATTATAGCGCGATATAAAAAATAGGCTATTCAAGGTACTAATGCTACGCAGACAACATCGCGGTCAAAAGCTAGTTTAATATAAACGTTAGCAAAAAAAAACAGATAGTGAGATAGCTATAAAACGAATGTATCACAGAGCAATTCAATTTCATCGGTCATTTGGTTGTGGCGGGTATGAGTGGCGATTGTCAAAGTTCCAACTGTGTGCGGAAGTGGAACGCATTTGGCAACTAGACCACGAAACTCGGACGGGGATCGCAATTATATCTCGCGTTCGTAGGTTATATTTAATTGTAGTCGAGTTTCGTTGAAAGTTTCAGTGGTTTCGAGGTTTCTTATGAGTTTAAGTGTGATAATTGAAATAGAGTGATAATTAAACAGTGGGTTTGACAAATGAAAAAACGTTTTACAATCGGTTGTGTGCTCTTAGAAAGATGCATTCACGATCAATTAAATATTACATTCATACTTTCTGTACCAATTTTAAAGGCGGCTTGTATTTACTCACTACTATCTATTTCCTCATCATCAATCTCATAATATCAGCCGAAAGACGTCCACTGCTGGACACAGGCCTCCCCCAAGCGTCGCCACATTGACCGGTCCCGGGCGTCTCGCAACCAGCGGATCCCCGCAACCTTCACCAGGTCATCGGTCGACCTGCTGGGAGCCCTTCCAACACAACGTCTTCCGGTTCGCGGTCGCCACTCCAGAACGTTTCTGCCCCATCGGCCATCTGTTCTGCGAGCAATGTGCCCTGCCCACTGCCACTTAAGTTTGGCAATTCTTTGAGCTATGTCGGTAACGCTGGTTCTCTTGCAGATCTCTACATTTCTGATTCGATCACGCAAGCCCGCATCAATTTCCTACTTTGATTCAAAAAGAAATACGAGTTAAAATCGATCAGAAAAAGGTTGTCTCGCGAACAACTTAAACTGAAAGTACGATCAACTCCCATAAGAAAAATAAAGCTTTTTTTTATCAAAAACCAAATACTCAATGAATTTCAATATTTCAATTAAACCCAATTTCAATATTTCAATTAAACCCAATTTCAATATTTCAATTAAACCCAATTTCAATATTTCAATTAAACCCAATTTCAATATTTCAATTAAACCCAGTAACATTACATGTACATACTATGCACTTGTACATACAATATTTACAAGTGGTGAGCCCGTACCGCATCTGGCCTGGCAGCTTGGTTGGCCACCCGCCCAACGATCGCCGACCCAATTACTGTGTGGAGTTATGAGCCCCTACTTAGTCGGCTGTGGTGTACCTGATTATTTACAGCCTTTGGTACTCGCGGCAGCAGTGCTTTGTTTACGCACGTTCTATTTGTAGGTAGTATCAAGATTAGGTAGTGCAACTTTGGTTAGGTTCTGTGCATGTGCATTTTTTGTGCAGTAGGTACGGGTACAATGTCGTGGTGGCCCAGTCGCTTTGACCTCATCTCGCGCATCAAACCCGGGCTAGTACCAATGTGACCTTTTTAATTCTTATGTTATAAATAAGTACTTTTTTGTAGTAAGGTTACTTACTAATTACTTTAGTTATTAGTTTTTGATTTAAGTGTATTTGTACGAATTTATATAATTTTATAAATATACTAGCTGTGCCTGCAGCTTCGCTCCTGTCAACTGCCTATCCTACCCTACCTATCTACCCGAGCAGCCTTCCTACCCTACCTACCTATCCTACTTACCTACCCTACCAATTTTAAAAAACAAACACAACAAAAAAAAAGAATGAGCGAAATCGTTCCAACCGTTCACGCGTGATGCCGTGACCAAGGAAAAAGGGATTCATTTTTATTATATACTAGCTGACCCGGCGAATTTTGTTTTGCCATAAAAATACCAAGATACACCAAGATACACCTACCCTACACCTACCCTACATCTACCCTACACCTAGCCTACACCTACCCTACACCTACCCTACACCTACCCTACACCGACCCTACACCTACCCTACACCAAGATACACCTACCCTACACCTACCCTACACCTACCCTACACCTACCCTACACCGACCCTACACCTACCCTACACCGACCCTACACCTACCCTACACCTACCCTACACCTACCCTACACCTACCCTACACCTACCCTACACCTACCCTACACCTACCCTACACCTACCCTACACCTACCCTACACCTACCCTACACCTACCCTACACCTACCCTACACCTACCCTACACCTACCCTACACCTACCCTACACCTACCCTACACCTACCCTACACCTACCCTACACCTACCCTACACCTACCCTACACCTACCCTACACCTACCCTACACCTACCCTACACCTACCCTACACCTACCCTACACCTACCCTACACCTACCCTACACCTACCCTACACCTACCCTACACCTACCCTACACCTACCCTACACCTACCCTACACCTACCCTACACCTACCCTACACCTACCCTACACCTACCCTACACCTACCCTACACCTACCCTACACCTACCCTACACCTACCCTACACCTACCCTACACCTACCCTACACCTACCCTACACCTACCCTACACCTACCCTACACCTACCCTACACCTACCCTACACCTACCCTACACCTACCCTACACCTACCCTACACCTACCCTACACCTACCCTACACCTACCCTACACCTATCCTACACCTACCCTACACCTACCCTACACCTACCCTACACCTACCCTACACCTACCCTACACCTACCCTACACCTACCCTACACCTACCCTACACCTACCCTACACCTACCCTACACCTACCCTACACCTACCCTACACCTACCCTACACCTACCCTACACCATTTCAATTACTGGCATATTCCTACTATCTTCATTAGCGTGAGCATGCTCTGTTGCAAACTTAATTACAAAAAAAATTAAAACAATTTATCCAAGTCATATTCTACATTCAAATTGTCGTAGACATAAAACATCAATTTATTCATATCACGGCCAACAAAAACCCCAATCGAGACATAATAGAGTATTGGAATAACATTTGTTTTGGCAGTCGGTCCACAGACAGAATAATTAGCAGCCGTTGCTTTCATTGAATGCTGTCATCATTCGGTGACGTCATACTCACCCCGCTCCCCCATACATAAAGGTCAAATATCGTTGGTACCTACGTAACTGGAAAGTACATTTTTTCTAACCAAAACGGATTAAATTAAGATATTTTGAAATCTATAGTACATGATAAAATTACTAATGTAATTTAAAACAACTAATTTCTTGGCATTTAACATAGTCCCGCGTTGGGCGCCATTAAAGTTTTAATTGCTGCTAAATGAAGGTAGCACGACAATTCGATTCCACCGTCAATATATAGAATAAGTAAATTGTTGGGGCAGAGTCAATGTGGTGAGTCGGCGACATCGCGTATCATACGATGAATAACTGCAGGAATCAACCAAGGTCGGCTAAAATAAGGTTTTATTGCTAAATCTACACGACTATTTTCGGTTTGTGTTCAACGAAGGAATGTTTTTGGCGTGTTTCTTAAATACTTTGACTGTATTTGATAGATATAAATTGAGGGACTTTTTGAGGTTTAACGTGTGTGATGTGTTAAAAACGTATCCAAGTATATACATACTTAATTTAACAAATAGCAGTACTACATTACTACTTATGATGAATTTAATTTTATATCATCACAACACTGCATTTAATAGACTTACAAACATAATTATATTTTCATCAAAAATAAAAACATATCCGACTCATCGCGGTGCCGCAAAATAAAGAAAACCATCCGACAAGAACACATTTAATTACAACACATTATCACACTAGTAAGTGACGATAATATATTATGTTGGCTTGCCTAAATATATTATCTGTTGGGTATGCAGTCATTAATCAAAGCTCAAACAGAGCCAGTCAAGGGCCCATTCACAAGTGCTCCGTTAGAGCCGTGTTGGCAGTACTCCCAGACTCAATGTCTACCCTCAAACTTTCCTCATTTGCACTACAGATATAGCATGGAATATATCACAGATACCGGGGTTTTGGCAGGAACTACATGAGTAGTATGCTGTTTGAATTTGAAGTAGTTGCATATTGAAAGATGATTTTTTTTAATGCAAGATGTGAGGTTCGAGTATATTTTGGAGTGAATGATTCAGTAGCTACCTAGAAAACCCCAGGGATGTGGTAACAGGCATTGCGCAGGAGGGGATTTCGGGGTAGTCTTTAAAGTGATAACTGGGCCCCCCTTTTATGAGCTGATGGTGATCGCCAGGGTGGTTTGTTTCTGAGGTAGGCCGTGTCTCCATCATGCCGCGCCGTGCATTATGGGGACGCGGCTGTAAAAATCCCAAACACCTTGATCTTTTTACCCAAAAGCCCGGGCGTTTTTTGAAGGTTTCCGCCGATAGCAAAAGAATAAAGGAACATGGGAGACAATAGTAGATTTCTTTGGCAATCAACAGAAATGTTTCCATTACTAAAAACTTGGCAAATCAAGTGTGACAATAATAAACGAATAAAATATAGGACTGTTATGCTATTCCAAGTGTCCCTTTAGTGAAGTTTGCTTAATTATGGTGGTGCTTGATAAAGTAATTTTTCCGCTTGTTCGCCAAAGAAAAACCAAATCAAGAAAAAGAGTTTGGAAACAGGATTAGCAATGGTTATCTTCTGTGAATTAAGGACAGTGCTACCAATCGCGTCACGGGACAAATTATAATAAATGCACTGTAGGCAATGTTTAATAGCTCTTGTAAAACCTATCAAATACAAATGACAACATTGTGACATTAAAAGCAAGTTATGGTTAGATTTTAAATCAATTGTCAAGAAAGAAAGTCTTTTTTTAAAACTAGCTCCTAACAATGACTTACTTAATAAAAGTATTGGTGAAAAAGTAAGTAAACGTTTCAGAGCTTTGAACATCGGCAACGAGTTGGCAGCCTGTCGGTATTTTATTGGTTACATTTTGGTGAGTGTGCGTTAGAATTGCTTGAACCCTTTCCATCATCGGACTACAAGACGTACGGAGATACGTCATCGGTACATGGTCGACATCCCACCCATACGCACCAAACGTTTTGGGAATACTTTTATTATGCCTACAGCAAAGGAGTGGTATTCTCTGTCGGAAACTGTATTTCCTGATAGCTACAACCTGGGAGTCTTTAAGTCAAGAGTGAATAGGTTTCTTCTGAAAGCGTGCTTCATCGTCGACCACATCATCGCTTAAGGTCTGGTGAGATAGTGGTCAAGCACAATACCACAGATTAGAGAATGGCAATATTAACAAGTTTTTTTTTGTGTTCTTTAGGTTTCCGTACCCAAAGGGTAAAAACGGGACCCTATTACTAAGACTCCGCGATCCATCTGTTTGTCTGTCACCAAGCTGTATCTCATGAACCGTGATGCTAGATAGTTGAAATTTTCACAAACTATGTATTTCTGTTGCCGCTATAACAACAAATACTAAAAACAGAATAAAATAAATATTTAAGTGGGGCTCCCACACAACAAACGTGATTTTTTTGCCGTTTTTTGCGATAATGGTATGGAACCCTCCGTGCGCGAGTCCGACTCGCACTTGGCCGGTTTTTTGCTATAATTTACTCGTATTATGATTGTATATTGAGCACATGTCAAACAACGTAATCGAATCGGTGCAATAAAAACAGCACTGATAAAAAGTTGTATAACCTCTATCTATATGGGTCGATGGGGATAGATAACGAGTAGGTCAGTATAAATCATAGTAATCTTAATGGTTTTATAATTTTTCTTATGTGTAATAATTACCTAGGTGTTTTTTTCAGATAGATGTCTTATAAGTCATAAGGATAACTTTACCGTTACTACTACTCTTCTAAGTTTAAAACATTAAAATGTACTTATATTTTTTTAATATTTTCCGTATAATTATCGTGAATATTTATTAAAAATTTAATTACTTTTTCTAATAGGTGTTTTGGAATACCTTATTAAAAGGGGCTCCTTTTCAAACCCAAACACTGCGTAAACAAAATAGCTATTAATGTGTAACATCACTTATGAATAATTGTTTTTAGCCCCTACGAAAAAAGAAGGGTGTTATAAGTTTAACGTGTGTTGCTGTGTCTGTGTGTCTGTCTGTGGCATCATAGCGCCTATACAGATGAAGCGATTTTGATTTAGATTTTTGACGTGACAACGTCTAATAAATCGATGAACGCCGGCTGCACGTACGAAAAAGGATGACTCAATGTAACGTTACGCTCAATGTAACGTTACGCTCATTGTAACGTTATAATCGTAACGTTACAATGACGTTAATTGTATCGTTATGTATGTGACGTTGGCACGTTAAACTATCGTCCGTAAACCGACTTTTTTTTTTGAAAGGTCCCTTTGTCGATTGTATCTTTGGTGAAAATCGGTTTAGCCGTTCAAAAGATAAGGGCTGTTTTCTGTTTGAAACGGATTATTTTCGCAAGATATCGTGTCATAATTACGTGTTCGATAGTTTGTTGATCGAAGCGTGTCTACTACTAATTAAATTATGTAGTTTAAAAGTATGAAAAAAAAAATTGCCGGTGTTTTGTAAATTTTTAATTTATACTTGTATAGTAGTCATTTAGGTACTACTAGTCATTAAAATCCTTATTCCTTGTTCTTGTACTAAAACGAGCTTACAAGAACTAAGGACGCTTGCTCCGTGAAAATGGTAGGTAACCAATGCTTCATAAGTATGCAAGACGCTAGTCAAAGTATTAAGTTACCCAGCGATGGATCTAAAAGAAGGACTCTCTTTGACCTATATTCAGGTGCCATAATACCGTGTTTATAGTAAAAAATAAAACCTTTATGAGGGTAAAAATAATCGCGCAAAAATAGCCTCTTCAGGCATATAGAGGCTTATTTAACTTCTTTTATTAGATAAAGGACACTTGGCATACTTGTATGGGAAGCTAGTTTCGATCCTATAGAAACATGCTTAAATGTTCGAGTTGTCATCATCATCTGCCTAGCCTTTTCCCAACTACATTGGGGTCGGCTTCCAGTCTTACCGGATTCAGCTAAGTACCAGTGTTTTACATGGAGCGACTGCCTATCTGACCTCCACAACCCAGTAACTGGGTAACCCGGTACCCCTTGGCAAGACTGGTGTCAGATCTCATGCTTCTGACTATCCGTAACGACTGTCAAAGATCTTCAAATAACAGCCGGGACCAACGGCTTAACGTGCTTTCCGAGGCACGGAGGAAACTCGGTAGGTTGAATGGCCCATCCACGGACTGACCTCGTCAAGCGTTGCTTAACCTTGATGATCGACCCGTGCGGCTGTTATTATTTAGCCACGAGCTACTGTGTTCGAGTTGTATGAAATAAATATGAAAACTATAGTTTTTTTTTCTGTCTATAGTTAGCTTAGAGACTATAGACTAAATAATCCGATTTCTAACAGGAGGAACGTGAAAACCATCTCATCAGAGTCTGTGTTTCCTGATAGCTACCATAGGATACTGATACTGCTCCGTCTTTAGGTCAAGAGTGAACAGGTGACTTCTAAGCACGCGTGCTTCACCGTCGACCACATCATCGCTTACCATCACACCAGTTGAGATACCTCTATCTCACCTGGTGCCCAGGCCTACCAATATTAAAATTAGAGTAGATAGAAGATAGAATCTATTAGATGTTGCTGCAAAGACATGCAACTGTACCTATGGAGTCAAGAGACCATTCTCTTGACGTTATACTGTTGCATGTCTTTTTGAAAACAAGACTGCTAAATCCATATTTAGTAGGTAGTCTTGTTGCCAGGTAATGTCGAGATTTAACGGTAATTTTAGAGTAAATTTCGAAGGTCCATGTTTAACCATGACGATGTGTATAGGCAGGGGCACCCAACACGACGAAAGAAAACTTGGTTCAAATAAATTGCACTAGATGTCGTGATAAGCTTCGATTTGTAGTTAAGTTTTGTGAAATATTAAGATTTTTTAAGACGATCATATAAAATGCATGTTCTGTTTAATTAACTCTCCTAAGCACAAAACTTAGGAATATTGGGCTCTTAATTCACATTTCAGAAATTATTTGAATGGATCATTATAAATTGATTCCAATATTTTTTTTATTGTCTATAGGCTTGCGCTTGACCACTATCTCACTATCGATGGCACGGTTTTAAATTTATGAGGCATCCACTCGATTTTTTTAATTTCTTCTCTCTCTTTCTCAAGTTTTGTAACACATTTTGGTACAATGAAACTGTAAGTACGTACAAAAAAAGAATACTATAAAACAAATCGTCGCTGTATTAAAAAAAAGTATTCTCGAACCGAGTAAAAGCTTTTACTTGCAAGTCGCTGCTAACGCCATCTATTGCCGTGAAACGGAACCGAACACGATCGGTGTTCTTAGAAAAATTATAAGTTTAATCAGACGAAAAACGATAGTTACGTCGGCACGGTTTCTTTGTATGGGATTAGGCATCTGTATGCTAGTATTATATTATCCGTGGTATAGGCTAAAAGATTTACATAACTAGACTGAAAGTGAGTATAATCGGTTTTAATAGCCGATAATGCTTAAAACTGCATTTTGATCTACCTGCATTACAAAATAAATCCTTAAAGTAGTAATATTTATCAAATAAATTACACATACCTGTATCATATTCTGTAGACAGGTTGGAAGCTGTTTGGGTCTCCAGTCATAGTTGACGGCGCGTGCGTCGAAAATCTCCGGTCATTTTGAATAACGGCTTGCGATTGGTTGATTCAAATCGCCCGCAATTTACTTCGTCTAATCACGGTTCTCGATTTGTATTACATTGTTTTTTTTTTGAAAAATTAATGGTTTTAAATCTCACTTGTATAATCCACTAAAGAAATTGGGTCACGGTTTTAGGGAGTTTGTAGGATTTCTTTCACATGTCTGCTTATAGTTGTGAATACCTGTAACAAATGATGATATAAACGTTATGCATTGTTTTGATTAAAAAAAACTTTTTAGCAAAAAAATACTACCGACTTCCAAACAGTGTTGCCAGTGACAGATAGTCAAATATTACATGATACATCTCAAAAAGTTACATTTTCATGAGAAAAGTTACGTGGACTTATTTTATGTAAAATAACACTAAGGCTTAACACGCATAGCGATTTTTTATGCACGATTTTTTGTCGCCCGTACTGAATCTGACTAACACGCACTGCTGATGGAATTCCGCGCGATTATTGTCTTTTTCTAACTGTTCATACAGTTCAAAATGATCGCGCGAATTTCGCGATTCTGTGGCAAAACATGGATTTCTTGCGGTATTATTTCCGCGCCAATTTTTTACCGCAATGCGTGCAGCTTCATATAATTCCATAGGTCGCAGAATAAGCGGAAAAAAATGGCGCGAATAAAAATCGCAGTGCGTGCTAAGCGTATTAGACGCTCACTCGCTCGCCGGAGTAAGCGGGATGGAAGACTTAAAAAAATACGTGAGTGAGTGAGTGAATAAGCAAAACGTCAATTTGTGTGTCACATAATCAGGTGCGACAACACGACGAACGAAAACTTTCTTAGATGCGGTCCGTTTCACGATTATTTTTTTTTTGCTGGAAAAAATTTCGATATTTTTATTAAGTCCTAAAAGTTACATTTTGAGTCGTGTTACATGGTGGTTACATGAGAAGGTCAAAAGTTACGTAAAATGTAACAAAAGTTACGTTCTGGCAACGCTGCTTCCAAATAAAAAACTAAAATGTGAAAAATATCTTTATTTTTGGAAATCGGTGTCTTTCGTAAGTACCAATTTTTTGCGTTATGGACACCGACTTCCAAAAATAAAGTTATTTTTCACTTTGTAGTTTTTTATTTGGAAGTCGGTAGTATTTTTTTGCTAAGAAGTTTTTTTTATTTTTCACTTTTTAGTTGTACCTACCTAATAGGCAAGTTGTTTTGTATGGTACCTATAACGCCATAATAGATTACCCGAATATCCTGAAACTCGAACATAACCGGTGAAATGAGAGATCTGCGTACCCCTTAAGAGCGTACTGGCGTGATGTTATTTTTTTTTTTTAAAGAGTAACGTTGCCCCACACTAGGAATTTCTTCTGTAACGTGGGTGCGTTTACAAACATATAAACTCACATACACAAACACCCAGAGCCGGAACAACTATTTGTAGATCATACAAATAATTGTTCCGTGCGGGAAGCGAACCCGCGACACGCAGCGCAGCAGTCAATCGCTCAACCACTGCGCCAACCGTGCGCCCAATATTATGTTATGTTATGTTAGTTATGTTATGAAATGGTATAAACAATGAACAGACATGCGATTGCAGCAATCCCGAGAGATTTTTTTATTGCTGTTATTTATTTAAGAGTTCTGTTGTATATCACCGAAGTTCTTCATCAGATCGTCACCAAACTAAAATGGGACCAATTTCAGAACATACTCTTTCTAACAAAAATTTTCGGAATCGGTCCACAATTGACGGAGATATCGGTGAAAAACAAAACAAAAAAAAAACACATAATGTTGAACATAGAACCTCCTCCTTTTTGGCAAGTCGGTTAAAAATTGTTTGTTTCAGTACAAAAAAGGAACATAAGTGAAGAAAACTTCTTCAAATCTTAGAGTATCAGAGCTGCCTCCTTGATCTAGTCTACGAAAGAGCGAACTGAACGTAGGGGTCTGGAGTTCGATTCCCAGATGTTATTTGAGTGTTGTTTTTGTTAGCAACTTGTAAATATAGAATTATTAGGTACCTACCTATACTAGAAATGAGCCGTCATTGTAGACATAGAATTAAAATATTTATATTGTAAAAGAGCTGGGTTACAGTTTTGTTGTAGGCATCTTCAAAAGCCAATTTATGCGTGTAGTTATTTTATTAGTATGATGAAAAAACAAAAAACCTGCGGTACCCAAAGTTCAAAGATGAAGATGGCAATTTCATACATACATAAATAAACTGACACTTTTTTCCCGAGGGAGTACGCAGAAACTACAGAACGCCGCCTGCTAAGATCCTTACATCCTTTTGCTTCTTTTACGTTCATACATCCAGTCATACATGCACGCCGGTTATGAGTAGACACCTTTCTGTGGAACATCACAAATAAGATCAGTGTATGTCCTTCTAGGCCGTCTCCTACCGTCACGTCTGCTTATACCTTTTGTTAGTCGCCTTTCATTAATTCATTCAACACGACAAAACCATCTAATCATACTCTTAAATTTATGACACTACACTTTTAAAACGCATAGTTCGCAACTTCGTACGATGGTATCTAAGTAAGGTTGGGGAAACAAAATTATTGTCCACTAGCTTTTAACAGCGGGTGCGCCCGGCCGAAAGGGATATTTATCACATCGGAACATAATACAAGGTTAAACAAGCATCCTAATCCAGGCCATGCATTATCATTGTACCGGGTTATTTCCAAATTCGTTGAGACCTGATTGATTAACAAATATCCAAACGTACAAAATTTCCCATTTATAGTATCACCCAACACACACACACAACATCACACACACACACACACACACTCACACTCTCTCACACACACATACACATCATCGCTTACCAACAGGTGAGATAGTGTTCAAGCGCAAGACTACTAAATATAAAAAAAATATATAGAAATAAAGAAAGAGAAAATATTTATTTGTGACCCGCACAGGAGACACGAGATAAGCGAATATATAAAAAACAATATCAAAACACAATACCCTACTTCGGCAGTTGGGTAAAAAATAAAGTAAATAATAACCCCGTGCGAGACCAAAAAGGCTCCTATCTCAGCATGTGCAGCGCCTTTAAAACATTTAAGTAGGATACGGTGATTCTAGGCCAGTTTTTGCAGTTCGTCCATTAGAAACTTTTGAGTCTCTCATATCATTGAGAGACAAATTCGTAAGGAATGATTTGAGTGTCCAAAAGTGGTCGATGTGGTCAGAAATGTAAAAACAATGATAATGGTGAGTTGGACATCTGTGAATGAAAACATCTGACCTTTTTTTTTTCCTGACCTGTGGGGTGACTCTTCAGCAAGCTCTTAGAGTAAGGTTATTTTGAGTGTGTGTAAGGGACAGATGTTTATGAATTGTATACATCTGTCACATACGCGATCTCAAAATAACTTTACTCTAAGAGCTTATGGTCACCCCCCTGGACTTTTATTTCATGTAAGTCTGAAATCGCAATACACCTTGAGCAAGCATGGTGCTCGTGCCTTCTTTATATGAGAAGAAACCTCCATCACGCCTGTGTTTCCAGAAGAGTTAGACAGAGGTGGATCTAATAGTAGTTATGTTGAGTCTATGTAATAGGGAGTGAGTCCGGACTCCGTACTTGGTATATTTAGTATAAGTCTTAAATCACCAAACCATATTTTGCATTTGCAAGTAAATTAAAACATATAGGGTACTTCCCGTTTATCTAGAATCATGCAATTTGGCTTGAAGTGTCTTTTAACACAACTAGCTGTTCCCCGCGGCTTCGCTCCCCACAAACGTTTTATGTATGTTTTTTTTTGTTTGTACCGAATAGGCTCCGAAACTAAAATTAAAAAATTAAGATAATTAGATTTAAAAAATCTTTCACCAATAGAAAGCTACATTATTCTTGAGTGATATAGGCTGTTTTTAATCTCGAAAACGGGTTCTGTGGGCTGGTCGACGGGAGCGAAGCCGCGCACCCATAAGCCACTATATAGTATTATATATATACTAATATTATAAAGAGGATTTTTTTTGTTTGTTTGTATGTTTGTTTGTACCGAATAAGCTCCGAAACTACTGGACCCATTTAGAAAATTCTTTCACCAATAGAAAGCTACATTATTCCTGAGTGACATAGGCAATTTTTTTATCCCGAAAACGGGCTCTGTGGGGTGGTCCACGGGAGCGAAGCCGCGGGGAACAGCTAGTATATTATAAGTATAGACTAAAGGAAAACCGTCAAGTAATACTCCTAACTTGTATTATTATATTCCTTGGTATTTTGTTTGATTTCGGTTTTGTTATATTAAAAAAAAAATGCAAGTTTATTTGCAGTTGGTATACTGACCGTGACCTAGGTTGGTGTATGGGGACAACAGTTTTCCAATGGAAATTTTATTTTTTTATTTTTGTTGCAATGCTACAAAAATTTAAATTGGCTTTCTGGTTTCACTGTTTTTGATGATCAGTTATGTTGTCTAATTATTTTGGTGAATGTGTAGCTGTTTGTACAGAACCCTCAGTGCGCGAGTCCGACTCGCACTTGGTCGATTTTTTGTATATAACACTAGCTGAACACCGCGGCTTCGCTCCCGTCAACCTACCTATCACCTACCTATCTAACCTACCTACCTATCCTACCTACCCATCCACCTTGCCTACCTACCTACCTACTCACCTGCCCTACCGATCAACCTACCTACCCACTTACCTTACCTACCTATCTACCTACCTACCCTACCTACTAATTTTTTAAACTATTTATTTGAATTAGAAATAATAATATATTCTGTCGGAGAGTTTTTTGTAGTTAATAATAAGTACTCATGAAGTACATATTTTTTATGTATCATCAATAGTTTACTCAGCGCACGCCAAATAATGAATTTTCTAGATTAAATTTTGCTATTTTGGGTTAGATTTTTGCAATTTTCATAAGGATCTCTAATTTAAAAAAAAAATATTTATCGACTTTGTTACTCGAGCATAATGTAGCTTTCCATAGGTGAAAGAATTTTTTGAATCGGTCCAGTAGTTTCGGAGCCTATTCGGTACAAACAAACAAACACACACAAACAAAAAAAATCTATCCTCTTTATAATATTGGTATAGATTAAATTAAGCATACATACATACATAAATTGACGCCTTCTTCATCTTTCCCAAGGGGGTAGGCAGAAGCTACAGAACGCCATACATACTCCTTTTGCTTTAAATACGTTCATACATCTACTCATACACGAAATTATTACTAGAAATTAAATAATAAACAATTCTTATCCTCAATCTGTGAACTAACACTAGAACCTCATGCTATCTATATATCATAATCACACTATCTATATATCATCATCATCATCAGCCAATTAATGTTCCCACTGCTGGGACACAGGCCTCCTCTCTGTGAGAGGGAATGGGCCATAATCCACCACGCGGGCCCAGTGCGGGTTGGTGGATGTCACATGTCTTCGAATTTTTGGTTCTAGGACATGCCGGTTTCCTCACGATGTTTTCCTTCACCGTTTTGAGAGCAGTGGTGATGAAGTAATTTACACAAAGTAAAGCGCCTGCCTGGGCTCGAACTCACGACCTACAATTTGTAAGTCGCGGCCGATACCACTGGGCCACCACTGCTCATCTCTCTCTCTATATATCACAATGACACTAACTTCATAAAAATGTTGTAACACGTTACTTTCTGTTTAGCATTGTCCAGCCAATTCCTCTTGTATTAAGCAAACGTCCTAACTACACAAAAAAAACCGTACAATTATCGCAAAAAAAACGGCAAAAAATCACGTTTGTTGTATGGGAGCCTCACTTAAATATTAATTGTATTCTGTTTTTAGTATTTGTTGTTATAGCGGCAACAGAAATATATCATCTGTGAAAATTTCAACTGCCTAGCTATCACGGTTCATGATCATGAGATACAGCCTGGTGACAGAGGGACAGAGAGACAGACGGACCGCGGAGTCTTAGTAATAGGAACCTTAAAAACTGGCCAAGGCGTGTCGAACGTCGCACATTTAAGGTTCCGTACCAATTTATCAATATAATTAGTATTTGTTGGTAAAATATACGTAATAGTAAACATTTTCACCAAATTTCAAGTTGATAGGAAGTTAAAAAAATCTATGGAGTAAAATGTGTGATAGACGACAGACAGACGTAAAGATGGACAGACGGACATGTGAGTGACAGGTATAGGGCTCCGTTTGGACTCTTCGGGTACGGAACCCTAAAAACAAAACAGAAGCAACATGCTGAGCAAAATCTAATTTCTGGTTTTAAATGTCATCATCATCTTCCTGCCCTTGTCCCATGTTACTTGGGGTCGGTGCAACACGTTTTCTTCTTCCATACCGTTATTCATGTAGGTACCTGATGCAAAGCCTACATACCTATGTATACATACATACATGTATACATACAAGTGACACACGTCATAAAAAATGTTTTGTGGGTAAATAGAATAGTAATTTTAGTAAAAATAGATGGGAAAATTAAAAAAAAAACTAGCTGTTTCCCGCGGCTTCGCTCCCGTGGACCACCCTACAGGATCCGTTGTCGGGATAAAAAAATTGCCTATGTCACTCAGAAATAATGTAGCTATCGATTAGTGAAAGAATTTTTTAAATCGATCCAGTAGTTTCGGAGCCTATTCGGTACAAACAAACAAACAAAAAATCTTTCCTCTTTATAATATTAGTATAGATAACAATAACCCTTTAACCTCAAGACATAATTCTACATTGCCATACTGTTACAAGTTATTTCGCACAAGGTTGCAATATCGATTGAAGAATGGGCTGTTAGTTACCCCAAGCCTTTACAATAACCTCCAACATTACACTTTCAACTATTTCGCAAACAAAATAACTCAATTGCACCGAGCAATCGATTTCTCGAATCGACGACGAAAATAGCTCTCATTCAACAATCGATACCTAAAAATACCCTTAAAATAGCGTCACTGTTGTTCTCAAGACGAATGTTTAGCACGAAGACGCTGCGATCAACTCTCGTTTCTTATCCACCGAGATATCGACGTAAATACTGAATTCGCCACACTCTCTCGGTCAGATCTAAAAATAATAGTTGACAAGGAGCGGGCACGAGCTGTTATTGGACAGATAGTGGTGTGGAACGTTATCAAACAGACATTAGCCGCGATCCTCCCACGTCATCGTCATTCATCCGCTTCGATCGCACGCACACACGCGCGCCCACGCGCCACCACACCCGCTAGCACGAGCTCGAGCTCGAGCTCGAGCCGCCGCTCACCACCAGCTCCGCTACCACTCACCATACATCACCAAACCCAAGCACAACGGCGCCCGACACTCTCACACAGCCGTCCACCATCTTAAATTCATTCACAAAAATCGCTATGCCACAGCGGCTATTTGTTTACCGATTTACGCCTCTCTGAGCACATTGAAACACTAAAATTGAACACAACTACCTTCTCCGGGCGGGGATGTTCCGTTTGACACTAGTTTTCTTGTTGTGAATTCGTTTTTAGCTCGTTTTTTGTTGGAAATACGGTCGTTTCGTTGTGCACGGGGACATAACGTCGGTACGTCGCGGCGGACAGTGTGCAACTAAAGAATGGTGGCAGGACTGCGGACGGCCGCGGGACGCGCCTGCGCGCTACTACCCGCCAAAATACACCTACGCGCATGTATGGGTTATGGTTCTCTTTCAAAAGTTGCACAGATAACATTACATCTTTACTTAACTGATACTTAATTAATAATGTTGTATTTTAATAAAACTTAATTACACACAAACAACCCCAAATTACCGTAGCAAGGGAAAGCTTGCTACGCGATAAGATATATTGGTCGCGTAGTTTCGTAGCATCTTCGTGCTACGAACGGCTACGGCGTAGAGCTACGAGACTTGTGGAAGTTATTATTAAATTTTATTGCAATAATATAATGTCTGATTTTTTTAATATATATTTTTGATAGACAAGCACATTAAGAAATATTAATAATATTGTGTAATGATAATTAAATAATAGGCGATATGTTTGACGTTTTAGTGAACCTGGACAATTCATTTACCTTAAATTTACTTCAAAAATAAATAACAATCTTTTATTTAATCTGTTTTAGTGCACATAGCAGCTGCAAAATCCGCTTAATACATAAGATTAAGCCAGAAAACTTTTAATAAAGTGCAGTTTAACATTATAATTATAGATCTTTCATAGCTTCCTCGTTAAAACATTTATATGATTAGCTCGAGTAAGTAAAGCAATGGAAAACATTGCTTTGTTTTGAGAATAAACAGTAATCTGACGCGTGTTTTTATTTATAGATCTGTCATGGTTCGCAGGTAGTCTCCGGAGCTGGGAATCCTTGCTTGATTATTAGAATTTAATGGCAATGTTTATTTGTGACGTCTAATAATAACTTGTGTCTTGTGTGTTAAGTATATGACATACATACATACATAAACCCACACTTTTCCCCGTGGCAGAGACTACAGACATACTCAGATCCCACTGCAAAAATCTGCAAGTATTTTGTTTTTGATGAAACTAGATTTGTATGAATGATTCTTGACAGTGGTGTAAGTAATTAATTTAAAAAATCAAAAAACCCGACTGCTTGAAAAGCGAACTAAAAAGACGTAAACAAGGAGAAAATCATGCTGTGCAGTCGGAGGATAATTATTCGCAAGCTGGCTGACCAAACCCAGATGTATTATAGCTCTTTTTAGTTCGCTTTTCAAGCAGTCAGATTTTTAGATTTTTTTAATTAACTGTTTTATATCTTTTTTCGAATTAGGTACATTTGAACATATAATTGTTATATATTTTTGAAATCACCTCTTAAAACCCTTTACTTTGATACCCCACATGATGGGTTTGGAAGAAAAAATAAATTTGGGGCCCCACAATATGGCGTCCAAGAGCCGCCATTTTCCTAATTTTCAATTTTAATGTAGCCAGTTACACTCGCAGGGTTAAGACAAATCGATTGACGTAAGAACCATCAAAATCGGCCAACGCGTTTGGTTTCGATAACGCCACATAGGAATAAACATACATACAGAGACTGATAAAAACATTACCCTCCTTCAGCAGTCGGGTAAAAAAGGGTTGCCCTGCCTGGCCCTATTTTATTTTTTTAATCTGCCCTAAATTTAGGAACTGCTCCTATATCGTGGGTACGTGTGCCACATCAACTAGCTCTCAGTTAGCCAACCTCTATGGTTGGCCAGGGTTTGCAGGTAAACTGACAACCCACAGATTGCATCTAACTGAGAGCGGGCAACTTTATATTTTCCAATATTCTACGCCAATTTCTTTCAAATTACGTTGGATTCACTTGTAAAACTTTTATAACGTAAATTTCAATTGATTTAAATAAGGTTATTGCAGCTAGAATATTTCCAGGCAACCCTGCAGCAATCTATTCTACTATCAAGTATCAATTATTAAGGTCGCGGATAAATTTGAAAGAGAGTTATCGCGGCCCTGGTTCAGTTTCAAGCAACTGAAGGAACACGAGTTGGTTTCAGTCACTAAAACCCTGATTCCTGCAGATTTCAGCATTCGGATCTTACACTGTAATATACTTATTTTGCTCAATTCACGTTCACACATCGAGTCACCTGCGCACCTGGCCTTTTTAGGGTTTCGTACCCAAAGGGTAAAAACGGGACACTATTACTAGTCTGTCTGTATGTCTGTTTGTCTGTCCGTCTGTCACCAGGCTGTATCTCGTGAACCGTGATAGCAAGACAGCTGAAATTTTCACAGATAATGTATTTCTGTTGCCGCTATAACAATAAATACTAAAAATAGAATAAAATAAATATTTAAGTGGGGCTCCCATACAACAAACGTGTTGGTTGCCATTTTTTGCTATAATGGTACGAAACCCTTCGTGCGCGAGTCCGACTCGCACTTGGCCGGTTTTAAAGAACATCACTAATAACATACATAATATAACACACGCCGTTATTTTCTGAAAAGTTAGGCGGAGGTGCAACATGAGGCGAGGACAAAAAGATGACGGATTTCTGCAAGTGCGGATCATCTGGCGAAAATTCCCGAAAAAATGCCCTGGTTACGTAGGAAAGGAACCTGAACACGCATAAAAGAGTGCTAAACAGACGGGATTAGTCCGTAGTAGCTCTATATTAATTTGCTGTCTACAGTTGTTCTATCTCACGACGGCGGGTTGGTCTTAGTCGTGTGTGTAGATGCACATTATTTCGTTTTTTTTGGGACAATCCTACAGCACTATTCCCAAACCACTGCAACTCCTGAAAGCAGGCATCTTAACATCTATTATCGTCAGGAAACTGACGGATAATCCGAATTAATTTCATATCCGTAACCGTGTCCGAAACCGGCATATTTTTACCCGACTGCCGAAGGAGGGTAATGTGTTTATCAGTCTATGTATGTATGTATACATGTATGTTTGTTCCTATGTGGCGTTCTAGAGACCAAACGCGTTGGCCGATTTTGATGATTCTTACGACAATCGATTCGTCTTAGCTTTGCGACTGTCACTGGCTACATTAAAATTGGAAAAAAAAAAAACGGATTTTGGGCGCTATTTTGTGGAGTTTTTTTTTGGGTTTTATGAGGTGATTTAAAATAATTTATTCATTAATTTTTTTTTGTTTTTAAATAAGCTTTTTTCGTATTCTCCTCAGTAAACCCTTTCATTTGATACCCATATCATGGCAGCGCACAAAAAATAACTAATCCGCAATCTTGAGCCGTCCGCCATATTGTATTTAGAATGACGTCACTTAGCTAACCATGCATTGTCATCCAAACTAAACATGTACTCAAAATTTCATCTTAATCGGTGGAGGATAACTGCTTTAAAATTCAGCTGCAAGATTTGACCCGAACACACGTACATACATACATACATACAGTGCAAGTTAATTAAAAGCTTGTAATAAAATATATAACACTTATATGTTTAAATGTACCTAATTCTAAAAATAACTAAAAATTGAAAATAAAAAAAGTTAATTAAAAAGATTAAAAAACCTGACTGTTTAAAAAGCGAACTAAAAAGACGTAAACAAGAAGAAAATCATGCTGTGCAGTCGGAGGATACATCTGGTTTTGGTTAGCCAGCTCGCGAATATGTGAATATAATTTTCTTTACGTCTTTTAGTTCGTTTTTTAAACAGTCGGGTGTTTTGTTTTTTTGCTTTAACTTTTTTTTTATTTCTATATTCGTATCCTAATCCGAAATTTCTTATCCAAAACATCCCTGCTTTATAATTACATTGAGTTGAAATAGAAAACCAAGGCCTTTGCCCTGCAGTGGACCAGTACAGGCCGAAAATAAAGTAAATAAATTTCGATTACTTGCAGGTCAGCCTGAATATTATTTCGGTGGCTAATTTGTAATTGTATGGTTTATTTTAGCTTCTGTTAACAAACCTTAATGCCGGTTCGGTGTTCCGACCTTTATGGCATTTAGGAAAAGGTCACCCTTCAGAATGTCCATCCAGGTGTATTAGGAGACAATTTTAATGTCATTAAAGATTCAATTTTGTCACCGGTTAAAGTATATTTTTAAAAGGATATACTTGAATTTAACAGTGATAATGACGATAATCTGTGAGGTACCGACGGAATTCTAATTAAATACAGAAATCAATCTTTGAAATCATTATATAATAAGATAATAGTACATTATGGTACAAGTGTGCAATGTTGGTGATTACCGCTGAGGCGCCATTGAGAAGCCTTAAGAGAGCCGAGGACGGTAATCATCAATACACACGTGTATCATACGACGTTTTTCAACACACTTGTGAAGAAAATAATACAAAAAAAATAATTTTCAACAATTAAAACGAGTTGTGAAATTTTATTCGCAATGGCGGGCAAAATTAATCAGTTTTCCTATGCGCGCGCATTTAACAATGGCGATCGGCCAATGGCCATAGACTAAAAGAATGAGGTTTCTTTTTGTTTTTGGCTTTTCGTGGAAAGTGTTTTAGCCACGTACAAAATAGGGAATTTCAATTTTTCTTTATTACAGAGCAAATAATATTTATATTTGAGTGAAAGTTTTTTTTATTGAGCAAGTTGTAATTATCTATTTAAATACGAAGTTGCATGAAATGACCAAGCAATAGGTACTTTAATTTAATCGAACTATTGAGCACGATCTTTTTTGCATCGAAACTTTTTTAAGACCAAAGCAACTTAACCAATAAATTAAAAAAAAACTCTATAACTCACTTGTGAATGATAGCAACGAAAAATTCACAGTTTGATAACAGGTATCATTATGTGCCTAATTGCGGTGAAATTAGAGCCACTTTATGAGCAAGTGTTACTAAACTGTTTACACAGTAAACTGTTTTTACATATTTATGTTGACGATGTATTTTGAAATTAGATAGGTACATTCCTTTGTTTTCCTAAAATGAGTATTTAATCAAAAAGTAAGTTCGTTTACAATAAACCTTTACAACCGCTAGGACTCACGTTCTAATTGAAATATATCTTAACTCGATGCACACCTAAAAGTACATACGCTGACAGTTTATCACAATCATTCATACATTTCGGTATTGCCAACACAAATAGTCGATTGCAATGATTGTCCGAATACAAACATAGACTTAAAACTAAATGTATAATAATCTGATTATATAATACTAGCTGTCTCATGCGGCTTCGCTCCCGTCAACTGGCTACCTACCTACCCTACCTACCTAACGCACATGAATGTTGCGTAACTTTAACCGGTTACGCAGCGCACGGAACGGAATCTCAAAAAGGAATAATTTTCGCCCGTTTTTGCAACATTATTCAATTATGCGCCGCTCCTATTGGTCTTAGCTTAATGTTACATAGCCTATAACCTTCCTCGGTAAATGGACTATCCAACACAAAAATTAATTTTCAATTCCAACCAGTAGTTACTGAGATAAGCGCGTTCAAACAAACAAACAGACTCTTCAGCTTTATAATATTACTAGCTGTCCCACGCGGCTTCGCTCCCGTCAACTGGCTACCTACCTACCCTACCCTACCTACCCAACATACATGAATTTTGCGTAACTTTAACCGCTTACGCAGCGCACGCAACGGCAGCTCTCAAAAAGGAATATTTTTCCTGTTTTTGCAACATTTTTCATTCATGCACCGCTCCTATTGGCCGTAGCGTGATGTTATATAGCCTATAACCTTCCTCGGTAAATGGACTATCCATCACAAAAATAAATTTTCAATTCCAACCAGAAGTTACTGAGATTAGCGCGTTCAAACAAACAAACAGACTCTTCATCTTTATAATATTAATTGATATATATTATAGTATAGATTATAAGTTAGCAAGGCTAACAAATAAATTTTATACTCCTCTGTATTATAACAATCAACCGACAGACCCTGGCTGGCTGTCTTTTATTTTAAACTGATTCTACAATTGCATAGCTCTTTAAAAGTAGCTAGAGGTATTTTTCTACCAGCCTGCAAGCCAGCAAACAACCTTCACAGTAACTATTACGTATCAGACACTAAGTAAATATCAGGTTGCAGATATCTTATTCATCATCATCGCCCACTGCTGAGGTTAAACCTCTCTCTTCTTGTACCAAACCCTAAGTTCCTGTGCCAGCCTCATCCAGGTCCTAACCGCGATAAAAACAATGATAACAGCAAATCTCGCCGCTGGATGATACTTCTTCCAATCCTTGGACAGTACATTATGACAGATGTAAGTTTTTAAACTGTCATGGTCACTAACATTATCATTAAAAGCGGAATATTTACCATGTTTACTGTTTGTAAACCCGCTGTTAATGTTAGAATTATGACAGACTTTTGAAAGTTATGACGATGCAGTGTGTTGAAATATCGTGTGATGTCACGGTGTGCTACACTTTATACTGACAAAGTGACGTCACAAGCGCCTACTCCTGAACTTTGATGCGCTTTATCTTTGTAAATTTTTATTTATTTGATAAAGCAAAAAATACGAAATACAAAGATTAATTTAAATTATCATTTTTCTACGCAGGCAACATCCCTATTACGTATTATCTTCAATACTGTTGACATGCCTACAAAAAATACCAGCCAAGTTTGAGTCGGATTCGCGCACAAAGGGTTCCGTACTATTATCGCAAAAAACGACAAAAAAACACGTTTGTTGTATGGGAGCCCCACTTAAATATTTATTTTATTCTGTTTATTATTTGTTGTTATAGCGGCAACAGAAATACATCATCTCTGAAAATTTCAACTGTCTAGCTATCAAGGTTCATGAGATACAGCCTGGTGACAGATAGACAGACAAACAGACAGACGGACCGCGGCGTCTTAGTAACAGGGTTCTGTTTTTACCTTTATATATATTTCCTTGGGTACGGAACCCTAAAAAGTAGATATTCATACCCAAAACGAATTTAAATTGATTCTTTTAAATGTTTGATAATTTTGACTATTGTCAATTTTGTGAAATACCTACCTAAGTTAAATTAAAGTCTTTGGACTACACTGTCCTCAGAATGTATGGCCCCCACGCGTCTCGACAAGTTGGCATGCTCAATGAAATGGCGCTGCTTCTTGCATACTATCATGTGTGGCCGTATTGCTGAAATGTTCATTTCTGAAGGAACGTTGGTGGGAGTACGAAAAAAGGCATTTTGAGAGCCGGGTATGAGAAGAGGGGTGAGAGCCTTTATACTTCTGGTTCAGTACAATACATTTAAATTATTAAAAAAAAACTTTAAACGATAATAATATGGTTCAAAGTCAGAGTCATTCTTTATTTCAATTAGGCCATTAAGGTTCCCCTAGTCGACGGCACGAACTATTTTGTGCGCGGGTTAAAATGCATGCTATCTCATCCGACAACACGTGCAAAAGAGATAGATACTGTGATGAGCAGTAAGAAGCTAGTTCGTGTACGAATTAGCACTTTTGCAAGTTTGTAGCAAAACGGATGATGATTTAGGACGAAAACGAGCGCGCGAAATTTTATAATCAGACCTTTGGGAGTCTAGATATCATGACAAAACGACTAAATGTATATTTTCAAAATAAAATATTTGCATTCTTGAATTACTATTATATATATATATCATTAACAGGTAAATGCATTCATTTGATAAATAGGAACATGGTTCTCACATACTTACAAATATTGCAAACATAAGTAAATTACCTAATTCAACAACAACGGAACAGTGTGCGAGTCAATTTCTTAAATAAAAAGAGAAGAAAAAAATAAAAACAAAACCATACTATAAATATGAATATATAGATTAACCAGTTTCATTTTGTCTGCACTAAAGATTGTCCTATGGAGCAGGACCAGCATGTTTCCAAGCATTCTTATCTTGAATATAATCATCTAATTTGTAATAGGTATGCTTGTTTACACAGTGTGCTTATTTTAAGCACTGATTGACAGATTCGTAATTTGAAACCCGCATGTCCTAGAACCAAAAATTCGAAGACATGTGACATCCACCAACCAGCACTGGGCCCGCGTGGAGGACTACGGCCTATTCAGTGAGCCTGTGTGCCATCAGTGGGCACATTAAAAAGGCTACTAATGATATAATAATATGATGATAGATCTACCTCTGCCTTATCCTTTGGAGAAAGCAGGTCAGATGTTATGTTTTGTGTTTAATTCTTTAAGAATTTAAATTTAGAATCAACTAATAAGTTAAATTTCTTCATACACATAATCACATTTTTTAGAAAATGAAGTGAAAAGGAATCTAAAAAACATTTTAATTTAAATAGCCTCCTTCATAATGAACAATATGGCTTTACAAAAGGTCGTTCGACTACAGATGCGGGTGTTGCTCTGCTGAAACACATATTTAACGCATGGGAGAACTCGCAAAATGCTATTGGGGTTTTCTGTGATCTCTCCAAAGCTTTTGACTGCGTGCACCATGACACGCTATTGCGTAAACTGCGTCATTACGGTGTGCAAAACGAAGCTCTCGATGTTATAAATTCTTACTTACATAATAGGTACCAATGTGTAGATGTTAATGGTGAGAAATCTTCCGGGTTACCAGTTCAGTTAGGTGTACCTCAAGGCTCAATACTGGGTCCATTCTTGTTCTTAGTGTATATCAATGACTTACCGTTCTTTTTAAAGGGTATCTGTGAAGTTGTACTATTTGCAGATGATACCTCTCTTATTTTTAAAGTTGACAGGAATAGACATGATTTTGACGATGTAAACAGTGCACTCTCAATGGTTACGGATTGGTTTACAACAAATAACTTAGTTCTCAATTCCAAGAAAACGAAATGTATAAAATTCGCTTTACCGAATGTTAGAAATCTAGGACCCAACATCGTGTTAGATAAAGAGGTGCTTGAAACTGTGGGCTCGGCAGTTTTTCTGGGCATAACAGTAGATGCCAAACTTCAGTGGGGCCCACATATTTCAAGTCTAGCGGGAAGGCTTAGCTCGGCCGCCTACGCTGTCAGGAAAGTAAGACAATACACTGACGTTGATACTGCTCGATTAGTCTATTTTAGTTATTTCCATAGCGTTATGTCCTATGGCATTCTGCTGTGGGGCAAAGCCGCTGACATTCAAAATATATTTGTTCTTCAAAAACGAGCAGTTCGAGCAATTTACCAGCTAGGTGCCAGAGTTTCTCTTAGAGATATTTTTAAAGATATTGGTATTCTCACAGTGGCATCACAATTCATCTTCGCCAATATCTTATATATTAGGCAAAATATACACTTTTACACTAAAAACAGTGATATTCACAATATTAACACCAGAAATAAGGACAAATTACGAGCTCCTTTTCACCGGCTTCATAAGGTTCATAACTCATTTGTTGGGCTTGGTATAACGTTTTATAACAAGCTACCCTCTGCTCTTCTAGATTTGCCTTTTAATGCGTTTAAAGTTAAAGTAAAATCAAACCTTTGTTCAAACGACTACTTAAACGATAAAAATAGCTGGTCGCTGTGATTAACTCAAGACAATGTTTGTGTTCATTCTCCAGAATTAGCTTATCTACTGACAGGTTACAAGAGTTATATAACTGTTTTTTTTTTGTTTTTCCTCCAGGCATAAAGGGCGGGCACGCCCTTTATGCCTGGAGGCTTTATAATTCGGGTACTAAGTTCCGTTTACGTTTTTATTATTAGTTTTTATTTTCGCTTGAGTTTAGATTTCGATGTTTTTGTTGGTATATTGACGTGTGCTAGCTCTCATTATGGCAAATATATTTTATTTAAATTTTTTGTTTTGAGTAATGTAAATCATTTGCATACTATTGTATGGAATCAAGTTTTTGTTTTTTTTTAACTGAACAGACAGCTGTGCTGCTGGGGAGTTTGTTGCGCCACTTCTTCTTCCCAGCAAAAGCACTAGGAAGTGGTGAAGGGCGGGCGTTTTTGGGGGACTGTCTTATGTAATTTTGACGTTCGGAAAGTGCTGATTCTCAGCCTAATTTGAATAAATGACTTTTGATTTTGATTTTGAATCTTGTTATGACGTTTGTTCACTCTTTGAAACTGCTACTGATAAACAAACAAGAAATTCTATTTCTGAATACCTTATTAAGCTCTGACGCTCTAGACCAGACCAATTACTATCATTTGGGGTCCGTTTCTTAAATTAATCATAATATAACAGTCGCGGTCCATAAGGTTTAAAGTTAACCCCTCGCAGCCTTTGCATCGTCACGTATTTTACCATTTTTGTAATTGAAATCAATGAACCTGAATATTATTTTTCAACACACTTGCTCATAAAGTGGCTCTAATTTCACCGAAATTAGGCACATAATGATACCTGTTATCAAACTGTGACTTTTTCATTGCTATTATTCACAAGTGAGTTATAGAGTTTTTTTTTATTTATTGGTTGAGTTGCTTTGTTCTTAAAAAAGTTTCGATACAAAAAAGATCGTGCTCAATACTACAAATAAATTAATGTACCTATTGCTTGCTCATTTCATGCAACTTCGTATTTCAATAGATAATTTCATCTTGTACGTGCTTAATAAATAAAGCTTTCACTCAAATACACATTTTATTTGCTTTGTAATTATGAAAATTTTAAATTCCCTATTTTGTACGTGGCTACAACAATATCCACGAAAAGCCAAAAAAAAAGAAACCTCATTCTTATAGTCTGCCGATCGCCATTGTTAAATGCGCGAGCATAGGAAAACTGATTAATTTTGCCCGCCTTCGTGAAAAAAATTTCACAACTCGTTTTTACTGTTGAAAATGATTTTTTAGTATTATTTTCTTCACAAGTGTGTTGAAAAACGTCGTATGATACACGTGTGTATTGATGATTACCGTCCTCGGCTCTCTTAAGACCCTCACCTACGGCTCGGGTCTCAATGGCGCCTCAGCGGTAATCACCAACATTGCACACTTGTACCATAATGTACTATTATTAAATAATAAACAAATGTAATCAAAAAAGTAAGTACCTAGTTTTTTTTAAATATTTTTGTGAATAATGTCATTTTCTGCCTGATTTACATTATTACTCGTCCGTAGATTAGACTAAAGTTGGTGCAGGCTTTTGTCATTAAATCTTGATAAATTGAGTGTTCAAGTGCATACGTCAATTATATTGTACTGTTTACAAAAAGGTCGGCGGTCCGGATGCGTCCGCCATTTGGTGATCCCTCCTGCAAAGCATCATTCTATCAGCAAACGCAACTGTAGAAAATGCAAAATTTAAGGGACAAATCACGAGACATTTTAACTATCATCGTCATCATCATCATTTCAGCCGAAAGACGTCCACTGCTGGACATAGGCCTCCTCCAAGCGTCGCCACACTGATCGGTCTTGTGGGTTTCGCATCCACCGGACGCCCGCAGCCTTGACCAGGTCGTCGCTTCACCAAGAGGGAGTCCTTCTAACGCTGCGCATTCCAGTACGCGGTCGCAATTCTAGAACTTTTCAGCCCCAGCGGCCATCCGTTCTGCGAGCAGTGCCGACTGCCACTTAAGTTTGGCCATTCATCGGTCTATGTCGGTAATCTTGGTTCTCTTGTGGATGTCTTCATTTCTGATTCGATCACGCAAGGAAACTCCGAGCATAGCCCTCTCCATTGCCCTTTGGGTGACTAAGCTTTCTGATGAGGCCCATTGTGAGCGACCACGTCTCTGTCCCGTAAGTAATTACCGGCAACACACACTGGTCATAGACTTTCGTCTTGAGACACTGTGGTAAGTTGGACGAGAAGATACCGTGCAACTTCCGGACGCTGCCCAGCCGAGTCGGATTCGACGGTTGACCTCTTTCTCGAACTTGGACCTACCAAACTGGACCGTTTGTCCCAGGTAGACATAATCGTCCACAACTCCGAGACATCCACATTGCCATTTTGATAGCGCTTGTCAATCCCAAACTTTCTTTTTTCATTTTTGTTTTACTCAATTCTTTATAGTTACATATTTACTTATTGTTTATAGGTTCATACTTTTCAGTGAATATAAGGTACTTCTTTTGTATAGCTTTCGCTGAATTTTTATATTTCATTTCTCTAGATTTCTAGATGATTGTTAACATTTGTTAACTTTTTATTTCGTTTTACATTATTTTTTTTGCTTGTGTTTTTTTTTTTATTTCGTATGACTTATTGTCGGGCCTACGTTGTCCCCCCATGTCCAAGAACTAATGCTGTAACATGGAAATATTGTAAACACAAATTTTTTAAAAGAGTAACCATGGAGTTTCTTGCCGGTTCTTCTCCATAGGAAACGACTAACCCGAACCGTGCACCTTTTGTCGACGTTTTATAAGTGCCCATGTAGGGCTATGTAAAATAAATAAAAATTGATTTTGATTCTTTGATTTTGATTTTAATTCACGTTGATTTTGATTTTAATTCTCTTTGATTTTAATTCTCTTTAAATTGAATTTAATTGTATTCTTCTTTAAACTTAAATTTCGATTTTGTAAAGGACTACACACAATTTTTTTCATGGTTTATGTAAAACGGGTGATCTGTAACACAGGGCCTTACCTATCTCAGACACCCTTCTCCATACAAGGTTACATTATGATAGTCACTGTATTTTGATGTCGAGATAAATAAAGAATTTTTATTATTATTTATTATTATTATAATTTTTGACTTATTGGGAGAACATATCGCCAAGCTATTGCTGGAAGAATGACACTTGTTTATAGATACTGAATGCAAAAATTTCACAAACTTTCCTATAATTACCATTTGCGAAAAAAACTCGTGTTATGCCTGTAGCGTCTTCCGCACTGTCACAGATAAATAAACAACTACATTTACATATGCTTTTGCTGTTACGAACGTTCTTATATAACAACAGTGCGTAACTGCATGTGTACCGAGTAGTGACGTCAGTCGAGTGATGAAGTCAACTAAGATTTCTATAGTTCGTACATACGTGTAGTGAGTTAGTGAGGCAAACTTGGTTAGGTTTCAGCGTTCATTGATAAAATGCTGTATTAACTACAAATGTAATTTTATGATTAATATGAGTTTACTATACAAGGTGTGTCTGCGCCGATGCGAAAAAAAATACCATGGATTCAGTACATGATTCTGGACCCCCTGATGTCGGCATTTTTCGAAGTTATTTTAATTTTTTTTTAAATTCTGTTTTTTTTTACTGTAATATTTTCAAAATCGTTATTCCTACCTAGCTCAATTAGAATTTTAATTACCATTCTTCTTTCTTGTCTCGCCGACAAAGAGAAAAAGTGCGGGCGGCGCGGCGCCTCTAACGTGGAGTTTAGGAAATCAACTTACAGGTAGTGCTTGTGAATTTTATTTTCATTGCTGTTTTTGTTAATGTTATGTTGTCTGTGTCATTTATCTATTACTTTGTGCTTTTGCTGAGTATGAGATCTTGGGTTCGAATCCCGGGTTGGCATAAGTGTTTTTGGGTTTTCCATCTGAAATTTCTCAGTAGCAGCCCGCGGGCTTATTACGTATCTTGCAAGAGCAAAACGATAGAGATTTTTGCGCAATAATTGCTCTTCAATACACAAGTTTCACAGTTCTTCGCGATTTTTTTAAATAAGTGCATTTGACAAACAGCGAGCTATTAGCAAACGATTGTGTAGAACCTACCATACCTACACTTTAGGTAATGCCGACTTTTATGACATATAGATTTAGGTCACGCGATGATTGCTGTTTTTAATAAGCCTGCCGGAGTCTTTTTGCCCAGTTGATGTCAAAAGGCTTGCCCCCTGTTACATAGGACTTATACATAACTGGCGAAATGTGGGTGTACTAAAGGCGCAACTCTGCCTGACAACCTTCCCCATTTGGGGAATACAAAGCGTGCTGTTGAGTTATGTTATGTAGCCTGAAGAATGAGTGGCTAGCTTTGAAACAACTTTGTAGCAGGCTTATTACGTAAGAAATAGCAATCAGCAATCATTGCGCGATCAAACGCTTTATATCATAAAATTCATAATTACCGACAGTGTAGGTAATATGGTAGGTCTTTCACAAACGTTTGCTAATAGCTCACTGTTTGCCAAATGCACTTATTTAAAAAAAACCGCTGAATGCGTTAAAAATTCTGTATTGAAGAGCTTTTATTGCGAAAGAATCGCTATCGTTTTGCTCTTGCAAGATACGTAATAAGACTGCAGACCCCACAATCCACCACACTGTAATCGTGACTAACTAGGAATTCCGATGACGTTTCTCATGTTACACATGCCACGATAACTTTGTACCTAAGAAATTATAAAATCAAATTCATAATCCTAATTAATTACTAGGTTACCCATACTCTATAACAACCAGTATCATTATTAAGCATCAAGTTTAATTGTTATTAATTTTCCTAATACAAGCAATTCCTTGCTTAAAAGAAGATCTCCAATAATATGTTACGAAATGTCCTTTTATAGCTGTCAAATCCGACTTCTTAGAAGAAAATTAAGTAGGTACTTAACAGAAATATATCCGCATATGAATACTGGTACAAACATTAGGTGAACTTTTATTATGCGTACTTACATCTAAGGAGTGGCATTCCCTGCTGGAGTATGTCTTCCTGGTAGCTACAATCTAAGGGTACTTTGGTCAAGGGTATTTTGGTCAAGAGTGAATAGGTTATTTCTAGGCAAGCGTGTTCCACCGTCGACAACATTACTATCAGGTAAGATAGTGGTAAAGCGCGAACCTATAGAATATATACCGGTAACTACTTATCACAGCTGATTGTTGCATTTAATTTTGACCCTCAAATTTTCCTTCAAACAAACACCTACTTGCCTAACACAAGCTTAATTGCCGCATGAGCCAAATCAAACAAAGATACTCCCTACCAAGTCTTCAAATCCTTAGGTAGATCAATACCGCCACCCATTCAGCTTCATCTGCAGGATATTTTACGTTATAGTGACGCACGAAGATTAGGACTGTCTCCCAGACCGAGACACTCAGGCGCCGGTTCGGCTAGACCGAGGTCAGACGGGCTGCTCCAGCCAAAAAATTCATACATCCAACCTCCATTTGTCTTCGCTTTCAATAAAAGTATTGCGCAATTTGTATTCCTTGCCAAAAATAGTGTTATGGGAATGTTCTAGGCTAGGTTATGTAATCGTCTTGAAATCTGGGGATTGGTGCATTGTATGAACACTAAACAATGCTAAATGTGGAATACTAGCTGCCACCCGCGGCTTCGAACGCGTGAAATCGGTACTTCCCGTACACAGATCTGTGTTCCCGTATTTTACCCCCTTTCGGCCAAATTCCTCCGTATTTTTATAAATTAATAGGTTCTGCCCGCGGCTTCACCCGCGTTTTAAGTACATATTTTATCATCCCAAGGGAATACAAACTATCCTATGTCCTGCCCAGGGTATCTAACTATCTCCATGCCAAATTTCATCGAAATCGGTTCAGTAGATCCAGAGATTACCCCCTACAACCTCAAAAACTCACAAACTTTATCTCTTTCTAATATTATATAGCCTGTGTTATTCTGATGTATAGGCTATATTACTATAAAGTTTCATTAAAATTCGTTTAGTAGTTTTTAGATTAGTACTTTGGATGACGCTAAAATATAGACAGAAAAGAAAACCGGCCAAGTGTGAGTCGGACTCGCGCACGAAGGGTTGCGTACCATTATCGCAAAAAACGGCAAAAAAACACGTTTGTTGTATGGGAGCCCCTCTTAAATATTTATTTTATTCTGTTTTTAGTATGTGTTATAGCGGCAACAGAAATACATCATCTATGAAAATATCAACTGTCTAGCTATTACAGTTCATGAGATACAGCCTGGTGACAGACGGACAGACGGACAGACAGACAGACAGACGGACCACGGAGTCTTAGTAATAGGGTCCCGTGTTTACCCTTTGGGTACGGAACCCTAAAAAAGAAATAATTTAACACGATCAGAAGAACACTTGGCAGGTAGCTGATTACTGCATATAACGTCATAACAAATAGGGGTAAATTTACTTCTTAAAATATTCTGGGAAGATGAAAAACTGCCCTGAAAAGTACTCAACGTATATGAATAACGAATTAATCATAAGACCAATGAATGCAGAATCCATGTAAAATAGGTTAAGTATTTTGGAAATAAAATAAATCAATGAATGAATGATCCTTTTGCAGATTTCCTGGATCACAGCATCGTTTAAACAATGTTTAGAATGTTCACATTGTATCTATGTATACTACCAAAGGCTTAATTGACATTTATTCTCTACACCCTAGATTAAAAATATATCTTTATTCCATAAATAAACTTCAAGATATTTTATAAAGTCAGCCTTGCTCAAAGTCTATAACATCGACATTTCGCAAAATTAATCTGTTGTTGCAATACAGAAGTTTGTCATGACACAATGACGTCACAGCTGAAATGTCTCACAACAGCTAGACTTGGCTTTAGTCTAAATTAAGTCTATAAATAAATAGCCATGCCTATAAAGTTAACTCATGGAGCTATGGACAGAGAGATGTCAGTAGGGGATTATGTGAATATAATGTGTCATTTAAATTTTTTATGTGACATTTTCGTCCGGACAAAGTTATTTACCAACAAAACAAAACTGTGAAATAAACCAATATCGTAAATATCTGTCGCACTACCTCTACAGCGGCAGGCTACGCACGATCCGCCTACGGTTTTGAGTTTCAAAGCATTCATACATGCGAGAACGAGATAGCAATCACCCATGCAATACTTTAACGCCTAAGTAAGAGTGGGATGGAGTTAGTTATCGATCGGCTTGCGTCACAGGGAAAGCGTGGGCGCGATGACGTCACCCCGCACCCGCCAATCACCACTAAAGGAAAAGGCGCCACGAATTAGCGGAGTGTTGGAATATATTCATGAAGAGTTTTTCCTTAGTCTTATATCATTTTTGGGAAACATCAATGAAGTTCGAATCCTTACAAATGTGGTATTGTAACCACGGTCTCGTCATTTGTAAAACTATCCCGAAATGTAAAATTTTAAGAATTTATTACACAATCTTTAAGTATTTTTTTTCAATAATGCAATTAAGCTAGATACTTTTTCGTCCTACAGATTGCTGTGAATGTACCTACTCAAACGTATTCAGAATCAAATTAATAAAATTGATAGCCATTTGATTTTGTAGGTAAGTTTATTAAACCTAGCTAATAGAAAAATACTTTAGTGTCAGACAGAAGTACCTAATATTTTTATCTTTGATTAAACCTTAGGCATATCATATTTGCAGACCTAATAGTATTAACTGTAAATTGCAACAGAGAAATAATGGTATACGAACTTTCGTAGACGCTACGGCTTGGCTACGAAACTCTACGGCTCTACGCTTAGCAGCTTCGTAGTATTTTCATAGCGTTTTCATTATATGCTACGTGAGAAACAAGAGTGGAAGCGTACGACATCTAGTTGTGTTTTGTGTAAACATTTTTGACATTTGACTATCTAATACAACGTTTACTTAAAAGATGGCGCCACAAGTACAATGAAGTAGTGACATCTAGTGGCACATGCTGGAACTACAAGAACAATCACATGAGCTTATGTAGTAAATAAAGTAGGTATGCACTAGATGTCAGTAAAACAAAACTTGATTAAGTTTTGGTATATAATTTTTCTAAAGGCCATTTATGATGAGAATGTTAAACCGCTACAGCATCACGACTGTTCCTAACTATCCGATTTAAATTTCATCAAGATCTGACGATTAGTTTTTGTGTTACCCTTAATAATGCGTATTTTTATGGTAATATTCTAAGATACCAAAACTAAAAACAGAAAAAATAAAGAACTTAAATTAAAACGACTTCGAAAAAAAAAAACAAAGGGAAATATTCGTTTCTTTTCGGAAGTCAGTGTCTTTGTTACCTTTTTTTTTGGTTTCTGACACCGACTTCCGAAATGTTTATTTTTTTGCTAAAAAGTTTTTTGTTTAAATACGATATACTCGTATAGACCGTATAACAAGCAATTTTGAGTTCAATGTTCTTGACATTAGTGAATATTAGTCAGATACACTTCTACCCTCTTACTAATAAACGCGGTATAAAGTTATACCTAGTATAAACCCATGAAAATGTATGGTTATTCCTTTGTTATACCTGGTATAACTTTATACCGCGTTTATTAGTAAGAGGGCTAGTGTATATCTGGTTATTGATTTATTTGCACTGGTTTTTTGGGTCGCCGATAAATTTGAAAAAGAGTTATCTACTTACCGCGGTCCTACGGCATTCGTGTCATAGGTCGTGGATTCGAACCGAGGCAGGCGCTTTACTTTGTGTAAATTATTTTATCACCACTGCTCTAAAACGGTGAAGGAAAACATCAGGAAACCGGCATGTCCTAGAACCAAAAATTCGAAAACATGTGACATCCACCAACACGCACTGGGCCCGCGTGGTGGGTTAACGCCCATTCCCTCTCACAGAGTTCCCCAGCCTAGCAGTAAGGACATTAAAATGCTGATGATGATGAAACAACCCGACTTTATTTTATTTTATAATAGTAGTAGCATAGGTTTATGTACAAAAAAGCAAATTGGTCTCGCCATTTCCAATTTGCCGCCTGTTGATTTCCGTAGAGCAGTGGTGGCCCAGTGGTATCGGCCGCGACTTACAAGTTGTAGGTCGTGGGTTCAAACCCAGGTAGGCGCTTTACTTTGTGTAAATTATTTTATCACCACTGCTCTCAAAACGTTGAAGGAAAACATCGTGAGGAAACCGGCATGTCCTTAGAACCAAATTATCGAAGACATGTAACATCCACCAACACGCACTGGGCCCGCGTGATGGATTACGGCCCATACCTTCTCTCAGAGAGAAGGTCTGTGTCCCAGCAGTGGGAACATTAATAGGCTGATGATGTGATTTCCGTAACCTACGGAACCCAGGGTTTAGGTTTAAAGATATTTTATTTCCCATAAGAACTTATAAAATATAACAGTTCACTTATAATGAGATACAGAGTTAGGTACTTATTCTAAACTAGTTGTTGCCCGCGGCTTCGCTCCCGTGGGCCACGCTACAGGACCCAATTTCGGGATTTAAAAATAGCCTATGTCACTCAGGACTAATGTAGCTTTTTATTGGTGAAAGAATTTTTCAAATCGGTCCAGTAATTTCGTAGCCTATTCGGTACAAACAAACAAACAAAAAAATCTTTCCTCTTTATAATATTAGTAGGTATAGATAATAATAATTATATTTAATACGTTAAGCACATAAACGTACAGAGTTCAGTCAGTTCAGAGTTCTGATTATACCTTTTTTTTCTTCATGTCGCGCGCCCATGCGCTAGTCTTTTTTAAACTAGTATAAATGCACTTAATTATTTTTACAACCTCATTTTTTTAATTTACATTTTATAATAATACATTATAAGAAACATAAAAGTAGTAAAAGAAATAAATTATGGTAAAATATGGCTAAACAACGAGAACAAACTGATTTAGATTTTAATGGTGTGGAAGTAGATAAAGACACACTGTATTTCGAAAAATATATATATATCAGTTATCTGACTTTACTGTTTTCTTCGAAATACCATATTAATTAACAACTGCAAATTAAAAAAAAAGCTAGCATTGTTCTTGCAGAAGTTATAACATTTTTTCGTTTGCATTTTTGTATTTTAGTTTCGTAGCCAAATGGCACAAAACTGAACCCTTATGGATTCGTCATGTCTATCTGTCTGTCCGTCCGTATATCACTGCCACTTTTTTCCGAAACTATAAGAACATATGCTGTTGAAACTTGGTAAGTAGATGTATTCTGTGAACCGCATTAAGATTTTCACACAAAAATAGAAAAAAAAAACAATAGATTTTGAGCTTCTCCATAATTAGAACTGAAACACAATTTTTTTTTAATCAAACCCATACGTGTGGGGTATATCTATGGATAGGTCTTCAAAAATGATATTGAGGTTGCTAATGTATTTTTTTTCTAAACTGAATAGTTTGCGCGAGAGACACTTCCAAAGTGGTAAAATGTGCCCCCCCCCCCCTATAACTTCTAAAATAAGAGAATGATAAAACTAAAAAGAATGTATGATGTACATTACCATGTAAACTTCCACCGAAAATTGGTTTGAACGATATCTAGTAAGTAGTTTTATTTAATACGGCATAAATCGTAAACCGCAATTTTATTTACCAAGTACGGAAACTTTCGTGCGCCAGTCCGACTCGCACTTGTTTTGTTTTTGCTCAGCGCTCCCGTGATAACTTGTGATTTTGTAGATAGCCGTTTTACTTAATGGTTTTAAAATATACTTATTGGTGGTATTATAATCTAAGCTCGCGTATATTTCTGTATATTTTTTTGCCTACACAAGGCAGGTAAGTACGCTTCCAATAATTCGCAAAATATTTTCGTACACAACGTTATGATTCTAAGTCAATAACTTATGATTTTGTAGATCTTCTAGAAGTCTTCTCTAAAAGTCCTCTGTCCAATAAAATGAAAACGGCAAAGTTTAGTTACAATGAAACTAAGGTTATTTTTTCTGTCCTTAGGAAGAGATTTTTTATTAATAACTACGCAAAACATGTTTTTTTTTAAATTTTGTAGCTAGTAGCTTATAATATGAAATTGAAGAAAAACCAAATACACATAAATATATCTACTAAACACAATTTATTGGTAACTTTATTTGTATGTAAGGTTAGTGAAATCAATGAAATGTTACTTATACCAAAGCAGGCATTCCGCTTTGTGTACATAATTCGGTAATGATACAGCTCAATGAATTCTGTTACAAAATGATTCACAGAATAGAAAATGATCGCAACGTGTTGTTAATTCAATTAACGTTTTAGAGTGTTTAACAGCGATTTCTGATAGCTAAGCACATCTAGTCATGCTATGTTGGTGTAACATTCGATCACCTTATATGAGTGTGGAAAAGTGACTAATTAAGATCCCGATTACTCAATTTAAAAAATATTATTTAAAAAAAAGTGCTGGATTTTAGCCGTGTTATGATGATCAAAAATTGTTGATTCTCAGCCTTCTTTGAATAAATGACTTTTGATTTGACGACCCTGTTTGCTCCATTGTTTCTATGTGAGCCCCGTATTCCTTCGGCTCTAAGCCCCGCCGTATACTTTCTGAGTACCATCTGTTTGTTCTGTGTGTCTATTTCTTCCGTGTGTAAAGTGTATTATTATGTTTCTTAAATAAATTACACGAGTTTGCCAGTAATTTGGTATTGCCTTTTCATTGTGTATAAAATAATCTGGCCCTAATCGCATGGGGAAAACCAAAAAGAAGGCAAAGTCTGAGGTTCCTTTGCACATAAAATTTCTATCTTTTGGCGCGACATACAGATTTGTTTGGCGCAAAACATCTTGGTTTCAATTTCTATTATTTTGCATATTTGTTTAAAATACAATTGCTGACCAGTTTATCATCATTCATCATCGTTACAGCTGAAAAATCTCCACAGCTGAACACAGGCTTCCCCCACGTGTCGTCATATCGAACGGTCCATGCATCTTGCATGATCCACCGGATGCCCGTAAACCTAATTAGGTCTTAGGTCCTTCCAACGCAGCGTCTGCCGGTACGCCGCGCCGCCGCCCGTACGCCGTACTCCAGAGCTCTAGACTAGACAAGTGTCATTCGATATAAGTGATGGCAGAGAGATGGTGATTCTCGAAATGCCAAAATGTATGGGATCACGTGACATTTCGATAGCGTTTTTTAAATTGCTATAACCACACTTTCGATAGAATATCACTTGTCTAAGGCCTCAGAACTTTTCAACCCTATCGACCAGTCTACGAAATAATAATTTTCTACATATAAGACCCGAAAATAGTACCTACTAAGTACTAATAATGTTCCTAAGTATTTAATTTAAGACGAAGACATTCGCCAACAAAAAAACGCGCACTCGTTTCACAACCGCGCGACTAATATTCAGTAGTTTTTTGTACTTTCCTTATTATTCTATGATTTGAAAAAAAGCCTCAGATCAAAATGTAGATCATTAAATTGTCTTTGAGATGGTGACAATTTCATTAAAATACACCTGGCGGTTTTGGTGCGATTGTCGTTTTTTTGTCCGTGTTAGACATAACATTACAAATTAATTACACTATTATTTATATAAGAATAAAAAAAGTGCTAATGTAACATAAATTTTTCCAAAAAAATACGACTAGCCGTTTAGACGTGATTCTCATTTTTAAATCAGCTACTGAGGGGTATCTGCGCCTTAAGTAGTTAGATATCCATTGTTAAGTTAAGAGTGAGAACACTTCCTACATAAAAATAATATTGCATTAAATGAGTAGGTGCCTTTTTGCACTTTAGATAAGTAGGTAATTATAACGTACTCATTCTTCATTAATTATAATGTTTTTTTAATAACTGAAGTGGCCTTCATTTTATCTACTAATTAATGAGTTATATTCTTAATTGCTGAAATAAGTACAAAAACGATCATTTTCATCTTCCTGTATGTAAGCATAAGTAAGTTAATTTTAAAAACCGGTCAAGTGCGAGTCGGACTCACGCACGAAGGGTTCCGTACCATTATCGCAAAAAGCGGCAAAAAAATCACGTTTGTTGTATATTTGTTGTTATAGCGGCAACAGAAATGCATCATCTGTGAAAATTTTATCTATCTAGCTATTACGGTTCATGACATACAGCCTGGTGAATAAATAAAGCCTAAATTAAACAAATTTTTTTGGGCGCACGGTTGGCGCAGTGGTTGAGCGATTGACTGCTGCGCTGCGTGTCGCGGGTTCGATTCCCGCACGGAACAAATATTTGTATGATCTACAAATAGTTGTTCCGGCTCTGGGTGTTTGTGTATGTGAAATTATATGTTTGTAAACGCACCCACGATACAGGAGAAATTCCTAGTGTGGGGCAACGTTTATATAAAAAAATAAATAAATAATTGGTGACCCCTAGTATAGGATGTCACAGACTCCAACTTCTTTAAACTCCAAGTTTCTACTGCGAATTCCTAGGGGAAAACCCAATGAGACGTTGCTCGTGCCGGGAATCGAACCCAGTACAACATACTCAACAGTTACGCTTGCGATCACGAGACTAAGAGCGGTTACGGCTCCCATACAACAAACGTGATATTTTTGCCGTTTTTTGCGATAATGGTACGGAAACCTTCGTGCGCGAGTCCGACTCGCACTTGGATGGTTTTTTAAATAATATGACCATCGCGGACCCTCCGGCATTTACATCGTCTCGTGTATTAACTTTGTTAAACTTGAAATAATAAAATTCGTAAATTGTTCAGTTGTCGAATTGAAGGCAGTAAAGACAATGCACGGGATAAATTATTAAATTACGTACTCTAGTAACAGAAGTTAATATATTGTACTATTTACTTAAGGTCCACACAAAATAGGTCGGCGGCGGTCTGGATCCGGACCGCGGTCCGCCATTTAGTGAGCCCTGCCCTATACCTTGAAAAATTTCTAAAGCTAGCGTCAGTTATCTTTCTAGTCGTGTCGGATTGTCGCACTTATACACTATAATACCTCCTGCTTACTTGGGTAATCTCAGTTGAGACCGGCCAAATCGCAGATATTGCTTTTCTTTTCAGAATTATAAACGGATCCACTAACGTTCCTGAGCTGGTGGGCAAGGTTGGACTGCGTGTACCATGTGCATTTCTTCGGCATTCGCGTCTCTTTCATGTACCTAAAGTTGGAACTACTTACAGACAGAATTCGTACATGATAAGAGTTTGTCGTACGTTTAATGTGGTGTGTCAGGATGTTGATCTGGATTTGTTCCATCACATCATCAGCCTATTAATGTTCCCACTGCTGGGACACAGGCCTCCTCTCTGTGAGAGGGAATGGGCCGTAATCCACCACGCGGGCCCAGTGCGTGTTGGTGGATGTCACATGTCTTCGAATTTTTGGTTCTAGGACATGCCGGTTTCCTCACGATGTTTTCCTTCACCGTTTTGAGAGCAGTGGTGATGAAATAATTTACACAACGTAAAGCGCCTGCCTGGGCTCGAACCCACGACCTACAACTTGTAAGTCGTAGCCGATACCACTGGGCCACCACTGCTTTATCTATCGGATTTGTTCCATACTAAGATTAAAAACGTAAAGAATATTTTGAGTAAGCGTTACTTTGATAACGTAGAATTATTTTTCTATGTTTTTTTTTTGTATTTGCTAAGCGTTGAGTCATATCTGTTTTATTTTAAACTATCGCTGATATGTATGTGAAAACTTTTAATTGGCCTTTTTTTGCATGTTGTTTCTGCGTATTTACTGTATAAGCTGTAAGTTTTCCTAAGATTAATAAAATAAAATAAAATAAAATTGCCTCAAACTTGACACTTAGCCTTCATTTATTTTAATCTTATTCCCTTGAGAAGCTGAACATACTTGTACACAAAATACATTACGAAGGCGTTTTGAGCAACAGTGAAAAGTTGTTTAACATCCTTATTTATAGACTTCAAAGTCAATGTATATGGAACAAATCGTTGTCCAAAAAAGTTTATTTATGAGGTAGGATGGAGAGACCAAACCGGGTGCCATGGTCGAGTAGTCAGTAGACAATGTGGTGAAGAATGACGTTAGATAAATACCTACTTAACTCGATTTAAAATTTCTTGTTATGTGTTACAAAATTAACTGCACAAAGACCTGAAGAAGATGAAGTTTTTTAGCACAAAAAATGTCATCCGTCCTTCTACGCTTATCAATCACAATTTATTTTGGGTCGGCGCAGCATGGCTTCTTCTTCGATAAGTAGGTACATCTATTTAGTGATCCACTGATCCGTACCAGAAGGATCCAAATGGAGCCTTATTGCTTTCACTCACTTGTCCGTCTGTCTGTCTGTCTGTTCGTCGTCTGTCACACAGATTGATTGATATGCATCTTGTTGATCTTTTTGACCTACCCGATCGAGTGGGGTATCGTTATTTAGAGGTCGTTGAGTAGATAAATACTGTATTTTTTGTTTTATGAAATATGGAAAACAAAGGCATGTGAAGCCACCAAAGTCAGCTTTTTTACAAAATTTTGTTTCGGAGAATTTTTAATTTCCCATTGACTTAACTTCAAATTTGATGTTATCTATACCAATATTATAAAGGGGAAATATTTTTTTGTTTGTTTGTTTGTACCGAATAGACTCCGAAATAACTGGACCGATCTAAAAAATTCTTTCACCAATAGAAAGCCACATTATTCCTGAGTGATATAGGCCATTTTTTTAATTCCCGCGGGGAATAGCTAGTTACGTATATTTTACTAACAAATACCAATATATTGTTAAACCAGATTTTTCTTTCAGATTCCGTAATTTTTCCTATTACAACCAACTTGATTTTGCGGTTTGGTCGGACCCTAAATTTGCGAATTCCGACACGCTCTAGACCGGTTTTTTTATCACTTTTTTGCCGGGCCGGATTTTTTTCGTTTAGTTGGTCTAAAAACAATTTTATTGTTGTCAAAATCATAGATATGACGTCCATATTGCGAAAGTTGTATTTCTACAACCTTGCTAATATGAAATGCGTGAGGTCTTTTCCAATACCACAATTTTGTCCGAACAATAGATTGCTAAACTATTTCATTCAATATCTATGAGAAATTGTTATTATCCTCTGGCTATTGTCTTGTTCAATCATGTAATGACTTGTAACATTAGGCTACAATCGTTGTGGACCGCCCCGTGATCTGTTACTGGTCGGATACAAATGATTTTGTTTTTTTTTTCTATCTATGTCATTGGCACAAGACGCTCTTTGTTTAGGTGCGCGGGTTTCTTTTGTGTTACGCAGGTGTACCTCACCAGGAACGATCTCTCTAACTATTAATAGGTGTATTAGCGCCAGAATAGGCATTTATTCCTATAGGCAATGACTTTTTGGTAAGAAGAAGAAGAGTTTAGTGTTTTATAATATGACATTATGGCTGCGTTGGTGAATGGTGTTGCCGTAGCTGAATACTGGGCCAAACATAAGGAAAAGTTCACACAGAGCCTCCGTATTTCCAGGATCGTATTTAACGGAACCGTCGCTATTGGAGTTGATGTTCACACCGCATTTACAATACCATTTTAACGGATCCGTCGCTACTGGGGGTAATTTTCACACCACATTTAGTCAGTATACAACCAACTTTCAACCAAAACGGATCAATATTTTAATACTGTTGTGTGTGTGAACTCGCTCAAACAACTATAGTCCTCACCAAACTTCTTGGCCGCCCTGAAGTTGGTTTACCGGGATGCGCGAAACACGAAACGGTGCTGTTTTTGTATGAGATTTACTTCTGCGCAGCCATTGAAGCCAACTTCAGGGCGGCCAAGAAGTTTGGCGAGAACTATACGTAGCCATTGCCGAATAAAAACGTATACGATAAATCGGACCTGTAAAACGGACTGCTGTTCCTATATTTTGTTGGATCGGTAGATTTTACTGGATCTGGAATACTGTCATATATATGTGCGAACTCGCTCATACAGCGACATACGTCAGCACTGAAGAAAAACGTATACGATAAAGCGTTCCTGTAAAACGGTCCTCTGTGTGAACGATCACTTACAATTAAAATTGCATTTCCCATCGACACGCTTAGGAGAAGATCAATTGTGCCATTAACTTCTAATTATTCAAGGAGATCAATTGGCCATCTCCACAGTACTTACAGCATGTCAGAATTCTCTTTTTCATTGGCCAAGTTTTCCAAGAACATGAATAACCCAGGTAATTGCAAAATCCGTAGCCCAATCAAGATAGACCGGACTCACAGTAGGAAGTGAACGGAATACCTGAATCGATATAGCGATAGAATATAATTGGTCTGCCTGTCCCAGTTTCGCGTGCCCTACGGAAAGGTGAAGGCGATGCAAAGGTTACGAGATTTAACAAATAAGTAACCTTTGTACCGCATAATTGTATTACAAAGAGGTGTGTCTCTTTAGAGTTCCATGGTATACTGTAACAAGCTGTCCTTATAGCTTGTTGCGACGGGCCCTTTTTTATTTGTTTGGTTTGGGAAATCTTCAAATGACTTCTCCCGCTTTAGGTGAAGCGGGAGGGCGTGTCAGACTTTTACTGACTAAAACCCACCCGTGTTCCTTCAGATGCTTGAGCCAGGGCCGCGGTTTTTCAAATATATCCGCGACCCAGACAGGCATCGACCCTAGCAGACCCCGTCTCGTTTTGCTGACATCTCTCTGATGCACGCGTGGAACCAGCGCTGGACCATGGCTCATGGTACGGGCTCAGGGCTGGACCATGAGTTCCAAGGTTATTGCCATTGCCTGCATTGGCATCATTCCGCTGTGAAAAAGGGACAGTGTTCTCCGTCCTGTATAGCTCCGTCTCTCTCTCACAGTGAAACCATGATACGTAGTATTAACACGTCAGAGTACGGCTCGTTTTTTTTAGTCGGTTAAAAAGGGATAATGCTATTCCTCTTGTATAGCCGTCTCTTTCTCATACTGGAACAATGATGGCTTTAACACTTCGTAATACGGTCCCAGCACTTACTTGAGGTGACTCTAAAGCCTTAAATATTCAAGACTACTTACTTATTCAGTTTATGTTTGAGTATTATCTTCAACGGAACCCTAATGCTAAAACAATCCTGACCATGGTGACCTAGGTAGTTGAACTTTTTAGAATGCGAAAATGCGTATGGTATAAATAATTAATTGGATGACATGATATTGTGATATTATTTTAAGGACCGCTGTAGCGTTATGCAATGACTTACATTTACTTTATTAAAACTTCATTCAACCGAATTCAAGTTCAAGGCGGAATTAATGCATTAACTAGTTTTCTTTCTTTTTTAATGCCTGGCTTCTATTCAATTGACTCATATATTATTTTGACATTGTGAATAAAACGCGCACTTGATTCACACTCACCGCGCGATCCAAAATTTTGCCGTTTAAGTACTTTCCTTATTATTCTTGGCCTTAAGGCGCCGATTCCCTTGAGTAGCTGATTTTAAAATGAGAATCACGTCTAAACGGCAAGTCGAAATTAAAAAAAAAAATATGTTATATTAGACTATTTTCTAAATAATTTGATCTGAGCAAATTTTGAGTTTTATTCGTGTAACATAGTGTAATTTATTTGTAAAGTTATGTCTAAAACGGTAAATATGTTAAGTAACTAAAAAGTAATAAATAAAAAAAGTTATTTTTAAAGGATCATGTTATTATGAAAGTGGTCTAGTACACTGTACAACCATGTACGATTTCTGTCTTACGTAAGGCACTTTTCAGCTTTCTCTATTTATTAGTAATCTGACTCAATTCACTTACTGGGCCTAGTTTACACATTCGTAAGCGAATGATTGAAAGAAACGTTTCGTATCTCTTTGAAGTTCCGTTTTTCAATATACGACTGGTCTACTGTTCCTGTCCACTGCTCGACATAGGCACGGGGTCTCATTGCTAATAAAGAAATTTTTGTTCAAATAAATCTCACTAGATGGCGCGACATGTACACACTATTCAATAGAATATAATAATTTGAAAAAATTGTGTGTAAAATTAACATTTTCTGGAATTGAGCATAAAAATTGTATGTTCTTGTTTAATCAACTCTCCTAAGTACAAAATTATGGAATATTGGGCTCTTAATTCATATTTCAAAGATTGTTTTAACGAATCATTTAAAATTGATGCCAGTAGATAGCGCATTTTTTAATTTCTGAGGCATTCCGTTTTTAATAAAATACCTGATAACATAAAAACACAGGCTATACCAGTCTTTAAAAAGAAATTGACAGATTTGTTGACTAATAAATGTCATTACTCGATTTGACATTATTTTTTTTTTTTTTTTTGTTTTTTTTTTTAGATTAATCCTGATATTTCGGTAACTATTATGATGATGGTAACTATTGTTTTAATTAACTTCGATTATGTTTATAAAACTGTTTTGCATGCCTTAGTTAAGGTAGAAAGTATAAGGATCAACTAATATTATAACATCTGTATCTTGTACCTACTTTCTGTGCAAATAAATCATTACTCTATTATATTCTATTCATGTGTTACAGTAGTCTGCACGTCAATATAGACATTTTGACATTGAGATGGCTTAGTACGGAGTTTCAATTGAATGAGAGGCCAGATTATACTGGTTTTGTTACGACTGATACGACCTACAGATAAGATACTTACTAAATATCATTTGATATTTCATTTTCTGTGTTTTTAATCAAGTAGGTACAATCATTAACAGTACTGATTATCATAAAATGCTAGTCGAGATTATTTCTTAATATGTATGTAGCATGGTTCAAAATTAAATAATACTAGCTGTTCTCCGCGGCTTCGCTCCCGTGGACCACCCCACAGGACCCGTTTTCGGAATTAAAAAATAGGCTATGTCACTCAGGAATAATATAGCTTTATATTGAAAGATTTTTTTAAATCGGTCCAGTAGTTTCGGAGCCTATTCGGTACAAACAAACAATTATAGTATAGATAATACTTTTAAATGAAGCATTATGATTTGATTGTTTTAGTTCTTTTTTTATTTATTATAGGCTCGTGCTTGACCACTATCTCACCTCATTACTTATGAACTGTCACTCTGATAGAGAAAGAGTAAAAATATGTCAATAATTTAGGTCCAGCGTTCACAATCTTCGGTAGTATAGTGGTAAGTATCCCCGCCTGTCACGCGGGAGACCGGGGTTCGATTCCCCGCCGGAGAGATCTTTTTGTATTGTCTATCATTTAGATTTTAGACCATTCTTACAAGCTTTTATTTTTTAACTTGCAGTGTATGTAAGTATATATGTTCGGGTCAAATCTTGCAACTGAATTTTAAAGCAGTTATCCTCAACCGAGTAAAATAAAATTTTGCATTCACGTTTGGGTTGGATGACTATGCACGGAAAGCTTGTTCAAAAAAGATTTTTAATTGTTTTTTTTATTTATTAATACTCAATTGACATTTTACTAGAATTATTAAACTGCCAAAATATTATAGCTATTTCCAGTTTTTATATTGAACGTCCTCGGAATATAAAGAGCTAACATTTGAATTGCAATTAATTTTATTTCTCGTCACCATAAATAACATTTCTAAGGATTTCATACTTAACATTATAACCACATATTATAATAACATACCGTAAGACACTTAATATTTTGTATAATTCTGGTTTTAGAAACACACTTTATTGATTACGCACCTAATTCTGCAGCGTCATCTTTGAATCGCAATTTTAAACATCACTGCAATATCTGCTTACCGGAATATTCAGTGTCGAACAAACAGAAATTTTCAAAGACGATGAAGCTATTTAGACGTTTCCTATGGCAATCCTTGAATTGTCAGTGTTATCTTTCATGACGATGGTATCATTTAAATTGTATGGTCCGAATATCTATTTCGTGTGTGATGTGTGGGAGGCCTATGTCCAGCAGTGGACATGTTTTGGCTGAAATGATGACGCAAATTTCACGGCATCGTCCACAGATCGCTTCGTCTCGGTAGATTTAAGGTACTCGTAACAAAGGGTAGGAAAGCGATGCAGGTGTTTGATACCTGTATTTTAACAAGTGCTGGCATCCCACAAAGAAATGTATATACACATCATCCAACTAATTTTCTACAAAGCCCGCCATATTCTTTTTACCCGACTACGGCGAAGCCAAAAGGAATGGGTTATGATTTTAGCAGTTTACGTATGTATGTATTTACGTATGTTCCTCCGTAGCGCCTGATTTATTCATCCGATTTTGATGGTTAAGTGTGTCAATCGATTCGTTATTATGGGCCCGGGTAAGCTAGCCTAAAAAAATAAAACATTTTTTTTTATTGGTGATATGCTCGAGTTTGACCACTATCACACCTGATGGTAAGCGATGATATGGTCGACGATGAGCACGCTTGCCTAGAAATCACCCATTCACTCTTGACTTGGAGACTCCCAGGTTGTAGCTATCAGCCTAATTGCGTAAGTGAATTCGGCAAGGCAAAGCGCAAATATTATGAACAATTGACCAATCACATGCGAGATGAAAGACGCGATGTTGGATTTCCGTCTATGTGATTGTTCGATTGTTCATACTCTTTGCGATTTGCCTTGCTGAATTCATCGCAATTAGGATGCAGAAAATAAAGATTTCGGCAGGGAATTGCACTCCTATTCACCTGGAGATAGAACAGACCTTATTAATCTATTCTCGAAGGACTAAAATAGAAAAAGCCCCTAGTCATTGTCCGTTACACTTCTTAAACTTAAGGAAAAAACGACTAGCGCGGCGTTTTGCTCGGGGAGGCGTCCCCGAGCAAAACGCCGCGCTAGTCGTTTTTGTGCAGTTTTTAAGAGATATCTACTTTTTATTTAAAAAGAAATATCAATTAATAAAAATACATTAAATTTCTACATAATGTTGATTTTAAAATGATAGTACACTTTTTTTTTAAAGAGTTATATGTTTCACTAATCTTCTTCCAACAAAACCATAAAAATGTGAAATAATTATTGATAGCATGCATCTCCTCGTAAAGTGTTCATTAATTATTTTTTATACTAACACTAATGTATAGACAATTTGATAACGAACATTTTGTAAGTTTAATTTTTTTCAAAAGACCAATATTCGATTTTATAAAGATTCTATTCTAAAATCTGGGCGTATTCACTACCGTAATTCATGCGCCACCAGTGCCGTTAGGCCAATAGGAATGCTCATATCTCATGCTGATTTTTTGGTCAGGGTACGGCCTTAAATACGAGCTGTATTGTTTTTAGGAGTGACCATACTAAATAAGTGTAAAAACTTAGCTATAATCAATGTGATTTTACCAATAGAAACGTCATACTCATTCTAAGGAAATAAAAACATGACGATATTTTACTTTAGCTACCTACATAGGACCTATGGAACTTGGAACATTATTTCTATCACTGAGTAGGGTAAAATATCACAGACATATTTATTTATTTATTTAAAACTTCATGCACAAAGGTACAATGGCGGACTTAATGCCTTAGGCATTCTCTACCAGTCAACCAAGGGTGGTGAAGAGACAACATGGCAGGTGCATTATTTAAATTGTGACAAGCAAAAAAGTAAAACAAAGAAATACTAATAATAAGTTGCTTAAAATACACATACATACATATTTTGTATAATACATACCTAAATAAATATATATATATTTACACACGCATAAACAGGACACATAAAACACACACATATAAATAGGACCACATTGTCAGAAAGAGATAAAGATATCGTAGGTACGTTCGTGTCGCGGCCAGACGCAGGACGGACTGACTTCAGTTCACTCAAGCTGGTCAGCTTGTGTTTGTAATGCCGCGCAGACGTCGGTAAAACGTTTACGTCACGTCCTAGGTGACCACTGAAAATCAGCGCCGTGCTGTGGGTCCCCACGGCACAGCATTATGCTGAGTGGAAGCCTTCTTGCCACAATCACGACATGCATCTGCCTGGTATTTTTTTCACCCTATTTCCTTTCTTTTATAAACAAAATGTGGGTAGTATATTAAGTTTTTATTGTTTGATTTATTTCTTGTCTTTACTAACTTAATTTAAGGTTACACTAGTCGAAAAAAAATCCATACAAACGTAATCTAGGGATTATTCCACTGTTTGACGATGTACGTTCAAAATAAAAAGTGATATCAATTTGACTCATCATTATCTAGCCCTGTATGGAAGCGAAAAAGTAAAAAAATAAATTATTTGAATGTTATGAGCGTCGAAAGTTCCACATTTCGACACTAATTTTAACGCATTTTTGGGCGCAAATAAATACCATAAAAAGACGGAAAATTGCAAAACGGCCTCCATACAGGGATATATTGTTAGTTCAACAATGCATATAATCTTGTTTTGATTTTTTTTTGATTCAGTCGTTTTTTCATGATATCTAGACTGCCAAAGGTCTGTTTATAAAATTTCGCGAGGCGGTTTCGTCCTAAATCATTATCCATTTCGCTACAAATTTGCAAAAGTGTGTATTAGTACGCGAACTAGCTTCCTACTGCTCATCACAGCATCTATATTCCGCACGTGTTGTCGGTTGATATAAAATGCATTTTAACCCCGCGCACAAAATAGTTCGTGCCGTCGACTAGTGTACCCTTAAGTACTACTAATACTATTGTTAAGGGTTTAGCATAAGTGTGTTATTATATTGTATGTCGTTTTGTGACAAATAAACACTTTTTCTTTCTTTTTTTCTTTCTGTATAATCTACCTCAGTATATGTATAACGTCATTGGCTATAATACCATACATTCTCTTTATAACAGATATAGGCAGGGTATTATGTTCAATCATGTCCACGTTAGCCCCGGAGTCGTAAGTCGTGATATGTCAATGTGCCTTTATTTAAATCGTAACAACTATGTACTTACGTGTACTGTCGTATACTGCTGCCCTTTCATTCGGAAAATTATAGATATAACTTTGCTTTGTAATTTATTTACGTATTTAGTTAAAAATGTGTGAATGATACCTAATGAGTGTGTTTACTTAATCTATACTAATAATATTATAAAGAGGTAAAATTTGTAAGTTTGTATGTAGGGGGTGATCTCTGGAACTAATGATCCAATTCTAAAATTTTTACACTGGTAGAAAGCTACATTATTCCTGAGTGCTATAGGCTATATAACATCACGCTACGACCAATAGGAGCGGAGCATAAATGAAAAATGTTGCAAAAACGGGCAAGAATATTAGGTGTAGGGTAGGTGTAGGGTAAGTGTAGTGTAGGTGTAGGGTAGGTGTAGAGTAGGGTAGGTACGTAGCCAGTTGACGGGAGCGAAGCCGCGTGGGACAGCTTGTCTATACTTATATACTTATACTTATTACTTATTTACTTATAATATTATAAAGAGGTAAAATTTGTAAGTTTGTAAGTTTGTATGTAGGGGGTAATCTCTGGAACTAATGATCCAATTCTAAAATTTTTTTCACTGGTAGAAAGCTATATTATTCCTGAGTGCTATAGGCTATATAACATCACGCTACGACCAATAGGAGCGGAGCATAAATGAAAAATGTTGCAAAAACGGGCAAGAATATTAGGTGTAGGGTAGGTGTAGGGTAGGTGTAGGGTAGGTGTAGAGTAGGTGTAGGGTAGGTGTAGGGTAGGTGTAGAGTAGGTGAAGGGTAGGTGTAGGGTAGGGTAGGTACGTAGCCAGTTGACGGGAGCGAAGCCGCGTGGGACAGCTAGTTAACTATAACTACATACATACATCATAGATCTTTCCAAACGCCTAGTTGACACGTCGCGTGACCCAAGGGCTGGCTTTTACCTGGGTCAGAGAATAAGCATTGCCAAACAACGTGGCAATGCTGCCAGTCTTTTGGGCACATTACCAGTGGACAACGATGTGGAGGAGTTTTTCGACGCCATATTTTAGTTAAGTATATTTTTAGGTTTTGGTTTAAGTGTATATGTTTGTAGTTTATTAAGTTATTTAAGTATTTTATACACTGTATATACTCCTATAACTACATAGGTACTTATACACTTAAATAAAAAACGACTAATTTGTTAGTAGTTGAGATAAGCCTAAAAATAAACTACAGCGCCATATTTTATAAGGCGTTGAAAAACTCCTTCACATAGCTGTACACTGGCATTGTACCCAAAAGACTGCCAGCATTGCCACGTTGTATAATGCGTATCCTTTGATCTGACCAAGGTAATACCTAGCAATCCCATGGATCACACGAAGTGTCAAATTTGCTCAATTTCCAAACAATGGAAAATTAGTTTAGTGATTGTACCCACGTGGTCTCTAAACTGGCATATAAGGAAAAAACTGAAATAAGAAATAGTGGTAAGATTGGTTTGGATTATTATTTGTTTAAGTATATAAAATTAATAATTAAGGTATCTAAACATATGTAAACTTTTCCCTATTTACGTCTTCTCAAAGATGTAAAGTACAAAAATACTACGGTAAAGTCTTAGACTTTATCAGTATTTTTAAAAGGGAATAATTTATTGTCAAGCGAAAACTGCTCTTAAAATCCCCTGCTGTAAGTTGATTTTGCTTCACGATAAATTTTTCTTGTATGGGGTTCCTCAAGGTACTTTGTAATAGTCATACATGCTTAGTTATAAATCTTTTTTCATCATCTTATCGGAATTAGAAATTTCGCAAAGAGGAGCATCCGCCTCCGTGGCGCAATTGGCTAGCGCGTTCGGCTGTTAACCGAAAGGTTGGTGGTTCGAGCCCACCCGGGGGCGTTTCTTTTTGTATTTTTTTTTATTTATTCTTACTGTTCGTTACATTATTTTCAGTTTTATTATTATGTTTTATACACAGATTGGCTATTTTAAAACTTTGACATAAAGTTTTATTTTAAGTATTATTTAGTAACATTTTATTGTAATTAAATTTTTCAGTAGTCAATAAAATAAAAATATAAAAAAATGCACTAAATCTAAAAGTTAAACAATAAAGTTAAAAAGGTAAATATATCAATCAAGATATTTTCCAAGAAATTAGATTATTGTAATATGAAATGTTATTGTATTATCGAGTTTTACTACAAAAGTGCGATAACGTCAATGAAAGCAACAAGGGATCGAAAATTTCGACACAACTCTCAAGCCTTCGATAGCTCAGTTGGTAGAGCGGTGGACTGTAGTTGTAATTTGAAGCTGATATCCATAGGTCGCTGGTTCAAATCCGGCTCGAAGGAATTCTTTTTGTATTTTTATTTCTTCTTTTTGTTTTGTAAATAAGGCGAATTGGTTGATTGCGTTATTTTATGACTTAGTTATAGTATAAAAAAATAATATTTTGTTTTTTTTTAACCTTTCGTTTAATAAATTGTTGTATAGTTGTTCTATCTCAAGATGACATGTTACGTGTCTTTTATGACGCCGAAATAAGATTAATTTTGCTACGATTAACATTTCATCGTGAAATAGAACAACTATACTACGTTCGTGTAATGCTAGTATTATATTATCTGTGGTGTAATTAAAAAGGATTAGCACGGTAATGATTAGTATGATTACCGTGTAGGTTTATAAGATAGTTGAGTACACTAACAATAATAAACATTGCCTTATTCATTTCAATTTAAAACAAATAATAGGTGGTAGCAGGTCGTTTTGTGTCAAAAGAAATACTTTTCTTTTAATTTTGCGGTCGGCAGCTAGTGAATCATAAATTCTTAATTTTGCAGCAAGGCCAATGCTTTTAAGGCTAGGCAACACCAATATAATTTCCTGCTGATATCGCCTTTAGATTATATTTTTGTACAAGTTACCCTCGACACAGAGCGATATCCGCTTATATTTTGCGTGATTTTATATTATTGACCTTTGTTGATTGAATTACGTCATTATTGTTTCAGCTGTATCTTTGTGTCTTTTGATTTGCGTTTTACGTTACGTATTGTTTGTTATCTATTTACTTGCTATCTACCTACTATCAGCTGTAGGCGGTAACACAGGGTGATAAGTAAAAATATTTTTTTAGTCCGTTAGGATACAGTGTCTTTAATTCGTGTCCAATATTTATTTTTACAAGCTTTTATTTAACTTGCAATGTATGTAAATGTGTTCGGGTCAAATCTTGCAACTGAATTTTAAAGCAGTTATCCTCCATGAAATTTTGTATACACGTTTAGTTTGGATGACAATGCATGGTTAGCTAAGTGATTTCAATCTAAATCCAATATGGCGGACGGCCCAAGATGGCGGACTAGTTATTTTTTGTGCACAGCCATGATATAGGTATCAAATGAAAGGGTTTGCTGAGAAGAATGCGAAAGAAGTTAGTATTAAAAAAAAATGAGTAATTGTGTTAATTAGGTACCTACAATATAAATTTAACTTTTCTTGTTGTTTGGGTCAAATCTTGCAAAAGCAACTGAATTTTAAAACAGTTGTCGACATACAATTGAGCTGAAATTTTGCTTACACGTTTGGTCTGGTTGACAATGCACGCTAAGCTAAAAAGCTAGTTTAAAAACAGTTTTTTTATTTGACTTGTTGATAATCTAACTGACTCGTAGATGACTATATTCATTTATTATTATTTTTACCTAGGAATTATCCCTATTGTAATTAATTAGTTCACGTAAACCCAAAACACAAGTTTGTAATAAACCCTGTAGCAGCATAACTTATATTTGTAGCCTTTTGTTTTAATGACCATTTACCTATTTATTAAAGTTGATATAATTGAGCTGTATTGTAGAATTATAGGCAGTGTTTCTTTCAGGTACTACTCGGGGGGGGGGGGGGGGGGGCTTTGAATAGCCTTACTGACCCCCCGGGGCATTTGGAACTTAATCAATAGCAATAGGTTGCCGCTCGCTCACTTTCGCGCGTCTACAGCAGATCGTATATTCGCGACAAATGTCCCTATAATTTCGCATATTATTTAAACCTTGTACCATCATTTTAGAGCTGGCACCCTTTATTGACGTGACGTGCCACTCAATCAGCCAATCAGGAATTGAGTAGTGCATGACATATTAAAGTAGGCAATCAGAAACCAGAATAGCGCCTAGAAAGAACAAGTTTAAGTACAATGAAAAAATAAAAAGTTTAGTACGATGAACAGAAAGGCAAGAAACATAATGCTACCTGAAACTTTGATGCATTGTATGATGATTAGCATCGAGGGACCAGAGAAGAATTTCTAGAAAAAGTTGTTGATTTGTACGCAAGAAAAAAGCCACGTAGAATAAGATTTTTGTAAAGAATATTATTCTTCGTGGCTTTTTACAATGTTACTTTGACAATTTTGGTTCAGCTTATAGACTCTTTTATTCATTAAAATATTAATAATAATTGCAACCGCCTGGTTAAGAGAGACCCCGGCGAATTTTGCCTGAAAGAAACCCTGATTATAGGACCAGTGCCAGTACCAGACAGTCTGTTTTTTTACAAGCTTTATATTAGGTACTCGTACTGTCGTGCTATCTTGTGTCTTGCAAGTAGTTATCCATTAAAATCAAAATAATTTTAATTCAACTTAACCATACATAGGTACTTTTGTATTGTCGAACAAAATATGAATTTAGTTGCACATTCGCAAGCGTCAGTAGGTCTCTATGGAGAAAAACGTGTCACTGTCATGTGCATTCGCGGCACAAACCATAAATTCAAACCAATTGCCAAGTTATTCGGCTTCGACGATGGAGCAGCCCTACCTAGACAATAATTTGGATGTTGCCGACGAACCAAGAAAATGTCGATTGCAATATTTCGCGATGGATAAATGAGCTTGTTTTATAAGATAACTAGCTGTTGCCCGCTGCTTCACTCCCGTGGACCACCCCACAGGACCCATTTTCGGGATTAAAAAATAGCTTTATCATCATCATCATCATCAGCCTATTAATGTTCCCACTGCTGGGACACAGGCCTCCTCTCTGTGAGAGGGAATGGGCCGTAATCCACCACGCGGGCCCAGTGCGGGTTGGTGGATGTCACAAGTCTTCGAATTTTTGGATCTAGGACATGCCGGTTTCCTCACGATGTTTTCCTTCACCGTTTTGAGAGCAGTGGTGATGAAATAATTTACACAAAGTAAAGCGCCTGCCTGGGCTCGAACCCATGACCTACAACTTGTAAGTCGCGGCCGATACCACTGGGCCACCACTGCTCCCCTAAAAATAGCCTATGTCAGGAATAATGTAGCTTTCTATTCGTAAAAAAATTTTTCAAATAGGTCCAGCAGTTTCGGAGTCTATTCGGTACAAACAAACAAAAAAATATTTCCTCTTTATAATATTAAGTATAGATTATTCAATAATTGGACACTGTTGTAGTTACATATTATTTTGTATTGTAATTTCTTGGTATTTAAAAATAAATGTTGTTTCTCTGTAAAAAAAAAGAACAACGTGCAAGAAACTCCACGGACACTCTTTTTCTTCAGTTTTAATTACAATTATTTGGTAACGTCATTCTTGTTGGAAAAATACATATATGAGAACGATGTAAAAGACGTGCACGTCAAAGCGTCTAGAGTAAAACAAACAATTCAAAAATTAAATAAGTCCGTACCTAATTAACCACTAACCATTTTTCAACCGCTTCCTGGCATTCGATTAAGCTGATGCTTTGCGTACTTACATAGGTAACTTTGGAAACATTGAAATAAGGAGCTGGTCTCATGATGGAGCCGGAAGATGGCCATAGCAACTCCTCAACCAGGGAAGACAGCACCATCGTGTTTGGGTCCATTGAATGTTTTTTTTTTGTTTTTTTTTTGAAAAAAACTTTGCCCCACACTAGGAATTTCTTCCTGTATCGTGGGTGCGTTAACAAACATATAAACTCACATACACAACACCCAGAGAACAACTATCTGTAGGTCATACAAATATTTGTTTCGTGCGGGAACCGCACCCGCGACACGCAGCGCAGCAGTCAATCGCTGAACCACTGCGCCAACCGTGTCAAGTGTATTATTGTCAAGTGATTACATTTACTACCTTTCAGTTCAAAAACATTTGTTAAATTATTTGGAAGTCGGTTGTTTTTTTTTGTAAAAAAGTTATTTTATTTTTCACTTTTTATTTGTACCTAATAGGCAACTTGCCTTTAGTAAGGTACCTATAATGCCAGAATAGATTACCCGAATACCATGGAACTAGGACATAATCAGTGAAATGAGAGTGTACCAAGGTGAACTATACACATCTGCGTACCCCTTTAGAGCGTACTGGCGTGATGTTATGTTATGAAATGGTATAAACAATAAAGAGACATGCGATTATAGCAATCCCGAGAGATTTGCCGTCATTTATTCAAGAGTTCTATTGTATATCTTCGAAGTTCTTAATCAGATCTTCACCAAATAAAAATGGGACCAATTTCAGAACATACTCTTTCAAACAAAAAAAAACATTTTCAATATCGGTCCGAAATTGACGGAGAAATCGGTGAGCATACACAAAAAAACCTACTAACCTATTTTTACCTTGTAGTAGCACCAAACAATTATCGACGTCTAAATGATTAACGACGTTGTGTTGCCAGGACATTCATATCAAGATTTCGTAACAGACTGACTTAGAACCTAACACCGAACAGTTTCGGTTAACTAGACCACCTTGAATTCAATCCTGTTCCTTTCTAAATATACTTTGAATACTTCGCGTGAGAAAAGTATGCAAAGTGTGTTTTTATTTGCATGTCTTTTTTGTAAACAATTATGGTGGACTGACATTTTGGTCTACTATGGCCTTTATGGAAAGAACTCAATCGGTTGCGTACTACCCAGGTCAACCGCTACAAATACAATTAGGAAAAATTAGTTTTATAGAGATCTGCAGAATATGACGCACATCTAGAGTGTTCATAGAGCGCATATACCTGCATTTTAGGACGACCTAATGAACGCCACTGACGCTGCAATTAAGAGGAAATGCGGTCGCAGACATCCGACTGAATATCCTAAGTAAAAAGTCGTAATTCGAGGTTTGACTTTCACCTATTTCCTCCTCCAATATTGGATCAATTTAAAAGATTTTATAATCTGAAAAAGAAACATATATACTATACCCATACTGTGCCCTTTTTGATGATACATTATCTTTAGAAGCACTAGAACCCTCAAAAAATGCTCAAAATTGCACTGTTTGCCTAGTGTACAAATTTGACAACTATGAATGAAAAAATAAAAAGATAAGGGCATAGTATCTATCTTTATTTTCCAGTATATACAATATCTTTTAAATTGGTCCAATATTGGAGGAGGCGAGAGCCAAACCTCGAATTATGACTTTTTACTAAGGAATTTCAGTCTGACCTCTCTACCCACATTTCCTCTTAACGTGATGGCCACCTATTGGGTTCATAATTTTTAAAGAGTTTTTCATCAAATAAGATTTCGGTTTGAATGTAGTTAACACCTTAAGGTTATTTCACCTTACTAAAGATGTTCATACTGAATTTGTGGTTCATACGAAAACTTATGTATAGTTTTCGCACCGTGTTTGTTTACGAAATATCATGAGTAAAGTAAAATACATAGGCGTACCTATTTATTTATTGTACGAAATTTTTGACAACAAATAACAGAGCAGCCCTTTTTTTTTCTGGCGTCGGAAATCATCCAATGACTTCTCCCGCTCCGGATGAAGCAAATCAAAATCAAATATTTTTATTTTACATAGGCCTACATGGGCACTTATAAAACGTCGACAAAAGGTGCACGGTTCGGGTTAGTCGTTTCCTATGGAGAAGAACCGGCAAGAAACTCCATGGTTACTCTTTTAAATTTTTTTGTTTACAATATTTCCATGTTACAGCATTAGTACTTGGATATGGGGGGACAACGTAGGCCCGACAATAAGTCGTACGAAATTGAAACAAAAAAACAAACAAAAAAAATAATGCACGAAATAAAAAGTTAATCAGTGCAGCCCTGGCTCATGCACTTAGGTAATCCTGTATCACAAGAGCCAGATCTCTCAACCTACAAGGAGTAATATACAATAGGAGCATGATAGACCAAAAAAAATACAGTCGCAGTATGCTTACATGAACAGATATAACGATCTCATACTTTATCAATCTACACTCAAAATCTATGAAACGGATGTCCTTTATTGCCGTTTTTATATGAATTGACATAATTACAATCCTAACTTTAAATGCCACGTCATGTCGTAAGTGATAGACGAGGTTGAGCAGTGTGAGTCATGAGTCCAAGAAATTGGTAATTTTATGAGAACAGTAATTGCTTATTGTTTGAGTATGACGAAGATATGGCGGATATAAAACAAGGTAAAGGTATATAATTAGGCGTTTTATAATCTGATTGCAGTTACATGGCATAACAGATGAACCACAAACAAAGATGTCTAAGTATTTGTAGAGTTGAGAGGACTACCTCAGTTTATGTACGACACAATGTTTGGGATGAAATAAATATATTTATATGAAGTACTAATAAAAATTAGCTGACCTATACTTACTCGTACGTTTATATTTGCAACATTTTGTACTGAACGGCTGATTTATTTTTCGCGAGTTCGCGCATAAATTGGTTCCTAAAGATGAGTAGAATGACACATTGTCAGGTTTTGCGTTTATTCTGTTTTATCTTGTACAGGTAGGTGTGTACCTATAATGTTTTTCATATTTCTATTTCATGCATCGTTGTCATTCACTATAAATAAATAATAAGTTACAGATAACTCCACGATTATTTTCGTTGTATAACTATTTTGGTGAACAATAAAGTTTAAGTATTATATTCTATTCTTATCTGTCTCCGATTGATTAATACCAATAAATAAAGATATGATCCAATAAATAACATAATAAATTGTCAGAGCATGGCGCTTGCTTGCTAACATTCCTGATATAGATAAGGGCAGAGTTTCCCTGATCTTAGAACAGTGACCAATTAGAAAGCAATAGACTTGACTTAACGTTAAGCTGTTACAAAATACTAGTGAAGTCGCAAGTCCTTATTAAAATGGTTTGTATTACAAACCTTCCAGAGTCCTTGTGATTTTTTATTTCGTAGAGACGTAGACTAAACTGACAACTGCCAATGGCAATGTTGCCGATGCCCATCCATGGTCTGGATTACCCACATCTGGTTTTGGTCAGCCAGCTCGCGAATTATGTATCCTCCGACTGCACAGCATGATTTTCTTTTTGTTTAAGTCTTTTTAGTTCGCTTCTTAAGCAGATTTTTTCGTTTTTTTAAATTAATTATTTTTACTAAGCGAAATTGCAAGTACGTTTACATGGAGGCATTTCGACTGAATTGCGCTTAAATTTTTCAAAGAAATTACGTGCGCGATATCGCGCCTATCGACGCAATTTAAATTGCACGGTAAAGAGGGTATATATTTGGGCGCTCGTACAGAATTTTTATTTCGAAAATAGCCCAGACGATGATTTCCCGGATATGGTTGTTAATTCTCTCATTCTCCGCTGCCGAATTAAATGTCAAATATTCATGAATTTCATACATATTCAACGTAAACGTATCTTCTTATTAATCTTTTACAAATCATCAGTTTTTTTTCTAGCAAACAAGTTTTAAATTATGGAAACCGGATGTTCTCGTTCTTCTCCTTGTTTTAAAATAATCATACCTAATTTATAAATCAAATTACAAAATTTATAACTAAATTATTAAAATTATGAAGACAATGGGTTTGAACAGCGATGGTTTCTAAAAACACTTCGTTGCATGCTGGGTTTTTGTAGTTCTTCAATTAGTAATTATTAGGCAGGCACATCTATTGTGAAATTAATATTGGGCCGTGGATTACCTTACCATATATTTTGGCAAAGCACACATCATTAGCCTATAATGTTCAAACTGCTGAGACACAGGCCTCCTCTCTGTGTGAGGGATTGGAACGTAATTCACCATGTGGGTCCAGTGCGGCTTTTAAGACGACGATTAACTCCAACGATCTTGAGGGAACAAAACGCGCACTCGTTTCATACCCGTGCGACCCAAAGTTTGTAGTTTTTTTACTTTCCTTAAATATATATATATTGGGGCGCACGGTTGGCGCAGTGGTTGAGCGATTGACTGCTGCGCTGCGTGTCGCGGGTTCGATTCCCGCACGGAACAAATATTTGTATGACCTACAGATATTTGTTCCGGCTCTGGGTGTTGTGTATGTGAGTTTATATGTTTGTAAACGCACCCACGATACAGGAGGAAATTCCTGGTGTGGGGCAAAGTTTTTTAAAAAAGGAAAAAAAATGTTTAGGTACATATATAACTTTTTCAAAAATCCTCAGATCAAAATGTAAATAATTAAATTGTCTTTGAGATGGTGTCAATTTCATTAAAATACGCCCAGCGGTTTTGGTGTGATTTTCGTGTTTTGGCCCTTTTTTGGCATAACTTTACTAATTACACTATGTTATATGAAGAAATATTCAAAATTTTCTTAGATCAAATTATTAAGAAAATGGTCTTATGTAACATATATTTTTTCCAAAAAATTACGAAAAGCCGTTTGGACGCGATTCTTATTTTAATATCAGCTACTCAAGGGTATCTGCGCCTAAGACGTCACATGTCTTAAAATTTGTATTCTAGTACATACTTATTTCTTCCTTCACCGATTTGAGAGCAGTGACGATGAAATAAATGATATAGTGAAGCGCCAGTCTGGGTTCGAACCCACGACCTTCAAGTCGTTAGTTTGGGCCGTAACCACTGGGCTATGAATGCTCCGTTAGTATTCTTTCTTTATATTTTGGCACTCTGGGTAAAACCCTACGTTTTCATTTTCAAACCTCTTTCAATTTGAGATTGGATTACAGTTCAGTTTTCATCTGGCTGACAAAGGTTTGATTACATTGCTTTACCTACTCTAGCAGTATTCTTGAATCAATTACTAGAAAAGTTAGTTTTGTTAAGAGTTTTATGTTGCCCAAACCCAATTTATAGCTGTAACATCATTATTTTTTAAATGGCAAGTCCTTGTGTTTAGATATGAGCAAAGTAACTTATGGAATGACTTTAATATCAATTGATGCAGAGATGCGATAACATCGATGCGAGAGCAGTGGTGGCCCAGTAGTATCGTCCGTGACTTACAAGTTGTAGGTCGTGGGTTCGAGCCCAGGCAAGCGCTTTACTTTGTGTAAATTATTTCATCACCACTGCTCTCGAAACGGTGAAGGAAAACATCGTGAGGAAACCGGCATGTCCTAGAACCAATAATTCGAAGACATGCGACATCCACCAACCCGCATTGGGCCCGCGTGGTGGATAACGGCCCATTCCCTCTGTCACAGAGAGGAGGCCTGTGTCCCAGCAGTGGGAACATTAATAGGCCGATGGTGTGATGTAATGTGATGCAGATCGTTTAATAGATAACATTTTGACAATTATAAGGTGTAAGAATAAAATTAATAGTGAAATATAATTGCTATTTTTGGATCATCTCACAGTTTTGTAATGTTTCGAAACTGTCTGAGCTGTAAACGATGTTTGAAAACATACGCAACAGAAATACGGCCGTGAGAAAAAAGAAACCAAAAAAAGGAATAAAAATGTTGTATTTGTGGTTCGAAAACCGTTTTACTTCCATAGAAGGTCGGAAAATGGCAGCTAATAGGCTAAGTTAGCTAAGGATCAAACAATCTGCCTAATGTTTTCCCAATTGGCTTCCAGAGTAACCGTATCCATCGGCTTTCCACAACTCAGTAACTGGGTAACACGATAACCCTTGGCAGAACTGGTGTCAGATTTTCGGCCTTTACACTACCCGTAATGACTGTACAAGTCGGCGGCACGATCTATTTTGTGCGCGGGGTTAAAATGCATGCTATCTCATCCGACAACACATGCGAAAGAGATAGATGCTGTGATGAGCAGTAAGAAGCTAGTTCGCGTACGAATACACACTTTTGCAAATTTGTAGCGAAATGGATGATGATTAAGGACGAAAACGAGCGCGCGAAATTTTATAAACAAACCTTTGGGAATATGGATGTCATGAAAAAACTACTAATTGTATGTGTTCGACATAAAATTATTTGCATTGTTGATCTACTAGCCTATCCCTGTATGGTGACTGTTTTGCAATTTTCCTTCTTCTTAGGGTATTTATTTCCGCCCAAAGATGCGTTAAAATTAGTTAAAATTAGTGTTGAAATACGACGCTCATAACTTTCAAATGTATATTTTTTTAACTTTTTTGTTTCCATACAGGGCTAGATAATGATAAGAAAAATAGATACAATTTGTTTTTTGAACGTACCTCGTCAAACAGTGGAGTAATCGCCATACTACACAACCTTAAGGCCCGCGTCTTATAACTTCGTTAAATAGGTAAATCTAAGGTGGTATTGAATTTGGCTAAATGAACAAATATGTACCTATCTATCCCCACAAAGTATGTGAGAGGTGGCGCGCCGTGCTACAAAAATCGCGAACTATTTGGCAGATGCAATAATTCAATAACTCCTGCAATTTTTTGCCGTATGTTTTTTTTAAACATAAATAGCCAGTTTCAGTAGGCGATTAGAATTCGTCGATGAAGCAAACCTAAACAATCTATATCAAGGACAAGTTCTGCAGTAACGCGTCCGGAATCACTCTGATTTAGATTTTATTGCCGATCTACTAAATTAATGATGTTCGAAGTTTATGTACATTCATTAAAAAACATTAAAAAATATATAATAATTAAAGACTGTTACCTTTTTTAACCGACTTTACAAAAAGGAGGAGGTTTCTCAATTCGACCGTATATGTTTTTTTTTTATGAGTGTTCGCGGATAACTTCGTCATTTATGAACCGATTTTGATGATTCTTTTTTTGTTGGAAACGAGATATCCCAACGGTGGTACCATGATAAGGAAACCAGGATCTGATGATGGGATCCTAGAGAAATCGAGAGAACTTCTCAAGTATTAAAGGCATACATATAGCGATTTTGGTATTTCCATCAATGATGCAATGATTTGCACTCAAAAAGTATCATTTGGTGAAGTGGAACTGATGAAGAAGACCACAATGGCCACTGGAACTCCGAAATAAAACAATGTATCCTAGTCGTGTTTGGGCTTATTGGAATCGTCATGAGATGTACTTTGGCTATAAATGTTAATTGGAGGTACCTACCAAAACTAAAAATAGGAAAATAAAAATAATTTTTACAAAAAATCAAACCGACTTCATTATTAGTAAGATTTTTTATTATTAGTAGGTGGGTATTTATGTTAAAAGCTCCATGTTAGTCTGTTTTATTTTATTTTAATTGATTCAACAAGGAATGACGGATCATTTTAAGATTTTAATATTTAAGAATTTGGTAAACGATCTTTTATATTTTATTTTATTATGTAAATAAATCATTGACATTTTAAACTTTTCATTTAAGCTACCTATAAATATCTACAGAAACAAACTAAGAATTAATTGATAAATCTGTTTCGAATTAAAATATGTAGAAGTTTAGGTTCTTTAGTAAAATAATCACAAATATATTGGTGCTTTTCGTTTCTTTGATTCTACTTCCTTCGTGTCGAACTTTTCATTTCTTTGATTCTACTTCTTTCGTGTTGAAAAACTCTAATGTAAATTCAACTATTCCGATTTTGTCCGACCAGTATGTAGTTGGAATTACGATTCATTGTAAGATTTAAATATTTTAGAATTTGGTAAACGCTTTATTTAAAGCGACTATTTGATATTTATTAGAACATTTCAATGTTTATTTTATTATGTATATATCATTGACATTTTAAACTTTTAATTAAGAAGCTACATTAAAATATCTTCAGAAAAAGACAAAGAATTAATTAATAATTCTACATCGAGGTAAAAAAGTAGATCTTTAGGTTGTTGGTTCTTCACTAATATAATCACAAATATATTGGAACTTTTCTTTTCTTTGATTCTTCTTCTTTCGTGTCGAATAATTCTAATGTAAACTTAACTTCAAATAAATACTTTCATTACGCGTACAGCTCAGGAGTGGAATTTCCTGCCGGAGTCTGTGTTGCCCGATAGCGACCACCTAGAGGTCTTTAAGTCAAGAATAAATAGGTTACTTCTAGGCAAACTTGCTACATCGTCAACTACATCATCGCTTGCCATCGGGTGAGATTGTGGTCAAGCGCAGGCCTACCTATAATAAAAAAATCAAAAACCCGACTGCTTACAAAGCGAACTAATACCTAATTCAAAAAGACGTAAAAGACGTAAACAAGACAAAAAAACATGCTGCACAGCATTATTTACAACTTTTTAGTTACTTTTTTTTAGAATTAGGTACATTTAAACAAATACCGGCAGATGATGCTGGTTGGGTATGCGGGTCTTCTACCTTATGGACCATATCATGCAACGGGGCTCCACATTGGCAATATATTGAATTGAAACAGCTAGATCAAAGTTACCACACAAGTAAATGTTGTAAAAACCGACTTCCAAACAAAAACACTACAAAGTGAAAAATAACTTTCTTTTCCGAAGTCGGTGTCTTTGGTACCTATTGTTTTCCGTGTTTCTACACCGACTTCGGACAAGAAAGTTATTTTTCACTTTGTTGTGTTTTTTTGGAAGTCGGTATGTTTTTTTTGTTAAAAAGTTTTTATTTATTTATCACTTTTTAGTTTTGATAGGTATATCAGATTACCATGAAACTAATTTACAGCCAAAGTACATCTCATGACGATGCCAATAAGCCAAAACACAACTAGGATCCTATGCCTAGCTTTTTCCCAGCTATATTGGGGTCGGCTTCCAGTCTTACCGGATTCAGCTGAGTACCAGTGTTTTATAAGGAGCGACTGCCTATCTGACCTCCACAACCCAGTAACTGTGTAACACGATACCGCTTGGCAAAACTGGTGTCAGATCTCAAGCTTCTGACTACCCGTAACGACTGTCAAAGATCTTCAAATGACAGCCGGGACCAACGGCTTAGCGTGCTTTTCGAGGCACGGAGGAAACTCGGTATGTTGAAATGGTCACCCATCCACGGACCGACCTCGTCAAGCTTTGCTTAACCTTGATGATTGACCCGTGCGGCTGTTATTATTTAGCCACGAGCTCCTAGGATACATTGTTTTATTTCGGAGTTCCAGTGCCTACCTGCCGGCTTCATCACCAGATCAGTTCGATGGTACTATTTTCATCAGTACTATTTATTTATAAGTATTTGCTGCATCATAGTCGTTTAACTATGCGAGATATTCCGTGACATAATTAGAGTTCCATTGGCCATCTGTGGTCTTCTTCACCAGTTCCATTTCACCAAATGGTTCCTGAGTGAATCATTGCATTGTTGATGAAAATGCCAAAATTGATATATGTATGCCAAATAATATTTGTGAATTCCCTCGATTTCTCCAAGATCCTATCATCAGATCCTGACCTGATGACTATGGGACCAAATGGAAAGTATACCCTTTCAAACAAAAGAAGAATTTTCCTAATCGGTCCAGGCGACTTTGAGTAATCGGTGTACATACATAAAAAAAAAACAATCGAATTGACACCTTCCTTCTTTTTGGGAAGTCGGTTAAAAATACTGGTACAGTATAAAGCTGAAAGATCCATCACTCTATTTCTGTCCGTAAAATACCGAGTGGGTGTTCTATTTCCATTTCATAACACAGCTACCTACGTGTGTATGGCGAATCTCTAATACATGACCTTGTCCGTCTGTCTGTTTACGTTACACAACGTTGAACGTATACTAATGTATCTTGTTATTTCAATATGTATTTATCCTAAACTAGATTTAACTCTTGTTTGTGCATCACCTAGTCATCTGATTGAGAAACCAAAATTGCCACTGAATTAAAATTGAACTCTTCGTTATTATCTACGATAACGGATATTGCAATGATTCTTTTAAAGTACTATTTATTCTGCAGGTTTACCCTTACGCCAGAATAATTTAAATTAACTAAATCTAAAGTAATATTACATATGCGAAAAAACTGTTTGTTTCTTTACATTTTCACGCCCAAACTTGGTACTTTTTATACCAGGATTAATTGGTTACCAGGATTGGTTGGTATTGGTTTATTGGTATTGGTTGGCGATGCCGGAACAGCGTTTGAGCTTATTGGTTGGAGAAAACTAGTTATATAATTCAGTTGAAAGATATACGTACTATGTAACTAACAAGAAGCTTGTTATTACATTTAGAAGAAATACCGAAAATGCTCTCTTATTAAAGGAATTAAAAAAAATGCTTTTATTAATTCCTTATTCTCCCTAACTTGTATCATATAGACAAACTTCGGTTTAAATTATGTTAGTAAAATATGAATAAAAAACTTAACTTAATATTTGTTAGTGTTATTTGTTAGTATTGCCGTTGTCGGTTCCAGCGTAAGGACCGCCTGAGGCATTAAAAGCCTCCTCCAAATGCTTCCATTTGTCGCGAAGTCTAGCAGTTCTGGCCCATCGATTGCCGGCAGTTTTGACAATTTTGTACCTTACACCACCTTTTAAAAGGCCTGCCTCTTTTCCTTTCAACAGATCTGGGGGTCCAGTTTGTTATGATCTGGGCCCATCGTTGTAGTAACAGCTTCTGGATGTGTCCTGCTTATCTCCGTTTAAGTTTGAGGACCTCACGTCCATAGATATTGTTGCTTTCCTTATCAACGAGGTTTTCACTCGGTCTCTTAGTTTTATATTCATAAAACGTTCTAGTCCTCTCCGACAAGTCCTATTTTTCATTTGTTGTCTCTTTGATATGAGTAAGTAAGAAGTTTGACACGCGTAAGTTAGGCAATGTATTAAGCAGGTACCCATAGCTTTAGCTTGGTGGCAATTTTTTTTTTAATCTTTCATGGCCCAGTATTTATTCCATGTGTTTTTTATTCTGGTATTTATGCCCTTTTCGCTACAATCCTTAAATGATATGACATGGCCGAAATAGGTTTAGTCATCCACGTACTGAATTGCTGATTAAAAAAAGAAGCAGGTTTTTAATTCGCCTTTTTTTGGTTGTTTATCCGTTAAAAACTGGTAACACATTTTTTTGGTAGATAAGTCAACAATCCCACAGCACTATTTACAAACCACTGCAACTCCTGAAAGTCAGAATCAACAGTGGAAGAAAAGCGCCGAGGCAATGAAGCTCGACGAAGTCCCGGAGAATGAATTTAACTGTCTTGGATCCCGCAACGAAATTAATCAGAAAATAATAACGGAGGAGTAGGAAAATCATAAATTGCCACTTCTCTCCATACCAAGCAGGAGACAGAACAAACAAGGCCAATAGGTACAAAGGGTCTTTTACAACTGGGATAAGCCCAGTTGCCTAGCACCACGGATAAAAAATATCACTAATATTAACAATGTGGGCTGTTATAATTATTTGATTCCAATAATAAAAATGGCCAAAAATCTTGTCTTGTCTGTCTGTCTTGTCTGTAGTAAAATTGCTTTTACATTTATATCATCTACAGGTGTTTTTTTAAAAAGAGCTAAAGTAGTGATGCCTTATAAAACTAACTAGCACCCTTATCTCATCTACAAGTAGATCATTAAATAAACTTGATTGGGATCGGATGTAGTCCATTAGAGCACAAGTTTCATATATTTTGCGTAACTGTGTAGAAACGTGGGCTCAAATTACTTCTCGTTGGCAACGGAGTACTGCAGCTTATTGGTCCGAGAGAATATGGCGTAATCTCTAATTCAAAAATAATTATCTTCGTCAGACATAATTTGTATCATTATTTTAAATTGTAATAGATAAAATTATGTACCTATCAAAATGTACGATATTCTATTGTATTTATTTTTCTTATTGCGACAATTTTAATACTGTTCGGTATTGTTGTATTGTCTACAAATTACGTTGTCCAGTCTTTTATTAATATAATATATACTTTAAAACTTTTCGGAACCCCGCAAATATACGTTTTAGCCAAAAGGTAAAAACAGGACCCTATTACTAAGACTTCGCGGTCCGTTTGTCTGTCTATCTGTCTGTCACCAGGCTGTATCTCATGAACCGTGATAGCTAGACAGTTGAAATTTTTGTAGATGATGTATTTTTGTTGCCGATTTAACAACAAATACTAAAAACAGAATAAAATAAGTGGGGCTCCCATACAACAAACGGGATAGTTTTGCCGTTTTTTGCGATAATAGTACGGTTCCGTACCATTACCGCAAAAAAAGGCAAAAGAATCACGTTTATGGTATGGGAGCCCCACTTAAATATTTATTTTAGTCTGTTTTTGGTTTTTGTTGTTATAGCGGCAACAGAAATACATAATCTGTGAAAATTTCAACTTTCTAGCTATCACAGTTCATGAGATACAGCCTGGTGACAGACAGACGGACCGCGGAGTCCGCCCAAAGGGTAAAAACGATAGTTTTAGGCCGCAAAACAAGCGGTACCAGACCAATGCTAAGATTTGGTTTTAGCAAGGTTTTCAATGCTATTCAAAACATCGAACAGTATTGCCAACATTGCCTCTTAAAGGAATATTTAACAGTAAGCTGCCAGTCAAAAGGTCACGACACTGGATGCGCTTCCAGCAGCTGTCTTTAAATGTCAGAATAACACGTTTTCCACAGTTTACTTGTTCGTCTTGATTAACTTTCGCGGGATCAAAAGCGGCATATTTATGTATGTTATTTAAAAGGTTTGAGCAAATAATATAGAGGGATGTATTAGCTCAGCGGTGTTAGCTGCAATTATAGTATATAAATGAACAATGAGCCATAAAGATGGTGGAAAACATGCTGTAATGTTTCGTTCATTTAACATTATTATTACTCGTAATTTAACTTGTTGTTAAATATATGAATATATATTTTTTTTTAATTTTCGATAGGCTCGCGTTTGACCACTATCTCGCCTGATGGTAAACGATGATGTGGTCAAAGGTGAAGCAAGCTTGCCTAGAAGTAACCTATTCACTCTTGAGTTAAAGACCCCAAGGTTGTAGCTATCAGGAAACAAAGACTCCGGCAGGGAATTCCACTCCTTAGCTGTGCGTACAATGAAAGTATTCGCAAAACGCTTTGTACGTATGGGTGGGATGTCCACCATGTGACGGTGGCGCATTGTTTTATTTTTTTGGGTTCCGATCAGACCATTTCGAGAAAATTCTGAAATAAATGATAATAAGGATAATGCCATAATTGGCATAAACAATGAAAACAAGAAATTGAATTGATAACTGTTTCCAGATGTTTTATTCTGAATGGATATTGAAAGTTGCCCAACCTTTCAAAACCTCATAACATCACGCCAATATGCCCCGATGAACCCAACGGGCAAAGCCCATATTTTCGGTTTTCTAAATTACATTAAGTATAGGTATAAAACGAATTTTACAACAGTTATATCTACCTAGATTTCATTTATAAACACTTATCTCAGACATTTTCTCGTCTAGACAATGAAATATTACGATCTAATGAATAATCCAATGTATGCAAATAGCCGTGTGAATCCATTTCTTCAGTGACAATTAACAATAACTAAAAATGTACATAAGAAGTGTTCATCTCAACTCAACAGAAGACATTACAAGGATCGTTGAACACACAAAATTAATTAAACAAATTCTAGTTTCCTAAAAGCCGCTTATATTAATCGTTTGTTCACTGTCGACGTATGAATCGGTTGCATTAATTATTTGTCTCCCGGTTACACGAAGTTGGCTGAAACTGTGATGGTTACATTGACTGTTGGTACTGCTTGTATGTGAAAACTTTTGTTGTATGACGGCAATGTATGTTGCGTGTAAGTTTCAGTCGTTCGGAGATTGTGATACAATTGTCGACCGGCGTTGACCGATGCGCGGGGGAACGAACGCGCCCGACTCCGGTCGCAGTATTTCGCAGTCATCGTCTCGGACGGCGCGAAGCTACTCGCCCGTTCCCGCACAGTTTTCAAATTTCGAACACGATTCGAAAAGAACGCGTGCGGACTTTTTCCACCGAGAAAGTGACTCGTGAAATAAAAATTAAATTAAAAACCGGTGTTGCATAAATAAAAATTCGAAAGTTGAAAGGATAACTTTTTGGTCAAAGTTTTGTGTTAAGAATAACGTCGTCTCCCTTACGGTGAGTGTTTTTTTTTTAAATAAATAAAACTTGCACATAAAAATATTTAATTTTAATTAAGAAATATATAAGTAGCAAATTATCTCGTGATAGCGTGCGTCTCTAATGATACAAGAAGAGATTCGTTTTCTTTTGCTTGCTAAGTTACAATGACATTAAAAATTACAAATCTTGAGTGAATAACTGCTCTGACGTGAGACTTACGTCTACGTATAATTAACCATAATCACGTACATTACGAAAATTCTCTGGAGTTTTGTATCGGTTACAGCAAAAATACATTCTCATTGGCAATTAAGTATAAAATAAGTGAAAAGCTCTAAATAAAATAGGAAGGCGCAAGTTCGAGAAAACGGCGAAAAGAGTGGGCTGTCACTTTAAATTCACATGCAAGGTAGCGTAGTGCAGTTTACGCCAACTGCCTCGGGAAAATGCGTGAATTTATGTATGTACGTTTTCAATTATAGTTCCAGTCTTATTTTTTTCTCAAAATCCGGTAATTTATAGTTTAATCTCATAATCTTTACGATTACTTCACAGCAAACATCTACACAATAATAAAACTTTTTAACTAAAAATGAATCTTGCGCACCTCACAAACGATCTTAGCAAAAGACATCAACGAACGCTGCACATTTTTCTTCAGCTTACATAACTAATACATGTCAAAAAAAACAAGAATAACACGTGCTCTGTCTGTATATTTCAATTATACAGTAACGCCTATATTTTGTTAGTAAAACTGGTCAGAAACAAGAAACTTGATACATATTCTATGTTACGTAAATGTAAATGATTTAGATTGCAAAAGATTGTCGGAACGGTTGCAAAGGAGTAAATGGTTGCAAAGTATTTTATGTGACTTAAAAGCATCAAAAAAATAATACCAGCCTGAAATTATCCCACTACAGGACAAAAGCCTCTTCTCATACAGAGAAGAGACTTTGGTTGGCGATTTCTTACTTTTATTAACTACCTACTAGCTTTTTCCCGCAGCTTCATCTGCGTATCATTAGGTCTTCGAATATCCTTTTTTTTATATCGCGCAATAATATTGTAGGTATGTGGGTCTCCTTACTTGATACATTATTGATTTACCATAGAAACCTCAACCCCCTTTTCCACCCCCTGAAAGATGATTGCCAGGATAAAAAAGGCCTCAAACTATCCCTATAAATTTCATCTAAATCGGTTCAGCGACTTAGGCGTAAAAAGGTAACAGTCAGACAGACAGACTATACATAATATAATATTATAATATTAGTATGGATAAATCCAGTTTTCGTCACGATGCTTTTCTTTACCGATATAAGGGATTTCCAGAAAAAAAACTGAAATTAGATACATAGGAATTAAAAAAATACTTTAATTATGGTAATACATTAAATTTGATAAAAGAATTGAATTTAACAAAGATGTTTCCTGTAAAATTTCAATAATGTAGCAATGCAATGAACAATGCTTGGTAGTTTCTAAATGTTTCAGGTAGATAATACTTACTAAGTTTCGTAAGAGCAGGAATCAAATGAATGGCTGGATTATGACGAAAGTTCTGTGATTAAGACCGTTTTAAAGAGCAAAGGTTATAAATGCGATTATTACAGACAGGATTAGCCAATGAGTAGAGGCCTATGCGGATTAAGAGAGAAGTCAGATTATAAACATTATGACATGGATTCTGCTGGATGCGGGACGCACGGGACTGGTCAATGTGGCGACGCTTGGGGGAGCCCTATGTCCAGCAGTGGACGTCTTTCGGCTGATATGATGATGGTTTTGACATTATGATTTTACGATAGGGGATCATCCTGATCCTGTCGATAGGATATATCGTACAAGTATTTTCTAAGAAAATCATCATCTGCCTAGCCTTTTCCCAACTATATTGGGATCGGCTTCCAGTCTTACCGGATTCAGCTAAGTACCAGTGTTTTACATGGAGCGACTGCCTATCTGACCTCCACAACCCAGTAACTGGGTAACACGGTAAGACTGGTGTCAGATCTCAAGCTTCTGACTACCCGTAACGACTGTCATAGATCTTCAAGTGACAGCTGGGACCAACGGCTTAACGTGCTTTCCGAGGCACGGAGGAAACTCGGTATGTTGAAATGGTCACCCATCCAAAAACCGACATCGTCAATCCTTGCGGATCGACCTGTGCGGCTGTTATTGTTTAGCCACGAGCTATTTTCTAAGAAAATATCAAGTGCAAATTGGTCGAATCGCATCGCATTGCGTTCATGTGAACGTGTTTGCAACATATTTTAAACCCTGACGGAAAAAGAGGGGTGATATAAGTTTGGACGTGTGTATGTGTCTTTGTGTAACTGTCTGTGGCATCATAGCTCCTAAACGGATGAACCGATTTTGATTTAGTTTTTTTTTGTTTAAAAGGTGACTTTATTGAAGGGTTCTTAGCTATGGTTGATGAAAATCGGATAAACCGTTCAAAACTTAAGCGCATTTTACTCATTGAATCGAGGAATTTTAGCAAGATATTGACTTCTAATTACGTTTTTCGATGGATTGTCGATCGATTATCGTTGTGATATAAATCAAATCGCGTCGATCAGGAAAGTCGCTAAAAGATACTATATTTAAAAACTATGCGATAAACTTCCTTTTAAAATAAAGCCGTTTTTACTTCTTTATCTAGATTTGGAACATTTTAAAATACATCTACATTTTGTTCGAGATATGCAAAATATTTACGTGTTTGCAAATAAATTGTTCCTTTCACGAGTCAACAAAATCTATACATATCGCTGTCTATCCGTTTGTCTATGCGTTTGTGCGCAAATTTTAGAAACGGCTGAATCGATTTGGGTGCAGTTGCCACTAGTGTATTGTGGTAAAATGCCCTTAAAATGAAGTGTTTGTTTTATTACAATAAGTTCATAGATAAAAAAATTACTTTAGGTTATGTCACGTCGAAAATTTGTTCGACAAAAATGGCAGCTCAGTTAGATTTGCCGCCACTGACCAGGTGCCCAGAACCATTAAGTAAAAAAAAAACCGGTGTTGGTATCTTGAGTGTTGACTCTCAAACTACCAGAAGAACAGAATCATAAAGAAAATAAGTATTTCCGGGGATGGATTCATGTGTGGTAGACTCTTAAGCTACCAGGAGATCATAATCATGAAGAAATAAATCGATAACCAGAATTGATTGACAACATGTATAATAACGCGAGCGACGCCGCTTGCAAAAGCTAGTGTTTAAAAATATATTCACATTATCAATCAAGGAAATGAACTTTAAAAATACATTAATTTAACATAATTTACCTAATAATTATACAACAAATAAAAACTCTGTAATCGGTTTTCAAATCCGGTTCAACCAAAAATTAATACGCGAAAATGGTTGCAAAAACGAGTAACAACCCGAATAAAAAAGTGCACTTTTTTGCTCAACATGCTTAATTTTTATCATCAAAAATTGCATCATAGTCTCACAATTAACTGGATCACAGGAAAAACTACTAGTGTATGAAAAATCTATTGTTACGTACTCGTGTACTTGTGTGATGAATTGTCGTTTTCTTTGAACACAATTATTTTTCTATGGGTTGTTAATAGCATCACCATCATCAGCCTTATTATGTTCCCACTGCTGGGATACAGGCATTCTCTCTGTGAAAGAGGTAATGGGCCTTAATCCACCACGCGGACCCAGTGCGGGTTGGTGGATGTCACATGTCTTCGAATTTTTGGTACTAGGACATACCGGTTTCCTCACGATATTTTCCTTCACCGTTTTAAGAGCAGTGGTGATGAAATAATTTACACAAAGTAAAGCGCCTGCCTGGGTTCGAACTCACGATCTACGACACGTAAGTTGGAGCCGTTATTACTGGGCCACCACTGCTCTGTTAATAGCATCTGTGAATAATAAATGCAGATAATATGCCGTTCTGTTGTAAACGAAAAGAAAGTAAATTTTCGCTTTGTAGTGTTTTGGTTTTGGAAGTCGGTTTGATTTTTATGTTAAAATGTTTTTTAGTGTTTTGCTTTGGAAGTCTGTTATTTTTTTTTCCAGCCGGAATTGTCTCACTGCATGGCAAAGGCTTACTTTCCTATTTCCATTTTTACCGGTTTTGGGCAAGTGTTGAGTGTTGACCAGTCCTTTTGCAACAATTTTATTAAAAAAATATTCATTAAATTCGATCGTTGCAAGTCATTAAGGGTACACTAGTCGAAAATTCTTCCATACAAACGTCGTAGTCTAGGGATTATTCCACTGTATGCCAATGTACGTTCAAAATAAAAAGTGATATCAATTTGTCTCATCATTATATAGCCCTGTATGGAAGCAGAAAAGAAAACAAAGAAAATATTTGAAAGTTATGAGCGTCGAAAGTTCCACATTTCGACACTAATTTTAACGCATTTTTGGGCGCAAATAAATGCCATAAGAAGACGGAAAATTGCAAAACGGCCTCCATACAGGGATAGATTAGTAGTTCAACAATGCAAATAATTTTATTTTGAACAGATAAATTTAGTCGTTTTTTCACGATACCTATAATAGACTGCCAAAGGTCTGTTTATTAAATTTCGCGCGCTCGGTTTCGTCCTAAATCATTATCCATTTCGCTACAAATTTGCAAAAGTGTGTATTCGTACGCGAACTAGCTTCCTACTGCTCATCACAGCATCTTTCTCTTCCGCACGTGTTGTCGGTTGATATAAAATGCATTTTAACCCCGCGCACAAAATAGTTCGTGCCGTCGACTAGTATAACCTTAAATTAAACCTCCAAATTCATTTCAGTTATTCGGTTATAAGGAGTAAGAGTAGAGGTTGGTAACCGAGCAATAATACATATTTTCTGCTTCTTGAAGTTATCTCAGTAGATTGTAATTAAACTTCGTTATAAAATGTAATCTTGTTTCTCTGTAAGAGAGTAATTATGATACTTTAATTACTTTATTACTGCATTGTTAAACTAACTTCATAATTTTATTTTTATTATACGTTCTTGTGAAAAGGTCATTGATTTGTATAATTCGAATTTTGAAACATAAATAACGGTCTTTTCCAGCATTGAGTTGTCACATTCAAAAACTTATTTATGCATAAAATGCAGTAGTACCGTTTTCTAAAGTAGCAACAGTGTGTTAGGTTCAGAGATCATCATAAAAATGTATACCCAACGGTTTTTATTTTATTTTGATAGCGATCATAAATATGTCTTTATTTTTTCAACAGGTTTTTATAATTAACAGTGACATAGGTGCATGTTAACCTTTTGCTGCAAAATATTTTTGTTCATATCCTGTCTTGTTGTATATTTGATTAGTATCCTAATATTTTAGTCATTGAAATAATTTTTTAAATTATTTGCTATTTTTATTCGTATTCAACACGATATCATTTTCGCTGTTCTTATTTACAGTAACAGGAAAAAATATATTAGGTTTGCGTAGCAAGTTATCATGAATTTCGATTCAGCCTTATCAAATTATTGATTTCATAACGCAATAATTGCATCTCTCAATTTAAAAGCAGTTTTATTTATATGCGGAAGTATCAAGTCTCATCGTAATTCTATGCAAACGATTTTTTAAAGAATGCCGATAGTTAGTAAGTGGGTGGCCTAACTGAACATACACTTGATATGCAACAGAGATTTGAATTTGACACAAATTATTATGAATGCACCGGGCTTGATAAGTAGCACGATACATCATTTTAAACCTGAAGAATCTATTCACGTTCTTAGGGAATTAGTTTAATGAAATAATATATCAACTTTTAGACGTCGTCGCCGCGTCGCCTCGTCGCGTTGGTCTACGGAATCTTATAGAGGCCCAGTGGTAACGGCTACAACTTAGGTCGAGGGTTCTACCCACAGATATAAATCTAACTAGATGACGCTATTGTATGTACTTCGCGTGACAAAAAACGGAGTAAAATTACGATCAATCAATCAAATCAAATAAATATTTTTATTTTACCTAGGCCTACATGGGCACTTATAAAACGTCGACAAAAGGTGCACGGTTCGGGTTAGTCGTTTCCTATGGAGAAGAACCGGCAAGAAACTCCATGGTAACTCTTTTAAAAATTTGTTTGGTTTTACAATATTTCCATGTTACAGCATTAGTACTTGGTTATGGGGAGACAACGTAGGCCCGACAATAAGTCGTACGAAATTAAAAAAAATTATCGTTCTTTGAGCTTTTCATTAAATAAAGCATAGTATTATCGGCACCGGAAAACCACCAAAATCTAGAAAAACGCCTAATTATGCAATATTGAGCTGTAATATTTCCAATGTAATAAATCCAATAAAATTGGTCGAGGCATTGGAAATGTTTTCTTTCATTGGTAAGAAAATTTTGTTTTTAAATTGTGTGGGAAAAAATTGCACGCTTGGTTTTCATACAGATGGAGGGACTTGCGTTATCCAGTTAGAATTATGTCTGTGGTTCCTCCCAACGGTCGTGGAACCCAGGCAGGCGCTTTACTTTGTGTTAACTATTACATCACCACTGCTCTCAAAACGTCAAAGGAAAACATCGTGAGGGTACTGGCATATCCAAAAATTAGAAAAATTGTGAGATACACCAACCCGCACTGGTCCCGCATGGTGGATTACGGTCTCTCACAGAGAGGAGGCCTGCGCCCCAGTAGTGGGAACATTTTAACCTGATTATACTACGGAACCTTAAGGTTACACTAGTCAAAAATTCTTCCATACAAACGTAGTCTAGGGATTATTCCACTGTTTGACAATGTACGTTCATAATAAAAAGTTATAATTATTTGTCTCATCATTAATTAGCCCTGTATGGAAACAAAAAAGTAAAAAAAGTAAACATTTGAAAGTTATGAGCGTCGCAAGTTCCACATTTCGACACTAATTTTAACGCATTTTTGGGCGCAAATAAATACCATAAGAAGACGGAAAATTACAAAACGGCCAGCTTACAGGGATATATTAGTAGTTCAACAACGCAAATATTTTATTTTGAACAGATACGTTGAATCGTTTTTTCATGATATCCAGTCTCCCAAAGGTCTGTTCATAAAATTTCGCGCGCTTAGTTTCGTCCTAAATCATTATCCATTTCGCTAAAAATTTGCAAAAGTGTGTATTTGTACGCGAACTAGCTTCCTACGGTTCATCACAGCAGCTATCTCTTCCGCACGTGTTTTCGGTTGATATAAAATGCATTTTAACCCCGCGCACAAAATAGTTCGTGCCGTTGACTAGTTTAACCTTAACACCAACCAATACACGCTAACTTGACACATTTGAATTACTCTTATCCGCATAAGGCAATAAATTTTCATAAACAATTTATTAATGCTAAGTAGACATTGAAGTGCTAATGTGGTCCAAAGAATTCTTCACGCGACTGTACCATGCAACTTTACTTGGTTACACTGTCCACGTAAAAATGGCATTGTTTGTAAACCAACGGTGAGTCAGCACGCAAAGTTTGGAGGGTGGCCCATTAAAATGCGTAAGTGTATAGTGAACAATATTTTCGAGTGTGGTGGTAAATATTTTACGTGTTAACTTTCTAAAGGAGTGTTACGGAAGCGGACGCGCGGAATGGACGCGTATCGTAATGTTTGAATCGAAGTGTGTAGCGAATGTTGATGATAACCGGTTTACTGCATTTATGTGAAGACAAACACGTAAAACGTTACTGCATTTAAGGCGCCTCCCCGAGCAAAACGCCGCGCTAGTCGTTATTGTGCAGTTAAGAGCTATCTACTCTTTATTTAAAAAGAAATATCAATTAATAAAAATACATTAAATTTCTACATAATGTTGATTCTAAAATTGTAGTACACTTTTTTTTTTAAAGAGGTTTATGTTTCACTAATCTCCTTCCAACAAAACCATAATAATGTGAAATAATTATTGATATTATGCATCTTCTCGTAAAGCTTTCATTAATTATTTTTTATACTAACACTAATGGATGGACAATTTGATAACGAACATTTTGTAAGTTTTGTTTTTTTCAAAAGACCAATATTCGATTTTATAAAGATTTTATTCTAAAATCTGGGCGTATTCACTACCGTAATTCATGCGCCACCAGTGCCGCTAGGCCAATAGCAATGCTCATATCTCATGCTGATTTTTTGGTCAGCGTACGGCCTTAAAATAAATATATACTAATATAATATTATAAAGGGGTAAAGTTTGTGACGTAGGGGGTAATCTCTGGATCTACAGAAACGATTTAGATGAAATTTGGCATGGTGATAGTTTGAGACCCTGGGAAGGACATAGAGGATAGTTTGTTTTTAAGCTGACATGGTCACAATCATTAGAATTAATATTTGTTTCGGGATATTTCCCATCAGAGAGCCGTGGTGGCCCAGTGGTATCGGCCGTGACTTACAAGTTGTAGGTCGTGGGTTCGAGCTCAGGCAAGCGCTTTACTTTGTGTAAATTATTTCATCACCACTGCTCTCAAAACGGTGAAGGGAAACATCGTGAGGAAACCGGCATAGCCGAGAACCAAAAAAATCGAAGACATGTGACATCCACCGACACGACCCGCGCTGGGCCCGCGTGGTGGATTACGGCCTATTCCCTCTCACAGAGAGGAGGCTTGTGTCCCAGCAGTGGGAACATTAATAGGCTGATGATGTGATGTGTGATGTGATTTCCCATGTATATTTAGATTTTAGTTCTCGTGAGTATGTAACGGTGCCGAAATATCGAGCTCTCAACAATATTCTAAATAGACATGGTAAATATCCCGAAACAAATATTAATTCTAAGGATAGTTTGTATTCCCTTAGGATAATAAAACACTTTTTACGCGGCGAAATCGCGGGCAGAAGCTAGTTATTGATAAATTGAGATGTCATTCACTTTAAAAAGCAAATGAAGAACTGGGGGTGACTATAAGCTCTAAGAGCGGTATCAATTTGAGAGTAAATGCCATCAATGTTACACATATTTGATAACATTAAAATCTTTTCAGACAATTATGATTCTCTAATACAGGCAATTATAGTATCTAATAGTAGTAAAAATGCAGATACTCTTTTATGGTTATTTCTAACATAGTTACAAATAGACATACAACTTCACTCACGTGTATAATGCATTCCGAGACTGTTCGGGCATTACCGAAAATATTCACGTGAGTGACATCTATAAACGTGCATGTCATACACTCATCGAAGGTGTTATGTAATAGTGTTTATGGTCATTTACGCTTTAACTCACTTGCCTTTATTGCGTCTATTTGATGGCTCACATTCATCATTGAATGGTTATCGACTCAAATCATGATATATCCGAGATATTTGAGTTGCAATTTAACTACTTGGCGCTTCAGTTCTATCACCTCGAAAGTCAAAATCGGGAACGTATCAGGATAGCAAATACACTTGTTAAAAGCACGTAACTTAATCTTTTGAAAAAACTGAGTTAAACGCTTTTGCTATGTTAATACAACTGAGTTACGCGTTTTTGCTATGGTAATACAACTGAGTTACGCGCTTTTGTTATGGTAATACAACTGAGGTACGCGCTTTTGCTGTGGTTTTTCTGTGCAGTGCTTTGCACGTAACATACATGCAAAATTACGCGTCACCATTGGTTCAAATCCTCGCTAATTCGCTGTGTCTTTCGATTCCCTTACGAATGACATACTAATTTGGCCAAAAAAAACTTACGCGGTGTACATACTGTGATTCAGAACTTATAAGCGCCAATTTATAATTTAATGAGTTTTCCACGCACAATTTCGTGAGAACTCGTTACTTTATCTCCAAATTGTAGGCTCAGTAGGTTATGGTATATTTGAGTTGTAGGTTACCGGGTTCTTAATCTCGACACACCCAATATTATGGTCTATGACCCGACACGTTTGAGATGAGTTCTTCGGAGGAACGTGGTTGGTGCTACGAGCTATTTTTATGATTTCAATTATTGTGAATGTGATGCATATACAGGTCTACAAGCTAAGACCTAAATCTATTAAGAAGTTGTAGTTTAAATTAGACATTGAAGTTTTTTAAAAGATGTGCCGATTTTTTGTCTATCTGCCTATATGTTTTTGGTTTTTTACCTCTAATTTATCTTTGCTTTACTTTAGCTTTTAAGGCAGATCAGTCGTAGGTGGTAGGGAACACAGATGCTGGCAGAGAGTTCCACACTTTGGATTTGCGCATAATAAGGGTCTTATTTCAATCTTAAGAGGAAATATGGGCAGAGAGCGCCGACTGAATTTCCTTAGTAAAAAGTCATAATTCGAGGTTTGGCTCTCGTCTCTTTTCTCCTCCAATATTGGATCAATTTAAAAGATATTCCATAAACTGGTAAAGTAAGATATATACTATGACCCTATGTTTTCCTTATTTCATTTATATTTGTCAAATTTGTACACTAAGCCTCTGTTAATTTTTGAGGGTTCTAGTGCTTCTCACGATAATGTATCATCAAAAAAGAAAGCATAGGGACATAGTATATATCTTTAATTTTCAGTTTATGGAATATCTTTTAAATTGGTCCAATATTGGAAGAGGCGAGAGCGAAACATCGAATTATGACTTTTTACTAAGGAAATTCAGTCGACGCTCTCTGTCCCCGTTTCCTCTTAAGTCCTGTATGTCTTACTAATGAGTGAATCAAAACGATGATGAAACGTTTTGAAAGTTTAATTTATAGGACTTCTAAGATAAATAATGATTTTTGATCCCCTGATTCTTTTTGTGACGATATTACTTCATTTTATCCAACCATGTCGTCATAGACAAATCGTAATTTTTTTATCACAGCATCTAACGCTTCGTGATCACTACTTATCTGTCTCACGAAATCAGAAATTTTGGCAATAATTAGGTTCGACCACTGAATACAAGATTAGGCAGCATAGCCTTGACTTCTGCTTATAACATTAAAATATAATAAGGATGTAGATAAAATTGAGCCTTGAATTAACTCGAGATGCAGGTTTTTCGAACGTCTAATCATGGAATTAGATATTTAAAAACTGACTTATTTTTTCTTTGTATAAAATGGCTTTTAGCAGATGTTGCCAACATGCTTAGATGAAATAACAAGATTCAATTATTGTATTTTTTTGCGAACAATGTAATTGAATATTTTGAACATGATTTTGTAACGAAGGTAGGTAGGTAATGTAGTATTACGTTATAGATTGTAACTTAACAAGTCACAGATTTCTTATTTTACATCTTTACAGAAGGCTAATACTATAATAATACTCTTATTGCTTTACACTGCTCAGCATAAATGTTGAGCTCCTTTTGCCATACTAAAATAATATTGTGCCTCAGAGCTAATTTTTGTTTGTTCATGTTCTGTTATAGTTGGCAATAAATGTTTCCTTGCTTTCATTTCTTTTTATCACAGTTGAGTTGATGTGGGTTATGTTTACGATAAACTAGATCTTTTAATTACTAGTTTTTTTTTTATATTGCCGTATTTGACACGTCAAAATTGTTCCTAGACTGGTAAAATACTCCCCTCACAGAGAGGAGGCCTGTGTCCTAGCAGTGGGAACATTAATAGGCTGATGATGTGATGTGATGTGGTAAAATAGTGAGGTTAGTAACAGGGCAGGCCACTGGATGCGAGGACTACTTGACAACGTCAATTTGGCAACGCCTGGGGAACCTTTGTCTTTCGGCTTAAGTAATGTACAAGTTCCAAGACTAGATTTTAGGTTTGTCAATCAATTCCCAGGCCGCAGGCTGGTAGGTTTGCCAGGTGCCAGGAGAGTTTCTGTGAGAAGGCCGATAACCGACACTCTAACCCAGTGAGGATTTTATCATCAACTATGCTAAGAAATGACCAAATCGCTAACCTATTCAATTGTATTTGGAACACCTTATAGTGGTCAAATAATCAGACATAGATAATTGAAATTAAGTTTTAGTTTAAAAAAAAAGCAAGATTTAGAGTTTAACCACTAAGTAGAAACTTTTTGTTTTTTCAAACATGGCCATGAATTTAAGATAATAATAGGTAAGTCGGTATATGATTGGTTTGATAAATACTCAGTAGGCGTGCCCTTGTAACTTTCAAGATATATCCATTTGTCATAATAATGGATAGTTTGGTTATACAGCATGCATAATAATAGTTTTTTTTTTGTAACAGTTACGTAGTTTTTATTGAACTTTAAGTTACTTGCGAGTATTTTTTTCTCTTCACGAATGCACCTCGCAATAAGGAAGTATTTATGACATAATTGAGTAAAGTTATTGTAGTTTTTACTTTATTTTAATTTGTTTAGAATTACAATGTACGTAGTATTTGGAGATTTGTTCTATAATATCCCATAGTTTTTTTTTTCAAATCACAAAGGTAGAGTTTTTTGAGAACTGTTTTCGATGTCACTCTATTATCTGTATCTTTTACTAGCTGACCCCCGCGGCTTCGCTCCCGTCAATGGCTGGCTATCTACCTACCTACCACCTACATATCTACCCTACCTTATCTACTTTTTATGTATCATCAATAGTTTTATCAGCGCACGCCAAAAATTAATTTTATAGGCAAAATTTTGCTACTTTGGGTTACATTATTGCAATTTTCATAAGGAACTCTAATGTTATTGAAAATAATTTATAGCCTATGTTACTCGGGAATAATGTAGCTTTCTATTGGTGAAAAAAAAATTAAAATCGGTCCAGTAGTTTCGGAGCCTATTCGCTACAAACAAACAAACAAAAAAATCTTTCCTCTCTATAATATTCGTATAAATAGATTATAGCTTGTTAATCGTACTATCCTACTATGTTAGTCTGTATAATTAGATGTTAGAATGTTTGTTCATCTATCACCGTCTCAGCGGCTAAACGTATTTGGATAAACCTGGAACACAGGTGGACCTTGATCTGGATTAGAATAAAGGGGATAATCTAGGGGTCTTTAAGTCAAGAGTGAATAGGTTTCTTCTAGGCAAGCGTGCTCTATCGTTGACCACATCATCGCTTACCATCAGGTGAGATAGTGGTCAAGCGCAAGCCTATAGATAATAAAAAAAAAAAAAATAGAATAAAGGATTGATTTTATTCCAGTAGTACATTGCCGTGGGATGATTTGAGAATTTCACTCGAAGCTGCTAGCAAAAACTTTAGGCTTGAATATTTTTAGGCTGAAAGCTGTCTTCAAATAGGATACCGCCTACTATTTGGTTGGCAAACTTCTCACCTTTTAGGTCATTAGCGTGTAGCTGCCAGACTGAACAAACCCACTCATAAAGCACAAAGGAAGTGCAATCTACATTAATTATTAATTTTAACACTTGACGAACATATTTGCTGGTCGTCGACACATTGTTAGTGGCTGATTTATACCTTCCTTGTTGCATGAAATGAAACGTAAATTGTGGTAAATTGAAAGACACTAGCCTCTAAATAGGTGTTCTAATTGAGAGATTATAGTATACCCAATCTACTGGCTCACTGTCTGGCTACTTGCGGCATTTACTCAACCTTCAAGCACCCAGCCAGTGATACAATCGAGCAAATGTAGGTGAGCAAACCTGTAACCCGTCAGTCTTACAGCCATGAGTGAAAATATATCTTCTAGACCCGCTCGTATGGAGATCTCAACCATCGCCCTATATTAACACAAAAAACATAAATCTAATTCTATCCTTTTCCGATTACTCTGTGTAAGCAAATGAGAATTTCATTGCATTTGATCTCTCTTCATCATCATCAGCCTTTTGATGTTCCCACTGCTGGGATGCAGGCCTCTTCTCTGCGAGAGGGAATGGGCCACAATTATGATTCTCTAATACAGGCAATTATAAAAGAGTATCTGCATTTTTACTACTATTAGATACTAATAGTAGTAAAAATGCAGATACTCTTTTATGGTTATTTCTAACATAGTTACAAATGGACATACAGCTTCACTCACGTGTATAATGCATCCCGAGACTGTTCGGGCATTACCGAAAATAGTCACGTGAGTGACATCTATAAACGTGCATGTCATACACTCATCGAAGGTGTTATGTAATAGTGTTTATGGTCATTTACGGTTTAACTCACGTGCCTTTATTGCATCTATTTGATGGCTCACATTCACCATTGAATGGTTATCGACTCAAATCATGATATATCCGAGATATTTGAATTGCAATTTTACTACTTGGCGCTTCAGTTCTATCACCTCGAATGTCAAAATCGGGAACGTATCAGGATAGCAAACACTTTTTAGAAGCACGTCACTTAATTTTTTGAAAAAACTGAGTTACGCGCTTTTGCTATGTTAATACAACTGAGTTACGCGTTTTTGTTATGGTAATACAACTGAGTTACGCGCTTTTGCAATGGTAATTCAACTGAGGTACGCGCTTTTGCTGTGGTTTTTCTGTGCAGTGCTTTGCACGTAACATACGTGCAAAATGACGCGTCACCATTGGTTCAAATCCTCGCTAATTCGCTGTGTCTTTCGATTCCTTTACGAATGACATACTAATTTGGCCAAAAAAAACTTACGCGGTGTTCATACTGTGATTCAGAATTTATAAGCGCCCTTTTATAATTTAATGAGTTTTCCACGCACAAGGTCGTGAGAACTCGTTACTTTATCTCCAAATTGTAGGCTCAGTAGGTTATGGTATATTTGAGTTGTAGGTTACCGGGTTCTTAATCTCGACACACCCAATATTATGGTCTATGACCCGACACGTTTGAGATGAGTTCTTCGGAGGAACGTGGTTGGTGCTACGAGTTATTTTTATGATTTCAATTATTGTGAATGTGATGCATATACAGGTCTACAGGTTAAGACCTAGATCTTTTAAGAGATTGTAGTTTTTTGACTTTGAAGTTTTATTAAATGATATGCCGAATTTTGTTTATCTGCCTATTTTTTTAGGGGTTTGCCTCTAATTTATCTTTGCTTTACTTTAGCTTTTTAGGCAGATCAGCCGTAGGTGGTAGGGAACACAGATGCTGGTAGAGAGTTCCACACTTTGGATTTGCGCATAATAAGGGTCTTATTTCAATCTTAAGAGGAAATATGGGCAGAGAGCGCCGACTGAATTTCCTTAGTATATAAAAAGTCATAATTCGAGGTTTGGCTCTCGTCTCTTTTCTCCTCCAATATTGGATCAATTTAAAAGATATTCCATAAACTGGTAAAGTAAGATATATACTATGACCCTATGTTTTCCTTATTTCATTTATATTTGTCAAATTTGTACACTAAGCCTCTGTTAATTTTTGAGGGTTCTAGTGCTTCTCACGATAATGTATCATCAAAAAAGAAAACATAGGGACATCTAGTATATATCTTTAATTTTCAGTTTATGAAATATCTTTTAAATTGGTCCAATATTGGAAGAGGAAACAGGCGAGAGCGAAACATCAAATTATGACTTTTTACTAAGGAAATTCAGTCGACGCTCTCTGTCCCCGTTTCCTCTTAAGTCCTGTATGTCTTACTAATGAGTGAATCAAAACGATGATGAAACGTTTTGAAAATTAAATTTATAGGACTTCTAAGATAAATAATGATTTTTGATCCCCTGATTCTTTTTGTGACGATATTACTTCATTTCATCCAACCATGTCGTCATAGACAAATCGTAATTTTTTTATCACAGCATCTAACGCTTCATGATCACTACTTATCTGTCTCACGAAATCAGAAATTTTAGCAATAATTAGGTTCGACCACTGAATACAAGATTAGGCAGCATAACCTTGACTTCTGCTTATAACATTAAAATATAATAAGGATGTAGATAAAATTGAGCCTTGAATTAACTCGAGATGCAGGTTTTTCGAACGTCTAATCATGGAATTAGATATTTAAAACCTGACTTCTTTTTTCTTTGTATAAAATGGCTTTTATCAGATGTTGCCAACATGCTTAGATGAAATAACAAGATTCAATTATTGTATTTTTTTGCGAACAATGTAATTGAATATTTTGAATATGATTTTGTAACAAAGGTAGGTAGGTAAGGTAGTATTACGTTATAGATTGTAACTTAACAAGTCACAGATTTCTTATTTTACATCTTTACAGATGGCTAATACTATAAAAATACTCTTATTGCTTTACACTGCTCAGCATAAATGTTGAGCCCGCTCCTTTTGCCATACTAAAATAATATTGTGCCTCAGAGCTAATTTGTGTTTGTTCATGTTCTGTAACAGCTGGCAATAAATGTTTTATTTCTTTCATTTTTTTTTATCACAGTTGACTGCAATGTGGGTTGTGTATATGACAAACTAGGCCTTTTAATTATTAGAATTTTGAAAGAAAAAAAAAAAAAAAGAAAAAAAAAAAAAAAAAAGCCACTGGATGTGAGAAGCACTTCTCCAATTCGGCAACTCCTGGGGAGAACTATGTCTTTCGGCTTAAATGATGATGAAGTTTGTTGTTTGTCAACCAGATTTAATCCAGATCTCCTGCTATTGATATTCCCTTTGCCAGGAGTCATGAGGGTCTTTCTGAGATGGCCGATAACCGACACTCTAGTCCAGTTAGGATGTATCATCAACTATGCTAAGACCATGACTAAGTCGCAAACCTATTCAATTGTATTTGGAACACCTTACAGTGGCCAAATAATCAGACATAGATAATTGCAATTAAGTTTTAGTTTAAAACAAAGCAAGATCTAGAGTTTTAAACGTTTCATTGCTCCAAACATGGCCATGAATTTAAGATAATAATAGGTAAGTCGGTATATCATTGGTTTGATAAATACTCAGTAGGCGTGCCCTTGTAACTTTCAAGATATATCCATTTGTCATAATAATGGATAGTTTAGTTATACAGCATGCATAATAATAGTTTTTTTTTAGTAACAGTTACGTAGTTTTTATTGAACTTTAAGTTACTTGCGAGTATTTTTTTGTCGTCACGAATGCACCTCGCAATAAGGAAGTATTTATGACATAATTGAGTAAAGTTATTGTAGTTTTTACTTTATTTTAATTTGTTTAGAATTACAATGTACGTAGTATTTGGAGATTTGTACTATAAGATCACATAGTTTTTGTTTTCCAAATCACAAAAGTAGGGTTTTTTGAGAACGGTTTTCGATGTCATCCTGTATCTTTTATTATAGCCTATTAATCGTACTATCATACTATGTATAAGTCTTTATAATTCGATGTTAGAATGTTTGTTCATCTATCACGCCTCAGCGGCTAAACGTATTTGGATGCTGGATTAGATTATAGATTTGATTTTATTCGTAGTACGTTCTCGTGGGATGATTTCAGAATTTCACTAGAATCTGCTAGCAAAAGCTATAGACCAAAATATTTTTAGGCTAAAACCTGTCTTCAAATAGGATACCGCCTACTATTTGGTTGGTAAACTTGTCACCTTTTAGGTCATTAGCGTAAAGCTGACAGACTGAACAAACCCACTCATAAAGCACAAAGGAAGTGCAATCTACATTAATTATTAATTTTAACACTTGACGAACATATTTCCTGGTCGTCGACACATTGTTAGTGGCTGATTTATACCTTCCTTGTTGCATGAAATGAAACGTAAATTGTGGTCAAGTGAAAGAGACTAGCCTCTAAATAGGTGTTCTAATTCAGAGATTATAGTATACCCAATCTACTGGCTCACTGTCTGGCTACTTGCGGCATTTACTCAACCTTCAAGCACCCAGCCAGTGATACAATCGAGCAAATGTAGGTAAGCAAACCTGTAACCCGTCAGTCTTACAACCATGAGTGAAAAGGTATCTTCTAGGCCCGCTCGTATGGAGACCTCAATCATCGCCCTATATTAACACAAAAAACATAAATCAAATTCTATCCTTTTCCGATTACTCTGTGTAAGCAAATGAGAATTTCATTGCATTTGATCTCTCTTCATCATCCTTTTAATGTTCCCACTGCTGGGACACAGGCCTCGTCTCTGCGAGAGGGAATGGCGGCTTAATCCACCACGCGGGCCCAGTGCAGTTTGGTGGATATTACTGTCTATTTTCGGTTCTAGGACATGCCGGTTTCCTCACGATGCTTTCCTTCACCGTTTTGAGAGCAGTGATGATGAAGTAATTTACACAAAGTAAAGAGCCTACCTGGGTTTGAACCCATGACCGTCCAGACCATAAGACACGTAAGCCAGGGCCGTTACCACTTGACTACCATTGCTCGATCTTGATCTCACTTGCGCCTATTTATTAATTAACATCAACAACCTATCCTAGTATGTCAATCTTTGACTAACTATCAGCACTTGGCCGATATGATATGCTGTTTGGGTTATTTTGAAAGGCTCTCACTCAGGCCAGTGATCGCGTCAACCACTCCTCAATAACCGGGTTGATATCAGGGCTACCACACTGACACAGGTAACTTTTCTATGTTGTTAGATGTTGTAATCTCAAGAGATTTGCAGAATTATCTTGTTTCTTTTTTAATTGACCTTTCTTGACCCACCCACTTCTGAGCAAAGGCCTCACCCCCAAAGCCTTCCAACGCTTTTTGAATTTAGTCATCTACGACTAATCCGTCAAAAACAAGTCCAGCTCGATCCTGGCCCATCAGTCCCAATGCATCCTACAAGGGTGACCCGCCCAGTCTCACATTAACCTTGCAGACTTATCGCCAACATTCGTGATGCCATTCATCATCAGTCCAACCTCAAGGCTAGCAGTGCTCAGGTCTTGCAAAATTTGTTGTAGCTGATCTGCCGGGGAGACAAAACGGAAGCCGCGTCTCCCGCAAAACGAAGGTCTGAAAGCATTTTGACACCGATCGAAATGCCGTACACTGCCCAAGTGTCTGCATCTTGTAGAGTTAGCAAAATCATGCTATCTATCTTGTAGAGTTAGCACAACCAATAACATTAATTTTGCCACAAGTGCTGGCTATTTTTTGCTCATGAACCTTTCACAAATACGCAAATTCATCCTGTTCTTATAGAAAAGCATGCATTGCGCTTTCGAAACTGGAAAATAACTAATGTAAGCATAGATCAAAGAGAGAACCCATCCACTTAATAAAATCACAAGTCACTACATGCGAAAATCATTTTCTAAATCCAAGAATCATATGTCCACTGAATCAGAGAAGTGCAGAACTAGAAAAACAAAGAGGAACGTGAATGTGAGGTTAGTGCTACCATTCTTCTTCATTTCCCTCCGGTCTAATGGATTGGCAGCTTAAACAAAAGAAGTGTCAATTGAAATGGTGAACTCCCCAATAACACAAGTTAAGGTTAAAACCAACATTATAAAATGAAAGAAATAACCACAACATCTTTATATTGTAACCACAATCCTGTGGTTTGTGTCTCACTGTTCAGTTTCCGCATTCTTCTTCGTAATTGTTTTCATTGTTCTTTTTGTTACTGAGTGCGCAATATTGTTTAAAATCTGTTGAATTTTTGTCTGGTTACGAGTGCGAAGTCATCGGCCAACGACAAAGATCTAAGTCTTACTTGTGTAGATTTAATAAATCTTCCTCATCCATTATCATAAAGAGTTCTGATCTTAGTCTCCGTTCTTTCCGAAGAATGCCTTCCATGCCTTCGATCGAATCGATTTCCTTACCACACTCCCAGTTTTCACATGTTTTCTGTCACATGCGGAAGGAGTGATTTAAACATAATATTTGTTGGCAGCCCTAGTTTTAGTCCACCTACTCTTGACTGTTACTGATTAACAAAAATCTTGTTTGTATAATTTTCATGGTTCATTCATGACATCAGAATTTCATAGCTGCATGTAACAACAAAGGCTGGTCTTGTAACTTTATAATGCGTATAAACCTACACTTTTTGCACCTAATTATAGATGAGTGGTAGCCCTGAGTGCAATATCGGCAATGTCCGCCGCACGCATCATTGCAGCGTGTAATGAAAGTCGTCGCGCCGGATTCCGAGCTCGCCACTCTTTTGGACGCAATACCAACATGTTGGTGTTTTAAACTCACTTTATAGGCCTTTCTTTTCAGAAACTATACTTGATAGCATTCGTAAGTGAGGATATGCGGTCACAGACAAAAAACATAACCCGGTCAATGATTATTCTCAAGAAACACTATCCTGTCAATAGTGTCAATGAAAATAAACTCGAATACAATTTTAGATGAACATTAATTTAGATCCATAAAATCTTCAATACTATCTAGACATATGGTTCCTTGTAGGGTATTTGATCAGCCATACTATAACATATACTTATTTTCGATCAATAACACTAGCAGTATATCTTTATAACATCAATAAAGGTACACAATATTGCTGCAAAAAAAGGACTCGTGTGCTCTAAATTAATCGTAATTCGGTAATCAGGCTTAATTAAACTACATTTATGTGAGATCTTAAATCCTCAAGGTCTTCACCAAGGTCTCTAGGTCCCTACGTCTCTGCCTTAACCTCACTTTTGGACCTTGAGTTCGCCTTTTTAATGTTATCATGACCACTTTCACGGGCATGGTCAAAAAACCGAATTTCCGGATACAAGTATTTAATCAAGATCAGGTTTACTTATTATTTACATTTACTGATTCAGAGACCACGATTGGGTATTTACGAAATATATGACATGGCGGTACGAATAAAGGTTTTTGGAGGTTTAACCTTTGTTATTTCATTTCATCACTCTCCTGCCCTTTTATAAATTTATTTTGCATCTTCTAAAGGTGTTTTTCTTTTTTTGCGCTTGATCACTATCTCACCTGATGGTAAGCGATGTTGTGGTCGACGGTGAAACACGCTTGCCTAGAAGACTTAAAGACCCCTAGATTGTAGCTATCGGGAAACACAAACTCCGGCAGGGAATTCCAATCCTTAGCTGTACGCATAATAAAAGTGTCCCCAAAACATTTTGTGCGTATGGGTGGGATGTCTACCATGTACCGATGACGCCTCACCGTACGTCTGGTTTTTTATTAGTCGGGGTCGCACTTACTTTTTTACAGTTATATTATCTTTTCTTCCTCTTATAGCCATCCACATTCATACTCAAAACTTTCATCACAATATGTCTTTCTTTATTTACAGTTTGTATTTCTTTGAGTTTAAAATAATCTTGTATTCGTTGCTGTTTCGCAGCAATGTGTGAAAGATTTTTCAAGATTTTTGTAGGCAGTTTTTGGAAGGCCCATAAACAGCAGTAGTTCCAAGAAGTTAGGAGTTAATGAGGCCGTCATTACTATCACACATCTTCATATTACCTAACATCATCATTTAATTACATCTCCACATCTTGTGTAACACCATATCAACCTATTTATTACATAACTGTTCGAGATATTACTACTTATACCAGCTGCGACAAATTATAAATACAGCCGACCTTGGAATATAACAGAGTTGTAATTTGTGACAGGTGCGACAGGTGCGAGTATCGTTGCATTATATTGTGTGAGATCGAGTTACAGTCTCGTTGGTCGAGTAGGTTGCAATGCAAAGGGTGAATGTGGATTACTTACTGAGTTCGATTTTAACTTATTTGAAGGACATGGTTTTCACAGAAATGGAAACATGGATGTAGAGAAAGATGGATTTAGCGAGGAATAAAATGGAAGAAAAGTGAGTGATAAAAATGATCATAGAGCGTAACGGACAAGACAGAACAGAAAAAGACAACATGTTCCATAATCTAAATCCAAATAACATGACACAAGGGGAGGAAGATTATCCTATGCCAAACTTAAGTGGCAGTGGGCAAGGCACATTGCCCGCAGAACGGATGGTCGATGGGTCAGAAAAAATCTGGAGTGGCGACCGCATACCGGCAAACGCAGCGTTGGAAGGCGTCCCTCTAGAGTCTAAGTGGAGCGATGATCTTGTCAGGGCTACGGGAATCCGCTGGATTTGGTGGGGAGACTAAGTCCAGCAGTGGTCGTCTTTAGGCTGAAATAATGATGATGATGCCTATAAGAATTGTGGTGAAATAAAACGGATTAATGGAAGAAAAACACTATTGCTTTGTAAAAAAAAAAACTGGCCAAGTGCGAGTCGGGCTCACGTACGAAGGGTTCCGCACCATTATCGCAAAAAATTGCAAAAATATCACGTTTGTTGTATGGGAGCCCCCCTTAATTTATTTTATTTTAATTTAATAATTATAGTTTTTTGAAGTGATTATACAACTAAATATTCTGTGAATATTTCAAGCGTCTATCTGTTGCCGTTATTAATATCGAGCAAAAAACGGCAAAAAAAACACGTTTGTTGTATGGGAGCCCCCCTTAAATATTAATTTTATTCTGTTTTTAGTATTTGTTGTTATAGCGACAATAGAAATACATCATCTGTGAAAATTTCAACTGTCTAGCTATCACGGTTCATGAGATACAGCCTGGTGACAGACGGACAGACAGACAGACAGACGGATAGTGAAGTCTTAGTAATAGGGTCCCGTTTTTACCCTTTGGGTACGGAACCCTAAAAACTAGCCAGTCATTCCAAAACAACCTTGATGTTTGTCAACGCTGCATCTCGTAACGCGATACACCGCATGCAAAACAATTGCACCTACTTATAAGATCAGGAGTCAGTTCCTGAGCGGGGTCAATTGAAAGTATCAAGAGCAATTAATTGCTCACTATTGTCCCGTATAGCCCGTGTTCTAGACATTGCGGTAGGTCGAATCAATGATGCGAAGGAAAAACCGTTTGCATGTTCTATTGCGTAGTTTCTTTGGATCAGCTTTAATTGATCCTATGTCTTTGTCATGTTAACGGGATTAAGTGCGTTTATATGTAAATTTTCTAATGTTTATTTTTTCTTAGTTGTCATGGTAGTTTGTTTTACACCAATTTTGTGAAAGGTAGGAAAAGCTAGTTTTTTCGTTTATAAGGCTGGCAACAGAAATATGTCTCGAAAAGAAAAACCGAAAGTAATTTTTTAGCATGACTGTACTTTGACAATAAGACATTTTCCTACTAGGTCATTTTGAAAATTGGTCATTCTGCTCTTATGACGTTTTGATTCGGAGTCGCATATTTCGCAGTTTATATTGATTTTTCTTGATAATTAACAGACAATTTTGATATTATTGCACATCTTTCTTCAATGAGCTTAAGCATCATATATTTTGTGAACATTATTTTTGTACCGTTAATGACCACTGCTTGGCTTATATGAATAAAATTGTGTCTTGTCTTATCTTTTTAGAGGGAGGTTTATTACGAGAAAATCTCCATCATCAGCCTTATGTTGTGCCCACTGCTGGGACAGAGGCATCCTCTCTGTGAGCGGTAATGGGCCTTAATCCACCACGCGGGCCCAGTGAGGGTTGGTGAATGGAACATGTCTTCGAATTTTTGGTTCTAGGACATGCCGGTTTCCTCAGGCAATCTATTGTTCAATATTAATGAAGTTAGTCTTTACAAAATGTTCTAATTTAAAAGAGAGTCCGATTAATTATAGGCAGAATTTTAGTATAAAACGTTGCCATTTATGTACTTAATTCTGTTAGGTGACCTTTTATGTCTAGGCGCTACCTGCCCTGCCTACCGATAAGCATGCCAAACGAAGCAAGCAGATCTGCACCTTTACAGGTAAGGAACAGATGTCGACCTTTTGGACACAGTAATGTCGTGCTCTGACCTGACATATAAATGATTGATCGACGAGAAAACACAGTGATACTTACTGACGAAATGGCAATTTGCTTTTTCTACTGGCTGAGTTCCCATTTCGTAAGAAGGTTGTATTGTTACGAAAATAAAGGTTGGTTAGATGAGATGCCAATAAAAATATGAATCATAATTTTCTTTTTCTTCTTTTTTTTTTTTTTTATTATCTATAGGCTTGCGCTTGACCACTATCTCACCTGATGGTAAGCGATGATGTGGTCGACGATAGAGCACGCTTGCCTAGAAGAAACCTATTCACTCTTGACTTAAAGACCCCTAGATTGTAGCTATCGGGAAACACAGATTCCGGCAGGGAATTCCACTCTTTAGCTGTACGCATAATAAAAGTGTCCCCAAAACGTTTTGTGCGTATGGGTGGGATGTCCACCATGTGTTCGTGTGAGGATGTGACCAGCTATGGTGCCAGAGTTAATTAAACCGCCTCTAGAAACCCCACAGGCCTCTAACTTGGCTATTTCAGACTTACATTAACTACATAAGTCCAGGTTTCTTCACGATGTTTTCCTTCACCGTTGCCTGTGATGTCCAAGATAAACTTAGAAAGTACATAAATGAATTTAAAAAAGTCACATTGGTACTTGCCCGGATTTGAACCAACGACCTCAAGCACGAGAGACGAGGTCTTAGCCACTGAGTCACCATGACTCAGTGGCTAAGACCTCGTCAAGATGTATATGAAGGAGGAACAGGCTGCGCCGGACATAATGAAATTGTAGTAAGGGCAGATGCTGATAACCGTATTCAATCAACTCAGCCGATCGACAGTCCACTGCAGGACAGGATGGTCGCGTTCAGACACTCCCGAAGTCCCAATTCCAAGTCACAAATGTGAAAATTTATGAATACGTTCACATACATGACATCGGTCGGTGGTCGTGGGTTCGAACCCAGGCAGGCGCTTTACTTTGTGTAAATTATTTCATCACCACTGCTCTCAAAAACGGTGATGGAAAATATCGTGAGGAAACCGGCATGTCCTAGAACCAAAAATTCGTATATCTATAATACATGTGACATCCACCAACCCGCACTGGGCCCGCGTGGTGGATTACGGCTGATCCCCTCTCACAGAGAGGAGGCCTGTGTCCCAGCAGTGAGAACATTAATAGGCTGATGATGATGATGACATGACATAACATCACTGCCGTATTCTCCGAAGGGTTGGGCAGAGTTAGACCTATGGTATACCTACATATAACCAGTTATGTTTGAGTCTTATGTCATGGTCAAAAATAAAAATTCAAATGTCCTTTTTTGACATCAGAATTTTTATTTTTTGACATTTCTTAAATGTACTTCGTCATTTATAGTCTAAATTATTAGAAATGATTTTTAGTTTTTCTTACGCTATTTATTTTAAATAGCGTAAGAAAAACTAAAAATAATTTCATTTTCATTTTTTTTTTTGATTTAGACTATAGATGTAAAATAAAATACAATTAACAAACAATTTAAAATAAATTGTTTGTTAATTGTATTTTATTTTACATTAATACATGTATTATTATTTTTATTTATACATATTGTGTTTGTAAAGTGTTGGAATAGTGTAATTGGTTTCTATTTTAATAAATAAATTAATATAAAATTAGAAATTAATTTAAATGGGAAGCGAGCATTTTGCCATCAACCGGGCACAAAGCCAGACTGCGGTCTACTACTGTGATTTATACTAATTTATAATATATAATTTAATTTAATCCGAATAAAATACAATAGAATCATGAAAGGCCGTTCATTTAATATTTATATACCTAACAAAATTGTAGGCACTATTAATTTGCTAGGTTGTCTACTTTTTCTTATACATAATTAGATTCGCCTACATACTCGCGCTGGATCTTTTTATTGAGCCCCTCTGTAATACTGTTATCTAACTAAATCACAAGTAGACTGTGACTTTCTTGGAACACGTGTTTGAAATAATTAGACTTTAATTACTAATTAATTTAAAACGTTCACGGTTTTTAAGCTTCTCTAAATTGTTGAGTGAGTTATCGTAGAAATAAATTATGATTTAGTTGTGTTATTGAGTTTTATGTCAGTTTTATCAAATATCGCACTGAAGTATTTTCAGGATTTTTCCTGTAAATAACAGGCAACTAGGATAACATTAGTTTTATCTTAACCAATTTTTATATATGCGATACTATACTTATGTTTAGCTCATATGCGATTCTCAAACATGTCTTCGAGTAACAGCAAAGGTCTTCGCTCAGAGCCAGGAACAGAGTACTGGGTGTCAAACTAGAAGACCGAAATAGGAATTCAATGGTCTGTTCAGTCACGAAAATTGCTGATGTCACTAAGAAAACTGCCTCGCAAAATCTACCGCATAACAGCGCTTTGTAAATCTTTTAATAAAATTGACTCGCTAAATCTACCGCATTACAGCGCTTTGTATATCTTTTTAGTTTTGGTACCTTATATTACTACGATAATCTATAATATACTCTATTGAGCTGTGGCCTTAACTTAAAAACTACTCGTCAGACCTTGATAAAATTTTAATGGTCCCACATGAGAATCACCAGCTTTCAGAACTAAATCGTTTCATAATTGGCGGAGTAAACGCGTTACAAAAATACAAAAACATACAGTCAATTTGAGAACCTCCTCCTTTTTGAAGTCGGTTGAAAATACTAGCATAACAGCTTTTTACATAAGTCAGAGGAGACAACTGTTCTATGAAGAATAGAGTGTCTTATGGCCCAAACGCTTAGCGAAGGGGCATACATTTGCATAAATTTTGGTTATAAAACTAAAAGCCCGTCGTATATTTTTGCAACATTTCCTGTGTTTTAGTATATAAAGTTGCGTTATATTCTACTTTATAAACCGAGAAGGGAAACCTTGAGACGGAAAATCTACAGAGCGCTCGATTCACATACAAGTGGCAATGTTCATAGATACTAAGAAACAAAAAAGTGCATACGATAATAAGCACTAAAGCTGCAAGATAAGGAACGTATTGCCGTGAAATATTATTGGCGAATTTTTTAATATATCGCGATTTATAGTCCCGAAATGACCAGCAGACTGCAATATAATGAGACAGTCAAGTACTTAAATTTAAATAATGACTCTTTATTATACTTTAAAAGTTTGGTTATTTATCGTTTAAAACTAAATTAAGGATGAAGCATGTTTTGTTCGAAATAGTTATTGCATTTAATAGGTCTCCTAAAAAGACTAGGTACAAAACTGGGTTCTAAAAATAACTGAACGAAAAATTAAACAAAAGAGCATCGCATCGAGTTCTTTTTTCAAATCCAATTTTGGTCATTGCCAATCATGGTTTGTTTTTCTTGTAGCTCATGCAGACTCACCTCCTCAGATGGGCATACATCTTATCAGCGGAGCATTAAATGTGATGATAGGAATCTTAAAGCCGACAGCATTACAGACAACGACTGAATCGTAATTTACAACTACATGTATGGTGACTGAACATTTTACACTTGAACAGCAATCGTTTTTGCATGTTGCAGTTTTTCTTGATTTTATTTGAATTGATTATGAGAATCTGTAAGAAAGTCAAAGACCTGTATGTAGATCAGATCTTGGCTGTTTGTGTGCAAATCTGCTGTGCTTGTCCCCACTCCCCAAATGATGGGTTGGGCTTACTTTAGTGTCAATTTTCAACCTTAACGGTCACGTGAACACGGTTGGTTAAAATATCGAAATTCAAGCTTTTAACAGAAATTATGCGACCACCTTTGACAGGAAATATGCTGTACTAAATATACTAGTCTGTATTGCAAGATCCTTGACAACACAGACTAGTATATTTAAGGAGACAGGTACACGTTCAACACACTAGGCTAGCTGTCTCGCTGATTTGTACATTACGAGTACTTACCTTGAACGCGAAGGATATCCTGCGTTTTAGTAAATGCTTCTTATCAAGATTTATTAAATAAACGTTTCGATAATATTATCTTAAATCTTCGATAAATACAACTTAGAGAAACTAGAAACCCAATGATCAACAGCGAAAAACTTTTGAACTGACGACCATCCCCAGTTTCGCACGGATGCAATTTCATTTCTGGAGGATTTGTCAAAAAAAATACTTTCATACAAACCGATTACGAAAACAACAAAAAAAAACAACTAATAATCGGTCAATCCGTTCTAAAGTGGTGATTTTTTATGCATGCGGAAATACCATGATTACAGTTATATCTGCAATGTTGATATAACAGTAATCATGGTACATACTTTTCTGAAAGAGATTAGTTGAAGCTAATCTCTTTCAGAAAAGTACACATGTAGTATGTATGTTTTCCCAGCTGAATTCTTATAGTTGAAGCTTATAGAGACTAGTTTTAACTAAACCGTACATTGGATAACTGGCTGGCTGGCAGAAAATGCCTAAGGCATTAAGTCCGCCTTTGTACTTGTGCATTAAGTTTTAATAAATAAATAACCAATGTTGGTTGATATGATACCTACTATTATAGATCCGTTTCTCAACATCTTCCTAAAACAATGAGGCAAGGTCACAGCTTATTATTATAAATGATTAAATTACCTACTTGTACACGAAATTAATGACGCGTAACGCAGCGTAAATTGTTACAAAACTCACACCAACTTTATTATTTAAGTCATCATATCTGTGACGCAACTGGCGTCAATCGTGCGAAGTTTGTCACACTGACATTACTCGCACAGTTCGTACGTTTTGATAAATCGAGTTTAGACGAAATTTTCGTAATATCTTTGTTAGATCATTAAATTAAAATTGAAATAGTATATACTATAATGTACACCAAAAAAGTTACATATCTCTTTTACAAAACTTAAGTATAATTATAGGAAAACGATTAGGAAATGTCATGTTGCTTATTATTTAACTATATATGGTAGCTTTTTATTTCTATTTACTGAACATATTTCAGGTTTACCTACGCCAATATAATTTAATATGAACTTTTATTAATTTACTTACTATAGCATATTTACTAACATTAAGATTAGAAGCGGGATATTTACCATGTTTACTGTTTGTATATCCGTGATCATGGTGCTTGCAACAGCACCGAAATATCGGCAACTCGAAACAAACAGTAAACATGGTAAATAGCCCGCTTTTAATGTTAATGTTAGTGACCATGACAGTTTAAAAACTTATATAGCTTATTCACTTGGCTTCGCGCCCTAGCATGGTCTCACAAGAACTGTTTTTGAGGTGAAAATTTTCCTATACGTAGCCACGATAGTGTGGGCCAGTAGGTTATTCGAGATTACCTCGTATAAATAAACAATTTATTTCTATATAATATTAGTTTTAAATGTAACTAACGACAGGTTTAAAAGCGAAAGGTACGTGACAAAATAGTGATTTGTTTGTTCAATGAAAGTGATGGGTCTCTGGTCAAGCAGGGTTGACTGAATGCCTCAACAAAATGACACTACGCTCTAATCTATTGTCATGAAACAAGTTATACGGATTATTTCAGTTAAGGCAAACTTTCACAAGCTCACAACTGATTAAACTTTATATAAATACTAGGAAGGTAATTGATTTTGATTGATTGCTAATTTGACGATTAAGCTTGCTGAAATGTCTGTATATTAAAAACTACATTTAATGAAATTATAGATTTCATGGACAGTCGCTTTTTTATTGTGATTTGGACACCTGCCTTTTAGACTTTATATTAATAAAATTATTTCATAATGACTATTATGTTTGATATAAGATATGAGGAGCTCGTGGCTAAATAATAACAGCCGCACGGGTCGATCATCAAGGTTAAGCAACGCTTGACGAGGTCGGTCAGTGGATGGGTGACCATTTCAACATACAGAGTTTCCTCCGTGCCTCGGAAAGCACGTTAAGCCGTTGGTCCCGGCTGTCATTTGAAGATCTTTGACAGTCGTTACGGGTAGTCAGAAGCTTGAGATCTGACACCAGTCTTGCCAAGGGGTACCTACCGTGTTACCCAGTTACTGGGTTGTGAAGGTCAGATAGGCAGTCGCTCCATGTAAAACACTGGTACTTAGCTGAATCCGGTAAGACTGGAAGCCGACCCCAATATAGTTGGGAAAAAGGCTAGGCAAGATGATGATGATAAGATATGATTAGCAATGGTTTACGTAGTAAACTAAGGAACACATCATCATCATTTCAGCCGAAATACGTCCACTGTTGGACATAGGCCTCCCCCAAGCGTCGCCACACTGATCGGTCCTGTGCGTTTCGCATCCACCGGACTCCCACATCCTTGACCATATCGTCGATCCACCTAGATGGAAGCCTGCCAACGCTACATTCCGTATGGTGTCGGACGTTAAGAATTTCACCATCCCATATCTTCCCGTGGGTGTCGTAAGAGGCAACTAAGGGACACACCAGAGAATGGGCAGCTGCGTTCTCTGTGTACTTAATAGCAAACTGTGATCGCCAACCCGCCTGCCAAGCGTGGCGATTACGGCAAACCCGGGGGAGGGTTTGCCGTAATCGCCACGCTTGGCAACAAACCGATGAATAGCGCAAAAGAAACACATAATTTAACATAATTGGTATCAGATAGATAATAATAATTACTTTCAAAGCTTCGACTATTTAACCAACTCAGCTTTCGACTAATGACTAATTCGCTTAACTCAGGTAATTACTCGTATTATACATTGACGGACAGATACTTCCTGTTCGCTTGACAGTCAAAACCACACCTTGCACCTTTCCTATCGCAATTATGAATTAAGTATTTCGCAATCGTCGGTCAAAAATAATTGATACTTGTACTCACATATCGTTAGCGATTTCAGATCAAATGTCGGCCGTTCAATTGGTACGATTTATATGCTATTTATAAATTTACTTGCGAGGTATAACGTAACTTATACGTAGGTCGTAAAGTAAATGTGAATCAATATCACAATTAAAGTTAGATTACGAATCGATGTAATTTGGGAAGAAATGCTTTGTAGTGTGGAAAGTACTATCCGGGTAGACTTTCGTTTTTCTGAGCTGGCTGAGAGCAGCAGAAAAAAAAACCGGCCAAGTGCGAGTCGGACTCGCGCACGAAGGGTTCCGTACCATTATCGCAAAAAACGGCAGGAAAATCACGTTTGTTGTATGGGAGCCCTACTTAAATATTTATTTTATTCTGTTTTTAGTATTTGTTATTATAGCGGCAACAGGAATAAATCATCTGTGAAAAATTCAGCTGTCTAGCTATCACGGTTCATGAGATAGCCTGGTGACAGACGGACAGACAGACAGACTGACAGACGGACCGCGGAGTCTTAGTAATAGGATCCCTAATAAATATGGTGGCGGTCTAAATAAAATATGGTGATCATGCGTGGTTTCTAATGCTTGGTACTCCCTTCTACGAGCAATGTTGCCGAAAGGTTCCTCTTGAAGTGGCAACCGCTTACCGGAAAGTTTAATGTTGGAATAGCCTACAAAAAGTGGGATGACCTGGCCAAGTTTGCGGGAATAGGCTGGCAGTAAAAAGCTCCGAACCAGTCGGTGTGGCATTGCTTTAGGGACACTTATGTCCAGCAGTCTTTAGCTGAAATAATGATAATGATGAGACTGTAAATCTTCCCACAGTGCGGCCATCTTTCAATCAACTCACACGCATACATTAGTATCGTGTTGTACTCTAATAAATATTCTATCTCCAGTTCAAACAAGACGTATAAACGTGTTTAAGATGGCATGAATGATAAATATGTGTATCATTGCTAGATTTTCATTTCTAGCAATAAATTATGTAAAGTGACGGTACTTGCTTTAATGATTCCCACATACAGAAACATCTCTTTGTTGGCTCAGCACGAGAAATAGTTAATTATGACGGGGTTAATAAGTTAATAATTCTAAAGAAGTTTTTAAAATTATTAAATTAAAAACGAAAAAAATTGTTTCTGCGTTAATTATAATTCTAATAGTACTGTACTTTGACTCACTGTTGCTGTCTCTCTAAGATGACTCAAAATGCAGGCCAGACATTTTCGCTACAACAAATTCGGCGTAACAAAAGGAGTAATAATTAATCTAGACACTTTATTTACCGATCTATTGAACTTCAGACTCATTAAATTGGTATATTTTCGGATTATAAACACTACCTCGTTGTTATCTGTTTAATTGTGTAGCAGCAAATTTCTTCATACCAGTGTAATGTCAGATAGACAGAACAGTACGTCGTAAGGAAAGCCTTTAGCCTAAATGAAGGCAAATCAGGCCGATGACGACCTCATTTGTCATGGTGGAGCAGTATGACGAAGCCTCTCAAGAAGAAGAAATTGCCTGTCACGACAACCCTCGACAGAACGTCTTAGCGCCGTAAAATAAGAGAGCCAACCCCACCTTAAGTGGGCAAAGGCAAGGAAGAAGAAGAAGTGACCACAGGCAATTTTATTAAATAAACTGCTAATTTTGTCGTACTGAACTAAACTACAGCATATGTGGGGTATGGGAGATTTATGTTTAAGGGCCTACATACGCTTTAGTAAACTATTTTCTGCAGAAGGTTAAAATGCATTTTATATTAACCGACAACACGTGCGAAAGAGATAGATGCTGTGATGAGCAGTAGGAAGCTAGTTCGCGTACGAATACACACTTTTGCAAATTTGTAGCGAAATGGATAATGATTTAGGACGAAACCGAGCGCGCGAAATTTTATAAACATACCTTTGGTAGTCTAGATATCATGAAAAAACTCCTAAATCTATCTGTTCAAAACAAAATTATATGCATTGTTGAACTACTAATCTATCCCTTTATGGAGGCCGTTTTGCAATTTTCCGTTTTCTTATGGTATTTATTTGCGCCCAAAAATGCGTTAAAATTTGTATCGAAATGTGAAACTATCGACGCTCATAACTTTCAAATATTTTCTTTTTTTTGCTTTTTTGCTTCCATACAGGGCTAGATAATGATGAGACAAATTGATATCACTTTTTATTTTGAACGTACATCGTCAAACAGTGGAATAATCCCTAGACTACGTTTGTATGGAAGAATTTTCGACTAGTGTAACTTCAATTAGTCGATAGGGCCGCTTGCAGTTTGTTTGATAATCTTCACAGCGCATTTGTTTTGTTCGCGTCTAATACCACTCATAAACAGAGTTTCCGCGCCACGCTTGCTTTACAACAACCGATGAACATTAGTCGATAGCCATTAGTATTTGGGGACTCTCCGAATGCTGGAGTTAACGACCAAGGAAAATGAGCCTTACCTACCTTACATAACCCGAACATACCCACGCCAATTATCGGCCTCACAATCCAAAATAAACTTTCATCGCTAACTTATCACGATAACACTGACCTACGACGTACAATTTAGATGTTCGTTACAGAATAAGCAAGTAAACTAGAACGGTTACGTCAGAGTGTGCGAGGTTTTGTTTTCTCCGCACTTTCGATTTTATTCGCGACGCGAGCGCACGGCATCGTGATACAGAGTAACGGAATGTAGTAGGCCCAGTGTTTGGAACGCAACTATGGAAGATTAGAACACTTCTTACCAGTGATCGGAATAAGGTGAGCTAAAATACCTAAATTTCGAAAAAGAACAGAGACAAAGACGCTTTTTTTTTTTTTTTTCTATGTGTCGTCTCGTAGTTCGGTCAAAGTGACTGACAACTACTTAACCGGGCTTCCCTTTGGAGACTAAGCTATATAGCCTCCAAATTTTCAATCCTAAGCGACAACGCTGAGGGCTACCCCCTGTGGGGTCGAACCTCGGTTCAGTGCGTCGCTGGGGGGACAACTATGGCTGGATCTTAATAAAGTGATTCTACCATCCGTTCGAAATAAGCCTACGTGGAGAAGAACGGACAAATGGAGACGCCTTACGACAAAATATTTTATCGGGACATTACTTAAGTACAACAAAAATTAATACATTAAAACAACTATCGAATCCATTTCCTGTTTCTGTTTAAAATAAAAAGTGTATAAGATGTGATGTCCCAAAACCCGGGCGAAATAAACCGAAAAAAAAATGTCGTAAAGAGGTCTCCACTTTTTTGTCTCTATTCTTTGAACTTTAGCTTTATTAGCTCACCTAATGCCGATGGAAAAACCTATGTCTGGATGGGATGGGTATTGTGTACTGAAGCTGCATATTTAATGTGGTTAAAATGTTAGTCTTGGTATACTGTAAGATTATCTACCCGTGTAGGCTGTGGTTGTCGTCCGTGCGTGCATAAACTTTTTATCGTATGAAGTAAGCCTTTTGTTAATCTTTTTAGCGATTGGATGGCGTCTGGTGGAAATAAACGCTCTGGCTACAGATAACTCTGCATTAATCATGTCATTGAACTGATGGTCACAAAGCAGACGAAGGCATTTTAATTAGAAAGTTGTGATTCAGATCGAGACACGGTCAAGAAAACGAGAACTGTGGGTTAGGTTTCACTGTATTTTTCTTTTGTTGAAGTTCGAGATTTGTAGAATTAGATTTACTAATGCCATGGATGGCTGTGAAGAAAAAAATTGAGGAGAAAGAAAAATACTATTGTTATTTCGTCCGAGCCCTTTTGGGCGCTTTAGGGTTGTTCTAGACTAAAGTTGACTTGTATTTAGTACTAGCAACTGCCATGAACAAGGTTACTTTTTAACCGACTTTCGAAAAAGGAGGAGGTTCTATGTTCGACTTCTTGTATGTTTTTTTTTTTTATGTATGTTCACCGATATCTCCGTCAATTGTGGACCGATTTTGAAAATTCTTTTTTTGTTTGAAAGAATATGTTCCGAAATTGGTCCCATTTTAATTTGGTGAAGATCTGATGAAGAACTTCGAAGATATGCAACAGAACTCTTCAATAAATAACAGAAAATCTCTCGGGACTGCTGCAATCGCATGTCTGTTTATTGTTTATACCATTTCATAACATAACATCACGCCAGTACGCTCTTAAGGGGTAAGCAGATCTCTCATTTGATCGGTTTTGTTCAAGTTTCATGATATTCGGGTAATCTATTCTGGCGTTATAGGAAACTTACTAAACAACTTGCCTATTAGGTAGGTACAACTAAAAAGTGAAAAATTAAAAACTTTTTATAAAAAAATACTACCGACTTCCAAATAAGAAAACTACAAAGTGAAAAATAACTTTATTTTTGGAAGTCGGTGTCCGTAACGCAAAAAAAATGGTACCTACGAAAGACACCGACTTCCAAAAATAAAGTTATTTTTCACTTTGTAGTTTTCTTATTTGGAAGTCGGTAGTATTTTTTTGTAAAAAAGTTTTTTATTTTTCACTTTTTTGATTTTATATATTAGTATGGTTTTCCTTTTTGCTAATTAAAAACAGTCCGCAAATTGTAGCTAGACAAGTAAATTACTACCATCCTCCCAACCATCCTTCAGATTTCTACCATAATGTTCCAGTTCTTCAAATATTTCGAATACCACCTACTGACTTTGCCTAATTACCAAAATGTTAATGACCTAAGATTTTATTTATATCATCATTCTTAACCTACGAGCTTAAACCATCGCATTACAGCTAAGTACGACATTTCATTGCGAAAATAAACTGCTTTAAATGTAAATCACATATTTCTATGTATAGAACTACCATTTGCTACTTAGACCGTTAGTTTAATATGCATTACACTTAGTATATAAGGCCAATGATTGTTGTGGTACTACTAACCTACTAGGTTTGTGCAATGCTTTGAAAATTATAAATGTATATACGTTTATATGTCAAGAGCAAAAAATGTATCGTCGAAATCATACACATACATACATAAACTCACGCCTTTTTCCCATGGGGGTAGACAGAAACTACAGTACGCCACCTGCTACGATCCTTACATACTTCTTTTGCTTCACTCACATTCATACATCTAGTGATACACGCACGCCGGTTACGAGTACTGCATTCTGGAGAACATCAGCAATAAGGTCTATGTATGTATGTATTCTAGTGCGTCCTCTCCCGGTGTTTCCATTCACGTCTGCCTTGTAAATACCTTTTGTTAGTCACCTTTCATTCATCCTCTCAACATTACCAAACCATCTTAACATACTCTTTTTAATTTTAGTCACTACATCTTCTTTTAAACCACAACGTTGTCTTATTACATCATTCCTCAATTTATCATTTAAAGTTACACCACACATACTTCGCAAGGAACGCATTTTTACTGCATTAATCCTACTTTCATGTCTTTTTTTGCAATACTTAACGTTCACTTCCATAATAAGTGTTGGCACCAGCACGCTGTTGTGAACAGCGAGTCGAGCCTCTTCGACTGGCTAGTCACAACCGCATGTATAATACAAAAAAATCATACAAAAGAAAGAAAATAGGTGCTCACATATTTAAGGAGAAATTGTAAGACGTAACAAACAATGCCATTCATATAAATAACAAATTAGTTTGTTTGTATGAGGTCATCTCAAAAAAATTCAAACATTGTTAGATTATTACAATACCCTGAGTGCTATAATGTTACGTTTTATCCCGGGATAATTATTCGATTCCTGTCGGGTAGGTCACGTGACGATGTTAGTACTAAATATTTTTAACCGACTTTCGAAAAAGGAGGAGGTTCTATGTTCGACTTCTTGTATGTTTTTTTTTTGTGTATGTTCACCGATATCTCCGTCAATTGTGGACCGATTTTGAAAATTATTTTTTTGTTTGAAAGAATATGTTCCGAAATTCCCATTTTAATTTGGTAAAGATCTGATGAAGAACTTCGAAGATATACAACAAAACTCTTCAATAAATAACGGCAAATCTTTAAGGACTGCTGCAATTGCATGTCTGTTTATTGTTTATACCATTTCATAACATAACATTACGCCATTACGCTCTTAAGGGGTAAGCAGATCTCTCATTTGATCGGTTTTGTTCAAGTTTCATGATATTCGGGTAATATATTCTGGCGTTATAAGAAAATTACTAAACAGCTTGCCTATTAGGTAGGTACAACTAAAAAGTGAAAAATAAAAAAATACTACCGACTTCAAAATAAGAAAACTACAAAGTGAAAAATAACTTTATTTTTCGAAGTCGGTGTCTTTCGTTGGTACCATTTTTAGCGTTATCCCACCGACTTCTAAAAATAAAGTTTTTTTAATAAAAAAGTTTTTTTAATAAAAAAAATCAGGAACATTTTTTTTTTTTAAATTTTACCCCACACTAGGAATTTCTCCTGTATCGTGGGTGCGTTTACAAACATTTAAACTCACATACACAAACACCCAGAGCCGGAACAACTATTTGTAGATCATACAAATATTTGTTCCGTGCGGGAATCGAACCCGCGACACACAGTGCAGCAGTCAATCGCTCAACCACTGCGCCAACCGTGCGCCCAATTATATGCGGAACTGAATAATTATTCCTTACATTTAATTATATGACAATTTTATTCATTCTTACTTCACAAAAAAAAAACACGCAAGAAATAATAACCCTTCATTATGAATATAAGAATCATACGCAAGCGGGATTGTAACAAGAAATCAGTACAAATACCATCAGCCTTACCTGTCAATAACAATTACTAGATTATTGCTTATCTGCTGCATCTTAATGACTAAGTGTGGACTGTACACTTAATGCCCGGTTGACACGAGACAAGTTTTTCAAGCGAGAATAGTAATCTTGTAAGCTAACTACTCTGGCTTTATTAGACAGAGCTATAGCTTCATTGTTACGCTAGTTAGCTACTAGTGCGAAATTCAGAAAGCTAGCTAGATAAACAGCTAGATAGGGCTGTTTAAAACGACGCGATTATAGAACCGCGTCGCCGTAGACTATATCTTGCTAGTTTGCTGTAGAGCTAGTAGCGCCTCCCATGCAATTTTTTACTATACTGCCTTGCGTATCAACTGGCTTGGCTGGCTAGATTGCGAAACTAGAACCTCTCGAATTAAACTAATTTCTGCTTTAAGTTTTAGTTCTAAGTTTAAGTTATAAGTTTAAGTTTTGTTTGTAAACGCACCTACGATACAGGAGAAAATTCCTAGTGTGGGGCAACGTTTTTTTTTTTAAAAAATGAAAAAAGTTCAAGATAATATCAGCAATGATAATAGCTAGCTAATATCGCATAAACTGCTCAAGCTAGTGCTAAAGCCACGACAATAAGCCAGGAGAGGACACCGGGACACACACAATAATATATTTTGCTATCCATACTTTGAATACCTGACAAACAGTTGCTCAAAAAGCTACAAAACTTGTTCCGCTATAACCAAGTTATTTATAACATTCAAAAGCAAACTATGCAAAACTAATTAGCAAATAGCAAACCTCTGTTTTTTGCTAGTAAGACATAAGTTCTTCTTCTTTCACTGTAGTTGGGACAAGGGTCGGCAAATGATGACGCCAGCTTTAAAAATGATCTTAGGCTCGTGTCACTCAGACTTTATCAATCGCGTGTTGACAATACATAACAATAAAAGATGAGTATCAGCTACTTACCTACAGTTATCTCAGTTTCATGTTCTCTAGATTTAGGATAATTTACTGATAATGTGTTTAATGATTTATCACTCGCATTCCAGTTTCGAAATCATCAGTTTATCTCGTTAGGTTGTCAGTATCATGGCCATAGTTAGATAATTGGTGTTATTTAGTGATTTGGAAAAGTGATGTTAATGACCTTGACGAATAATAAAGATGTATAGGATTCAGGCATATTGCGCTGACTCCATGGCAGGAAAAATGTAGATGACATAAGTTGCATTGTATCAAATTGGGCTATGACATTGTTGCCCGAGATTCCTTGTTGATCTGATCTTACTTAGCTTTAAAACATGTTCTAAGTAATATCTTCCACCTGACTTAGCCTCAACTCAACCGCCCCCAATCAAATTGTCCGTTGTTATATTAATTTGGATAATAGATATACTTGATTTTTAGGGTTCCGTACCCAAAGGGTAAAAACGGGTCTCTCCGCGGTCCGTCTGTCTGTCTGTCACCAGGCTGTATCACATGAACCGTAACAGCTAGACAGTTGAAATTTTCACAGATTATGTATTTCTGTTGCCGCTATAACAACAAATACTAAAAACAGAATAAAATCAATATTTAAGTGTGGCTTCCATACAACAAACGCGATTTTTTTTGCGATTATGGTACGGAACCCTTCGTGCGCGAGTCCGACCCGCACTTGGCCGGTTTTTTTATGAGTATTTTCAGTTGTCCTGGCGAATGAGTCGAATGGAGTGAAGGAAAATTACTTACTTAAAACATGTGTGTCATAGCATTCACGGAGTCTCACCTCACTGGTTTGAATACATAAGATTTTAAAATTAAAATAGCAATTCTAGTACCGATATGAACATAACGATACAGTGCACAACCGGTTCACGTTGACCCATATTATATTGTCTAGATACCAGATCTAATACTAGACCATTATTACTAGCTTTTGCGCGCGAATTCGTCAGCTTCTTAACTTGAAAACTTTTTTTACGGTTCTGTACCCGAAGGGTCCAAATGGAGCCCTATTGCTGTCACTCACGTGTCCGTCTGTCTGTCTGTCCGTCGTCTGTCACACGATTTTATGCCAAATTATTTTTTAACTTCCTACTGACTTATGAACTTGAAATTTGGTGATAATTGTTTATTATTACGTATATTTTACTAACAAATACCAATACATTGATTAAGCCACCTGATGCACTTGACCGGTTTTTTTTATTATTGGTAAGCTACCGCTTGACCACTGTAAGCGATGCTGTGGTCGACGTAACTCACAAAAAATAATAAAGTATTTTATCCCAGAATAATTTTTCACTTTTCTTTAGAATAAGCTACGGAAGTGCAGCCGAAAGCAAAAGCTAGATCATCATCAGCCTTTTAATGTTCCCACTGCTGGGACACAGGCATCCTCTCTGAGAGAGGGAATTGGGCCATAATCCACCACGCGGGCCCAGTGCGGAGTCTTCGGAGTTTTGGTTCTAGGACATGCCGGTTTTCTCACGATGTTTTTCTTCACCGTTTTGAAAGCAGTGGTGATGAAATAATAATAAAAACGACACGTAAGTCAGGGCAGTTACCACTGGGCCACCACGTGCAGTGGTGGCCCAGTGGTAACGGCCCTGACTTAAAAAGCTAGCTAAAAAAAGCTAGATATCTATACATACTTCTATACTAATATTATAAAGAGGAAAGATTTTTTTGTTTGTTTGTACCGAATATGCACCGAAACTACTGGACCGATTTAAACAATTCTTTCATCTATGGAAAGCTACATTATTCCCGAGTAACATAGGCTATTTTTTAATCCTGAAAACGGGTCCTGTGGGTCTACGGGAGCCAAGCCACGGGTAACAGCTAGTGTATTATGTATGTTTCATTATGCAACTAAAAATCATTGTTAACTAGTCGAAAATTCTTCCATACAAACGTAGTCTAGGGATTATTCCTCTGTTTGACAATGTACGTTCAAAATAAAAAGTGATATCAATTTGTCTAGTATGGATACAAAAAAGTAAATATTTGACAGTTATAAGCGTCGAAAGTTCCACATTTCGACACTAATTTTAACGCATTTTTGGGCGCGAATAAATACTATAAGTAGACGGAAAATTGCAAAATGGCCACCATACAGGGATAGATTAGTAGTTCAACAATGCAAATAATTTTATTTTGAACAGATACAGTTTACTCGTTTTTTCATGATATCCAGACTCCCAAAGGCTAGTTTATAAAATTTTGCACGCTCGGTTTTGTCCTAAATCATTATCCATTTCGCTACAAATTTGCAAAAGTGTGTATTCGTACGCGAACTAGCTTCCTACTGCTCATCACAGCATCTATTTCTTCCGCACGTGTTGTCAGTTGATATAAAATGCATTTTAACCCCGCGCACAAAATAGTTCGTGCCGTTGACTTATTCTAAATTGAAAACTTTTAATACAGGAACCTTCTACGAACTGATGTTTAAATTGAAAATGTAGATACATGCAACCTAAACAAAGTGTTGGCAAATAAAATGTGAACGGATTTGCAAATGTGGCGCGGAAATCAAGATCCGTCTGACCGCGTCCGCCTCCGCATTGCCTTCGACGCATATCTACGCACAGTGTGTATTGCATATTATGCATAGAAATCTATCGTGCAGGAACTAAAGATGATATTTAAATGAAAAAAAAAGTGATGCCACAAATATATTTCTATTCGATGTTGAGTTTTTTGGAACCTTACGCAAATAAAAATGAAATAATTGCTTTTGATTTTGCATAAAGAATTTGGTATTGGTTTTCGTAAGAGGTTGAAACACGTAGAGGTTTTTACAAAAATATTTATATCTTTAGAACTTACATAACATGAATCTAGAGTTTTAGAAATCTAGACCGTAATTCTTACAAAAAATTCATTATACCGTCGATATATTAAGATACAAATGGAAAGTTATATATTGTGGAGTTAAAAAAAAATAGAAATTCTACTTAACGCTACGTTAATAATTAATTATGTACAACATTGTTCTAAAATAAAAAAGTAAACCGAAAATATATATAAAAGAATACAAAAGGATAAAACAGGGGCCGAACCCAGCTCAGAGAAACCGATGTCTTGTCAAGGGCCTGTCTGACCATCTTGCTCGCCATTTCTAATAATATCGACGCTTTTAACTGCTGAAATTCCAATAATTTGGTTGTTGATTTTTTTGGCATAAATTTTCCGTGAGTCACGTTTTTAGCACAAAAAAAATGTCTTCCCTTTTCTTGTCAAACGAAATTTGAAAACTTTGAAAAATGCTCCTTTTTGATGTAGCAGGGCCAGTCAAAGGATCTGACTGAGGCTCTTTCAGTGTAATGGCTTCTACGATTCCTTTACATATTTTAGACTTATTTTGGATGGAATCCTCTATGTATCCCTCTACAACCGCATGCAAAATGTAACCAACCAGAGACAATTAAAAAAAGACTGGCCAAGTGCGAGTCGGACTCGCGCACGAAGGGTTCCGCACCATTATCGCAAAAAACGGCAATAAAATCACGTTTGTTGTATGGGAGCCCCCCTTAATTTATTTTATTTTAATTTAATAATAATTATTTTTTGAAGTGAATATACAACTAAATATTCTGTGAATATTTCAAGCGTCTACCTGTTGCCGTTATTAGTATCGAGCAAAAAACGGCTAAAAAATCACGTTTGTTGTATGGGAGCCCCCCTTAAATATTATTTTTATTATGTTTTTAGTATTTGTTGTTATAGCGGCAATAGAAATACATCATCTCTGAAAATTTCAACTGTCTAGCTATCACGGTTCATGAGATACAGCCTGGTGACAGACGGACAGACAGACAGACAGACGGATCGTGAAGTCTTAGTAAAAGGGTCCCGTTTTTACCCTTTGGGTACGGAACCCTAAAAAGCTAAACCAATAAAGTTTGTAGCGCAATAGCGTATGTAGGTAACTTAATAGCTAAATGTAATTGTAATAGACAAACTTACAACTAATACAATATATTACTCGTATTTTCATCTTCTTTATGTTCATTCATCATTTCAGCCGAAAGACGTCCACTGTTGGACATAGGCCTCCCCCAGGCGTCGCCACATTGACCGATCCCGTGCGTCTCGCATCCAGCGCCTTCCCGCAACCTTAACCAGGTTATCGGTCCACCTAGTGGGAGGCCTTCCAACGTATCGTCTTCCGGTTCGCGGTCGCCATTCCAGAACTTTTCGGCCCCATCGGCCATCCGTTCTGCGAGCAATGTGCCCTGCCCACTGCCACTTAAGTTTGGCAATTCTTCGGGCTATGTCGGTAACCCTGGTTTTCTTGCGGATCTCCACATTTCTGATTCGATCACGCAAGGAAACTCCGAGCATAGCCCATTGCCCTTTGAGTGACTGTAAGCTTCCTAATAAGGCCCATTGTAAGCGACCACGTCTCAGAGCCATATGTCATCACTGGCAACACACACTGGTCATAGACTTTCGTCTTGAGACACTGTGGTAAGTTGGACGAGAAGATACCGCGCAACTTCCCGAACGCTGCCCAGCCGAGTCGGATTCGACGGTAGACCTCTTTCTCGAAGTTGGCCCTACCCAATTGGATCGTTTGTCCCAGGTAGACATAGTCCAATATTGGAGGAGGAAAAATAAAATAAAATCAATTACAAAAATATACAAAGAATTCCAAGTAAGTAGTGTTTTACTTGGAATTCTTTGTTTATTTTTAACCGACTTTCGAAAAAGGAGGAGGTTCTATGTTCGACTTCTTGTTGTAATTGATTTTATTTTATTCTTCCTCCTCCAATATTGGACTATAAAGTGAAAACAGGTGTAAAAACTAAAAAGGTTAACTAAAAACACCGACTTCGCACGCTTCGACGAGACATTAACTTAATTAAATCGTTTTGAAATAGAAATTCTAATTGTACTAAAATAATAAAGCCATAAAAGTTGAATTGTAATAATAATAAATTATTAATTCATCAAGTCATACAAAAATGAGTAAATGAGTTAGAATTGATAACATTGAAGCAATCGAAGATATTTAGTGGCTTTACCAAATCTCCCGTAGAACCTAGTCACCCCAGTCTCCCACAAAAAGTAAATTAAAAAACCTTTTTTACTACAAAGTGAAAAGTCTTTCGTAGGTACCTTTTTTTGCGTTATGGACACCGACTTCCAAAAATAAAGCTATTTTTCACTTTGTAGTCGGTAGTATTTTTTTGTAAAAAAGTTTTTTTATTTTTCACTTTATAGTTGTACCTACCTAATAGGCAAGTTGTTTAGTAAGTTTCCTATAACGCCAGAATAGATTACCCGAATATCAAGAAACTTGAACAAAACCGATCAAATGAGAGATCTGCTTACCCCTTAAGAGCATACTGGCGTGATGTTATGTTATGAAATGGTATAAACAATAAACAGACATGCGATTGCAGCAGTCCCAAGAGATTTGCCTTTGTTTATTGAAGAGTTCTGTTGTATATCTTCGAAGTTCTTCATCAGATCTTCACCAAATTAAAATGGGACCAATTTTGGAACATACTCTTTCAAACAAAAAAAGGATTTTCGAAATCGGTCCACAATTGACGGAGATATCGGTGAACATACAAAAAAAAAAAAAAACTTACAAGAAGTCGAACATAGAACCTCCTCCTTTTTCGAAAGTCGGTTAAAAATGGTCTTCTAAATACGCAAATTAAATTGTCTGATGACACTATCATTAGATGAGAGACTAGTTTTCTCATCGCCAATCCTTAAAAAGTTACTAATAAGGCAGTAGGCGCGGACGTAACAGCACCGGCCGTGTTACACTTCGGTCCGGTTTCTTACATAAATGTTACGTAAAGCTTGGACACACGACTCGCGGGCGACCGGACGCGTGTGCTCACGTTTTTCATTCATCTAAGATAACACGTGACCATTTCTTAAAGTATTCACATCGTATTTTATGATTAACTAGCTTTTTCCTGCGACTTCAACTGCGTACATTATTGGTTTACCATACAAACTTCCACCTCCTTTTCACCCCTTTAAGAGGAAACGGGGGCAGAGAGCGCCGACTCAGTTTACGGAATATATTTTAAATTGGTCCAATATTGGAGGCGAAAAGAGACGAGAGCTAAACCTCGAGTTATGACTTTTTACTAAGGAAATTCAGTCGGCGCTCTCTGCCCATATTTCCTCTTATGGATGATTTACGGGATTTTAAGGGTGCTACCCTATGTGCTTCCAAGGGTCTCAAACTATCTCCATATCATATTTCATCTAAATCGGTTCACCGGTTTAAGTGAGAAACGGTAACAGATAGACATACAAACGGACAACGCTACTTTCGCATTTAATTTTGTAATATTGCTAGCTTCTGCCAGCGGCTTCGCTCGCGTGAAAAGTGTTTTCTTTACCCAAAGGAACATTATACCGGAATGAAACCCTATGTGCTATTCCAGACTATCATCTATATCTGTGCCAAATTTCATCCAGATCCAACCAGCTGTTTCAGCGTGAAGAAGTAACAAACATACAAACACACACTCACAAACTTTCGCTTTTATGATATTAGTGTGAATATTGAAGTATTGATGGATTGGTCGATATCGATGTGGTATATATAAAAGCTTTTAAAAGTTTAGTATCATATTGGAAACTTTTATCATAAGTATAACATTGGCATTTATTTTTAAACCGCACTTTTAATTATTTATTTTAATAGGTTTTCAAGTTTTTGTTTAATGCTGTAGAGTTCAAATGCAAGGTCATCAGAAGATATATTAACGAAACTTTCAAAAAAATCTGCATTCTTTTATCTATGTCTATGTGTAAAATATGCATACAGCTAATAAATAACATAACAGCACTAGGATTTATTACTTTCTAACAAATTGACCAATACTAGAACAGTTTTGTCCCGTTGTTTCTGCATTATACATATCTATAGAAACCTCGCATTTCTGTATCTTTATGTCAGTAAAAGAATAAAATGAAATGATTTCATTCTAATACAAACAAACAAACGAGTTGACTTCTTTGTAATATTATTTGTTCAGATGACAAAGTTTAGTCTAGTTGCATTTATTTGTCACTATCACTACATAGTATAAAACAAGCTTGCCGCGTCTGTCTGTATATCCGCTAACTCCTCCTAAACCATGCAACGGATTTTGATGCGGTTTTCACTAATAGAAAGAGCGATAAACGAGGAAGGTTTTTGTGTCTAAATTGTAACGTGCAAAACTGGGGCGGGTCACTAGTTACCATAAGATACAATGCCAAAAAACTTAAAACTGCGGCGGCGTCCTTATTGCATTACGTGATCATTTCAGTCGCCAGTCTTTTTTTTTTACTTTATCGATAGGTTCGCGTTTTTCCACTATCTCACTTGATGGCAAGTGATGATGTGGTCGACGATGAAGCACGCCTAGAAGTAATCTATTCACTCTTGACTTAAAGACCCTAGGTTATAGCTTTCAGGAAACAAAGACTCAAAACACTTTGTTTGGTAATTTTTGTAAGCTAATTTAGTATGAAGACACGGCTATTTCTATTCACATATCTAACCGTTCCAAGCCATATCTACCAGCTGATCTCTGATGGCTTTATCACTTCTGTGAAACCACATCATCACGACTTCCATCCTTGTATGGTAAGACAGGTAATATTGAGTATATTATAGCCCCATTACGCGTATACCATAATCACTTCTTACGACACCCATGGGAAATGGTGGTTTATCAATATTACGAAGAAAATATGCGTTGGTACTGAGGTGAATTAAGTAGTTTACTAAGCTTTAACGAGGTTTTAGTTTATGTGAGGGGTTCCAAACACAATGCATCTTTACGTACGACGCAAAACTAAGGTAGTAGCCAGTTTGCAGTGTATTTTAAAGTAGCCAACACAAAAATTTACACAACAAACAACTGGTCTATATTCTGGCCCACGTCAGTCTGAAAGTCAGGAGTGCGAAGCAGTAATGCTCGCGAAGGAGGAAGCGGAACGCGTGAGTGAGACGTAACGGAGCCCTCTCGCCCCTAGCCACCGCAGGAGACGCCCAGGGTGTCAGGAGTCACAAGCCGATTTCCGGTTACCGTAGGCGCGGGCTTGCGGACGTCGTGTAATGGGTAGCTCGCCGTTCGATAAGGACCTGGCCCGAGTTGACGGCGCGTAGTGTTCCACGCGCGCCTCAAAGAGGTGTCTGCAAAACTGACGGAGTCCGCTAGGGCCGATGCCTTTCTGGGTCGCTGATAAATTTGAAAGAGGGTTATCGCGGCGCTAGCTCAAGTAACTGAAGGAACCACGGGTAGGTTTTAATCAGTAAAAGTCTGACACGCCCTCCCGCTTCACCCAGAGCGGCGGCAGTCATAGAATGATTTACCAGCCAAAAAAAAATGCGTACTTAGTAAAACAACAACGCCAAAGATTTGACTAAGTTCTCACGACAATATGGAGTATTATGAGGAACCAGAGATAAAGCTAGTATTAAATCATTATAATTAAAGAATGTCTAGCATATACCGCAGCAGGTTAGTTAAATTGTAATCTAGTGTGACCTAGAATGTCCAGTAATTGTCCACAGTACCCGTGTATAGAGCATAAATTGCTATTGTGCCCAATTCACCGTTAATAGACCAGCGATTAGTAGTATAGTAGTTTTCTGTGCATTTCCCATAATGCACGACTATTATGCATTGTGGGATTTATGGAAATAACCAATTGGCCACATAGTGGTCATTCACAAGATAATTGATCGTGAATTGCTTTAATTTAGCCTTCGTGATTTGTGAATGTTTGGTCTGAATAATAGTTTGGAATTTGTAGGTACAGTTGTTCTATCTCACGACGGCGGGTTGGTCTTAGCCGTGTGTGTGATGCAAATTGTTTCTGTGTGCGAAAGTTCGGGAGCGCTCAGTATCGCTTGAAACAATCTGTGCATGTGCATCTACACACACGACTAAGACCGACCCGCCGTCGTGAGATAGAACAACTTTACCTATAGATTACAAACTACAATCTAAACTAAAAATTACAAACTATTATCTATAATAAATAGAGGAATAGACCACGTGACCTAAGTGGCGGCTAAAAGCTTGCAATAAATAGCAACATTACAGTTGTTCTATCTCAGGATGGCGGGTTGGTCTTAGTCGTGTGTGTGATGCACATTGTTTCTGTGTGAGTAAGCTCGGGAGCGCTCAGTATCACACGAGCACATTGCATTGCCGGCACTCGGTGATATTTTCGCATCATATACGGATCAGATTCAGATTTCTAGAAATTACCTTTTATAAACATACAATTAAACAATTTAACCTTCTTTCTAATCATACTATTACTATTATAAACGTGAAACTTTGTGAGGATGGATGAATGAATGGATGTTTGCTACTCTTTCACGCAAACACTACTGAATTTCGATGAAACTTTACAGAAATATAGCTTATAAATCTGAATAAAATAACAACCACCCACACATAGCGCCGCGAGCAAAGATGAGTTGAACGATCTATAACAGCTGTAATAGTTACTCATCGCGACATAAACCAGACGTGTTGAATAGACAACCATCGTTTGTCAATCATCACCACCTCTACAAAATACTTAAGTGTGTATTTAATACATAAATTAACATGCTAAGCGGTCGGAAGCTTCGTTCGAACGTAAAAGCAACTATTAAAGTGTTGCAACGGCCTCCGCCCCCGCAACTACAATTATTCTGCAACTGTTGCAAGTTCGTTGCACACTGCAAAATAGAGCTATTATCGGTCCGATCGAACATTCTGTTGCGAAATTAATATCAGATCTGCATATTTTTGAATACATATATGGAATGTGGACTTGCAATTATGAGTGATTCAAGGATTTTCTGAAGACAATAGTGATGGAATAGTCGTCGATAAATGATTTATTTGCGTCTTCTGATGAATTATTTTCTTAGCAGTAACTATAGCTATTATTGAAATGAATGAAAAGGTACCGAGATTGATAGCGTCAGGGCCTTATAAGAGAAGAACACGCGCTGTACAGAACACGTGGGATGGACATGAAGACTGTTAACATTTGTCCCAAATCAGTCATTTGCAAAAATAATAATAAATAAATAATAAATCTTTATTGAACAAATACCTTACATTATTTTGCTTAATATTTAGCTCGTGTTACACAATTTTTGAAAGTCGTACTAATTTATTAAACCCTGCCTCCTAAACTAGGATACCCTGTGTCTTAGGAGTCAGTGTTCTACTGCCGCTTGGACATTTATCTTACTCTTATCAAGTAAACATTATTAATGCTAAATCAGCAGATTATACACGAAAAATTAAATATACAAAGAAAACAACGTAAACAAGAAAAAGAGGTGAATAAGAGGGTAAGCTGTGAGTGAGTGTGAGTTCGTGTGTGTGTGAGTGCATGTGTGTGTGTGTGTGCACGTGTGTGTGTGTGATAATGATAGTGGACTGTGGAGTGCTTAGCTAAATATATATATTTCCCCACTTATCCGTTGCCTTTCAACCTACAAGTGAGCCTACAACCTACATGTCCGATATAGATAAGAAAAGAAAAATAGGCAGTCATGGAGACCGCCGACCTGTGCTAAAGTAAAAACTTAACTTTTCACTTCAAAAATATCACACAAGTGCATTAAATAACTATCCACAACAAACAAAACCAGACAATACACTTCCTAACATAGAATTGACAAGGCAACAGCTTTCAATTAAAATAATATATGACCAGAAGTAAATTCCATACTAAATTTATTTTTCTGCTAACAAAAATGTCATACATACTCACGAACAAAGAATACATTGAAATCAAAAGTAAATCACCTTTCTAACAAGCTGGGGTCTCTCATAATAGACGTAATGACGATAATTGTGCAAGAGTATAATAAAACAGTGTAGTTTGAACAATGGCACTAGATAAATATATCTAGCGTGGAATACAATGAAATTGTATGTCACGTGAGTCAGTGAACGTGAGCCTTTTTAATTGAATTGAAAGAAAATGGAACTGGCTTCAGCAATCTAGAAACATGTTTAATGATATTTAAAGTTTTGTAGGTTTTTGGAACTCATCATAGGCAGAGAGAGAACCAGAAAAAGAGAGAATAATTTATCAGCGTCGTGGTACTTAGTGTTTCTTTAACAAAAGACCATGGTTTATGGTTTTTTTCTTTGACAAACTCAGACCCTTCTAAATTAATTAGGGTGAATTAAGAAGAACACTCTATTTTTTTGAACATTTTACTAGGAATTTCGCCTGTATCACGTGCGTGTGGTATAAACATAATTATGAGATTACTTATACACACACACACACACACTTTTACACCACAAATCATTCCGATTCGCATATCGCATAAGCTCAAGTTTGTTTATCTTGGGTTCACCTGCAGAGTATATTCATATGCAATCTGGGGGTGGCCTATGTCCAGCAGTGGACGTCTTTCGGCTGAAATGGTGATGATGATGATATGCAATTTAATAGTAAACGTTTCTTAATATTTTAAAAGGCAAAAACAAAAGTCAATTTAATTAAGATGTAAACACAAACAAAACATAATTCATTAACAATTTCATGGCACTAATTTTAGCGAAGCGAATTGGGAACAAATTTAATTTTAGAGCTTGATTGGCTCTAATTAAAGAAAAAGACAAAATAAAAGTGCGAGACAATGAAGTTTTAAACGGTACCACAACATAATTGCACTAAACATATTTAGAAGATCGTTCAGTGGATTTGATGATCAAAACCGTAATGATACTGTAGATAAATCTGTACGAATCAAGGGCCTTATTTTGACGTGATAGAGACACGAAGGTAGATTATATAGGTTGAAGAGCACTATCCCTTTTTCAAAACGGAATCATGATGGTGTTGGCACTTCGTAGTACGGCCGCAAATATAATATAGATACTGTTTGAACAGATAAATTATGATTTTGTAGAAAGTAGGCGGCATGCTGTGGGTGCTTATCTACTATTCTTGCATTGTTGAAATCCAGTGCTATTATTCCATTAATCACAAACATATGACAGAAGAATACCTCCCACAATCCTTGTATTACAAAACTACCCACATACGCACCATCTTATCTGTTTAGTGTAGGTCTTTCCTCGTTGCTAACTAATATATGTAGTATATCATATTTCAAAACTCTATCTCGACGAACCAAATATGTGTGAATTATACAATTATAAACAAATTTAATTTATATTATAGTTACATTTAGTTATAGTTAATGTCTCAGATCATATAACAGTAGCTTAAACATATATACTCGCCAATCCACCTTTAGTAAGCGCAGCTAGTGAATATTGCTCGTGCCTCTGCCTTCTCTGTATGAGATGAGGCCTTTGCCCTGCAGAGGAACAGTTTCAGTCTGGTATTATTTATCTTGGTTTGATTGTGCTTGTTAGTATTTCATCATTGGCATCAACTTCGGCACCCTTAGTCAGTCGTAAATTTTTCATGTGTTATGTAGCCATCATCTTCTTTGCTATTTCATCCATTATTAAACCTGGCAACCTATATATACCTCTAATTACTGCTAAAATGAGGCATCACCCAAAGAGATCAACATCAAAATTATATACTACGAGACCTAAGGTATCTGAAATTCTGAATTGTGGTAAAAAATCTAATTAATGGCATTATGGCACACATCACATCATCAGCCTATTAATGTTCCCACTCCTGGGATGCAGGCCTCCTCTCTGTGAGAGGGAATGGGCCGTTATCCACCACGCGAGCCCAGTGCGGGTTGGTGGATGTCACATGTTTTCGAATTTTAGGTTCTAGGACATGCCGGTTCACGATGTTTTCCTTCACCGTTTTGAGAGCAGTGGTGATGAAATAATTTACACAAAGCAAAGCGCCTGCCTGGGATCGAACCCACAACTTGTAAGTCGCGGCCGATACCATTGGGCCACCACTGCCCTAATCAATGGCACACGCTCAAGAAATCAATTTGTACATGATATTGCTATAAAAACTGAGTCATCTCTTCATAGTACAAACTCTACATTAAAAATCATTTTCTTATTGTGTCCTCTTTAATTGCTATTGTTATGACTATCTTTGACATTTTATATCATGTAATAACACTCCTTCTGCTACATTAGAAGACTCTAGTTTTAATTTTGCCATAACATGATTTAGTTCTTCGAAGCTTAAATGAGTATCTACCTAACATATCAGTTGATTGTTCGATGTAAAACCAAATCATCGAGATATGACAGGAGTTACAAAAGACAAAGTAACATACATACATACATGTAAGTATGAATTAAAGTGCATTTTGTCGAACTTTTCCCCGATTCATAAGGTGTTGAAAATGATTGTGCAACGACGCGTAAATAAATCTGAAATTGATTGAGAACTCATGGGACATCGCAAACACAACATTTTTTAAACGTTAACATTGGGTCATTTTGAAACTTGTTGTGTGCCACTAAGATTGTGCTAAATAAATTTATTTTATTTCTTGTTATTGCCCCATTCTCTTCTTGTAGCATTTCCTATCACATTAAAAGACGTCCACTTTCCACATAAGTAAATTAATTACAGTAATATGTTTGTAAAGGTTACATTACAAGTCTATTGCGGTAAGAATCGCGTGTCTCGACGCATTGATAATCATCTTTAATTTGTTCTGGTTATCCTTTCAAATTAATTACAGTTTTTACAGCAATTTTTCTCTCTTATCTTATTTTTTTACGTGTTTATAATCCTTTGATCTGACGCATGGGTTAACTTTTCCATTCACGAGACAATAATTATATGTTTTACTAGCGGACGCCTCCCGGTTTCACCCGCGTAGTTCCCGTTTCCGTGGGAATACATGGATAAAAAGTAGCTTATGTCACCCGGGGATAGTGTAGCTTCCCAACGGTGAAAGTATTTTTGAAATCGGTCCAGTAATTTTTAAGTTTATATGTTACATACAAAAATTCAAATCTTTCCTCTTTATAATATTATCATAGAAGAATATCATCAGTCTCTCTATCTATATTCTAGACTATAGTCTAAAGTGATCCTATAAGAGCTGAACCAATATAATTATGACGTGATAGGAGTTGAAAATAAAGAAAATCTGGTTTACATTATCACTGAACACATCTTTTATATGCAGTTTATGCATAAAATAATAAGACCTATGAATATGTTCCTATGCAAAATATGTTCTGTAAGGGGAGTGCTGACCGGTTGGTTAATATACATACTCATAAGTATATTATTATTCTCATTTTTAGGGTTCCGTACCTCGAAAGGAAGAAACGGAACCCTTAAAGGATCACTTTGTTGTCCGTCCGTCTGTCTGTCTGTCAAGACCCTTTTTCTCAGAAACGTGTGGAGGTATCGAGCTGTAATTTATATCAAATACTCAGTTCTACTGTCCCTTAAAGCTGTGAAAAAATCTAACTTCTAAGCCAACGCAATCAAAATATACAGCCGTTTATGCCGCAAATTTTCGACACTCGCAAGGGTATCAAAACCTACAGGGTACTTCCCGTGAACTCAGAATCTTGAAATTTGGTACAAAGCAACGTCTTATAGCACAGATAAAGAAAAAATTGCGAAATCCAAAATAGTTTTTAATAATTTTAAACTTACAACCCCTTTGCTCATGAACGCGTAGAGGTATTAAATTGAAATTCATATCAAATACTTAGGTCTATTATACCTTTAAGCTGAGGTTTGTACGGAAACCTCGGTGCGCGAGTCCGACTCGCACTTGGCCGGTTTTTTTTATAAAAAAATGGCCTTAATGCGAAGTATTTTTCCTCAAAATACAAATACTAAAACCATCTCAAAATATCGATTTCATTTTTGAATGATTATTTTGAATCCAATTAGGTCATACAGGAAAAATATTTGGGTATGGCAATAAATTTTATTTAAAGGATCTTATTACTAAAAAAATCCTCAGAATTGTTTTATATGGTCGAATAACGGTACACCATGGTTCAAAAACCTTATGATAATATTTTTTGACGTTAACGGATAAAATTTATATACTCGTATTATATCAATCCGTAAACAGCGAATAAAAATACATAACATAAACGGGTTTCTGGTTCAGTGACCTAATGATCAGGCAATAATTTTCAAAGATTTGGACATAATTTTCTCAGTATTCGTTGTGAGTTTGTTGTGGTAACACCTGTTTTATCTGCTACGGTATGTATTCTTTAAATCTCTTGTGTCTTTTCTAAGGTAAATGAATTTATTGATCTAAAGCTTGAAAATTTAAGTTTTTAATGTTGTCGTTTCGTAAAGTTTAACATTGCTGGGAAAAGCTCTGCCTTAAAATTAATCGTTTGCTACATTTTCCACAGCTGTAGTTTCTGATTTTCCTGAAAATTATATGCCGCAAAGTTTAGGATCTCTCCTCATAGTTGTCTGAGTTAGGTATTATTATAAGAAAAAAAAAAAAATTTGTACATTTTTTATAAGTAGAGTGTATATGAGTATCCTTGTCGATAAGGTAACGCGTGCCCTATATGAGTCGCCAGTCCAACCTCAACCTGTGGCCATTGTAATATTTGTAAGAATTTCCCTTGACCTGAACCGCATTCATTTTAATTTTCTTAATCATCACCTGTAGACCTTAATTCTATAATGACGGATCTGTGTCGACACTAGATATTACATAATGATACCACTGATGATCCGCACTCGGTAACTACTAATTGTCTTGTGATGACATGATAGGATAGGATAGCATAGATGGACCCCCTTTTTACCCGACTACCGAAGAAGGGCAATGTGTTTTTCAGTCTATATATATATGTATAGTCCTCGCCAAACTTCTTGGCCACCCTGAAGTTGGTTTACCGGATGCGCGAGGCACGAAACGGTGCTGTTTTTGTATGAAATTTTCTATTGCGCAGTCATTGTAGCCAACTTCAGGGCGGCCAAGAAGTTTGGCGAGAACTGTATGTATGTATGTTTGTTGCTATGTGGCGTTCTAGAGACCAAACGCGTTGGCCGATTTTAATGAAATTAGAAAAATGGCGGCTTTATTGTGAGGGCCCATATTTTTTTTTCTAAACCCATCGCGAGGCGTATCAAAATTAAGTGCTTTAAGTGGTGATTTAAAAAAAAAAATAACACTTATATGTTCAAATGTACCTAATTAAAAAGAAAATGTTAACTAAAAAGTTACAAATAAAAAAAGTTTATTCAAAAATCAAAAAACCCGACCGCTTATGAATCGAAGTAAAAACACGTAAACAAGAAGAAAATCATGTTGTGCAGTCGTAGGATGGTATGGTTTTGGTCAGCCAGCTTGCGAATATGTCTCCGACTGCACAGCATGATTTTCTTCATGTTTACGTCTTTTTAGTTCGCTTCTTAAGCAGTCGGGTTTTATGATTTTCGAATAAACTCATCAGTTGTGCGTGCAGTCCTCGTCTATGTGAGAGGGAATGGGCCGTAATCTGCCACGCAGGCCCAGTGCGGGTTGGTGGATGTCACATTTCTTCGTCCTCACGATGTTTTCCTTCACCGTTTTGAGAGCAGTGGTGATGAAATAACACAAACTAAAGCGCCTACCAGTGTTCGAACCCACGATCTGAAACTTGTAAGTCGCGACCATTACCACTGGGCCACACTGCTCTCTAGGTGACATGATAAGAACAAGTTCTTACGCCCATAATATTGTGACCTTTATGTGGGTCGTGTGGGTGGCACTCAGCTGAATCCGGTAAGACTGGAAGCCGACCCCAATATAGTTGGGAAAAGGCTAGGCAGATGATGATGGTGCGGGTCGTGTGGGGTATTAATAGGTGTGCCTTTTAGTATAATATGATACCAGTTATTAAAGGATATGATATAAAAATGATGGTCAAAGATCATCTTATCTGTTTCTTTAGCCAAATAGCTTACCTTGTTTCACTTTAAAGAGTACCGCATGCATCTGCGAAGCTTCTCTGGTATTATCACAGGATTTTAGGTGTTACTGATACATCATTCATAGCAAATCACTTACTATAAGATGAACTGCTTGCTTGATTGCCATTCAATGACATGGAAAAATTAACACCTTGTTATTTCTCAATTTTAGTATATTCCTAGCGTCGATTCGGTTTCACTTGATTCAGAGTTTCTTACCGAATTTGTGGCTTTTAACCCGTCTCTAGATTGTAAGTGTTTTGATTCAAACTAATCTCGAAAAATATAACAGGTTTAGATGATTCTAATAATTTCTCACGGCTGTTGATCCTAAATTGCAAAATTATTGAAAGTAATCGGCATACATGTGCATAATTCGTAAAGATATAAAGCGAAAGGTATTTGCAACCATTTTCAAATGAGTATTCATTTAGGAAATATTATCTATTACTAAAGCGAAATTACGATATGCACTATAAAAACAGAATTATTGCACTTCGTTAAATACTAATTAACGTCTAAACTCTTAATGTAATTGTTATTGTAAATGATTGATATCAACATGAATTATTATGATAACATGTGCATTTTATTGCACTTGTTATAATAACAAATAAATAAAGTAATTTGAGACCAGATGCATTATTAATTATAACAAGATACGAGTTTGTGAGCAGTGGTGGCCCAGTGGTATCAGCCGCGACTTACAAGTTGTAGGTCGTGGGATCGAGCCCAGGTAGGCGCTTTACTTTGTGTAAATTATTTCATCACCACTGCTCTCAAAACGGTGAAGGAAAACATCGTGAGGAAACCGGCACGTCCTAGAACATCCACCAACCCGCAATGGGCCCGCGTGGTGAATTACGGCCCATTCCCTCTCACAGAGAGGAGGCCTGTGTCGCAGCAGTGGGAACGTTAATAGGCTGATGATGATGATGATGATGACGAGTTTGTACTTCCTATGCAGTGTGCATAAGATTTGAAAATAAAGCTGGGTTTCCACTATTTTCGACCGCCAACTACAGCAAGCATTGAGAAGATTTGTTATGACTTATATGATCGCGTTTGACCACTATCTCATCTGATGGTAAGCGATGCTGTGCTCGACGATGGAGCACGCTTAACTAGAAGTGACTTATGTAAGAATCCCCAGGCTATAGTTAGAGCGTAAACAGCGAGTTCCGAGCTTAAGGTTACACTAGTCGAAAATTCTTCCATACAAACGTAGTCTAGGGATTATTCCACTGTTTGACGATGTACGTTCAAAATAAAAAGCGATATCAATTTGTCTCATCATTATCTAGCCCTGTATGGAAATAAGTAAAAAAAGAAAATATTTGAAAGTTATGAGCGTCGAAAGTTCCACATTTTGACACTAATTTTAACGCATTTTTGGGCGCGAATAAATACCAAAAGAAGACGGAAAATTGCAAAACGGCCTCCATACAGAGATAGATTAGTAGTTCAACGATGCAAATAGTTTTATTTTGAACAGATAGGTTTAGTCGTTTTTTCATGATATCCAAACTCCCAAAGGACTGTTCATAAAATTTCGCGCGCTCGGTTTCGTCCTAAATCATTATCCACTTCGCTACAAATTTGCAAATGTGTGTATTCGTACGCGAACTAACTTCCTACTGCTCATCACAGCATCTATCTCTTCCGCACGTGTTGTCAGTTGATTTAAAATGCATTTTAACCCCGCGCACATAATAGTTCGTGCCGTTGACTAGTGTACCCTTAAGATACGCAAGAATAAATATAAACATTGTAGTAAAAACTGATTTGTTTTGTTACAGATAACTCACGCTGCAAGGACAGAAGCGAACCTTCATCGCACCGACCTTCTCCCGTGATAACCTATACGGATGAAATGTCACTCTACAACTGACATTTAGACGAACCACGCGTTTATTTTGCGGCAATTTTTAGTTCGTTACAAAATTTTTAATTCGGAAAGTGAAAAGCTATGCGGACAAGTTCCGAAGTTAGATAGTATTTGTTTTTAAAGGTTTGTTTGGTTCGTGTGATGGCGTCGTGGAAGTCTGTAGGTTTGTGGACAGTGTGTGTGGTGTTATGCTTGCTGGGCAAGATCTCGGGGCTGGACAATGGGCTCGCGTTGACGCCACCGATGGGATGGCTCGCGTGGGAAAGATTTAGATGTAACACCGACTGCAAAAATGATCCTGATAATTGTATTAGGTAAGTTTTATTATGTATCAATAATTTTTTAGCTATGGATACATTAAATTCGGCACATATTATAAAATTTTAGGTTTGAAATATTTTTATCTATACTTATAATATTATAAAGATAAAAGATTTTTTTGTTTGTTTGTTTGTACCGAATAGGCTCCGAAACTACTGAACCGATTTGAAAAATTCTTTCACCAATAGAAAGCTACATTATTCCTGAGTGACATAGGCTATTTTGTAATCCCGAAAATGGGTCCAATGGGGTGGTCCACGGGAGCGAAGCCGCGGGCAACAGCTAGTTAAGAATAACAATAAAATACATTAATTCAATTACATGAAAGAATAATAATTAAACAAAAATCAGTTATTTGTGAGATTTTTACAGAAACTAGAAAACATCATTTAATTTTGAGAGTAGATGATTTTTTTTTCAGTAAAAAAACTTTTTAAACAAGCTTTTTAGCTTACTGTGCATTGTCATCCAAACCAATCGGGTAAGCAATTTCAGCTCAATTGGTTGGAGATGACTGTTTTAAACAGCAGTTGCAGGATTTGACCCAAACAACAACGCAAGTTAAATAAAAACTTGTAAAAATACAAACAATATTAGTTTGATACACTGGTACAAATATAAAAGTTTTCATACAACACTGACAAATGGCTTGAAACTATAGTAAGGAATGTGATTTTTTTTAATAGGAAGGGTTAGAATTGCTTTTCAAAAATGTTCATGATCATTACTATTCTAAACCAAAATAGCTGTTTTGAAAATATTTCTGCCAAAATAATACGAAATTCGCAAACAACGCATCGCTGTGAACATATTTAAACGAGTATATACATATCTTTTCAATAATTTTGACGCCTACTTTGTCAAAGTTTCGAGATGTAAATAAATTCTTGCTAAAATTATTTCTTCCCTTTTACTCATGTTGATGCTAAACTTATCAGTTGCAACCAACAACAACCTTGAACCTTTCAGGAAGTAATTTCTTACTTTACAGACAGATAAATAGAATCAATAACATAAATAACTAATGTAAATTCTAGTATGTAGAATTACTAGTACTGAAATCCATACTTCTTAATATAAATGCGAAAGTAAGTCTGTCTGTCTGTTACCTTTCACGCAAAAGCCGCTAAACCGATTTAGATGAAATTGGTTTAGAAACCATGAGAAGGACATAGGATAGCTTTTATCATGGAAATTATCCTTAAAGGGGTGGAAGTTTGTATGTCAAACCAGTAATTTCTCAAGTACGGCGGTCCACACACCTACAATATTATTGCGAAATACTAATGCTTTGCAGATAAAGTCGCGGGTAAAAGCTAGTAGTTTATAGTTTCCTTAACAACGGTTTAATAACGGATACAACAATGTATTTGAATAATGTTTTCCTCCAGCGATTTATTGATACACTTTCCTTCCCGAGAGTTGACTGTTATTATTTTATGCTGCCAATATAACTTGGAAATATTATGGTGTGCTACTATGAATGGATATCCTAAGAGTAACCCAATGTAAGACTCATTCCATTCAACAGTAAATTTATTAGAAATGGATGACGATGAAGATTTACAAATAAATTTTTCATTGTTAATTTTATCATTATAATACACTCCGAGATTGTATAAGTATTACTCTGCTGTTAAAAATGTTTACAAACATTTTATAAAACTAACACGTTTGCTAACAAATGTTAGGAATTGTTACATTATGTTAGGAATTGTTAGAGGTTTTGAGTGATCCTACACTGATGGAAAATGTTTACCGGTTCGCAGTTTAGATTTACGTTCCGAGGCGTCTGTTTTTATTTGTTACAATTCGTTAGCTAACAATTTTGTGTTTCCTAACATTAACATGAAGACATTTTCTTTACATTGTGATTAAATGTTTGTTTAAAAAATGTTTACTAATGTTTGTAAACATTTTTAACACCAGTGTGGGAGCACCATAAGGTATAGCTTCGCCACTGCATGAATTGATATTATGAACTTCACCTGGAACTTTCTGAATAAACATTGAGCTTGACTTTGGTAGTGTTTGAATTTGAAAGTTTCACCGCAAGGACGTGCTTCCAATCTATGACCAAGATCTTATTGTTTCAATTGCAGGTCTTAAGTACTCTACCGCATGTAACAACCTTTTTTATCATTGATAGGCTCGCGCTTGACCACTATCTCATCTGATGGTAAGCAATGGTCCCCGAGAGAAAGATAGAAAGACCCTGAGGTTGTAGCTATCGGGAAACACAGACTCCGGCAGGGAATTCCACTCCTTAGCTATACGCATAATGAAAGTATTTTCAAACCGCATGAGCACTGGAGTTTTGTTTTTTCTGAAATGTTCACGATATTTGTTTCACTTCGCAAATCACCAGGTAACTCCCTAGCCTCTAGTAGACGCTAAAAAAAGCTGCAGTGCGTTTTCGACCTTATAATTCACAACAATTGTGTTGCAATTCGAATTCAAACAGTTTGCCAATCAAATCAATGTGCCTGGGCGTGGGCTGGGCCTTTTTCCAACTATGTTGGATTGGCTTCTAATCGGTTGGTTTTACATGAATCGACTCTCTTTCTGACCTCCACAATCCAGTAACTGGGTAACACGATACCCACGCACGACTGATGATGGTGTCAGATTTCCTGGTTTCTGACTTACTTGTCAATCTGTGAACCCATTTTATGATAGCCGTAATTTATCCGCAGTGACCGTCTATTCCGGACAATGACGGACATCCTGGTGAACGAAGGATACGCGTCCGTCGGCTACGAGTACATCAACGTGGACGACTGCTGGCCCGAAAGGGAAAGAGACGCGCGCGGCCGCCTCGTGCCGGATCGGGAACGGTTTCCCTACGGCATGAAGAGCTTGGCTGATTATGTGAGTATTGCTTGCTTTTCATTTTTGATGATAGAAATTTTTATATTAATGTGACAAGAAACACGTGAAAGCTTTGTTCCCCCTTTTAAGGATAAAACTTTGTTCCTCTTTTAAGGATATTGCACGATTGAAGGAGTGTATCATTTGGGATAGTTAAAGTTGATAGGTAAGTGCAGAAAAAAAATTATGAGTGTAATAGTCTGTGTAAACATGCCAAAACGGTCCAATTTGTATGTATGTAATTTATGGAGGAACTCGTGGCTAAAGAGGAGCTCTTGGATAAATAATAACAGCCGCAAAGGTCGATCATCAAGGTTAAGCAACGCTTGACGAGCTCGGTCCTTGGATGGGTGACCATTTCATCATACCGAGTTTCCTCCGTGCCTCGGTAAGCACGTTAAGCCGTTGGTTCCGGCTGTCATTTAAAGATCTTTGACAGTCGTTACGGGTAGTCAGTAGCTTGAGTTCTGACACCAGTCTTGCCAAGGGGTACCGTGTTACCAAGTTACTGGGTTGTGGAGGTCAGATAGGCAGACGCTCCATGTAAAACACTGGTACTTAGCTGAATCCGGTAAGACTGGAAGCCGACCCCAATATAGTTTGGAAAAAGGCTAGGCAGATGATTGTATGTATGTAATTTGTTCTTGTTTGTGACCAACATTCCCACTCAACTCTTGTTTTAAGCACCATACTTTAACAACATGAGTGGTTGTTTGATAGATCGTGACGCTTGGCTTTACGTTAATCGTTGTAGGTCCTATTGTTACTCAGTTAGAACTTTGGGCGTAGGTAGAAAGGACACCAGACAACAACAGTGCCTTATTAAACCGACTTGTTGGTAACTGTCTTGAAAGATTGATTTATCAATTTAATATTCGATTTATTTCCGACAACTCTGTTTTACTCAAGTGATAACAGTTGTAAGAGAAAGTAGGAAAGATTTATGGATTCAAAGAACCTGCCAAATACTTTCCATTGCATTTATTTGCCTTTATAATCATTCTAATTGCTTGTAGCTGTTTTAGGAGAATATTCAAAAGTAAAATGAAGAATTTAAATACTAAAATTGCTTAAGTTTGCAATTTTATACGATGTGCACCAAATACTATATAAATACTAAATACCTACTAATATTTCTAAAGTTTGCAATTTTATACAATCAGCATTAAATACCATTTAAATACTAAATACCTACTAATATTTCTAAATTTTGCAATTTTATACGATCAGCGCCAAATACCATTTAAATATTAAATAGCTACTAATATTTCTAAAGTTTGCAATTTTATACAATCAGCTTTAAATACCATTTAAATACTAAATACCTACTAATATTTCTTAAGTTTGCAATTTTATACAATCAGCTTTAAATACCATTTAAATACTAAATACCTACTAATATTTCTAAAGTTTGCAGTTTTATACAATCAGCATTAAATACCATTTAAATACTAAATAGTTACTATTATTTCTAAAGTTTGCAATTTTATACTATAGGCACCAAATACTCTCTCGTAAAAAGGTGCGCAGATTGGAAGATTTAGGGTTTGCAGAACACTAAATAAATTAGTGTTTCTTAAATCTTTATTCAGGAGCTTTGTCACAATACTGACAATTGGTCCGGTCGGTATCTGAATTCAGAATTTGGTTTTTCTTTTTATGACAAAATTTGTTAGGTTTTCAGGCGAATGTAAAGTATGGCAAAGATTCAGAAACCGGCAGCCAAATTGCGCAAGTGAATTCGGCAAGGCGAAGGGTTTGACCGCCATCAATCTCGACCAATCACATGCGAGATGAATGACGCGATCTGGATTTCCGCCTGTGTGATTGATGGCCGTTAAACCGTTTGCGATGCCGTATTTACATACGCAATAAGGCTGCGGCCATAAGTCATTCTTTTATAGCCAAATTATGAATCGCGCCACTATACCCAAATTATGTACTTGAGTAGGTCCTTAGAATGATTGTGATATCTATACTTATATATATATTATTAATATTATAAAGCTGAAAAGTTTGTTTGCTTGTTTGAACGCGCTAATCTCAGGAACTACTGGTTGGAATTGAAAAATTCTTTTTGTGTTGGATAGTCCATTTATCGAGGAAGGTTATAGGCTTTTAACATCACGCTATGACCAATAGGAGCGGAGCATAAATGAAAAATGTTGCAAAAACGAGAGAGAGCTTCCGTTGCGTGCGCTGCGTAAACGGTTAAAGTTACGTAACCAGTTGACGGGAGCGAAGCCGCGGGGGACAGCTAGTGTTTTATTAATTGTTTTACCCTTGTCCAACATTGGCTTAGAAACAACTACTTTGAAATTGCAAGAAACATTTACAAAGTTACCTCTAATAGCCTGCTTTTACATGTCTGTGATGAATTTAATTTATTAAAGTCTTACGGCAATAGATGCGGAAACTCGCGAAAATTACCATTTTATGTATTAACGTGTTATTAATTATGTTAATTGATACCTACTATTGCATGATTGCATTGGATTTATAACGGATTAGTCAACTGCTGTAATAGATTGTGACCGAGTGAATATTATGAGTTGAATGCAATTCGTGATATAAGATACAGATGTACCTAATATAGCAATTGTATAGCAGTTGCATTTACAGTTTAGTATTTATGCCATGTGATGTACCTACGCGCGCTTGTGATTTCAAATTCAAATTCAAAAACTTTATTTCGAGCGAAGACTCATATAGGGTTAGTAACAATATGCATTAAAACTAAGCATTAGTAAACAACACGATATGGTGAAACATGTAACTGACAGCAGTGAATTATATACGGACAGTCTGTCAGCAATCATTTTCAGAACCCTGTTAGGGCTGTCCATAACTCGGGCCACCATTGATGTTGCGCGCTTGCGCATTACAACGTCAATCGCCGTCGATTTACAACGTCTATAATTATTAGGTTTAGGAATCCCGATCGTAGGTACTAGATTTGCTAATGAAGACGATTATCAGTCAAAGTGACACTTTCTGGTCTATACATCGCCAAATCTCAATGCTCATCCTTAAGGCCCTTGAAATTTGCCGTAAAACGGTAACTTTCCATGGATGCTCCTTAGTAACGGCTGGGCTAAAAGGTTTGAAAAATAATATATATTATTGACTCATAAACATTTGAAACATGGCGTTTTCGTATGACTAATAAATTGGTTTAAAAAACATTTTTTTTTGCATACTCCTCCAAAACAACATGCTTTTTTTCGAAAAACTGGCCAAGTGCGAGTCGGACTCGCGCACGAAGGGTTCCATACCATTGTCGTAAAAAACGGCAAAAAATCACATTGGTTGTATGGGAGCCCCACTTAAATAATTATTTATTCTATTTTTAGTATTTGTTGTCATAGCGGCAACAGAAATACATCACCTGTGAAAATTTCAACTGTCTAGCTATCACGGTTCATGAGATACACCCTGGTGACAGACGGACAGACAGACAGACAGGGCGGACCGCGGAGTCTTAGTAATAGGGTTCCGTTTTTACCCTTTGGGTACGGAACCCTAAAAAAGAGCTTCACGAAATTGTACCATGCTCAATTTTATATTTAATCACACTTCTACGGCATTAGAAATGATTTTAATTCAAACTTTGCTTCCGTGCGCGTAATAACATTGAATAGCTACATTTAAGGTTACACTAGTCGATCATTCTTCCATACAAACGTAGTCTGGCGTTCAAAATAAAAAATTATATCAATTTGTCGCATCATTAAGGTTACACTAGTCGACGGCACGAACTATTTTGTGTGCGGGGTTAAAATGCATTTTATATCAACGGACGGAAGAGATAGATGCTATGATGAGCAGTAGGAAGCTAGTTCGCGTACGAATACACACTTTTGCAAATTTGTAGCGAAATGGACAATGATTTAGGACGAAACCTAGCGCGCGAAATTTTATAATAAGACCTTTGGGAGTCTGGATATCATGAAAAAACGACTAAACGTATCTGTTCCAAGTTAAATTATTTGCGTTGTTGAACTACTAATCTATCCCTGTATGATGGCCGTTTTTCAATTTTCCCTCTTCTTATGGCATTTAATTGCGCCCAAAAATGCGTTAAAATTAGTGTCTTAATGTGGAACTTTCGACACTCATAACTTTCAAATATTTTCTTTTTTTACTTTTTTGTTTCCATACTAGACAAATTGATATCACTTTTTATTTTGAACGTACATTGTCAAACAGTGGAATAATCCCTAGACTACGTTTGTATGGAAGAATTTTCGACTAGTGTACCCTTAGGACCATACTCGCCAGTGGCGCCAACTAGTCAGCACAAAAACGAAAGCCCTCATTGGGGTAATGATGATCGAACCAATAAGTATCTTAGAAACTAGTATATAAGCCGTATGTAAGAACTTGGAGCCTTTTCCTAACATTTGCATAACATGCAGTCTACTAAGTTTTCGTAACCTGAACGAGATTTGTGTTAGCCAACTGCAACTGCTGTAGACTTGTATAGATCCATAATATCGGGCGTCGTAATCAACGCTAATAAATCACTGTTTACCAATGTTATTCAATATTTGGCGTTGGGAATATCAACACTAATGAAACAGAAGGTGTAGTTTTGTAAGTGATGATATTTCTGTGAATTTTGATAAATATTTTGGTTGTCTTTTCTTGGGACATAGTTTGTCTGTGTCATCAATGTCCTTATTAGTAGTATCGTGTACAATCGCGGCATCAATAGGTTAAACATTTTTAATATAATTTTCTTTGCCAGATCGCGGAAACTTGTTCATTTTCTACTATGCAACTGCAAGCATGTAGGGGTTACATTTGCATAGACGCAAAATATGTAGGGCGTTGGTCCTTAATCTTTTCATTTCAAGACTGTACCAACCTTCATGATAAAGGAAAGCCTAGCTTTGATGCTCCATATTCATTCCAATATCGCAACAGTTAGGTACCTAAGTGTTTCTTCAAACGAAACGCGTAAGAAAATCGATATTATCACCTTATTGTCGTAATTCGTCCACTTACACATCATCGACTACAAATCGATGTTCAACCGATATTCGAATCAAATTGTACCGAGAATTCTAAGTAGCTATGAGCCACAATTTTTCCTAGAACGGAGACAGTACAGACTCCAAAGCTGTATGTTTTTTGTGAATCGGTTTCTGCACGCGCGTCGATGCAGTCCGAAGACTCGTTGAACCATTAGAATTACTTAACGTAGTGTTATTATGCTTCTGAGTGATTTACCGACGCGTTCGATATAGATGCAATCACGAATGCAGCTAAAAGAATTAAAAATGGCGGCAAGTCTCTGATGATCTCCTGACAAAAAATTCTGGTTGTCTCTTGATTGGTAAATTAAACTAACAAAACCCTATGTTGGCATGGTAGCCGACAATAGATTTAATTGTGAATGTTGTTTTGTTTTAATAGCCAGGCGTCTAACTCTTCGTAAAAAAATAAGCTTTTTGCATTGCTGAAGAAAAAAAATTCTTGCGCTTGCTTGTTATTTTGTCCATCGCTTTTAAATACATCAGAGTAATAATAGACTGAGTAGTCTCGATAAAGAAAATAGACAGTAAAATGAGCTTTTCGACTTAGACTCAAAAGTCAAATATATTTATTCAACTAGGCCAATAAGCGACACTTTGAAAGTCAAACAAAAATTTAAATTTTCAAGTAATAAAAGTTGATTCTACCGTGCATTCGGAAAAGTAGCTTGTTATGGAGAAGAATGCACAAGAAACTCCATTCGTTTTTCAGAGCAGTCTATCTCGTAGCATGTAACTGCAATGAGATCACTCTAGCTCAGGTTTGGTATTCAACCCGAATCTCTTCAAAGTTAAGAGTGAACAGGTTTCTTCTGGGTAAGCTCACTCCATCGTCGACTCTGTCTCTGTCATCTCTGACCTAGACTAGAGTCAAGAGCAAACCCATCAGAAATTAAAAAAAAAAAATCTGCTCAACCAATCTTATTTTGACAGAGAGGCTTTGCAGCTTCTAATGGTAAATTCCAACATCATAATAAATGAAGGGATATTTTTATAGTAGTACCCCGACAAAAAATCTACATTTGCAAATCTCTGGTACAAAAAAAATTCCCACCCAGCTGTAGATAGAGATTTAAGTTGTAGAAATCCTGACTGGATCAAAAATCTTCAAGCTTTCCATTTATTCCACTGTCGTGGACGAAGCTTTGTGCATGACAAACGTAAAGTTGACCAACCATTGAAAGTGATCAACTATCGAAAGTGTTCGTCTAGCAGAATGTTAACGCCACATTAGAAGTCAGTCCCTTCATTACTCGTAAAACAAAACACGCGCAGAATTTCGTCAGTAATACAAAAGCGTTAGTAGACGATTACCTAACAACTTCAAATAGTACTGACTCAGTTTTTATACTGGCTGTATAGACAAGCAGGCATTGTGTTGTTGGATACTCTGTGGCTGCGAAATTTTCATTGAACGTTTGTTTATTGTTTGGGCCACTCTCACGGCGATCGTTGTAGAAACTAAAGATGTACCATTTACAAGGTATTGGCTGACTTTTTATATTTATTGGAAAAGCTGTTAGATGCTTTTTGCAGCTTAATTATTGAATTCGTACGTTCTTTTAGTTAGAAGTAAGGACAAACTAAGTACAATCATCGCTTTTATCGAGGAGGTAAATTTCAAATCGGATTTATTTTTTCATTTTCACTTTTTTTCTGTGCGCAAGTTTTTCTTGGAATGTGGATTTTCACTTACATTATCCATGCCATATCTTATAATTATTGTTGGATGATCAGACTTTAATCCGTTTGAATACCGAGATAACCTTTCATTGAATAATAAGAGTCTGATTCATTTTCAATTATTTTATGTGACCAGTGTCATATAAAATAATTGAAAATGAATCAGACTTTTTTGAGTAGTTTTAAAATGTTACCAGCTTTTTATTTCACTATAAAAACACGTATAACCACAACATAATTGAAACTTGTAAAAAAGTTTGTAAATTATGATCGTTATTATATCGTGCCATCGACTGCTTCTCGTCCGAAGAAATCTCAATGTCAGGAGTCAAAATATCATCATCGTAATTGACATTTTGATTTGATATTACATACACACTCGTAGGTATACTTAGGTATCATTCAATTTGTGGATATGATTCATAAGTTTGTTTCTTGTTTGTACAATTGATTGCAGCTTGCAAAAAATTAAAGGACTAAATCAATGCTATGAAGAGGTAATACAGGGCGAGTTTTTCAAGTGGGCGTGGATGGTCAAATCCGACACTATGCGAAATAGCAAAAAACACTCAAAGGAGTCTCGGGGCCGATTTTAATGAAAATTAAAACTGCACCATTCGATTTTTGAAAAATCAATATTTCTGGCCAGGAATCGAACACATTGATTTTGGAAAAATAAACACATGCTTTATTATTACACTATCTAATACTATTATATTATATAAAGCTGGATTACCACTCACTCACTCACTGACTCATTGACATAATTGTTCTCCCAGATGGTGGAGGGGGAGGTGGGTATATTTTGACAGATTCGTAAACAAGTAACTCCCGTGAGTATGGGAAAAGTGCCAAACCTCCCCTTTTCCCCCCCCTTCCTCCCCCCATCTATCGTATCTCGGAAACTAAGGTACCCGTATTTTTTGTTTTTTACGGATTCATTTAGAGGAGGCTCGGAAAAGTAAAGACCATTTTTCAAAGTTGACCCCCTCGCCCCCCTTCTCCCCCCCTTTAAGCGGATCTCGGCAGTTGAGAGACTTGGAACAATTCTTTTTACAGATTCATATAAAGGGGCAATGCTATAGTCACAAACAAACCATTTTTCAAAGTTGACCCCCTTGCCCCCCTTCTCCCCCCTCCCCCCCCGTTTTGGCTAATCTATTTTTTTTGTTTTTTTTACGTAAGCGTTTAGAGGAGGCTCGGAAAAGTAAAAACCATTTTTCAAAGTTGACCCCTTCGCCCCCCTTCTCCCTCCCTTTAAGCAGATCTCGGAAGTTGAGAGACTTGGAACATTTCTTTTTTCAGATTCATATAAAGGGGCAATGCTTTAGTCACAAACAAACCATTTTTCAAAGTTGACCCCCTTGCACCCCATCTCCCCCTCCCCCCCCCCCCCCCGCCCCCCCGTTTTGGCGAATCGTTTTTTTCGTTTTTTTTACGGATTCAGCGTAGGGATCCCGAGTGCAGCGAACCTACGAGACCGAGTGCAGCGCAGGGGGGAGGTGGCTAGCGAAGCGAGCCGGCGACCTCCGTAGCGTAACGAAGGTTGAGTGGGTGAAGCGAAACTCAGTCCTTGGTGACGACAAGCAAACATTAGGGTTATGTTTTTTGGAACAAAGTTTAGGGTAGGTGTAGGGTAGGTGTAGGGTAGGTGTAGGGTAGGTGTAGGGTAGGTGTAGGGTAGGTGTAGGGTAGGTGTAGGGTAGGTGTAGGGTAGGTGTAGGGTAGGTGTAGGGTAGGTGTAGGGTAGGTGTAGGGTAGGTGTAGGGTAGGTGTAGGGTAGGTGTAGGGTAGGTGTAGGGTAGGTGTAGGGTAGGTGTAGGGTAGGTGTAGGGTAGGTGTAGGGTAGGTGTAGGGTAGGTGTAGGGTAGGTGTAGGGTAGGTGTAGGGTAGGTGTAGGGTAGGTGTAGGGTAGGTGTAGGGTAGGTGTAGGGTAGGTGTAGGGTAGGTGTAGGGTAGGTGTAGGGTAGGTGTAGGGTAGGTGTAGGGTAGGTGTAGGGTAGGTGTAGGGTAGGTGTAGGGTAGGTGTAGGGTAGGTGTAGGGTAGGTGTAGGGTAGGTGTAGGGTAGGTGTAGGGTAGGTGTAGGGTAGGTGTAGGGTAGGTGTAGGGTAGGTGTAGGGTAGGTGTAGGGTAGGTGTAGGGACAACAACACGCGAGCTGCTTGCAGCTCGCGCACCAAGCGAATACTAGTTATTTTATAACACTAAGGATCGAATACTAGGAAGTAATGACATTACAGATACGTCAAACTTATACAAAGAACTCTGCGAGGAATAGCTTATAGAGTCACTAAAAGTAATAAACTTCTTTATTTATAATGATTCATTACAAGTTTGACTTCCATAGTTTCTGATTCTATCTAATACCTTTAAACGAGCAATTCTTGTATATATGTAATGTATATATATAACCTGAATCTCGGAAACGGCTCCAACGATTTTCATGAAATTTTGTATGCAGGGGTTTCGGGGGGGCGATAAAGTGATCTAGCAAGGTTTCATTTTTAGAAAACGTCGTTTTGTCTATTTTCACCCGAGCAGAGCTCGGTTGCCCAGGTACTTTGTCCTTATAAGAGCAAGCCCCATGACCTGCATTTGTTGCACCATACCCATTTAGATCTCGTAGGTATTATATGTACGAGACGATAATAATAAATAGGTGCCACTTAGAACAGATTGAACATATTATTATAAATTCTTCATCTGCTATAATATGTTAGTTATTAAATCCACGGGGCAAGGTTCACCTGCATTGTAATATTACTGATGAGTATTATTCCAAGAAGCCTCAGGGGCTTTTGTTGAAGCCACGTGAATCGCTAGATGAATATGAATTACAAATAGATGATGTCCTAGAATAAATCTCGGATGCACGAGGCAAATACGACATGTTAGGTTACTCATATTACAAGTTAAGGGAATTATTTTCGTCGATGTAAGTTGTCAGTCTGGAGATTTTTAAGATAATTTAAGAATCCTTTTGGCTTGACGCGATTCGATTAATATCAAACCCATAAACGATTTTTACTAAGTGAAAATTCGAACGATTTGCACTTGAAATTTTCTTATGAAATTCTTGTACGATATTGCTTATCGACGCAATTTGTATTGCATCGATTAATTGAAACACAGGCCTTCATTTTCAACGCGACGAATGAAAAACACAAAAAAAACAGGACAAACCATAATTTCATTACAAAACATGCCATTGTTTTGTTTCATTTATGTTTTTTTGGTTGTTAGCATAATAAACATTACGCCTACTATTCAATTTTAATTGGTATGTTCGGTTTGTACAAGAAATAATGATCGCCAAAAAATTCAGCCTACAGCCAAAACATACGCAGTCTATTAATTTTAACCTTGGCAACAACGATTTCTAAATCATTCCGTAGTCATTGATTCAACAGTTTGTTTCTTCGTATTATTTTTAATTTGACATGTGACAAGCAATTTAAAATTAAGTCATCGCTGTCAAATGAAAGAACAGACCAATATATCTTACACTTGAATGACCATAAATCTTGTGACTTCTGCTTAATATATTTTTAATTTTAAACTTTTGGATGAACGAAACTGTCAGTTTATAGGATGACTTAACAATAAAATTGTTTTATTACCACACGCATATATATTTATTGTGAGTCAAATATGAAAAACTAGGCAATCCAACCACAGTTGATGTCCCAAAAAAACAAGAAAACGATGAAATAGACGCCAATAAAAAAGACAAAGCCTATATTGCTAAAAAAAGAGGGAAGATCACGGAAAGAGAAAAGCTTTTGTTTACTGTAAGAAGATATTGGCAAAAGAAATAAATATTCATAAGGATGTTGCCACTCAATTTACAGCTGGATGTACAAACATGATCGTTACTGATAATATCTCCGTTTATAAATGACGTCTAGTAGGCGTCGATAGGTTCTCATGGGAACTATAATAGTTCTCAAGTCCTTGATCCACGCCCACTTCTTCATATCCTCATTCGTGATTGTACATATTGAAATAGATTTATCTGATGCCATTACTAAATTATTCACAAACGTTATATTTTGCAATTAGTTCATGAGTATCAAACTAGACCTACATTATCATATGTCCTTATATGTTCTAGTTTAAAACGCTCAACTACATTCATATTTCTTAATATAACTAGTATACCCACAAAAGAGCATGTGGTTATTTTTGAATTAGTCATGTTATGACCTTCACGCTTTTGATCTAGTCATATATATCACTTTCAGATTTGAACTGATATATAGTTTAACTTCTCCTTGACGCACGGACTTAGCTTATCAAGTCTCACGTGTCATGTCGAACTTAACATCTTACTTACCTACTTAAATTCATGACAACAAGTGTAAATCCGCTACATGACAATTCGAGAACGTGTTTGCCAATTGACAAAGTGGATATAGAGTCACTTCTTCAAGTGATGTCTTATTTACTTAGAGACTTGTGGCAAAATTATATTTTTTACAACATTTTGCAATCACTTCCGTCAAAGCTTTTATTGCTTGTTTCAACGATAATTTTATTTATGTGAAGAAACTTAATGAAATCTTTGGAAACCATCAATTTATATGCTTGGAGTTACAGCATAACAACGAAATAAACTTTCACATTATTTTGTAATGCTATAAAGTATAGTCTTACTCAGCATTAGGATTTCAGCTTAATCATCATCATTAGCATCGTTGCTACCAAACATGGGCCCTCCTACTGCAATTCGCAACCGGTGGCGTTGGTTAGACTAATGCCCAGTAAACTGACCCATAGTCACGAATTACGCATCACACTTATTGTCTGACCGTTTACAGCTTTTACCGGTTGTCGTAAAACACTTACTTTACAAACTTTACCGTGTTACTACGATAAAAACTTCCCGTGGATGTCGTAAGAGATGACCAAATCTTAGGTCTATAGTCATATAATCTTCGAGAAATCTGATCATGTACGATCCTAGAATCGTCCTTTATGGCATCCCAGGAAGTCGATGTGCCAAGTGTAGGATTTACAATTTCGTAATACAATTATTTTCAAATAAAACTGTAGACACGTAAAACAGTAATTATGATGAAGTAACAACTATTATCCGTGACAAATCTAATGTCACAATCGTCACCTATCATATCACGCTACCAGGAAATCATGATTCTGAGGGATTAACTCGTCTTCAACCATTGCCGCAGTAGTGTTTTGGTAAATTGATTCTTACCGCAGTTTGCCCGCGGTTGGCGCGCGTGCCTAGAAAGTAGTGGCATATCAATTACATGACATAATAGACATTCGTGAGATTTTATTGTACTTGTGTGTATAGACGGTTTTTACGGCTGTATTACGTATTGAATAGAGATAATGGTTAAGTTGAATTTTGAATGAAAGTGATATTTTTCGGACTTTTTTGTACTGTCTTGTTAAGCAAACATTTAAGTTTGCTAGACTTTTATGTAAGACGTGTAAATCATTCTTGTTTATAATTCTACCCAGCGAGCGGATGAAAAATACCCATAGGCCAAATATACGCATTTATAAAAAAACAGTGATACATATATACGCATTTATAAAAAAAACAGTGATACACATATACGCATTTATAAAAATTTGCAGGTTCTTGTCTAGGCGTCCTAATTCGATACACCTCAATCAAGACACAAATGTGTACATATAACGGACAAGACAATGTCAATTAATAGAACTGATGTTAGAAAGTATATTTGTTTTCATAAAAGCCCATGATGTATTCCTAGCAGCATCACCGTTATTCCGATGAAATCAGCACTTCGTGTGCCTGTGTCCAGTTAATCAAATATGTTTGCTAAGATTAAGTTGTATTTACTATAGACATTTGCTCTTGAAATTAGCACTATGTTAGACTCGACAAGATCTTGTTTGAACTATGAAAATAAAACCGCTTACTAGCGGTCTTTAACGGCTGTAACTAATATGTTTGTAAAGTCTGTTATTAACATATCGTATTGTATATGAATAATGTCATTACTCAATAAATTTAATTGTTAACACACAACCGTAATTCGCGGTTTCTTTCCGTAAAAGCTTCTGAGAATATATTTTAACGATAATATTGTTTTATTTTCGTGCTTTCAAGTAAGGATAGCTTCACCCGCTACTCCATCTATAGTAAGCTAAGTAGCGTCTTCCAACAGATCATTCAATAGATTCAAACAAATACTTTTCTTTAAAGAATCAGTAAGATTATCATCCTTTAGTTTATCTTTCGAGACATTAATAGCCGTCAAAGCCACCAAGTCATTGTCCTTTACACGCTGAATGTTCTGCAAGGCCATATTACCGTGTAATTCAGTACATGTTGAGACTTCATGACGCTAATTGTCCGCACGTGTATATAAATCACTCTCATCTAGTATTATGTCTGTTGGGATCACGCCTTAATGAGTTATTAGCCGATTGATTCGTATATCTTGGGATAAGTGGAGGTTTTTTACATTTTATATTTATTAATTAAAACTATATTATTAGTGGTAAGGTACATAAGAGGAATTAATGCCTTAGGCATTATCTACCAGTCAACCAAGATTCCGAGTTGGTGGCTTCTATCGAATGTTTTTTGGATTCTTATAAGATGTAAAATCTCCACAAAATTAGCGCTTAATCTAAATTATAATTGTATGCCTACAATCAATATAACTTTATATATATGTTTTGTCAGGCAGATTTATTTTGTTTTATTCTGCGAACGTGCTTGCTGGTTTAGTATTAAAGATTACTGTCAATAATGTTGCTCTAATTCTATAGAACATGTGTTTATAATCCGACATTTATACAGACGTCACCAAGTGAAAGTTTGTCTATTAAAGTTTATATAACAAAAATATTTAGCTAAGACACTTTATTGCAATTATTTGTAATCATTCGTGTTATTTTACTCGCAATTACTTCATTCTACTCTATTTTATTCTCCGAACTTTCGTCCATTGTCGTTTTAATCGAATTGTAATCCGGTACATTATTGAATTCGGAGAAAGTTACGCAGACTTTGGAAAGATCACAAATAGTTTGTGCTCTAGTAAAAAGTCCGCACTACTTCCTTCATGATTGCGTATTGGTACTACTCTTAACATTTAATATGGGAATAAATAAAAAGAGAAGTTTAGAAGGAAAACATAGATGACGAGTTCTTTGGGTAATACGTAAAAATTTATTTAAAAGTAGTCTAGCATTAGCTGATTTCGCCAGAGGGATACAATGTCCCTAACATAGTAAACAACAGTAAAGAATCAGTACCAAAATAAAATAAAGCCAAGAGCTAAGAAAACGGGTAGTTTCTTAGATCTCACAGCAATATCTAATATTGCGTCTAACGGTTTATTCACGATATCGTATAAAATTAGCATTCCGTATATAATATGTAGTCTTCCACATTTGATATTATTGCATCCACTATTCATAGCTCTGCCAATGTATTTATTGGCTCTAATTCGCAATAAATAGACGAGTTATTAGCAATTGTATTAATTCAGGTGCGTTTGATAGATGTGCTTAGATTGTAGCCTGTTAATTTCGCTGTGATATCGCTCTTAAGCGATGCCTTTCATCGCAATCTGATGATGAATGGATGTCTTTGTGTGGTCCATTATACTCGTCAAAATGAAGATATATAATTGCAACATGTCTATTACTTACTAACTTACTAATCAATTGATTGCCACCTGGCTCTGTATGTAGCAACTTTCAATAAAAGCTTAACGTAATTAGCTTCTTTGACTATCTATCATTGTTTAGTGAGTTCCTCGTTTCATTATTATTGATTGAAATTATTTAAAAGCTACTTTTTGATTAGATCTTATTTTAATAGCATAATTTTTATCTTCTGCTATATTTCAAAGATTGCCATCGAAAACAATAGTTATCAAAAGCACCATATCAAGTCACCTAATTACAATTTAAAAATATACCACAAAGTAAATATTAATGAACCCAAACAAAAATATCGAACAAACAATGTCCTCTTCATTTCTAAAGCAAATATCTGTCACCTTAAACTTCACCTAACAACTTCAACAAACGAAGGTGAATAAACTTGGACTATTTATTAACGACAAGTTAGCAAATGTTGTTTTGTTTATACAAGCATATTCATCACATTTTTACCTAAAGTGTATTGACCAAGTTGACCAATTTAGTCTGTATAATTTGAATCAACAATATAGAATTGAAAATCATGTAAGTGTAGAGTATGGACTTAAAATTGTTGGGAACGATATTTCTGTTTTGTTTGCAATCATGCACTTCCAAGGAACAGGTTCCATTTCTGTAATTACAAGTAGTTCATAAACTGGATCACATCCACTTTCATTTAGTACTACTAATTGTAACACACTCACTCTAATTGCTTCTTAACGTTAATATACGTTAAACGTTTTAAGAGCTCTTCGCTTCGCGCGGTTATAAACGGTTTATCGCTTTTAACCAGTTTCCTCCTTTCGGTATATTCTACAACTTCCTCGTCACAGGTTGACGATTGACATACAATAGCGTTTAACGCTAAAATATGTGCGAATTAATTGGTTCTGTGGAATTGGTTCCCATAGTTTGTGCTATACAATTTGGTACTTACCTCTTTCTGTAGAAAATTCTTAGTTCCTTTCTATGAAGTGGCTTGTAGATCAAAGGACGGTTTTGTTCATGAACTTTCATATATTGCACCAAAATCTCTTGACGCTGCTTTGTGGCTGTTTCCGTCACATTTGAGCATTAATGAGTAAATGAGGGAGGATTTATGAACGTGTCAGACCCTACTATAGTACCAAATTTTGACAGATTTTCAGGCCTAAGTATTGACAAATACTCAACTGCGAATTCTTCAATCAGAAAACGGGGTTGAACATTTTGAATTTGGCCTTTTCTTCGACAAAATTATACTTATCTCAGTAGATATATCAGTTTTTTACATAATACTAACATTTATCAACATTTCAACATATGTAAGACTTTCGTTGCATAAAATTTAATTATTATTAAACATCATATGCGTAACATAGATGTAACAACACTGAGCTTTCTCCTAACATTTGCTTGCATTTCCCGAGCATCAGTCATCTCTTCCTTTATTGCTTCCTATCATCCACAATGATACGCTATTAGCCCCCTTATGTGTAGACAATACAGAATAAAAAGGTACGCACTATTAAATTTATAATCTTCATATCACGGATTCTGCCCACAAATGCCATGCAGATTGTATCCAAGAGTGAGATCTAGGCCTCTTAACCTGCTTTCCTACAACCAAATCGTCCGTGATGCCACCGAATCGTTTTCTAGACGAGACTTACAAAGTTACGGATGGGAGGCTGCAAATTGCCTTGTGGCTTCAACTTTCTTTGTGATTCTGACAAACTAGGTTAGGTTAGGTCTGGAAATTTAATAACCTAATTGGACTGGGCCTGAAATGCATGCGGCAATAGACTTTAGTGTCAGTAGCAGACTGTTTTGTTATAAGGTTTTTGGATTAACTTTTATTGAAAATATCTTTTCAAAAACGAGAGTTTTGGGGCTAGAAAGTTTTTCTCGTTAGTACCTTGTTTGTGAGTGTGTTTGTATGTTTGTTACTCTTTCACGCAACACTACTGAGCGGATCTGGATCAAATTTGGCACGGAGATAGATTATCTGGAATAGCACATAGGCTATTTTTCATCCCGGTGTAATATTCCCTTGGGATAAGAAAATACTTTTCACGCAGGCGAAACCGTTGGCAGAAGCTAGTATCATATAAGATGAGATGACGGTTCTATGTTTTTAAATACATATAGCACCATCACCATAATAAATTGCTGTCGTAATGAAAATCTTTACCATAACTTTAATTTTAATGTATAAAATATGCTCTTACAACTTACATGGACGTCTTGCTACGTTAAGTTATGTTTTGTCCAACTGCTTGATCATCTTGACATTAACAACATTAACAATATTTTCTTCTTCAAATTATGCATTCATTTCATTTCTGCCTTTCTTCTTTGTGTTATTAGTTGGTTTGATCGTAACAATAAAGTTATTAAAATGCTAGAGATCTTTGAATTCAAGATTTGATAGACCAATATGTATAAGCCTAATATGCAAATGTTTTAATATCTACACAAACTAAGCTTCTCAAACTTTTATTAAAACTTTTCTCAACCATCAGTCTAAATTAAACGGTAAAAATATTACGGTCTTAGTTTGAATGTACAATAGTGATGATCTGATGAACATCAAAGTTAGTTTTATCTATTTTTAACCCCCGACGGAAAAAAGGGGTGTTACAAGTTTGACGTGTGTACCTGTGTGTTTGTGCATACTTGAATTTGCGTATCTGTCTGTGGCATCATAGCTCCTAAACGGATGAACCGATTTTGATTTAGTTTTTTTTGTTTGAAGGTCGACATCATCGTCTTAGCTATGTTTGTTGAAAACCTATTTGCGCATGATATCGTGTCGGAGGTTTTTTTTTTAATTTCACTTGTATCTCTTTTTTTCTATATTACACATCTTCGTTTTGTTATTGTTTCTCTTGTTATAATTATCACGTATCTAATATCATCTTTCTGTCAGTTCTCATTAAACTATACAACTTTGTCTTCAATTGACACTAAGGACACTCGTTAACGATAAATAAACAGTAAACAATCAATGTTTATTGGATTCACCCTGACTGTAAACAAAAGCTTGCTCCTAAAATTTTGGAACGTGATGCAATATACACTACAATTTACAAACAACTGATGATCAGTAACCACAAGTAATTCTCATAGCCTTGCTCCAGTTTACCCGATTTGAACGTTGATCACATTGATCTTGGTTAGTGAGCAGAAATAGCCTGCCTTGAGCTGCCGAAATAGCTTGAGATTGCCCATGAGCTGTCCAGAATGCGCCGTACACGGTATACATAGATTAAATTTTTAAATTTGCGGTGGGTGTTCATTATTTTAGGTAATGAGTTGAGTATGGAAATTTAATGTGGTTGCACGTGCTACTTACCTATTGACATTGATAAACACAAATAAAAAGTAGCATAAAGAACATAACATAATTTACATCCAGCAATGATATTCGCTCATAGCAATTCTCTTCACGCAAAATTAAAGTTCATAAATCACATAATTGTGTATGAGACCGCGTTACAGATTCGGTTCAATGTCGTCGCATCGCTCACCGTGAGAAAAACCACCAAATGTTTGCCCTGAAGGTCGCGGTAAAAGTGTAAAAAACGGCCAACGCCCAACTCTCCAATATCTGGGCCAAGTGCACGCCAATTAAGACGCAATTGCACGGTGTGCGTAAACACGGAAACAGACTCGCTTTTCAATAGTTTTTACCATTGAGGAATCTTCACGCTTTCATTGGATAGGAAATTGCTCGATTTGGATGAAAGACGATCTCTGTGAGATTGAATATATATTTTTTTTCGCTGCCGGCTTTTCTTGATGTCTCTCTTTTAACTGTTAAAGTAGATCTGACACCGTTACTTTTTTTATTCATTGTGAATTTGTAATTACTGTTCTTTCCGTTTCTAGTATTTGTGCTCTAAGAATTTGAACTACAACTGCAAATTCTTCAAGATTACTCACTCCATTATGCAATCTACAAAAAGCGTGCGCGCATCTGTAATTTTATCATAAATATACCACTTCAACAGTATACGCCTAAACACTTCGTAATCAATTAATGTCGAAGTGAATTATGTTCTTCATCGTCGGACAAAGCTTCACCTCGTCGGGAACACATTACCCTTTGGCGAGACGAATTCGTTCAACACACTGTCATTTTGTATGAAATCGTGTCATGGATCACTCGTTAGTTACGGCCAGTCGGTTTCATGGAGGTATCATCACCAGATTCGTTTTTCACTTACTTTGTTAGGATAAGCTATGTATGAAGTTTCTGGGGTTATTCGCTACATATTGCACCATATCCATTCTAGGTAGACCTCGTCAGTGTCGTTTATTTCATGTTCATGTTCTCGTAGATAGCTGTGTCTCAAATTAATATTATTTAAAGAATCAAATATTGAGATGGCGCAAGGCAACATAGGACGCAAGGAAACTTCTCCGAAATGCCTCGTTGGTCTAATGTGGTGGTCGAAGCGATACGGTTGACCATGGGGTCCTGGATTCAATTTCCGGGTTGGGTAGTGTAATTGAGTTTCCTGTATGGAATTTTTCAACAGCTGTCCGGAGTCTGCACTTGTTCCCGGTTGATGGCAATAGTTTTGCCACATACTGCTACACGCGGGTCTTAAATGTAACTGTCAAAATGTGGGCATATAAAAAAAATATGATATTTTTTCTAATATATTATAAACAATACAGCAAGTAACATCACGGCTGTGTTGTCTTGTGCTAATAAAAAAAACGCAAAATAATGTTGTGAGAAACTCTAAAAAATTTATTAAATTTTATACTCGAAAAAAATTACAATAGTCATCTTCATAAATATGAAAATCACCAAAATAATAATATTCAAATATCCATTTTGGAGACAATAGTTTGCCTATATTCCCATAACCCAGATAAATTGCAGAGTAGTTAGTGCCATACCGTACTGTAATACATAACATTGTACTGTCGCTCACGCGTCAACGTTTCGCGGGTGATGTACGCGTGACCTTGACACTGCGGCAGGCGCAGGCGCATCCGACACGTAGGCTTGACTGACAACTGTCATTTTATGTGAGAAATTATTATCTTTGACATTCCCGTGCTCTGACTGTTCGCATATTGTTTTTGGTAGGGTAAACGTTAAACGAGACTGTAATAGTCCTTTTACGAATCAAAATCTACCAAGCCTTTTTCCGGGTCGACTTTAAAGTGAAACCAGATGCAACTGAATACCATAATTTTACATGAGCGACTGCCTATCTCACTACTAAATTCCAGTTGCTGGGTAGCATGATACTTTTCAGAAGGGCTGGTAGACTTTTGGTGGCAGACTTTTGGGGTTCTGATTACCCGTAACAACTACAAATTGCCGAAGCATGAAGAGGTTTTCGTCTAGTAATGGATGAAGCTAGATCCACGGGTCGACCTCAGCAAGTGTTGCCCAATCTTGACGTTCAGCCTTGTTGTAATATTTTTTCGAATAAAACCAACAAGTGATCTAGTTATCTAGTGGGCACATTAGACAATCTACTGCTAGTTAGTTTTGTTTTATTGCTAGCTCTAAATTGGATTTAACTATGTCAAGCACATAAACTCAATTTCTTAAATGTTCAACACTCACATAAATCAAAGTGAGTTTGCGCACTCGAGTGAGACTTGAGTAATGAACTTTTGATTAAACCCTTCAAAATCATAATAAATTAGTGATCTCATAAAAGCTTATCGAAGCATAATATAACTTACACAACAATATCAAATGCCTACCCACACTTTTTGTTGCTAACAAGGTAGGTATGTACCCACGTATGTAACAGTGTAACCTTTTCAAACTAAGTCAATTACTTTTTAATTGTATGCATAGAGAGGTCACGGTAATTTTCTTGTCACAACAATTAAAAAATACATAACATGCAGTGGTAACCACGTATGTGTGTTAAATACTGTTGTATTACGGAATACTGTTAATTTACTAATGATTTTGTGCTAAAGTCCGTGTTTATGAATAGCTTTTCCTTGATTTGATTTTTTTGACTAATTTCAAACTACGACTGAACTGGTGGTCTTTAATATTCTGAACACAATAAAACGCTGCCTTTTTGGACATCCTAGGTCAGGCAGGCCCTAATTTACTATTTTATAGTGTGTCCCCTTAACCGTGAGCTTACTAAGAAAGGAGCAATCCGTGAAAGCTCTTTTTCAAAAAAACTTGCAGTATACAACTGCTTGAGAATTTACACACCGTCAAAAGTTAGCATGCATAGAACAAGCCGCTTTACATCAACAATATGTAACTTTCCAGTGTTCTTACAACATATGCATGAAGAGATGGAGCGAACATTATCAGTCAAAAATACATATTGCACCACATACGTCCCACAACTTTATAACTGCACACCAAAAATGGCATCACTTTTACGGCAACGTATCTTCGTCATTTCGCGTTTCGTCAACACGAATACTCGAGCAGGTCATACGAAAATGGTCAGAAGAAACCGGAGTACAAACAAGAAATATAAGGTCAATCGTAACAATAAAACTGAGGTATCTCAAACATTCAGTTGAAACTTTTTACTGCATTCGCAATCGTTACTACAATAGTGTTGTAAGAAAAGCCCTTACATTTATGTGAACGGGCCAACAATACAGTCTGACAATAACTGACACGTTAGCTACACATACCTTTATTATCTCGCGACTTATCTTAAGACCTTCGTCGTAGGATCAGATGGTTCCCACGCCTTCGCTGCGTGTCAGATCTGAAACAAAAGAGTTCGCACTACCACAATGATGTGACCTTTTTAAATTGGATTAAAAGTTTTCGAGACAGATGCCTTTGGAATGGGAGTACATTTATTCCGTTTGTATAATGACCGGATGTTGGAAATGGTCGACAGTAGTCGCCGACAAAAGGTTTGATATAAATCTAAGCTCGTTTATGGTCATTTTAATATCCCAATGTTTGAATAACTCAAGATGGGGGTTCGACAAAAAAACTGCAATGCCGGATATGACTATAAAATCTATTCAGACTCATTATTGTCAATGGCTTAAATTAGTGCTTACATAAAGAAGGCTTTTTTACTGACGCAGGTAATTTTGAACCACACGCTATACAGTATATTTTTTGGTCGTTATAGCTAATAATGCAATCTGGATACCATGAAAGATTACTCTCATGCATTCTATACTAAATCACCAGAAGAGCTCATTTAGACATACCTATATTAGGAAGAATTATTTTAGCAAAGACACTTGTATCACAGATTTGTTGCTTGCAAATAAGCTCGAACTTTGGCTACGAGATGTATTGCGAATAAACAGGCTGTTTGCTCAGAGGAAGCCATAAATAATGTTAGCGAATAGCGATTATCGGCCGAGGCCTAGCGTCTAACGAGCCTAGCCTACCGACCTGTTCCAATCTCCACACGAGTTGATATTGTCACTATGAGAACTCGATTTACTGTTCAATCGAGTTGTGTGTATCGAGATATTGAAGTTTTTATTTACAATTCTTTGAAATCGTTTACAATAGATATTTTAAAGCTGGAAATTTTCATGACGAATATTTTGTGGATGCCAGTTAAAAAGGAAAAGAACAAAGAAACGACGGAAGGGCTGTATTAAAGACGATATAGCCAAAAATGGCTACAGATGACGACTAATAGAGAAGTACAGAAAAAAAGACACTGTTTAACCAATCCCAAATACATTAGGAAAAGAACAAGAAAATGATGACGAAGGATAACGTGACAGTTACATCAGAAGTCGAGATTTTGACAGGGACTCACAAACGTTGTTGATGTCAATAAAGGAAAATTTTGAAACCAGTGAGCAAGCTTTGCACAATTTTGAAATGATATGTGGAAAAATGTTTTTCGTGGGTACCAAAATTAGGATGAATAAAACAATCATAAGCCTCCTTATAATTATGTTCCATTAAGATAAAAAAACATCATTCATATTCGCTATTCGGCATATCATCACTATGCCTAATAGCGTCCAAGGCTGGAGTAAAAAATTTGTCAAACTAGACTTTAATGCTAATGTTTGTCAAGTGCTCAAGCTAAATTAGTTACAGTTTAACAAGTTCTTAAAATCAAATTCTTAATTCAGAAACCGAACCTATTCGAAAATCTAAGAAAAAACGACCTGGAATCAATAGTAGCGCCATTCTACGAAATCTAGGCGGAGAAGATAAAGGAAGCTATTACAGGTTTACAGTGGCACATCGTATGTTTCGAAACGGAGTCAGCAGAGGCTTTTCCCACGGGTTTGCGCAATAGGCCTGCGAGTACGACGCGACATACAACACTAACTACCATACATGACATCTTTGTAACAAGTACATGGATTAATCTGCGATTCCATTCTTTGTGAGGTGTCATTATACACAAAAAATCCTGTGACAAATGATGGGTTGAATACAGTCTAGAATTGTCTGAGTATAGCATAATGTTTTCTCACTACAATTTCGTTCTGGAGTGCGTAGTGTTTATGAAAAAAAATATTGAGTGATTATTATAGTCAAGAGTGAATTGGTTCTTTCTCGGCAGGCGTATATATATATCGTCTACCACATATTCGTTTACCATCAAGTGAGATAGTGGCGAGCCTATCAAGAAATAAATAAACATTTAAGGATTTGATTTAAAGCTATAAAATACATGCAACTAATTCAGTAAAAATAAATCACTAACCAGTCCAGCTATATTTTCGAGCCGTTTGGGGTTGAAACTCTTGGTCCGTGGGGTCCGAGTGCTCACGCTTTGTTTAAAGATCTTTCCAAACGCCTAGTTGACACTTCGCGTGACCCAAGGGCTGGCTTTTACCTTGGTCAGAGAATAAGCGTTGCTATACAACGTGGCAATGCTGCCAGTCTTTTGGGCACTTTACCAGTGGACAACGATGTGGAGGAGTTTTTCGACGCCATATTTTAGTTTAGTATATTTTTAGGTTTTGGTTTAAGTATATATGTTTGTAGTTTATTAAGTTATTTTATACACTGTATATACTTTTATCTAACCAGTCCTAAAGCTTTTTATTACCGATCTGATTTTTGCTATATATCATTTGAAACACATTCTCATTCGAGCACATTTTTAATACTGTTATCATGTATTTTTTAACGAGACACGCATTATAAATTGGTAGTTATATATTTTGTGAGAAGAAACGTTAGTAAATCTACATGTTGTATATATGTTTTGCATATAAGGAAAGTGAATATATTGTAGCAGAATAGGCAGTTTCGCTAGAAAGTCGTTGTGTTGTAGATTTTCTTTATGATAAAGTATTGTAATATTGTTGTGTTTCTGTTTGTAATTGTGCGTTTGTATTGTTTACTTTCGTTTCTTATGCTATACTTTCTTTCACGTGTAGCCCTTCACTACAAAACTTAAATTGAAAATTGCATGCTTAAAGACATACATGTTTGTTTCTATAAAATCTTGGTTCACACAGCAAAATATTTTTTATTTTTATTTTACATTGGGCCTACATTGTCACTTATAAAACGTCGACAAAAGGTGCACGGTTCGGGTTAGTCGTTTCCTATGGAGAAGAACTGGCAAGAAACTCCACGGTTACTTTTTTTTTTTAATGGTTTGGTTTTACAATATTTCCGTGTAACAGCATTAGTACTTAGATATGGGGGACAACGCAGGCCCGACAACAAGTCGTAAGAAATTAAAAAAAAAAAGTAGTAGAACGAGATAAAAAGTTAACAAAATATGTTAATAAGCCTCTAGAAATCTAGAAGGCCTACAATGTTCACACATTCACAAAACAATCGGTAAAAGAATCTATACAAAGGTAAAAAAAAATGTAATACAACACTAAATTTAACCAGTGGCACAAATGTTGTTTTCCGTGCTGTAACTATTCAGTGTGGTAAGACATCACTACATATTATAAAACAAAGTCCTCCGCCGCGTCTATTTGCGATAAACTCAAAAACTACAGGAACGGATTTGCATGCGGTTTTCACCAATAGAAAGAGTGAGAAACTTTTTCGGTTTTTGTATATGATTTGTTACGGGCAAAGCCGGGTGGGTCGCTAGTTTTGAATAATCCAAGAAATTAACTTCATTTTAAATTACTAACTGACAACAATAATACTTAACAAATGTACTATATGTATTTCAGAAGGTATGTGTGGCCATGATTAGGAAAATAACAAACTTATTACGTACCTACATCTTACCACAAGTTAACAAAGCCATAAGTTAACGCTTCGTTTTGGACGTAGTCTAGTATGTTACTGGCATGCCGTGTATGTTACAACTATGAAGCATTTATCTAATTACCAAAATTTTAGAGGACACCACTTAATAACACTTCCTTTGTAAAAAAGTTCAAGGTGCACCCTTCTTTTATTTTATCTTTTGTATCCCGCATACAAAGTTATTAGATAAAATTAACCATTTAACTTTGTAAACGCATTTACAGTTAAATACGAACGTTATTGACTCTTAAACTGTAGTTAACAAACTATTGAAACTAAGGGCTTTGTTTAAACGGTGATATATTATCTTTTTTTTCGCTAATCTGAGATCTTGCTATATACAATTTAGTAAGCTAACGATTTTAACAAGTAGCATTTTTGTTAGATCTTCAAACAATGTTTCTAGTTCTACTAACATTTCAGATACAAATTGTCGTGTATATTAAAGTTATAATCTAAAAGTGGTAAAATTATTGGTCTTTAGAAGATCTCTGGAATCATGAAAATTCTTTCACTGTTATTAAGATAAACATCGCTAATTACTATACCTTATCCTGTAGATATGCAAAATTCCTGTGTGTTTTGTAACGGGAGTGAAGTTACGGGAAATAGCTAGCGACATAAAGATAATTTCTAATTCAGCCTTTAGGGTGATCACCAAACAAGCGCATGGGAATTATCATTACATCAGTGGGAATTTCGAAAGCAAGATGCTGAAGTGCGAAAGCATTTTGCAGCTAGACACAACCATCATAATTATAGAGTAATTTAGTGGGCTCTTCAACGAATATGGCACTATTGTCCGATCAAATGATTTTCGAAAGCCATGGTCAATTCGGTTTAGTTATATGCATATAGTTGTTAACAAAGAGCGGCTTTTCCAAACCAATCAGAATTTTTTCAAGCTCGCGATATATTTATCAAAACACAAGGCTCCATTACACAATACAATCACCACAGAAGAATGCACGTAGAATATAGAATTTATGTATCATGATATCTTTATATTTTGCCCTTGAACTGCCAAAACGGTATGTAACAATCGATCAATCCCACGAAAATAATCGTTAAGAATATCCAATAAAATGTTATAGATATAGTTACTCTAATAGCCTTGTGGTCTAGGAGTGAATGACTCGTTCAAAACGATCCGTGATCTCCGACAATCTACTTAATGATTATAGTTTTTGCGAGTGATTTCGTAACAATGTAGCACATTATCTCACAATGAACGAATTAAGGTCTATGCTCACACTGCTACAATTTTTTGGTCCACGCAAAAAGTTCAGGTTTTATTGCAAGCATCTTTTTATTCTTTTTGCAGCCATTTGTTTTATTTGAGACCAGTGATGTGGAGAAATAAGAAACAAAAGAGGAACGGTTGATTTAGGAGGACATTTTGGTAAAAAGTTTAGGTGTTAAATATCGTTCCGTGTTTTTTTTTGTGGACTAAAAGATATATAGAAGGTCATTGGCTTACCATCTCGTGATCGTAAAGGTCTACACTTGGGAAAATTGTGCATTCTCAGAAACAGTTGGTTTGTTTTGACCTTTGCTATACTGTGAACTTCTAACCCCATGCGTGTCTTGTAGCTTGTCATGAGAATCTATAGGTAGTTGATATATCAAAATAAGAGGATTATATTTGTATCTGTTAACACATTTTTTTTTTAAATAATACTTTGTACCGTTGACATATTTTGATAAATGATAAATTATTTTATTGCTGTAAGTTGGTTTGTACAAACACTTTTACATGTCGATCATATTTTTAAAACTAGATGAGGTCGGCGTTTCCTATCTGACTACTCTGAGAAGAAAGGCCGAAACAAACTCAGAGGTCACAGTCTCTTTTAAACTCCACACAAAACAAAAATCTTGGTTAGATCATGTGAAGACAGTAGTAGATTGATGTCTGAAATGGTCTTTTGAGGAAAGAACCAGCCAGATTGAGTAGACCTGTCCAGTCAGTGCACGCATTTGTCAATAACCGAGCAGCTCAATACAGAATTTAAGGAGCTCAACGATTCGATGAACAATACCAAAGAAAGGACATTCGGGTAGGCCGCATAAACTACTCAAACTGCCAGACCACGATTAAAAACTAAGATAAATTAAAAATAAAAACAAAAAAAAAATGGTCCACATAGTCTTCACATTCACAATAATTCAAATAAAATAATGTAATACTTTAAAAAGTAAATATTCTTGTCATTGCAAGAAAACCAAAAAAAAAAAAAAAAAACAAAATTCACGGTGGAAAATATAAAAATCAAAATTATTTTTTAATGAGATTGCTATCCTCTCTGTTCTGTTGTAATCGAATTTACGACTTGATGAACTTGAAACTTTTTCTTTGTATTAATGGTAGCCATTTTTTCTTTCCCAGGTACACAGCAAGGGTTTGAAATTCGGCATCTATGAGGACTACGGAAACTTCACATGCGCGGGATACCCTGGAGTGGTCGGCCATCTTGCTGGAGGTAAATATTATTTTTATTTTTTACTTCTAGGCAAGCGTATTGTCGACCACATCATCGCTTACCATCAGGTGAGAAAGTGGTAAAACGCGAGCCTTTCAATTATAAAAAATCGTTTGGTAGGTACCTTCTTTAACGGCCACCTTTATTTTACATTGAGAACATCTTCTATGTGCTCTTCCCATTGCACATCTTACGCAGCCAGCCGTTTATATGGTTTGAAGACTTCTGGAAACTAGTGAGAAATGACGGGATTAACTAAACTAATTATTAATCAGACGAAACGGTTTATCTGTAATAATTATTATTACTCATTCATGAGGATCTCGTGGCTAAATAATAACAGCCGCACGGGTCGATCATCAAGGTTAAGCAACGCTTGACGAGGTCGGTCCGTGGATGGGTGACCATTCCAACATACCGAGTTTCCTCCGTGCCTCGGAAAGCACGTTAAGCCGTTGGTCCCGGCTGTTATTTGAAGATCTTTGACAGTCGTTACGGGTAGTCAGAAGCTTGAGATCTGACACCAGTCTTGCCAAGGGGTACTGTGTTACCCAGTAACTGGGTTGTGGAGGTCAGATAGGCAGTCGCTCCATGTAAAACACTGGCACTTAGCTAAAATCCGGTAAGACTGGCAGCCGACCCCAATATAGTTGGGAAAAGGCTGATGGGGGGAGGGAAAAGATGATGATGAATTATTATTACTCATTACCGAGAACATAACGTTCCAAATGATGATTGAACTAAATTAACCGAGAGTTGAATGTAAGTAACAATCACCAAAGCGGTCGTAAATCTTACATTAACTAATAAAACTATATTTTAGTTGATGAATAATTTCACAGTCAAATGGCAGAAGATGAACAATTATCGGCATATGACACAATTCTATTTAAAGACATTCGAATGCGCTACTAAAGTTTTTATGACTCGTAACTTTCAAGTCGTTCAACATAACATATAGGTACGTGAAACACACAGTATTTGTAATCAGAGTACTTAAAATACATATACGATAACTTACGACACAACAATAGACCTATGTCTCAACGTAGTCTACATATCGAAATTAGCTATTCGGTGTACCAACGTGAATGACCTAATACAAATTTTAATACCGATATAAATTCATTGGATGTTTGGAAAAATAATTGAACGTCGAATAACTTTGTATTTAGTACTAACTTTTGCCCGGGACTTCGCCTGGGTAGCATTAGTACTTCCTTGAGAAATTATTGGTTCACCATATAAACTTCCCCCTTTAGAATTATTGCCGAGATAAAAACTATTCTGTCCTTTCCAGGGTCTCAAACTATCTCCATATTCAATTTCATCTAAATCAGTTCAGCTGTTTAAGCTTCAAAAAGTTTAGTAACAGACAGACAGACAGACAAAGCTACTTTCGCATTTATAATATTAGTATGGATTTATCATAAGGCGCAACGCCGCGTGTATGTAACAGTTCTTGTGACTTTCTGACCGACTATGTATACTAGCTCTTTGTTAGGGTCGCCATATATAAGGGACAGTGTGGAAATCCTGATGTGAAAAATCACTATCACTACATATTATAAAACAAAGTCTCCCGCCGCGTCTGTTCGCGATAAACTTAAAAACTACTGAACGGATTTTCATGCGGTTTTCACCAATAGAAATAGTGAGACACGAGGAAGGTTTTGTATATATTTTTTCTCGGGCAAAGCCGGGGCGGGTCGCTAGCGGTTATATATAAAGAAGAAGAAGCAGCACAGATGACGTAGTTTTTTTTTTGCCTTTTTCGTTTTTTGTCTCGAAGAACGTACAGTTTTAACCATATGAACCAGTACCTAGTCTTCAATGCCGGATTCAGAGTTTTGTTTATGTAATTTTTTTAAAGTTAAATAATCGCAGGTTAGTAAGAAAAAGAAAGTATACATAATTATTATTCGCGCAGTTTTTAGTTGTCTTTGTGAAATGATGTGAACAGTGGATCTAGTGACTGTCTAATATTAAGGTTTCTAAGTTTATGTAAGAAATGACTGCGCTAATTCATTTACACTGCAAGCCAAGACGCAGTTTTAAAGCAAATTTAAACTAATATAGTACAGAGAAAAAATTGCTTGTTTGGTTGTTTGGTTGTAAAATCTCTGATAGTACGGATACGATTACGAAACTTCTTTCACTGGTAATAAGCCAGACTATTGTCACTAATGAAAATTCAAGTCTTTATTTTTTATACATAATTCTGGTGAACAATTTGCCGCTCTACATTGTTTATATCACTGTGATAACTTAAGCGAAGTGAACTAGAATATAGATTCACCAGTTACTAGGGATTGGCAACTCACTTCAAGCACACTATAATTGCATAAGGAGTATTAAAGAAAAGTACGTGAAATTTCTGTTTCGAAGTAACCGTAGTACTTCTTCTAACGCACTACATCCGAACTCTATCCGTCAAAATTCAGAACATTTTGAACTCGGAACTCAAATCACGGATACGGATCACGGACACTGACATGTAGTGCGTAACCGCCCTAAGGAAAATATTCGCCCCCTCCTATCTCCCCTCGTAAGTTTTCAATGTGACATTTTAAGCGAATAGCAAAGATCAGACAAACCATGCCAAAGTTTTAACTGTCACTCATCAATTTAAGATTGACAAAGTTTTTCATAACGTTTTTCTTTCCGTCCGAAATATCCCTAGGTTCTATGGTTTACCTAGTAAGTGCGCAGGCGACTTCCATTGACGTTGCTCGTACGAAATATTTAAAGTTTACTGCATTAAGTATTAAGTTCAGTATTGCGTGAATATTTTGCGTGCCTATCGTTTGGAAGTAATTAGGATAGGAACACAGTTAACTGGCTACTTATGAATAAATATAAACAATTTGTACGGTATTTTCACACTTGTGAAAACTTAACTTCGTACAGAAATTAAAAACGGACGTAACTGAAAAATCATTTAGCTTCGGTTTTTTGCTTCGCTTTACATACACTCACGCCCATTTTTCCATGGGGATACCTACACAGAAACTACAGAACGATACCTACTTTGATCCTTACACACTCTTTTTGCTTCTTTTACGTTCAAACACAGACATCAATCTAACAAGATAACGCAAATCTCTCCATCTGTATGAAAACCAAGCGTGCCACTTTTTCACACACAATTTAACTACAAATTTACTTACCAGTGAAAGAAAACTTTTCCAATGCCTCGGCCAACGTTTCCTATACATTCCATACAGCTCAATATGGCATAAAAAGGAATTTTTGTAGATTTCGGTGGATTTCGGGTGTCGATAATGCTAAATGAAAAGCTCAAATTACGGTCATTGATACTACTTTGACTCCGTTTTTTGATACGAGTACATACGATCGCGTCGTCTGGTTAGATTTATATTTGTGCGTTCAAATCTCTTGTCATATACGCTTTGCTTTATGCAAAAAAAAAACTCATTCCCCCTCCTTCTTAGTTTCGCGTCAGTATCACTTGAAGCAAAAAATACTCCTTCATACTTACATCACCAACAGTTCACCTAACTCTAAACGTCAAACTAAAGAGTTGTATCATTGAAATGCCCACACGCACGGGATGTGTAAGAAACCTACCTACGATACGCTTGAACAAATCCAAAATGACGCATTGTATGTACTCGAATGTTACGTTATTTTTCTAACTTCGTAACTGGCTGTTCATAATTGAAATTAGAACGCATACAGTAACCTGCGTGAGAGTGTTTGCTGCTTTGTATTGTAACGCCATCTGTCGGTGGATTTGATAAATGCTGTGCGTGTTCTTTGTTAAGAATTGTTTCATTGTAGAAAAATGAGATACACATGATTAATTTTTTTTTTAAGTTTTACATCTCCTTTTTGGTCGCTTCAAGCATTTTTTTTCGCAATTTTAGCTGTAAAAAGCGTTCACAGTTGAACATGGTCTTCCAACAAAATTAGGGCGAAATTTCTAAAAAAAGGGATCGGGTGGATATCTACGTAATCTAAGTTGATAAATTATGAAATACAAAAGCTGTATCCAATCTTCGCTTGCCTAATAATTACAAAATAGAAGAGACACTCCCAAATATTGCAGAATCTACCTTATTAGGAACCTATTAAAATAAATTAACAATTAATCCTTGAAACAGAGTAATAGTTGCAAGACAACAGTTGCATAAATACTGCCGGTTGTTACAATAAATTCACTTGCAAATTGTGTTGGGAATTGGTAAATGTAGAAAATCCAGTTCCGTATATAACAACAACAATATTATAATCTTGTTATTAAGCGAAAGCTCGATAAGGAGGTATTTTTAACGATATAACTGTAAATAACCTGTACAATAAACTCGTAAGCGAGAATACTTAGGGGTCCTTTTAATTGGTACGGTAGGTATTAATGCCTTTCACCAAATTTATTTTTCTGAGTAAGGATGTTATAAAAGCTTTTATGGAATTAAAGAGAAGCCGAACATTTTATGGACTCGAAAAGTTTTTTAAGAAAAACGGTATTCTATTTTATATTCAATATAAACGGAATGAACGTTCAAAAGATTCTGTGGTCGAAAGAGTTCAAGCATACAAAATGAAATGAATAAAACTGATATTTTTTTAAACTTAATGGGAAGAATGTCTGGAAGGATTTGAGGAGGCGTTTGCCCAGCTGTGAAACAGCATCTGCTAGATACATTTCATTCTATATTGTTACTAACACCCTTTAAGTATTTTTATTTTGTCAGTGTGGACCTTTTGTTGTCTGAATATAAATTTAAAAATTGGAATTAAATACAAGCGAGTCCTTACCCAATAACAAAAAGCTCGAAACAGTATTCAGCAAGCCAATGTCACTATACAAAGATTTCACCCTACTTCTATTAAGCGTGCTGACAGACGATGATCTTCTTAGATAAATACCTTGCCTGGCCCAACATTTAGCCACGGTAAAGCCTTTCGCTGACGCAGTCATAAGGCCTTGCCTTAATTGTGTTCTTATTACCCTTAACTTCATACGTAATAACTATACTAAAGAAACAAACCACTATGTTTCAGATGCGGCAACATTCTCTGCATGGGGCGTGGACTACGTAAAACTGGACGGATGCTACGCCCTGCCTGCAGACATGGACTACGGATACCCTGAGTTCGGAAGGCAGCTCAACCTTACCGGCAAGCAGATGGTTTACTCCTGCAGTTGGCCCGTCTATCAGATATATGCTGGTATTCAGGTGAGGGTCGTATTGCTTTCTACGATTTTAGGTCATTAGTTTGTTCTAATGTAGTGGAGTTCGATGTTCCTTGGTGTCATTTAAATTGATAAAAATACGTTACGGAAGAATTTAAGTATCATATTTTTATTATTATATAATGTGAGTTAAATGAAATGAGAGGTTGTTGCTGGACTTTGAAGAGTTAAAATTATTTTATTCACAAAACATCAACATATTTTTTTGTTTTGTAAATGTCAATGTTCTCCCAATAAGCAAGGTC